>BSBN01000837.1:7500000-10000000 GCA_027924645.1 Cunninghamia lanceolata | reverse complement strand
GCAGCCTAGCATTCCCTAGTTGTACTCTCCCCATTCATTATGTGTTGCCTCTGGAAGTTCAGTTAAGTTGTGTTGTGTTGTTTATGTTATTGCCATGTGTTGTATTGGCGTTTGGTCGTCCTTTTTTCATGTTAGTCATGTCTACCTGACTATCGTTGTTGGGACCTCATGTTAACTCCTAGCTTGGGGGGTGGACCTCAGGGTTCCACATGGTCAGGTGGAAGAGCTATTTTATCCATTGGTTA
Source organism: Cunninghamia lanceolata (assembly GCA_027924645.1). Lineage (NCBI taxonomy): Eukaryota > Viridiplantae > Streptophyta > Pinopsida > Cupressales > Cupressaceae > Cunninghamia > Cunninghamia lanceolata. Next base: position 9,999,755 of record BSBN01000837.1, on the reverse strand, counting down.
CTCTTGTCAAGTTCATATGCAGAAAAGATTTATTCCAGTTTTCAGACAATTGTACTTGTACCAGTTGATGAAGATGTATGTGTATTATTTTGTACCAGACTTGTGTAATAGATCAATCATAATGTATGTGATTCTGATGTAATCTGAATATGGCAATGTAATGATGTCATGATGTACTCATGTGTAAGGAAAGCATATCAGTTGTGTATTTGATCATGTAGATTACATTATTTGTTAACATGCAATGAATATGAATTCAGTTATTCAATTATGCATTGGATTCAAATCAGTGACTGATGTTTGTTAAGTTATGTTAGTTGGTTTGTAAAGTAATGCAGCCTTGTATCCTTAGAGAATATGTTGTAATTAGTTATGTTAACATTTCTTTGATAACTTAATCATTTAAAAAAAAATGTTCCTATTGCATGTAGTAGAAATGTGTATTTTTTTGAGGTGTACAAGGCGGGCGTTACAACAAGTCTATTATTCTATCATTCTTTCATTCTATCATTTTATAATTATATGATTCTATTATTCTATAATTATATGATTGTATTATTCTATAAATCCATTATTTTATCAATCTTTGATTCTCTCATTCTATTATTCTATAATCTATTATTCTACCATTCATGCATTCTATCATTCTATAATTATATCATTATATTATTATATAAATCTATTATTATTTTATTCTATCATTTTTTTGTTCTACAATTCTATCATGTAGTTATTATATAAATCTATTATTATATCATTATTTTTATTTATCATTATGTAATTATATTATTCTATCATTCTGTTGTTCTAATATTCTTTTCATTCTATCAAATTCTATGATTATATGATTCTATTATTCTATAAATCTAGTATTTTATCATACTATCATTCTATTATTCTATCTTTCTTCAAAATATCATTCTATAATTCTATCATTCTTTTATTATATAATTTTATGATTCTATTATTCTATGAATATTATTGTATCATTCTTTCATTCTATTATTTTATAATTATATAATTATTTTATTTTGTAACTCAATTATTATTTCATAATTTTATTATTATATTATTTTATAAATCTATTTTTTATCATTATATAATTCTTTTATTCTATAATTGTATTATTCTTTAAATCTATTATTATATCATTCTATAGTTCTATAATCTTATTATTCTATTATTCTTAAATTATAGTATTCTATTATTCTATCATTCTATAAAACTATTATTCTATCATACTTTCACTCTATTATTCTATCATTCTTTGATGCAGGAACTTCCGGAGATCATAACTTTTGACTCAGATGTGGGTTTTCTACGAGATTTTACGGGTGGATGTGTTATGAGATGGAAAGTGGTTTCACAACTAACCCTGGTGGGTTGGACCCCGTCTTGGCACTTTTTCAAGGCTTGCAACTTTCATCTTGTCCCTCAAAATAGCAATTTAGTGTTTTTCTATCATTTTGTAATTCTATCACTTTATTATTCTAAATTGCTTTTACTCTATTATTCTATTATTCTATCATTCTTTCATTTTATTATTTGATATATCTATTATTCTATCATTATTTCATTCTATCAGTCTATAATTCTATAACTATCATTCTATAATTCTATTAGAATCATTATTTCACTCTACCATTCAATAATTCTTTCATTCTATTATTTTATTATTTTATTATTATATTATTCTACAATTTTGTTATCCTACATTTCTTTCATTCTATCATTCCATAGTTGTATAATTATATTATCATACAAATATAGTATTTTATCACTCTTTCATTGAATCATTCTATTATTTTATTATTCTATAATTCTATGGTTGTTTAATTCTATCATTCTATTATTTTATAAACCTATTATTCTATAAGTCTATCATTGCTTCATTTTATCATTCTATAATTCTATTTTTTTATTCTATAAATCTATTATTCTATCATTCATTCTATTGTTATATTATTTTGTTAATCTAGTATTCTACAAGACTATTTTCTACCAATTTTTCATTCTATTATTCTATTATTCTACCATTATTTTATTCTATAAATCTTTTATTCTATCATTGTTTCATTCTACCATTGTTTCATTCTACAATTCTATTATTCTATCATTTCATTATTAATCTATTATTCTACTCTTATATCATTCTTTCATTTTATAATTCTATCATTCTATTTTATATGAATCTTTTATACTATCATTCTATAATTTTATCATTCTACTATCATATAAATGCTTTATTCTATCATTGTTCCATTCTATCATTCTACAATTCTTTTATTCCTTCATTCTATCCATTTATAATTCAATCATTCTATTATTAATTAAATCTATTATACTATCATTCTATAATACTATAATTCTATAATTTTATAAATCTTTTATTCAATCATTCTATATATCTATTATTCTACAATTTAATTATTGTATCACTCTTCCATTCTATAATTCTATAATTCTATCATTCTATTATTCTACAATTCTATTACTATATCATTCTTTCATTATATCATTTTATTAGTCTATTATTCTATCATTTTATAATAACTTCTAGATTATTCTATAAGTTTGATATTCTACAATTCTATTAATCTTTCATTTTTACATTCTTTCATTCTACCATTCTCTTATTTTATTATTCTATGATACTATTATTCTCTCATTCTCTCGTTCTATCATTCTATTATTTCATAAATATATTATTCCATCATTGTTCATTCTATCATTCTATTATTCTTTAAATATATTGTTCTATCATTATTTTATTCTCTCATTGTACAACTCTATTGTTCTATCATTCTATAATTATATGATTCTATTACTCTATAATTATATGATTATATTATTCTATAAATCTATTATTTTATCATTCTCTCATTCTATTATTCTATAGTCTATTATTCTACCATTCATGCATTCTATCATTCTATAATTACATCATTATATTATTATATAAATCTATGTTTATTTTATTCTATCATTTTTTAATTCTACAATTCTATCATGCAGTTATTATATAAATCTATTATTATATCATTATTTTAATTTATCATTCTGTAATTATATTATTCTATCATTTTGTTGTTCTAATATTCTTTTCATTCTATCAAATTCTATGATTATATGATTCTATTATTCTATAAATCTAGTATTTTATCATTCTATCATTCTTTTATTCTACAATTATATTATTCTATCTTTCTTCCATATATCATTCTATAATTCTATCATTCTTTTATTATATAATTTTATGATTCTATTAATCTATGAATATTATTGTATCATTCTTTCATTCTATTATTTTAAAATTATATAATTATTTTATTTTGTAACTCAATTATTTTTTCATTTTATAATTTTATTTTTATATTATTTTATAAATCTATTTTTTATCATTATATAATTCTCTTATTCTTTAAATCTATTATTATATCATTCTATAGTTCTATAATATTATTATTCCTACTATTCCTAAATTATAGTATTCTATTATTCTATCATTCTATAAAACTATTATTCTATCATTCTTTGATGCAGGAACTTCCGGAGATCATAACTTTTGACTCGGATATGAGTTTTCTACGAGATATTACGGGTGGATGCCTTATGAGGTGGAAAGTGGTTTCGCAACTGACCCTAGTGGGTTGGAGCCCATCTTGGTACCTTTTTGGGGCTTGAAACTTTCATCTTAGCCCTTAAAATAGCAATTTAGTGTTTTTCTATCATTTTGTTATTCTATCACTTTATTATTCTAAATTGCTTTTACTCTATTATTCTATTATTCTATTCTTCTATTATTCAATCATTCCTTCATTATATTATTTGATATATTTATTATTTTATCATTATTTCGTTCTATTAGTCTATAATTCTATAACTATCATTCTACAATTCTGTTAGAATCATTATTTCACTCTACCATTCAATAATTCTTTCATTCTATTATTTTGTTATTTTATTATTATATTATTCTACAATTTTGTTATCCTATATTTCTTTCATTCTATCATTCCATAGTTGTATCATTATATTATCATACAAATATAGTATTTTATCACTCTTTCATTGAATCATTCTATTATTTTATTATTCTATAATTCTATGGTTGTTTAATTCTATCATTCTATTATTTTATAAACCTATTATTCTATAAGTCTATCATTCTTTCATTTTATCATGCTATAATTCTATTTTTTTATTCTATAAATCTATTATTCTATCATTCATTCTATTGTTATATTATTTTGTTATTCTAGTATTCTACAAGACTATTTTTCTACCAATGTTTCATTCTATTATTCTATTATTGTATAAATCTTTTATTCTATCATTCTATAATTATATAATTATTTTATTTTGTAACTTAATTATTTTTTCATTTAATAATTTTATTATTATATTATTTTATAAATCTATTTTTTATCATCATATTATTCTTTTTTTCTATAATTCTATTATTCTTTAAATTTATTATTATATCATTCTATAGTTCTATAATCTTATTATTCTATTATTCTTAAATTATAGTATTCTATTATTCTATTATTCTATAAAACTATTATTCTATGATTCTTTCATTCTATTATTCTATTAGTCTTTGATGTAGGAACTTCCAGAGATCATAACTTTTGACTCGGATGTGGGTTTTCTACGAGATTTTATGGGTGGATGCATTATGAGGTGGAAAGTGGTTTTGCAACTGACCCTAGTGGGTTGAACCTCATCTTGGTATTTTTTCGGGGCTTGAAACTTTCATCTCGGCCCTCAAAATAATAATTTAGTATTTTTCTATCATTTTGTAATTCTATCACTTTATTAGTCTAAATTACTTTTACTCTATTATTCTATCATTCTATCATTCTATCATTCTATTATTCTGTAACATCCCTCTACGTAACCTTGAAGGGTAAGAGCCACAAGAGGACAAGATAATTTTTTTTTGACATTAGTAAACAACATACACAAATTCAGCTGTCAATTTGATAGATTGATACCATTCATTTTAAACACCAAAGCAAATGGTCCTAATCCCATCTACTAAAAAACATGAATCCATAAGCATAAAATATAGTAGATCCGGTACCCACACCAGAATCCGTAAAGCAATAAAAGAACATCACATTTCTTTTCATTAAATACAATGATTACAACTTCTCTCCTAAGAGAGTTCAATTACATAACTGTATATACAATTACAATGATATATTCTAGAATATGATACAAGTACAATAACATAGTCCTGAGTATGATATAAGGACTGAATGGTTACAATAACTGAATGAAGCAATGGAAAGAGAGATCATCTCCAACTAGTGCTCCAAACCATGTTCACTGGTCCCCAATGGTGGTGGCAACGCCTCCCAACCATGTGGACTCCTAAGAGATCACCCCACCGTGCTCAGAGATAGTCACAAGGCCCAAACAGATGAACAACAACAAGGGGATACAAAATAGCCAACACTCACATCAGACACAGAGCAGACACGGAGAACAGTGCTTACAGTCAAAGTCATAATATAGGTGTACTCATCTAAGTCATAAGTAAGGTACTACTCACGACTCCTAAGGTGCTAGATACTAGAGTGTCATCATATGTGCTCGAAGGGATGGCACACATGGGACCAAGTACCTCTCATATAGACAAGGAGACTCAATTGTGCCCGAATCCATGCCCCGTAGATAGATAGGCCTTCTCATTGCATCCTTAGCCTTTACAAGTGCTCGAGGCCATGCATGAGGACTAATTATCTTATTAGTGTTTTTACTCCAATGTTTTAGTTTTAGTTATCACTTGTTACTGTAACTCTACTACTAGTTCCCTTGGAAGCCACTTACGGGCCTTGGGCCCATAGAGAGCCACTCTAGACAACCACTCTAATGCCTAGACCTTGTTCATCTCGTTTGACTAAACGAGGCATTCAAAAGACTAAAACCACTAAGTTATAAATTTAAAATAGTAAAGGTGAAAAATATGATCTACAAGACCCAAACTCACGTGGATAGTGTAATTTGTTGAAGACGGTCTTCTACTAGTTAGATCAATTGTGTAATAACTCCAGTGACCCCAATTTGGTCAAGATTCACAAAAGGTATGCATGGATAAAATAAAACTATGGCTAATGGCATGGCAAGCCTTCTCACAGCCTAATTTTTACATATTGACTGCCATGTTTAATATAACAAAATAAATTGTTAAAAGACTTACAAAATGGAAATCGTAACTTTCCCTCCTATAGTAGTTCCTTTAAATCCTTGGGTTGCATGACTAGTTTTCTTAATGAGAAATTATGTGACTAAAGCTCAATGCACAAACACAGATTGATATAACTAAGGTACTTTAGTGCCATAACATTCTTTACTCAAAGTTGATGTTTTCGACAAGGCTAGTGTATCAACAGAACATGACCGTAATGATCAAAACAGTGGAGCAATCAATTTGTTTAAGAGCTATAATGAAATTCTCTATGGAGGGGTCACCCTATAATTCTATCATTCTATTGTTCTAATATTCTTTTCATTCTATCAAATTCTATGATTATATGATTTTATTATTCTAGAAATCTAGTATTTTATCATTCTATCATTCTATTATTCTCCAATTATATTATTCTATCTTTCTTCCATATATCATTCTATAATTCTATCATTCTTTTATTATATAATTTTATGATTCTATTATTCTATGAATATTATTGTATCATTCTTTTATTCTATTATTTTATAATTATTTTATTTTGTAACTCAATATTTTTTTCATTTTATAATTTTATTATTATATTATTTTATAAATCTATTTTTTATCATTATATAATTCTTTTATTCTATAATTCTATTATTCTTTAAATCTATTATTATATCATTCTATAGTTCTATAATCTTATTATTCTATTATTCTCAAATTATAGTATTCTATTATTCTATCATTCTATAAAACTATTATTCTACCATTCTTCCATTCTATTATTCTATCATTCTTTGATGCAGGAATTTCCAGAGATCATAACTTTTGACTTGGCTGTGGGTTTTCTACGAGATTTTATGGGTGGATGCGTTATGAGGTGGAAAGTGGTTTCACCACTGACCCTAGTGGGTTGGAGCCCGTCTTGGCACTTTTTTGGGGCTTGAAACTTTCATCTTGGCCCTCAAAATAGCAATTTAGTGTTTTTCTATCATTTTGTAATTCTATCACTTTATTATTCTAAATTGCTTTTAGTCTATTATTCTATTATTCTATCCTTCTATTATTCTATCATTCCTTCATTATATTATTTGATATATCTATTATTCTATCATTATTTCATTCTATCAGTCTATAATTCCATAACTATCATTCTACAATTATATTAGAATCATTATTTCACTCTATCATTCAATAATTCTTTCATTCTATTATTTTGTTATTTAATTATTATATTATTCTACAATTTTGTTATCCTATATTTCTTTCATTCTATCATTCCATAGTTGTATCATTATATTATCATACAAATATAGTATTTTATCACTCTTTCATTGTATCATTCTATTATTTTAATATTCTATAATTCTATGGTTGTTTAATTCTATCATTCTATTATTTTATAAACCTATTATTCTATAAGTCTATCATTCTTTCATTTTATCATTCTATAATTCTATTTTTTTATTCTATAAATCTATTATTCTATCATTCATTCTATTGTTATATTATTTTGTTATTCTAGTATTCTACAAGACTATTTTTCTACCAATGTTTCATTCTATTATTCTATTATTCTACCATTGTATTATTCTATAAATCTTTTATTTTATCATATTTTCATTCTAGGTCATTCTATAATTCTACCATTCTTTCATTCTACAATTCTATTATTCTATCGTTCTTCCATTCTATCTTTTGATTATTAATCTATTTTTCTACTATTATATCATTCTTTCATTTTATAATTCTATCATTCTATTTTATATAAATCTATTATACTATCATTTTATAATTTTATCATTCTATTGTCATATAAATGCTTTATTCTATCATTGTTCCATTGTATCATTCTACAATTCTATTATTCCTTCATTCTATCCATTTATAATTCTATCATTCTATTATTAAATAAATCTATTATAGTATCATTCTATAATACAATAATTCTATAATTTTATAAATCTTTTATTCAATCATTCTATATATCTATTATTCTACAATTTAATTATTCTATTACTCTTCCATTCTATAATTCTATAATTCTATCATTCTATTATTCTACAATTCCATTACTATATCATTCTTTCATTATATAATTGTATTATTCTATTATTCTGTCATTTTATAATAACTTCTAGATTATTCTATAAGTTTGGTATTCTACAATTCTATTAATCTTTCATTTTTTCATTCTATCATTCTATTATAGTATCGTTATTTAATCCTAACATTCTATTGTTATATAAATCTAATGTTATATCATTCTTTCATTCTACCATTCTCTTATTTTATTATTCTATGATTCTATTATTCTCTCATTCTCTCGTTCTCTCATTCTATAATTTCATAAATATATTATTCCATCATTGTTTCATTCTATCATTATGTTATTCTTTAAATATATTGTTCTATCATTATTTTATTCTGTCATTCTACAAGTCTATTATTCTATCATTGTTTCATTCTATCATTCTATAATTATATGATTCTATTATTCTATAATTATATGATTGTATTATTCTATAAATCCATTATTTTATCAATCTTTCATTCTCTCATTCTATTATTCTATAATCTGTTATTCTAGCATTCATGCATTCTATCATTCTATAATTATATCATTATATGATTATATAAATGTATTATTATATCATTATTTTTATTTATCATTCTGTAATTATATTATTCTATCATTCTGTTGTTCTAATATTTTTTTCATTCTCTCAAATTCTATGATTATATGATTCTATTATTCTATAAATCTAGTATTTTATCATACTATCATTCTATTATTCTATCTTTCATCAAAATGTCATTCTTTTATTATATAATTTTATGATTCTATTATTCTATGAATATTATTGTATCATTCTTTCATTCTATTATTTTATAATTATATAATTATTTTATTTTGTAACTCAATTATTTATTCATTTCATAATTTTATTATTATATTATTTTATAAATGAATTTTTTATCATTATATAATTATTTTATTCTATAATTGTATTATTCTTTAAATCTATTATTATATCATTATATAGTTCTATAATCTTATTATTCTATTATTCTATCATTCTTTCACTCTATTATTCTATCATTCTTTGATGCAGGGACTTCCGAAGATCATGACTTTTGACTCGGATGTGGGTTTTCTACGAGATTTTACGGGTGGATATGTTATGAGGCAGAAAGTGGTTTCACAACCGACCCTAGTGGGTTGGACTCTGTCTTGGCACTTTTTCAAGGCTTGCAACTTTGATCTTGTCCCTCAAAATAGCAATTTAGTGTTTTTCTATCATTTTCTAATTCTATCACTTTATTATTCTAAATTGCTTTTACTCTATTATTCTATTATTCTATCATTCTTTCATTTTATTATTTGGTATATCTATTATTCTATCATTATTTCATTCTCTCAGTCTATAATTTTGTAACTATCATTCTATAATTCTGTTAGAATCATTATTTCGCTTTACCATTGAATAATTCTTTCATTCTATTATTTTGTTATTTTATCATTATATTATTCTACAATTTTATTATCCTATATTTCTTTCATTCTATCATTCCATAGTTGTATCATTATATTATCATACAAATATAGTATTTTATCACTCTTTCATTGAATCATTCTATTATTTTATTATTCTATAATTTTATGGTTGTTTAATTCTATCATTCTATTATTTTATAACCCTATTATTCTATAAGTCTATCATTCTTTCATTTTATCATTCTATAATTATTATTTTTTTATTCTATCATTCATTCTATTGTTATATTATTTTGTTATTCTAGTATTCTACAAGACTATTTTTCTACCAATGTTTCATTCTATTATTCTATTATTCTACCATTATATTATTATATAAATTTTTATTCTATAATTGTTTCATTCTACCATTCTTTCATTCTACAATTCTATTATTCTATCATTCTTCCATTCTATCATTTGATTATTAATCTATTATTCTACTCTTATATCATTCTTTCATTTTATAATTCTATCATTCTATTTTATATAAATCTTTTATACTCTTATTCTATAATTTTATCGTTCTATTATCATATAAACATTTTATTGTATCATTGTTCCATTCTATGATTCTACAATTCTATTTTTCTTTCATTCTATCCATTTATAATTCTATCATTCTATTATTAATTAAATCTATTATACTATCATTCTATAATACTATAATTCTATAATTTTATAAATCTTTTACTCAATCAATCTATATGTCTATTATTCTACAATTTAATTATTCTATCACTCTTCCATTCTATAATTCTATAATTCTATCATTATATTATTCTAGAATTCTATTACTATATCATTCTTTCATTATATCATTTGATTTTGTCTATTATTCTATCATTTTATAATAACTTCTAGATTATTCTATAAGTTTGATATTCTAAAATTCTATTAATCTTTCATTTTTTTATTCTATCATTCTATTATAGTATCATTATTCAATCCTAACATTCTATTATTATATAAATCTAATGTTATATCATTCTTTCATTCTACCATTTTCTTATTTTATTATTCTATGATTCTATTATTCTCTCATTCTCTCATTCTATCATTCTATTATTTCATAAATATATTATTCCATCATTGTTTCATTCTATCATTCTATTATTCTTTAAATATATTGTTCTATCATTATTTTATTCTGTCATTCTACAACTCATTTGTTCTATCATTCTTTCATTCTATCATTCTATAATTATATGATTCTATTATTCTATAATTATATGATTATATTATTCTATAAATCTATTATTTTATCATTCTTTCATTCTGTCATTCTGTCATTCTCTCATTCTATAATCTATTATTCTACCATTCATGCATTCTATCATTCTATAATTACATCATTATATAAATCTATTTTTATTTTATTCTATCATTTTTTTATTCTACAATTCTATCATGTAGTTATTATATAAATCTATTATTATACCATTATTTTAATTTATCATTCTGTAATTATATTATTATATCATTCTATTGTTCTAATATTCTTTTCATTCTATCAAATTCTATGATTATATGATTCTATTATTCTATAAATCTAGTATTTTATCATTCTATCATTCTATTATTCTACAATTATATTATTCTATCTTTTTTCCATATATCATTCTATAATTCTATCATTCTTTTATTATATAATTTTATGATTCTATTATTCTGTGAATATTATTTTATCATTCTTTCATTCTATTATTTTATAATTATATAATTATTTTATTTTGTAAATCAATTATTTTTTCATTTTATAATTTTATTATTATATTATTTTATAAATCTATTTTTTAGCATTATATAATTCTATTATTCTTTAAATCTATTATTATATCATTCTATACCTCTATAATCTTATTATTCCTATTATTATGAAATTATAGTATTTTATTATTCTATCATTCTATAAAACTATTATTCTATCATTCTTTGATGTAGGAACTTCCAGAGATCATAACTTTTGACTTAGATGTGGGTTTTCTACGAGATTTTATGGGTGGTTGCATTATGAGGTGGAAAGTGGCTTCGCAACCGACCCTAGTGGGTTGGACCTTGTCTTCGCACTTTTTTAGAGCTTGAAACTTTCATCTTGGCCCTCAAAATAGAGATTTAGTGTTTTTCGATCATTTTGTAATTCTATTACTTTATTATTCTAAATTCGTTTTATTCTATTATTCTATTATTCTATCATTCTATTATTCTATAATTCTTTAATTATATTATTTGATATATCTATTATTCTATCATTATTTCATTCTATTAGTCTATAATTCTATTACTATCATTCTATAATTCCATTAGAATCATTATTTCACTCTACCTTTCAATAATTCTTTCATTCTATTATTTTGTTATTTTATTAGTATATTATTCTACAATTTTTTTATCCTATATTTCTTTCATTCTATCATGCCATAGTTGTATCACTATATTATCATACAAATATAGTATTCTATCACTCTTTCATTCAATCATTCTATTATTTTATTATTCTATAATGCTATGGTTGTTTAATTCTATCATTCTATTATTTCATAAACCTATTATTCTATAAGTCTATCATTCTTTCATTTTATCATTCTATAATTCTATTTTTTTATTCTACAAATCTATTATTCTATCATTCATTCTGTAGTGCCCCTCACCTTGTCGTCGGTCAGACTGATGGTTTTCTAGTAGGATTGGACACCATGACACTCTATTTTATGATAGCTGATAATGAATCTATGTTAGGATTAGATATCATGACATTGGACTCTCTGTATTTTGCTGAGTTGTTTATGGACCTATTGCGATGATGATGATCGGTGATATTGAATTACTAATATTTTATGTTTCACAGTTTGATGGACATATTTGGTGTAATGGATTAATGTTACTTCTGAGTTTAAGGTGATATTTAATCATGGTTATGATGCTTAACAATAATTGTTAGACTAGATCATACTGAATTGATTATTATATTTTCTTGTAGACAACTGAATACTTAATTGTGGATGGATTTAGGTAAACAGAACAGTGTCGCATTACTCGTGTCTGAGTACCCTGCCATGCTGCGATTTCTGTTTACTGTGTGCATGACTTCATGTTTGTATATAAATGTTTAACCTGGAGGTTTGCTGCAGGATGCAGGTACTGGGCATCGACTCCACCTGAACTAGTAGGTCTGAGCATGCCCTAGCCAATGGAATTGTTGATCAGAGTTGGCATAAGGTTCCCCAGTCATCTGTCGTCCTTGTAGAGGTTAAGTCTTCAGTTTTGCATCTAGTCGTTGTTCTCAGTTTCAGTTGTCTCCTTGGGTTGTCATCTTGCTTTCTTTGCATGCTTGATGGTCGAGTAATTGTATGTTTACGATTGGTTAATTGTGGTATATAAATCGATAAATTTGATTAATGTCTACTAAATAGATTTATAAATAATTATTAATTGTTATATAACAAATATATATTAATTATTAAATAAATAAAAAAATAAATAAATAAATATTAAAGGAGTTAAATTAGTTATAAAGAGGCATTATAAGTTGTGGAAATTGTTTTATAATTTATAAAATAAATATGAAAGTAAATACATGTGGCCTAGTAAATAAATGATTAAATAAAGTATTATGAGTTGTTATATAGTAAATATCTATATGAAATACTAAATTAAATAAAGTAACAATTATGAGTTGTGATATATTAAATGAAAGTTACTCTGGAGTAAATAAAAAAAAATATAGGAGGTTACCTTGTGATGTTATAAAAAAATTAAAAGTATGTAGGCTATATTTTTCATTGGCGGCTGGCATTGGATCGTGTGTTTATGCACTAGAGGGGGAATACTATTTAACAAGCAGAAAGGAAGGAGTTTTGGGGGGAGGAGGCTCTAAAAGGAGGCTGGAGCTGCAAGCCGGGATCTGGGAGCAGCATCAAACCTGTAATCTTGTCAAACGAGTGAAAACAGGTTCCTTTATTCTGTATTTGATTTTAGTTTTAGTGGTATGCTTGATAACTGCATTTGCCTGAAAATTTCAATGTCTTCTCAAAGAATTTGTTTGTGCAGATTTTGTAGTTATTGCCATAGTATGGCCATATTTGTATTCCTTCCTATATCCCCTCTCAATATTTACTTCGTATACCCTATGCTCTTGTTGTTTCTCAAGATTATCCATAATAGAATATAGATCTGGATAAATACCTCTATTTTCAGTAATCTCTATATCATTTAACCTCCCTGCACCTACCCACTTCAGCATCGATGTTTGAGAGGAGAACATTGGTTGCGTAACATTTTTAGGATCCAATTCAAAGAGCAGTGTTGCGAAATACTTGAATCCTATTTTCATTTGTGATTTAGTCATTAAGTTAACGCAGCCATACAATCATATTGTGAATTGATAGGTATCTCAAAGATAAAGTTTAGGGTATCCTTCAGACGGCCAGCATGGCTAAGATGCTCAACCATGCACACATAATAGTGGGCCGTAGAAGATTGTGCATAAGGATCTTAGTTGAGGGTGAAATATGTACAATTCCTATACACTATATCTGAAGTTTATATCTGCTATTTAATTTAAGTCACCATTATATTAGGGCAGCGATGTTAATAGTTGAAGAAGAAACGTTTATGTTTGAAGTTTTATAAGCAGTATTAACAATTTATATTGAGAATTTATCAAACCGCCTCCCTTATAATTCGCTTTCCATTAAGTATGGTTGGTTGGAGATGCTGAAACTGCAATATCGCAATAGAGTTGGGTTTTGGAGGCTAAAACTCTGATATTTTGATTTTAAATCTTTCTGCGAAAGTTTCAATTTCATTTCTGTCAATTCCTGACTCTACCTTTCCTTTTTCCTTATGCCTTTATCTCCATATACCTCTGTTTTATATCTATATACCTATGTTTTCAGGGTTTTAATTGCCATTTCTGATTCTAAATACAACATTGCACCATAAGATTTACAATCCTAAATGCACACCATTCTTCTGTGACTTCTCCTTATTGCTTATAACTGATATTGAATGCTGTAATGGCCAATGTATTTGATGGAGATATGGACTTGTTCTATTCAAGTCTATTGATAACCAGTGGTGATTAGTTTTGAAAATTCATAAAAAAACTTTTAAGGTCCATCCAAGTTGGTAATCTGCCACACAATTAACAGTCCACCACTCAGGGGATGGCATGTTTGATGCAGTTAACTGATAAGAGTATGATTTAGTCACTCAACGTGGAATAATACCAGTTATGTGAGTATCTTGACCTAGGTCTCTTGTAATATTCTTAATATTTAGCTTTATGAGTAATCGCTCACTGTGTCTAACCGTGTGAGAATCTTGTGGAATCAACTGTGTAACTTTTGTGTTGTGTTAAATGTTAGGGAGTGTAATATAAAGTTTTTGAGACTTGGGAACTTTAGCTGAAGTGGTTCGGTTACTCTTTTTCTACCATATCTATATAGTGCATCTTCTCCGTTCACTCATCTTCTTCCATCAGATACATACATTAACAAGCTTAGAGCTTCACTTCTTGTTTGCACCAAGCAGCGCCCTTACAGTTTTCAGGAAACAGTAATCTGATCTACTTTCATATTTCAGTTTGATTCTTGTGGCACCATTGCAGTATTATTGAAGGAAGTTGTAGATATTTATGACTTGCTGACACCACCTAAGCTAACAGCAGGTGCCTCAAACCATGTTTGCAATGCGCTAGCTCTTCTTCAGTCTGTAGCATCTCATCCTGACACTAGAGGTCATTTTCTCAATGCTGTTATACCTCTATATCTTTATCCTTTTCTAAACATTGTCAGCAATTCACGGCCATATGAGTTCTTGCGACTTACCAGTCTTGGTGTGATTGGTGCGCTTGTGAAGGCACTAAGGAAAACACATCCATACAACCAGCGCAGATTTGGGGAGCTACTTTAGTGTTGGTAGTCTAGTCATTTTGCTGAATGTTTGCAAAAATAAAGCCTCCTACTGCAGTGTAATTATCTCCTAGCATAACTGTTTGATTTGAATGAATCTTGTAACCTAGAAAGTAATTTTAGGGATCTATGACTTTCAGATGTTGGCCTTTCAGAATTCTTGTACTGTGTTAACACGATTGAGCAAATCCTTGTCAGTTATTCCAGTGCTGTTGTCATATTTTGGCTAGATATACTGAAAGCTAGACCAAGTGAATGCAGGAAATGATGAATAATGTAAAATACGCTTTTGCAAAATCAATCACATGCTGAATTGTATGAAATCTAAATAATGATTCCACTGAGCAACTTGGTTCTGCCTACACAATTGAGTTTGTCATTGGCAATTACTATAGTTTTCATGGAAATTGATGATTCTCCTTCACTACTATCTTTACAAGATTTGTGCCATCGTAAACATCAAACATCATGCACTCCACGTATAGTTAGTTACTTGATCCATGGTGAAGATAGTGCTTTGGAGAATACAAATGTTCCATGGTAGGTTCCATTTGTGAGCAAGATTCCAAAATCTATCTATACACAGTGGCTGCTTCATCAAATGTTCAGTAGTATTTTCTTTACCTCTACAATTCCCGTCAAAACACGACCATCTGGCCAACTCATATAGATTAATTGAAATTTATGTGAAATGTCTCAGTGATTTAAATATATAAATTAGATGCTTGTTAGTTGTTAGTGTTTTAATTATGGCTACAATAGTGTATTTTAAGGTAAAGGCATGGAGAAGTATTTGTGGAGTCTAATTCTTAAGGAAGATCAATTATGCAAAATAGTTGTAGAGTTGTTTGTTTAGGTTTAAAGCCTTATTTTGAGCTTTAGGCTGTTTAGATGGGTTGATCCACTTTTCTAAACTATCTTGTATAAACTCCTAAACTTGTATGCATGATTCATTGCTAGTAAAGTATTATTATTATGGTTTAATAATATTATTGTTATTATTAGTTTAAAACGATATTGTTGTCATCTCCAAACTGTCCGGAAAACGTATGGGTAAAGTCTAATGAGAAATTGCATAATTTATATGATTGTTAGTTTTAAAGGTGCAAAATCAAATGAAGATTAATATTGTAGTAAGTTATTAGATCTAATTCATTGTACCATAAAGAATTATAGATGATATTAATTACAATAGGAATGATTATTGATGATTAATTTAAGCTCGGTAACGATTTTATTATAATATCTTTATGAAGGTTTTATTGATTGAAGTGTGATTAAATGGACCCGATATTGAGTTTATTAGCATTGTAGTGAGATTGTTGGATGTAATGGGGTCTATTGTGCAAGTTGTTAGGTTGTTAGTCCAGAGGCATAGTTTAACGTGATTGGTTTTCAAGTATAGTGTTTTATGTGTATTGATTATACGATGTTATGTTGTCTCTAGTTATGTGTGAGGCAAAGGGTAACGTGAATGATGCATGATCTGATTGTGAATGTACCTTGGGGTGGAAGTAATTCCCTTGTGGATGGCTTGTCGACCATTTTAATTGTATTTATTTGTAATAGTTTTTTTTGGATATTGTGAATGGGGAGACTTTGAGTACTGTAACGGATGTGATGTTGATGCACTATTTTGAGAGTATGTCCTTGTAATTAAGTTGATATGCAAGATGGTGAATGCCTTGCAGTATTACATATACATGTGGATATGAGGATAATTGTTTTTGCAAGATGGTTAATGCCTTGCATGGTTTATGAATCCTCGTTGTTTTGATGATGTTTTCTTGCTTGTTGGTTAGGGTTTCTAGATGCAGGTAGGGGAGTGGCTTTCAATGAGGGGCCGACGCCCAAAGTGGCTGTCAAGATAACCCATTGAAAGTTGTTAATTAAGTGAAAACCTAAAATGAACTGGGGGGAAAGGGTTAATTACTCATTAACAAGATAATTGGATTTCCTCTCCCATGCCTGTAGTGCTTGTTTAGACTAAGGATGGGTAGAGAAGGCCTGGTTGGAAAGATCAACTTCCTTGTCCTCACGAAAGGAAGGTTGATTCTGCATGAGTCACCCTATGGGGCCGGCGCCTAGTGAGAGGCTGCCAGGATAACCATAGATGGGGGCCGGTGCCTAGTGAGAGGCTGTCAGGATAACCCATGTCAGGACCGTGCGATGACACTCTTCCTAATGCAGTCTAGCATTCCCTAGTTGTACTCTCCCCATTCGTTAGGTGCTTGCCTCTGGAAGTGTTGTTGAGTTGTTTGTGATATTGACTTGTGTCGTTGGAGTTATGTGTTGTCTTGTCTTATAGTTTACTGTTTACCTGACTGTATGATGTAGTGGGAACCTTATGTTAACTCCTAGCTCGAGGGGTGGACCTTAGGGTTCCACATGGTCAGGTGGAAGAGCTTTTATCCGTTGGTTTTTCTCCTTGCTATTGTTCGTGTGCGAGGATGTTGTATCTTGTATATTAGTCGTCAGATCTTGTACCAGGTATGAAGTAAGTGATTTGTATTCATGTTCTTATCTGAGTATCAGTTGATTTATAATGTTTGTATTCAGAAGGTGTTAAGTAACAATGTAATGATGTACTCGTATGTGAGAAGAAATTGTAACTATGTACTCGATCCTAATGATTGTTTATTTGATATAAATGTTATTGATTTAATGCATTAGGTTTAGAATGTTCTACTAATGTTAGTTAATGATGTAGGTCAGATTATCTTGTTCGTTGATCAAGTAATGCCTCCATGATACCTTAGAAGACTAGTTGTTAGGTCAAATGATGTATTTAGACGTGTTAAACATTACCTTGTCACTTTATTCATTTAAAAAAAAAAAAATTATTCCATTTTTGCATAGCATAGATGTATGTTCTCTAAGGTGTTCATGCGGGGTGTTACACATTCTATTGTTGTATTATTTTCTTATTCTAGTATTCTACAAGACTATTTTTCTACCAATATTTCATTCTATTATTCTATTATTCTACCATTATATTATTCTATAAATATTTTATTCTATCATTGTTTCATTCTACCATTCTATAATTCTATCATTCTTTCATTCTTTCATTCTATTATTCTATCATTCTTCCATTCTATCATTTGATTATTAATCTATTATTCTACTATTATATCATTCTTTCATTTTATAATTCTATCATTCTATTTTATATAAATGTATTACACTATCATTCTATAATTTTATCGTTCTATTATCATATAAATACTTTATTCTATCATTGTTCTGTTCTATCATTCTACAATTCTATTATTCCTTCATTCTATCCTTTTATAATTCTATCATTCTATTATTAATTAAATCTATTATACTATCATTCTATAATTTTATAAATCTTTTATTCAATCATCCTATATATCTATTATTCTACAATTTAATTGTTCCGTCACTCTTCCATTCTATAATTCTATAATTCTATCATTCTATTATTCTATAATTCTATTACTATATCATTCTTTCATTATATCATTTTATTATTCTATTATTATGTCATTTTATAATAACTTCTAGATTATTCTATAAGTTTGATATTCTGTAATTCTATCCATCTTTAATTTTTTCATTCTATCATTCTGTTATAGTATCATTATTTAATCCTAACATTCTATTATTATATAAATCTAATGTTATATGTAGTGCCCCTCGTCTCATCATCCATCAGATTGATGTTTGCTTAAACCTTATAGTGTCCTAGACCGTAGAAGATGGATCTCTTGTTATCTTGTTACTTCATTGTGAACTTAATTATTATGATAACAGATGTTGATGTTGGATTATGTCATTTTATGCTTTACAATTTGATAAATGAACTGATGTTTTAAATGCTTTGATGTTATTCATCATATGGGATTGGAAGATTAGTTGATCAT
Organism: Cunninghamia lanceolata; assembly: GCA_027924645.1. NCBI lineage: Eukaryota > Viridiplantae > Streptophyta > Pinopsida > Cupressales > Cupressaceae > Cunninghamia > Cunninghamia lanceolata. Next base: position 9,980,228 of record BSBN01000837.1, on the reverse strand, counting down.
TTTATGTCGTAGATTAGTAATCTGATATCTTGTTCAATTTAGTTGATTATTATTTTAAAACGTGAATGGAACAGTGTTGTATTACTCGTTCTCGAGTACCCTACCTCACTGCGATTTCCATTCACGATAGGACTGCATGTGATGTATATGTATATCTTGTTACGGTTAACTGTGCGTTGCTGCAGGATGCAGGTACTTGGCATCGACTCCACCTGATTGCAGGTCTGAGCGTGCCTTCGCCAATGGATTAGTTGGTTGGAGTTAACAAGAGGTCCCTAGTCAGTGTTCCTTCGTCGTCAGTTTACCCTTGTGGTTATTGATTGTCATTTCGCCCATGTCTCACTGTCAGGTAATATTGTATTTTGGAGTCAAACCAAGTTCAAAGGTGTTTAAGTATGTGCGGTAATGTTGTGCTTTAATTAGAATTATTCTACGGAAGAGTTTAGTGTTGTTAAAAAGGCATATTGTCGTTAGTTGTCGATTTAAGTTATAAATAAATTATTATTTTAATAGAAGTGTTGTTGATAAATAAGTTGTAAGGAGTTTGTATTATTCGATATAATATTATTTATAATAAATATTTAAATAAATAAATAGTTATAGCCACACTTGTAAATTGTGTTTCACAACTGGATTAATAAAATAAATTATAGGATAGTACAAAATTATAGATAGTTGAAGTAGTACTATTCTATTAATGATAATATTTTGGGGTCGGTTATAAAGAAAATAATAATAAAATAAAGTATCTAATAATTGGGAATCATTATATTAAATTAAAAAAATACATATTCTTAAAAAGAAGTTTCTCAGAATCTTGTGGAAAGCCCTAGGAGAAGAGAAAGAGACTGAGTTATAAAAGTATTGTCGGTGCAACAAGGAGGACATCACAGGGGTAAGGAAAGAAGCAGCGGAGAACTGCAACAATTGGAGCGGGTTCGTCGCGGTGATTGCGAAATCAGGTTCCGTCGAATGCCTTATCTCTGAACTTCCTATCAATCTGCAAATGTTTTTATAGTTTGTTTGATCCCGCATAGTTCGGCAGTATGTCCTCTCTATGTGTAATCAGCATCTTCTCTTAGGGTTTAAATACATCGTTTCTGCTCAAGGATTCTGTAAGTCAAATGTTCCTCTTCCACTGGTTGCCGAATCATTCTGAGTGCATTCTCAAACGGGCGTGATTTTGGTTGTAGGACACCTCGATAGGATTGCCGTAAATCACTGTTGGCTACAGCTAGTTGTTCCTGAAAGATCAGATTAATGTTGTTATTGTCTTTTCTCTGTGTTTAGTCGGAAACTTGTCTGGGAACTCGCTGTAAGACGCTTTGTATTCATGTGATTTTCCTGGTTGTGTACTTTTTTAACCTGCCCTCCCACATCTGCAACTGGAAGTTCTATTTGCTCAGAGACCTGTATAGCGATTGTTACTTGAGGATTTAAGTTATTTCTTTGGTATCCCTTAGTATTATTTACTATGGTTTGATAATGATAGGTAGCGCTGCATATTGCAATGCTAGGGCGTGATTTGCTATTGTCTTATGGTTATTCGAACTGGTTAAAAACCTCTATAGCCATGTTGTTCGCTGTCCCATAAATATTGCTTCAATGTGTTTGGTTCTATCTCTGTTTTGGCCGATAATAACAGGAAGTTCGCTGCCCGGATAACACTTGTTTCAAATGAAAGACCAGATCCTTTTTATTCGCCATTTTCTGAGTGTTACGCTAGGTTCCGTAGTTTAAGTTTACTCCATAGCTGGAGCTATCGAACTCTCTCATTATCGGTTATGAAGCCTTCTTGTTGGATATTGACTCTGCCTTGCTTCCTGCGTTTCGGCCTGGCTTTCATTCGTCTGTATGAAAGTTTCAAATCCCTTTTCTTTGACCCAAAATAGATGGGTATTTACTGTTGTAATGTCAGTTCACCTGTTTGAAACTAGGTTCAAAATGTATTTACAGTGATAACCGCTACCTGCCATGTAATGGTATCGGGCTTCATTTCAGAGATAGCTATCGTCATAAGTACAAGCCCACTTATATGAGGATATTTGTTGTTTTTAATCGAACATCTTGAGTGAGATACCTCAGCCTAGCTCACTTGAAATGATGGGTTAAAACCAAGAAACACATTTAACCACAAGTATTGTGAAAATGTTTTCCCAAGAAAACATTAAATCAAAAATACGCAGATATTTACAGTCATAATGATTGCCTGCCTATCTGTTTGAAAGTAGGTGCAAAATCTATAGGCATTGATAATCTTTCTCACCTTATAATGTATCAGGCAGAATCTCAGAGATACTCACCGTCATAAGTGCTCCCTGCCTATACAATGTTGATAGACACAACTATACAGATATTTCATGATATGTTTGAATAACTGCATTGGACAATTTGTTAGTTTTAATCTGACATTTCAAGTGTATTGTGAACATCTCTTACTGTAAAAACCATAGATCCAAAACACACATATAGTTACAGTCATAATGACTGTCTATATAAACTATAAACAATTTGATAATGAGATTATGCACAAAATTTATTTACAGTAATAACCCCTGTCATGATATTAGGCACAATTTTACAGATATTTAGAATCATAAGTAATGCTCTCGTATACAATGAAATTTTAGCGACAAACATAATAGCATTGTATATAAACAAGTTAGATACAGCTTAGCTATGTATATATTTTAATGACTGGGATGGTGTTATATGATAGACTCGTGATCAGACACAATACTCAAACCAAACAAGCAATTCAATCATAATAGGTTTTCACCAACAAACGATAATGATGACCAATATAGGAATTTGCATATGTTACCTCCTCTTCTGACTCGGAATCACTATCATCAGATGAAGATGTCTCCGGTTTCTTCTTGGGAGGAACTTTGTTTGAAGATTTTAATTTCTTCGAAGCTGGTTGTGCTACAAGTTCAGTATCTGGCTCTCTCTTACCTGAAAATAAGCAGATAAAAAAAAAAATATTATAGAATTGGCACCATAGTTAACAGCGAAATATACAATTTTTGGCCATTATACTATTACAGTCAAGTTTGAACATGAACAGTATCAGCGCATGTAACATATTGCCCAGTCCATGTTTCATAAATGGATGTTGAAGTGTATATGAAGCATGGTAATGATGTCATTGATAATGGTTTCCCTTTAGCGTCAATAGAGGAGTCTCAGAATCATTGATGATAATCACCAAAACATAGTGAAACCAGAAGTTCCTGCTGGGTATTCAAATACTCTGATAAGCATGTATGCGAAATGTGGATGTATAGACAAGACAAGTGAACTGTTTGACAAAGTGCTTCGAAGTAATGTCGGCCCTAGTAAATACAATGATACAGGATGAGCATTGAAAAGGCCTTAGAAAATTTCAAGCAAAGGTAATTGGGTGCGGAAACAGCTGCACAGTCTGAGAACATTGCTATCCTCACTCAGTCATTGAACTCCATCTTTCTTTCTTGCATCTCCGAGGGCCAAACTCAGAAAGTTCAACAACATGTTTTGCAGAAATTTCGTGCAGGTGGTTACAACACCATTGTTGCACCATCTATTGGAGAAGAGGGTTTGGATTTAATGGAAGTTGATCTTGTGATATGTTTTAATGCAAATGTTTCACCATTAAGAATGACCCAACACATGGGAAGAACTAAATGGATTCTTCTTCACCACTCAACAGCGGTCACTTAAATAGAATCAACACTTCATAGCATTTACACACTTGCATTTATAGAATTGAATTTCGCAAAGATCGGAGAGCGAAATGAATATCTACTTAAGATGTGTCAACAGATATACAATTACCACCACCACTACGATCATTAAATCTGCGTCACTCAATCAACCTGCTGTAAAAGTTGTCAAAGTTTGCTCTCACCCGGAACTGTTATCTAATAATTGGTGCTAGCCGTATTATAAACTGTTTTAACTATTTCATTTGAGAACTTATCAAACTGTCTTCCTTATAATTTGCTTGTATTAATAAATTAGGTTTCCTGCATTGCAAAACTGGAAAAGTTGTTATATCTGACCAGTCCACTCCATAGCTAGGGTGATTGAAGTCATGCTGGCCTGCAAACAGTTGATTACTATCAGTTTGAGCGAATTATAATCATCCGGGAAAGATCGCCCTTGCCTTGAACGAATTCATTGGCTAAGTGTTGTCTATTTTGTCTTGCATCGATTGCTACTGCTTTCACAGCGAATCTAGAGGAGTATTGCTTGAAATGCATTATGTTATGTATTTGCTAGATCGCTGTTACCAGCCAATCGCCACCTTGGGTATATTTGCAGCCACTGCAATCATAACCCTTCCAATCGCTGCAGTTTTAACTGTGATCTCAATATTAAAGTTTAAGGTATACATTTAACTCGAGGAGATGAATAACGCAGCCTCCGCATTTGTCTTATCCAAACATCCAAATGACACTACAATTATTAACAGTTTGAAACATTAAAATCTAAAAGTTAGTCGAGTTATGATGTAGATCGCCCTTGTCTTGGCTGGGCGCACTTCTGAAGGAATTCAACTCTGTAGAACGCTGCCCATAGAAGCTAGCCTACATCACATACCTTCTACAATCAGGTCAATGCACATAGAACACTGTTTCTATCAAATAGATGCATCGTATACCATAGTTCAACCTCTTTTAACAGCAATTTTGGTATATAACTAGAATATCACCGTAATTTGTTTTCACATTGCTGAGACGTCTGAGAGGTTCCTTCCTCCAGGTTACACCTTCACACCAGTGCACAGACTTCAATCAGACCACACAACCAACACAAACTTAGCAGTTATCTTGATGATGTAGTTTGGTGCACCCTCCGAAGGCCAGTGCAGCGAGGGAATTCAACTGAGTACATACAGAAATCAACTGTCGAATCCTACAGAATGATTGAGATGTCAATGTCTGTCAGAAATGACTGGTTAAGGTCTGATGCTATCCATTTCTATGGAAAAACAGTCAATAGCAATTTTACATCGCAGTAGTAAAATATCTCAAGCTGTTCGCATAGGGCGCATTTACGATTGTTCTCTTGAGAAGTTATATCACCACGGATAGGATCAACTTCATAAACATCTTCAAATCATCATAAAGGAATCTATTTGGTTGAGCTCGTTAGAATGTCTGCAAGACCGTGTGAAGGATAAAAAACATTTCGTGATTGAACTCTCCTCGTGTAGTTATCGTTCAGCCGTAAGATATCTCTCCTAGCGTTATTATCCTTTATAGAATAAAGTTAATTGGACAAGATTGAAGGAAAGTATATAAAGATCGTATCGTTATGAAAGTGTCGAATGGTAAACAGAAATTAAGTGGTTCTTTATTATTATTGTAATGTTTTAGTTAATCAATTTATTTATCTTTTGAATCAAAATAAAGATTAGTTAGAGATTTTGTTGCAAGGTATTAATTTAATTGTTGTAATATAATGTTGATTTTATTTCAGAACCTGTTTGCATTGGACTGAGAATGAATGATAGTATTTCATCTCCTGAATTTTGAACTGAATTGATTGAGTGTTGTAATGAGTCGTTTTGAGGTTGTTTAAACCCGAATTCCAGAGGCTAAGTCGTCAATGTTGAGTATTTGCAGCTTGTGTATTGTTGATGTTGTAATTACGATGTAATAGCGTTTATGTGTATCAAACAAAGTATGAAGTATAATGAGGTTCTGTCAAGGTTGAATGTTGTGTCTTGTAAAGTAATAATCTCAGGATGGAATATCCAACCACTTGTGATCTTATTGTGCCGTTTTGTCGTATGGAGAGACCTGAAATCTGTTAAAGGATTAAGTATTGTAATGATTAAAAGTGTTGGATAACAATTGATGTTATGATTCTATTTTGATGCAAGAAGGTTTATGCCTTGCAGTGTTCATTTACGTGTATTGTTATAAGTTTTGTATGATGTTAAGGTTACTAGGGGTTAGGAAGGAGAGTGGCTTCCAACGTGGGGCCGGCGCCAAAGTGGCAGTCAGGATAACCCGTTGGAAGTAGATTAATCAAGTGATAACCTAAAAATTAATTAGGGGGTTAAGGGTAGATTTCACACTAATAAGATTAATGGATTCCTCTCCCATGGCCTGTAGTGCTTGTTTAGACTAAGGATGGGTAGAGAAGGCCTGGTCGGCATGATTGACTTCCTTGTCCTCATGAAAGGAAGGTCGGTTCCGCATGTGTCACCCTATGGGGCCGGCGCCTAGTGAGAGGCTGTCAGGACCATAGATGGGGGCCGGCGCCTAGTGAGAGGCTGTCAGGATAACCCATGTTAGGACCATGCGATGACACTCTCCCTACTACAACCTAGCATTCCTTGTTCGGGCTCTCCTTGTTTGTTTGGTGTCGCCTCTGGAAGTAAAGTGAAAGTTAAGTTAAGTTATGTTGTGTTGTATTGATATTGCCATGTGTTGTATTGGCGTTGGTCGTCCTTTGTTCTTGTTTGTCCTTCGTCTACCTGACTGTCAGTGTTTGGGACCTCATGTTAACTCCTAGCTCGGGGGGTGGACCTTTGGGTTCCACATGGTCGGGTGGAAGAGCTATTTTATCCATTAGTTCTCTTGTCAGGATCTTATGCAGAAAAGGATTTGTTCCAGTTGTACTTGTTCCAATGATGAAGATGTAAGTGCATAACCTTGTACCAGATTTGTGTAACAGAACATTTATTGTGTATGTAATTCTGATGTAGTCTACAAATGGTGATATCATGATGTACTCATGTGTAAGGAAACCATATCTGTTGTGTACTTAATTATGTAGATGGTATTACATTATTTGTCGACATGCAATGAATATGAATCAGTTGATTAATTATGCTTTGGATTGGATCAGTTGTTGATGTATGTTAATTTGTGTTAGTCGATTTGTTAAGTGATGCAGCCTTGGACCCTTAGAGAATATGTTGTAAGTAGTTGTGTTAACGTTGCTTAATCATTTTAAAAAAAAAAAAAATTTCCTGTTTCATATTGCAAAAGTGTGTATTCTTTAAGGCGTTCAAGGCGGGCGTTACATCTGGTATCAGAGCCAGGTTTAAACACTGGGTACTCTGGGTGTGCATAGTCCCATTATGTTATCCTAGTTGCTTAAACTCTGTAGATTTTCTTCTTCCTTTGTCACCCTTGCCTAACAGCGTGAGGGTGTCCCTTGGCAGTGTATACATAGGTAGATGCCTAGAGGTTAAGGTAGAGGTAGTTGGCATGTAGAGATCCATTCCCCTGCATATGATATCTGCCATACGGTCAAAGAAATGCATGAGTCAAGGTTGGCAGTTGTTTGCCATGATGGTGAACAATTTGGAGTTAGGGGAGTCGAGAGGTGTCTCTCGACGATCATCCTATCCTTAAGGAGCTTTGGTTGTAGTTAGAGGAGTTGTCAGGTAGAGGACTAGATGCTTGTACATCCTCTTGTGAAGTATGTATTCTTGGATTTTCGTGGTGCTTATGTAGAGCCCTTATTGTGTGGAATAAAAAGTTGAGGATAACCTGACATTGTTCCCTCCTTCCTCGTTTGGTGGCTAGTACCTAGTCACGCAGTGTTGTACAGTGCAATTTCAAAAATTGTGTATTTTCCTTATAATTTTTGATGATTATCTATTAATTGAAAAGGCCGACACTTTGTTTATATTTGATTGTGATGGTTTAGCCACACCTTGTGATCTTCATTTGTGCGTAACCCTTGTGGTTACATTTGGTTTAGTGTTGAACTGTGCGCATTTCTTGTTTTATTGATGAAATTTAATCTTTATTTTATATTTGTATCTGACTTTGGTGGCTAAGCTAGTTTTTCCTTATTGTTTTCGACGTCGGCCGTGTGTCGTATTGTGATTTCTCTCCAAGGATGTATGAGGCAGACTTGGTGAGCGTATACGAGGAAGTAGATACAGAGAACCTTGAGGATGGGGATATCCGAGGCTAGGACTATTTCTTGGGGGCTAACCATGTGTGTGTGCCCTAGCACCATCAAGTCTCAGAGTGTGTGGTATGGATTGTGCAGGATAGATGTTAGCTCTTGGCTCATAGATTTTGTGTCATGCCTTAGTAGGTCAGTTACCAGTGTCCAGATGGATCCTTGTGCAGCCTTGAGGTGTGATTCATGGTAATTTGAATTCGTGTAGGTGTGTTAAATCATGTATATAGTGCTTATAAAATGATAAATTTTGGTACCATGCTGCTAAAGGTGTAAAGTCAGTATATCAAGACTTTTCTGTTAATAGATCTTATGCACAGTGTGTGCTTCCATGTTTGCATAGTGTTGTGAAAACTGCCCAAACTCAATACATTTCACCCATATTTGTTCGCAGGCTTCCAGGAGTAAGCCTGATCCTAGGGGGGGAGGATGTAGTGCCCCTCGTCTCATCATCCATCAGATTGATGTTTGCTTAAACCTTATAGTGTCCTAGACCGTAGAAGATGGATCTCTTGTTATCTTGTTACTTCATTGTGAACTTAATTATTATGATAACAGATGTTGATGTTGGATTATGTCATTTTATGCTTTACAATTTGATAAATGAATTGATGTTTTAAATGCTTTGATGTTATTCATCATATGGGATTGGAAGATTAGTTGATCATTTTATGTCGTAGATTAGTAATCTGATATCTTGTTCAATTTAGTTGATTATTATTTTAAAACGTGAATGGAACAGTGTTGTATTACTCGTTCTCGAGTACCCTACCTCACTGCGATTTCCATTCACGATAGGACTGCATGTGATGTATATGTATATCTTGTTACGGTTAACTGTGCGTTGCTGCAGGATGCAGGTACTTGGCATCGACTCCACCTGATTGCAGGTCTGAGCGTGCCTTCGCCAATGGATTAGTTGGTTGGAGTTAACAAGAGGTCCCTAGTCAGTGTTCCTTCGTCGTCAGTTTACCCTTGTGGTTATTGATTGTCATTTCGCCCATGTCTCACTGTCAGGTAATATTGTATTTTGGAGTCAAACCAAGTTCAAAGGTGTTTAAGTATGTGCGGTAATGTTGTGCTTTAATTAGAATTATTCTACGGAAGAGTTTAGTGTTGTTAAATAGGCATATTGTCGTTAGTTGTCGATTTAAGTTATAAATAAATTATTATTTTAATAGAAGTGTTGTTGATAAATAAGTTGTAAGGAGTTTGTATTATTCGATATAATATTATTTATAATAAATATTTAAATAAATAAATAGTTATAGCCACACTTGTAAATTGTGTTTCACAACTGGATTAATAAAATAAATTATAGGATAGTACAAAATTATAGATAGTTGAAGTAGTACTATTCTATTAATGATAATATTTTGGGGTCGGTTATAAAGAAAATAATAATAAAATAAAGTATCTAATAATTGGGAATCATTATATTAAATTAAAAAAATACATATTCTTAAAAAGAAGTTTCTCGGAATCTTGTGGAAAGCCCTAGGAGAAGAGAAAGAGACTGAGTTATAAAAGTATTGTCGGTGCAACAAGGAGGACATCACAGGGGTAAGGAAAGAAGCAGCGGAGAACTGCAACAATTGGAGCGGGTTCGTCGCGGTGATTGCGAAATCAGGTTCCGTCAAATGCCTTATCTCTGAACTTCCTTTCAATCTGCAAATGTTTTTATAGTTTGTTTGATCCCGCATAGTTCGGCAGTATGTCCTCTCTGTGTGTAATCAGTATCTTCTCTTAGGGTTTAAATACATCGTTTCTGCTCAAGGATTCTGTAAGTCAAATGTTCCTCTTCCACTGGTTGCCGAATCATTCTGAGTGCATTCTCAGACGGGCGTGATTTTGGTTGTAGGACACCTCGATAGGATTGCCGTAAATCGCTGTTGGCTACAGCTAGTTGTTCCTGAAAGATCAGATTAATGTTGTTATTGTCTTTTCTCTGTGTTTAGTCGGAAACTTGTCTGGGAACTCGCTGTAAGACGCTTTGTATTCATGTGATTTTCCTGGTTGTGTACTTTTTTAACCTGCCCTCCCACATCTGCAACTGGAAGTTCTATTTGCTCAGAGACCTGTATAGCGATTGTTACTTGAGGATTTAAGTTATTTCTTTGGTATCCCTTAGTATTATTTACTATGGTTTGATAATGATAGGTAGCGCTGCATATTGCAATGCTAGGGCGTGATTTCCTATTGTCTTATGGTTATTCGAACTGGTTAAAAACCTCTGTAGCCATGTTGTTCGCTGTCCCATAAATATTGCTTCAATGTGTTTGGTTCTATCTCTGTTTTGGCCGATAATAACAGGAAGTTCGCTGCCCGGATAACACTTGTTTCAAATGAAAGACCAGATCCTTTTTATTCGCCATTTTCTGAGTGTTACGCTAGGTTCCGTAGTTTAAGTTTACTCCATAGCTGGAGCTATCGAACTCTCTCATTATCGGTTATGAAGCCTTCTTGTTGGATATTGACTCTGCCTTGCTTCCTGCGTTTCAGCCTGGCTTTCATTCGTCTGTATGAAAGTTTCAAATACCTTTTCTTTGACCCAAAATAGATGGGTATTTACTGTTGTAATGTCAGTTCACCTGTTTGAAACTAGGTTCAAAATGTATTTACAGTGATAACTGCTACCTGCCATGTAATGGTATCGGGCTTCATTTCAGAGATATCTATCGTCATAAGTACAAGCCCACTTATATGAGGATATTTGTTGTTTTTAATCGAACATCTTGAGTGAGATACCTCAGCCTAGCTCACTTGAAATGATGGGTTAAAACCAAGAAACACATTTAACCACAAGTATTGTGAAAATGTTTTCCCAAGAAAACATTAAATCGAAAATACGCAGATATTTACAGTCATAATGATTGCCTGCCTATCTGTTTGAAAGTAGGTGCAAAATCTATAGGCATTGATAATCTTTCTCACCTTATAATGTATCAGGCAGAATCTCAGAGATACTCACCGTCATAAGTGCTCCCTGCCTATACAATGTTGATAGACACAACTATACAGATATTTCATGATATGTTTGAATAACTGCATTGGACAATTTGTTAGTTTTAATCTGACATTTCAAGTGTATTGTGAACATCTCTTACTGTAAAAACCATAGATCCAAAACACACATATAGTTACAGTCATAATGACTGTCTATATAAACTATAAACAATTTGATAATGAGATTATGCACAAAATTTATTTACAGTAATAACCCCTGTCATGATATTAGGCACAATTTTACAGATATTTAGAATCATAAGTAATGCTCTCGTATACAATGAAATTTTAGCGACAAACATAATAGCATTGTATATAAACAAGTTAGATACAGCTTAGCTATGTATATATTTTAATGACTGGAATGGTGTTATATGATAGACTCGTGATCAGACACAATACTCAAACCAAACAAGCAATTCAATCATAATAGGTTTTCACCAACAAACGATAATGATGACCAATATAGGAATTTGCATATGTTACCTCCTCTTCTGACTCGGAATCACTATCATCAGATGAAGATGTCTCCGGTTTCTTCTTGGGAGGAACTTTGTTTGAAGATTTTAATTTCTTCGAAGCTGGTTGTGCTACAAGTTCAGTATCTGGCTCTCTCTTACCTGAAAATAAGCAGATAAAAAAAAAAATATTATAGAATTGGCACCATAGTTAACAGCGAAATATACAATTTTTGGCCATTATACTATTACAGTCAAGTTTGAACATGAACAGTATCAGCGCATGTAACATATTGCCCAGTCCATGTTTCATAAATGGATGTTGAAGTGCATATGAAGCATGGTAATGATGTCATTGATAATGGTTTCCCTTTAGCGTCAATAGAGGAGTCTCAGAATCATTGATGATAATCACCAAAACATAGTGAAACCAGAAGTTCCTGCTGGGTATTCAAATACTCTGATAAGCATGTATGCGAAATGTGGATGTATAGACAAGACAAGTGAACTGTTTGACAAAGTGCTTCGAAGTAATGTCGGCCCTAGTAAATACAATGATACAGGATGAGCATTGAAAAGGCCTTAGAAAATTTCAAGCAAAGGTAATTGGGTGCGGAAACAGCTGCACAGTCTGAGAACATTGCTATCCTCACTCAGTCATTGAACTCCATCTTTCTTTCTTGCATCTCCGAGGGCCAAACTCAGAAAGTTCAACAACATGTTTTGCAGAAATTTCGTGCAGGTGGTTACAACACCATTGTTGCACCATCTACTAGAGAAGAGGGTTTAGATTTAATGGAAGTTGATCTTGTGATATGTTTTAATGCAAATGTTTCACCATTAAGAATGACCCAACACATGGGAAGAACTAAATGGATTCTTCTTCACCACTCAACAGCGGTCACTTAAATAGAATCAACACTTCATAGCATTTACACACTTGCATTTATAGAATTGAATTTCGCAAAGATCGGAGAGCGAAATGAATATCTACTTAAGATGTGTCAACAGATATACAATTACCACCACCACTACGATCATTAAATCTGCGTCACTCAATCAACCTGCTGTAAAAGTTGTCAAAGTTTGCTCTCACCCGGAACTGTTATCTAATAATTGGTGCTAGCCGTATTATAAACTGTTTTAACTATTTCATTTGAGAACTTATCAAACTGTCTTCCTTATAATTTGCTTGTATTAATAAATTAGGTTTCCTGCATTGCAAAACTGGAAAAGTTGTTATATCTGACCAGTCCACTCCATAGCTAGGGTGATTTAAGTCATGCTGGCCTGCAAACAGTTGATTACTATCAGTTTGAGCGAATTATAATCATCCGGGAAAGATCGCCCTTGCCTTGAACGAATTCATTGGCTAAGTGTTGTCTATTTTGTCTTGCATCGATTGCTACTGCTTTCACAGCGAATCTGGAGGAGTATTGCCTGAAATGCATTATGTTATGTATTTGCTAGATCGCTGTTACCAGCCAATCGCCACCTTGGGTATATTTGCAGCCACTGCAATCATAACCCTTCCAATCGCTGCAGTTTTAACTGTGATCTCAATATTAAAGTTTAAGGTATACATTTAACTCGAGGAGATGAATAACGCAGCCTCCGCATTTGTCTTATCCAAACATCCAAATGACACTACAATTATTAACAGTTTGAAACATTAAAATCTAAAAGTTAGTCGAGTTATGATGTAGATCGCCCTTGTCTTGGCTGGGCGCACTTCTGAAGGAATTCAACTCTGTAGAACGCTGCCCATAGAAGCTAGCCTACATCACATACCTTCTACAATCAGGTCAATGCACATAGAACGCTGTTTCTGTCAAATAGATGCATCGTATACCATAGTTCAACCTCTTTTAATAGCAATTTTGGTATATAACTAGAATATCACCGTGATTTGTTTTCACATTGCTGAGACGTCTGAGAGGTTCCTTCCTCTAGGTTACACCTTCACACCAGTGCACAGACTTCAATCAGACCACACAACCAACACAAACTTAGCAGTTATCTTGATGATGTAGTTTGGTGCACCCTCCGAAGGCCAGTGCAGCGAGGGAATTCAACTGAGTACATACAGAAATCAACTGTCGAATCCTACAGAATGATTGAGATGTCAATGTCTGTCAGAAATGACTGGTTAAGGTCTGATGCTATCCATTTCTATGGAAAAACAGTCAATAGCAATTTTACATCGCAGTAGTAAAATATCTCAAGCTGTTCGCATAGGGCGCATTTACGATTGTTCTCTTGAGAAGTTATATCACCACGGATAGGATCAACTTCAGAAACATCTTCAAATCATCATAAAGGAATCTATTTGGTTGAGCTCGTTAGAATGTCTGCAAGACCGTGTGAAGGATAACAAACATTTCGTGATTGAACTCTCCTCGTGTAGTTATCGTTCAGCCGTAAGATATCTCTCCTAGCGTTATTATCCTTTATAGAATAAAGTTAATTGGACAAGATTGAAGGAAAGTATATAAAGATCGTATCGTTATGAAAGTGTCGAATGGTAAACAGAAATTAAGTGGTTCTTTATTATTATTGTAATGTTTTAGTTAATCAATTTATTTATCTTTTGAATCAAAATAAAGATTAGTTAGAGATTTTGTTGCAAGGTATTAATTTAATTGTTGTAATATAATGTTGATTTTATTTCAGAACCTGTTTGCATTGGACTGAGAATGAATGATAGTATTTCATCTCCTGAATTTTGAACTGAATTGATTGAGTGTTGTAATGAGTCGTTTTGAGGTTGTTTAAACCCGAATTCCAGAGGCTAAGTCGTCAATGTTGAGTATTTGCAGCTTGTGTATTGTTGATGTTGTAATTACGATGTAATAGCATTTATGTGTATCAAACAAAGTATGAAGTATAATGAGGTTCTGTCAAGGTTGAATGTTGTGTCTTGTAAAGTAATAATCTCAGGATGGAATATCCAACCACTTGTGATCTTATTGTGCCGTTTTGTCGTATGGAGAGACCTGAAATCTGTTAAAGGATTAAGTATTGTAATGATTAAAAGTGTTGGATAACAATTGATGTTATGATTCTATTTTGATGCAAGAAGGTTTATGCCTTGCAGTGTTCATTTACGTGTATTGTTATAAGTTTTGTATGATGTTAAGGTTACTAGGGGTTAGGAAGGAGAGTGGCTTCCAACGTGGGGCCGGCGCCAAAGTGGCAGTCAGGATAACCCGTTGGAAGTAGATTAATCAAGTGATAACCTAAAAATTAATTAGGGGGTTAAGGGTAGATTTCACACTAATAAGATTAATGGATTCCTCTCCCATGGCCTGTAGTGCTTGTTTAGACTAAGGATGGGTAGAGAAGGCCTGGTCGGCATGATTGACTTCCTTGTCCTCATGAAAGGAAGGTCGGTTCCGCATGTGTCACCCTATGGGGCCGGCGCCTAGTGAGAGGCTGTCAGGATAACCATAGATGGGGGCCGGCGCCTAGTGAGAGGCTGTCAGGATAACCCATGTTAGGACCATGCGATGACACTCTCCCTACTACAACCTAGCATTCCTTGTTCGGGCTCTCCTTGTTTGTTTGGTGTCGCCTCTGGAAGTAAAGTGAAAGTTAAGTTAAGTTATGTTGTGTTGTATTGATATTGCCATGTGTTGTATTGGCGTTGGTCGTCCTTTGTTCTTGTTTGTCCTTCGTCTACCTGACTGTCAGTGTTTGGGACCTCATGTTAACTCCTAGCTCGGGGGGTGGACCTTTGGGTTCCACATGGTCGGGTGGAAGAGCTATTTTATCCATTGGTTCTCTTGTCAGGATCTTATGCAGAAAAGGATTTGTTCCAGTTGTACTTGTTCCAATGATGAAGATGTAAGTGCATAACCTTGTACCAGATTTGTGTAACAGAACATTTATTGTGTATGTAATTCTGATGTAGTCTACAAATGGTGATATCATGATGTACTCATGTGTAAGGAAAGCATATCTGTTGTGTACTTAATTATGTAGATGGTATTACATTATTTGTCGACATGCAATGAATATGAATCAGTTGATTAATTATGCTTTGGATTGGATCAGTTGTTGATGTATGTTAATTTGTGTTAGTCGATTTGTTAAGTGATGCAGCCTTGGACCCTTAGAGAATATGTTGTAAGTAGTTGTGTTAACGTTGCTTAATCATTTAAAAAAAAAAAAAAATTTCCTGTTTCATATTGCAAAAGTGTGTATTCTTTAAGGCGTTCAAGGCGGGCGTTACATTATATCATTCTTTCACTCTACCATTCTCTTATTTTATTATTCTATGATTCTATTATTCTGTCATTCTGTCATTCTATCATTCTATTATTTCATAAATATATTATTCTATCATTGTTTCGTTCTATCATTCTATTATTCTTTAAATATATTGTTCTATAATTATTTTATTCTGTCATTCTAGAACTCTATTATTCTATCATTCTATCATTCTATAATTATATGATTCTATTATTCTATAATTATATGATTCTGTTATTCTATAATTATATGATTATATTATTCTAAAGATCTATTATTTTATCATTCTTTCATTCTCTCATTCTATTATTCTATAATCTATTATTCTACCATTTGTGTATTCTATCATTCTATAATTACATCATTATATTATTATATAAATCTATTTTTATTTTATTCTATCATTTTTTTATTCTACAATTCTATCATGTAGTTATTATATAAATCTATTATTATATCATTATTTCAATTTATCATTCTATAGTTATATTATTCTATCATTCTGTTGTTCTAATATTCTTTTCATTCTATCAAATTCTATGATTATATGATTCTATTATTCTATAAATCTTGTATTTTATCATTCTATCATTCTTTTATTATATAATTTGATGATTCTATTATTCTATGAGTATTATTGTATCATTCTTTCATTCTATTATTTTATAATTATATAATTATTTTATTTTGTAACTCAATTATTTTTTCATTTTATAATTTTATTATTATATTATTTTATAAATCTATTTTTTATCATTATATAATTCTTTTATTCTATAATTCTATTATTCTTTAAATCTATTATTATATCATTCTATAGTTCTATTATCTTATTATTCTATTATTCTTAAATTATAGTATTCTATTATTCTATCATTCTTTGATGTAGGAACTTCCGAAGATCATAACTTTTGACTCAGATGTGGGTTTTCTACAAATTTTACGAGTGGATGCATTATGAGGTGGAAAGTGGCTTCGCAACCGACCCTAGTGGGTTGGACCCCATCTTGGCAATTTTTCAGGGCTTGAAACTCTCATCTTGTCCCTCAAAATAGCAATTTAGTATTTTTCTATCATTTTCTAATTCTATCAATTTATTATTCTAAATTGCTTTTACTCTATTATTCTATCATTCTTTCATTTTATTATTTGATATATCTATTATTCTATCAGTGTATAATTCTATAAGTATCATTCTATAATTCTGTTAGAATCATTATTTCGCTCTACCATTCAATAATTCTTTCATTCTGTTATTTTGTTATTTAATTATTATATTATTCTACAATTTTGTTTTCCTATATTTCTTTCATTCTATCATTCCATAGTTGTATCATTATATTATCATACAAAATATACTATTTTATCACTCTTTCATTGAATCATTCTATTATTTTATTATTCTATAATTCTATTGTTGTTTAATTCTATCATTCTATTATTTTATAAACCTATTATTCTATAAGTCTATCATTCTTTCATTTTATCATTCTATAATTCTATTTTTTTATTCCATCATTCGTTCTATTGTTATATTATTTTGTTATTCTAGTATTCTACAAGACTATTTTTCTACCAATGTTTCATTCTATTATTCTATTATTCTACCATTATATTATTCTATAAATCTTTTATTCTATCATTGTTTCATTCTGCCATTCTTTCATTCTACAATTCTATTATTCTATCATTCTTCCATTCTATCATTTGATTATTAATCTATTATTCTACTCTCATCTCATTCTTTCATTTTATAATTCTGTCATTCTATTTTATATAAATCTTTTATACTATCATTATATAATTTTATCGTTCTATTATCATATAAATGCTTTATTGTATCATTGTTCCATTCTATCATTCTACAATTATGTTATTCCTTCATTCTATCCATTTATAATTCTATCATTCTATTATTAATTAAATCTATTATACTATCATTCTATAATACTATAATTCTACAATTTAATTATTCTATCACTCTTCCATTCTATAATTCTATAATTCTATCATTCTATTATTCTACAATTCTATTACTATATCATTCTTTCATTATATCATTTGATTTTGTCTATTATTCTATCATTTTATAATAACTTCTAGATTATTCTATAAGTTTGATATTCTACAATTCTATTAATCTTTCATTTTTTCATTCTATCATTCTATTATAGTATCATTATTTTATCCTAACATTCTATTATTATATAAATCTAATGTTATATCATTCTTTCATTCTACCATTTTCTTATTTTATTATTCTATGATTCTATTATTCTCTCATTCACTCATTCTATCATTCTATTATTTCATAAATATATTATTGCATCATTGTTTCATTCTATCATTCTATTATTCTTTAAATATATTGTTCTATCATTATTTTATTCTGTCATTCTACAATTCTATTGTTCTATCATTCTTTCATTCTATCATTTTTTAATTATATGATTCTATTGTTCTATAATTATATGATTATATTATTCTATAAATCTATTATTTTATCATTCTTTCATTCTCTCATTCTATTATTCTATAATCTATTATTCTACCATTCATGCATTCTATCATTCTAAAAATACATCATTATATAAATCTATTTTTATTTTATTCTATCATTTTTTTATTGTACAATTCTATCTTGTAGTTATTAAATAAATCTATTATTATATCATTATTTTAATTTATCATTCTGTAATTATATTATTCTATCATTCTGTTCTTCTAATATTCTTTTCATTCTATCAAATTCTTTGATTATATGATTCTATTATTCTATAAATCTAGTATTTTATCATTCTATTATTCTACAATTATATTATTCTATCTTTCTTCCATATATCATTCTATCATTCTTTTATTATATAATTTTATGATTCTATTATTCCATGAATATTATTTTATCATTCTTTCATTCTATTATTTTATAATTATATAATTATTTTATTTTGTAACTCAATTATTTTTTTGTTTTATAATTTTATTATTATATTATTTTATAACTCTATTTTTTATCATTATATAATTCTATTATTCTTTAAATCTATTATTATATCATTCTATAGTTCTATAATCTTATTATTTCTATTATTCTTAAATTATAGTATTATATTATTCTATCATTCTTTGACGCAAGAACTTCCGGAGATCATAACTTTTGAATCAGATGTGGGTTTTCTACGAGATTTTATGGGTGGATGTGTTATGAGGTGGAAAGTGGTTTCGCAACTGACCCTAGTGGGTTGGACCCCATCTTGGAACATTTTTTGGAGTTTGAAACTTTCATCTTGGCCCTCAAAAAAGCAATTTAGTGTTTTTCTATCATTTTGTAATTCTATCACTTTATTATTCTAAATTGCTTTTACTCTATTATTCTATCGTTCTTTCATTTTATTATTTGATATATCTATTATTCTATCATTATTTCATTCTATCAGTCTATAATTCTATAACTATCATTCTATAATTCTATTAGAATCATTATTTCGCTCTACTATTCAATAATTCTTTCATTCTATTATTTTGTTATTTTATTATTATATTATTCTACAATTTTGTTATCGTATATTTCTTTCATTCTATCATTCCATAGTTGTATCATTATATTATCATACAAATATAGTATTTTATCACTATTTCATTGAATCATTCTATTATTTTATTATTCTATAATTCTATGGTTGTTTAATTCTATCATTCTATTATTTTATAGACCTATTATTCTATAAGTCTATCATTCTTTCATTTTATCATTCTTTAATTCTACTTTTTTATTCTATAGATCTATTAAATTCTATCATTTGTTCTATTGTTATATTACTTTGTTATTCTAGTATTCTACAAGACTATTTTTCTACCAATGTTTCATTCTATTATTCTACCATTATATTATTCTATAAATCTTTTATTCTATCATTGTTTCATTCTACAATTCTATTATTCTATCATTCTTCCATTCTATCATTTGATTATTAATCTATTATTCTACTCTCATATCATTCTTTCATTTTATAATTCTATCATTTTATTTTATAGAGATCTTTTATACTATCATTCTATAATTTTATCATTCTATTATCATATAAATGCTTTACTCTATCATTGTTCCATTCTATCATTCTACAATTATGTTATTCCTTCATTCTATCCATTTATAATTCTATCATTCTATTATTAATTAAATCTATTATACTATCATTCTATAATACTATAATTCTATAATTTTATAAATCTTTTATTCAATCATTCTATATATCTATTATTCTACAATTTAATTATTCTATCACTCTTCCATTCTATAATTCTATAATTCTATCATTCTATTATTCTACAATTCTATTACAATATCATTCTTTCATCATATCATTTTATTTATCTATTATTCTGTCATTTTATAATAACTTCTAGATTATTCTATAAGTTTGATATTCTTCAATTCTATCCATCTTTCATTTTTTCATTCTATAATTATGTTATGTAGTGCCCCCTCGTTGTTGGCTTGTGATAGTGGTAAATCTGCATTGCTCTCTGTCAATCGGAGACAGTTGTTAGTCGTTCATGGCATTGATTCAGTTCTGAGACAGTTGATTAGTATGTTATGGTTTATGCTCACTTTGACCTTGATGGACTATGTTTGATGGATTTATTTAGACATGTGTTAGGAGTCATGATTATTTTAGTTATGATGTGAATTAATATCATCATGTGTCATTTCACTTGTGGTATTTGAATTCAGATAGAAGTTGTTATGATATTGTTTCAAGAGCAGAGACGGTGTAGTATTACTCGCTTCGAGTACCCTACTACACCATGACTCTCTGACTCTCCGTGTGTGGACATATACGTACTTGATTGTATACAACCAATTGTTTGAACGCAGACTGTATGTACCAAACCTCGACTCCACCTGATATAGCAGGTCCGAGCGGGTTCTTACACCAATGGGTATCAATGATGGGAGATAATGCGAGGTTTGCCCCAGTAGGTCGGTCCTTGTCTTTGGTTGTGGTCTCAAGTTGTGTGGTGTTGCTTGGTCCTTGCCCTATATGTTTGGTAACCTGTGTTTTGGAGAATAGTCAAGATGTGTTCATATGCGCATGCTTAGTTGGTTAATGCTATTTGATTTCTTATTAGAATAATAATGCTCCAATTATGTTTATTGGATATTATTTGTTTGGCATAGAATTTGGATTGTTACCTTGCTTGGATTTTAAAATAGCCTAGAATTAATTGTTTGCTGTCCAAAAGCATTTATGTCATCTATTGGAGTTATGAGTAATTAGTATATATATATTTTGTGCAGAATAATTTTGATATGGGAAATAAATGCTTTGTGTTGTCACTCTGGAAATTAGATTTGGAATCTCTTGTTATAGTAAATTTTTGAATTTCTTGGAGGAGTGGGTTGTTGGGTAACGGATGCATGTCTGCATCTATTTCAAGAGTTGAATCTTTTTTGTAAAGGAAGGAAAAATCTGGTATGGGAGGAGTCAAAGAAATTGGGAGGCGGGATTGAAATTTAGGTATGTAGTTTTGTCTTTCTATGTGGAAATCTATAATTATGTAGTTTGTAATTTAAAAGTTTGTACAACATGTTGTGGGTGTGAATTTGCATGCGTGTAACTTGAAGTTTGATCATCGTTGTTGCTTGTGTCATTTTATGCCCTGAGGGATTGTATGCCGCTGTCCTGACCTCACTTCTACCTTGGAAATCATACCTAGATGTTGCATTGTCGAACCTCTATAGACTCTTTCAAGTTGGTTAATTTTCTGGTTTAGTTTGAGTCATAATCTTTCTCAAAATCTTGAGCCTAATCCTTTGTAACCATTCATGGTGATCTTAAATAGAAGAGAAGTAATGATTCATTTTAAACCTTTTATCATTTTTCTAAACCATTTGTCCTTGATGTTTCTTTATGTTGTAGTTTGGCCTCGCCTAACCTTACTCTTCAGTTTGGGGCTGTGTACCAGACCTTCTTGCTGTGGGTTTGGATTCAAATTATTACCCCTATTAAGGTATTGAAGATTGCTTGAAAACCTATTTCAAAACTTTTCCATCAAGGGAATATCTCTTCAGTACGATAAATGTTTGTTAGGTTTGCTTTTCATGTATCCAAATCTGCGATATTATCATGTAGAGTTTTTCCAAGCTTTCTAGATTATTGTGCTGACTATATCACCAACAATGCTTCTGTGCATGTTTCTTCTTTTTACAAGCATTACTATTAGAATTGTCTCAACTTATTCAAACCAACCTTTTTATCTCTGAATGTGACTGGAGGATTAGATGACCTTCTCAACGAACTCTTTTAATCTTATAACCAGCACATTTCAAGGATGATCTTTCTCCAGAGGTGCTTGCCCTTACCTAATCATGATCACATAAATCAAGTTGCCCTTGGATAACCCTTATGAAGAACCGATATTTGCAATAGGTATTATAGACCCTTCTGAGTCAATCTCCATGGGCACATAATGGAGCTCCTTGCCGCGATTGGTGGTCCTAAAGGCGTCTAATTTCCATCCTTAGTCTCTGCTTAGATCCGCTCTGTGTGCAGTCATTATCATTGCTTGTAAGTACTCCTCTTGCATGGGCATCGACTTGGTGAACGAATCTTCTCTATGCTTCCTATTGTTGCATACTTGATTTCCAGAGCTATTTTAACCTCTACTCAATATTAAAATACCTCTACCTTTGTGCCTTGATAGATATCTATATTCTGTCCCTATGCACCCACATATGCAAGCAAGGAGGATGTCAGCCAAGGTTGGAAGATGGCTTATAAGCTACCAATCGCATTTGCTTGAAAGTTTCTAAAGCCTGTTAACCAATCCATTTTTTGTGCATTTCCTGTAATCATTGCCTCCTTTGAAGGTTTCAGTCAAAAGGTTTGTGTGCCTATGTATGCTTCCACATTTTGCATTTATGTATACCTAACATAATCTATTTGTTATCTAGTTGGAGCTCCCAGTCTGAGTAGAAAAGATAGCGGTAGTAGTTTTGGAATTTGGCTGTAAACCTGCCAATTGCGTTAAAGTTTCTATTTTATTTTCCTCAACCATATGTTTTATTTTTGAGTCACCTGACATTACCTTCCTGACAGTGCAACCCTCAAACTTCCTCTTCCTTCTCCATCTGAAATCTTCTGCTCATGGCTATTATATTCCATAGAAATTTTACTTGTCAGTCGATTAGTATTATCTTTTGTTTGGCATGAGTTGAGCTAGCTTGCAGCATAAGGATTTGTATATCAGTGTAATTAGGAAGTTTCTTTTCCTAAATCCATGAATATCTGAGAGTAAAGAAGATATTTAGTTCAGTAAATAAATTGTTTCTTGGAGCGAGTCTGTAGGTCCCCATTTTGTGGGAGTGGGTATCTCATATTCATACTATGTTAGGTTCGAATGCAAGTCTGCTTAATCCATTATTATTAGCAGTGTATCTTGTTGAACTCAATACATTATTAATGAGATTTCTATGAAATTCTTTGTGTTGCTTTTGGATAGGCAGTAGTCACTGTTAGAGCAATGTTGAGTCGGTGTTTTACACCCGTGTATGTTAGTATCATATTTTTGAGTGTGGCTTTCTTTAGTGGTTTTGTCTAGTGATGCAAACCCTTTTGTCTGTGACCATGAGATACATAATGTCACATGTTCAAAATGGTAGCCGTTAGACCTAAATCGATGGTCGTGGCCTCTGCCATCAAGTGATATACTTAATAAATTTGTCACTTGCATCGGTATCTGTCGCCGTTCTGACCCTGTGGTTAGTCGACAACTATTCCTTGTTATGTGCATCTAATGTTTTGGTTAGGTTCCAAGTAAAAGGGTCGCATGGTAAACCACCTTTGTTAAGTGATTTACTTGGAATCTGTAGTCGTCTTGGAGTGGTCGGGGTAATCATCGGAGGTGGTCGGCATTCTTAGCTTGTGTTTCTTTTTATTCGAGTGGCCTGAAGTGGGTCTTAGATAGTAGGTCAGTTAGGACCTCTTGTGAGTAGGGTTTAACATAACTCTGAATTACTTTTAGAGTCTTATTGTAGCACCGTCATGGGGAAAGATATTCTTGTTTGTAGTGCTTGAATTGAAGTGATTAGGTAGGATGTCTTGCTCTTGGTAATATTTGTAGGTTGTTATGTTTGTTTGGCAATTGAATGATGTTAGACAGATGTTATACATTTTTTTGAAATTATTGTATTTACTCATAGAAGAGGTTATTAGGAAAACATTTAGTTCTCTTTTGAATATTTTTGTATATAGTAAATGTTTACAAGAGACTTTGCTCAAGCTTAAATCGTTGTGGCTCATAGTTGTTTCAGATAATTAGGGATCGTGAGGATTCAAGTCTATAGGAATGCACTCATGGTGTTGGGTTGTCTTGAAAAGATGATGTTGGATGTTAATAGATTGTTATTGATGATAGAAAACTTAAATATTGTGTTATTTAGATATTGATCAGTGCTTGTTAGAAATTTAAACTTGTAGGAAACTATTGGATTACAACGCTTGATTTAAATTTTAATATTTGATATATTCTTATTTCCTTGTTAAGAATTTAATTGGTTAGTGTATGTTGGAATCTCCGTGCCGCGTAAATATAAGAAAATATATTTATCCAATAGTTATCTTCTCTATTAGAATGATTTAATTATATTAGTAATGATAGTGTTCGAATTAAGTTTGAATCTTACCCTAGTGATCTAGTAAATGTTAGATGGTAGTTTATGCTTAAGCTATCCACTTTGGAATTGTGTTAATTAACTTTTAGGATAAGGTTCTCTCTCTTACTAAATTGTGTGATTCCCTTCCATTTATGTAAATATGTTGTCCGTATAGTTTCAAATCAGAGTGATAGAGAAAAATAAATGAATGTCTTTTGTTGATCACATATAGTTGTGGTTATTAGAATTAGTAATAGTAAGATGACTAGGAAAATATATATGTAGGCTTATGGTGATATCGTTAGAAATTGTATTGGTAAGCGTTACTTGGTGGCATATGTTTAAGGGGTAAACGTGCAATGCTTGTCTTGGAATTAAAGTTGGTTATTGAGATGTGTTAGACTATGCTTATATGAAACTATTGTGTTATAGTTTGAATCTAAAATGCTTATAGATGCTTAATTAGAAAAGGGTATGTGGCAAATCTTATATAGTAAGTTCCACCTTTTTAGGTTTATAATGTTTTAGGAAATCATAGTGATAAATGTTGTTGTTACATTTGATAGTTATTAGAAACTATAATAGGGAATTAGACTTTCTTGTAGTAGTGGCTAATAAATGTGCATGCGTATATGTCTCTTGAGGAATTAGTACTAGGTAAGATGTTTACGTTTAGGTTTGAAGTTATATTATTTAGTTGCTTTCTTTATTTAAATTGTAGATAGTAATCAAGCCGATGAGAAGATATGTTTCATTTTATATTTGTCTATGGAAAATTTTAGAGTAATTTGTATTAATGTCCTTGTTCCATGAGGCAACAATATTGTGCTTCGAGTACCAATTACCTGTTATAATATTAATTTGTTTGTTTCGAGCTTGTAATATTCCTTGCCGTGCTTGTAAGTCGGTGAATGCCTTTGTATAGGTATTTGCTCCATTTTAGATTCTTTTATTATGGAAAACACAGAATTGTGTTTTGATTTTTATTACGGGAAATTGGAGTGTCTTTAATTTGGGTTGTAGTGTTAGTGGAATTACTTTATGAGCTTTCCTTGACTTTGTGAAGAGGGGATGTTCGGTTTATGGTTTACCTTCTTTGCCTTATTAATTCCTAGAGTTATGATGTTTTGATATTTGTGATAACTTGGTTTCCTTGATTGGATTAGGAGTTCATTGAATTCCTTATGCTTGATTGCCGCCTTGTCGTATCTTTATGCTTGTGTTGGATATTTGTGCCTATCTTGGGATGAGTTGTGTTTATGAGTGGTTTCTTGTGCAGACGATTTATTGTCGGAATGAATTTTAGTCAAGTGGTCAAGTTGTATTTCCTAGGCCTATGATGTTTATGGGTTTACTTCAGTTAATATGCTATATTATGATTCTTGTTCATGTGTGGGGAACCTTGCAATGTAACAAGAAAGAATGATGTAATTGGTCTATTTTCATTTCTTAGTTTGAGTCTCATGTTGCAAATCAGGGGTCAAGTTGTTCAACCTTGGTTTCTATTTTGGAATGAGGAACTTCCTTGTGATATAGTGTCTGTGTACCTAACTCCAGAGGTGTAGTTCTTGGCTTTGGTTCAAAAATTTTGGCATTGGTTCCACTGGATTTTCGTATCTTGTAATGAATGGGGAATGGCCCTTGGATATGGTACTTGGTTTCTAAATGGTATTGCTTCAAATTTTGATGGAATTCTAAGGGTGCTTTTGTTGTGGCCTAGTGAATGGCATAAGTTATGGGTCAGAACTGAGTTGTGACTTGTATATCTGTATGTTGTGGCATGTTTGTTGTCTAGAGAACGCTAAGGGAGTGGCTTTCATGGTGGGGCCGGTGCCTAGTTAGAGGCCGCCTGGGTAACCCCATGGAAGTTGTGGTATGTGGAAAACTTAATAACTTAATCAAGAGGGTTGGGGGTTTTAAAACACTTAACAAGATAAGTAAGAGACCTCACCCATGCCTTGAGTGCTCGTAAAGGCTAAGGATGGGTTGAGAAGGCCTGTTTGGCAAGGCCAACCTCCTCGTCTCCATGAGAGGACTTGTCAGTTCCACATGTGTCACCCTATGGGGCCGGTGCCTAGAGAGAGGTTGCCAGGGTAACCATAGATGGGGGCCGGCTTCTGGGGATAGATAGCCTGGGTAACCCATGTTAGGACCATGCGATGACACTCTCCTTATGTAGTTCTATCATTTCTTGATAGTGCCTCTGAAGTGATGTCTTATCTTGTGCAGTTTGGTTGATATTGTCGGTTGTGACAAGTCAGTTGCCGTTCTTTTATTTTTTTTGATGTTGGTCCTTGGCTTAGTGGAATCCTCGTCGTTATCTCCTAGATCAGAGGGGTGGACCTCAGGGTTCCACATGGTTGGTAGGCAGAGCTATCCATTGGTTTTCTTGGAGATTCAGTTTGAGCCTTGTGCAGAGATGTTCCAGTTTCTGGTGGCTTTCATTCTTCAGTAGTGTTGTGTACCTTCTTATGTAAAATCGACGAGATCGATCTTGCAATCTTGTATTCTTGTAACCTTGTATTCTTGTAATCATGTATTTTGGAACTGAGACTATGTAATCAAATTATATTGTTGTTGTAAAAGCTATTGGGTCAGTTATCTCTATGGATTGATGATTATCACTCTTATGGTTTTACTTAATTTCCTAATGCAGTTATGTTGCCCTAGAGTGGTTAGAAGTGTACTTTTCCATTTTATGTGTGTTATAATATCTTTGGATCCTATTTCGTACTTTATTGCCTTAAAAAAAAATTAGTCTGTTTTCTGGTTTGGTTAAACTATCACTCTAGGGTTGCATGACGGGGCATTACATTTGGTATCAGAGCCAGGTTTAAACACTGGGTGCTCTGGTTACAATTGAGCCCATTATGTGACCTAGTGCTTAAACTCTATAGATTAACTATATCCTATGTTGCAACACTGAGACCTCTGGATTGTTGTGGTTGCCCTAGGTTAAACGGTTCTCTCGTTGCAGTGAGTTAGTATGAAGATTGATAAGTTTATAGACCTGCTCTTTATGAAATGAATGCTTTATTCTACTTATGTGTCTGTTATGTTCTTTCTCCTTCTCTACAAATGGGATGTTATATCTAACAATATGTTCTCTCTGAATGTTAATGCATCTAATCATCTAGTTGCATCATGTAGTATGAGTTATTTGGTTATGTGATGTTGACATCTTTACATGGTTGCTTGAAAATCTATATCTAAACCCTAGATGGTCATGATCTCTTATGGAAGAATTGTTGTAATCATTGTATATGCCTGTGTAAGAACTATATGCAGGAGATCAAATGAGAGCTTGTGTTGGGCTAATGAGGTCAGGTATGAGATAATGTAAGTCAATTATAGTTTGAATTATTTCTGAATGTGATATCATATATTTCTTTTATATCTTCGTGTATAAAGAAGCAATTGCATATTTTCGTAGTTTAGTGGAAAGAAATTATATTGTAATAAAGGTAGAAGTTGTTTAGATAAGAAGATGTAGTTAACATAATTGTTTGAGTGTTGGTATACATTCTCTAACACATTCTGGATCTTGTGTCCTTGAGTGTTGTGAAGCAGATACTCCCTTTGTGTGGCTAAAATTAGTCACATCGTGATGTGAAATTGTTGTAATTTGGTTGTTTTGAAAATTTTGATAGTTGTTTCATGTGTTGTGAGAGGGGTTAACAGTGAGTTTTCTTTCTTTGAACCTTCTTATGTTAGGAATGGTCACCAAGATTCTTTTCTTTATTCTTGATTTATTGAAATTTGCCAACACTTTGTGACTTAAGGTTGGATTTGACTATTTTACCATGTGGATTCGTATTTATTTTTAAATCTTCTATGGTGGAAATTCTGAATGTTTGATTTTGTTGGCCTCATTTTGTGGTAAGTGTTGTTTCTATCATGTTCATTTCGAACCTCTGACAGTATGTTCAATGGAGGACTCTGCGGAGAATTGCATTTTGCATGATTGGTAATTAGTGGAAATAAGATATGAGATGAATCTTTCAGTAGTTGTATTTGACTGCAATTATTTTGATTGTATGAGATTGCCGAAAAAGTGTAATTAGTTATGAGTAGATCATAGGATGCGCCATAAAGGTAAAGAATTGATGTTTCTCTTGTCTTTTATTGAACATTTGTGCTTGATTTATGAAAAATTGTTTATTATGGATGAGTATGTTGGCAATAGAATTTGGCAATATTAATATATTATGTTTCTACCCTGATCTGTGACTTCTAGGAGTAAGTCTAGTTTTAGGGGGGGAGGATGTAGTGCCCCCTCGTCATTGGCTTGTGATAGTGGTAAATCTGCATTGCTCTCTGTCAATCGGAGACAGTTGTTAGTCGTTCATGGCATTGATTCAGTTATGAGATAGTTGATTAGTATGTTATGGTTTATGCTCACTTTGACCTTGATGGACTATGTTTGATGGATTTATTTAGACATGTGTTAGGAGTCATGATTATTTCAGTTATGATGTGAATTAATATCATCATGTGTCATTTGACTTGTGGTATTTGAATTCAGATAGAAGTTGTTATGATATTGTTTCAAGAGCAGAGACGGTGTAGTATTACTCGTTTCGAGTACCCTACTATGCCACGACTCTCTGACTCTTTGTGTGTGGACATATACGTACTTGATTGTATACAACCAATTGTTTGAACGCAGACTGTAGGTACCGAACCTTGACTCCACCTGATATAGTAGGTCCAAGCGGGTTCTTACACCAATGGGTATCAATGATGGGAGATAATGCGAGGTCTACCCCACTAGGTCAGTCCTTGTCTTCAGTTGTGGTCTCGAGTCGTGTGGTGTTGCTTGGTCGTGTGGTGTTGCTTGGTCCTTGCCCTATATGTTTGGTAACCTGTGTTTTGGAGAATAGTCGAGATGTGTTAATATGCGCATGCTTAGTTGGTTAATGCTATCTTGATTTCTTATTAGAATAATAATGCTCCAATTATGTTTATTGGATATTATTTGTTTGGCATAGAATTTGGATTGTTACCTTGCTTGGATTTTAAAATAGCCTAGAATTAATTGTTTGCTGTCCAAAAGCATTTATGTCATCTATTGGAGTTATGAGTAATTAGTATATATATATTTTGTGCAGAATAATTTTGATATGGGAAATAAATGCCTTGTGTTGTCACTCTGGAAATTAGATTTGGAATCTCTTGTTATAGTAAATTTTTGAATTTCTCAGAGGAGTGGGTTGTTGGGTAATGGATGCATGTCTGCATCTATTTCAAGAGTTGAATCATTTTTGTAAAGGGAGGAAAAATCTGGTATGGGAGGAGTTAGAGAAATTGGGAGGCGGGACTAAAATTCAGGTATGTAGTTTTGTCTTTCTATGTGGAAATCTACAATTATGTAGTTTGTAATTTAAAAGTTTGTACAACATGTTGTGGGTGTGAATTTGCATGCCTGTAACTTGAAGTTTGATCATCGTTGTTGCTTGTGTCATTTTATGCCCTAAGGGATCGTATGCCGCTATCCTGACCTCACTTCTACCTTGGAAATCATACCTAGATGTTGCAATGTCGAACCTCTATAGACTCTTTCAAGTTGGTCAATTTTATGGTTTAGTTTGAGTCATAATCTTTCTCAAAATCTTGAGCCTAATCCTCTGTAACCATTCATGGTGATCTCAATTAGAAGAGAAGTAATGATTCATTTTAAACCTTTTATCTATTTCCTGAACCATTTGTCCTTGACGTTTCTCTATGTCGTAGTTTGGCCTCGCCTAACCTTTCTCTTCAGTTTGGGGCTATGTACCAGACCCTCTTGCTGTGGGTCTGGATTGGAATTATTACCCCTATTAAGGTATTGAAGATTGCTTGAAAACCTGTTTCAAAACTTTTCCATCAAGGGAATATCTCTTCAGTATGATAAATGTTTGTTAGGTTTGCTTTTCATGTATCCAAATCTGTGATATCATCATGCAAAGTTTTTCCAAGCTTTCCAAATTATTGTGCTGACTATATCACCAACGATGCTTCTATGAATGTTTCTTCTTTTTACAAGGATCACTACTAGAATCACCTCAACTTATTCAAACCAACCTTTTTATCTCTGAATGTGACTGGAGGATTAGATGACCTTTTCAATGAACTCTTTTAATCTTATAACCAACACATTTCAAGGATGATCTTTCTCTAGAGGCGCTTGCCCTTACATAATCATGATTGCATAAATCAAGTTGCCCTTGGATAACCCTTATGAAGAACTGATATTTGCAACACGTATTATAGACCCTTCTAAGTCAATCTCCATGGGCACATAATGGAGCTCCTTGCCACGATTGGTGGTCCTAAAGGCATCCAATTTCCATCCTTAGTCTCTGCTTAGATCCGCTCTGTGTGCAGTCATTATCATTGCTTGTAAGGACTCCTCTTGCATGGGCATCGACTCGGTGAATGAATCTTCTTTATGCTTCCTATTGTTGTATACTTGATTGCCAGAGCTATTTTAACCTCTACTCATGTTAAAATCCCTCTACCTTTGTGCCTTGATAGATATCTATATTCTATCCCTGTGCACCCACGCATGCAAGCAAGGAGGATGTTGGCCAAGGTTGGAAGATGGCTTATAAGCTACGAATCACATTTGCTTGAAAGTTTCTAAAGCCTGTTAACCAATCCATTTTTTGTGCATTTCCTGTAATCATTGCCTCCTTCGAAGGTTTCAGTCAAAAGGTTTGTGTGCCTATGTATGCTTCCACATTTTGCATTATGTCTACCTAACATAATCTATTTGTTATCTAGTCGGAGCTCCCAGTCTGAGCAGAAAAGATAGCGGCAGTAGTTTTGGAATTTGGCTGTAAACCTACCAATTGCGTTAAAGTTTCTATTTTATTTTCCTCAACCATATGTTTTATTTTTGAGTCACCTGACGTTACCTTCCTGACAGTGCAACCCTCAAACTTCCTCTTCCTTCTCCATCCGAAATGTTCTGCTCATGGCTGTTATATTCCATAGAAATTGTACTTTTCAGTCGATTAGTATTATCTTTTGTTTGGCATGAGTTGAGCTAGCTTGCAGCGTAAGGATTTGTATATCAGCGTAATTAGGAAGTTTCTTTTCCTAAATCCATGAATATCTAAGAGTAAAGAAGATATTTAGTTCAGTAAATAAATTGTTTCTTGGAGCGAGTCTGTAGGTGCCCATTTTGTGGGAGTGGGTATCTCATATTTATACTATTTTAGGCTAGAATGCAAGTCTGCTTAATCCGTTATTATTAGCAGTGTATCTTGTTGAACTCAGTAGATTATTAATGAGATTTCTATGAAATTCTTTGTGTCACTTTTGGATAGGCAGTAGTCGCCATTAGAGCAATGTTGAGTCGGTGTTTTACACCTGTGTATGTTAGTCGCGTATTTTTGAGTGTGGCTTTCTTTGGTGGTTTTGTCTAGTGATGCAAACCCTTTTGTCTGTGACCATGAGCTATGTAATGTCACATGTTTAAAATGGTAGCTGTTAGACCTAAATCGATGGTCGTGG
Source organism: Cunninghamia lanceolata (assembly GCA_027924645.1). Lineage (NCBI taxonomy): Eukaryota > Viridiplantae > Streptophyta > Pinopsida > Cupressales > Cupressaceae > Cunninghamia > Cunninghamia lanceolata. The sequence goes on along the minus strand of BSBN01000837.1, from coordinate 9,948,428 downwards.
CCTCTGCCATCAAGTGATATACCTAATAAATTTGTCGCTTGCATCAGTATCTGTCACCGTTTTGACCCTATGGTTAGTCAACAACCTTTCCTTGTTATGTGCATCTAATGTTTTGGTTAGGTTCCAAGTAAAAGGGTTGCATGGTAAACCGCCTTTGTTAAGTGATTTACTTGGAATCTGTAGTCACCTTGGAGTGGTCGGGGTAATCATCGGAGGTGGTCGGCATTCTTAGCTTGTGTTTCTTTTTATTTGAGTGGCTTGAAGTGGGTCTTAGATAGTAGGTCAGTTAAGACCTCTTGTGAGTAGGGTTTAACATAACTCTGAATTGCTTTTAGAGTCTTATTGTAGCACCGTCATGGGGAAAGATATTCTTGTTTGTAGTGCTTGAATTGAAGTGATTAGGTAGGATGTCTTGCTCTTGGTAATATTTGTAGGTTGTTATTTTTGTTTGGCAATTGAATGATGTTAGACAGATGTTATACATTTTTTTGAAATTATTGTATATACTCATAGAAGAGGTTATTAGGAAAACATTTAGTTCTCTTTTGAATATTGTTGTATATAGTGAATGTTTACAAGAGACTTTGCTCAAGCTTAAATCGTTGTGGCTCATAGTTGTTTTAGATAATTGGGGATTGTGAGGATTCAAGTCTATAGGAATGCACTCATGGTGTTGGGTTGTCCTGAAAAGATGATGTTGGATGTTAATAGATTGTTATTGTTGATAGAAAACTTAAATATTGTGTTATGTAGATATTGATCAGTGCTTGTTAGAAATTTAAACTTGTAGGAAACTATTGGATTACAATGCTTGATTTTAATTTTAATATTTGATATTTTCTTATCTCCTTGTTAAAAATTTAATTGGTTAGTGTATGTTGGAATCTCCGTGCTGCGTAAATATAAGAAAATATATTTATCCAATAGTTATCTTCTCTATTAGAATGATTTAATTATATTAGTAATGATAGTCTTCTAATTAAGTTTTAATCTTACCCTAGTGATCTAGTAAATGTTAGATGGTAGTTTATGCTTAAGCTGTCCACTTTGGAATTGTGTTAATTAACTTTTAGGATAAGGTTCTCTCTCTTACTAAATTGTGTGATTCCCTTCCATTTATGTAAATATGTTGTCCATATAGTTTCAAATCAGAGTGATAGAGAAAAATAAATGAATGTCTTTTGTTGATCACATATAGTTGTGGTTATTAGAATTAGTAATAGTAAGATGACTAGGAAAATATACATGTAGGCTTATAGTGATATCGTTAGAAATTGTATTGGTAAGTGTTACTTGGTGGCATATGTTTAAGGGGTAAAGCTTGTCTTGGAATTAAAGTTGTTTATTGAGATGTGTTAGACTATGCTTATATGAAACTATTGTGTTATAGTTTGAATCTAAAATGCTTATAGATGTTTAATTAGAAAAGGGTATGTGGTAAATCTTATATGGTAAGTTCCACCTTTTTAGGTTTATAATGTTTTAGGAAATCATAGTGATAAATGTTGTTACATTTGATAGTTATTAGAAACTATAATAGGGAATTAGACTTTCTTGTAGTAGTGGCTAATAAATGTGCATGCTTATATGTCTCTTGAGGAATTAGTACTGGGTAAGATGTTTACGTTTAGGTTCAAGTTATATTATTTAGTTGCTTTCTTTATTTAAATTTTAGATAGTAATCAAGCCGATGAGAAGATACGTTTCATTTTATAGTTGTCTATGGAAAATTTTAGAGTAATTTGTATTAATGTCCTTGTTCCATGAGGCAACAATATTGTGCTTCGAGTACCAATTACCTGTTATAATATTAATTTGTTTGTTTCGAGCTTGTAATATTCCTTGCCGTGCTTTTAAGTCGGTGAATGTCTTTGTATAGGTATTTGCTCCATTTTAGATTCTTTTATTATGGAAAACAAGGAATTGTGTTTTGATTTTTATTACCGAAAATTGGAGTGTCTTTAATTTGGGTTGTAGTGTTAATGGAATTACTTTATGAGCTTTCCTTGACTTTGTGAAGAAGGGATGTTCAGTTTATGGTTTACCTTCTTTGCCTTATTAATTCCTAGAGTTATGATGTTTTGATATTTGTGATAACTTGGTTTCCTTGATTGGATTAGGAGTTCATTGAATTCCTTATGCTTGATTGCCGCCTTGTCGTATCTTTACGCTTGTGTTGGATCTTTGTGCCTATCTTGGGATGAGTTGTGTTTATGAGTGGTTTCTTGTGCAGATGATTTATTGTCGGAATGAATTTTAGTCAAGTGGTCAAGTTGTATTTCCTAGGCCTATGATGTTTATGGGTTTACTTTAGTTAATATGCTATATTATGATTCTTGTTCATGTGTGGGGAACCTTGCAATGTAACGGGAAAGAATGATGTAATTGGTCTATTTTCATTTCTTAGTTTGAGTCTCATGTTGCAAATCGGGGGTCAAGTTGTTCAACCTTGGTTTCCATTTTGGAATGATGAACTTCCTTGTGATATAGTGTCTATGTACCTAACTCTAGAGGTGTAGTTCTTGGCTTTGGTTCAAAAATTTTGGCATTTGTTCCACTGGATTTTCGTATCTTGTAATGAATGGGGAATGACCCTTGGATATGGTACTTGGTTTCTAAATGGTATTGCTTCAAATTTTGATAGAATTCTAAGGACCCTTTTGTTGTGGCCTAGTGAATGGCGTAAGTTATGGGTTGGAATTGAGTTGTGACTTGTATATCTGTATGTTGTGGCATGTTTGTTGTCCAGAGAATGCTAAGGGAGTGGCTTTCATGGTGGGGCCGGTGCCTAGTGAGAGGCCGCCTGGGTAACCCCATGGAAGTTGTGGTATGTTGAAAACTTAATAACTTAATCAAGAGGGTTGGGGGTTTTAAAACACTTAACAAGATAAGTAAGAGACCTCACCCATGCCTTGAGTGCTCGTAAAGGCTAAGGATGGGTTAAGAAGGCCTGGCTGGCAAGGCCGACCTCCTCGTCTCCATGAGAGGACTTGTTGGTTCCGCATGTGTCACCCTATGGGGCCGGTGCCTAGAGAGAGGCTGCCAGGGTAACCATAGATGGGGCCCGGCTTCTAGGGATAGATAGCCTGGGTAACCCATGTTAGGACCATGTGATGACACTCTCCTTACGCAGTTCTGTCATTTCTTGGTAGTGCCTCTGGAGTGATGTCTTGTCTTGTGCAGTTTGGTTGATATGATCGGTTGTGTCAAGTCAGTTGCCGTTCTTTTATTTTTTTTTATGTTGGTCCTTGGCTTAGTGGAATCCTCGTCGTTATCTCCTAGCTCGGAGGGGTGGACCTCAGGGTTCCACATGGTTGGCAGGCAGAGCTATCCATTAGTTTTCTTGGAGATTCAGTTTGAGCCTTGTGTGGAGATGTTCCAGTTTCTGGTGGCTTTCATTCTTCAGCAGTGTTGTGTACCTTCTTATGTAAAATTGACGAGATTGATCTTGCAATCTTGTATTCTTGTAACCTTGTATTCTTGTAATCATGTATTTTGGAACTGAGACTATGTAATCAAATTATATTGTTGTTGTAAAAGCTATTGGGTCAGTTATCTCTACGGATTGATGATTATCACTCTTATGGTTTTACTTAATTTCCTAATGCAGTTATGTTGCCCTAGAGTGGTTAGAAGTGTACTTTTCAATTTTATGTGTGTTATAATATCTTTGGATCCTGTTTTGTACTTTATTGCCTTAAAAAAAAATTAGTCTATTTTCCGCTTTGGTTAAACTATCACTCTAGGGTTGCATGACGGGGCATTACATGTTATAGTATCATTATTTAATACTAAGATTCTAGTATTATATAAATCTAATGTTATATCATTCTTTCATTCTACCATTCTCTTATTTTATTATTCTATGATTCTATTATTCTCTCATTCTCTCGTTCTATCATTCTAATATTTCATAAATATATTATTCCTTCATTGTTTCATTCTATCATTCTATTATTCTTTAAATATATTGTTTTATCATTGTTTTATTATGTCATTCTACAACTCTATTGTTCTATCATTCTTTCATTCTATCATTCTATAATTATACGATTCTATTATTCTATAATTATATGATTATATTATTCTATAAATCTATTATTTTATCATTATTTCATTCTCGCATTCTATTATTCTATAATCTATTATTCTACCATTCATGCATTCTATCATTCTATAACTACATCATTATATAAATCTATTTTTATTTTATTCTATCATTTTTTTATTCTACAATTCTATCATGTAGTTATTATATAAATCTATTATTATATCATTATTTTAATTTATCGTTTTGTAATTATATTATTCTATCATTCTGTTGTTCTAATATTCTTTTCATTCTATCAAATTCTGTGATTATATGATTCTATTATTTTTTAAATCTAGTATTTTATCATTCTATTATTCTACAATTATATTATTCTATCTTTCTTCCATATATCATTCTATCATTCTTTTATATATATAATTTTATGATTCTATTATTCTATGAATATTATTGTATCATTCTTTCATTTTATTATTTTATAATTATATAATTATTTTATTTTGTAACTCAATTATTTTTTCGTGTTATAATTTTATTATTATATTATTTTATAAATCTATTTTTTATCATTATATAATTCTATTATTCTTTAAATCTATTATTATATCATTCTATAGTTCTATAATCTTATTATTCCTATTATTCTTAAATTATAGTATTCTATTATTCTACCATTCTATAAAACTATTATTCTATCATTCTTTGATATAGGAACTTCTAGAGTTCATAACTTTTGACTTGGATGTGGGTTTTCTACGAGATTTTACGTGTGGAAAGTGGTTTCGCAACCCACCGTAGTGGGTTGGACCCTGCCTTGGCACTTTTTCGGGTCTTGAAACTTTCATCTTGGCCCTCAAAATAGCAATTTAGTGTTTTTCTATCATTTTGTAATTCTATCACTTTATTATTCTAAATTGCTTTTACTCTATTATTTTATCATTCTTTCATTTTATTATTTGATATATCTATTATTCTATCATTATTTCATTCTATCAGTCTATAATTCTATAACTATCATTCTATAATTCTATCAGAATCATTATTTCACTCTACCATTCAATAATTCTTTCATTCTATTATTTTGTTATTTTATTATTATATTATTCTACTATTTTGTTATCCTATATTTCTTTCATTCTATCATTCCATAGTTGTATCATTATATTATCATACAAATATAGTATTTTATCACTCTTTCATTGAATCATTCTATTATTTTATTATTCTATAATTCTATGGTTGTTTAATTCTATCATTCTATTATTTTATAAACCTATTATTCTATAAGTCTATCATTATTTCATTTTATCATTCTATAATTCTACTTTTTTATTCTATAAATCTAATATTCTATCATTCGTTCTATTGTTATATTATTTTGTTAATCTAGTATTCTACAAGACTATTTTTCTACCAATGTTTCATTCTATTATTCTATTATTCTACCATTATATTATTCTATAAATCTTTTATTTGTATCTTTGTTTCATTCTACCATTCTTTCATTCTACAATTCTATTATTCTATCATTCTTTCATTCTATCATTTGATTATTAATCTATTATTCTACTCTCATATCATTCTTTCATTTTATAATTCTATCATTCTATTTTATATAAATCTTTTATACTATCATTCTATAACTTTATCATTCTATTATCATATAAATGCTTTATTCTATCATTGTTCCATTCTATCATTCTACAATTATGTTATTCCTTCATTCTATCCATTTATAATTCTATCATTGTATTATTAATTAAATCTATTATACTATCATTCTATAATATTATAATTCTATAATTTTATATATCTTTTATTCAATCATTCTATATATCTATTATTCTACAATTTAATTATTCTATCACTCTTCCATTCTATAATTCTATAATTATCTCATTCTATTATTCTACAATTCTATTACTATATCATTCTTTCATTATATCATTTTATTAGTCTATTATTTTGTCATTTTATAATAGCTTCTAGATTATTCTATAAGTTTCATATTCTACAATTCTATCCATCTTTCATTTTTTCATTCTATCATTCTGTTATAGTATCATTATTTAATACTAACATTCTATTATTATATAAATCTAATGTTATATCATTCTTTCATTCTAACATTCTCTTATTTTATTATTCTATGATTCTCTCATTCTCTCGTTCTATCATTCTATTATTTCATAAATATATTATTCGATCATTCTTTCATTCTATCATTCTATTATTCTTTAAATATATTGTTCTATCATTATTTTATTCTGTCATTCTACAACTCTATTATTCTATCATTCTTTCATTCTATCATTCTATAATTATATGATTCTGGTATTCTATAATTATATGATTATATTATTCTATAAATCTATTATTTTATCATTCTTTCATTCTCTCATTCTATTATTCTATAATCTATTATTCTACCATTCATGCATTCTGTCATTCTATAATTACATCATTATATAAATCTATTTTTATTTTATTCTATCATTTTTTTATTCTACAATTCTATCATGCAGTTATTACATAGATCTATTATTATATCATTATTTTAATTTATCATTCTGTAATTATATTATTCTATCATTCTGTTGTTATAATATTCTTTTCATTCTATCAAATTCTGTGATTATATGATTGGTGCAGGAGCACCTACCTGACAGCTGGCCTCCATGAGGCAGTTAGTTTGTTTTAAGTCTTATTAATATTTCCAAGAAGGTTTGATAAGACCAATGCATGTAATAAGGTCATGTTGACCATACTTTACTATTTTTAGCTAGTTTGTTAAGACAGCTGTTATGCTGTAGGTCCGGTTGGATCTCCCAGCCGCCTGGAGAGATTTCCCAGCCGCTTGGAGTCGGGTCAGTAGTACTCGCAAGAGATCCTATTTATGCATGAGGATCGGTTGGTTTTAGATCATCGAGCTAGATTGAGCAGAGGAGTTAGATTACAGAGGGAGCGACTGAATATTGTATTTGCATCTTTTGAAATCAATAAAGAGATCCTGTTGTGTCAATTCTCTGTTTTGGATTCCATTGTGTGATCGATTTGCTGTTTTGGTGGTTACATGGACTCGCTGATCCATTCCACCGGTTGATTCGTCGAATCGGTGGAATGGCAATGTACAGTAGTTTAGGGATTAGCCTGCATTTTGTGTTTGTTTGCATGCAGGTGTGCAGGATCGTCATCGAAAGGTGTTGAGAACCCTAGCATGGGTATGTGCTAGGTCGTGTTGGTTGTTAGAGTCTGGAAGATCACCCTAAAAGTGGATCGGGTCACCTTAGGAGGTTCGGCGGATCAAAATTTGCTAAGGTTGGAAAATCCATCGCAACGGCATCATCAGGATATTTCTGTGTATATCCTGCGGTTACTTCGGGAGTCATCCGAGTAAGTGGAGATGAGCATGATGCAATCGTTTGCATAAGGTGAATGTGCATTAGGGTGGTCATCATCAGGTGTTGCCGAGGAGGAGCGTATCAGCATAAGGTAGAAGATCGGGTTGACAATTCCTTCGCGGGCTGATAATGTTAAGTTTGGCCGACAGCAGGATATTGAAGGAACTGCATGTGACGTCATCGTCATCAGGATAATCGTCATCAGGATATCGGGCAGCAGGATATTGGAGGAGCTGCATGTGACATCATCGTCATTAGGATAATCGTCATCAAGATATCGGGGTGACGTAAGCATCGAAGGAAGGGTGCATGAGGTAGTCGTCATCGGGATATATGGGAGGAACCGGATGTTCTATATCCTGCTGATGAACATGATGTTGAACATCATGATAATGAAGAAAGAGGTTGGTGGTAAGATGAACTGGTGCAGGAGCACCTACCTGACAGCTGGTCTAGATAAGGCAGTTAGTAGTTTAGGTCCTGTTTATGTTTCCAAGAAGGTCTGTTAAGACCAGTTGCATGTAATAAGGTCAAGCTGATCATGATAAGATCATGCTGACCGGGCTTTTGCTATTTTTAGCTAGTTAGTTATAACAGCTGTCATGATGTATGTTCGGTGGGATCTCCCAGCCGCTTGGAGAGTTCCCAGCCGCTTGGAGTCGGGTCAGTAGTACTCGTAGGGAAAGTCTTTATAAGCATGAGATCGGTTGATGTTGGACAGACAGACAGATATCATCGATCGAGCTTGAGTGAGACTAAGAGAGAGATTGATCATATTGTATTGCATCTTTGAAATTAATAAAGTGATCCTGTTTTGTGTTCTTACTCTGGTTGCATTCCATTACTTGATTGATCTACTGGTTTGAGAGGGTGTCATGGATTTCCTGATCCATTCCACCAGTTGACTCATCTGATCGGTGGAATGGTAATGTACAGTAGGTTAGATGGTAGTTTGTTTTCTGTTTACATGCAGGTGTGCAGGATCGCGGTCGACAGATGCTGAGAAGCCTAGCATCCTCATGTGCTAGGTCAAGTTGATAAACTGGAGTTGGAAGATCACCCTGAGGTTGGATCGGGTCATCCCTGGTGGATCAGCGAAGGGAAATTTCGCTAAGTGAAGAAGTTCGTGAAGACGGCATCATCAGGATATCTTGGTGAATATCCTGCAGACAGTTCGGATATCGTCATCCGGATAAGTGGAGGAGATCGGCATGATGATGTCGATTGCATGAACCGCAAGTTCGTCGGGGTGATCATCAGCAGGAGGAGCCGAGGAGTGTATCAGCATCAGGATCATCATATCAGGAGTGCCAAACATCCGCATATCGCGAGTAGATGCGGAAGAGAAAGTTCGTGTTTTTGGCTAAGTGTTGAAGAGGTCATCAGGATATTGGGTGACGTCATCGTCATCAGGATATGACGTCATCGTCATCAGGATATTGAGATATCCCCCCTATGCGAGTTCATCCTGCTGTCGTTAAGTATCGGCATCGGCAGAAAGTGTATTAGCGTCATCAGGAGGTTTCGAAGAGAACCGGATAAAGTAGATCATGATGCTGTTGCTTGTGTCGTCGGGTAGCGGAGCATCGAAGGTAAGCTGCTGAAGGTGAACGTCATCAGGATATTTGGGACAACCGGATGTTGAATATCATGCTAACGAAGGAAGTGTTGCATATGATGATGACGATGGAGTCCGGCGCCCGATGAACAGTGCAACCGGAGGATGTGTTCGCCCGCTGAACATCATGATGATGATGTTAGGAGGAAAGCGGAGGAGGTGAATAGTAGTCGGCAGGAGGACAATTGCGAGTGTCCAAAATATGATGATGCTGTTGGTAGTTCTAGGGAATATGATGATGATGGCGAAGATGATGATGATGAGGTTGATCTGCAGACATTCATGCTACATGCGAAGGTTATAGTGTGGATGCCTCTGCATCATAGTGGTATCAGAGCTCAGCAAAAGGTCTGGGCTGTTGTGTGTTGATTCAGTCACCGAAAGGGCAGAGGTAGAGGTAGAGTTGATTGTGTTGTGTGTTGTGAGAGGTTGACAAAATGCCTCCTAAAGGTAATGGTACTGCAAGGGAATTACAGGAAATGAAGGAGAAACATGCTAGAGAGATGAGGAAGATGAAGGAGCTTGCTGAAGCACTTCAAGCCAGGCTGACAGCCCTGGAAAAGAACAAAAAGAGGGAAGTGGAAGACAGTGAGTCTGAAGAAGATGCAGATACTGTTGAAGAATATGAAGAGGTAGCTGAAGATCTGGATGCTGAAGACCAGAGATTGGCAAAATTGTTAAAGGCAGTGCAGAGTGAAAAACCTAAGGTAGAGGTTGATGTTACCAAGTATACTGGAAGCTTGAATGAAGATGAGTTGTTAGATTGGATTGCTGCACTAGATAATCACTTTGAATGTGAAGATGTTGCTGAGGATCAGAAGGTAAAGATTGCAAAGACCAAGTTAGGAGGTCATGCTTTGGTTTGGTGGGATTATGTACAATCTGAGAGAAGGAAACAAGGGAAGTCTAAGATCACTTCATGGGATAAGATGGTAGCAAGGATCAAAGGGAAATTCTTGCCAAGGGATTATGAAATCCAGATGTTTAAGAAGCTGTAATTTCTAAAGCAGAAAGACAGGGATGTGAAAGCATATACTGAGGAATTTTATCTGTTGAGTATGAGGTCTGGTCATCATGAGAATGAGGTAGAAAAGGTGGCTAGGTACTTGGCTGGTTTAAGGTTTAACATACAGGATGAGTTAGTTTTAGCTAACCCTAAGAATGTGGAAGATTGTTACCAAATGGCAATCAGGATTGAAGAAAAGCTGAATAGAGGACATGATAAGTCCATGAGAGGAAGAGGAAACAATAGGGGAAGAGGAGCAGCCCCTGCACAAAAGCAAACCAATGAGGTTCAAGAAGACACTGGGAAAGGACAGGGACAGTCTGATTTCAGAGGTGGATGGAAAGGTAATAGAGGAAGATTTGGAGGTGGTAGAGGTTCTACTACATTTTCAGGAAAATGTTACACCTGTGGAGAGTTTGGTCATCCATCCTTCAAATGTCCAGAAAACAAGGGTTCATCATCTAGAAATGATAGAACTAGTGACAAGAGAGTACAACTTGTACAAGAAGAGAAAGTAGAAGAAAGTGCACAGAGTTCAAACAGAGAACCTGATAATGTTGGATATCCAGAGAGTGGAGAATCATTGATGTTAAGGAAAACAAGTTTGCAGGCATCAAAGGATATGATGCAAAGAAGAGCTCTTTTCAAGACCACATGCAAGAGCAAAGGTAAGGTATGTAAAGTTGTCATTGATACTGGTTCAACAGACAACATGGTATCTCAGGAAATGGTGGATAAACTGAAGCTGGAAAGGATTCCACATCCACACCCTTACAAGGCATCTTGGGTGAGTGATAGGCAATCACTTTTTGTCTCTGAACAGGCATATGTGGATTTCCAGATTGGGCCATATCAGGATAGAATTTTGTGTGATATATTGCCTATGGAATGTTGTCACCTACTGTTGGGTAGACCATGGCAATTTGACAGAAGAGTACTGTATGATGGGTATGCTAATACCTACACCATCAAGAAGGATGGGAAGATTATTAAGTTGATGCCATTGCAGGCAAAAGCTGCAGTACAGAAGGCAGCTCAAATCATTTTAATGGGAAAGAAGGAGTATGTGCAGATGCCTAGAGGAGCAGGCATGAAGGCAGTTCAGGACACTGCAGGGCAAGGATTTGTTAAAGACAACAAGCTGAAGAAAGTTTCAGTTGTGACTGACAGAGGTCAGCAGCAGGTTTAGAAACAGGGGTGCAACCAACCATCAGTTGAAAGGAATGACAAGGATGTTGTCATAGTTGGGACTATTGCTTGTCCTATGAAGATTGACAGGAAGATACAGTTGAACACCACAGAGGCAGTTCAGAAAGAGGTTCTGGTCAGGCAACCTGACAAACACAGGGTATGTGAGAAGAAGGCCTACATCAACAGGCATGATGATTTACTTGCCAGAAAGCAAGTTACAGTGCAGAAGTCTTGGAGCAGCCAAGAGACCGCAGCAGACAAAGCTGGAGCGGGTCAGAAGACTGACAAAGCAAAGTGTAACGGTGGAGGACTTCCACATGCTAAACTCATGGGACATGAGTTCTTTTCTTTTGGGGAGTATGGTGCAGGAGCACCTACCTGACAGCTGGTCTGGATAAGGCAGTTAGTAGTTTAGGTCCTGTTTATGTTTCCAAGAAGGTCTGTTAAGACCAGTTGCATGTAATAAGGTCAAGCTGATCATGATAAGATCATGCTGACCGGGCTTTTGCTATTTTTAGCTAGTTAGTTATAACAGCTGTCATGATGTATGTTCGGTGGGATCTCCCAGCCGCTTGGAGAGTTCCCAGCCGCTTGGAGTCGGGTCAGTAGTACTCGTAGGGAAAGTCTTTATAAGCATGAGATCGGTTGATGTTGGACAGATAGACAGATATCATCGATCGAGCTTGAGTGAGACTAAGAGAGAGATTGATCATATTGTATTGCATCTTTGAAATCAATAAAGTGATCCTGTTTTGTGTTCTTGCTCTGGTTGCATTCCATTACTTGATTGATCTGCTGGTTTGAGAGGGTGTCATGGATTTCCTGATCCATTCCACTGGTTGACTCATCTGATCGGTGGAATGGTAATGTACAGTAGGTTAGATGGTAGTTTGTTTTCTGTTTACATGCAGGTGTGTAGGATCGCGGTCGACAGATGCTGAGAAGCCTAGCATCCTCATGTGCTAGGTCAAGTTGATAAACTGGAGTTGGAAGATCACCCTGAGGTTGGATCGGGTCATCCCTGGTGGATCGGCGAAGGGAAATTTCACTAAGTGAAGAAGTTCGTGAAGACGGCATCATCAGGATATCTTGGTGAATATCCTGCAGACAGTTCGGATATCGTCATCCGGATAAGTGGAGGAGATCGGCATGATGATGTCGATTGCATGAAGCGCAAGTTCGTCGGGGTGATCATCAGCAGGAGGAGCCGAGGAGTGTATCGGCATCAGGATCATCATATCGGGAGTGCCAAACATCCGCATATCGCGAGTAGATGCAGAAGAGAAAGTTCGTGTTTTTGGCTAAGTGTTGAAGAGGTCATCAGGATATTGGGTGACGTCATCGTCATCAGGATATGACGTCATCGTCATCAGGATATTGAGATATCCCCCCTATGCGAGTTCATCCTGCTGTCGTTAAGTATCGGCATCGGCAGAAAGTGTATTAGCGTCATCAGGAGGTTTCGAAGAGAACCGGATAAAGTAGATCATGATGCTGTTGCTTGTGTCGTCGGGTAGCGGAGCATCGAAGGTAAGCTGTTGAAGGTGAACGTCATCAGGATATTTGGGACAACCGGATGTTGAATATCCTGCTGACGAAGGAAGTGTTGCATATGATGATGACGATGGAGTCCGGCGCCCGATGAACAGTGCAACCGGAGGATGTGTTCGCCCGCTGAACATCATGATGATGATGTTAGGAGGAAAGCGGAGGAGGTGAATAGTAGTCGGCAGGAGGACAATTGCGAGTGTCCGAAATATGATGATGCTGTTGGTAGTTCTAGGGAATATGATGATGATGGCGAAGATGATGATGATGAGGTTGATCTGCAGACATTCATGCTACATGCGAAGGTTATAGTGTGGATGCCTCTGCATCATGAACAGTGATCGTCAGGAGGATGATCGCGCTTGCCGAATGTGATGATGCTGCCGATAGTCGGATATGATGATGCTGCTGACAGGCGAAGGGTTGAAGGTTTGTCTGTAGGAGGATATCGGTCGGTAGAGAAAATATGATGATGATGATGATGGGTTGCGGACATCCATGCTATATGTCAAGGTTTTAGTGTGGATGCCTTTGCATCATAGTGGTATCAGAGCTCAGCAAAAGGTCTGGGCTGTTGTGTGTTGATTCTGTCACTGAAAGGGCAGAGATAGAGTTGATTCTGTCACCGAAAGGACAGAGGTAGAGGAGTGAGAGGTTGACAAAATGCCTCCGAAAGGTAGTGGTACTGCAAGGGAATTGCAGGAGATGAAGGAAAAACATGCCAGAGAGATGAGGAAGATGAAGGAGCTTGTTGAAGCACTTCAAACCAGGCTTGTAGCCCTGGAAAAGAACAAAAAGAGGGAAGTGGAAGACAGTGAGTCTGAAGAAGATGAAGATGCTGTTGAAGAGTATGAAGAGGTAGCTGAAGATCTGGATGCTGAAGACCAGAGATTTGCAAAACTGTTAAAGGCAGTGCAGAGTGATAAACCTAAGGTAAAGGTTGATGTTTCCAAGTATAATGGAAGTTTGAATGAAGATGAGTTGCTGGATTGGATTGCTGCACTTGATAATCACTTTGAATGTGAAGATGTTGCTAAGGATCAGAAGGTAAAGATTGCAAAGACCAAGTTAGGAGGTCATGCTTTGGTATGGTGGGATTATGTACAATCCGAGAGAAGGAAACAAGGGAAGTCAAAGATCACTTCATGGGATAAGATGGTAGCAAGGATCAAAGGTAAATTCTTGCCTAGGGATTATGAGATTCAGATGTTTAAGAAGCTACAATTTTTAAGGCAGAAGGAAATGGATGTGAAGGCATATACTGAGGAGTTTTATAAGTTGAGTATGAGATCTGGTCATCATGAGAATGAGGTAGAAAAGGTGGCTAGGTACTTGGCTGGTTTGAGATTGAACATACAGGATGAGTTAGTTTTAGCTAACCCTAAGAATGTGGAGGATTGTTACCAAATGGCAATCAGGATTGAAGAAAAGGTGAATAGGGGACAAGGTAAGTCCATGAGAGGAAGAGGAAACAATATGAGGGGAAGAGGAGCAGCCCCTACAACAAGGCAAACCAATGAGGGTCAAGAAGACACTGGTAAAGGACAGGGACAGTCTGATTTCAGAGGTGGATGGAAAGGTAATAGAGGTAGATTTGGAGGTGGTAGAGGTTCTACTACATTTTCAGGAAAATGTTACACCTATGGTGAGTTTAGACATCCATTTTTCAAATGTCCAGAAAGCAAAGGTTCATCATCCAGAAATGATAGAACGAATGTCAAGAGAGCACAACTTGTGCAAGAAGAGAAGGTAGAGCAAAGTGTGCAGAGTTCAAACACTTATCAAGGAGATAGATTTCCTGAACATTATGGATATCCTGAGGAGGGAGAAGCATTGATGCTAAGGAGAATTAGTTTGCAGGCATCAAAGGATATGATGCAAAGAAGAGCTCTTTTCAAGACCACATGCAAGAGCAAAGGTAAAGTGTGCAAGGTTGTCATTGATACTGGTTCAACAGACAACATGGTATCTCAGGAGATGGTGGATAAACTGAATTTGGAAAGGATTCCACACCATCACCCTTACAAGGCATCTTGGGTGAGTGATAGTCAATCACTTTTTGTCTATGAACAGGTATATGTGGATTTTCAGATTGGAGCATATCATGATAGAGTTTTGTGTGACATTTTGCCCATGGAATGTTGTCACCTACTGTTGGGTAGACCATGGCAATTTGATAGAAGGGTACTGTATGATGGGTATGCTAATACCTACACCATCAAGAAAGATGGGAAAACTATTAGGTTGATGCCATTGCAGGAAGCAGCTGCAGCACAGGGGGCAGCCAAAATCATTTTAGTGGGAAAGAAGGAATTTGTGCAGATGCCTATAGGAGTAGGCATAAAGGTAGTTGAGGACACTGTAGGGAAAGAAGTTGTTAAGGACAACAGTTTGAAGATAGTTTCAGTTTTGACTGATAGAGGTCAGTAGCAGGTGCAGAAACAGGTTTGCAAACAGCAACCAGTTGAGAGGAACGACAAGGATGTTGTCATAGTTGGGACTATTGTTTGTCCTATAAGGTTGAAAGAAAGACAGAGTTGAACATTGCAGAAGTTCAAGAGACAGTTCAGACAGAGGTTCTGGTCAGACAACCTGACAAACACAAGGTATGTGAGAGAAGGGCCTACATTAACAGGCATGAGGATTTACTTGCAACAAAGCAAGCTACAGTTCAGAAGTCTTGGAGCAGCCAAGAGCCAGCAGAGGACAAAGCTGGAACAGGTCAGAACACTGACATGACAAAGTGTAAAGGTGGAGGACTTCCACAACCAAACTCATGGGACATGAGTTCTTTTCTGTTGGGGAGTATGGTGCAGGAGCACCTACCTGACAGCTGGCCTCCATGAGGTAGTTAGTTTGTTTTAAGTCTTGTTAATATTTCCAAGAAGGTCTGATAAGACCAATGCATGTAATAAGGTCATGTTGACCATACTTTACTATTTTTAGCTAGTTTGTTAAGATAGCTGTTATGCTGTAGGTCCGGTTGGATCTCCCAGCCGCCTGGAGAGATTTCCCAGCCGCTTGGAGTCGGGTCAGTAGTACTCGCAAGAGATCCTATTTATGCATGAGGATCGGTTGGTTTTAGATCATCGAGCTAGATTGAGCAAAGGAGTTAGATTACAGAGGGAGCGACTGAATATTGTATTTGCATCTTTTGAAATCAATAAAGAGATCCTGTTGTGTCAATTCTCTATTTTGGATTCCATTGTGTGATCGATTTGCTGTTTTGGTGGTTACATGGACTCGTTGATCCATTCCATCGGTTGATTCGTCGAATCGGTGGAATGGCCATGTACAGTAGTTTAGGGATTAGCCTGCATTTTGTGTTTGTTTGCATGCAGGTGTGCAGGATCATTGTCGAAAGGTGTTGAGAACCCTAGCATGGGTATGTGCTAGGTCGTGTTGGTTGTTAGAGTCTGGAAGATCACCCTGAAAGTGGATCGGGTCACCTCAGGAGGTTCGGCGGATCGAAATTCGCTAAGGTTGGAAAATCCATCGCAACGGCATCATCAGGATATTTCTGTGTATATCCTGCGGTTACTTTGGGAGTCATCTGAGTAAGTGGAGATGAGCATGATGCAATCGTTTGCATAAGGTGAATGTGCATTGGGGTGATCATCATCAGGTGTTGCCGAGGAGGAGCGTATCGGCATAAGGTAGAAGATCGGGTTGACAATTCCTTCGCGAGCTGATAATGTTAAGTTTGGCCGACAGCAGGATATTGAAGGAACTGCATGTGACGTCATCATCATCAGGATAATTGTCATCAGGATATCGGGCAGCAGGATATTGGAGGAGCTGCATGTGACGTCATCGTCATCAGGATAATCGTCATCAGGATATCGGGGTGACGTAAGCATCGAAGGAAGGGTGCATGAGGTAGTCGTCATCAGGATATATGGGAGGAACCGGATGTTCTATATCCTGCTGATGAACATGATGTTGAACATCATGATGATGAAGAAAGAGGTTGGCGGTAAGATGAACAGTGATCGTCAGGAGGATGATCGCGCTTGCCGAATGTGATCATGCTGCCGATAGTCAGATATGATGATGCTGCTGACAGGCGAAGGGTTGAAGGTTTGTCTGCAGGAGGATATCGGTCGGCAGAGAAAATATGATGATGCTGACAGTGTTAAGGGAAATATGATGATGATGATGATGGGTTGCGGACATCCATGCTGTATGTCAAGGTTTTAGTGTGGATGCCTCTGCATCAATGATTCTATTATTCTATAAATCTAGTATTTTAGCATTCTATTATTCTACAATTATATTATTCTATCTTTCTTCTATATATCATTTTATCATTCTTTTATTATATAATTTTATGATTCTATTATTCTATGAATATTATTGTATCATTCTTTCATTTTATCATTCTATTATTCTTTAAATATATTGTTCTATCATTATTTTATTCTATCATTCTATAACTCTATTGTTCTATCATTCTTTCATTCTATCATTATATAATTATATGATTCTATTATACTATAATTATATGATTATATTATTCTATAAATCTATTATTTTATCATTCTTTCATTCTCTCATTCTATTATTCTATAATCTATTATTCTACCATTCATGCATTCTATCATTCTATAATTACATCATTATATAAATCTATTTTTATTTTATTCTATCATTTTTTTATTCTACAATTCTATCATGCAGTTATTATATAAATCTATTATTATATCATTATTTTAATTTATCATTCTGTAATTATATTATTCTATCATTCTGTTGTTCTAATATTCTTTTCATTCTATCAAATTCTGTGATTATATGATTCTATTATTCTATAAATCTAGTATTTTATCATTCTATCATTCTATTATTCTACAATTATATTATTCTATCTTTCTTCCATATATCATTATATAATTCTATCATTCTTTTATTATATAATTTTATGATACTATTATTCTATGAATATTATTGTATCATTCTTTCATTCTATTATTTTATAATTATATAATTATTTTATTTTGTAACTCAATTATTTTTTCGTTTTATAATTTTATTATTATATTATTTTATAAATCTATTTGTTATCATTATACAATTCTATTATTCCTTAAATCTATTATTATTTCATTCTATAGTTCTATAATCTTATTATTGCTATTATTCTTAAATTATAGTATTCTATTATTCTATCATTCTTTGATGCAGGAACTTCCGAAGATCATAACTTTTGACTCGGATGTGGGTTTTCTACGAGATTTGAGGGGTGGATATGTTATGAGGTGGAAAGTCGTTTCGCAACCAACCCTAGTGGGTTGGACCCCGTCTTGGCACTTTTTCGGGGCTTGAAACTTTCATCTTGGCCCTCAAAATAGCAATTTAGTGTTTTTCTATAATTTTGTAATTCTATCACTTTATTATTCTAAATTGCTTTTACTCTATTGTTCTATCGTTCTTTCATTTTATTATTTGATATATGTATTATTCTATCATTATTTCATTCTATCTGTCTATAATTCTATAACTATCATTCTATAATTCTATTAGAATCATTATTTCGCTCTACCACAATAATTCTTTCATTCTATTATTTTGTTATTTTATTATTATATTATTCAACAATTTTGTTATCCTATATTTCTTTCATTCTATCATTCCATAGTTGTATCGTTATATTATCATACAAACATAGTATTTTATCACTCTTTCATTGAATCATTCTATTATTTTATTATTCTATAATTCTATGGTTGTTTAATTCTATCATTCTATTATTTTATAAACCTATTATTCTATAAGTCTATCATTCTTTCATTTTATCATTCTATAATTCTGCTTTTTTATTCTATAAATCTATTATTCTATCATTCATTCTATTGTTATATTATTTTATTATTCTAGTATTCTACAAGACTATTTTTCTACCAATGTTTCATTCTATTATTCTACCATTATATTATTCTATAAATCTTTTTATTCTATCATTGTTTCATTCTACCATTCTTTCATTCTACAATTCTATTATTCTATCATTCTTCCATTCTATCATTTGATTATTAATCTATTATTCTACTCTCATATCATTCTTTCATTTTATAATTCTATCATTCTATTTTATATAAATCTTTTATACTATCATTCTATAATTTTATCATTTTATTATCATATAAATGCTTTATTCTATCATTGTTCCATTCTATCATTCTACAATTTTATTATTCCTTCATTCTATCCATTTATAATTCTATCATTCTATTATTAATTAAATCTATTATACTATCATTCTATAATACTATAATTCTATAATTTTATAAATCTTTTATTCAATCATTCTATATATCTATTATTCTACAATTTAATTATTCTATAACTCTTCCATTCTATAATTCTATAATTCTATCATTCTATTATTCGACAATTCTATTACTATATCATTCTTTCATTATATCATTTTATTAGTCTATTATTTTGTCATTTTATAAAAACTTCTAGATTATTCTATAAGTTTGATATTCTGCAATTCTATCCATCTTTCATTTTTTCATTCTATCATTCTGTTATAGTATCATTATTTAATCCTAACATTCTATTATTATATAAATCTAATGTTATATCATTCTTTCATTCTACCATTCTCTTATTTTATTATTCTATGATTCTATTATTCTCTCGTTCTATCATTCTATTATTTCATAAATATATTATTCCATCATTGTTTCATTCTATCATTCTATCATTCTATTATTCTTAAAATATATTGTTCTATCAATATTTTATTATGTCATTCTACAACTCTATTGTTCTATCATTCTTTCATTCTATCATTCTATAATTATATGATTCTATTATTCTATAATTATATGATTATATTATTCTATAAATCTATGATTTTATCATTCTCATATTCTATTATTCTATAATCTATTATTCTACCATTCATGCATTCTATCATTCTATAATTACATCATTATATAAATCTATTTTTATTTTATTCTATCATTTTTTTATTCTACAATTCTATCATGCAGTTATTATATAAATCTATTATTATATCATTATTTTAATTCATCATTCTGTAATTATATTATTCTATCATTCTGTTGTTCTAATATTCTTTTCATTCTATCAAATTTTGTGATTATATGATTCTATTATTCTATAAATCTAGTATTTTATCATTCTATTATTCTACAATTATATTATTCTATCTTTCTTCCATATATCATTCTATCATTCTTTTATTATATAATTTTATGATTCTATTATTGTATCATTCTTTCATTCTGTTATTTTATAACTATATAATTATTTTGTATTGTAACTCAATTATTTTTTTCATTTTATAATTTTCTTATTATATTATTTTATAAATCTATTTTTTATCATTATATAATTCTATTATTCTTTAAATCTATTATTATATCATTCTATAGTTCTATAATCTTATTATTCCTATTATTCTTAAATTATAGTATTCTATTATTCTATCATTCTATAAAACTATTATTCTATCATTCTTTGATGCAGGAACTTCCGGAGATCATAACTTTTGACTCGGATGTGAGTTTTTTATGAGATTTTATGGGTGGATGCTTTATGAGGTGGAAAGTGGTTTCACAACCGACCCTAGTGGGTTGGACCCCATCTTGGCACTTTTTTGGGGCTTGAAACTTTCATCTTGGCCCTCAAAATAGCAATTTAGTGTTTTTCTATCATTTTGTAATTCTATCAGTTTATTATTCTAATTTGCTTTTACTCTATTATTCTATCGTTCTTTCCTTTTATTATTTGATATATCTATTATTCTATCATTATTTCATTCTATCAGTCTATAATTCTATAACTATGATTCTATAGTTCTATTAGAATCTGTAATGACACCGTGTTCAAAAGTTTGTGAGTGAGTTAATGATGGAAAAAAAATTATCTTCTGGGGTAGATGAAAAAGGAAAATATCTTTGGGGCAGCTGATCGAATTAAGGGGATGTGGAAATTTGGGCTTGGGTGGCATGTAGGAGAGAGTTGACTTGGTATGGTCTTTTCTTTTTCCTCTCAGCGGTGAACCCTAGGCATTACTCAGATTTGAGGTGTGGTTAAGAAGAAAAAAAGAATGAAACCCTAAGAAAATGCTCTGTTATGGCAGCAGCGATATCCCCTCCTGCAGCAGGCATCCGTTACAATATTGGTAATGGAGTGGCAAACACGGACGTTTGGCTTCCCTATCTGTATGGTGGCAGCCAACCCACTCACCACAGCTGACCCCATTTCTTGATTTTCAGACTGAGGTTTCACCAAAGAAAAGATCACTCTTGCTGGGAAAGTTTTAGGATTTGACCTTACGCTTGCCAGTTTAGCATTTGCTTAAAAGTTTCTAGAGCCTTTTTTAACAGATCCATTTTGTGCATATATCTGCGATCATTGTTGTCCATGAGTTTGTATTCTTTTAGTCATTTTGTGAACAGTCATGTGCTTTGTTTGTGTGTCACAGTTTGCATACATGTCTACCAGAGCATTTCCAATTAAAATATAGATGATAAAAACTACCCTTCTGTTATGCTCTATTGGACGTCCATACCCTGTTCCATAACTCCAATCTTGACAAAGATAGTTTGGATGCTGGAAGAGGTTAGGGATTTGTCTTTACGCCCATTAGTGATATTTGTTTAAAGTTTCTAAAGCTGTTTCAACAAATCCTTCTTTGTGCTTACCTTGCAATCATTGCATTCCCAGAGATGACACTATTTTGAGGCATTTTGTCAAACAGTGCGTATGCCATGTCTATGCTCACACATCTTGTATATGAGTCTACCAAGGCACTTACAACTTCAACTGACAAATATTTCCCTTTTGTTAGGCTTTGATAGATGTCCATCCCCTATTTAGAAGAGCCTGTTTTGGCATAGGCAGGGAGATCGCTAGCAGAGGTTGTGGAATTTGGATTTACAGTTGACAATTGCATTTGATTGAAAGATTTTAATGCCCTATCAACAAATCCATTTTGTGCATATCATGAAATCATTTCAGTCTATGAGACCACACTTTGTTTAGGCATTTTGTCAAACCATTTACGTGCCCTCTATATGCTTCCATTTTAGCACAGGCAGAGCGGCCGCAGGCAGAGGTTGTGTTTTCTAGATTTACACCTCCCTATAGTGTTTGTTTGATACTTTCTAAAGATTTTTCAACAAATCCATGTTGTGTGTTTCCTATAATCATTGCTATCCGTGAGACAACATTTTCTGGACATGATTATCTCAAGGAGAATGCTGTTAAATTTTAACTAAGAGTCCTATTAAAATGTAGTTTGACTCTCTATTTATCCTAATAGGTCTATGATACATGATAATTGTCGCATTGTGTCTATGTGAACAAAGAGAATTTATTATTAATAAGTAATCAACTTATCCCATGTGTTAATGAGATGATCCATTTTGAGTAATAATTATCTCGATGCCCTTGGATGGAAGTGAGCATTTGGGATAGTGTTGCTAAATTGGGAACTTGGTTGTATTTCCTTACATAAATTAAGCATTATTAATTATTGGGAATCATTAGAAGGAACCATGTTGAGGTATGAAATAATTATCTAGGAATTTGGAGTTTTGTTACTGATCAATAAACTTTATGAGTTATGGATTTGTTTGGAATGGGTATTGGTATATATTGATCTATTTCATTTTTGTCATTAACCCTTCTTTGGTTTCCCTCCTATGGTATTCTTTCTATTTCACTTGCATGATGAAAGTTAATTAAGTGATTATGAAATCCTAGAGATAGGCACCTGTTGTATATTCCTTGAAAGATTCCTCCTAGGGTATGCTTGATCTCAGTGTTGGTATTGGTCTTATAATTGTGCCTTTGTTCACTTTATCCTTAAGCAAAATTTAGTAGAGACTAACAATGGAATGCTTCCCTTCCTCATACCTTCTTGGGAGGCTTAGATGCTTGATTATAGAAGGGGGATGGAGAGGTAATGTCCTACCCTCATCTTGGAGCTGTTATTTTCTCTCTTTGGTGATCCTTTGCCCTCTTCATCGATGCTTTAGTCCTTGTTGTAAGATTGTTCTTTTATTGGAATTACCTTGCACTCACTATTGTGGCCATATTGTGGTGATTTTCTTGTAATACCCCCTAGTGTGGGTCTTCTTGTGCTTGTTCGACACTTTTGTTTGCATGTTGAGCCTTTTGGTATTGGGTGTAGCTGTTAGGGTAGGCACGGAAGTAGTTCCCAATGTGGCACTAAGCAAGAGGGTTCACCTGAAGGCCCATTGGAGGACGCATGATTTATGTGTTTGGTGCAAGGGTTGTATCTATGCCCATATCCTCTCACCCTTTATTACCTGAGTAGTACCTTTTTGGCATGGTCATCACATGCTTGATATGTTCTTGTGAACTATGTGACCTTGAGGTCTCCCTTGTGTGGTTGAGTTTCTTAGTTTTCTTTCCCCACTTTTTTCTGCTTGTGATTGGGCCTTGTGACTACATTCGAGCACGGTGGGGTGGTCTCTTTTGAGTCCACATGGTTGGGAGGCGTTGCCACCACCATTGGGGACTGGTGTACAGGTTTTGGAGCACCAGCTTGAAGATGTTCTCTTTCTTTCTATTACGTTATCAGTCATGTACCCATTCAGTTATTGTATCTTTCATGGCTATGCCATTATTCTTGTTTATTCCTTTATGTAATTTTGTACTCTCTTGCGAGAGATGATGTAAATTATAACAATGAGAAGATATGTGATGTTGCCTCTTATTTGACTTACGGATTCTAGTGTGGGTATCAGATCCACTTGTAATATGGTGTTTATGGATTCATGTTTATATTTGGAAATGGGATTAGGAACATTGAATTGGTGTTTAAAAAGGAATGTAGTTTATTAATGTTCCTCTGGAGAGTGATTTAGTCCTCTCCTGTGGGTTGTGCATTTGGCCATACTTGGTCATAAACGTTGTCGACATATCGATTCGACAACCATCTTATTTGTATGTTATCACTTCATGTTAAAAAAAAATTATCTTGTCCTCTTTTGGTCCTTACCCTTCAGGGTTCATGGGGCGGGATGTTACATCTGGTATCAGAGCCCATGTTCATGCACTGGGAGCTCTAGTGTACTTGAGCCTTCTATGTTTCATTGTGTTTGGTGTGTGTGGCATGAGCTTGTTATATTGCTTTCATAGTCTTTATTACTTTCATGCCTTAGCATGGCATTACTGGGTTAAGTTACAACCGCATGCTTAGAAATCATGGAGGAAATAGTCTCCTTGGCTTTACCTTACTCATTGGGACTTGAGTGTTGACCTTGGTTGAGAGTTTCCCATGGTTAAGAGTGATCACACTCCCATGTTATAAGACAAGGATAGGAATGTTCTTCTTTGCATGTTTGTGGGTTGAAGGTAACTTGAGTTGCATAATTACCCTTTCTTGGACATGCTCTTCTTGTGTCTCCCTTTATGTTGCTAGTGAATGAGATGACCCTAATTGGTCATATATTGCTCTTGTAATTCTTTCTTGTATTATAGATGTAAAGGATGATAGGATGTAGATGTTTGTGGATGTGGACAGATTAGTTTGATTGCTCCATGTTCTCTTGTAAGTGTTGGATGATTGCTGATTTTTTTGTATAACCTCTTAATGTGCTTGAATTTTTGCCATTTATCATCCTTGATAACATATTGAAGTCATTGGAATACTAATGGTGCCTTAAACTCTCCCTTAATAGAATCTACATGTTTACATATGGTGAATTTTGGATGGCATGTAATGTCTTCACTTGAGATGAAATTTATCTTTCTCTCCTCTTCTTAGTTGTCAATATTTGGCAAGATGTTAGATTGATGGCTTATGGATTTAATTAGTAAGTTAAAGTTGCAATAAGTAAAAGAATTAGTGAAGGAGACTTGATATTTGTTATGGTTATGCATTGAAGCTGATTACATGCTTATTAGTGCCTCCTTACTCAACAAGTTTACATGAGAATAGTAATTGCTTAGTTGATATATCTTGTTGTTGAAAACTGATTTTCTCCCTTGCATTGTGGACTTGAATGAGATCTTATAGGTGAATTCTTGTATTTAATGCAAACTGAAAACTAATGCATGTAGGGTAGTAGGAATGTTGCATATCTTGCTTGATGAGCTATTGCGTGCATTGACATAGCCATGGTCACTTAAGATTATATGTATGGTTGTGAACATGAGGGATTGGAGTTCCTTAAACAAACCCATTTCATTATTATTATGAGCATTTAATTTTTTATTTATTTATTTGTGAAATGTTACTTATGTTTATGCATTGAGGTAAAAGTGATAGTGATGAAGTTGCCCTTGTGAAAAGAGAAAATTAGTATGGATGTTTGGGAGTACCTATTGTTGGGTAAAGTTGTGTATCTTGCATTATGTTGCATAGTCATGTGTGGGCTGTGGTTACGTCTGGGTAAAAAAAAAAAATTGTGATTGTATTCCCCGTTATGTGAACATCCATTGATGTATTCCTATTGAGTGTTGCGATTAACCAGTGCTTGAGATGTGTGCCCATGGGATGGTGATACTATGTACCCATCCATGGAGGATATATATAGATTATGTGTATGGGAGAAAACCATACCATGTATGTGTTTTTTGCTGTCACCTTATTGACTGCCAACCTAAGGGTTGTTGATAGGTCAATATGTGGAGGGTAGTAGAAGCAACAAAGTTCCTTGGGAGGGAATTGCATTGCGTACGTATAATGGTGGCATGAAACAACAGCAATCATTTCAACCTCCCGGGAAAGTACTCACTACTTCCCCTTATTAATGGACCAAATACTTGGTTCATATAGTGTTAGCCTAATCTGCATAGTCTTGAGGATGATATTAGTTGTGGTATAAGCACCTATGATAGCTATGAACTTACCCTGATGTGATTGTTTTAGATATGATGCCACCCCCCACAGGTGTTCCTACACAGTGCTGGTGAGGATGCCATGTCACTGATGGTAGTGTCACTGATGGTAGCGAGATGAGCTCGAGGACACAATGCCACGTACTTAGATGTGTGAAGGAGTAGTATATATGTTGTATTCCTACTTGTGCTGAGAGGAGTGGTTGCTTGCATAGAGTAGAGGGTTCGCTCAAGAAGGCCTCGATTTCAATCAGTTGGCATGCGAGTGGAATCCAACCATGTGCACCTCTGGCTCGGTGTGTTACTGCATGTGTTTTCTCCATGAGTACACACTATGTGGGATGTTCCTATGAGTGGGACATTGCCATGCGGTATTCAGCTTGCGTGCTTTCTCCGTTTGGCGTATACCATGCGTAGTCGCGCCACATGAGGTATGTGACCTGGGTGGCCAGCACATTACTTTTCTATGTGAGGGTTGCATGAGTAGGCTGCACCCACATGAAGGACTATTGAGATAGTCATGCTTGTTTTCCTCCTTCCTCGTGTGGTGACTAGCGATAGTCCCGTAGTGTTGTGATGTGTATATTTCAAGGAATGCGAATCTTCTTTCGGTTATTGGTGATTTTTACTTTGGTTTATCTTTCTTGTATTGGTTTAGCCATGGATGATTTTCTTGGCATGTAACTCTTTGTGGTTACATTTGATTATTGTTGAAACTATGCACATTTTTCATATTTCATTGTTAGAATTGAGATTTACTCTTCCTTATTTATATTTTGGTGGCTAAACTAATTAACTTTTATGTTTTTGAATGTTGATCTTTTGTTGTGATGTGATTCCTCATCGGGTATGGTGAGACCCACCCGTTTGAGTGTATACGAGGAAGTAGACGTAGGGAAACCCTTGAGGATGGGGGTATGTGTGAGCTGTTCTAAGCTCTAATTCACTACCTTCCTATTGTTTGACTATCTCTTGGAGGCTAAAACCCTTATACAAACAAGAGATATGTCATTGTGGCTTGTATGGAAGGGCTCACTAGGTGGGTCAATGCCATCAAGACACATGGATATGGACATTGGACATGGTTATTAGTTATGGACTCATGGTTACTTTGGATATGGATGGTACTACGACATCCACGTGAACCCCTTTGTAGCCTTGTGATGTGAATGAGTATGTATGTATATGTAGATGGTACAATTGTCATGTATGTAGTTACATATTAAATATAGAAGAGAACAAAATTTGCATCATTATGCCTTGAAAAGTGACAAGCTATTGCATTATATGTGAAGAGATGTCATGCATGCAATGAAGTTAGAGTTTGAAATTATGTATATGTGTGTATGTATGCTCCATTTTATAGATAGCTACATATAAAAATTAGAGAATTAAAAAAAATTAAGTCGTGAAAGTGCATTTTGCTAAAAATTATGAGAAAATTGTGAGGTTTATGCTGGTATATATGTGCAAATTGATGGTTGTTGCTTTTCCTTGATGGATTCTAATATTATTATGATGTTGACACGATTGGTTATCATGTTGGATTCCATGCTTATATGTTTATATACTGATATCGTTACTTGTGTATGTTATGGACAGGAAAGGGATGATGTCGTAACACTTGTATCTGAGAGGCTTACGATATCATGACCCTCTTCCTAATGATTGATGTTGCTTCGGCTATACAATATATGTTATATGCACATGTGCTTTGACACGTGATTAGAGTGTTGCAAGTACTGCATATCGACTCCGCCTAGATTCATAGGCCTGAGCGTACTCTTATTATCCCTAATGGTGGTTACTGGAGATAGTCACAGGCCATGTTCCCTACCCTAGCCACTATACCTTGCTAGTGTAGTGTTCTTGTGTTGTTGTCTTATCATCTGGATTACCTAATGGTAATGTTCGGATTGCCCCTATGGTCATGTGTAGTTTTCCAATGCGGTGGTTGAGGTTTTTCTCCTTGGTTTCCATTGATTCTTCGATGTAGTTTCCTTGGCATCATTCTTTATTTTGATTGGAGGAAATTGTCTTATGCTAATGTATATTTTGTTGGAATGAGTGCCTTTCCTATTCCTTACCCATGAGCTGGGACTGATTGCATATAATTGTGCATGTGATAACCTAATTTTTATTATTATCAAGTTTAATGGCCTGGTGTGTGCTTTCACTGCATCTTAGCATTTGCAGGCTTCCAGGAGTAAGCCTAGTCCTAGGGGGTATGATGTAATGACCCCATGTTCAAAAGTTGGTGAGTGAGTTAATGATAGAAAAAAAATTATCTTCGGGGGCCAGATGAAAAAGGAAAATATCTTTTGGACGGAAAAGAAATATCTTTGGGGCAGCTGATCGAATTAAGGGGATGTGGAAATTTGGGCTTGGATGGCGTGTAAGAGAGAGTTGACTTAGTGTGGTCTTTTCTTTTTCCTCTTAGCGGTGAACCCTAGGCATTACTCAGATTTGAGGTGTGGTTAAGAAGAAAAAAAAGAATGAAACCCTTAGAAAATGCTCTATTATGGTAGCGGCGATATCCCCTCCTGCAGTAGGCATCAGTTACAATATTGGCAATGGAGTGGCAAACACGGATGTTTGGCTTCCCTGTCTGTATGGTGGCAGCCAACCCACTCACCACAGCTGACCCTGTTTCTTGATTTTTAGACCGAGGTTTCACCAAAGAAAAGATCACTCTTGCTGGGAAAGGTTTGAGGATTTGACCTTACACCTGCCAGTTTAGCATTTGCTTAAAAGTTTCTAGAGCCTTTTTAACAGATCCATTTTGTGCATATATCTGCGATCATTGTTGTCCATGAGTTTGTATTCTTTTAATCATTTTGTGAACAATCATGTACTTTGTTTGTGCGTCACAGTTTGCATACATGTCTACTAGAGCATTTCCAATTAAAATATAGATGATAAAAACTACCCTTCTGTTATGCTCTGTTGGACGTCCATACCCTATTCCATAACTCCAATCTTGACAAAGACAGTTTGGATGCTGGCAGAGGTTAGGCATTTGGCTTTACGCCCATTAGTGATATTTGTTTAAAGTTTCTAAAGCTGTTTCAATAAATCTTTCTTTGTGCTTAACTTGCAATCATTGCATTCCTAGAGATGACATTGTTTTGAGGCATTTTGTCAAACAGTGCGTATGCCGTGTCTATGCTCACACATCTTGTATACAAGTCAACCAAGGCACTTACAACTTCAACTGACAAATATTTCCCTTTCATTAGGCTTTGATAGATGTCCATCCCCTATTTGGAAGAGCCCATTTTGGCATAGGTAGGGAGATCGCTAACAGAGGTTGTGGAATTTGGATTTACAGCTGACAATTGCATTTTATTGAAAGATTTTAATGCCCTATCAACAAATCCATTTTGTGCATATCATGAAATCATTTCAGTCTATGAGACCACACTTTGTTTAGGCATTTTGTCAAATAGTTCATGTGCCCTCTATATGCTTCCATTTTAGCATAGGCAGAGAGGCCATAGGCAGATGTTGTGTTTTTTGGATTTACACCTCCCAATAGTGTTTGTTTGATACTTTCTAAAGATTTTTCAATAAATCCATGTTGTGTGTTTCCTGTAATCATTGCTATCCATGAGACAACATTTTCTAGACATGATAATCTCAAGGAGAATGCTGTTAAATTTCAACTAAGAGTCCTATTAAAATGTAGTTTGACTCTCTATTTATCCTAATAGGTCTATGATACATGATAATGGTCACATTGTGTCTATGTAAACAAAGAGAATTTATTATTGATAAGTAATCAACTTATCCCATGTGTTAATGAGATGACCCATTTTGAGTAATAATTATCTCGATGCCCTTGGATGGAAGTGAGCATTTAGGATAGTGTTGCTAAATTGGGAACTTGGTTGTATTTCCTTACATAAATTAAGCATTATTAATTATTGGGAATCATTAGAAGGAACCATGTTGAGGTATGAAATAATTATCTAGGAATTTGGAGTTTTGTTATTAATCAATAAAATTTATGAGTTATGGATTTGTTTGGAATGGGTATTGGTATATATTGATCTATTTCATTTTTGTCATTAACCCTTCTTTGGTTTCCCTCCTATGGTATTCTTTCTATTTCACTTGCATGATGAAAGTTAATTAAGTGATTATGAAATCCTAGACATAGGCACCTGTGTGTATATTCCTTGAAAGATTCCTCCTAGGGTATGCTTGATCTCAGTGTTGGTATTGGTCTTATAATTGTGCCTTTGTTCACTTTATCCTTAAGTGAAATTTAGTAGAGACTAACAATGGAATGTTTCCCTTCCTCATACCTTCTTGGGAGGCTTAGATGCCTACTTATAGAAGGGGGATGGAGAGGTAATGTCCTACCCTCATCTTGGAGCTGTTATTTTCTCGCTTTGGTGATCCTTTGCCCTCTTCATTGATGCTTTAGTCCTTGTTGTAAGATCATTCTTTTATTGGAATTGCCTTGCATTAACTATTGTGGCCATATTGTGGTGATTTGCTTGTAATACCCCCTAGTGTGGGTCTTCATGTGCTTGTTCGACACTTTTGTTTGCATGTTGAGCCTTTTGGTATTGGGTGTAGCCATTAGGGTAGGCACAGAAGTAGTTCCCAATGTGGCATTGAGCAAGAGGGTTCACCTGAAGGCCCATTGGAGGATGCATGATTTATGTGTTTGGTGCAAGGGTTGTATCTATGAGTTGAGTACATTTGTTAGCTACTTCATTCTTGCTACCCCTATCCTCTCACCCCTTATTGTCTGAGTAGTACCTTTTTGGCATGGTCATCATGTGCTTGATATGTTCTTGTGAACTATGTGACCTTGAGGTCTCCCTTGTGTGGTTGAGTTTCTGAGTTTTCTTTCCCCACTGTTGTCTGCTTGTGATTGGGCCTTGTGACTACCTCCGAGCACAGTGGGGTGGTCTCTTTTGAGTCCACATGGTTGGGAGGCGTTGCCACCACCACTGGGGACTGGTGTACAGGTTTTGGAGCACCAGCTTGGAGATGTTCTCTTTCTTTCTGTTACATTATCAATCATGTACCCATTCAGTTATTATATCTTTCATGGCTATGCCATTATTCTTGTTTATTCGTTTATGTAATTTTGTACTCTCTTACGAGAGATGATGTAAATTAAAGTAATGAGAAGATATGTGATGTTGCCTCTTATTTGACTTACAGATTCCGGTGTGGGTATCGGATCCGCTTGTAATATGGTGTTGATGGATTCATGTTTATATTTAGAAATGGGATTAGGAACATTGAATTGGTGTTTAAAAAGGAATGTAGTTTATTAATGTTCCTCTCCTGTGGGTTGTGCATTTGGCCATACTTGGTCATAAACATTGTCGACATATCAAATCAACAACCATCTTATGTGTATGTTATCAATTCATGTAAAAAAAAATTATC
The DNA here is from genome assembly GCA_027924645.1 of Cunninghamia lanceolata. Classification (NCBI taxonomy): domain Eukaryota; kingdom Viridiplantae; phylum Streptophyta; class Pinopsida; order Cupressales; family Cupressaceae; genus Cunninghamia; species Cunninghamia lanceolata. The sequence goes on along the minus strand of BSBN01000837.1, from coordinate 9,917,343 downwards.
TTGTCCTCTTTTGGCCCTTACCCTTCGGAGTTCGCGGGGCGGGATGTTACAGAATCATTATTTCGCTCTTCCATTCAATAATTCTTTCATTCTATTATTTTGTTATTTTATTGCTATATTATTCTACAATTTTGTTATCCTATATTTCTTTCATTCTATCATTCCATAGTTGTATCATTATATTATCATAGAAATATTCATTGAATCATTCTATTATTTTATTATTCTATAATTCTATGGTTGTTTAATTCTATCATTCTATTATTTTATAAACCTATTATTCTATAAGTCTATCATTCTTTCATTTTATCATTCTATAATTCTACTTTTTTATTCTATAAATCTATTATTCTATTGTTATATTATTTTGTTATTCTAGTATTCTAAAAGACTATTTTTCTACCAATGTTTCATTCTATTATTCTACCATTATATTATTCTATAAATCTTTTATTCTATCATTGTTTCATTCTACCATTCTTTCATTCTACAATTCTATTATTCTATCATTCTTCCATTCTATCATTTGATTATTAATCTATTATTCTACTCTCATATCATTCTTTCAGTTTATAATTCTATCATTCTATTTTATATAAATCTTTTATACTATCATTCTATAATTTTATCATTCTATTATCATATAAATGCTTTATTCTATCATTGTTCCATTCTATCATTCTACAATTCTATTATTCCTTCATTCTATCCATTTATAATTCTATCATTCTATTATTAATTAAATCTATTATACTATCATTCTCTAATACTATAATTCTATAATTTTATAAATCTTTTATTCAATCATTCTATATATCTATTATTCTACAATTTAATTATTCTATCACTCTTCCATTCTATAATTCTATAATTCTATCATTCTATTATTCTACAATTCTATTACTATATAATTCTTTCATTATATCATTTTATTAGTCTATTATTCTGTCATTTTATAATAACTTCTAGATTATTCTATAAGTTTGATATTCTGCAATTCTATCCATCTTTCATTTTTTCATTCTATCATTCTATTATAGTATCATTATTAAATCCTAACATTCTATTATTATATAAATCTAATGTTATATCATTCCTTCATTCTACCATTCTCTTATTTTATTATTCTATGATTCTATTATTCTCTCATTCTCTCATTCTCTCATTCTATTATTTCATAAAAATATTATTCCATCATTGTTTCATTCTATCATTCTATTATTTTTTAAATATATTGTTCTATCATTATTTTATTCTGTCATTCTACAACTCTATTGTTCTATCATTCTTTCATTCTATCATTCTATAATTATATGATTCTATTATTCTATAATTATATGATTATATTATTCTATAAATCTATTATTTTATCATTCTTTGATTCTCTCATTCTATTATTCTATAATCTATTATTCTACCATTCATGCATTCTAGCATTCTATAATTACATCACTATATAAATCTATTTTTTATTTTATTCTATCATTTTTTTATTCTACAATTCTATCATGTAGTTATTATATAAATCTATTATTATATCATTATTTTAATTTATCATTCTGTAATTATATTATTCTATCATTCTGTTGTTCTAATATTCTTTTCATTCTATCAAATTCTGTGATTATATGATTCTATTATTCTATAAATCTAGTATTTTATCATTCTATTATTCTACAATTCTATTATTCTATCTTTCTTCCATATATCATTCTATCATTCTTTTATTATAGAATTTTACGATTCTATTATTCTATGAATATTATTTTATCATTCTTTCATTCTTTCATTCTATTATTCTTTAAATATATTGTTATATCATTATTTTATTCTATCATTCTATAACTCTATTGTTCTATCATTCTTTCATTCTATCATTCTATAATTATATGATTCTATTATTCTATAATTATATGATTATATTATTCTGTAAATCTATTATTTTATCATTCTTTCATTCTCTCATTCTATTATTCTATAATCTATTATTCTACCATTCATGCATTCTATCATTCTATAATTACATTATTAAATAAATCTATTTTTATTTTATTCTATCATTTTTTTATTCTACGATTCTGTCATGCAGTTATTATAAAAATCTATTATTATATCATTATTTTAATTTATCATTTTGTAATTATATTATTCTATCATTCTGTTGTTCTAATATTCTTTTCATTCTATCAAATTATGTGATTATATGATTCTATTATTCTATAAATCTAGTATTTTATCATTCTATCATTCTATTATTCTACAATTATATTATTCTATCTTTCTTCCATATATCATTCTATAATTCTATCATTCTTTTATTATATAATTTTATGATTCTATTATTCTATCAATATTATTGTATCATTCTTTCATTGTATATTTTATAATTATATTATTATTTTATTTTGTAACTCAATTATTTTTTCGTTTTATAATTTTATTATTATATTATTTTATAAATCTATTTTTTATCATTATATAATTCTATTATTCTTTAAATCTATTATTATATCATTCTATAGTTCTATAATCTTATTATTCATATTATTCTTAAATTATGGTATTTATTATTCTATCATTCTATAAAATGTTTATTCTATCATTCTTTGATGCAGGAACTTCTGGAGATCATAACTTTTGACTCGGATGTGGGTTTTCTATGAGATTTTATGAGTGAATGCGTTATGATGTGGAAAGTGGTTTCGCAACCGACCCTAGTGGGTTGGACCCCGTCTTGGCACTTTTTCAGGGCTTGAAACTTTCATCATGGCCCTCAAAATAGCAATTTAGTGTTTTTCTATCATTTTGTAATTCTATCACTTTATTATTCAAAATTCTTTTTACTCTATTCTTCTATCGTTCTTTCATTTTATTATTTGATATATCTATTATTCTATCATTATTTCATTCTATCAGTATATAATTGTATAACTATCATTCTATAATTCTATTAGAATCATTATTTCGCTCTACCATTCAATAATTCTTTCATTCTATTATTTTGTTATTTTATTATTATATTATTCTACAATTTTGTTATCCTATATTTCTTTCATTCTATCATTCCATAGTTGTATCATTATATTATCATACAAATATAGTATTTTATCACTCTTTCATTGAATCATTCTATTATTTTATTATTCTATAATTCTTTGGTTGTTTAATTCTATCATTCTATTATTTTATAAACCTATTATTCTATAAGTCTATCATTCTTTCATTTTATCATTCTATAATTCTACTTTTTTATTCTATAAATCTATTATTCTATCACTCGTTGTATTGTTATATTATTTTGTTATTCTAGTATTCTACAAGACTATTTTTCTACCAATGTTTCATTCTATTATTCTACCATTATATTATTCTATAAATCTTTTATTCTATCATTGTTTCATTCTACCATTCTTTCATTCTACAATTCTATTATTCTATCATTCTTCCATTATATCATTTGATTATTAATCTATTATTCTACTCTCATATTGTAACGCCCGCCTTGAACGCCTTAAAGAATACATACTTATGCAATATGAAACAGGAATTTTTTTTTTTTTTAAATGATAAAGTAACGATAACATAATCAATTACGACGTATTCTCTAAGGGTCCAAGGCTGCATCACTTAACAAATCAACTAACATAATTCAATATTCATCAGTAACGGATCCAAATCCATGCTCAATTAAATAACTTATTCACATTCAATGCAAACATCAAATAACAGAATCTGCATGATAAAATACATAACTGAAATGCTTTCATATAAGTACATCATGACATCATTACATTACCATTTAGTCTACATCAAAAGTTACATACATAAAGAATATTCTGTTACACAAATCTGGTACAAGGTTGTGCACTTACATCATCATCATTGGAACAAGTACAACTGGAACAAATCCTGTTCTGCCTATGATCTTGACAAGAATGACCAATGGATAAAATAGCTCTTCCACCCGACCATGTGGAACCCTAAGGTCCACCCCCCGAGCTAGGAGTTAACATGAGGTCCCAAACACTTACAGTCAGGTAGACGATAGACAAACAAGACAAAGAACAACCAAATGCCAATACAACATATGGCAATAACAATACAACACAACATAACTTAACTTTACTTTAACTTCCAGAGGCGACACAAAACAAATGAGGAGAGACCGAACAAGGGATGCTAGGTTGTAGTAGGGAGAGTGTCATCGCACGGTCCTAACATGGGTTATCTTGACAGCCTCTCACTATGCGCCGGCCCCCATCTATGGTTATCCTGATAGCCTCTCACTAGGCGCTAGCCCCATAGGGTGACACATGCGGAATCGACCTTCCTTTCATGAGGACAAGGAAGTCAATCATGCCGACCAGGCCTTCTCTACCCATCCTTAGTCTAAACAAGCACTACAGGTCATGGGAGAGGAATCCATTAATCTTGTTAATGTGAAAACTACCCTTAACCCCCTAGTTAATTTTAGGTTATCACTTGATTAATCTACTTCCAACGGGTTATCCTGACTGCCACTTTGGGCGCCGGCCCCATGTTGAAAGCCACTCTCCTTCCTAACACCTAGTAAACCTTAAAACATCATGCAAGACTTATAACCACACACGTATATGTACACTGCAAGGCATAAACCCTCTTGCATCAAAATAGAATCATAACATCAATTGTTATCCAACACTTTTAATCATTTCAATACTTTATCCTTTTACAGATTTCAGGTCTCTCCATACGACAAAATGGCACAATAAGATCACAAGTGGTTTGATATCTCATCCTGAGATTATTACTATACAAGACACATCATTCAACCTTGACAGTACCTCATTATACTTCATACTATGTTTGATACACATAAACGCTATTATATCGTAATTACAAAAACAACAATACACAAGTTGCAAATACTCAACATTGACATCTTAGCCTCTGGAATTCGGGTTTGAACAACCTCAAATCGACTCATTACAACACTCAATCAATTCAATTCAGATTCAGAGAAGAAATACTACAATTCATTCTCAGTTTAACGCAAACAACTGCTGTAATAAAATCAACAACAATTAAATTAATACCTTGCAACTAAATCTCTAACTAATCTTTATTTTGCTTCAAAAGATAAATTAATTGATTAACTAATTATTTACAATAATTGATAAAGAACCGCTTAATACAATTATGACATTCAATTCGACACTTCCATATCGATACGTTCTTTATAATCTTTCCTTCAAACTTGTCCAATTAACTTTATTCTATCGAGGAGTGAGATGAACAAGAAGATCATATAACTGCATGACAGTCATACCGAGGAAAAGTCGTCAAAGACGACATAATGGTTTTATTACATGTCTTCGTCGTAATGGTGACATAAAAATGTTTTAATCAAAATGATTTAAGTCTGTCTAAACAGAAGATCAGAATGGCCATACACATGCCGTTACGCTTGATCGATGCATAAAGTATGTTTATCCCCATGGCGTTCTGAATTGCTATATTTGTTGCCGCTGATAAAATCTATCATAGTACGCAGAGGTGTTAAATTGCTATTGACTTTTTACCATTAAAAGGGATGACAATGCTTTGATTGATAGCATCAGACTTAAACAGTTTATTTCTGACAGAAATTGATAGCACAATCATTCTGTAGGATTCGACAGTTGATTTCTGTATGTACTTAGTTGAATTCCTTCGCTGCATTGGCCTTCAGAGGAGCGCCAATTCTATCAATGAGATATCTGTTAAGCCTGTGTCGGCTAGGTGGACTGTTTTGCATTCCGTTAAGCTAATGCGAAGGTGTGATCTAGAGGAAGGAACCTCTCAGACGTCTTAGCAATGTGAAAACAAACCACGGTGATATTCTAGTTATATACCAAAATTGCTGTTAAAAGAGGTTGAACTATGGTATACGATGCATCTAGTTGCCAGAAACAGTGTTCTATGTGCATTGACCTGATTGCAGAAGGTATGCGATGTAGGTTAGCTTCTATGGGCAGCGTTCTATAGAGTTGAATTCCTTCAGAAGTGCACCCAGCCAAGACAAGGGCGATCTACATCATAACTCGACTAACTTTTAGATTTTAATGTTTCAAACTGTTAATAATTGTAGTGTCATTTGGATGTTTGGTAGAACCGTTTATTAGCTGAAGGGATAAGACAAATGCGGAGGCTGCGTTATTCATCTCATCGAGTTAAATGTATACCCTAAACTTTAATATTGAGATCACAGTTAAATCTGCAGCGATTGAAAGGTTGTGATTGCAGTGGCCGCAAATATACCCAAGGTGGCGATTGACTGGTACAGCGAACTAGCAAATACAGGACATAAAGTATTTCAGACAATATCCTCCAGATTCGCTGTGAGAGCAGTAGTGAACGATGCAAGACAAAATAGACAACACTAGCCAATGAATTCGCTCAAAACAAAGGCGATCTACCCCGGATGATTATAATTCGCTCGATCTGATGGTAATCAACTGTTTGCAGGCCAGCATGACTTCAATCACCCTAGCTATGGAGTGGACTGGTCAGATATAACAACTAACTTTAGATTTTCAAGTTTTGCAATGCAGGAAACCTAATTTATTAATCCAGCCAGATGCGCTAGGAGAGTGGTTGGTAATCGATGGTAGTATACTAAACGCACAGTGAAAAGATTCGTTCAGATACTGCATAAATGATTGAAGGTCAGTGATAATTCAGCAATAGAGGGGACGAGTCAAAGGGCAGCATTGTCTGAAGGAATAGGTGAATGAAAAGGATTCAAAACTTTCATTTAAAACAAATGATAATAAGGCAGCGAGCTAACTACGAACATTACCTCCCTTTCACGCCCTGGCGTTGCCACTTACAGCGATACATAATATCATCCTTCCACTAGTAAATAATACCAAGGAACATAAAAGAATAAATAACATCTCAGGCAAAAATTGTTAACCAGATCTTATTGAACAAAAGAACTTCAAATTGCAGACATAAACCTATGGACAGTGGCTGACAGGTTAACCCTATCCTATGCGTTAAATTCGCACTACTTCTCACTAGTCCCACGTCTGACATATGATGGTATCACCTATTTATTTCTGCTTTACACTTGCATCATAGGTGCGCACCTCATACTAACCTTCGTAAGATAGAAATGCTCAGCCCAAACGGCCAGGATTTCAATGAAACGGGTGTAGGTAATGTACCAGAACCCAAGGAAACTTCAATATCGAAGAAGGAAAGGTTTCATGACATTTAGCAATGTCAAAGATCAAATGCTATGTGAAAGCGCACAAGCTAAGGGAATAAGGAAGGATTCCATAGCATATAGCAATATCATTCGCACACCTATACCAAAGCGCCTCCTCCAATAGTGTGAGCAGAGACCAGAGGAGAGTGTCCTATCATGGTCAAAGGATTACTGTAGTGATGACAGAAAATGGAGTTCTAAGGGATCTTAAGGAGGTGTCATTTTACATCTACAAACCCTAGCAAGGTTTCGCCGGTCTAAGAGTGCATACGGAATGATTTGGCAAACAGTGGAAGGAAGACAAATGACTTACAGAATCTTTGAGCAGACACGAAGTATTTAAACCCTAAGCGAAGATGCTGTTTAAACACAGAGAGGACAGTCTACAGAACTATTTGGAATTTCAGATAAACTACAACAACATTTGCAAATTCAGAAAGAAAATTCAGAGATAAAGCATTCGACGGAACCTGGCTACGCAATCCACTCGACGAATCTGCTTCAATCGCTGCAGTTCCAAGCTACTTATTTCCTTTCACCTGTGTTGCTGTCCTTGATGCCCCTATTGCTCTTTTATAACTCAACCTCTCTCCTCTCCTAGGGCTTGGCACGTGATTCCGTGCATAACTCCTTTAAAGAATATGTATTTTTTTTATTTAATTAAAAGATCCCCACATATTATTTATTTTATTTTATTATTATATCTCTTTATAGCCGACCCCAAAATATTGTTATAAATAGAATAGTACTATATCGATAATTATATAATTTTGTACTATACTTTGATTTATCTTATTAATCAAGTTGTGAATCACAATTTACAAGCGTGATTATATCTATTTATTTATTTAATTATTTATTATAAATAATATTATATCAAATAATACAAACTTCTTACAACTTTATTTATCAACAACACTTTTATTAGAATAATAATTTGTTTATAGCTAAAATCGACAACAACGACTTTATGCCTATATAACAACACTTATACTCTTCCGTAGAATAATTCTAATTAAAGCACAACATTACCACACATACTTAGTGATGCAGAGGCATCCACACTAAAACCTTGACATACAGCATGGATGTCCGCAACCCTTCATCATCATCATCATATTTCCCTTTACACTATCAGCATCATCATATTTACTCTGCCGACCGATATCCTCCTGCAGACAAGCCTTCGCCCTTTCGCATGTCAGCAGCATCATCATATTTGATTATCGGCAGCATCATCATATTCGGCAAGTGCAAACATCCTCCTGACGTCCACTGTTCATCTCACCGCCAAACGCTTTCCTCACTATCTTCAGCATCATGATGTTCGACATCATGTTCATCAGCAGGATATAGAACATCCGGTTCCCTCCATATATCCTGATGATGATACTCTACTTCACGCACCTTTCCTTTGATGCTTACGTCACCCTGATATCCTGATGACGATTATCCTGATGACGATGATGTCACATGCAGCTCCCTCAATATCTTGCTGCTCGATATCCTGATGACGAATATCCTGATGATGATGATGTCATATGCAACTCCTCCTGCTGTCGGCCAAACTTAACTTTTTCGGCCCGTGATCAACCCGATCTTCTACCTTACGCCGATACGCTCCTCCTCGGCAACTCCTGATGATGATCACCCCGACGCTCATTCACTTCATGCAAGCGACTGCGTCATGCTCACCTCCCTCTACTCGGATGGCACCCGAAGTAACTACAGGATATACACAGAAATATCCTGATGATGCCGTTGTAACAAATTTTCCAACCTTAGCAAATTTTCACTTCGCCGATCCTCCTGGGATGACCCGATCTACTCTCAGGGTGATCTTCCAAACTCTAACTATCAGCTCGACCTAGCACATACCCATGCTAGGGTCTTCAACACCTCTTGATCGCGATCCTGCGCACCTGCATGCAAACAAACACGAAATGCAAACTAAATCTTACCCTACTGTACATGGCCATTCCACTGATTCGACGAATCAACCGGTGGAATGGATCAGTGAATCCATGAAACCACCCAAAACAACAAATCGATTAAACAATGGAGTTCAACAGAGGATGAACACTAACAGGATCTCTTTATTTGATTTCAAAAGATGCAAATACAATGATCAGTCTCTCTCTCTGTCTCACTCTGTGCAACCTAACTCGATGCAATACTCTGTCTAAAACCAACCGATCCTCATGCATATATAGGATCTCCTGCGAGTACTACTGACCCGACTCCAAGCGGCTGGGAAATCTCTCCAGGCGGCTGGGAGATCCAACCAGACCTACAGCATAATAGCTGTCTTAACAAACTAGCTAAAAATAGCAAAGCATGGTCAGCATGACCTTATTACATGCATTGGTCTTATCAGACCTTCTTGGAAACATTAACAAGACTCAAACTAACTAACTACCTCATGGAGGCCAGCTGTCAGGTAGGTGCTCCTGCACCATACTCCCCAACAGAAAAGAACTCATGTCCCATGAGTTTGGGTTGTGGAAGTCCTCCACTTTTACACTTTGTCATGTCAGTGTTCTGACCTGTTCCAGCTTTATCCTCTGCTAGCTCTTGGCTGCTCCAAGACTTCTGAACTATAACTTGCTTTCTTCCAAGTAAATCCTCATGCCTGTCAATGTAGGCCTTTCTCTCACATACCTTGTGTTTGTCAGGTTGTCTGACCAGAACCTCTGTCTGAACTGCCTCTGGAACTTCTATACTGTTCAACTCTATCTTTCTTTCAACCTTTATAGGACAAACAATAGTCCCAATTATGACAACATCCTTGTCATTCCTCTCAACTTGTTGCTGTTTGCAAACCTATTTCTGCACCTGCTGCTGACCTCTGTCAGTCAAAACTGAAACTTTCTTCCACCTATTGTCCTTAACAACTCCTTTCTCTGCAGTGTCCTCAACTGCTTTTATGCCTGCTCCTATAGGCATCTGCACAAACTCCTTCTTTCCCACTAAAATAATTTTGGCTGCCCCCTGTGCTGCAGCTGCTTCCTGCAATGGCATCGACCTAATAGTCTTCCCATCTTTCTTGATGGTGTAGGTATTAGCATACCCATCATACAGTACCCTTCTATCAAATTGCCATGGTCTACCCAACAGTAGGTGACAACATTCCATGGGCAAAATGTCACACAAAACCCTATCATGATATGCCCCAATCTGAAAATCCACATATGCCTGGTCATAGACAAAAAGTGATTGACTATCACTCACCCAAGATGCCTTGTAAGGGTGATGGTGTGGAATCCTTTCCAAATTCAGTTTATCCACCATTTCCTGAGATACCATGTTGTTTGTTGAACCAGTATCAATGACAACCTTACATACTTTACCTTTGCTCTTGCATGTGGTCTTGAAAAGAGCTCTTCTTTGCATCAGATCCTTTGATGCCTGCAAACTAATTCTCCTTAGCATCAATGCTTCTCCATCCTCAGGATATGCATAATTGTCAGGCTCCCTATCTCTTTGATAAGTGTTTGAACTCTGCACACTTGGCTCTACTTTCTCTTCTTGTACAAGTTGTACTCTCTTGTCATTTGTTCTATCATTTCTGGATGATGAACCTTTGCTTTCTGGACATTTGAAAGATGGATGACCAAACTCACCACAGGTTTAACACTTGCCTGAAAATGTAGTAGAACCTCTACCACTTCCAAATCTACCTCTATTGCCTTTCCATCCACCTCTGAAATCAGACTGGCCCTGTCCTTTACCAGTGTCTTCTTGACCCTCATTGGTTTGCCTTGTTGTAGGGGCTGCTCCTCTTCCCCTCATATTTTTGCCTCTTCCTCTCATGGACTTATCTTGTCCCCTATTCATCTTTTCTTCAATCCTGATTGCCATTTGATAACAATCCTCCACACTCTTAGGGTTAGCTAAAACTAACTCATCCTGTATGTTCAATCTCAAACCAGCCAAGTACCTAGCCACCTTTTCTACCTCATTCTCATGATGACCAGATCTCATACTCAACTTATAAAACTCCTCAGTATATGCCTTCACATCCATTTCCTTCTACCTTAAAAATTGCAGCTTCTTAAACATCTGAATTTCATAATCCCTAGGCAAGAATTTACCTTTGATCCTTGCTACCATCTTATCCCATGAAGTGATCTTTGACTTCCCTTGTTTCCTTCTCTCAGATTGTACATAATCCCACCATACCAAAGCATGACCTCCTAACTTGGTCTTTGCAATCTTTACCTTCTGATCCTCGGCAACATCTTCACATTCAAAGTGATTATCAAGTGCAGCAATCCAATCCAGTAACTCATCTTCATTCAAACTTCCATTATACTTGGAAACATCAACCTTTACCTTAGGTTTATCACTCTGCACTGCCTTTAATAGTTTTGCAAGTCTCTGGTCTTCAGCATCCAGATCTTCAGCTACCTCTTCATATTCTTCAACAGCATCTTCATCTTCTTCAGACTCACTGTCTTCCACTTCCCTCTTTTTGTTCTTTTCCAGGGCTACAAGCCTGGCTTGAAGTGCTTCAGCAAGCTCCTTCATCTTCCTCATCTCTCTGGCATGTTTTTCCTTCATCTCCTGCAATTCCCTTGCAGTACTACTACCTTTCGGAGGCATTTTGTCAACCTCTCACTCCTCTACCTCTGTCCTTTTGGTGACAGAATCAACACACAACAGCCCAGACCTTTTGCTGAGCTCTAATACCACTATGATGCAGAGGCATCCACACTAAAACCTTGACATACAGCATGGATGTCCGTAACCCTTCATCATCATCATCATATTTCCCTTTACACTGTCAGCATCATCATATTTCCTCTGCCGACCGATATCCTCCTGCAGACAAGCCTTCGCCCTTTCGCATGTCAGTAGCATCATCATATTTGACTATCGGCAGCATCATCATATTCGGCAAGCGCGAACATCCTCCTGACGTCCACTGTTCATCTCACCGCCAAACGCTTTCTTCACTATCTTCAGCATCATGATGTTCGACATCATGTTCATCAGCAGGATATAGAACATCTGGTTCCCTCCATATATCCTGATGATGATACTCTACTTCACGCACCTTTCCTTTGATGCTTACGTCACCTCGATATCCTGATGACAATTATCCTGATGACGATGACGTCACGTGCAGCTCCCTCAATATCCTGCTGCTCGATATCCTGATGACGAATATCCTGATGACGATGACATCATATGCAACTCCTCCTGCTGTCGGCCAAACTTAACTTTTTCGGCCCGCGATCAACCCGATCTTCTACCTTACGCCGATACGCTCCTCCTCGGCAACTCCTGATGATGATCACCCCGACGCTCATTCACTTCATGCAATCGACTGCATCATGCTCACCTCCCTCTACTCGGATGGCACCTGAAGTAACTGCCGGATATACACAGAAATATCCTGATGATGCCGTTGTAACAAATTTTCCAACCTTAGTGAATTTTCACTTCGCCGATCCTCCTGGGATGACCCGATCTACTCTCAGGGTGATCTTCCAAACTATAACTATCAGCTCGACCTAGCACATACCCATGCTAGGGTCTTCAACACCTCTCGATCGCGATCCTGCGCACCTGCATGCAAACAAACATGAAATGCAAACTAAATCCTACCCTACTGTACATGGCCATTCCACCGATTCGACGAATCAACTGGTGGAATGGATCAGTGAATCCATGAAACCACCCAAAACAACAAATTGATTAAACAATGGAGTTCAACAGAGGATGAACACTAACAGGATCTCTTTATTTGATTTCAAAAGATGCAAATACAATGATCATTCTCTCTCTCTGTCTCACTCTGTGCAACCTAACTCGATGCAATACTCTGTCTAAAACCAACCGATCCTCATGCATATATAGGATCTCCTGCGAGTACTACTGACCCGACTCCAAGCGGCTGGGAAATCTCTCCAGGCGGCTGGGAGATCCAACCGGACCTACAGCATAACAGCTGTCTTAACAAACTAGCTAAAAATAGCAAAGCATGGTCAGCATGACCTTATTACATGCATTGGTCTTATCAGACCTTCTTGGAAACATTAACAAGACTCAAACTAACTAACTGCCTCATGGAGGCCAGCTGTCAGGTAGGTGCTCCGTAGAATAATTCTAATTAAAGCACAACATTACCACACATACTTAGACACCTGCAGAACTCATTAGACTCCAAGATACGGTATTACCTGACATCAAGACATGAGCGAACGACAACCAATAACCACAAGGGTAAACTGACGACGAAAGAACACTGACTAGGGACCTCACGTTAACTCCAACCAACTAATCCATTGGCGAAGGCACACTCAGACCTGTAATCAGGGGGAGTCGATGCCTAGTACCTGCATCCTGCAGCAACGCACAGTTAACCATAACAAGATATACATATACATCACAAGCAGTCCTATTGTGAATGGAAATTGCAGTGAGGTAGGGTACTCGAGAACGAGTAATACAACACTGTTCCATTCACGTTTATAAATAACAATCAACTATATTGAACAAGGTATCAAATTACTAGTCTACAACATAAAATGATCAACTAACTTTCAATCCCATATAATGAATAACATCAAAGCATCTAAAACATCAGTTCATTTATCAAATTGTAAAGCATAAAATGACATAATCCATCATCAACATATGTTATCATAACAATTAAATTCATACTGAAATAGCAAAATAACTAGAAATCCATCATCAACGATCTAAACATATTGTCAAAATGTCCAGTACTACTAAGCAAACATCAGTCCAAAAGATGATAAGTTGAGGGGCACTACACATATCATTCTTTCATTTTATAATTCTATCATTCTATTTTATATAAATCTTTTATACTATCATTCTATAATTTTATCATTCTATTATCATATAAATGCTTTATTCTATCATTGTTCCATTCTCTCATTCTACAATTTTGTTATTCCTTCATTCTATCCATTTATAATTCTATCATTCTATTATTAATTAAATATATTATACTATCATTCTATAATACTATAATTCTATAATTTTATAAATCTTTTATTCAATAATTCTATATATCTATTATTCTGCAATTTAATTATTCTATCACTCTTCCATTCTATAATTCTATAATTCTATCATTCTATTATTCTACAATTCTATTACTATATCATTCTTTCATTATATCATTTTATTAGTCTATTATTCTGTCATTTTATAATAACTTCTAGATTATTCTATAAGTTTGATATTCTGCAATTCTATCCATCTTTCATTTTTTCATTCTATCATTCTGTTATAGTATCATTATTTAATCCTAACATTTTATTATTATATAAATCTAATGTTATATCATTCTTTCATTCTACCATTCTTCTATTTTATTATTCTATGATTCTATTATTCTCTCATTCTCTCGTTCTATCATTCTATTATTTCATAAATATATTATTCCATCATTGTTTCATTCTATCATTCTATTATTTTTAAATATATTGTTCTACCATTATTTTATTCTGTCATTCTACAACTCTATTGTTCTATCATTCTTTCATTCTATCATTCTATAATTATATGATTCTATTATTCTATAATTATATGATTATATTATACTATAAATCAATTATTTTATCATTCTTTCATTCTCTCATTCTATTATTCTATAATCTATTACTCTACCATTCATGCATTCTATCATTCTATAATTACATTATTATATAAATCTATTTTTATTTTATTCTATCATTTTTTTATTCTATTATTATGTCATTATTTTAATTTATCATTCTGTAATTATATTATTCTATCATTCTATTGTTCTAATATTCTTATCATTCTATCAAATTCTGTGATTATATGATTCTATTATTCTATAAATCTAGTATTTTATCATTCTATTATTCTACAATTATATTATTCTATCTTTCTTCCATATATCATTCTATCATTCTTTTATTATATAATTTTATGATTCTATTATTCTATGAATATTATTGTATCATTCTTTCATTCTATCATTCTATTATTCTTTAAATACATTGTTCTATCATTATTTTATTCTGTCATTCTACAACTCTATCGTCCTATCATTCTTTCATTCTATCATTCTATAATTATATGATTCTATTATTCTATAATTATATGATTATATTATTCTATAAATCTATTATTTTATCATTCTTTCATTCTATTATTATATAATCTATTATTCTACCATTCATGCTTTCTATCATTCTATAATTACATCATTATATAAATATATTTTTTTATTATTCTGTCATTTTTTTATTCTACAATTCTATCATGCAGTTATTATATAAATCTATTATTATATCATTACTTTAATTTATCATTCTTTAATTATATTATTCTATCATTCTGTTGTTCTAATAGTCTTTTCATTCTATAAAATTTTGTGATTATATGATTCTATTATTCTATAAATCTAGTATTTTATCATTCTATCATTCTATTATTCTACAACTATACTATTCTATCTTTCTTCCATATATCATTCTATAATTCTATCATTCTTTTATTATATAATTTTATGATTCTATTATTCTTTGAATATTATTGTATCATTCTTTCATTCTATTATTTTATAATTATATAATTATTTTATTTTGTAACTCAATTATTTTTTCATTTTATAATTTTATTATTATATTATTTTATAAATCTATTTTTTATCACTATATAATTCTTTTATTCTTTAAATCCATTATTATATCATTCTATAGTTCTATAATCTTATTATTCCTATTATTCTATCATTCTATAAAACTATTATTCTATCATTCTTTGATACAGGAACTTCTAGAGATCATAAATTTTGACTCGGATGTGGGTTTTCTACGAGATTTTACGGGTGGATGTGTTATGAGGTGGAAAGTGGTTTTGCAACCGACCCTAGTGGGTTGGACCCCATCTTGGCACTTTTTCGGGGCTTGAAACTTTCGTCTTGGCCCTTAAAATAGCAATTTAGTGTTTTTCTATCATTTTGTAATTCTATCACTTTCTTATTCCAAATTGCTTTTACTCTATTATTCTATCATTCTTTCATTTTACTATTTGATATATCTATTGTTCTATCATTATTTCATTCTATCAGTCTATAATTCTATAACTATCATTCTATAATTCTATTAGAATCATTATTTCACTCTACCATTCAATAATTCTTTCATTCTATTATTTTGTTATTTTATTATTATATTATTCTAAAATTTTGTTATCCTATATTTCTTTCATTCTATCATTCCATAGTTGTATCATTATATTATCATACAAATATAGTATTTTATCACTCTTTCATTGAATCATTCTATTATTTTATTATTCTATAATTCTATGGTTGTTTAATTCTATCATTCTATTATTTTATAAACCTATTATTCTGTAAGTATATCATTCTTTCATTTTATCATTCTATAATTCTACTTTTTTATTCTATAAATCTATTATTCTATCATTCTTTCTATTGTTATAATATTTTGTTATTCTTGTATTCTACAAGACTATTTTTCTACCAATGTTTCATTCTATTATTCTACCATTATATTATTCTATAAATCTTTTATTCTATCATTGTTTCATTCTACCATTCTTTCATTCTACAATTCTATTATTCTATCATTCTTCCATTCTATCATTTGATTATTAATCTATTATTCTACTCTTATATCATTCTTTCATTTTATAATTCTATCATTCTATTTTATATAAATCTTTTATGCTATCATTCTATAATTTTATCATTCTATTATCATATAAATGCTTTATTCTATCATTGTTCCATTCTATCATTCTACAATTCTATTATTCCTTCATTCTATCCATTTATAATTCTATCATTCTATTATTAATTAAATCTATTATACTATCATTCTATAATTTTATAAATCTTTTATTCAATCATTCTATATATCTATTATTCTACAATTTAATTATTCTATCACTCTTCCATTCTATAATTCTATAATTCTATCATTCTATTATTCTACAATTCTATTACTATATCATTCTTTAATCATATCATTTTATTAGTCTATTATTCTGTCATTTTATAATAACTTCTAGATTATTCTATAAGTTTGATATTCTTCAATTCTATTAATCTTTCATTTTTTCATTCTATCATTCTATTATAGTATCATTATTTAATCCTAACATTCTATTATTATATAAATCTAATGTTATATCATTCTTTCATTCTACCATTCTCTTATTTTATTATTCTATGATTCTATTATTCTCTCATTCTCTCGTTCTATGATTCTATTATTTCATAAATATATTATTCCATCATTGTTTCATTCTATCATTCTATTATTATTTAAATATATTGTTCTATCATTATTTTATTCTGTCATTCTACAACTCTATTGTTCTATCATTCTTTCATTCTATCATTCTATAATTATATGATTCTATTATTTTATAATTATATGATTATATTATTCTGTAAATCTATTATTTTATCATTCTTTCATTCTCTCATTCTATTATTCTATAATCTATTATTCTACCATTCATTCATTCTATCATTCTATAATTACATCATTATATAATCATTCTATTTTATTCTATCATTTTTTTATTCTACGATTCTATCATGCAGTTATTATATAAATCTATTATTATATCATTATTTTAATTTAACATTCTGTAATTATATTATTCTATCATTCTGTTGTTCTAATATTCTTTTCATTCTATCAAATTATGTGATTATATGATTCTATTATTCTATAAATCTAGTATTTTATCATTCTATCATTCTATTATTCTACAATTATATTATTCTATCTTTCTTCCATATATCATTCTATAATTCTATCATTCTTTTATTATACAATTTTATGATTCTATTATTCTATGAATATTATTGTATCTTTCTTTCATTCTATTATTTTATAATTATACAATTTTTTTATTTTGTAACTGAATTATTTTTTCGTTTTATTATTATATTATTTTATAAATCTATTTTTTATCATTATACAATTCTATTATTCTTTAAATCTATTATTATATCATTCTATAGTTCTATAATCTTATTATTCCTATTATTCTTAAATTATGGTATTCTATTATTCTATCATTCTATAAAACTATTATTCTATCATTCTTTGATGCAGGAACTTCCGGAGATCATAACTTTTGACTCAGATGTGGGTTTTCTATGATATTTTACGGGTGGATTTGTTATGAGGTGGAAAGTGGTTTCGCAACTGACCCTAGTGGGTTGGACCCCGTCTTGGCACTTTTTTGGGGCTTGAAACTTTCATCTTGGCCCTCAAAATAGCAATTTAGTGTTTTTCTATCATTTTGCAATTCTATCACTTTATTATTCTGAATTGCTTTTACTCTATTATTCTATCATTCTTTCATTTTATTATTTGATATATCTATTATTCTATCATTATTTCATTCTATCAGTCTATAATTCTATAACTATCATTCTATAATTCTATTATAATCATTATTTCATTCTACCATTCAATAATTCTTTCATTCTATTATTTTGTTATTTTATTATTATATTATTCTACAATTTTGTTATCCTATATTTCTTTCATTCTATCATTCCATAGTTGTATCATTATATTATCAAACAATTATAGTATTTTATCACTCTTTCATTGAATCATTCTATTATTTTATTATTCTATAATTCTATGGTTGTTTAATTCTATCATTCTATTATTTTATAAACGTATTATTCTATAAGTCTATCATTCTTTCATTTTATCATTCTATAATTCTACTTTTTTATTCTATAAATCTATTATTCTATCATTTTGTAATGTCTCCTTCAAGCAAGCCAAAATTTTTACACCCTTGCAAACAATTTCAACTTACCAAAAGAGAACATTAGTATTCCATTTTTCATTTTCTTTTAATCTTGATGATATTCATAAATATAACCCTATACTATTTGCCATTTCATAAATGCATTTTTCCATACATCATGATTCTCCTTGGGTGAGATAATCCTTAGGCCTCTTATTAACCTCACCTTCCACCTTGTGAGAGACGATTCATTGGGTAGGTGATGTCATCTCAATCCTATGGGTTCACTAATATTATTCCTTAGTTTGTCAACCAATGCCCATAATTCCTTAGTTCGTCAACTAAGGCCCATTCCTTCGATACTTAAATTGAAGGTCCATAGTAATATCCTTGATTCATCAATCAAGGCCGATAATATCCTTGATTCGTTAATCAAGGCCCATTCCCATGGAATGATCAATACCTACCATAACTATCTACCCCACCTTCTTAGCATTAGGTGGTTAATTAGGAAGTCTCGTATCTACCCTTAGGAATTCATGCCTTTATTAATCTTTAGGTTTTACACTAGAGCCTTCTCCTTAGGTTTTACCCTAAGGCCCTAATTAATCTTCATCTATACATATACATACTTGTTATCTCTCATACATCATTTATTAACAACTTATGTGAAATGAGATGAGAGTTGCCATTATCCACCATGGGGCTCTAATGTCTCCCATGTAACACCCGCCTTGAATGCCTTAAAGAATACACACTTATGCAATATGAAACAGGAAAATTTTCTTTTTTTTTTAAAGATTAAGTAACGATAACAAAATCAATTATGACATATTCTCTAAGGATACAAGGCTGCATTACTTTACAAACCAACTAACATAATTTAACATTCATCAGTAACTTATCTAAATCAAATGCATAATTGAATAACTGATTCATATTCATTACATACCGTCAGATAATACAATCTACAAGATCAAAACATAACTGAAATGCTTTTATTACACATAAGTACATCATGACATCATTATATTGCCATTTTTAGACTACATCAGAATCACATACATTATGATTGATCTGTTACACAAATCTGGTACAAGATTATACACATATATCTTCACCAACTAGAACAAGTACAACTGGAACAAATCTTTTCTGCACATGAACTTGACAAGGGATAACCAATGGATAAAATAGCTCTTCCACCCGACCATGTGGAACCCTAAGGTCCACCCCTCGAGCTAGGAGTTAACATGAGGTCCCAACAATAACAGTCAGGTAGACAAAGACTAACATGAACAAAGCACGACCAGACGCCAATACAACACATGGCAATAACATCACAACACATCTTAACTTCCAGAGATGACACATAACATAACCTAAGTGGAGAGACCGAACAAGGAATGCTAGGTTGTAGTAGGGAGAGTGTCATCGCATGGTCCTAGCATGGGT
This sequence comes from Cunninghamia lanceolata, assembly GCA_027924645.1. NCBI lineage: Eukaryota > Viridiplantae > Streptophyta > Pinopsida > Cupressales > Cupressaceae > Cunninghamia > Cunninghamia lanceolata. The sequence continues at coordinate 9,896,885 of BSBN01000837.1, read as the reverse complement.
TATCCTGACAGCCTCTCACTAGGCGTTGGCCCCCATCTATGGTTATCCTGACAGCCTCTCACTAGGCGCCGGCCCCATAGGGTGACACATGTGGAATCGACCTTCCTTTCGTGAGGACAAGGAAGTCAATCATGCCAACCAGGTCTTCTCTACCCATCCTTAGTCTATACAAGCACTACAGGCCATGGGAGAGGAATCCATTAATCTTGCTTAGTGTGAAATCTACCCTTAACCCCCTAGTTCATTTTAGGTTATCACTTGATTAATCTACTTTCAACGGGTTATCCTGACTGCCACTTTGGGCGCCGGCCCCACGTTGAAAGCCACTCTCCTTCCTAACACCTAGTAACCTTGACATCATACAAGACTTATAACAAAACATTAATATATACATTGCAAGGCATAAACCCTCTTACATCAAAATAGAATCATAACATCAATTGTTATCCAACACTATAACCATTGCAATACTTTATCCTCTTACAGATTTCAGATCTCTCCTTTCGACAAATGGTACAATAAGAGCACAAGAGGTTTGATATTTCATCCTGAGATTATTACTTTACAAGACACAACATTCAACCTTGACAGTACCTCATTATACTTCATACTTTGTTTGATACACATAAACGTTATTACATCATAATTACAAAATAGCAATACACAAGTTGCAAATACTTAACAACGACAACTAGCCTCTGGAATACAAGTTCCTCAATTCGACTCATTACAACACTCATACAATTCAATTCATTTCAGATTCAAGAGATAAAATACTACAATTCATTCCCAGATTAACGCAAACAATTGCTGTAATAGAATCAACATTAAATTACAACAATTAAATTAATACCTTACAACTAAATTTCTAACTAGTTTTTATTTTGCTTCAAAAGATAAATCAATTGATTAACTAATTATTTACATTAATTGATAAAAGAACCACTTAATACGATTATGACATTCAATTCGACACTTCCATAACGATACGATCTTTATAATCTTTCCTTCAAACTTGTCTAATTAACTTTATTTTATCGAGTAGTGAAATGAACAAGAACACCATATAACTGCATGACGATCATATCGAGGAAAAGTTGTCAAAGATGGTATAATGGTTTTAGTACATGTCTTCGTCGTAATGGTGACTCAGAAATGTTTAAAACGAAATGATTTAAGTCTGTCTAAACAGAAGATCAGAATGGCCATACATATGCCGTTACGCTTATCGATGCATAAAGTATGTTTATCTCCATGGCGTTTTGATTGCTATTGCCGCTGAATCATTCTGTAAGATTCGACAGTTAATTTCTGTAGGTACTCAGTTGAATTCCCTCGTTGTACTGGCCTTCAGAGGAGCGCCAATTCTATCAATGAGATATCTGTTAAGCCTGTGTCAGCTAGGTGGACTGTTTTACATTCCGTTAAGCTAATGCGAAGGTGCAAGCATAGGGAGGAACCTCTCAGATGTTTCCGTAAATAGACTAATTACAATTTACCAGCCAGGAGAATACAAATATAGTAAATTTCAAATGACGTATCATGGTCGCTGGTTTTGGCTAATAAAAGGAACTGAATCATACAATACAAGGTACAGCTAACTGACAGAAACCACGCTCTAAATGCATTGCAAAGATTGCAGGATGAGTGTGAAGCGGAATAGCTTCTAAGGCAACGTTTTATACCACTAATTCCTCTCAGAAGGGCGCCCAACCCTATGGTGCGACCTCCCCATTAAATTTTGTCTGAATTTTAGATTTTAACTCTAGCAATCTACAGAAACATAAGTGCAAAAGATATTACCTAGCCAAATTCACTGTGGGTGCAACTAATGACAGGACAACGATCTACATACCTTGAGATGATTACAAAGGCAGAAGTGGATCAGCTCCCAAGGTAGCGTCCAGAATAACAAAAATCTTTTCTTTTTAGAAGTGCGCCAGCCTAACAGGTGATCCACATATTAAATTGAACAAATTTTGGGTCCTAAAGTCTAGCACTACCGGAACTCTAATCTCCTAACACATCATTCCAGCCAAGTGCGCTGAGCAGATCGATAGCGTTGCATGACAAATACACTTAACACTTAGATAGTGAACTTGTATTAGGCCATGTTTGCCACTCAAACTTTTAAAATATACTAACAGATGTATAAATGTAGGTCAAGTCTTTTGTGCCGGCGGAGATGGGCATGAGTGGACAAAGGACTTGGATATCAGATCGAGTGAAGAGACCCGTCTTATCAGATTGAATAAATTATTGTGTATGTTTAATGAACACCAAATTGCATTGATAATCTAATAATAACATCAACCTGATTGACTACATAGACACTATCTTCTTACAACAAAAAGATACCTGTCAGCCAAACAGCGGCCTCCCTGGAGCAGCGCGACTACATCTGACAGTGGGAAAAAAAAAACCATGGGCAATCACCCAGTACTTTACTCTAGTGTATTCCTCCATAATGGAGAGCAACTTAGGGTTTATACTGATCAAAAGATTAACACCGTTCTCCTTCTGGCAGACATGCGCCAAGCCCAACGGCCAGTAATACATTAGAACAGGTGCAGAATTGGTGTCTAACAAGAATAAAACTCCAGCTATGGCTTAGGTAAATGAACGGTGCATAGTATATTACCTGGTAAATGGAGAAAGGAAAGGCTCCAGAACTCTCATTCACAGCGAATGATAGCAAGGCACGGACACACCGAAAAATGCTAGGTAAAAAAAAAAAAAAAACTAAGAAGAGATTTGGTCTTTCACTCAAACGAGTGATAACAATACTGCGGTCTTACCTATAATTCTGGGTCCACAAAAGAGATGGAACCAAACACAACGAACAATATACATGGGGTAGCGAAACAACACAGCTATAGAAATTTTCAACCGGATCGAACAATAATAGGGCATTAGCAGCGAACTACCATAACGCCCTAGTATTGCAATATGCAGCGCTTCCTATATTATCATTCCAGTCGTAGATATCACTAAGAAATACAAACAGAATAACCTAAACCTCAAGTAAAAAATCGTAATACAGGTCTCTGAGCAAAAGAATTTCCATTTACAGATGTGGGGCAGGCACGCAGCCCATGAAGATTATTGGATACAAAGGACATACAGCGAGTTTTCAGAGAAAGAAACATTAAAACATTGATCTGATCCTACAGGGACGACTAACTGTTGCCAACAGCGATTTACGGCAATGTGTCCTTTACATCTACAATCCTAGCAAGATTACGCCGGTCTGAGAGAGAGGGTGAACTACAGAAAACACAACATGGCATCTACGAATTGAAACCCTCACACGGATGATCTCCCTTAAATGTAACCTGGAAAAATAGTTCTAATCTGTTGGAGGACGGTGGGAAAATGGTAAGGCAATTCCGTTTATTATAGACTCAAGGTTTTCATCTAAACTCATCTTCAGAGAATACACATTTGCAGAAATGACAGAGAGTTCTGGCAGAAACCATCGAACCAAAACCATTTCATAAATCAGACAAAGACGCAAACAATCAACATGCTCAGATTCAGAGAAAATAAATAGCGAAAGAAGACAAGTTTTCCAAGGAACCTGATTTCGCAATCCACTCAACGAACCTGCTCCAATCGTTGCAGTTCTGAGCTGCTTCTTTCCTTTCACCTGTGATGCTGTCCTTGATGCCCCTACAGCTCTTTTATAACTCAGCCTCTCTCCTCTGGCAAGGGCTTGGCACGCGATCCCGTGCAAAACTCTTTTAAAGAATATGTATTTTTATTTAATTTAAAGATCCCAATTATTAGATATTTTATTTTATTATTATTATTTTTTTATAGCCGACCCAATATATTGTTATAAATAGAATAGTACTATTTCAACAATATATAATTTTGAACTATCCTTTAATTTATTTTATTAATCAAGTTGTGAATCACAATTTACAACATGATTACCACTATTTATTTATTTAAATATTTATTATAATTAATATTATATCGAATAATACAAACTTCTTACAACTTTATTTATCAACAACACTTCTATTAAAATAATAATTTATTTATAGCTAAAATCAACAACTAACGACATTATGCCCATTTAACAACACTTATACTCTTCCGTAGAATAATTCTAATTAAAGCACAACATTACCACACATACTTAGACACCTACAAAACTCATTAGACTCCAAGATACAGTATTACCTGACAGCAAGACATGAGCGAACGACAACCAATAACCACAAGGGTAAACTGACGACAAAGGAACACTGACTAGGGACCTCACATTAACTCCAACCAACTAATCCATTGGTGAAGGCACGCTCAGACCTGTAATTAGGTGGAGTCGATGCCTAGTACCTGCATCCTGCAGCAATGCACGGTTAACCATAACAAGATATACATATACATCACATGCAGTCCTATCGTGAATGGAAATCGCAGTGGGGTAGGGTACTTGAGAACGAGTAATACAACACTATTCCATTCACGTTTATAAATAACAATCAACTATATTGAACAAGGTATCAGATTACTAATCTACGACATAAAACGATCAACTAACTTCCAATCCCATATAATGAATGACATCAAAGCATCTAAAACATCAGTTCATTTATCAAATTCTAAAACATAAAATGATAAAATCCAACATCAACAACTGTTATCATAACAATCAGGTTCACAATGAAGTAACAAGATAACAAGAGATCCATCATCTACGGTCTAGGACACTATAAATTTTAAGCAAACATCAATCTGATGGACGACGAGATGAGGGGCACTACATCCCATCCTTACTCAAGAAGTACCTTTGTACTCTTGGAGCTAAGGCCTCTGTGAGACTCCTTGGTAGTCTAGGTAGCCAAGGCCATTAATTCACAATCCTTGCACTATGGGTACCTCATACCTCATGTGACAAGGCCTCTATGTGATAAATATCCATGAATGGCCTCTCGGAACTTTCTACTCTTTCCCACATATGGTGTTAATAAATCACTTATGAATTCAAATCATACAAGATACATATTTAAAATATAAATTTCAGACATCACATATATTAGTTTCTACTTAATAACCTTATTATTTATATCTTTCAACTTATAAATTGAACAAGTAATTATAAATTCTTACAAATCATAAATTGAATAAGTAAATATAAATACTTACTTACCTGCTTTACCTGGGATTCCTTACCTATGCTGTGGTAATATAGTCTTTATTGTATTGCTGTTATAAAATGCAGATCTAAATATATATACTCTTTTTATATTTTCTCCCCATCATCTTTTCCTTCTATCTCACGATCTTTATTTATTTCCCTTTCAAGGGATATGTTCGAAGAGGCACATCTCTTATTATGCTTGGTGGTAAAAGACATTCTTACCCTCTTATAATTTTTATTACTTTATATTAATTCCCTTTTGTGGTAAAACTAGTTCTAACCATATGTAACTCCCTTATCATAAGAGGATAGCTTAAAAGATGTTTATTTATATTATTATTTATTTATATTATCTGTATTTATATTATATCATTATAATAAATGATATATTATTTATTTTATATTATTTATATTATATCACAATATAAGATAATAATAATAATATTTGTATTTATATTATTAGATATATTTATAATATATTATTTATTAATGTGATCGCTGGTGTCAACCAACTTAATCACTGCACTTATAAATATCCTCCTTTGGCCTCCCCTTAATCTTTTTAAAGTACATTATTTATATAATATATATAGTATAGATAAATACATTTGTTATTAAGTATGGGAGCTCTTTTATCTTATTTTATTCACAAGCATATAATATGGTGGGATAATGTTTTTGTCTTATTAGACTTTTATCTTTATATGATTTTATTTTGAATTTGACCTTTTGTTTAACTCTATTACTTTGCCTTATTCCAAATTACTTTACTTTCTACTTTCTAGTTTTTATAGGTAAGACATTTCATAATATTTATTTTTATATATAATAATATATCTTATTAATTACTCACATAAATATTATATTAAAATATTTATATTTATAATATATCTAGTTAATTAAAATATAAATATATATATTTCATATATTTTATAATATTTAAATTATATTAAATTAATAATATTATTTATTAAATAATACATATTAATAATATATTTTAAATAAATATATTATATATTTAGTTTATATAAGGCTAACTTATTATTTAAATAAACAATTCAATTATAAATCATTATAGGGACATGACAACCCTCCCCACTCAAGATTGCTTGTCCTCAAGCAATTATAATTAGGTATCCTAAAGCAATATTTAATAACATTATATTTTATTAGGTTTCCTTATATAAAATAAGGTTTCACTCACCAATAATATAAAATAACCTCTAGAAAATGTAACAAATTAATATAGCTAATAAACTATAGTGCTATAAATAATATAGGGGCCTAAAATAATAATTTATAAATATATAAAAGAATAAATATATGCATGTTGTAAATGATAGATAAATACACTAAAATAAACTATGAATGTGCATAAACTTATATAACAAATAAATGTTAACAATACATGGTCAATTTTGATGTAAGGCCATGATGTCCTAATATAAGGCATCTCGTGTTAAATGATAATGATAACAATTATGGCATCTATGAAATCAAATAAAAGATAATTTGGTGGTATGCTTGGAGCTGACTCAAACTCTCCCTTTAACCCCTCTATCACCTCTAAGGTATGACATAGTTGAAATAGTTTATTTTAGCCTAGGTATCTCTCGACTGGATGTAAGTCCCTTGAGCCAAGTGGTGAGGAACCCCATGTGTGGGTGAAATCCTTGGGCCTAGGAGAACTTGTAAGAGTTGTTCTACGGATGGTGACTCTCGTCTAGATGAGGTACTCTGTGTGTGAGTGAAACTTTTGGGCCTTTGTAAGAGATGGAACTATTTCCTTAATGAAATCATACTTGGTGATCTAGAGCTAGTTAACGTAAGAGTCTACCATAAGTCCCTCACAAGTCATATAACGAACCAATGATAAACATGAATAAAATATATATGAATGTGCTTATAAATTGAATGCATGAGGACGAAACAAATATATGAACTTAATGTGAATATAATCTAAAATGTTATAGTCTTAATGATTATATGTTGAAGGAAATGATTAAAAGATTACTAATGTTCTCTTTTACTAAATTGAAGTTGTGTTAAGTAGTGAAAAAATTTCAGCTTACTAGAAGGAGACATTACACATTTGTTCTATTGTTATATTATTTTGTTATTCTAGTATTCTACAAGACTATTTTTCTACCAATGTTTCATTCTATTATTCTATTATTCTACCATTATATTATTCTATAAATCTTTTATTCTATCATTGTTTCATTGTAGTGCCCCTCAGCTTGTCGTCTATCAGATTGATGTTGCTTAGTAGTATTAGATTTTATGATAGTATCTTAGATCGTAGATGATGGATCTCTTGTTATTTTACTAATTCATTATGGACCTAATTGTTATGATAACAGATGTTGATGTTAGAATAGGTTATTTTATGCTTTACAATTTGATGAATGAACTAGATGTTATAGATGCTTTGATGTTAATTGCGATATTGGATTGTAAGAGGATGGAATGTTTTATGTTGCTGATTAATATCAGATACCTTGTTCAACATAGTTAATCATTTATTCATAAACGTGAATGGAACAGTGTTGTATTACTCACTCTCGAGTACCCTACACCACTGCGATTTCCATTCACTACAGGACTGCATGTGGATATATATATTTTGTTATGGTTAATCGTGCGTTGTTGCAGGAATGCAGGTACTAGGCACCGACTCCACCTGATTAACAGGTCTGAGCGTGCCTTCGCCAATGGATTAGTTGTTTAGAGTTAACGTGAGGTCCCATGTCAGTGTGGTCTGGTTGTCAGTTTATCCTTTTGGTTATTGTTTGTCATTCGATCATGATTTGCGGACAAGTAATATTGCACCTTGGAGTCTAACTAGGTTAGAAAGTGTCTAAGTGTGTAAGGTGTCGTTGTGCTTTAATTAGAATCATATTACAGAAATTATAATAATATTGAGCATAATGTCGATAGTTGTTAATTATTGTTGTAAATAAATTTTATTAGAAGTATTGTTGTTAAATAAAATTGTAAGAAATTTTGTATTATTTAATATAATATTATTTACAATAAATATTTAAATAAATAAAATAGTTGTAAGTTATGTTGTAATTAGTGATTTACAACTAAATTAATAAAATAAATTAATATATAGTTGTACAATTAAAGATTGTTGTAATGTTATAACTTTATTAAATACAATATGGTTGGTCGGCTATAAAGTAATTAAATGTTGTCAGAATTGTGTGTTAATATTTAAAAAAGAGTAACCTCTTGGGATCATTAAATTAAATAAAAGTATATTTTTAGAAGGGAGATGCACGGGATCACGTGCCGAGTCCCTTGGAAGAAGGAAGGGACTGTGTTATAAAAGAAAAGCGGTAGAGGCAAAGAGGGGAGCATTACAGGTGAAAGAAAAGAGAAGAAGGCTGGAATAAGAAGCTTGGAACTGCAGCAATTGAAGTAGACTCTTCAATTTGACATCGTAGCCAGGTTCTGCCGAATGCCTTATCCCTGAATCTTATTCGAATCTGCAAATGTTGTTGTTGTTTATTAGATTCCAAATAGTTTGTTGATTGGACATCCACTTTAAGATATATTACGATCTGAAATTAGTTTGTATTCTGCGTTGTGCCATCAAAGCTCATGTCGGTAGACTGTCCTCTCTATGTTTAAACAGTATCTTCTCTTAGGGTCTTAAATTCTTCCTTTTTTGCTCAAGGATTCTGTTATTCAATTGTCTCCCCTCCACTGTTTTGCCAAATTGTTCAATCATTCCTGCAATAATTCATTTTTGATAGTCTTCTTCATATCATGAATGATGTATTTCAGCATTTTCATCTGTATGCACTCTCAGACTAGCGTAATATTGGTAGGGTTTGTAGATGTAAAATGATATTTCCTTAAGATCTCTCAGATCTCTTTTTTTAAAAAAGTTCCCGCATAGTTTCAATCATGAACTTTTCTTTTGCAAATCCCTTATCCTCTCATCCATTAACTATTTTGTTTAACTATAACTGGAATCATTTCAAATTCCTTTATCTTTTATCAATTTCCAGGCCGTTTCTGCCCTTTCTGCATAGTCGTTGGGCATAAAGCATCAACAATACAAAAAAAAAAGAGCATCCATAGTGTCAACACAGTTGTAACAGGAATACGATAATATTAGGCACATTGCAAGTTGTAATGCCAGGGCGTGATAGGGAGATTGTAGTAGACTGTGGTGACTCCATTATTTTGCACACAAACGATAGGAATAAAACTACTAACTTCAACTTATATACGATGTAATAATCCTAACAGAAGAAGCAGAAGTTGCAGAACCTGTCGAATGACACTCTGTATACAAGCCCATAAAAGATCTAATCCATGTTTTATTTATTTTTGTTTGGTTTTCACTAATGCTTTTAGGCTGTGTATTTAATCAAAGAATGTTCGAGCGTGTCATTGATTACCCTCATATTTAATACATTCTATCAAGGATGTCTGTTGAACTTCTATTTTCATTAATTTGTGTTTGATATGAAGAAGCTTCACAAATTCACATTTACCACTATTCTCAAACTGTTCACACCCCACAAAACATCTCAAATGTATTGGCATATCCGTTATCATTAAGATTTCAATGACTTTTAAAATCTCGTAATTACAGTACAGCAACGGTAGAAGAATCGAGAGAAAACAAGAACAATAGTAATTCAGACGTTATATATACCCCACCCTCTGCACTTGGCGAATCATTTGCTACCATGCCCATCACTTCAGCTAGTGGATCCATCATAGGCATTTGCTCACTCATATCGGTTATGTGAGAATCAAAATATTGCTTCCATTTTGCGTTATTCTTGCTATTATTCTCATTGGCAGCCGAGCCGCCTCGTTTATGGGATGGAAACATCATAATCCCCAGCCGACATGGATACAATCCAGGAAAGGCTACATAGTGTTGATTAATACCTAGAAGCGGAATGACCTTTTGAAGCAATCTGTTTCACACTATGCAGGTTGTAGTAGTGTTGATGGAATAAATGTTGTCTGGAGTGAAACTAAACCACCCTCTGAGACTCTTCAGGCTGATCTTAGGAGAATTGTACGTTCTAAATATCAAAGCAGTAAAAAAGCCTGACTTCAGGTTTAACCTGAATGAAGTGGACAACCTCAACAATAGATTTAGGCCAATCCCAGATTTGAGATCAGATGCTGTATTTTCTGTTGAGGATGATGTTATATTTCCTTGCTCAACTCTTGAGTTTGCATTCAGTGTATGGCAAAGCGCTTCAGACAGAATGGTGGGTTTTGTACCATGCATGCACTGGGTTAAGGTATGCACTGCTTTGTTTGGTGCTTGTTCCTGTGATGGTTAATATCACTTAGTACACCTGGATAACAGTTGGTAGAGAATCATTGTTCAGATTCCTAAGTAGGTCCCAATGCTTTTTTGTTCTTTTATTGTGTGTTTTTTGAGGTCCTTTGTGTTTGTATTCATTTTATTGCAATGTGCTCTAGACAGAAAGGTGGGTTTTGTACCACACATGCATTGGGTTATGCTGTGCACTGTCTTTCATAGTGCTTGTTCTTGTGATGATTTTTTGATTAAGCGCAAGCTTTATTCAACTCAAGAAAAGGTGAGAATACCCAAACACAGATGACAGATGATTTGAACAAGTTAAACTCAATAGTCCAAATCAGCCCAGGTCCAAAATTTTGAAAACAGCCTACAAACCACAACATGCTGGTTGTTTACGGTGGGTGCTTATTGGCCTTCGTATTGTAACCTTGTAATCTTTTCTAATGCATTTTAGCATCAGTCAAGATGGAACGAAATAAAATAGTTCTTACATCATTAATTTTTCCAGTGCCATCGAATCCAAAACTGATTGAATTCTTCCTACAACGCTGTTGTATTCAAATAAAGATGGTAGGATCAGATCATTATACTTTTTAGTTTTTATTTCATAAGCATTACCTAGATTTAATGAGTGTTATGTTAACCATTCATGTTCATGAGAGATGGGTTTGTGTAGACCACTTCTTAAGAAATATGGATTGATGAGTTTAACTCAAAAATAATGCAGTTGAATCCCAACAAAACATTATAATGGACAAACATAACTCAAAAATAACTTGACACCTCAATAGATTCTTCTCCACCACTCAATAGCTCTCACTTAAATAGAATCTGATGCACTTCACTGAGAAGAAGTCACATTTTGGAGGTAGAAACAGAGTTTTCTTATTTACTTTCCATGCATTAAGATTTATTGTTTCAACTCTAGTCTGCAGAAACCCGTCATTGTAATCTAGGGTAGTTGTGCTTTCTTGTATGCATTTCATTTGATTGGCTTAAATTAACCCTAAGGAATGTTTATTTTCTTTACAATGTGTTTGAATGCATGTGTGTATTAATAGTAGTACTATTAATATCAATGTTATTATTAGTATCATTATTATAATTATAATTATTATTATTATTATTTCAAAAGTATAGTTGATTGTTTTAAAAGCCAAATAAATTGGGGATTTAGAATAATGTTGTCATTATTTATTTGATTAAAAGAAAATCGTTGTGATTATAAATTATGGTTAATGAAATTTAATCTAGATTGACATTGGTTTTCATATGGTTTCTTCATTTTGCTAAGATAATGGATTAAGGATTAGGTATATAATTATTGTATTGGAAATTTGATTTAAAGGTATTAGATAATTAGTTAGTGTGAATTGAAATTATATGAAATGGTCTAGGTGTAAGTTGTCAAGGGTTCATTTCCAGAGGCCAAGGTTGTTGTGTTTTGACTTCATGTAATGTGTTGATAAGTGTCCTGAGTTATTGAAGTCATGTCGCCTTTTGTCATGTATAAGGAATTTGGTTATGGTGTAGTGGAAGAATGTAAATATTCTGAATGCATCTTGATGTGTAGAAAGGCTCTTCATGAATGTTGTGATTTATTTATTTATTTGTTTGGGATGTTGTGTTGGATTAGACAATGGGGAGACGTTGGTATTCATGAAAAAGTATTTTTCTTATGAGTTACTTCATTGGAAGCCATGGAAAATGTATTAAGAGTATGTCCTTGTAATTCAGATGATATGCAAGAAGGTGAATGCCTTGCATCATTACATATATATGTTCATATCAGAATAATGGTTATGCAAGATGGTTAATGCCTTGCATGGTTCATGTATCATCGTCGTCATGATGATGATGTTTGCTATGTTTGTTGAGTAGGGTCTTCTAGATGCAGGTAGGGGAGTGGCTCTCAATGGGGGCCGGAGCCCAAAAGTGGCGTCCAGGACAACCCATGTGGGAGTTTGATAACTCAGTGATAACCTAAATAATGAATTAGGGGGTTGGGTAGTTAAACACACTAAACAAGATAAGTGGATGCCTCACTCATGGCTCAAGTGCTTGTTTAGGCTTGAGATGAGATGAGAAGGCCTGGAATGGCAAGATCAACTACCTTGTCCTCATGAAAGGTATGTTGATTCTGCATGAGCGTTGTATGGGGGCCAGGAGTCGGGAGAGGCTACCAGGACAACCCAAGATAGGGGGCCGGGGCCTAGGAAGGCTTACCAGGATAACCCATGACAAGCCATGTGATGACACTTCTCCCTACTGCAGCCTAGCATTCCCTAGTTGTACTCTCCCCATTCGTTATGTGTTGCCTCTAGGAGTTAAGTTGTGTTGTGTTGTTATTGCCATGTGTTGTATTGGTGTTTGGTCGTCCTTTGTTCTTGTTTGTCTTTATCTACCTGACTGTCATTGTCTGGGACCTCATGTTAACTCCTAGCTCGGGAGGTGGACCTTAGGGTTCCACATGGTCAGGTGGAAGAGCTATTTTATCCATTGGTTATTCCTTGTCAAGTTCATATGCAGAAAAGATTTGTTCCAGTTGTACTTGTCCTAGTTGATGAAGATGTATGTGTATTATCTTGTACCAGATTTGTGTAACAGATCAATCATAATGTATGTGATTCTGATGTAGTCTGAAATGGCAATGTAATGATGTACTTATGAGTAAGGAAAGCATTTCAGTTATGTATTTAATTATGTAGATTCTATTACATTATTTGTTGACATGAAATGAATATGAATAAGTTATTGTGCATTGGATTCAGATCAGTGACTGGTGTATGTTAGATTATGTTAGTTGAATTGTTAAGTAATGCAGCCTTGAAACCTTGGAGAACATGTCGTAATTTTAATGGTGGAATTAGTTATGTTAACATTACTTGTTATCTTAATCAATTTAAAAAAAAAAAATGTTCCTGTTTCATGAAGCATAAATATGAATTTCTTTAAGGTGTTCAAGGCGGGCGTTACATTCATTCTACCATTGTTTCATTCTACAATTCTATTATTCTATCATTCTTCCATTCTATCATTTGATTATTAATCTATTATTCTACTCTCATATCATTCTTTCATTTTATAATTCTATCGTTCTATTTTAAATAAATCTTTTATACTATCATTCTATAATTTTATCATTCTATTATCATATAAATACTTTATTCTATCATTGTTCCATTCTATCATTCTACAATTCTGTTATTCCTTCATTCTATCCATTTATAATTCTATCATTCTATTATTAATTAAATCTATTATACTATCATTCTATAATACTATAATTCTATAATTTTATAAATCTTTTATTCAATCATTCTATATATCTATTATTCTACAATTTAATTATTCTATCACTCTTCCATTCTATAATTCTATAATTCTATCATTCTATTTTTCTAAAATTCTATTACTATATCATTCTTTCATTATATCATTTTATTAGTCTATTATTCTATCATTTTATAATAACTTCTAGATTATTCTATAAGTTTGATATTCTACAATTCTATTAATTTTTCATTTTTTCATTCTATCATTCTATTATAGTATCATTATTTAATCCTAACATCCTATTATTATATAAATCTAATGTTATATCATTCTTTCATTCTACCATTCTCTTATTTTATTATTCTATGATTCTATTATTCTCTCATTCTCTCGTTCTATCATTCTATTATTTCATAAATATATTATTCCATCATTGTTTCATTCTATCATTCTATTATTCTTTAAATATATTGTTCTATCATTAATTTATTCTGTCATTCTACAACTCTATTGTTCTATCAGTCTATAATTATATGATTCTATTACTCTATAATTATATGATAATATTATTCTATAAATCTATTATTTTATCATTCTCTCATTCTATTATTCTATAATCTATTATTGTACCATTCATGCATTATATCATTAAATAAATCTATTTTTATTCTATTCTATCATTTTTTTATTCTACAATTCTATCATACATTTATTATATAAATCTATTATTATATCATTATTTTAATTTATCATTCTGTAATTATATTATTCTATCATTCTGTTGTTCTAATATTCTTTTCATTGTATCAAATTCTGTGATTATATGATTCTATTATTCTATAAATCTAGTATTTTATCATTCTATCATTCTATTATTCTACAATTATATTATTCTATCTTTCTTCCATATATCATTCTATAATTCTATCATTCTTTTATTATATAATTTTATGACTATTATTCTTTGAATATTATTGTATCATTCTTTCATTCTATTATTTTATAATTATATAATTATTTTATTTTGTAACTCAATTATTTTTTCATTTTATAATTTTATTATTATATTATTTTATAAATCTATTTTTTATCATTATATAATTCTATTATTCTTTAAATCTATTATTATATCATTCTATAGTTCTATAATCTTATTATTCCTATTATTCTTAAATTATGGTATTCTATTATTCTATCATTCTATAAAATGATTATTCTATCATTCTTTGATGCAGGAACTTCCGGAGATCATAACTTTTGACTCGGATGTGGGTTTTCTACGATATTTTACGGGTGAATGTGTTATGAGTTGGAAAGTGGTTTCGCAACCGACCCTAGTGGGTTGGACCCCATCTTGGCACTTTTTCAGGGCTTGAAACTTTCATCTTGGCCCTCAAAATAGCAATTTAGTGTTTTTCTATCATTTTGTAATTCTATCACTTTATTATTCTAAATTGCTTTTACTCTATTATTCTATCGTTCTTTCATTCTATTATTTGATATATCTATTATTCTATCATTATTTCATTCTATGAGTCTATAATTCTATAACTATCATTCTATAATTCTATTAGAATCATTATTTCACTCTACCATTCAATAATTCTTTCATTCTATTATTTTGTTATCCTATATTTCTTTCATTCTATCATTCCATAGTTGTATCATTATATTATCATACAAATATAGTATTTTATCACTCTTTCATTGAATCATTCTAGTATTTTTATATTCTATAATTCTATGGTTGTTTAATTCTATCATTCTATTATTTTATAAACCTATTATTCTATAAGTCTATCATTCTTTCATTTTATCATTCTATAATTCTACTTTTTTATTCTATAAATCTATTATTCTATCATTCATTCTATTGTTATATTATTTTGTTATTCTAGTATTATACAAGACTATTTTTCTACCAATGTTTCATTCTATTATTCTACCTTTATATTATTCTATAAATCTTTTATTCTATCATTGTTTCATTCTTCCATTCTTTTAGTCTACAATCCTATTCTTCTATCATTCTTCCATTCTATCATTTGATTATTAATCTATTATTCTACTCTCATATCATTCTTTCATTTTATAATTCTATCATTCTATTTTATATAAATCTTTTATACTATCATTCTATAATTTTATCATTCTATTATCATATAAATGTTTTATTCTATCATTGTTCCATTTTATCATTCTACAATTCTATTATTCCTTCATTCTATCCATTTATAATTCTATCATTCTATTATTAATTAAATCTATTATACTATCATTCTATAATACTATAATTCTATAATTTTATAAATCTTTTATTCAATCATTCTATATATCTATTATTCTACAATTTAATTATTCTATCACTCTTCCATTCTATAATTCTATAATTCTATCATTCTATTATTCTACAATTCTATTTCTATATCATTCTTTCATTATATCATTTTATTAGTCTATTATTCTGTCATTTTATAATAACTTCTAGATTATTCTATAAGTTTGATATTTTGCAATTCTATCCATCTTTCATTTTTTCATTCTATCATTCTATTATAGTATCATTATTTAACACTAACAGTCTATTATTATATAAATCTAATGTTATATCATTCTTTCATTCTACCATTCTCTTATTTTATTATTCTATGATTCTATTATTCTCGCATTGTCTCATTTTATCTTTCTATTATTTCATAAATATATTATTTCATCATTGTTTCATTCTATCATTATATTATTCTTTAAATGTATTGTTCAATCATTATTTTATTTTGTCATTCTACAACTCTATTGTTCTATCATTCTTTCATTCTATCATTCTATAATTGTATGATTCTATTATTCTATAATTATATGATTATATTATTCTATAAATCTATTATTTTATCATTCTTTCGTTCTCTCATTCTATTATTCTATAATCTATTATTCTACCATTCATGCATTCTATCATTATATAAATCTATTTTTATTTTATTCTATCATTTTTTTATTCTACAATTCTATCATGCAGTTATTATATAAATCTATTATTATATCATTATTTTAATTTATCATTCTTTAATTATATTATTCTATCATTTTGTTGTTCTAATATTCTTTTCATTCTATCAAATTCTATGATTATATGATTATATTATTCTATAAATCTAGTATTTTATCATTATACTTTATACTTTATACACATAAACACTATTACATTGTAATTACAAAAACAACAATACACAAGTTGCAAATACTTAACAACAACAACTTAGCCTCTGGAATACAAGTTTGAACAACCCCAATATGACTCAATACAACACTCAATCAATTCAATTCAAATTCAGAAGATGAAATACTACAATTCATTCTTAGTTTAATGCAAACAACTTCTGAAATAAAATCAACATTATATTACAACAATTAAACTAAATCTCTAACTAACCTTTATTTTGTTTCAAGAGATAAATAGATTGATTAACTAAATCATTACAATAATTGACAAAAGAACCACTTAATTTCTATTTACCATTCGACACTTTCTTAACGATACGATCTTTATACACTTTCCTTCAATCTTGTCCAATTAACTTTATTCTATTAAGGATAATAACGCTAGGAGAGATATCTTACGAATGAACGGTAATTACACGAGGAGAGCTCAATGACGAAATGTTTGTTATCCTTCATATGGTCTTGTAGACATTCTAGTGAGCTCAACCAAAAGGATTCTTTTATGATGATTTGAATATGTTTCTGAAATTGATCTTATCCGTGGTGATATAATTTCTCAAAAGAACGATCGTAAATGCGCCCTATGCGAACAGCTTGGGATATCTTACTACTGAGATGCAAAATTGCTATTGACTGTTTAACCACTGATGTGAATGAAATTTGATTGTATCAGCGTTCGTCAACTTGGAATTTTAATAAATTGATGAGACAACTTAAGGGTTTTCTCTCTCTAACAGAAAGGCAAGGACAGTAGGAAAACAATGACACATAGAAATGGTGAACTGGAGTTGTCGAAAAGATCACTTACGGCCTCTAACAACATTCTTCAAATACTCAACGCCATGCAGATTTCCAATTACAAAAAGGTGTGGAAACAGTGTTGCAAACTGAAGTAAGTTTATCTCTGACGGAAGGTCGCAGATTACAAAACCTCTGTAGATTTCAATTGCTGTTTACTGTGTGAAGGCAGAACCATCTTCCTTGGCAGCACATGCCTTTCTATGTGCTAACTCAGTTATTGATATATCTGATAACTCTGCACTGATTGTACGAATCATTTTTGAGAAACCAGTTGAATAAGGGTAAAGATGAAACTTGAGCGCTCAGCTGAGTACAACGCTCCAAATAGATGGAATGATTGCAAGCCAACAATACTGGATTTGTTGCATAAACTCTACAAACTCGTCATAGGGCGATCTGAGGTTGTAAACTGGATTCTGCAGAAATACTCTTTGGGATGAAATCATTTGGTAATCCTACTGTTGTGCAAAATCGCTGGTATACACAGAATGGTTTTGCTGACAAGGTATAGATTCTTTCTTTGGTTTCAAGTCTTCTTCTCAAATTAGAGCCTGAGGCTTTCCAAGTGCAGATGAAGTAGACAAAGCACAAAATTTACAGGCAAGGAATTCATGATGCCAATGAAAACCAAGTAGGGTTGCAGTTGGAGGTACTCATGATTAAGATAATGAAGTGCTGCTGTGTATAGAACATTAAAGAGCACATGTACCCATAGAGCACCCCAACAGATAGCCAGTTCGGCCAGTCATCAGCAAACAATCCGTGAGAGCACAATAATTTAACACCAATGTTTTCCAATGTTTTGCCATCTGCTTGCCAAGAACTCGTTTACTACAATACCATTTTGCATAAATAGAAAGAAACCATTCAGTCAATCTAAGTCTGTGAAACCATTCCCTTAATAAAGAAGACCTCGAGCTTGGTGGCATTTCTAATTGAGTGAATTTTGATATGTAAAATGTGGCAGGAGTATAACTGCAAATAGGACATGATTCTTACCGGAGAGAAGATGTAAGGGAGCAGGAACAAAGGCCATCGTGTGTTGTAACCACCATAACCCCGCAGAATAATATCAGCCTGTGAATCAAATATCATAAATACCATGACCTTCGTTCATCCATTCATTCAAATGCAATTCAATGTAGAAGTTTATATTACTTTGCGAGAGTAGCGTTGGGCGAGGGATGCACCCCATCCTCCATCTCCAAATGAGCGCTCTGTAATGGAGTCTCCAAACAATACAAATTGAGGCCTCATTACTGATAATGACTGACGGAGGCCACCAAAACGGGCACGTTGAAAAGAAATCTTTATTGGTAGCATGTGATCTCCCTTTAGATATGGTTTCTTCAATGAAATTCCTCAGATCCTTTAGATTTACAATCTCTAAGAACATGTGCATCACCAAAAATAGCGATTTCAATATTGCCTTTGGCGTCCTCTCCCCCTGTCACCGTCTAGACACAATCTTTGATTTTCAGATATTCTGTGATTGGCCAGTGATCCTATATCTTCAAACTGTGAACAACTTTTGAAATGAGAATCTGTGATTTCCACGACTCACGATCTCCTCATGCAATCGCTTTGCACCTTCCATTTCGTCCTATCTCAAGCACATTCACCAACTACCAACCTATGCGAGAGGGTCGTTCTCAGCCCTGCGAGCCTTTAACCTAAAAACCTACTGTGCTAAGTTGCTTGATGAAAGATCAGTTAGGGTCTGAGGGAATAGGAAATTTACGGAGGCAACGCATGATCGAGATTATGCAAAAATAGTTAACCAAGAGAATACTGAAGGAATGCCAACTTGTATCTTCTATCCCTGTCATCCATATGCCGGGCTAAGATTGCACACAGATGGAATTGCCAATATACATCCTCCAAGACATGAAGAAGATTATCAAAATGAATTGTTGCAGGGACGATTGACCGATTCGGCAAACCAATGGAAGGAAAGATGATCTACTAATGGAATCCTTGAGCAGAAACGAAGTATTTAAACCCTAAGAGAAGATGCTGATTACACACTGAGAGGACAGTCTACAGAACTATTTGGAATCGAATAAACTATAACCACATTTGCATATTTGAAATGAAGTTCAGAGATAAGGTATTCGACGGAACCTGATTTCGCAAATCACCTCAACGAACCTGCTCCAATTGTTGCAGTTCCAAGCTGCTTCTTTTCTTTCACCTCTGATGCCGTCCTTGATGCACCTGCAGCTCTTTTATAACACAGCCTCTCTCCTCTCCAAGGGCTTGGCACGCGATCCCGCGCAAACTCCCTTAAAGAATATGTATTTTCTTTATTTAATTAAAAGATCCCAATTATTAGATATTTTATTTTATTATTATTTTTCTTTATAGCCGACCCAAAATATTTTTATCAATGGAGTAGTACTATTTCGACAATTATATAATTTTGTACTATCCTTTAATTTATTTTATTAATCAAGTTGTGAATCACAATTTACAACATGATTACCACTATTTATTTATTTAAATATTTATTATAATTAATATTATATCGAATAATACAAACTTCTTACAACTTTATTTATCAACAACACTTCTATTAAAATAATAATTTATTTATAGCTAAAATCGACAACTAACGACATTATGCCCATTTAACAGCATTTATACTCCTTCATAGAATAATTCTAATTAAAGCACAACATTACCACACATACTTAGACACCTGCAGAACTCATTAGACTCCAAGATACAATATTACCTGACAGTAAGACATGGGCGAACGACAACCAATAACCACAAGGGTAAAAGGACGATGAAGGAACACTGACTAGGGACCTCGCGTTAACTCCAACCAACTAATCCATTGGCGAAGGCATGCTCAGACCTGTAATCAGGTGGAGTCGATGCCTAGTACCTGCATCCTGCAGCAACACACAGTTAACCATAACAAGATATACATATACATCACATGCAGTCCTATCGTGAATGGAAATCGTAGTGAGGTAGGGTACTCGAGAACGAGTAATACAACACTATTCCATTCACATTTATAAATAACAATCAACTATATTGAACAAGGTATCAGATTATTAATCTACGACATAAAATGATCAACTAACTTCCAATCCCATATAATGAATAACATCAAAGCATCTAAAACATCAGTTCATTTATCAAATTGTAAAGCATAAAATGACATAATCCATCATCAACATCTGTCATCATAATAATTAGGTTCATACTGAAATAGCAAAATAACTAGAAATCCATCATCAACGATCTAAAAATACTATCAAAATGTCCAGTACTACTAAGCAAACATCAGTCCAAAAGACAATAGGTTGAGGGGCACTACAATATTATTCTATCATTCTATTGTTCTAATTGTAACATCCCGCTATGTAACCCCGAAGGGTAAGAGCCAAAAGGAGCAAGAATTTTTTTTTATATAAGTAAACAACATACATAGATACAACTGTCAATTCAATAGATTGAAACCATTCATTTTAAACACCAAAACAAATGTTCCTAATCCCTTTTGATAAAAACATGAATCCATAAGCATAAAATACAGGTGGATCTGATACCCACCCGGAATCCATAAAGCAATAAAGGAACATCACATTTCTTCTCATTAAATACAATGATTACAATTTCTCTTCTAAGAGAGTTCAATTACGTAACTACATATACAATTACAATGATATATTCCAAAATATGATACAAGTACATAACATAGTCCTGAGTATGATACAAATACTGAATAGGTACAATAACTGAATGAAGTGATGGAGAGAGAGATCATCTCAAACTATCACTCCAAAACTTGTTCATCGGTCGCCAATGGTGGTGGTAATGCCTCCCAACCATGTGGACTCCTAAGAGACCACCCCACCATGCTTGGAGATAGTCACAAGGCCCAAATGGATGAACAACAACAAGGGGATATAAGATGGCCAACACTCACATCAGACACAGAGTAGACATAGAGAATAGTGCTTACAATCAAAGTCATAATATAGGTGTACTCATCTAAGTCATAGGTCAGGTACTACTCATGACTCCTAAGGTTCTAGATACTAGAGTGTAATCATATGGAGTGTCATCATATGTGCTCGAAGGGATGGCACACACGGGACCAAGTACCTCTCATACAGACAAGGAGACTCAATCATGCCTGAATTCATGTCCCATAGACGGATGACTCAACGCCCATAGATGGATAGGCCTTCTTGTTGCATCCTTAGCCTTTACAAGTGCTCAAGGCTATGCACGAGGTTTAATTATCTTATTAGTGTTTTTACCCCAATGTTTTAGTTTTAATTATCACTTATTAATGTAACTCTGCTACTAGTTCCCCTGGCAGCCACTTGTGGGCCTCGGGCTCGTAGAGAGCCACTCCAAATGACCACTCTAATGCCTAGACCTTGTTCATCTCATTTGACTACAGATAAAATAAGAATATAGAAAATTGCACTGCAAGCCTTCTCACAGCCTAATTTTTAAATATTGACTGCCATAAATTAATATAACAAAATAAATTGTTAAAAGACTCACAAAATGGAAATTGTAACTTTCCCTCCTATAGTAGTTCCTTTAAAACCTTGGGTTGAGTGAGAGATTTTCATTCCAAATAGAGTTTATGTGACCAATTTTAATGCACAACATAGGTAGATGTTCTAACGTATTTTAGTGCCATTTCATTCTTTAACTTAAAGATGGTTTCCTCAAGGCTAGTGATTTAATAAAAAAAAATAGACTTTATTGACCAAAACAAAAGGTACCCCATTTTCTTTAAGGTGAGTCGAAATGAAAATACATTAGAGAAGACATCATATATGAAGAGGTTTCATGGGACTGAGATATGGTTGCCTTTGTTAAATTCTCTATAGAATCAAACCCCCTGTTTATTTTCCCTAAAATAAATTGAATCCCCTGATTTACCTAACAACCACAAATTAGAATTCCCCTAATCTTTTGAAGACCCTTTTTGTCTAAAACATAATAAAATGGTTCTGCAATTTTTTTTTAAAATAAATTGCACGAAAGAGGCAATGTAAATATCATGCATTGAAATAAATCTTAGCATATTATTTAAAATGGTAGTAAGGGGTTTTAGTTTTTTTCTATGCTTATAAAACAACAACAACCATATTTGAGATTTATACAAAGGCAGTGATAGGGTTCCAATCTTCCTATGCTTAATAGAAATAAGCAAACATGCATTAGTAATGGGGTTTCAGTTTTTCTATGCTAAAGAAATAATAGAAAACATATTTTAGATTTTTCAAAAGGCAGTAATGGAGTTTTGGTTCTTCTGTGTTAATGAAATTGTAGCAAACAGACTTCAGTTTGAGTGCTGGAAGAATAGGAAGAGGTAAATACCTTTAAAACAATTGCACTCCCCTTCAGCTAATCACTCTCCACTTTAGCGCACCTCTAATCTTCCAATTTGATACACTTCCCTAAGTTATCCACTTTGCCCTCCCTCCATTCTTCCTTTGTCTTTCCTTGCTATGTTCTCTGAAAACCCAAAATATCTCTCTTCCTTATTATTTTCTTTCCCAGCCTATTTACCCTTCCATGTTTTCCCTGCAAAAGAAGAGCCTCCATCTACCTTCATAATTCCTATGTCCTCTTCCCAACTACCCAGGAGATATTTTCTTTGAGCCTTAACTCCATTTTCTATCTTCCCCAAATCATTGACTCATCTTTCCCCTTCCTACGCTTGTTTGCCAGCGATCACAATTTCACCCACCACAAAAGATATTTTCTGCAGCAATAACTCTCTCCACCAGCTCACCATCAGACAATAGGGAGCGATGTTACATCCTACCCCCTAGAAATAGGCTTTCTCTTGGAAGCCTACAAATGCCAAAACATAGCCAAAGCACACACTAGTCCATGAAACTCAATACAAGCAAAGGAAACCAAGTAGAAATGCCTCAACCATTACACTGGAAAACTGTACATGATTATAAAGTAATACAGATGTTAAGACCACAACATAGGAACACTACTCTAACTGAGTGTAGTGGGCTAGGGCAGGTTATAGGGAATAGGCCCTGTGACTATCTCTAGTAACCACTATCGGGGATAATAAGAGTATGCTCAGGCCTGTGGATCCAGGTGGAGTCAATACTCAGTACCTGCAACACTCCAAGCACATGTCAAGGTACCTATGCATATATATACATCATATAGCTGAAGCACCATCACTCATGTAAGCATGAAATCCATCATAAGTAATAATAATGTCCACATCATAATAGTATCGAGATTGCACATCACCGGTGCCAATACAAAATAATAACAAGATGGGTAATCCAAAATAAACTATACAATCATCCAAGTCCATCAAGATAAGAAAAACATAATATGAACACAGGGTCATTACATCCCCTAGAAGTCTGCAAAAAGATAAGGATAAAGGTCTCTCATCCTCATTGTATCTTCCCAAGATGTTAAGGACTCACCATCAGGATCCCATTGGACCCTTACCTGCTCTATGTCCCGACCCTTGAGGGTCAACCTCCAATGCTGAAGGATGTGTATGGGTTCCAAAGAAAGCTGCCCATCCACCTTGACCTACAAAGCAGTCCAATCAAGAACATGGGTCACATCAAGAATATACTATCTAAGAACTGAAACATGGAACACATTGTGGATGCGTGATAGACTTGGTGGTAATGCAAGGTGATAGGCAACAGGAACAATCCTCTCAAGGATCTCAAAAGGTCCAACAAAATGAGGTGCCAGCTTTGAGCCTTTCCCATAATGGATGGGGCTCTTCTGCGGATGAACTCTCAAAAATACATGGTCACCTACCGAGAAGTGGCGATCCAACCTACGGGCATCAGTATACTTCCTCTGTCGATCCTGAGCTGTAGCCAAATGCTCTCTGATCCGTACAACCTGCTGCTCCATATCTTGAAGCATCTCTGGACCCAAAATAACTCAGTCCTCTAAGCGATCCCAACTCAACGGAGTGCGGCATGGCCTACCATACAAGGCCTAGAAGGGAGACATACCGAGAGAACTGTGATACCCATTGTTATAAGCAAACTCAACTAGGTACAAATAGTCCTCCCAATGAGACTGTCGATCCATAACATACATCTGAAGCATGTCCTCTAAGACCTGATTAACCCGCTCCGTCAGTCAGTCAGTCTCGGGATGGTATGCAAAGCTAAAATTAAGCTGAGCTCCCAAAGCATGCTGAAGAGAAGTCCACAAAGTTGAAGTGAACACTGGGTCATGATTAGAAATGATCCTATGAGGAATACCATGTAGATGCACAATATCCTCCATAAGCACTTGAGCTATAGATGATGCAGTGTAGGAAGATCTCATCGGTGAGAAGTGTGCCACCTTGGACAACTTGTCCACTGTGACCATAATAGCATCATGATGATGCAAAGACATAGGTAGCCCCACTATAAAATCCAGAGATATTGTATCCCACTTCCATCCAGGGATGGAATGAGGCTGCAATAATCCTGCTGGGTGTTGATGCTCTGCCTTCACCCACTGACACTCAAGACATCGAGCCACAAAATCAGCAATATCTCATTGCAAACTTGCCCAATAATACAACTGTCAAAGATTTACATGCATCTTTGTGACACCTGGATGAGCTGAATAGGGTGCATGATGGGCTTCTAATAAAATCAAGGAACGAAGATCACCAGAATCTTGAACATAAATACGACCCAGATGTTGTAAAAGTCCATCAGGCTCAAGAGAGAACCCTGCAAACCTACCCTCAAGGTCTCTCCTAGACTCAATCTTTGCTCTCACCTCTTGATACCAAGTATCACTAGGAAGTGACTCCAAAATATGGCTCCGCAAATCCACTCCAAGAGACAAAACTAAAATCTCATGTCTCCTCCTGCTCAAGGCATCTGCAACAACATTCTCCTTACCCTGAATGTAGTGAACCTTGAAGTCATACTCATAGAGGAACTCCATCCAATGACGCTGCCGAGCATTCAAATTTAGCTGAGTGAAGATATATTGTAAACTGTGATGATACTATGCAACTCAAACTGATGTCCCAAAAGGAAATGTATCCAACGCACAAGTGCATGGACGACAACCACTAACTCCAAATCGTGGGTGGGGTAGTTCAACTCATGATCCTTAAGCTTACAGGACTCATATGTAATCACTCATCCTCCTGCATGAGAACTGCCCCCACACCCTCCAATGAAGCATCGGTGCACACTACAAAATCATCTGTAGGATCTGGCACTACTAGGATAGGTGCACTAGTCAACCACTCCTTAAGAGCCTGAAACGCTAACTCACACTGATCTGACCACACAAACTTCTTCCCTTTCCACTAAAAAGAAGTGATGGGATGGGCTACCTGAGAGAAATCTCTCACAAATCGGTGATAGTAACCTGCCAATCCCATGAAATTGTGAACCTCAGTCACATTTGTTGGTGTTGGCCAATCCATAATAGCCTGAATCTTAGAAGGATCCACTGAGATACCTTCTCCTAAGATGATGTGATCCAAATATCTCACCTCAATCTGGAAGAACTCACACTTAGCCAAATTGCCAAACAACGAATTATCCCGTAAGCACTGCAACAGTTGCTGCAAATGGCCTTCATGCTCCTCCATAGTCCTCGAATAAATCAAAATATCATCAAGGAACACGAGAACAAACTAATCAAGATAGGTGTGAAACACCCCATTCATCAAACTCATGAAAACTGATGGAGCATTGGTCAACCCAAAAGGGACAACTATGAACTCATAATGCCCATAACATGTACGAAATGCTGTCCGATGAATGTCTACCTCATGAATACAAAGCTGATGGTATCCTAACTTTAGATCTATCTTGGAGAACACCTTGGCTCCCCTCATCTGATCGAATAAATCATCTATTCGAGGCAACGGGTATCGATTCTTCACTGTCACTTTTTTTCAACTGGCGATAATCAATGCACAAGTGAAGAGATCCGTCCTTCTTCTTCACGAATATGACAGGTGCACCCCAAGGGGATACACTAGGACGAATGAAACCCTTCTCCAATAATTCCTCTAACTGCAACTGCAAATCACCCAACTCCTAAGTAGTCATGCGATATGGTGCCCGAGAAATAGGCTCTGCACCAGGAATGAGATCGATACGGAAGGCTATGTCGTGCTTAGGCGGCATACCTGGAATATCACTCGGAAAGACATCTGTAAACTCTTGAAGAATAGGATGATCATCAAGAGATACCTCATAAATCCCACCCTCAGCAAGATCACTAACTGAAATAGCAAACATTTGACAACCTTTCCGCATGGCATGCTTCAGCTGCATAGCTGAAATCACACGGAGAGAAATGGGTCTCTCAACCCCAACTAACTCAACATGCTCCCCAACATCATCAACACACTGAACTGATTTACGCCAACAATCTATACTGGCTAGGTGGGTCTCCAACCAATCCATGCCTAAAATAATCCCATAGGACTCCAAAGGCAACACATAGAGATCCACTGTGGTAGTGAAGGTGCCTAAATCCAACACACAACTACGAACAAGGTACTCTACAGCCACCTTGGATCCAGTAGCTAACTCAACCTACCAACCAACGTCTTTCCTTGCCACCACGAGTCCACAACGCTCCACGAGAGAAGGAGAAATGAAAGAATCTGAAGCTCCTAAATCAAACAAAATAGATGTGGTAATCCCACATAACACACCTGAATACTCAACTATGGTGCCCTGATGCTCAGCTTGACAGTTATCAACCACCGCAAAAACTCTATGTGATCTGCCAGCCTCACCTACTGTAGGCTCTGAAGTAGCCTGTCTCTGACTATCTCCAGCCACTGATCTCTGAAGACACTGAGCAGCTATATGACCATGCTGCCCACAAGCATAACAACCACCCCTGCTAGTGCACGTGACTGCTGGGATCCACCACCCCTAGAACTCTGCTGAGCACTTTGAAAACTCTGTGATGGACCACTCTGCTACCTACTCTGAGAGTGATGACATGAACGATCTCTAGAAAATGGACTACTAGGATTCTACCCACTCTACTGAGATGGAGCAGGCCTATGCCTCTGTCGCTGACCATGTCTAGGAGGTGCAGTATGAGATCTAGATGGTTTGGCTCCCTGAGACTGTGTACCCTGAGCAACTGATCCTGAAGGAGGGACACTACCAATCTGAACACCTGCCTGACCACCAAAGCCTCTAGTCAAATTCTCCTCTATCAACCTTGCCTTGTCCACAGCAACCTCTAAGGTCTTCAGCTCAAACACACGGACACCACCACTGATACGAGCATTCAAGCCCCTGATGAAATGTTGTACTAACATCGGCTCATCATTAGAAATGCTAGCATATTGCTTCAGCTCAAAGAAGTAGTGCTCATACTGATCTACTGTCATAGTCAACTGATCAAGTTCGTGGAACTCATCAACACATCTCTGCCGATAGTAATCTGAAAGAAATCATGCATGGAATCTCTCTAAGAATAGTCCTCATGGCACGGAAGTAATATCTAGGAGAAGCTTCTACTCTTGTACTCTCCACCATGTAGATGCAAAACCTCTGAGATGCATAATGGCACATTGAGCTCTAGTATTGCTACTATAAGGATGCATAGCAAAGCATCGATCAAGATCGATCAACCAAGTCTCTACCTCGGTACCTGTACCAGAACCATCAAAAGTAGGGGGATGAGCCCTAAGAAGATCCCTCATGTGACCTGTAGTAACACTGTCTCCATCCACCCTATCCCTCACAACAACTACTCTCGAGTGATCTGGACTACGAGAACGTTCACGCTCAGCTCCAACATCCTGACCATCCTGACGAGAAGGGTGTGACTCTGCCTCATGAGATACCTCTTGACGAGGTCCTAATCGGTCCAAAATCTACTGTAAAATAGCTAAAACATGAGCACCCCTAAGCCCTTTGGCTTGATTCTCAACACGCAGTTCCTCCTGATGCTCACCCTGATTGCCTTGATTGCCCTGATTACCCTGATTAGCATCATGCCGGGTGCTACGTCGAAGAACAGTGGCTATATCTCTAATTCTGCCTCTGGCTCTACCCCTAGGAGGCATCCTAAAGGAACAAAGAACACACCAAAATAGATCATCACAAAGATGACCTAATCCCCATACTAAGGCATGAAAGCATAACAACATGACTATAGAATAATATAACAAGCTCACGCCACACATGCCAAACACAACAAAACATAGAAGGCTCAAGTACACCAGAGCTCCCAGTGTGTGAACATGGGCTCTGATACCAGATGTACCATCCCGCTATGTAACCCCAAAGGGTAAGAGCCAAAAGGAGCAAGAAATTTTATCTTTTTTACATAAGTAAAAGACATACATAGATACAACTGTAAATTCGATAGATTGAAACCATTCATTTTAAACACCAATACAAATGTTCCTAATCCCTTTTGATAAAAACATGAATCCATAAGCATAAAATACAGGTGGATCTGATACCTACCCAGAATCCATAAAGCAATAAAGGAACATCACATTTCTTCTCATTAAATACAATGATTACAATTTCTCTTCTAAGAGAGTTTAATTACATAACTGCATATACAATTACAATGATATATTCCAAAATATGATGCAAGTATGATACAAAGACTGAATAGGTATAATAACTGAATGAAGTGATGGAGAGAGAGATCATCTCAAATTGTCACTCCAAAACCTGTTTGTCGGTCCCCAATGGTGGTGGCAACATCTCCTGACCATGTGGACTCCTAAGAGACCACCCCACCATGCTCAGAGATAGTCACAAGGCCCAAACAGATGAACAACAACAAGGGGATACAAGATGGCCAACACTCACATCAAACATAGAGCAGAGACAGAGAATAAAGCTTACACTCAAAGTCATAATATAGGTGTACTCATCCAAGTCATAGGTTAGGTACTACTCACGACTCCTAAGGTGCTAGATACTAGAGTGTAATCATATGGAGTGTCATCATATGTACTCGAAGGGATGACACACACGGGACCAAGTACCTCTCATATAGACGAGAAGACTCAATTGTGCCTAAATGCACGTCCTGCAGATGGATGACTCAATGCCCCGCAGACGAATAGGCCTTCTCGTTGCATCCTTAGCCTTTACAAGCACTCAAGGCTATGCACGAGGTTTAATTATCTTATTAGTGTTTTTACCCCAATGTTTTAGTTTTAGTTATCACTTATTAATGTAACTCTGCTACTAGTTCCCTTAGCAGCCACTTGCGGGCCTCGGGCCCATAGAGAGCCACTCCAGACGACCACTCTAATGCCTAGACCTTGTTCATCTCATTTGACTATGGATAAAATAAAAATATGGCAAATGGCACTACAAGCCTTCTCACAGCCTAATTTTTAAATATTGATTGCCATAAATTAATATAACAAAATAAATTCTTAAAAGACTCACAAAATGGAAATTGTAACTTTCCCTCCTATAGTAGTTCCTTTAAAACCTTGGGTTGAGTGAGAGATTTTCTTTCCAAATAGAGTTTATGTGACCAATTTTATGTACAACACAGGTAGATGTTCTAACATATTTTAGTGCCATTTCATTCTTTAACTTAAAGATAGTTTCCTCGAGGTTAGTGATTTAATAAAAAAAATAGACTGTATTGACCGAAACAAAAGGTACCCCATTTTCTTTAAGGTGAGTCGAAATGAAAATACATTAGAGAAGACATCATATATGAAGAGGTTTCATGGGACTAAGATATGGTTGCCTTCATTAAATTCTCTATAGAATCAAACCCCCTGTTTATTTTCCCTAAAATAAATCACCCTGATTTACCTAACAACTACAAATTATAATTCCCCTAATCTTTTGAAGACCCTTTTTGTCTAAAACATAATAAAATAGTTTTGCAATTTTTTTTTTAAATAAATTGCACAAAAGAGGCAATGTAAATATCTTGCATTGAAATAAATCTTGGCATATTATTTAAAACAACAGTAAGGGGTTTATGTTTTTTTCTGTGCTTATGAAACAACAACAACCATATTTGAGATTTATTCAAAGGCAGTGATAGGGTTTCGATCTTCCTATGCTTAACAGAAATAAGCAAACATACATTAGTAATGGGGTTTCAGTTTTTCTATGCTAAAGAAATAATAGAAAACATATTTTAGATTTTTCAAAAGGTAGTAATGGAGTTTTGGTTCTTCTGTGTTAATGAAATTCCAACTAACAGACTTCAGTTTGAGTGCTGGAAGAATAGGAAGAGGTAATACCTCTAAAACAATTGCACTCCCCTTCAGCTGATCGCTCTTCACTTTAGCGCACCTCTAATCTTCCAATTTGATACGCTTCCCTGAGTTATCCACTCTACCCTCCCTCCATTCTTCCTTTGTCTTTCCTTGCTATGTTCTCTGAAAACCCCAAAATATCTCTCTTCCTTATTATTTTCTTTCCCAGCCTATTTACCATTCCGTGTTTTCCCCGCAAAAGAAGAGCCTCCATCTACCTTCATAATTCCTATGTCCTCTTCCCAACTACCCAGGAGATATTTTCTTCGAGCCTTAACTCCATTTTCTATCTTCCCCAAATTGTTGACTCATCTTTCCCCTTCCTACGCTTGTTTGCCAGCGATCACAATTCACCCACCATCAAAGATATTTTTTGCAGCAATAACTCTCTCCAGCAGCTCACCATCAGACAATAGGGAGCGATGTTACACTAATATTCTTTTCATTCTATCAAATTCTATGATTATATGATTCTATTATTCTATAAATCTAGTATTTTATCATTCTATCATTCTATTATTCTACAATTATATTATTCTTTCATCCATATATCATTCTATAATTCTATCATTCTTTTATTATATATTTTTATGATTCTATTATTCTATGAATATTATTGTATCATTCTTTCATTCTATTATTTTATAATTATATAACTATTTTATTTTGTAACTCAATTATTTTTTCATTTTATAATTTTATTATTATATTATTTTATAAATCTATTTTTTATCATTATATAATTCTTTTATTCTATAATTGTATTATTCTTTAAATCTATTATTATATCATTCTATAGTTCTATAATCTTATTATTCTATTATTCTTAAATTATAGTATTCTATTATTCTATCATTCTATAAAACTATTATTCTATCATTCTATCATTCTATTATTCTATCATTCTTTGATGGAGGAACTTCCGGAGATCATAACTTTTGACTCGGATGTGGGTTTTCTACGAGATTTTACGGGTGGATGTGTTATGAGGTGGAAAGTGGCTTCGCAACCAACCCTAGTGGGTTGGACCCCATCTTCGCACCTTTTTAGGGCTTGAAACTTTCATCTTGTCCCCTAAAATAGCAATTTAGTGTTTTTCTATCATTTTGTAATTCTATCACTTTATTATTCTAAATTGCTTTTACTCTATTATTCTATCATTCTTTCATTTTATTATTTGATATATCTATTATTCTATCATTATTTCATTCTATCAGTCTATAATTCTATAACTATCATTCTATAATTCTATTAGAATCATTATTTCGCTCTACCATTCAATAATTCTTTCATTCTATTATTTTGTTATTTTATTATTATATTATTCTACAATTTTGTTATCCTATATTTCTTCCATTCTATCATTCCATAGTTGTATCATTATATTATCATACAAATATAGTATTTTATCACTCTTTCATTGAATCATTCTATTATTTTATTATTCTATAATTCTATGGTTGTTTAATTCTATCATTCTATTATTTTATAAACCTATTATTCTATAAGTCTATCATTCTTTCGTTTTATCATTCTATAATTCTACTTTCTTATTCTATAAATCTATTATTCTGTCATTCATTCTATTGTTATATTATTTTGTTATTCTAGTATTCTACAAGACTATTTTTCTACCAATGTTTCATTCTATTATTCTACCATTATATTATTCTATAAATCTTTTATTCTATCATTGTTTCATTCTACCATTCTTTCATTCTACAATTCTATTATTCTATCATTCTTCCATTCTATCATTTGATTATTAATCTATTATTCTACTCTTATATCATTCTTTCATTTTATAATTCTATCATTCTATTTTATATAAATCTTTTATACTATCATTCTATAATTTTATCATTCTATTATCATATAAATGCTTTATTCTATCATTGTTCCATTCTATCATTCTACAATTATGTTATTCCTTCATTCTATTCACTTATAATTCTATCATTCTATTATTAATTAAATCTATTATACTATCATTCTATAATACTATAATTCTATAATTTTATAAATCTTTTATCCAATCATTCTATATATCTATTATTCTACAATTTAATTATTCTATCACTCTTCCATTCTATAATTCTATAATTCTATCATTCTATTATTCTACAATTCTATTACTATATCATTCTTTCATTATGTCATTTTATTAGTCTATTATTCTGTCATTTTATAATAACTTCTAGATTATTCTATAAGTTTGATATTCTACAATTCTATTAATCTTTAATTTTTTCATTCTATCATTCTATTATAGTATCATTATTTAATCCTAACATTCTATTATTATATAAATCTAATGTTATATCATTCTTTCATTCTACCATTCTCTTATTTTATTATTCTATGATTCTATTATTCTCTCATTCTCTCATTCTCTCATTCTATTATTTCATAAATATATTATTCCATCATTGTTTTATTCTATCATTCTATTATTCTTTAAATATATTGTTCTATCATTATTTTATTATGTCATTCTACAACTCTATTGTTCTATCATTCTTTTATTCTATCATTCTATAATTATATGATTCTATTATTCTATAATCTATTATTCTACCATTCATGCATTCTATCATTCTATAATTACATCATTATATGAACCTATTTTTATTTTATTCTATCATTTTTTTATTCTACAATTCTATCATGCAGTTATTATATAAATCTATTATTATATCATTATTTTAATTTATCATTCTGTAATTATATTATTCTATCATTATGTTGTCCTAATATTCTTTTCATTCTATCAAATTCTGTGATTATATGATTCTATTATTCTATAAATCTAGTATTTTATCATTCTATCATTCTATTATTCTACAATTATATTATTCTATCTTTCTTCCATATATCATTCTATAATTCTATCAATCTTTTATTATATAATTTTATGATTCTATCATTCTATGAATATTATTGTATCATTCTTTCATTCTATTATTTTATAATTATATAATTATTTTATTTTGTAACTCAATTATTTTTTAGTTTTATAATTTTATTATTATATTATTTTATAAATCTATTTTTTATCATTTTATAATTATATTATTCTTTAAATCTATTATTATATCATTCTATAGTTCTATAATCTTATTATTCCTATTATTCTTAAATTATAGTATTCTATTATTCTATCATTCTATAAAACTATTATTCTATCATTCTTTGATGCAGGAACTTCTGGAGATCATAACTTTTGACTCGGATGTGGGTTCTCTACGAGATTTTACAGGTGGATATGTTATGAGGTGGAAAGTGGTTTCGTAACCGACCCTAGTGGGTTGGACCCCATCTTGGCAATTTTTTGGGGCTTCAAACTTTCATCTTGGCCCTCAAAATAGCAATTTAGTGTTTTTCTATCATTTTGTAATTCTATCATTTTATTATTCTAAATTCCTTTTACTCTATTATTCTATTATTCTATCATTTTATTATTCTATCATTCTTTAATTATATTATTTTATATATCTATTATTCTATCATTATTTCATTCTATTAGTCTATAATTCTATTACTATCATTCTACAATTCCATTAGAATAATTATTTCACTCTACCATTCAATAATTCTTTCATTCTATTATTCTGTTATTTTATTATTATATTATTCTACAATTTTGTTATCCTATATTTCTTTCATTCTATCATTCCATAGTTGTATCACTATATTATCATACAAATATAGTATTCTATCACTCTTTCATTCAATCATTCTATTATTTTATTATTCTATAATGCTATGGTTGTTTAATTCTATCATTCTATTATTTCATAAACCTATTATTCTATAAGTCTATCATTCTTTCATTTTATCATTCTATAATTCTATTTTTTTATTCTACAAATCTATTATTCTATCATTCATTCTATTGTTGTATTATTTTGTTATTCTAGTATTCTACAAGACTATTTTTCTACCAATGTTTCATTCTATTATTCTATTATTCTACCATTATATTATTCTATAAATCTTTTATTCTATCATTGTTTCATTCTACCATTCTATAATTCTATCATTCTTTCATTTTATAATTCTATCATTCTATTTTATATAAATGTATTATACTATCATTCTATAATGTTATCATTCTATTATCATATAAATGCTTTATTCTATCATTGTTCCGTTCTATCATTCTACAATTCTATTATTCCTTCATTCTATCCATTTATAATTCTATCATTCTATTATTAATTAAATCTATTATACTATCATTCTATAATTTTATAAATCTTTTATTCAATCATCCTATATATCTATTATTCTGCTATTTAATTATTCTATCACTCTTCCATTCTATAATTATATAATTCTATAATTCTATTATTCTACAATTCTATTACTATATCATTATTTCATTATATCAATTTATTATTCTATTATTCTGTCATTTTATAATAACTTCTAGATTATTCTATAAGTTTGATATTCTGTAATTCTATCCATCTTTCATTTTTTCATTCTATCATTCTATTATAGTATCATTATTTAATCCTAACATTTACTATTAGATAAATCTAATGTTATATCATTCTTTCATTCTACCATTCTCTTATTTTATTATTCTATGATTCTATTATTCTCTCATTCTGTCATTCTATCATTCTATTATTTCATAAATATATTATTCTATCATTGTTTCATTATATCATTCTATTATTCTTTAAATATACTGTTCTATAATTATTTTATTCTATCATTCTAGAACTCTATCATTCTATCATTCTATAATTATATGATTATATTATTCTATAAATCTATTATTTTATCATTCTTTCATTCTCTCATTCTATTATTCTATAATCTATTATTCTACGATTCGTGTATTCTATCATTCTATAATTACATCATTAAATTATTATATAAATCTATTTTGATTTTATTCTATCATTTTTTTATTCTACAATTCTATCATATAGTTATTATATAAATCTATCATTTTATCATTATTTCAATTTATCATTCTATAATTATATTATTCTATCATTTTGTTGTTCTAATATTCTTTTCATTCTATCAAATTCTATGATTATATGATTCTATTATTCTATAAATCTAGTATTTGTTCATTCTATCATTCTATTATTCTGCAATTATATTATTCTATCTTTCTTCCATATATCATTCTATAATTCTATCATTCTTTTATTATATATTTTTATGATTCTATTATTCTATGAATATTATTGTATCATTCTTTCATTCTATTATTTTATAATTATATAATTATTTTATTTTGTAACTCAATTATTTTTTCATTTTATAGTTTTATTATTATATTATTTTATAAATCTATTTTTTATCGTTATATAATTCTTTTATTCTATGATTGTATTACTCTTTAAATCTATTATTATATCATTCTATAGTTCTATAATCTTATTATTCTATTATTCTTAAATTATAGTATTCTATTATTGTATCATTCTATAAAACTATTATTCTATCATTCTTTCATTCTATTATTCTATCATTCTTTGATGCAGGAACTTCCGGAGATCATAACTTTTGACTCGGATGTGGGTTTTCTATGAGATTTTACGGGTGGATGCGTTATGAGGTGGAAAGTGGCTTCGCAACCGACCCTAGTGGGTTGGACCCCATCTTGGCACCTTTTTAGGGCTTGAAACTTTAATCTTGCCACCCAAAATAGCAATTTAGTGTTTTTCTATCATTTTGTAATTCTATCACTTTATTATTCTAAATTTCTTTTACTCTATTATTCTATCATTCTTTCATTTTATTATTTGATATATGTATTATTCTATCATTATTTCATTCTATTAGTCTATAATTCTATAACTATCATTCTATAATTCTATTAGAATCATTATTTCGCTCTACCATTCAATAGTTCTTTCATTCTATTATTTTGTTATTTTATTATTATACTACAATTTTGTTATCCTATATTTCTTTCATTCTATCATTCCATAGTTGTATCATTATATTATCATACAAATATAGTATTTTATCACTCTTTCATTGAATCATTCTATTATTTTATTATTCTATAATTCTATGGTTGTTTAATTCTATCATTCTATTATTTTATAAACCTATTATTCTATAAGTCTATCATTCTTTCATTTTATCATTCTATAATTCTACTTTCTTATTCTATAAATCTATTATTCTATCATTCGTTCTATTGTTATATTATCTTGTTATTCTAGTACTCTACAAGACTATTTTTCTACCAATGTTTCATTCTATTATTCCATTATTCTACCATTATATTATTCTATAAATCTTTTATTCTATCATTGTTTCATTCTACCATTCTTTCATTCTACAATTCTATTATTCTATCATTCTTCCATTCTATCATTTGACTATTAATCTATTATTCTACTCTTATATCATTCTTTCATTTTATAATTCTATCATTCTATTTTATATAAATCTTTTATACTATCATTCTATAATTTTAACATTCTATTATCATATAAATGCTTTATTCTATCATTGTTCCATTCTATCATTCTACAATTCTATTATTCCTTCATTCTATCCACTTATAATTCTATCATTCTATTATTAATTAAATCTATTATACTATCATTCTATAATACTATAATTCTATAATTTTATAAATCTTTTATTCAATCATTCTATATATCTATTATTCTACAATTTAATTATTCTATCACTCTTCCATTCTATAATTCTATCATTCTATTATTCTACAATTCTATTACTATATCATACTTTCATTATATCATTTTATTAGTCTATTATTCTGTCATTTTATAATAACTTCTAGATTATTCTATAAGTTTGATATTCTACAATTCTATTAATCTTTTTTTTTTCATTCTATCATTCTATTATAGTATCATTATTTAATCCTAACATTCTATTATTATATAAATCTAATTTTATATCATTCTTTCATTCTACCATTCTCTTATTTTATTCTTCTATGATTCTATTATTCTCTCATTCTCTCGTTCTATCATTCTATTATTTCATAAATATATTATTCCATCATTGTTTCATTCTATCATTCTATTATTCTTTAAATATATTATTCTATCATTATTTTATTATGTCATTCTACAACTCTATTGTTCTATCATTCTTTCATTCTTTTATTCTATAATTATATGATTTTATTATTCTATAATTATATGATTATATTATTTTATAAATCTATTATTTTATCATTCTTTCATTCTCTCATTCTATTATTCTATAATCTATTGTTCTACCATTCATGCATTCTATCATTATATAAATCTATTTTTATTTTATTCTATCATTTTTTTATTCTACAATTCTATCATGCAGTTATTATATAAATCTATTATTATATCATTATTTTAATTTATCATTCTGTAATTATATTATTCTATCATTCTGTTGTTCTAATATTCTTTTCATTCTATCAAATTCTGTGATTATATGATTCTATTATTCTATAAATCTAGTATTTTATCATTATATCATTCTATTATTCTACAATTATATTATTCTATCTTTCTTCCGTATATCATTCTATAATTCTATCATTCTTTTATTATATAATTTTATGATTCTATTATTCTATGAATATTATTGTATCATTCTTTCATTCTATTATTTTATAATTATATAATTGTTTTATTTTGTAACTTAATTATTTTTTTGTTTTATAAATTTATTATTATATTATTTTGTTAATCTATTTTTTATCATTATATAATTCTATTATTCTTTAAATATATTATTATATCATTCTATAGTTCTATAATCTTATTATTCCTATTATTCTTAAATTATAGTATTCTATTATTCTATCATTCTATAGAACTATTATTCTATCATTTTTTGATGTAGGAACTTCTGGAGATCATAACTTTTGACTCGGATGTGGGTTTTCTACGAGATTTTATGGGTGGATGTGTTATGAGGTGGAAAGTGGTTTCGTAACTGACCCTAGTGGGTTGGACCTCATCTTGGCCCTCAAAATAGTAATTTAGTGTTTTTCTATCATTTTGTAATTCTATCACTTTATTATTCTAAATTCCTTTTACTCTATTATTCTATTATTCTATCATTCTATTATTCTATCATTCTTTAATTATATTATTTTATATATCTATTATTCTATCATTATTTCATTTTAATAGTCTATAATTCTATTACTATCATTCTACAATTCCATTAGAGTCATTATTTCACTCTAGCATTCAATAATTCTTTCATTCTATTATTTTGTTATTTTATTATTATATTTTTCTATAATTTTGTTATCCTATATTTCTTTCATTCTATCATTCCATAGTTGTATCACTATATTATCATACAAATATAGTATTCTATCACTCTTTCATTCAATCATTCTATTATTTTATTATTCTATAATGCTATGGTTGTTTAATTCTATCATTCTATTATTTCATAAACCTATTATTCTATAAGTCTATCATTCTTTCATTTTATCATTCTATAATTCTATTTTTTTATTATACAAATCTATTATTCTATCATTCATTCTAATGTTGTATTATTTTGTTTTTGATAATATAAGGTAGCTAAATAAGGGGCCGAACCCTTACAAAAATAGAGAAGCCAAAAAGGTAGCAAGCACAACCAGTGCCTTAAACCGGAAATAGTAGATACATCAATTACAAAAACCCCAGCATAATCAACAAAACCAGCCGCTATAAACTAATATCATAAAAATAGAGTAATAGAGTATCAGCAGTATAATAACAAAAACTAAGGAGGCAACATCTCTCCTTGCTAGACCATAGATTTAATAATATCATCCACATTCTTAGCTAGATCGTCATTGTCAGCATTGACAGTTAGCCCCAGATTCTTTAGCACAGAGAGGTTGAGAAGAATAGAGGTCCTAAGCACAATGGAAAGATTCTGTTCTAGCTTTGTAATATGAACACGCAGGCCCACAAGTTTAGCCCCTAGACCATCATCAGTATCCATAGCATCCTCAGCCTCCTCCACAAACATCTCACCCACTTTGCCAGCATTTCCATCAGAGTCAGCAACATCCTCAGTGGTAGCCACCGTATCATGAGTTTTCTGCTTACCTTCATCATCACCAGATATGTCCTAAATCTCCATATCCCTGTCATCATCCCTTCGGGTGGATTCATCTGAACCACTCTTAGAATAGTCAATGAGCTTAGCTTGAGGAGCTGGTTTGCCAGCAATACACCCTGACCGTCGAACACCAGAGGAAAGACTACCCCTACAAACCTTTGCAGAAGAATTAGACTGACTTCTTTGGCCCATCGGGGTCCTACCAAGAGTTTTAGGGGTCCCAACCATAGCCTTCCTAGTGCTTATTTCATCAGTAATCTTCCACTTTTTACCCTTCATAGTGGCAGTAGGGCCCGGAGTATCAACAAGAATTTCCTCAGGAGTGCAAAAGGAAACCTCTTTAGTATTGATAGGAATAGGGGAGGGCCTAGGTTCATCAACATTAGGAATATCCTTAGGGTGAGAGGAGGGTTCCCCTTCCCCACTATTAATTTGAATGGACTTAGAGGGTTCGAGGGCAAGATGGTGATTATAAAGACAGAGAATAAGGTCCTGATGAAGAGGGATAGGCTTCTTAGCAGGGTTTTTAGCCAGTTTCACCCTAACCCTAAGGACGGAATGTTCAAGGGAAGAAAGCAGATAAAACAGAAAGCTAATTTGTGCATTACGACGGAAATGATTTAAAAGGGGGAGATGGTAGTTATAAAACTTGGTGAAGCACCCCTCTAGGGTGAAGTACTTCATGAGGAGAAAACACATAGCATCCCACAGCTCAGGCAACTTGTATCTGTCAAATCCTCCTTGGTAAGGGACTAATTCCTCGCCATCTCCAAGAAAGAGCTTCTGACTGGAAAGGTCTGTAATTTTAGTTTTCTACTGCAGCTTCACACCCTGACTAGACATTCTAGTGGCCATAGCGATCATGCATTCAGAAATTTCAAAGCTGATTCCACCCACCGAGACCCATCTATTCTGCCAAGACAGCACGAATTGTTCAGAAATAGCTTCATTATAACCATTAAGCCTCTCCAAATAGGGACTAATCCCACCCTCTTTGCAATAATGCCAAACCACTAGATTGTTTTTGAATTCACAGCACGAGATGGGTTCAGTTTGAATTCTATCTCCTCCCATGGTAGAATTACAACGTATGCCACAGAAACCCCAAATCTCCTTAGTCATCTTTATAGGAGAATTACTAACATGAACAAGGCTAATAATGTAGGTAATAACATCACACACATTATCATAAATATGGGAATCCTTGCAAATGCCAATCCCATGCTTAACCATAATAACCTGGCACACGCCATGATGATATGGCCGTCCACTCACCTTATGATAAAATGGAGCGGAGTTGATAGTAGAGAAAGTACGAGAGGACTCGTACTTCAAGATACACGTCAGCCCCCTCACAAGGAACTGACAATATGAGCTATCGTTCGAACACATCTGACTCATCAAGACCCGGCCATGTCCTTAAGAATGAGAGCCTTAAGATTTAAAGGGATATGATCAAATTGGTGCCAAACCCTCCAATTTGAATACCGTTGTCCAAGTTTAGCATAGGCATCTGCAACTCCATTGCCCTCACGGTAAATATGTGAAATATTCACATTAGTAATCCTCTGCAAGAGAAGCTGGATATCCCCAATAATGTCTTTCAACTGAATGCCAACATTCGACACATTGGTAACGGCATCAATGACCAATTTAGAATCTCCCTGGATATCCAAATTCCTAATACCAAGGGATATGGCCAATTTAATCCCCCAAAGAAGAGCCATGGCCTCAACATAGTTATTGCTGTGATAGCCTAG
The DNA here is from genome assembly GCA_027924645.1 of Cunninghamia lanceolata. Lineage (NCBI taxonomy): Eukaryota > Viridiplantae > Streptophyta > Pinopsida > Cupressales > Cupressaceae > Cunninghamia > Cunninghamia lanceolata. The sequence continues at coordinate 9,855,027 of BSBN01000837.1, read as the reverse complement.
ACCTCCAGCATAGATAGCAAGCATCCACCCTTTATCATCTTTGATGATCCCTCCCCCACTAGTAGTGTAATGCCCCGCCATGAATACCTCAGAGAACATCACATTTATGCTATATGCAATAGGATAAATTTTTTTTTTTTAAAAGATAGAAATAACAAAGTAATGTTAACACATCATTTAACTAATGACTTGTCCTCTAAGATAACATGGCTGCATTACTTGACAAAACAATTAACGTAATCTAACACACATCATGAATTAACATCAGTAAATCATCATAAATCTAATGTACTAAATCAATAAACATATCATATAAGTATTCATCAGGATCTAGTACATAGTCACAATTTCTCCCGACATATGAATACAACATTACATCGTTACATTATCATCTTCTGAATACATATGAATACATACATTATGAATAATCTGATACACAGGATAGCACATGAGCATAATAACTGTCTCCATAAATAGGTACACGATCTAAATCTGCTACAGGAGGTACCACCTTCTTGTACACGAACAAAGGCAAGGAGAAACCAATGGAGATGAAACACATCCACCCGACCATGTGGAACCCTAAGGTCCACCCTCCGTGCTAGGAGATAATATAAGGTCCCAAACATCAACCAGTTAGGTAGACAATTAACTAACATGTACAAGGACTAAACATGACTCCATCACAAGCAAATTAATATCACTTCCAGAGGCAACACAAGACAAATGGGGAGAGGACAACTAGGGAATGCTAGGCTGCAGTAGGGAGAGTGTCATCGCATGGCCCTAACATGGGTTACCTTGACAACCTCTAGCTAGACACCAGCCCCCATCCATGGGTTACCCTAACAGTCTCTTGCTAGGCGTCGGCCCCCATCTATGGTTACCCTAACAGCCTCTCACTAGGCACCGGCCCCATAGGGTGACACATGCGGAATCAACCTTCCTTTCGTGAGGACAAGGAAGTTGATCTTGCCAACCAGGCCTTCTCTACCCATCCTTAGTCTAAATGAGCACTACAGGCATGGGAGAGGAAATCTAATTATCTTGTTAATGTGTAATTTACCCTTTTCCCCCCAGTTCATTTTTAGGTTTTCACTTAATTAACAACTTTCAATGGGTTATCCTGACAGACACTTTGGGCACCGGCCCCACATTGAAAGCCACTCCCCTACCTGCATCTAGAAACCCTAACATCAGGCAAGACAATGACTATCATACTGATATGTGTATATAAACAATGCAAGGCATTTACCTTCTTGCATACAAAACATAATCACAATGACCAACCTGTACATCATTGTCCAAAACTTTCTGTTGATCAATCGCAATATCCATAACAACACATATCCAGAGCAAGGTATGGGTCGTCTTGCTCGCAAATCTCGATCATGAACAAAATAGTTTCTCATTATGATTTCCAAGATCTCCCCATTACAATACTAAACACAAGCTCGATATCGACACATACGTGAAGGAGATTTAATCGCACCATAATATATTCCCAGCACAGTATGTACATCATCTCACATTATTGTTTACCAAGGCCCACATACATAGACAAAAGACATCATGTTCTTACAACATCCTGATTTCAAGACACCCATCAACAAAATACCTACAATCAAATCATATTCAACCAATAGCAAGATTACATATACATAAGAATCATACAAATGACTACCCCTCTTAGCCTCTGGAATCAACTTCCACTAGACACCACTATAACACAACAATCGCACATCGACATCCACTCTAAAAAGCACAGCTTCATCAAATAGACGAATCCAATTACAATCCCATAAGTGCAATATAAAATATGACATACTAACCATGGGTCTTCGAAATAGTAATGGTACTCATAAGATGCCCATAATTCAATACAACATTTACTTCAATTATTCTACTAATCCTTGTAACTAAGAAGATATAAACCTAAAAGATACAACAACATAATTTATTATATCAAATGAGATTCATAAATGTGTACCACCTTATGAATGCAAATATCAATTCATCAAAGTCCAAAACACTTTAACATTAATTCACTATCTTCAGCCTAGCAACAAAACCTATTTTCCTTAAAATTAAAAGAAGTACCAACGATTAGATTTCCAAATCTATAAGGACACTTATTTAAAAATGACTACTTTAGTTTAACATAACCAACTAGCTTTACAATGACTAATCAATAACTTGAGGTTTATTGGAAAGCATAGAAGGGAAGAACTATTTAAGTCGAAGTGAGACGAATTGTAAAGTTCCATCACAAATCAGTATGCATGACACAACAAAATAGAAACAATTGCCAAAAGGAAAGTTCTATCAAGCTACACCGTTATTTGCTCTATCTTTAAATATATATATAGAAGGAGAGAGATCTTAACCCATGAAAATATCTATTCTTCAATTGGGTAAAGAAAACCATTACAACTAAAAGATCCTATATCCAAATCTAACAAAAAAATTCTACAATGATGCTAAACACCCTTAAAGTTATAATATGACACTTACACTAAACCAAGACTAATTTTAAGAGTCTACTTGATTCCCATAACCTACTATCTTCAGAAATCAAGCTTCTAATTCACTATATGAAACCTAGATTCATTTTATTTCTCTTTCTAAAATATTTCTTGTTTGCAATAAAGAAGAATTACAATTTTAAATTCCAAATACTATATAAACATAGCTCCTTGATTGACTAAAATAATTACGTACATAGGATATACTTAAGGGATGGTTAATATAGCTAGATTGAATAGCTCACCAAGTCCAGATGATGAACACAATCACAATACATTGACAATTTAATTTAGTTAGGGTAATGACCAACATTAATGTTTGATTTAATCTTAAGTCAATAATGATATTTATATAATATTTGAATGAATATTCCTTATATGTAAAATACATTAGATTCACCCTATGTCCCTAAGTTCATCAATTAATAGATCATTATTGTATATAAAACCTAAGACTCCTATCATACAAATACATAACTTAATATGATAAAAATATATTTTTGCCAATGCAAATATTTTAATAATTAAGCTATTGAAAACGAGCAAACCTTATTGCATTACACCTACAGTTGATCACTATGTGTGCATGGTTGACCTTCTTGCCTCTTGTGGCTATCTTCAGGACACCCTAAACTTTATCATTGAGATACCAGTTAAATCTGTGGTGGTTGTATGGATGTGTTTTCTTGGTGCTTGTAGATAACATATGAATATAGGCTTATGAGTATTTACAACAATGCTGCTTTTTATTTGAATCTTGAAAATGTTGTTCAACTTATATTCTCTCAAACATCTACGCAGAAGGGGACAGGTGTGGTGATGTTCAAATTTGGTAAGGAGATTGATGAACGATAAAGGAATTAAAAAGATCCAATATACAACCTTGTAAATAAAAACAAAATGGCCTCATGACAAGATAGCAGTTGTATCGACCCTTTATAGTATATAGAGGCATTAACAACACTACTTTTGTGTAGTAGTAAAATCACATTTGTAGATAAAGGAGATCTATGCAAAGTTGGAGAAATTGGCTTGGAAGATGAAGGCAGCAAGGTATTTTCCAGATTCAAGATATTTACTTAATGCTATAGAAGATTAGGAAAAATAATTATTTATCTACCAAACATTGAAGTTACAGGTATAAAACTATTGGTAATGTTGAACGAAGTAATCAGAAAAATCAACTTGGACTATAATAATGTGCATCATATCAAATCTCCAGTAATATTTAAGTGATATCCATCAAGCAAAATGGTAGGGAAATGTTTGTCAGATGAGGTAGTTACAATCACCCCCGCAGGCATGAATGTGATAAGTGAAAGCATAGACAAGCGTGTGAACTGTTTGGTTTATGCACAAAATGAATTCGCTGAGAAGGCTTTAGAAACTTTCAAGCAAATGCAATCGCAGGTGTAAGGCAAAATTCCACCACCGATGCCAATGCCAAGATGGGAGCCTTGGGACAACGTATGGACATCCTTCAACGTATAAAGGAAGGGGCATTTTGTTCAGATATTATAGTTGGAAATGCTCTGGTAGACATGTATGCAAAATTTGGACGCATAGACAAGGCACATGGGAGCAGGTTTTTGGCCGAATGCCTCAAAGAGATGAAATCTCATGGAACACAATGCTTGCAGGATATGCATAGAATGGATTTGTTGACAGGCTCTAAAACTTTCAAGTAAATACAATTAGCAGGTTTAAAGCCAAATTCCACACCCTCTGCCAGTGCCAGTGTGGCCACTTATAAGGCGTGATAGAAGTTCAAAACCCCGTCTCTACAATTCATAATTCCAGTGGATATGTGGGATTGGTTGTAGTGTAATGAGAATACTTATAAGAGCGTGATCATAAGTCCAAGAATACGATACTATAATTCTCTCCAAATTCTCGTTTGGTGATGGTTAAATGAATTTTTGTTTACATACTTTAAGAAACAACAATGAGATTGAATAGGGATTACCTTTACAGCAATGGTTGCATTGTTGCCTTGATGAGGCCTTTGCAGACGATCCCATAGGCCCCAAACCCAATAACCTCATCTAGCATGTAATTCAGTCCAACGTTCCATATTTGGCCATTAACTTTGTAAAGGCCTCTCTAGTTATCAATCTCCATAGCACAAGATGTTTGCAAAGGCATTCTGCTCTCTTGTGTCGTGCTTAAGAATATCTGTGCACTGCTAGATCTGAGAACTATTTTCCTCTTCAAAGATAGATTGCAAATGAACAAAATGTTTCGAGTAAAAACAAGAACATCTAGTGCTGGCTCTTTCCTTCTCTTCTCACCATGCAATGCTATGTTCATTTCCTCTTTCGCCTCTCCCCCCCAAAACAGAAATCGAATCCAATCTTTATACATCCCCAACCAAGAAAAATGTTTCAGGAGGAGACAAGGTACGGGAAAAACAACCAACTCCAACTAATTACAAAATATTAAATTTATTAAGCCCAAAGTTATAAAATAATTACCCAATCTAATTTATTCACGTAAACGGGTAATTTATTTACCACCACATTGACACATACAAACAATTAATTGTTTACCCAATTGCATACAACATAATATTATTATCATTAATAATAATTATTAAAATAATATTACACTACACATTAACAATAATTTATTTATATTTATGGGTTCACAACCAACTTATTAAATCTGAATAATAATAATAATATGATATAACATTATTAAATATTATAGTGGGTTAAATAATAGTATACTATATACTATAATAATTTCTATTACACCACAACAAAATCTAGGCACATATCATTAACCCACCAAGCAAGAAAGATCTCGAATGCCAAATCAACACAAGTTCACAAGCCAGGGCCAAACTCGCACTTAACCAACAGGCTCCATCAAATATCAATCAGTTGCAAGACCTGACATACTGACAGAACTGACAGGTTGAACTAGACATGTCATGCATCCTGATCGAGGATGATGACTTGGGATGTGGGACCTTAAGTTATCTCCAGAACAACTTATCCATTGGGTTTAGGGCACGCTCATACCTATTAATTCAGGTGGAGTCGATGCCAGGTACCTGCATCCTACAACAAATAACACAGTCAAGCATGTATAGATACATAGAAGGTGACACTAGGTGAAGAAGGAATCACAATATCGTAGGGCACTCGCAAGTGAGTGATGCAACATCGTCCTTTCCACATAAACTCAATCTAGATCAGATACCACATAATCATAACCAAATCCAATCTACCTCATTGTCTAAATAGAACCATACACTGAACATATAGGTGCATGAAATTGAATGAATCTCAGAAGTACCAGCATAACAATTAAATCTAGCATAATCAGTCCATGAGATCCATTCTAACATATAACAATTGTAGTAAGATCGACATCGTAATCATTGGAATGCAAAACAATGTCAAAGCCTTACCTTAATTATTCCTGTTATTTTACCTTCATAGTCATGCGCCTTGATCAGTCCACCTGTACATCCAAGGTGAGAACGGAGGGGCACTACAAGCAGTACCATCAATCTTAGAAGCCCCATCAAAGTTGAGTTTCATCCAGTTAGAAATCAGAGGCCTCCATCTAGTATTAAGCCTCTACAACAATTTGGTATTGTTATGAGCAGGAATATGGTTGAGAATCTTCGAGTTTGCCGCTATTTATTCTTCCTCCTAGGTCAGAGGTTTCTCTGTGATACGGATATGGGCCATAGTGACACTCTCAAGGAGAGTCTTAATGAAAGTATGAGAGACCTGGGAGGCATCTCGAGCAGTATCCCTAAAAATCTGATGATTGTGCTCTTTCCACAAAGTCCAGCTCAAACACGACAGAGTATGATTCCATAACTCAACAAGCCAGGGGTGGGAAAAGGGAGGATACCAACTATTAATAACTTCTTGGATATCAAAATTGTAAGCCCACTGAATACCAAAATTGTTGAGGATTAAGTTCCAGATTTCCCTAGCAAAGTCATAGTGGAAGAATAAATGAGAAACCGTTTCCTCCTTTTCACAGCACAGACAGCATCTGTTGACCAATGTAAAACCTCTCTTCTGCAAATTATCCTGGGTCAGAATTTTGTTATGAATAGAGGCCCACCAGAACATGTTAATTTTTGGGATCAGTTTGTGATTCCACACTTTTCTCCATATCTCCTTTCTATGAACCTCAGGGACCAATAAGTGATAGGCAGACTTAACAGAGAATCTACCATTCTTGTCTGACCACCAAAACTGCTCATCTTCATGAGGGAAGAGAGGGATTCTAACTTCCAGAATCAACTTTTGAACCATCTGGGCTTTAGAGGTAAGATCAGAGCAATGAGTACAGCAATCCACCAGATTTCTCCAGCTCCTGTGACCATTATTGTTTAACATGTAATCACTGACCTTATCACCAAAAAATTAAGTAACAATGCCAGGAATCTCACCCAGATCCCTTTGAGTGATGAGAGCCTTATCTTTTATCCAAATATCAGTCCAAAACTTGATAGCCATACCACTACCCAATTTCCATCTAATCCCTTGCGTGAGCAGACTTCTAGACTTCAACATTGTGTTCCAGATAACAGATCCCTTAGGAAGACCTTCTTGCTGGAGGAAGTTAGACTAGTCAGTGACATGTAAATATTTGGCTTGCATGATTTCTCCCCAATCTTTAGGATGATGAATCAGGTTCCAATTGATTTTAGAGAGCATGGCTTTATTCATATTACGTATGGTTCTGATATTGAGACCTCCATGGGATTTAGGGAGACACACTTTTTCCCAGCTAACCAGGGACATTCGTTGTTTATCTTCAGCTCCCGTCCATAAAATTTTTCTTTGAATCTGTTCCAGCTTGTCAGCAAAATAAGTAGGAATTTTGAAAAGAGAAAGGAAATAAGTGGGTATACCTTGCAAGGAGGCCCGAAGAAGCTGCAATTTACCAGCACTACTGAGGACTTTTCCCTTCCAACCAATTAGCTTTCGCTAAGTTCTTTCCAAAAGGCTATTCCAGAAAATTTGAGAAACTTCTTTAACCATAAAGGGGAGACTTAGATAGATAGCAGGAAGAACATCTTCAGCATAGTCCAGGATATGGATGATTTTTTGGTAGAGAGTAGTGGGAGTATGAAAAAAATACACATTACTCTTTTGGAGATTGATGTTTTGCCTAGAGGCTATGTCATAAAGGTTTGAAATAGTCTTCCATCTCCTAGCTTCAAGCACCGAAGAGATGCCAAAAAAAAGGGTATCATCAACAAATTGCTGCACAGACATAGGGGCAAGGGAGGAAGTAGGTTTAATGCCCACAAGATGCTTAGAGGCCACATTAGCTTGAATGTATCTCCCAAGAGCCTCAGCCATAATGATGAACAAGTAAGGAGAAAGGGGATCCCCCTGTCGGAGCCCGCGTGAGGAGGAGAAGAAACCCCTAGGAATCCCATTGACCAAGATAGAAAATTTGGCGGAAGAGACGGCCGTCCAGATGAGGAGATGAATTTTGTCATTAAACCCAAATTTTCTAAGAACTTGAAATAGAAAAACCCATGAGACCCTATCATAGGCTTTAGAGATATCCAACTTGAGAGCCATACCAGGAATTCTATTCTTCTCCATGGAATGAATAGTTTCATGGGTGGAGATCACAGCATCCAAGATTTGACACACTAGGACAAAACCTTTTTGAGAAGGAGAAATAATTTTATCAAGAAAAGGTTGAAGTCTCATGACAAGGGCTTTGGTGCAAAGCTTATAGACAGTATTACACAAGCTAATAGGTCTGAAATCAGAAAGATTGGTGGGTTTTAGCTTTTTAGGGACCAGGGCAATAAAGGTGTTATTGAGCTGCTTTAAAAGCTTACCAGTATTGAAAAAATCACGAACCACAGCAGTGAGATCAGCCCCCACAATATCCCAATATTCTTGAAAAAAATAGGAGGGAAGCCATCCAGACCCAGAGCTTTAAAAGGACCCATAGAGAATAAAACAGCACGAACCTCCTCCTCAGAAATAGGCCTCAGCATTTCCAGATTATCTTCCTCAGTTATGAGACAGGGGATCTTGTCAATAAATTGATTAGTAGCCCTGTCATTGTCAACACCAGTGGCTAGTTCAGTCAACAAATTCTAAAAAAATAACACAGCTTGTTCCCCAATCTCGTTGTCCTTAGTGATAACATCACCATTGTCCAAACATAGTTTTGTGATGGAGTTAGCCTTTCTATGTTTCATGGCAGAAATATGAAAAAAGCAGTATTGCGATCTCCCTCCTTAGGCCACTGAATCCTAGATTTTTGCTTCCAAAAGACCTCTTCGTGGCACATAAGATTCTTCCAATCTGAAATTAGATCTTGTTCTTTCTTAGAAGTATCTTCTAAAACATCACCTTGAGCAATCTGTTGCTGGATATCCTCAAGCTGTCCAGCTAAAGTTTTCTTCTGCCAAAACACATGACCAAAACTGTATCTATTCCATCCACGAACCTCCTGTTTGATATGCAGAAGCTTCTTAACTAATCTGAACATAGGAGTACCCTAGATAGGAATTTGCCACCATTGGGTCACCTGTAGTGCCCCTCAACTTATCGTCTTTTGGATTGATGTTTGCTTAGTAGTACTGGACATTTTGACAGTATTTTTAGATCGTTGATGATGGATTTCTAGTCATTTTGCTATTTCAGTATGAACCTAATTGTTATGATAACAGATGTTGATGATGGATTATGTCATTTTATGCTTTACAATTTGATAAATGAACTGATGTTTTAGATGCTTTGATGTTATTCATTATATGGGATTGGAAGTTAGTTGATCATTTTATGTTGTAGACTAGTAATCTGGTACCTTGTTTAATATAGTTTATGGTTATTCATAAACGTGAATGGAACAGTGTTGTATTACTCGTTCTCGAGTACCCTACCTCACTGCGATTTCCATTCACGATAGGACTGCATGTGATGTATATGTATATCTTGTTATGGTTAACTGTGCATTGCTGCAGGATGCAGGTACTAGGCATCGACTCCACCTGATTACGGGTCTGAGCGTGCCTTTGCCAATGGATTAGTTGGTTGGAGTTAATGTGAGGTCCCTAGTCAGTGTTCCTTCGTCGTCAGTTTACCCTTATGGTTATTGGTTGTCATTCGCCCATGTCTTACTGTCAGGTAATATTGTATCTTGGAGTCAAATCAAGTTCGAAGGTGTCTATGTATGTGTGGTAATGTTGTGCTTTAATTAGAATTATTCTACGGAAGAGTATAAGTGTTGTTATATAGGCATAAAGTCGTTGTTGTCGATTTTAGCTATAAATAAATTATTATTTTAATAGAAGTGTTGTTGATAAATAAAGTTGTAAGAAGTTTGTATTATTCGATATAATATTATTTATAATAAATATTTAAATAAATAAATATATGTAATCATGTTGTAAATTGTGATTCACAACTTGATTAATAAAATAAATTAAAGGATAGTACAAAATTATATAATTGTCGAAATAGTACTATTCCATTTATAACAATATTTTGGGTCGGCTATAAAAAAAATAATAATAAAATAAAGTATCTAATAATTGGGATCTTTTAATTAAATAAAAAATACTTATTCTTTAAAGGAGTCATGCACGGAATCACGTGCCAAGCCCTTGGAGAGGAGAGAGGCTGAGTTATAAAAGAGCTGTAGGTGCATCAAGGACAGTAACACAGGTGAAAGGAAATAAGCAGCTTGGAACTGTAGCGATTGAAGCAGATTCGTCGAGTGGATTGCGTAGCCAGGTTCCGTCGAATGCTTTATCTCTAAATTTTCTTTCCGAATTTGCAAATGTTGTTGTAGTTTATCTAAAATTACAAATAGTTCTGTAGACTGTCCTCTCTGTGTTTAAACAGTATCTTCGCTTAAGGTTTAAATACTTCGTGTCTGCTCAAAGATTCCGTAAGTCATTTGTCTTCCTTCCACTATTTGCCGAATCATTCCGTATGCACTCTCAGACTGGCGAAACCTTGCTAGGGTTTGTAGATGTAAAATGACACCTCCTTAAGATCCCTTAGAACTCCATTTTCTGTCATCACTACAGTAATCCTTCGCCATGTTATTTCCTTGTCGTCTGAGAACGTCTCCCTTCGAGCATGATAGGTCACTCTCCTCTGGTCTCTGCTCACACTATTGGAGAAGGCACTTTGGTATAGGTGTGCGAATGATATTGCTATATGCTACGAAACCCTTCCTTATTTCCTTAGTTTGTGCGCTTTCACATAGCATTTGATCTCTGATATTTCTAAATGCCATGAAACCCTTCCTTCTTCGATATTGAAGTTTCCTTGGATTCTGTTTACCTCACCTACACTCGTTTCATCGAAATCCTAGCCATTTGGGCTGAGCATATATCTTACGGAGGTCAGTTATGAGGTTCGCACCTGTAATGCCAGTGTAATGTAGAAATATTGAGGTGAATCCCTCATATTCTAGATGCGAGACTGGTGAGCAGTGGTGTTGAACTTAGTTATCGGGTTGCCTGAGATTCTATTCATCTTATTTTGTTTCTTTAGGTTTTATTTGCTAGTAGATTGATATTATCTAGCATTGCTGTAAATTGTACTGGGGCGTGATAGAAAGTTCGCTGCTTTATTTCATCTTAAATGAAAGTAGACTCGATTTATTCTGTAGTGGATCGGTAATATCAGATTATACTGTGAGTTTATGCTATGGCGTGAAAGGGAGGTGGCGATTAAGAGAGTTTGCTGCCTTATTTCGTCTGGAGTGAAAGTTCTGATGTCTTTTCATTCGCCATTCCACCAGACGATGCTGCCCTCTGATTTGTCCACTCTATTACTGGATTATCACTGACCTTCAATCAACTATGCAGTGTCTGAATGAATCTATTTACTGTGCATTTAGTATACTACTATCGATTACCAACCACTCTCCTAGTGCATCTGGCTGGATTAATAAATTAGGATTCCTGCATTGCAAAACATGAAAATCTAAAGTTAGTTGTTATATCTGACCAGTCCACTCCATAGTTAGGGTGATCGAAATCATACTGGCCTACAAACAGTTGATAACCATCAGATAGAGCGATTATGATCATCCTGGGTGGATCGCCCTTGCCTTGAACGAATTCATTGGCTAAGTGTTGTCTATTTTGTCTTGCATCGATTACTACTGCTCTCACAGCGAATCTGGAGGAGTATTGCCTGAAATGCATTATGTTCTATATTTGCTAGATCGCTGTTACCAGCCAATCGCCACCTTGGGTATATTTGCGGCCACTACAATCACAACCCTTCCAATCGCTGCAGATTTAACTGTGATCTCAATATTAAAGTTTAAGGTATACATTTAACTCGAGGAGATGAATAATGCAGCCTCCGCATTTGTCTTATCCAAACATCCAAATGACACTACAATTATTAACAGTTTGAAACATTAAAATCTAAAAGTTAGTCGAGTTATGATGTAGATCACCCTTGTCTTGGCTGGGCGCACTTCTGAAGGAATTCAACTCTGTAGAACGCTGCCCATAGAAGCTAACCTACATCGCATACCTTCTGCAATCAGGTCAATGCACATAGAATGTTGTTTCTGTCAACTAGATGCATCGTATACCACAGTTCAACCTCTTTTAACAGCAATTTTGGTATATAACTAGAATATCACCGTGGTTTGTTTTCACATTGCTGAGACGTCTGAGAGGTTCCTTCCTCTAGATTACACCTTCACACCAGTCCACAGACTTCAACCAGACCACACAACCAACACAAACTTAGCAGTTATCTTGATGATGTAGTTTGGTGCACCCTCTGAAGGCCAGTGTAGCGAGGGAATTCAACTGAGTACATACAGAAATCAACTATCAAATCCTACAGAATGATTGAGATGTCAATGTCTGTCTGAAATAAATTGTTTAAGTCCGATGCTATCAATCGAAGTATTGTCATCCCTTTTAATGGTAAAAAAGTCAATAGCAATCTAACACCTCTGTGAATTATGATAGATTTTATCAGCGGCAACAGATAAAGCAATCAGGATGCCATGGAGATAAACATACTTTATGCATCGATCAAGCGTAACGGCATATGTATGGTCATTCTGATCTTCTGTTTAGACAGACTTAAATCATTTCGATTAAAACATTTTTGAGTCACCATTACGACGAAGACATGTAATAAACCATTATGCCGTCTTTGACGACTTTTCCTCGGTATGACTGTCATGTAGTTATATGATATTCTTGTTCATCTCACTCCTCGATAGAATAAAGTTAATTGGACAAGTTTGAAGGAAAGATTATAAAGATCGTATTGTTATGGAAGTGACGAATTGAATGTCATAATTGTGTTAAGTGGTTCTTTTATCAATTATTGTAATGATTTAGTTAACCAATTAATTTATCTTTTGAAACAAAATAAAGATTAGTTAGATATTTAGTTGCAAGGTGTTAATTTTATTGTTGTAATTTAACGTTCTTTTATTACGGGAGTTGTTTAAATTAAACTAAGAATGAATTATAGTATTTCATCTCCTGAATTTGAATTGAATTGATTGAGTGTTGTAATGAGTCATATTGAGGTTGTTCAAACTCAAATTTCAGAGGCTAAGTTGTTGTTGTCAAGTATTTGCAACTTGTGTATTGTTGTTTTTGTAATTACGATGTAATAGCGTTTGTGTGTATCAAACATAGTATGAAGTATAATGAGGTACTGTCAAGGTTGAATGTTGTGTCTTGTAAAGTAATAATCTCAGGATGAGATATCAAACCTCTTGTGATCTTATTGTACCGTTTTGTCGTAAGGAGAGACCTGAAATCTGTAAAAGAAATAAAGTATTGTAATGTTAAAAGTGTTGGATAACAATTGATGTTATGATTCTATTTTGATGCAAGAGGGTTTATGCCTTGCAGTGTACATATACGTGTGTTTTTATAAAGTCTTGCATGATGTTTTAAGGTTTACTAGGTGTTAGGAAGGAGAGTGGCTTTCAACGTGGGGCCGGCGCCCAAAGTGGCAGTCAGGATAACCCGTTGAAAGTAGATTAACCAAGTGATAACCTAAAATTAACTAGGGGGTTAAGGGTAGATTTCACATTAATAAGATTAATGGATTCCTCTCCCATGGCCTGTAGTGCTCGTTTAGACTAAGGATGGGTAGAGAAGGCTTGGTCGGCATGATTGACTTCCTTGTCCTCATGAAAGGAAGGTCGATTCCGCATGTGTCACCCTATGGGGCCGGCGCCTAGTGAGAGGCTGTCAGGATAACCATAGATGGGGGCCGGCGCCTTGTGAGAGGCTATCAGGATAACCCATGTTAGGTCCGTGCGATGACACTCTCCCTACTACAACCTAGCATCCCTTGTTCTGTCTCTCCTCATATGTTTTTGTGTCGCCTCTGGAAGTGAAAGTGAAAGTTAAGTTAAGTTATGTTGTGTTGTATTTGCCATGTGTTGTATTGGCGTTGGTTGTCCTTGTTCTTGTTTGTCTTTCGTCTACCTGACTATTAGTGTTTGGGACCTCATGTTAACTCCTAGCTCGGGGGGTGGACCTTAGGGTTCCACATGGTCGGGTGGAAGAGCTATTTTATCCATTGGTTACTCTTGACAAGATCATAAGCAGAAAAAGGATTTGTTCTAGTTGTACTTGTTCCAGTGATGATGATGTAAGTGCACAACCTTGTACCAGATTTGTGTAACAGATTATTCTTTATGTATGTAACTTTTGATATAGACTAAAAGTGGTAATGTAATGATGTCATGATGTACTTATATGAAGGCATTTCAGTTATGTATTTAATCATGCAGATTCTGTTATTTGATGATTTACAATGAATGTGAATAAGTTATTTATTTGAGCATGGACTTGGATCAGTCACTGATGTATGTTAATTTGTGTTAGTTGATTTGTCAAGTGATGCAGCCTTGGACCCTTAGAGAATATGTTGTAATTTGTTGTGTTAACATTACTTTATCATTTTTTTTCAAAAAATTTCTGTTTCATATAGCATAAATGTGTATTCTTTAAGGTGTTCAAGGCAGGCGTTACATCACCAGTTGTCTAAAATCCTTATGCTTAATCCACATAGCTTCAAATCGGAAAGGGAAAGGACCCCGATGACATTGATCATGCCAATGAAGGAAAATAGGGCAGTGATCAGATATGGTTCTAGGAAAAGCCTGCAATTTCATATTATGATGATTGTCCCAGTTACTCGATATAAGGACTCTGTCTAATTTAACTTGGATCATATGGTCCCCACGTCTCCTATTGGACCAGGTAAAAACTTGCTTTTGCAGCTCCACATCAAGCAATCCCCAGACATTAATAAACTCGGCAAAGTCAAACATGCTGTCTGAGTAATCAAGGTTCCCACCATATTTCTTAGAGGGATACAAAGGAGTGTTGAAGTCACTAGCCAACATCCATCTAGAACGCGGAGACTTGGTCAGGGTACTACTCAAATTAGTCCATAAAGATTGTCGCTGAACTCTAGTATTAGGAGCATAAATATTGATTAAATACCAGTTGAGAGAGGGCAAGGAGAAATTGATGACTAGGAAATGCTTGCCAGAAGCCACAGAGGAGCCCTGAATTTTCACACTATTCCACATTGTAACAATCTTGCCAGAAGCCCCTATAGTAGGACTAATACAAAACTCAGCCTTAGGCCATATGTAGTCAGCAATCTTCTTAAAGTTTTCCTCAGTCATCTTGACCTCCTGCAGAAGCAAAATGTCTAATTTATTTTCCAAAATACAGTTTTTGACCTCAAACTATTTTGAGAGGCTATTGAAACCCCTCAGATTCTAGGATAAGATCCTCATTTCAAAGGTTTGAAGGAAGGGACCTCTAGTGTTTTCTGTTTACCACTATCAATTTCCCTGGCAATATCTCATTGTTGAGTTTCCCGTAGGGTTGGTCTCCCTTGTTTGGAGTTAGTGCCAACATTAGCAGTCTTTTTACCTTTACGAGTCTTCTTTTTAGGGGTAATCCATCCCTCTTGGTCATTCCCACTACCACTGGGGCCAGTTTCAACTGTCAAAGGAGGATAAACAATATGATCATCTAATTCCAGCACATGGTTCCTGGTTGACTCAAGATTTTTAGCACCTAAGGGAACAACAGATAAAGCCTATGGATCAAGGGCTTTATCATCTTCAACAGCCCCATCAATCAATCGATCCTATATTTCTCCCTCCTCAAACCCACTAGAAGTCTGTTGCACCACATGACTAACGGTGCCTAAAACTTCATTCTGACAAACTATGTCCAGAATCGGTTTAGTATTCTCCTCTAGATAAGCATCATCCTTATTACCTGTAGCCATCTGACTGGGCGCATCCTTAGCCTATTCAGTATGGTCACCTTGGAAAACATTTTCCACAGTACCCCCCATTCCCTGATGGTCAGGGGTAGCAACTTTTTGTGAATGGTCCTCAACCTCATCATGGGGGTCAGTCTTTCGACCCATTTGCTTTGCCTTACATTGAGTCATTATATGGCCCTTCTTCTTGCATATCTGACAGAAAGTGGTGGCATTTTCATAAAGGATTGGCTGAGTCCAAATCCCATATTTAGAGTTTAACTCAATGGACACAGGAAGGGTTTGGTTGATCTCCACATTGACACAAAAATGAACAAAAACACAGTGAGATTGAGTATGGGTAGTATGATCCATAGGTTAAACTGGCCAAAAGAGTTACCAATAGCAGAAAAAAATTTCATCCCAGAATTCCAAGGGAAACCCAGGTAATCGAACCCAAACAGGAGTAGACTTGTTGAGATCCGAGCTAGGGTCAAACCTAGGTTTCCATTAGCACAAAGCAAGTGAGTGTGACCCATAAAGCCAGGGTCCCCCAGCAAGAGTATCAATCATATCCTCCCTACTGGTAAATTTAAAAAGGAATAAACCTCTTGCCATAGCAATGACTGAAACACTACCCTTGATTCTCCACCGAGATGATACCCATTTTTAGACCATCTCTATATTAGGACGGAAGGAAAAGAATTTACCTACCAGAGCAAGATCCATGGTTGCCACGATCTCTTCAATCAGACCATCTAGAATATCCAGAGCTGTTCCATCTGCAGAAGCTTTCTTGATAGGCAGACCCGTCATGCATTTAGAAGGCCCCATCTGTTCCCCTGTTACCTCTTGTTTCCATCTGTTGGAAGGAGTGTCCTCCATCATAGTCCTAGAGGCACTGCCCAAGGCAGCCGCCTCCATTGGCACCAAAAGTAGTCAAAGAAAAACCCTAAAAAACCCTAAACAGCCATGGGAAGCAGAGAGAGCGATTGTCCAATTGTTGTATTATTTTGTTATTCTAGTATTCTACAAGACTATTTTTCTATCAATGTTTCATTCTATTATTCTATTATTCTACCATTATATTATTCTATAAATCTTTTATTCTATCATTGTTTCATTCTACCATTCTATAATTCTATCATTCTTTCATTCTACAATTCTATTATTCTATCATTCTTCCATTCTATCATTTGATTATTAATCTATTATTCTACTATTATATCATTCTTTCATTTTATAATTCTATCATTCTATTTTATATAAATGTATTATACTATCATTCTATAATTTTATCATTCTATTATCATATAAATGCTTTATTCTATTATTGTTCCATTCTATCATTCTACAATTCTATTATTCCTTCATTCTATCCATTTATAATTCTATCATTCTATTATTACTTAAATCTATTATACTATCATTCTATAATTTTATAAATCTTTTATTCAATCATCCTATATATCTATTATTCTACAATTTAATTATTCTATCACTCTTCCATTCTATAATTCTATAATTCTATAATTCTATCATTCTATTATTCTACAATTCTATTACTATATCATTCTTTCATTATATCATTTTATTATTCTATTATTCTGTCATTTTGTAATAACTTCTAGATTATTCTAAAAGTTTGATATTCTGCAATTCTATCCATCTTTCATTTTTTCATTCCATCATTTTGTTATAGTATCATTATTTAATCGTAACATTCTATTATTATATAAATCTAATGTTATATCATTCTTTCATTCTACCTGTAACATCCCGCTACGTAACCCCGAAGGGTAATAGCCTAAAGGAGCAAGATAAATTTATTTTTTTTGACATAAGTAAACATACATAGATTTAGCTGTCAATTCGATAGATTGATACCATTCATTTTAAACACTAACAAATGTTCCAAATCTCATATGATAAAAACGTGAATCAATAAGCATAAATTATAGGTGGATTTGATACCCACATTGGAATCCATAAAGTAATAAAGGAACATCACATTTCTTCTCATTAAATACATTGATTACAACTTCTCTTCTAAGAGAGTTCAATTACATAACTACATATACAATTACAATGATATATTCCAAAATATGAAACAAGTACACAACATAGTCCTGAGAATGATACAAAGACTGAATAGGTACAATAATTGAATGAAGTGATGGAGAGAGAGATCATCTCAAACTCATGCTCCAAAACCTATTTGCCAGTCCCCAATGGTGGTGGTAATGCCTCCCAACCATGTGGAATCCTAAGAGACCACCCCACCGTGCTCAGAGATAGTCACAAGGTCCAAACAGATGAACAATAACAAGGGGATACAATGTAATGCCCCGCCATGCAACCCTAGAGATAAGTCAACTAAAGCAATAAAAAAGGTAGAAATATTTTTTTTTGTAATAGAATTAACCAATTTAACATAGTCTAACACAACAAGTTAACTACATCTCTAGGGATAACATGACTGCATTATTGAAATTAAGCAGTAACCAACAACATACATAGCTCATTCAAACATGATTATATTACATGATCTAACTAACAGCCACAGTTGTTCTAAATCCAAATGAGTACACACACACACAATGAAGTAATGTTTACCTAAAAATGAACTCAATAGGTGGTTAAGATTCTAATTTACATATTTTATCATAGCTCCAGAGTTGATGCATAGTGGCACAAGGGAAGCAACAACACAATGGTTTACTACCCACTCACCCACTCACCAAATGCAAATTATGGATTTGTGGTCTAGGCTATTGTCTAACCCTTGAGACTATTTATACACCCTATGGCAGGTCTGAAAACACCTTACCAACACTTGGTTTGATCACCAACTTCATTCAACTCTCTAACCTTGACTAGGTCTAGTGAGGCTACTAGCCCTCCGAAACTACTTTTCTTCACAACAAATGACAAAAACCCAAAGGACTAGGCAAAAAAATGGTGGTTTTAGATAACCTCTATGGAACCCTATCAAACTCCCAAGTCTCCTATTCCAACTCTACTCCAGCAATCCAGAACACTCATTTGGTCTTCTAGGCCTAATTGATCACTTTAGGCTAGGTTACAAAGCAAGTGCTCAAAATTGGGGTCATAAACCTGGGGCAGGAACTTGGATCTCTTCTATGACCTACAAACAACTCACAAACCAACTTTCATTCGCTCACCTATCAGATTTTGTCATCTACATCAATAAACTGCACAATTCTGGCCAAATACATAGGAATACTTGACCTAGGGCATCAAATTAAAAATAGAAGACTACATTTTCAAACAAAAATCTTTTGGAATCTTATAGTATATACCCCTAGCCTATATTGCACCAGTTTTTGTGAATTTTCAACAGTGGGAATGCATTCTAGGGTCGGATTTCTATGGCTGCCCTAGAAAATAGGGTTTCTAGACCTGTTTTGAAAGAAAAATCTATAACTTTTGATCCTGACCACTTCAGGACCTCAATCTAGTTGCATTGGAACCCTGACTCCAAGAATTTTCATAAAAAGTACATTTGCACCCCTGGAAAATCCGTACAGGCTGTACATAGCAAGAAAAATAGCAAAAAATAGTCAGTTTTATTGATTTTTGCCCAAATTCTGTACAAAAACTTTCTCCTCCGTACTGGAGCAAATGTCCTCCATATCAACCTATCCAAGTTAGTTTACAACTTCTCCAAATAGTTTTAATAACCAAAATGAAGTTGCAACCGGTCAATGTGTCATTGACACCATTGACAACACTTGACACTATGGAGTTTTTTTATTTTCCAAAGGATGGTGATTTGTTTTTCTTGTCCAATGGAATCAAAACATCCTCCATACTCCCAAAACATCCTAAAACACATAAACAAAAAAAAAAAACTCAAAAACTAATCATTAGACCTTCTAGGTCTAAGTGGCATAACAAGGATCCAAATGGACTAAGCATGATTGAGGTTTATATGGTCACCTCAATCATCTTGACCACACAAAAAGGACCATATACTCATGGCTAAAGCCTTATTACAATCAAAACCACAACTTTCAAAAAAAAATGCAAACAAAGTGACTTTAGGAACCAAGGCGCTCCTAGGTGCCCTACACCAAGAGTCCTACATGGCTTATAGATCTCAAACTGCACATCTCAGTAAACATTAGTCCTGTATAGTTATGTATTACACATTACAAATATCAATTGTATGAAATGACAAACCTAAGGCCCTAAGGGGCCGACCTAACGTCTCGGGGGCTCATATTGGCCTTGCCTACGTACGTGGAGCACAGAGACTTCATAGTTCGGGACAATGAACTTAAAATCATAAGATGGAACCAAACATAACAACACATGCTATCATAAAATAGTTAACTATCTTCACTAATTGTCTTCATAGAAAAGATTCATAAATTGACCCCAAAATATTTGCATTTTACAAAGATAGAAACTCATAATTTTCACTTTTAAATAATGAGGAATAGATATCCAAACTTATTCACCACCTCAAGAAGAGCTAATTATCTATTTGCAACATAACATGTTCTTCCTTAAATAGTTTCTTGTGTATACAAGTAGCCAATAAGTTAAACCAAGTCATCCCATTTCTATTCCACAACTACACTTCATTCCTTGTTTCTTTTTGTGTAGTCAAAATAAGATAGGAGATAACTTACCTTGATAATTCTAATCCACTTAGTAAAACAAGACGTATTAGAACTGTTGTTGAAGAGCTTCATAAGGGTTTGTAAGTATAATTAGAACATAAATCATACTAAGCCACACAATATATGGAGTAATTCTCAAATTTCAAAGTCACAGATCATTCTCCTAGTGATCATTACACTATCTCTTGACATATTAGAAATTACGATAAAACTTCTATACTTCCAATTGAGACATTAAACTAATCATATTCTATTTTAGATAATACTCCAACCAAGTCATCATTTGAAGATAATTTACCCTTTTGCTATCTTAGTATACCTCACTCCATTCAACAATATACTTTAAATTAACAATGTATTTTTGTACAACATTACTACTGGAATGAAACTAATGTCTTTATATTTATGAAAATAAATTAAATAGATAATTAAATAAATAAAATAATTATCTAAATTAGAACAAAATAAAGTAGATAAAAAAAATTCAAATTTAATTAAATTCTCCTCTCCAAAATACATGTAAGGTTAAAGTAACATATTCTAAATTTTACTTTAAGTAAATATCATTAATTTGCTATGCTAATTCCTTTTTTTTTAAAGGAAATATAATGCTGGTTTATTTATTTACTATTAAGTGATACAAATCTTTATCTTAACCTATAAACTCTCTAATTTAGCTTTTATTTAATGATTCCATATAAGAACATCAATAAAACACATACAAATGAATAAAGTTTAATCATACATAACCATCGATATAAATAAAGATTAAAATTAATGTTAACTATTGCTAAAATGTCTCAAGCATATTAAATAAATGAATTAACTATAACTTAATCCTTACACGTGTATGCAACAACAGGTCTCTAAGCATGCTAAAAATAGGCGCATAGCAAGGTTTATTTTCTATTTGATAGAGCACCTAAGAAGATTTCATCTCAAGGAATTTTTGATAAAAGTAAAAGGCTTTGTTGAAGGTTTTAGAAACTTCAAGAACCTGGTAAGCGAACTACTTGAGAAAATCATATGTTGGAGTAAATCACATTTAATATTAATAATTAAACCTTATCTTTTAAAACAAAAAAAATCTATATAAAAAGCCCGAGAGATCACTAATGGAATATAGTGCCTTTCCCAATCTATGTATTGAACTATTACTTTATGGATTGGATTGGAAGGAAAGATTCATAAAATAATTAAATAAAATAACTCAATTTCATTTCAGCCAAAAGAATAGAAAATAAAATCTATAAAGTATTATTTTATATAATGCGCTTACCACACTTTTCTATAAATAAAATATAGTACTGGAAATAAACCCTAATAAAATAGTATATTTTACCCTAATAAAATAGTATATTTTATACCAGCTTTATAGTAAATAAAATGTAGTGTTGGAAATAACCTTTATAAAATATAAAATATTGTACCACACTTGTAAATAAAATAGAGTGATGTAAATTTAAAAGATCGTATAAAATATTATTTTATAGGACTATATTAAACCCTAACAAAATATAATTATAAACAACAATGAAAAGATAATAATTTAAATTTCATTGTGTAGAAAACATAAGTAAAAATTGGTGACAAAATCTATAAAATATAATTCACGTACCATTCAATTAACTTCTGTTCTTCGGGTCTAAAATATTGTAGCCACCTTAAAAAAAACTCCATTGAAATTTATGATGCACAGTGTTCCCAATAAAGTAATTTTCAAAAAGATTAAAAAGCCCCCCCCAAAAGGAAATTTCCTCTTTAATAAATAATGAAGGGAGGGAAGTTATTTTTCCCACTCCCGTACAAAATAAATTTACAACCACCCCAACTAACTACCTAACTAACCCTTATTAAAAAAATAAAATATATGCAACCAACATAATTTAAACATACACACAATAAATAATTTTACATTGATTAAAAGTATTTCATTTAAAATCACAACAATATAATAAATATTCATTTTTACACAAACGGGTAAAACCATTTACCCACACTCACTCACATAATATAATTAATTATATAACCAACTTTATAATATTCTATTATTTACTATATTATTATTATTTCTTAATTATAATATTACATTATAATTTTATTTTATTATCAACTAGGATTATATATTTATTTATCAATCTATTTTAATGCATAAGATAACCAAGGCATATTATCAAACAAATTAAACCAAAAGCCAAAATAATTACCTAACCACTAACCAGGGTCAAATGGCAAAACTTCAAGCAACACTGACTGACCACAAAACTTCAAGCAACCCTGATTGACCACCGATAGTACTTGACAAGGTATCAAACTAGGTACTCATCCTCTTCGAGGATGATGGTTAGGGTGGGGGACCAAGTGCTATCTCTAGTCAACTACTTCCATTGGGTGCAGGGCACGCTCAAACCTACCAATTTAGGTGGAGTCGATGCCTAGTACCTATTCACTCAAACATACAAGTTAGAGCACATGTACATAATAGCCAAAGTACTAGGGAAGGGACTCTAGCAATCATATCTCATACTCGTATTTCATCCATACGTCCAATGGTATGATACCACCCTTTCCACCTGTCCAAACAACATACTACTACATCACCTTATCCAAATAAATCTCTGCATAATACTAATAACATAAAAATATGCATCATGCTCCCAAAAGTATTAACAAAAGCTCTTGTTCGACCCTCATCATCAGGTTCCTTAGCCAAACTACCTGCACATCCAAGGTGAGAATGGAGGGGCGCTACATACAAGATGGCCAACACACACATCAAACACAGAGCAGACACAGAGAATAGTGCTTACAATCAAAGTCATAATATAGGCGTACTCATCTAAGTCATAAGTTAGGTACTACTCACGACTCCTAAGGTGCTAGATACTAGAGTGTAATTATATGGAGTGTCATCATATGTGCTCAAAGGGATGGTACACACGGGACCAAGTACCTCTCATACAAACGAGGAGACTCAATCATGCCCGAATCCATGTCTTGCAGACGGATGACTCAATGCCCCGCAGATGGATAAGCCTTCTCATTACATCCTTAACCTTTACAAGCGCTCAAGGCTATGCATGAGGTTTAATTATCTTATTAGTGTTTTTACCCAAATGTTTTAGTTTTAGTTATCACTTATTAATGTAACTCTGCTACTATTTCCCTTGGCAGCAACTTGCGGGCCCCGGGTCCATAGAGAGCCACTCCAGACGACCACTCTAATGCCTAGACCTTGTTCATCTCGTTTGACTAAATGAGGCATTCAAAAGACTAAAAACACTGAGTTATAAATTTAAAATAGTAAAGATTAAAAATATAGTCTACAATACAAAAGATTGCAGTAACAGTGTAGTTTATTGAAAACAACCCTTTGCCAGTAAGATCAATTTCATAATAACTCCAGTGACCCAAATTTGGTCACTCTTCACAAGGTATGCATGGATAAAATAAAAATACGGTAAATGGCATTGCAAGTCAACTCTTAGTCTAAATTTTGGCATACTGTCTACCATATTTATCATAGCAAAATAAAATACAAAGTACAGACTTACAAAATAGAAATCTAAATTTTTTTTCCCTACAGTAGTTCTCCTAGGTTTTTTTGTATTGCATGGTAGAAGTTCTTAATAGAAATTACGTGACTAAATTTCAATGCATAAACCCAGATTTCTACAACTAAAGTATTTTAGTGCTATAACAATTTTAAACTCAAAACGAAGGTTTCCACAAGGCTAGTGTTTTAGCCAAAATAAAATGATTGTGATGATCAACATAAAAAGGTGTTCAATTTCTTAAGAAGAGCTGCAATAGATATCTATCAGAGGAGTAATTGTATAACAACAGGGTTCCATGGGACTTAGATCTCTACAACCTCTATCATTGCATCCCTGTTTTCAGTATGGCAGCCTTCGTTATATTCTCTATAAAGAAATCAAACCCCCTATTTATTTTCCCTAAAATAAATTGAATCCCCTGATTTACCTAGCAACTACAAATTAGAATTCCCCTAATCATTTGAAGACCCTTTTTGTCTAAAGACATAATAAAATAGTTCTGCAGTTTTTTTAAAAATAAATTTCACAAGAGAGGCAATGTAAATATCTTGCATTGAAATAAATCTTGGCATATTATTTAAAACGACAGTAAGGGGTTTCAATTTTTTTGTGTGGTAAATAAATTTCACTTTATAAAAAGGCAATAATGGGGTTTCAATGTTTTCTGTGCTTATGAAACAGCAACAACCATATTTGAGATTTATACAAAGGCATTGATAGGGTTTCGATCTTCCTATGCTTAATAGAAATAAGCAAACATATGGAAGTTTTGTTTGAAAGGCAGCGATGGAGATTCAGTTTTCAATTCTAAAGAAATTGCAACTAATTGATCTTAGTTTGTGTGCTGGAAATAAAACAAGAAAACTGAGGTAAATACCTCACAACTGTATGCACTCCCCTTCAGCTTGCCTCAGGTCTAGCAATTTGATATGCTTCCTCAGATCATTCACTGTCCCCTATCTTTTCTTTTTTTTTTGTTTTAAGACCGAGAGCCTCTAGACATCGTGTCTCCAGCCAAAGGGTAACCTCCTCCTAGATCCATTGTATGAGGTATGGTCCAGTCTAAAATCAAATATTTTCATTTGCAGCATTAAAACTCACTCCACCTCCTCCGTAACCACTTTCTGCCTCCATGTTTTTGAATATGAAGATTAGATATCCTTTTTTTTAACTCCTAGATATTTTCTCTCATTCTTATCCTTTCTCCGTCACTCACCCACCTGCAGATATTTCTTCCTCTCACATTAAATCTCTCTCTATGGTCGTTCCTTGCAAGGCCTTCAATTTGCACCTAAACAGATATTTCTCTCCCCATACGTTGACTGACTTCCTATGCCTACATACGCTGCTCAGATATTTTCTCCATTAAATATTTACCAACACTCATCGCCAGCACAACAAGGAGGTTGTTACACTACCATTCTCTTATATTTTATTATTCTATGATTCTATTATTCTCTCATTTTGTCATTCTATCATTCTATTATTTCATAAATATATTATTCTATCATTGTTTCATTCTATCATTCAATTATTCTTTAAATATATTGTTCTACAATTATTTTATTTTGTCATTCTAGAACTCTATCATTCTATCATTCTATAATTATATGATTCTATTATTCTATAATTATATGATTCTGTTATTCTATAATTATATGATTATATTATTCTATAAATCTATTATTTTATCATTCTTTCATTCTCTCATTCTATTATTCTATAATCTATTATTCTAGCATTCGTGTATTCTATCATTCTATAATTACATCATTATATTATTATATAAATCTATTTTTATTTTATTCTATCATTTTTTTATTCTACAATTCTATCATGCAGTTATTATATAAATCTATTATTATATCATTATTTCAATTTATCATTCTATAATTATATTATTCTATCATTATGTTGTTCTAATATTCTTTTTATTCTATCAAATTCTATGATTATATGATACTATTATTCTATAAATCTAGAATTTTATCATTCTATCATTCTATTATTCTACAATTATATTATTCTATCTTTCTTCCATATATCATTCTATAATTCTATCATTCTTTTATTATATATTTTTATGATTCTATTATTCTATGAATATTATTGTATCATTCTTTCATTCTATTATTCTATAATTATATAATAATTTTATTTTGTAACTCAATTATTTTTTCATTTTATAATTTTATTATTATATTATTTTATAAATCTATTTTTTATCATTATATAATTCTTTTATTCTATAATTGTATTATTCTTTATATCTATTATTATATCATTCTATAGTTCTATAATATTATTATTCTATTTTCTTAAATTATAGTATTCTATTATTCTATCATTCTATAAAACTATTACACTATCATTCTTTCAAACTATTATTCTATCATTCTTTGATGCAGGAACTTCTAGAGATCATAACTTTTGACTCGGATGTGGGTTTTCTACGAAATTTTACGGGTGGATGCATTATAAGGTGGAAAGTGGCTTCGCAACCGACCCTAGTGGGTTGGACCCTGTCTTGACACTTTTTCAGGGCTTGAAACTTTCATCTTGTCCCTCAAAATAGCAATTTAGTGTTTTTCTATCATTTTGTAATTCTATCACTTTATTATTCTAAATTAATTTTACTCTATTATTCTATCATTCTTTCATTTTATTATTTGATATATCTATTATTCTATCATTATTTCATTCGATCAGTCTATAATTCTATAACTATCATTCTATAATTCTATTAGAATCATTATTTCGCTCTACCATTCAATAATTCTTTCATTCTATTATTTTGTTATTTAATTATTATATTATTCTACAATTTTGTTATCCTATATTTCTTTCATTCTATCATTCCATAGTTGTATCATTATATTATCATACAAATATAGTATTTTATCACTCTTTCATTGAATCATTCTATTATTTTATTATTCTATAATTCTATGGTTGTTTAATTCTATCATTTTATTATTTTATAAACCTATTATTCTATAAGTCTATCATTCTTTCATTTTATCATTCTATAATTCTATTTTTTCATTCTATAAACCTATTATTATATCATTCATTCTATTGTCATATTATTTTGTTATTCTAGTATTCTACAAGACTATTTTTCTACCCATGTTTCATTCTATTATTCTATTATTCTACCATTATATTATTCTATAAATCTTTTATTCTATCATTGTTTCATTCTACCATTCTTTCATTCTACAATTCTATTATTCTATCATTCTTCCATTCTATCTTTTGATTATTAATCTATTATTCTACTCTTATATCATTCTTTCATTTTATAATTCTATCATTCTATTTTATATAAATCTTTTATACTATCATTCTATAATTTTATCATTCTATTATCATATAAATGCTTTATTCTATCATTGTTCCATTCTATCATTCTACAATTCTGTTATTCCTTCATTCTATCCATTTATAATTCTATCAGTCTATTATTAATTAAATCTATTATACTATCATTCTATAATACTATAATTCTATAATTTTATAAATCTTTTATTCAATCATTCTGTATATCTATTATTCTACAACTTAATTATTCTATCACTCTTCCGTTCTATAATTCTATAATTCTGTCATTCTATTATTCTACAATTCTATTACTATATCATTCTTTCATTATATCATTTGATTAGTCTATTATTCTATCATTTTATAATAACTTCTAGATTATTCCATAAGTTTGATATTCTACAATTCTATTAATCTTTCATTTTTTCATTCTATCATTCTATTATAGTATCATTATTTAATCCTAACATTCTATCATTATATAAATCTAATGTTATATCATTCTTTCATTCTACCGTTCTCTTATTTTATTATTTTATGATTCTATTATTCTCTCATTCTCTCGTTCTATCATTCTATTATTTCATAAATATATTATTCCATCATTGTTTCATTCTATCATTCTATTATTCTTTAAATATATTGTTCTATCATTATTTTATTCTATCATTCTACATCTCTATTGTTCTATCATTCTTTCATTCTATCATTCTATAATTATATGATTCTATTATTCTATATTTATATGATTATATTATTCTATAAATCTATTATTTTGTCATTCTTTCATTCTCTCATTCTATTATTCTATAACCTATTATTCTACCATTCATGCATTCTATCATTCTATAATTACATCATTATATAAATCTATTTTTATTTTATTCTATCATTTTTTTATTCTACAATTCTATCATGCAGTTATTATATAAATCTATTATTATATCATTATTTTAATTTATCATTCTGTAATTATATTATTCTATCATTTTGTTGTTCTAATATTCTTTTCATTCTATCAAATTCTATGATTATATGATTCTATTATTCTATAAATCTAGTATTTTATCATTCTATCATTCTATTATTCTATCTTTCTTCCATATATCATTTTATAATTCTATCATTCTTTTATTATATAATTTTATGATTATATTATTCTATGAATATTATTGTATCATTCTTTCATTCTATTATTTTATAATTATATAATTATTTAATTTTGTAACTCAATTATTTTTTCGTTTTGTAATTTTATTATTATATTATTTTATAAATCTATTTTTTATGATTATATAATTCTATTATTATTTAAATCTATTATTATATTATTCTATACTTCTATAATCTTATTATTCCTATTATTCTTAAATTATAGCATTCTATTATTGTAGTGCCCCTCATCTCGTCGTCCATCAGATTGATGTTTGCTTAAACTTTATAGTGTCCTATGGTGCAGGAGCACCTACCTGACAGCTGGCCTTCATGAGGCAGTTAGTAGTTTAGGTCTTGTTTGTGTTTCCAAGAAGGTCTGTTAGACCAAATGCATGTAATAAGGTCATGCTGATCAGGATAAGATCATGCTGACCAGGCTTTTGCTATTTTTAGCTAGTTAGTTATAACAGCTGTCATGATGTATGTTCGGTGGGATCTCCCAGCTGCCTGGAGAGTTCCCAGCCGCTTGGAGTCGGGTCAGTAGTACTCATAGGGAAATCTTTATAAGCATGGGATCGGTTGATTGTAAATCATCGATCAGACTTTGCGAGAGTGAGACAGAGCGAGAGGAACATCATATTGTAGTTGCATCTTTTGAAATCGAATAAAGTATTCCTGTTTGTGTTCATCCTCTGTTGCATTCCATTGCTTGATTGATCTGCTGGTTTGAGAGGGTGTCATGGATTTCCTGATCCATTCCACCGGTTGACTCATCTGATCGGTGGAATGGTAATGTACAGTAGGTTAGATTGTAGTTTATTTTCTGTTTACATGCAGGTGTGCAGGATCGCGGTCGACAGATGCTGAGAAGCCTAGTATCCTCATGTGCTAGGTCAAGTTGAGCAGTTCAAGTTGAGAGAGATCACCCTAAGACTGGATCGGGTCATCCCAGGAGGATCGGCGAAGTGAGATTTCGCTAAGTGAAGAAGTTCGCTAAAACGGCATCATCAGGATATCTGGGTGAATATCCTGCAGACAGTTCGGACATCGTCATCCGGATAAGTGGAGAAGATCGGCATGATGTTTTCGAGTGCATGAAGTGCGAGTTCGTCGGGGTGATCATCAGCAGGAGGAGCCGAGGAGCGTATCGGCATCAGGATCATCATATTGGGAGTGCCAAACATCCGCATATCGCGAGTAGATGCGGGAGAGAAAGTGCGGATTTTTGACTAAGTGTTGAAGAGGTCATCAGGATATTGGGTGACGTCATCGTCATCAGGATATGACGTCATCGTCATCAGGATATTAAGATATCCCCCCTATGCGAGTTCATCCTGCTGTCGTTAAGTATCGGCATCGGCAGAAAGTGTATTAGCGTCATCAGGAGGTTTCGAAGAGAACCGGATAATTTATATCATGATGCTGTTGCTTGTATCATCGGGCAGTGGAGCGTCGAAGGCAAGTTGCTGAAGGTGATCGTCATCAGGATATTTGAGCAACCGGATATTTGGATATCCTGCTGACGAAGGTAGTATTGGAGATCATGATGATGACGATGGAGTCCGGCACCCGATGAACAGTGCAACCGGAGGATGTGTATGCCCGCTGAACATCATGATGATGATATTAGGAGGAAAGCGGAGGAGGTGAATAGTAGTCGGCAGGAGGATGATTGCGAGTGTCCGCAATATGATGATGCTGTTAGTTTTAGGAAACATGATGCTGACAGAGTAAAGCCGAAACATGATGATGTCGTTGGTAGTTGGAGGGAATATGATGATGATGGCGAAGATGATGATGATGAGGTTGGTCTGCAGACATTCATGCTATATGCGAATGTTATAGTGTGGATGCCTCTGCATCATAGTGGTATCAGAGCTCAGCAAAACATCTGGGCTGTTATGTGTTGATTCTGTCACCGAAAGGGCAGAGGTAGAGGTAGAGTTGATTGTGTTGGTTGTGTGAGGTTGACAAAATGCCTCCTAAAGGTAGTGGTACTGCAAGGGAATTGCAGGAAATGAAGGAGAAACATGCTAGAGAGATGAGGAAGATGAAGGAGCTTGCTGAAGCACTTCAAGCTAGGCTGACAGCCCTGGAAAAGAACAAAAAGAGGGAAGTGGAAGACAGTGAGTCTGAAGAAGATGCAGATACTGTTGAAGAGTATGAAGAGGTAGCTGAAGATCTGGATGCTGAAGACCAGAGGTTGGCAAAACTGTTAAAGGCAGTGCAGAGTGAAAAACCTAAGGTAAAGGTTGATGTTTCCAAATATACTGGAAGCTTGAATGAAGATGAGTTGTTGGATTGGATTGCTGCACTGGATAATCACTTTGAATGTGAAGATGTTGCTGAGGATCAGAAGGTAAAAATTGCAAAGACCAAGTTAGGAGGTCATGCTTTGGTTTGGTGGGATTATGTACAATCTGAGAGAAGGAAACAAGGGAAGTCTAAGATCACTTCATGGGATAAGATGGTAGCAAGGATCAAGGGGAAATTCTTGCCAAGGGATTATGAAATCCAGATGTTTAAGAAGCTGCAATTTTTAAAGCAGAAAGACAGGGATGTGAAATCATATACTGAGGAATTTTATCTGTTGAGTATGAGATCTGGTCATCATGAGAATGAGGTAGAAAAGGTGGCTAGGTACTTGGCTGGTTTGAGGTTTAACATACAGGATGAGTTAGTGTTAGCTAACCCTAAGAATGTGGAGGATTGTTATCAAATGGCAATCAGGATTGAAGAAAAGCTGAATAGAGGACATGATAAGTCCATGAGAGGAAGAGGAAACAATAGGGGAAGAGGAGCAGCCCCTGCACAAAAGCAAACCAATGAGGTTCAAGAAGACACTGGTAAAGGACAAGGACAGTCTGATTTCAGAGGTGGATGGAAAGGTAATAGAGGAAGATTTGGAGGTGGTAGAGGTTCTACTACATTTTCAGGAAAGTGTTACACCTGTGGAGAGTTTGGTCATCCATCTTTCAAATGTCCAGAAAACAAAGGTTCATCATCCAGAAATGATAGAACAAGTGACAAGAGAGTACAACTTGTGCAAGAAGAGAAAGAAGAAGAAAGTGCACAGAGTTCAAACAGAGAACCTGATAATGTTGGATATCCAGAGAGTGGTGAATCACTGATGTTAAGGAGAATTAGTTTGCAGGCATCAAAGGATATGATGCAAAGAAGAGCTCTTTTCAAAACCACATGCAAGAGCAAAGGTAAGGTATGTAAAGTTGTCATTGATACTGGTTCAACAGACAACATGGTATCTCAGGAAATGGTGGATAAACTGAAGCTGGAAAGGATTCCACATCCACACCCTTACAAGGCATCTTGGGTGAGTGATAGGCAATCACTTTTTGTCTCTGAACAGGCATATGTGGATTTCCAGATTGGACCATATCATGATAGAATTTTGTGTGATATATTGCCTATGGAATGTTGTCACCTACTGCTAGGTAGACCATGGCAATTTGACAGAAGGGTACTGTATGATGGGTATGCTAATACCTACACCATCAAGAAGGATGGGAAGATTATCAAGTTGATGCCATTGCAGGCAAAAGCTGCAGTACAGAAGGCAGCTCAAATCATTTTAATGGGAAAGAAGGAGTTTGTGCAGATGCCTAGAGGAGCAGGCATGAAGGCAGTTCAGGACACTGCAGAGAAAGGAGTTGTTACAGACAACCAGCTGAAGAAAGTTTCAGTTGTGACTGACAGAGGTCAGCAGCAGGTTCAGAAACAGGGGTGCAACCAACCATCAGTTGAAAGGAATGACAAGGATGTTGTCATAGTTGGGACTATTGCTTGTCCTATAAAGCTTGACAGGATGATAGAGTTGAACATTTCAGCAGTTCAAGAGGCAGTTCAGACAGAGGTTCAGGTCAGACAACCTGCTAAACACCGGGCATGTGAGAGGAAGGCCTACATCAACAGGCATGATGATTTACTTGCCAGAAAGCAAGTTACAGTTCAGAAGTCTTGGAGCAGCCAAGAGTCAGCAGCAGATAAAGCTGGAACAGGTCAGACTATTGACAAAGCAAAGTGTAAAGGTGGAAGCCTTCCACATACTCAACTCATGGGACATGAGTTCTTTTCTATTGGGGAGTATGGTGCAGGAGCACCTACCTGACAGCTGGCCTTCATGAGGCAGTTAGTAGTTTAGGTCTTGTTTGTGTTTCCAAGAAGGTCTGTTAGACCAAATGCATGTAATAAGGTCATGCTGATCAGGATAAGATCATGCTGACCAGGCTTTTGCTATTTTTAGCTAGTTAGTTATAACAGCTGTCATGATGTATGTTCGGTGGGATCTCCCAGCCGCCTGGAGAGTTCCCAGCCGCTTGGAGTCGGGTCAGTAGTACTCATAGGGAAATCTTTATAAGCATGGGATCGGTTGATTGTAAATCATCGATCAGACTTTGCGAGAGTGAGACAGAGCGAGAGGAACATCATATTGTAGTTGCATCTTTTGAAATCGAATAAAGTATTCCTGTTTGTGTTCATCCTCTGTTGCATTCCATTGCTTGATTGATCTGCTGGTTTGAGAGGGTGTCATGGATTTCCTGATCCATTCCACCGGTTGACTCATCTGATCGGTGGAATGGTAATGTACAGTAGGTTAGATTGTAGTTTGTTTTCTGTTTACATGCAGGTGTGCAGGATCGCGGTCGACAGATGCTGAGAAGCCTAGCATCCTCATGTGCTAGGTCAAGTTGAGCAGTTCAAGTTGAGAGAGATCACCCTAAGACTGGATTGGGTCATCCCAGGAGGATCGGCGAAGTGAGATTTCGCTAAGTGAAGAAGTTCGCTAAAACGGCATCATCAGGATATCTGGGTGAATATCCTGTAGACAGTTCAGACATCGTCATCCGGATAAGTGGAGAAGATCGGCATGATGTTTTCGAGTGCATGAAGTGCGAGTTCGTCGGGGTGATCATCAGCAGGAGGAGCCGAGGAGCGTATCGGCATCAGGATCATCATATTGGGAGTGCCAAACATCCGCATATCGCGAGTAGATGCGGGAGAGAAAGTGCGGATTTTTGACTAAGTGTTGAAGAGGTCATCAGGATATTGGGTGATGTCATCGTCATCAGGATATGACGTCATCGTCATCAGGATATTAAGATATCCCCCCTATGCGAGTTCATCCTGCTGTCGTTAAGTATCGGCATCGGCAGAAAGTGTATTAGCATCATCAGGAGGTTTCGAAGAGAACCGGATAATTTATATCATGATGCTGTTGCTTGTATCATCAGGCAGTGGAGCGTCGAAGGCAAGTTGCTGAAGGTGATCGTCATCAGGATATTTGAGCAACCGGATATTTGGATATCCTGCTGACGAAGGTAGTATTGGAGATCATGATGATGACGATGGAGTCCGGCACCCGATGAACAGTGCAACCGGAGGATGTGTGCGCCCGCTGAACATCATGATGATGATGTTAGGAGGAAAGCGAAGGAGGTGAATAGTAGTCGACAGGAGGATGATTGCGAGTGTCTGCAATATGATGATGCTGTTAGTTTTAGGAAACATGATGCTGACAGAGTAAAGCCGAAACATGATGATGTCATTGGTAGTTGGAGGGAATATGATGATGATGGCGAAGATGATGATGATGAGGTTGGTCTGCAGACATTCATGCTATATGCGAATGTTATAGTGTGGATGCCTCTGCATCATCCTAGACCGTAGATGATGGATCTCTTGTTATCTTGTTACTTCATTGTGAACCTCATTGTTATGATAACAATTGTTGATGTTGGATTTTATCATTTTATTTTTTAGAATTTGATAAATGAACTAGATGTTACAGATGTTTTGATGTTAATTGCGATATTGGATTGAATGTTTTATGTTGTTGATTAATATCAAATACCTTGTTGAACGTAGTTAATTGTTTATACATAAACGTGAATGGAACAGTGTTGTATTACTCGCTTTCGAGTACCCTACACCACTGCGATTTCCATTCACTATAGGACTATATGTGGATATATATATCTTGAATGTTTAACCGTGCATTGTTGCAGGAATGCAGGTACTAGGCATCGACTCCACCTGATTACAGGTCTGAGCGAGCCTTCGCCAATGGATTAGTTGTTGGAGTTAACGTGAGGTCCCATGTCAGTGTGGTCTGGTTGTCAGTTTATCCTCTTGGTCATTGTCTGTCATTCGATAATGATTTGCGGACAAGTAATATTGCACCTTGGAGTCTAACTAGGTTAGAAAGTGTCTAAATGTGTAAGGTGTCATTGTGCTTTAATTAATATCATATTACGGAAAGTATAATGTTGATAATTAAATGTATTGATAAAAGATAATATTGGGTATAATGTCAATAATTGTTGATTGTTGTTGTAAATAAATTATTATTTTATTTGAAGTATAATTGTTAAATAAAGATTGTAAGAAATTTTGTATTATTTAATATAATATTATTTACAATAAATATTTAAATAAATAAAATAGTTGTAAGTTATGTTGTAATTAGTGATTTACAACTAAATTAATAAAATAAATTAATATATAGTTGTACAATTATGGATTGTTTTAATGTTATTAAATAAAATATGCTTGGTCGGCTATAAAATAATTAAATAAAAAAAAAAGAAATACAATAAAATAAATAAAGAACTTCTTTGGGATTATTAAATTAAATAAAAATATTAGTAGAGGAGGGAGATGCACGGGATCGCATGCCGAGTCCCTTGGAAGAAGGAAGGGGCTGTGTTATAAAAGAAAAGGCTTGTTGAGGCAAAGAGGACAGCATTGCAGGTAGAGAAGAAAGTGAAGAAGATCAGGAAAAGGCTTGGACTGCAGTAGTTGGAAACGAAATTGTCGAATCGGCATCGCAACCAGGTTCCATTAAAAGTTTAATTTATTCATCTGCTTCTCTTTCTGAATCTGCAAATGTTGTTGGTTGTTTAATCTTCCAAATGTTTTGTTTGGGTTAAATTTATGCTTAAAGATATGATCCAATCTGCAATCGATTTGTATTATGAGTTTTCATCATCAAATCTTAAACCTGAGTGCTCATGGCTGTAGATTGTCCTCTCTACGTTTAAACAATAACATCTCTTAGGGTTTAAATCATTTCTGCCAAGGAATTCGTTATGTAATTGTCTTCCTCCCACTCTATTTACCGGCAAACATAGTGTGTTTCCTTGGATCTTAGCTTGAAGGTAGTGACATCACAACATTCTGCAGAAAATGCTTTACCAATTGCAATCATAGCCATACAACTCCCGCAGCTTTAACTGTTATCTCAATGAAAAAGTCTTGGGTGTCCTCAAGTTAGCTAGCAAAGGCAAGATGGTCAACCTCGCTCACATAATGTTTGAATGTATGTGAAATGCAATGATTACAGGGTTTAGACTGAGATTTTAATGCTACAATTGTAGCAGTTCGTTCCAGGGTGAATTTACATCATTTTTGGTTGTGCATTGCATTCACCTTCACCCTGGAGGTTTGCCAATGAATATCTTTGTGGATCGCATCATTTGGAGACTTCCTTTCTATTGATCACCACATTAATTTGAGTTGGCATACTCTGCTGTGCTTCTGTTGAGGGTTTTAGGATATTTATATAGATCTCAATAGTTCTTATTGACCACTAAGGCTCAGGCATTCCTCCAAGATTATTGTTCGCTAGCTGTCCCATACCCTTAGGCTTCTAGTAGACCTATTGCCATCCTTAGATCATGCCAAGGGAGTTTCAATTTCATAAAATCTGAGTGTAGATTGTCTACCAATTTAGGGACTCATCACAGGATTCACGAGCAAGCATTCAACACTTTTTGGATTTGCTATATGTTGTCACTATAATCGTTTGTAATTTTGCAAATTATAACTTCTGCATCGATGTTTGAGGAAAGAACATAGATTATGCATTCAAAGCGTAGTGATACTGTAAATACTCCTAAGCCGATATACATATGTGAACTACAGGAATCAAGAGAATGCGTTACAGATTTAAACAGTTACCGCAATGATATAAGGTTAGGGTGTCTTCAAGATAGCCGCACGGGCAAATAGGCACACACAATAATCACATGTAGGTGTGAATTCAAATACCATTACCTAGCTCATTGTGTCCAAGGGTATGCAAAAATGACCAGAAATTGATACCTTTCAATGAAAACACGAGTCAGAAATTATTTGCGAGAAGAGCCATACTAGAAGGCGGATATGAGTTATTGCAGGGAGATTGTAGTAGACTGTGGCGACTCCATCATTTGGCACACAAATGATAGGAATAAAACTACTAACTTCAACTTAAATACGATGTAATAATCCTAACAGAAGAAGCAGAAGTTACAGAACCTGTCGAATGACACTCTGTATACAAGCCCATAAAAGGTCTAATCCACGTTTTATTTATTTTTGTTTGTTTTTCACTGATGCTTTTAGGCTGTGTATTTAATCAAAGAATGCTTGAGTGTGGCATCGATTACCCTCATATTTAATACATTCTATCAAGGATGTCTGTTGAACTTCTATTTTCATTAATTTGTGTTTGATATGAAGAAGCTTCACAAATTCACATTTACCACTATTCTCAAACTGTTCACACCCCACAATTTACAAAACTGTAATGCCAACACGTATTTGGTGGGTGGTCAGGGTTGTTGGCACATCCACTGTGGCTTTTAATTCATTCAGTAGTGATGAACAAGTTGAAGTATATGCTTGTCTCTTAAAATCTTGTAGTCGTGATAAAACACTTGCTAAGGGAAAGGGGTTTAGCTTTAATATTGATGATAGAAACATAATGTTGATGTTCTGTTAAATTGATTTGCCTTTGTCAAAATATAGTAGTCTAGGTGGAATGACTATCTAAGATCCTGGATTAGCACAGAAACATTGCAGATCGATTTTGAGCATCATGGGCTTGATCCCAACTGTTGCAGTTTTGATCTATCATGTGGATCTGATCTGTGATTTGGAAGGATTGATATAATGTATGCTTGAAGACTTGTTTGCCATCATTATATTCTTACTAAATTTAACAGTATGCAAATGGCAAAACCTTTTATAGCAGTGAATATAGATCTGCTGTGACAAAATGTGTAAGTCAAATTGAATGTAGGTCCCCTTCAGTGCACACTTGGTCCAGTATTGGCCATCCCCACCACGCAGCAGATAGACTAGAAGCCATCCACAATCCAAGCATTAGAAATACCTAGAATTAAGATGAGTCCTTTAAATCAGAGCCTAGTGCAGATGCATCTAATAATCCATTTATGGTGGAGACCGAGTTAGTTTGTGGTTTTCATGGAATATGGGTACAGATGGTTCAGTTTGGTATGCAGTCAGTGGAGGTTATTTTCCCTTCTCTTTAGCTGTTGTAAGCAATCTTAATATTTGTAATTTGAGCAGCAAAATGGTGTCAGATGTTTTGATTTCTAATTTGTATGGTACTGAGCATTTAGCAATAAAAACATACATGAAATTGGTAGTCTGTACATGTAGGCTTATTCACAGAGCTATATGTTTTGTGTAATGTCTGTCTGCAGTGGTATATATAATTCTCCTTGAAGCCAATAAGCATCTCAGTAAACTATGGAGGGTTTACCCATGCAGATCGCACCCCTAGTGGAGTTTAGCGTCTTGTTCCTCATACAGAGTGAACATTTCTTAACCTTAGAGTCTCAGATTGTATTCTGCAATCTTATCATGGAATATCTCATCCACATTATGCTCTAAGGCCTCGTGGTGCCATGAGCGTCTCAAGAAATCATGGTGCCATGAGTGTCTCAAGAAATCTGTGGTGCCATCATGGATTATTGCTTTTAAGTCATATGGTAGATCTAATAGCTATCTCCATATTCTTGAGGTTTAACTTTATCTTTCACATTTAGGGTGCCATTTATAAGGAAACCTTGGAAACCACTATATATTTCAAGACATGATCCTTTACTCTCATTGTCACTCGACATGTAGGCTATTGTTGTGCATTCAATTATCCACAACATCAACAATGCGAATAGTTAATCCATAATTTCCTAATTCCATTTGATCTCATTTAGGAGTTGTTCTCTTTTTAGGAGTTGTGACTTCGATTTTACTTGGAAGCATTAACAAGAAGCTGGGATCTCAAAGAACGCCTTCGTCTTTTATGATTAATGTTGTTCAAGAGTTATATTAATAGAGAGAAGTCGTTAGACTAAATTAATATCATCCATTTAAATGGTTAAGCGGTCATTAATAATTTCACACCACCTTTGCGATCAGTGCTTACAATTCAATAGGTTATTACACTTGAAACAGCTATAGTAGAAGCATTTACCAGAAAACTGTAATGCCTTGGGAACGAACATAGTTGATACATCTATCAAGTTTTGACGGCGTGAGAATGACCAGTTCTGATCTTCTTCTTAGACAGATTTAAATCATCTTTGATTAAAATATTTCAGAGACATCGTTATGATGAAGAAATCCAAGCATAGTAAACTGTTATCTGATTGAGGTCAAGAATATCTAAAGGACCGTACTAGGGTAGAACTTAGAGGAAAACGAATACATAGATGTTCATTATTGATGGTAGGACCTTTGTCCTCGTTGTATTGCCATATAGTTATAAGGTATTATTTTAGTACTTAATCCAACGTTGGAAAGGTAAGTTAATCAGTGTAAAATTTGTTATACTTGTGTTTTATAATCTATCTTTAGAAACAAATGTAGAATATTTAGATAATTTTAGTATAATTGTTGTATTTATTGTGAAATCAATTAGTTTGATTTAAAGAGATAATGTAATCCATTGTTGATTTCATTACAAGGTTATTTATGAGCCAAGAAGGAATTTTAGTGTTTAATTTCTAGAATCTGAATTGTACTGTGTAAGTTAAGTATTTCTATTGTCTTAAAGAGTCGAATTGAGAGTGGTCATACTCGAAATTCCAGAGGCTTAGTTTGTCATAGTGTGGGTGGATGTTTTTGTATTTGTGATGTTACAACGATTATGTGATTCAAATTTAGTATGAAGTATAATGGAGTATTGACTAAGTTGATTAAGTGTTTTGTGATATTATATTCTCTGGATGAGATATTTAACCAGTTGTGACTATCTTGTATCCGTTTTGTCGTAATTGTTGTTTGGAGAGACCTGGTATCTGTAAAAGTGTAAAATGTTGTAATGCTATAGGCGATGGATAACAATTAGTGTTATGATTCTGTGTGTAATGCAAGAGGGTTTATGCCTTGCAATGACCATGTATGTGTATTGCTATAATGCCTTGTATGGTGGTTAGGGTTTACTAGGTGTTAGGAAGGAGAGTGGCTTTCAACGTGGGGCCAGCGCCCAAAGTGGCAGTCAGGATAACCCGTTGAAAGTAGATTAATCAAGTGATAACCTAAAATGAGCTAGGGGGTTAAGGGTAGTTTTCACATTAAACAAGATTAATGGATTCCTCTCCCATGGCCTATAGTGCTTGTATAGACTAAGGATGGGTAGAGAAGGCCTGGTTGGCATGATTGACTTCCTTGTCCTCACGAAAGGAAGGTCGATTCCGCATGTGTCACCCTATGGGGCCGGCGCCTAGTGAGAGGCTGTCAGGATAACCATAGATGGGGGCCAGCGCCTAGTGAGAGGCTATCAGGATAACCCACACTAGGACCGTGCGATGACACTCTCCCTACTACAACCTAGCACTCCTTGTTTGGTCTCTCCACTTATGTTATGTTTCGCCTCTGGAAGTTAAGTTGTGTTGTGTTGTTTATGTTATTGCCATGTGTTGTATTGGCGTTTGGTCATCCTTTGTTTATGTTAGTCTTTATCTACCTGACTGTTATTGTTTGGGACTTCATGTTAACTCCTAGCTCGGGGGGTGGACCTTAGGGTTCCACATGGTCGGGTGGAAGAGCTATTTTATCCATTGGTTATTCTTGTCGAAGCTCATGTACAAAAGAGATTTATTCCAGTTTTCAGACAATTGTACTTGTACCAGTGATGAAGATGTATGTGTATAATCTTGTACCAGATTTGTGTAACAAAACATTCTTTATGTATTTGTAGGCTAAAAATGGCAATGTATTGATGTCATGATGTACCTATATGAAAGCATTTTAGTTATGTATTTAATCATGCAGATTTTATTATTTGATGTTATGCAATGAATGTGAATATGTTATTTAATTGAGCATGGTTTTGGATCAGTTACTGATGTATGTTAAATTATGTTAGTAGGTTTGTAAAGTAATGTAGCCTTGTATCCTTAGAGAATATGTCGTAGTTAGTTATGTTAACATTATTTGTTATTTTAAACATTTAAAAAAAAAATGTTCCTGTTTCATGTAGCATAAATGTGTATTTCTTTGAGGTGTACAAGGCAGGCGTTACATCTAGTATCAGAGCCAGGTTTAAACACTGGGTACTCTGGGTGTGCATAGTCCCATTATGTTGTCCTAGTTGCTTAAACTTTGATGATTTTCTCCTTTCCTTTTGTCATCCTTGCCTAACAACGTGAGGGTGTCCCTTGGTGGTGTGTACATAGGTAGGTGCCTAGAGGTCGAGGTAGAGGTAGTTGGCATGTAGAGATCCATCCCCTTGATTTCTGCCATGCAGTTGAAGAAAGGTATGCGGCAAGATTGTCAGTTGTTTGTTGTGATGGTTAACGTTTGGGAGTTTAGGGGAGAAGTGTTCCCCGATGATCTTTCCATCCATAAGGAGCTTTGGTTGTAGTTAAAGGAGTTGTCATTTAGAGGACTTGATGTTTGTGCACCCTCTTGTGGAGTAGGAATTCTTGGATTTTGTAGTGCTTATGTAGAGTCCTTATGGTATAGAATAAAGCAGTGAGGTTAACCTGATGTTGTTTCCTCCTTCGTCGTTCGGTGGCTAGTATCTAGTCACGTAGTGTTGTACAGTGCAACTTAAAAAAAAAAAAAGTGTATTTTCTTTATAATTTTCTATTAATTAAAAGGTCAGCACTTTGTTTATATTTGGTTGTGATGGTTTAGCCACACCTTGTGATCTTCATTTTTGTGTAACCCTCATAGTTACATTTGATTTAGTGTTGAACTGCGCGCATTTCTTGTTTCATTGAAGAAATTTAATCCTTATTTGATATTTGTTTATGACTTTGGTGGCTGAACTATTTTCTCCTTATTGTTTTCGATGCCGGCCATGTATCGTATAGTGATTCCTCTCCAAGGATGTATGAGGCAGACTTGGTGAGTGTATACGAGGAAGTAGACACAGGGAACCTTGAGGATGGGGATATTCGAGGCTAGGACTATTTCTTGGAGGCTTACTAATTTTTGCTGTAGGATTTAGGTCATTGTTGTCTTGTTTGGATGGTCTAACCATGTGTGTGTGCCCTAGCACCATCAAGTCTCAGAGTGTGTGGTATGGATTGTGCGAGATAGATGTTGGCTCTTGGCTCATAGATTTTGTGTCATGCCTTAGTAGGTCAGTTATCGGTGTCCAGATGGATCCTTGTGTAGCCTTGAGATGTGGTTCATGGTAATTTGAATTCGTGTATGTGTGTTAAATCATGAATATAGTGCTTATAAAATGATAAATTATGGTACCATGCTGCTAAAGGTGTAAAGTCAGTATATCAAGACTTTTCTGTTAATAGATCTCATGCACAGTGTGTGCTCCCATGTTTGCATACTGTTGTGAAAACTGCCCAAACTCAATACATTTCACCCATATTTGTTTGCAGGCTTCCAGGAGTAAGCCTAATCCTAGGGGGGGAGGATGTAGTGCCCCTCATCTCGTCGTCCATCAAATTGATGTTTGCTTAAACTTTATAGTGTCCTAGACCGTAGATGATGGATCTCTTGTTATCTTGTTACTTCATTGTGAACCTGATTGTTATGATAACAATTGTTGATGTTGGATTTTATCATTTTATGTTTTAGAATTTGATAAATGAACTAGATGTTACAGATGTTTTGATGTTAATTGCGATATTGGATTGAATGTTTTATGTTGTTGATTAATATCAAATACCTTGTTCAACGTAGTTAATTGTTTATACATAAACATGAATGGAACAGTGTTGTATTACTCGCTTTCGAGTACCCTACACCACTGCAATTTCCATTCACTATAGGACTGTATGTGGATATATATATCTTGAATGTTTAACCGTGTGTTGTTGCAAGAATGCAGGTACTAGGCATCAACTCCACCTGATTACAGGTCTGAGCGTGCCTTCGCCAATGGATTAGTTGTTGGAGTTAACGTGAGGTCCCATGTCAGTGTGGTCTGGTTGTCAGTTTATCCTCTTGGTCATTGTCTGTCATTCGATCATGATTTGCAGACAAGTAATATTGCACCTTGGAGTCTAACTAGGTTAGAAAGTGTTTGAATGTGTAAGGTGTCATTGTGCTTTAATTAGAATCATATTATGGAAAGTATAATGTTGATAATTAAATGTATTGATAAAAGATAATATTGGGTATAATGTCAATAATTGTTGATTGTTGTTGTAAATAAATTATTATTTTATTTGAAGTATAATTGTTAAATAAAGATTGTAAGAAATTTTGTATTATTTAATATAATATTATTTACAATAAATATTTAAATAAATAAAATAGTTGTAAGTTATGTTGTAATTAGTGATTTACAACTAAATTAATAAAATAAATTAATATATAGTTGTACAATTATGGATTGTTTTAATGTTATTAAATAAAATATGCTTGGTCGGCTATAAAATAATTAAATAAAAAAAAAGAAATACAATAAAATAAATAAAGAACTTCTTTGGGATTATTAAATTAAATAAAAATATTAGTAGAGGAGGGAGATGCACGGGATCGTGTGCCGAGTCCCTTGGAAGAAGGAAGGGGCTGTGTTATAAAAGAGAAGGCTTGTTGAGGCAAAGAGGACAGCATTGCAGGTAGAGAAGAAAGTGAAGAAGATCAGGAAAAGGCTTGGACTGCAGTAGTTGGAAACGAAATTGTCGAATCGGCATCGCAACCAGGTTCCTTTAAAAGTTTAATTTATTCCTCTGCTTCTCTTTCTGAATCTGCAAATGTTGTTGGTTGTTTAATCTTCCAAATGTTTTGTTTGGGTTAAATTTATGCTTAAAGATATGATCCAATCTGCAATTGATTTGTATTCTGAGTTTTCGTTGTCAAATCTTAAACCTGAGTGCTCATGGTTGTAGATTGTCCTCTCTATGTTTAAACAATAACATCTCTTAAGGTTTAAATCATTTCTGCAAAGGAATTCATTGTGTAATTATCTTCCTCCCACTCTATTTACCGGCAAACATAGTGTGTTTCCTTGGATCTTAGCTTGAAGGCAGTGACATCACAACATTCTGCAGAAAATGCTTTACCAATTGCAATCATAGCCATACAACTCCCGCAGCTTTAACTGTTATCTCAATGAAAAAGTCTTGGGTGTCCTCAAGTTAGCCAGCAAAGGCAAGACAGTCAACCTCACTCACATAATGTTCGAATGTATGTGAAATGCAATGATTACAGGGTTTAGACTGAGATTTTAATGCTACACTTGTAGCAGT
Organism: Cunninghamia lanceolata; assembly: GCA_027924645.1. Lineage (NCBI taxonomy): Eukaryota > Viridiplantae > Streptophyta > Pinopsida > Cupressales > Cupressaceae > Cunninghamia > Cunninghamia lanceolata. Next base: position 9,811,070 of record BSBN01000837.1, on the reverse strand, counting down.
TCGTTCCAGGGTGAATTTACATCATTTTTGGTTGTGCATTGCATTCACCTTCACCCTGGAGGTTTGCCAATGAATATCTTTGTGGATCGCATCATTTGGAGACTTCCTTTCTATTGATCACCATATTAATTTGAGTTGGCATACTCTGCTGTGCGTCTGTTGAGGGTTTTGGGATATTTATATAGATCTCAATAGTTCTTATTGACCACTAAGGCTCAGGCATTCCTCCAAGATTGTTGTTCGCTAGCTGTACCATACATTCAGGCTTCTAGTAGACCTGTTGCCATCCTTAGATCATGCCAAGGGAGTTTCAATTTCATAAAATCTGAGTGTAGATTGTCTACCAATTTAGGGACTCATCACAAGATTCACGAGCAAGCATTCGACCCTTTTTGGATTTGCTGTATGTTGTCACTATAATCATTTGTAATTTTGCAAATTATAACTTATGCATCAATGTTTGAGGAAAGAACATAGATTGTGCAGTCAAAGCGTAGTGATACTATAAATAATCCTAAGCCGATATACATATGTGAACTACATGAATCAAGAGAATGCGTTACAGATTTAAACAGTTACCGCAATGATATAAGGTTAGGGTGTCTTCAAGATAGCCGCACGGGAAAATAGGCACACACAGTAATCACATGTAGGTGTGAATTCAAATACCATTACCTAGCTCGTTGTGTCCAAGGGTATGCGAAAATGACTAGAAATTGATACCTTTCAATGAAAACACGGGTCAAAAATTATTTGCGAGAAGAGCCATACTAGAAGGCGGATATGAGTTATTGCAGGGAGATTGTAGTAGACTGTGGCGACTCCATCATTTGGCACACAAACGATAGGAATAAAACTACTAACTTCAACTTAAATACGATGTAATAATCCTAACAGAAGAAGCAGAAGTTACAGAACCTGTCGAATGACACTCTGTATACAAGCCCATAAAAGGTCTAATCCACGTTTTATTTATTTTTGTTTGGTTTTCACTAATGCTTTTAGGCTGTGTATTTAATCAAAGAATGTTCGAGTGTGGCATCGATTACCCTCATATTTAATACATTCTATCAAGGATGTCTGTTGAACTTCTATTTTCATTAATTTGTGTTTAATATGAAGAAGCTTCACAAATTCACATTTACCACTGTTCTCAAACTGTTCACACCCCACAATTTAAAAAACTGTAATGCCAACACGTATTTGGTGGGTGGTCAGGGTTGTTGGCACATCCACTATGGCTTTCAATTCATTTAGCATTGATGAACAAGTTGAAGTATATGCTTGTCTCTTAAAATCCTGTAGTCGTGATAAAACACTTGCTAAGGGAAAGGGGTTTAGCTTTAATATTGATGATAGAAACATAATGTTGATGTTCTGTTAAATTGATTTGCCTTTGTCAAAATATAGTAGTCTGGGTGGAATGACTATCTAAGATCCTGGATTAGCACAGAAACATTGCAGATCGATTTTGAGCATCGTGGGCTTGATCCCAACTGTTGTGGTTTTGATCTATCACGTGGATCTGATCTGTGATTTGGAAGGATTGATATAATGTACGCTTGAAAACTTGTTTGCCATCATTATATTCTTACTGAATTTAACAGTATGCAAATGGCAAAACCTTTTATAGCAGTGAATATAGATCTGCTATGACAAAATGTGTAAGTCAAATTGAATGTAGGTCCCCTTCAGTGCACACTTGGTCTAGTATTGGCCATCCCCACCACGCAGCAGATAGACTAGAAGCCATCCACAATCCAAGCATTAGAAATACCTAGAATTAAGATGAGTCCTTTAAATCAGAGCCTAGTGCAGATGCATCTCATAATCCATTTATGGTGGAGACCAAGTTAGTTTGAGGTTTTGATGGAATATGGGTACAGATGGTTCAGTTTGGTATGCAGTCAGTGGAGGTTATTTTCCCTTCTCTTTAGCTGTTGTAAGCAATCTTAATATTTGTGATTTGAGTAGCAAAATGGTGTCAGATGTTTTGATTTCTAATTTGTATGGTACTGAGCATTTAGCAATAAAAACATACATGAAATTGGTAGTCTGTACATGTAGGCTTATTCACAGAGCTATATGTTTTGTGTAATGTTTGTCTGCAGTGGTATATATTATTCTCGTTGAAGCCAATAAGGATCTCATTAAACTGTGGAGGGTTTACCCATGTAGATCGCACCCCTAGTGGAGTTTAACGTCTTGTTCCTCATACAGAGTGAACATTTCTTAACCTTAGAGTCTCAGATTGTATTCTGCAATCTTATCATGGAATATCTCATCCACATTATGCTCTAAGGCCTCGTGGTGCCATGAGCGTCTCAAGAAATCATGGTGCCATGAGTGTCTCAAGAAATCTGTGGTGCCATCATGGATTATTGCTTTTAAGTCATATGGTAGATCTAATAGCTATCTCCATATTCTTGAGGTTTAACTTTATCTTTCACATTTATGGTGCCATTTATAAGGAAACCTTGGAAACCACTATATATTTCAAGACATGATCCTTTACTCTCATTGTCACTCGACATGTAGGCTATTGTTGTGCATTCAGTTATCCACAACATCAACAATGCAAATAGTTAATCCATAATTTCCTAATTCCATTTGATCTCATTTAGGAGTTGTTCTCTTTTTAGGAGTTGTGACTTCGATTTTACTTGGAAGCATTAACAAGAAGCTGGGATCTCAACGAACGCCTTCGTCTTTTATGATTAATGCTGTTCAAGAGTTATATTAATAGAGAGAAGTCGTTAGACTAAATTAATATCATCCATTTAAATGGTTAAGCGGTCATTAATAATTTCACACCACCTTTGCGATCAGTGCTTACAATTCAATAGGTTATTACACTTGAAACAGATATAGTAGAAGCATTTACCAGAAAACTGTAATGCCTTGGGAACAAACATAGTTGATACATCTGTCAAGTTTTGATGGCGTGAGAATGACCAGTTCTGATCTTTTTCTTAGACAGATTTAAATCATCTTTGATTAAAACATTTCAGAGACATCGTTATGACGAAGAAATCCAAGCATAGTAAACTGTTATCTGATTGAGGTCAAGAATATTTGAAGGACCGTACTAGGGTAGAACTTAGAGGAAAACAAAAACATAGATGTTCATTGTTGATGGTAGGACCTTTGTCCTCGTTGTATTGCCGTATAGTTATAAGGTATTATTTTAGTACTTAATCCAATGTTGGAAAGGTAAGTTAATCAGTGTAATATTTGTTATACTTGTGTTTTATAATCTATCTTTAGAAACAAATGTAGAATATTTAGATAATTTTAGTATAATTGTTGTATTTATTGTGAAATCAATTAGTTTGATTTAAAGAGATAATGTAATCCATTGTTGATTTTATTACAAGGTTATTTATGAGCCAAGAAGGAATTTTAGTGTTTAATTTCTAGAATCTGAATTGTACTGTGTAAGTTAAGTATTTCTATTGTCTTAAAGAGTCGAATTGAGAGTGGTCATACTCAAAATTCCAGAGGCTTAGTTTGTCATAGTGTGGATGGATGTTTTTGTATTTGTGATGTTACAACGATTATGTGATTCAAATTTAGTATGAAGTATAATGGAGTATTGACTAAGTTGATTAAGTGTTTTGTAATATAATATTCTCTGGATGAGATATTTAACCAGTTGTGACTATCTTGTATCCGTTTTGTCATAATTGTTGTTTGGAGAGACCTGGTATCTGTAAAAGTGTAAAATGTTGTAATGCTATAGGCGATGGATAACAATTGGTGTTATGATTCTTTGTTTAATGCAAGAGGGTTTATGCCTTGCAATGACCATGTATGTGTATTGCTATAATGCCTTGTATGGTGGTTACGGTTTACTAGGTGTTAGGAAGGAGAGTGGCTTTCAATGTGGAGCCGGCGCCCAAAGTGGTAGTCAGGATAACCCGTTGAAAGTAGATTAATCAAGTGATAACCTAAAATGAGCTAGGGGGTTAAGGGTAGTTTTCACATTAAACAAGATTAATGGATTCCTCTCCCATGGCCTGTAGTGCTTGTATAGACTAAGGATGGGTAGAGAAGGCCTGGTTGGCATGATTGACTTCCTTGTCCTCACGAAAGGAAGGTCGATTCCGCATGTGTCACCCTATGGGGCCGGCGCCTAGTGAGAGGCTGTCAGGATAACCCATGCTAGGACCGTGCGATGACACTCTCCCTACTACAACCTAGCACTCCTTGTTTCGTCTCTCCACTTATGTTATGTTTCGCCTCTGGAAGTTAAGTTGTGTTGTGTTGTTTATGTTATTGCCATGTGTTGTATTGGCATTTGGTCATCCTTTGTTTATGTTAGTCTTTATCTACCTGACTGTTATTGTTTGGGACCTCATGTTAACTCCTAGCTCGGGGGGTGGACCTTAGGGTTCCACATGGTCGGGTGGAAGAGCTATTTTATCCATTGGTTATTCTTGTCGAAGCTCATGTACAAAAGAGATTTATTCTAGTTTTCAGACAATTGTACTTGTACCAGTGATGAAGATGTATGTGTATAATCTTGTACCAGATTTGTGTAACAAAACATTCTTTATGTATGCAATCTTGATGTAGGCTAAACATGGCAATGTATTGATGTCATGATGTACCTATATGAAAGCATTTCAGTTATGTATTTAATCATGCAGATTCTGTTATTTGATGTTATGCAATGAATGTGAATATGTTATTTAATTGAGCATGGTTTTGGATCAGTTACTAATGTATGTTAAATTATGTTAGTAGGTTTGTAAAGTAATGCAGCCTTGTATCCTTAGAGAATATGTCGTAGTTAGTTATGTTAACATTATTTGCTATTTTAAACATTTAAAAAAAAAAATGTTCCTGTTTCATGTAGCATAAATGTGTATTTCTTTGAGGTGTACAAGGTAGGCATTACAATTATTCTATCCTTCTTTGATGCAGGACGGAGATCATAACTTTTGACTCAGATGTGGGTTTTCTATGAGATTTTACGGGTGGATGCGTTATGAGGTGGAAAGTGGTTTCACAACCAACCCTAGTCGGTTGGACCCTGTCTTGGCACTTTTTTGGGGCTTCAAACTTTCATCTTGGCCCTCAAAATAGCAATTTAGTATTTTTCTATCATTTTGTAATTCTATCACTTTATTATTCTAAATTCCTTTTACTCTATTATTCTATTATTCTATCATTCTATTATTCTATCATTCTTTAATTATATTATTTGATATATCTATTATTCTATCATTATTCCATTCTATTAGTGTATAATTCTATTACTATCATTCTACAATTCCATTAGAATCATTATTTCACTCTACCATTCAATAATTCTTTCATTCTATCATTCCATAGTTGTATCACTATATTATCATACAAATATAGTATTCTATCACTCTTTCATTCAATCATTCTATTATTTTATTATTCTATAATGCTATGGTTGTTTAATTCTATCATTCTATTATTTCATAAACCAATTATTCTATAAGTCTATCATTCTTTCATTTTATCATTCTATAATTCTATTTTTTTATTCTACAAATCTATTATTCTATCATTCATTCTATTGTTGTATTATTTTGTTATTCTAGTATTCTACAAGACTATTTTTCTACCAATGTTTCATTCTATTATTCTATTATTCTACCATTATATTATTCTATAAATCTTTTATTCTATCATTGTTTCATTCTACCATTCTATAATTCTATCATTCTTTCATTCTACAATTCTATTATTCTATCATTCTTCCATTCTATCATTTGATTATTAATCTGTTATTCTACTATTATATCATTCTTTCATTCTTTCATTTTATAATTCTATCATTCTATTTTATATAAATTTATTATACTATCATTCTATAATTTTATCATTCTATTATCATATAAATGCTTTATTCTATCATTGTTCCGTTCTATCATTCTACAATTCTATTATTCCTTCATTCTATCCATTTATAATTCTATCATTCTATTATTAATTAAATCTATTATACTGTCATTCTATACTTTTATAAATCTTTTATTCAATTATCCTATATATCTATTATTCTACAATTTAATTATTCTATCAGTCTTCCATTCTATAATTCTATAATTCTATCATTCTATTATTCTACAATTCTATTACTATATCATTCTTTCATTATATCATTTTATTATTCTATTATTCTATCATTTTATAATAACTTCTAGATTATTCTATAAGTTTGATATTCTGTAATTCTATCCATCTTTCATTTTTTCATTTTATCATTCTGTTATAGTATCATTATTTAATCCTAACATTATATTATTATATAAATCTAATGTTATATCATTCTTTCATTCTACCATTCTCTTATTTTATTATTCTATGATTCTATTATTCTCTCATTCTGTCGTTCTATCATTCTATTATTTCATAAATATATTATTCTATCATTGTTTCATTCTATCATTCAATTATTCTTTAAATATATTGTTCTATAATTATTTTATTCTGTCATTCTAGAACTCTATCATTCTATCATTCTATAATTATATGATTCTATTATTCTATAATTATATGATTCTATTATTGTATAATTATATGATTATATTATTCTATAAATCTATTATTTTATCATTCTTTCATTCTCTCATTCTATTATTCTATAATCTATTATTCTACCATTCGTATATTTTTTCGTTCTATAATTACATCATTATATTATTATATAAATCTATTTTTATTTTATTCTATCATTTTTTATTCTACAATTCTATCATGTAGTTATTATATAAATCTATTATTATATTATTATTTCAATTTATCAGTCTATAATTATATTATTCTATCATTCTATTTTTCTAATATTCTTTTCATTCTATCAAATTCTATGATTATATGATTCTATTATTCTATAAATCTAGTATTTTATCATTCTATCATTCTATTATTCTACAATTATATTATTCTATCTTTCTTCCATATATCATTCTATAATTCTATCATTCTTTTATTATATATTTTTATGATTCTATTATTCTATGAATATTATTGTATCATTCTTTTGTTCTATTATTTTATAATTATTTTATTTTGTAACTCAATTATTTTTTCATTTTATAATTTTATTATTATATTATTTTATAAATCTATTTTTTATCATTATATAATTCTTTTATTCTATAATTGAATTATTCTTTAAATCTATTATTATATCATTCTATAGTTCTATAATCTTATTATTCTATTATTCTTAAATTATAGTATTCTATCATACTATCATTCTATAAAACTATTACTCTATCATTCTTTCATTCTATTATTCTATCATTTTTTGATGCAGGAACTTCTGGAGATCATAACTTTTGACTCGGATGTGGGTTTTCTATGAGATTTTATGGGTGGATGCGTTATGAGCTGGAAAGTGGCTTCGTAACCAACCCTAGTGGGTTGGACCCCGTCTTCACACTTTTGAGGGCTTGGAACTTTCATCTTGTCCCTCAAAATAGCAATTTAGTGTTTTTCTATCATTTTGTAATTCTATCACTTTATTATTCTAAATTGCTTTTACCCTATTATTCTATCATTCTTTCATTTTATTATTTGATAAATCTATTATTCTATCATTATTTCATTCACTCAGTCTATCATTCTATAATTCTATTAGAATCATTATTTCGCTCTACCATTCAATAATTCTTTCATCCTATTATTTTTTTTATTTTTTTAATATATTATTCTACAATTTTGTTATCCTATATTTCTTTCATTCTATCATTTCATAGTTGTATCATTATATTATCATACAAATATAGTATTTTATCACTCTTTCATTGAATCATTCTATTATTTTATTATTCTATATTTCTATGGTTGTTTAATTCTCTCATTCTATGATTTTATAAACCTATTATTCTATAAGTCTATCATTCTTTCATTTTATCATTCTATAATTCTACTTTTTTATTCTATAAATCTATTATTCTATCATTCATTCTATACTTACATTAATTTGTTATTCTAGTATTCTACAAGACTATTTTTCTACCAATGTTTCATTCTATTATTCTATTATTCTACCATTAAATTATTCTATAAATCTTTTATTCTATCATTGTTTCATTCTACAATTCTATTATTCTATCATTCTTCCATTCTATTATTCTACTCTTATATCATTCTTTCATTTTATAATTCTATCATTCTATTTTATATAAATCTTTTATACTATCATTCTATAATTTTATCATTCTATTATCATATAAATGCTTTATTCTATCATTGTTCCATTCTATCATTCTATTATTAATTAAATCTATTATACTATCATTCTATAATACTATAATTCTATAATTTTATAAATCTTTTATTCAATCATTCTATATATCTATTATTCTACAATTTAATTATTCTATCACTCTTCCATTCTATAATTTTTTAATTCTATCATTCTATTATTCTACAATTCTATTACTATATCAATCTTTCATTATATCATTTTATTATTCTTTTATTCTGTCATTTTATAATAACTTCTAGATTATTCTATAACTTTGATATTCTACAATTCTATTAATCTTTCATTTTTTCTTTCTATCATTCTATTATAGTATCATTATTTAATCATAACATTCTATTATTATATAAATCTAATGTTATATCATTCTTTCATTCTACCATTCTCTTATTTTATTATTCTATGATTCTATTATTCTGTCATTCTCTCATTCTATCATTCTATTATTTCATAAATATATTATTCTATCATTGTTTCATTCTATCATTCTATTATTCTTTAAATATATTGTTCTATCATTATTTTATTCTGTCATTCTACAACTCTATTGTTCTATTATTCTTTCATTCTATCATTCTATAATTATATGATTCTATTATTCTATAATATATGATTATATTATTCTACAAATCTATTATTTTATCATTCTTTCATTCTGTCATTATATTATTCTATAATCTATTATTCGACCATTCATGTATTCTATCATTCTATAATTACATCATTATATAAATCTATTTTTATTTTATTTTATCATTTTTTTATTCTACAATTCTATCATGTAGTTATTATATAAATCTATTATTATATCATTATTTTAATTTATCATTCTGTTGTTCTAATATTCTTTTCATTCTATCAAATTCTATGATTATATGATTCTATTATTCTATAAATCTAGTATTTTATCATTCTATCATTCTATTATTCTACAATTATATTATTCTATCTTTCATCCATATATCATTCTATAATTCTATCATTCTTTTATTATATAATTTTATAATTATATTATTCTATGAATATTATTGTATCATTCTTTCATTCTATTATTTTATAATTATATAATTATTTTATTTTGTAACTCAATTATTTTTTTGTTTTATAATTTTATTATTATATTATTTTATAAATCTATTTTTTATCATTATATAAATCTATTATTATATCATTCTATAGTTCTATAATCTTATTATTCCTATTAGTCTTAAATTATAGTATTCTATTATTCTATCATTCTATAAAACTATTATTCTATCATTATTTGATGCAGGAACTTCCGGAGATCATAACTTTTCACTCAGATGCGGGTTTTCTACAAGATTTTACGGGTGGATGCGTTATGAGGTGGAAAGTGGTTGTGCGACTGACCCTAGTGCATTGGAGCCCATCTTGGCACTTTTTTGGGGCTTGAAACTTTCATCTTGGCCCTCAAAATAGCAATTTAGTGTTTTTCTATCATTTTGTAATTCTATCACTTTATTATTCTAAATTCCTTTTACTCTATTATTCTATTATCTATCATTCTATTATTCTATCATTCTTTAATTATATTATTTGATATATCTATTATTCCATCATTATTTCATTCTATTAGTCTATAATTCTATTACTATCATGCTACAATTCCATTAGAATCATTATATCACTCTACCATTCAGTAATTCTTTCATTCTATGATTTTGTTATTTTATTAATATATTATTTTACAATTTTGTTATCCTATATTTCTTTCATTCTATCATTCCATAGTTGTATCACTATATTATCATACAAATATAGTATTCTATCACTCTTTCATTCAATCATTCTGTTATTTTATTATTCTATAATGCTATGGTTATTTAATTCTATCATTCTATTATTTCATAAACCTATTATTCTATAAGTCTATCATTCTTTCATTTTATCATTCTATAATTCTATTTTTTTATTCTACAAATCTATTATTCTATCATTCATTCTATTGTTGTATTATTTTGTTGTTCTAGTATTCTACAAGACTATTTTTCTACCAATGTTTCGTTCTATTATTCTATTATTCTACCATTATATTATTCTATAAATCTTTTATTCTATCATTGTTTCATTCTACCATTCTATAATTCTATCATTCTTTCATTCTACAATTCTATTATTCTATCATTCTTCCATTCTATCATTTGATTATTAATCTATTATTCTACTATTATATCATTCTTTCATTCTTTCATTTTATAATTCTATCATTCTATTTTATATAAATTTATTATACTATCATTCTATAATTTTATCATTCTATTATCATATAAATGCTTTATTCTATCATTGTTCTATTCTATCATTCTACAATTCTATTATTCCTTCATTCTATCTATTTATAATTATATCATTCTATTATTAATTAAATCTATTATACTGTCATTCTATAATTTTATAAATCTTTTTTTCAATCATCCTATATATCTATTATTCTACAATTTAATTATTCTATCACTCGTCCATTCTATAAATCTATAATTCTATCATTCTATTATTCTACAATTCTATTACTATATCATTCTTTCATTATATCATTTTATTATTCTATTATTCTGTCATTTTATAATAACTTCTAGATTATTCTATAAGTTTGATATTTTGCAATTCTATCCATCTTTCATTTTTTCATTCTATCATTCTGTTATAGTATCATTATTGAATCCTAACATTATATTATTATATAAATCTAATGCTATATCATTCTTTCATTCAACCATTCTCTTATTTTATTATTCTATGATTCTATTATTCTCTCATTCTGTCGTTCTATCATTCTATTATTTCATAAATATATTATTCTATCATTGTTTCATTCTATGATTCTATTATTCTTTCAATATATTGTCCTATAATTATTTTATTCTGTCATTCTAGAACTCTTTCATTCTATCATGCTATAATTATATGATTCTATTATTCTATAATTATATGATTCTGTTATTCTATAATTATATGATTATATTATTCTATAAATCTATTATTTTATCATTCTTTCATTCTCTCATTCTATTATTCTATAATCTATTATTCTACCATTTGTGTATTCTATCATGCTATAATTACATCATTATATTATTACATAAATCTATTTTTATTTTATTCTATCATTTTTTTATTCTACAATTCTATCATGTAGTTATTATATAAATCTATTATTATATCATTATTTCAATTTATCATTCTATAATTATATTATTCTATCATTCTGTTGTTCTAATATTCTTTTCATTCTATCAAATTCTATGATTATATGATTCTATTATTCTATAAATATAGTATTTTATCATTCTATCATTCTATTATTCTACAATTATATTATTCTATCTTTCTTCCATTTATCATTCTATAATTCTATCATTCTTTTATTATATATTTTTATGATTCTATTATTCTATGAATATTATTGTATCATTCTTTCATTCTATTATTTTATAATTATATAATTATTTTATTTTGTAACTCAATTATTTTTTCATTTTATAATTTTATTATTATATTATTTTATAAATCTATTTTTTATCATTATATAATTCTTTTATTCTATAATTGTATTATTCTTTAAATCTATTATTATATCATTCTATAGTTCTATAATCTTATTATTCTATTATTCTTAAATTATAGTATTCTATTATTCTATCATTCTATAAAACTATTACTCTATCATTCTTTCATTCTATTATTCTATCATTTTTTGATGCATGAACTTCTGGAGATCATAACTTTTGACTCGGATGTGGGTTTTCTATGAGATTTTATGGGTGGATGTGTTATGAGGTGGAAAGTGGCTTCGCAACCGACCCTAGTGGGTTGGACCCCGTCTTGGCACTTTTTTAGGGCTTGGTGTAGTGCCCCTCTGTTCCCACCTTGGATGTATAGGTGGACTAATCAAGGCGCATGAATACGAAAGTAAAATAACAGGAATAATTAAGGTAAGGCTTTGACATTGTTTGCATTCCAATGTTTAAGATGTCGATCTTACTACAATTGTTATATGTTAGAATGGATCTCATGGACTGATTATGTTAGATTTAATTGTTATGATGGTACTTCTGAGACTTATTCAATTTCATGCACCTACATGTTTAGAGTATGGTTCTGTTCAGATAACGAGGTAGATTTGATTTGGTTATGATTATGCGTTACCTAATCTAGATTGATCTGATGTGGAAAGGATGATGTTGCATCACTCTCTTGCAAGTGCCTTGCGATATTGTGATTCCTTTTTCACCCAGTGTCCGCTTGTGTGTCTAATATATGCTTGACTGTGTCAATTGTTGCAGGTTTCAGGTATCTGGCATCGACTCCACCTGAATTAATAGGTCTGAGCATGCCCTAAACCCAATGGATAAGTTATTCTAGAGATAATTTAAGGTCCCACATCCCAAGTCATCATCCTCGATCAGGATGCATGACATGTCTAGTTCAACCTGTCAGTTCTGTCAGTATGTCAGGTCTTGCACCTGATTGATATTTGATGGAGCCTGTTGGTTAAGTGCGAGTTTGGCCCTAGCTTGTGAACTTGTGTTGATTTGGCATTCAAGATCTTTCTTGCTCAGTGGGTTAATGATATGTGCCTAGATTTTATTGTGGTTTAATAGAAATTATAATAGTATATAGTATACTATTATTTAACCCACTATAATATTTAATAAGGTTATATCATATTATTATTATTATTTAGATTTAATAAGTTGGTTGTGAACCAATAAATATAAATAAATTATTGTTATGTGTAGTGTAATATTATTTTAATAATTATTATTATTAATGATAATAATATTATGTTGTATGCAATTGGGTAAACAATTAATTGTTTGTATGTGCCAATGTGGTGGTAAATAAATTACCCGTTTACGTGAATAAATTTAGATTGGGTAATTATTTTATAACTATGGGCTTAATAAATTTAATATTTTGTAATTAGTTGAGTTAGTTGGTTTTCCCGTTTTGTGGTTGCACTCTTGCAAATATAAAAGAAAGATTTTTGCTATGAAAGGGAGGATCCAGAAGGCTACTGTGGGAAATTCAGAGGGAAGTAAAGAGGGAGTTTGAGGTGAAAATCTGGGTATGTTTCGCTCTTTGAAAATTTTAGTTTAATATTCTTTAGTTATTGTGAATATCTATATGTGAGTATTGTATACATTATGCTAGATAATGTTCTTATTGTTTTTGTGAAGGAAATTTATTGGGATTTATTATGGTTCATTATATTTCCCGGTGTGCTACCATATGTAGTAGTAATATTTAGACAAGGTCTTTTGTCCACTCTCAATACACTTTGGATTTTTATCTATTGGGTAGGGTTTTATTGTATCTAGTTTAGAGAAATATAAGTTATAGTTTCATAGATCTTGTTATGGTTTGTATGTATTTTCCTCAATGCAGAATTGAATATCTGATATTTACCACATTTAGGTGGATGCTAATAAGGGTTAGGAAATCAGTATTTTAGCCTCCTGCCAACTGATTTTTGCTTTGGAGTTTTACATTCTTTAAATTAAATTTATTTTGCAAATATTTTCAAATCACTACATTCCATGCGAAGGATTCTCTTTTGCTTTGATGCTTCCGTCAAATGTTTGGTGTGCCTTGTCTAAGCTTTTACATCCACAGATAATGGATCTGTTATTGAAATTTTTCTTTTGTCAATTGTATTTGTTGGAAAGCTTCTAAAGCCTGATCAACGAATCCATTTTGTGCTTGTCCTGTCGTCAATGTATTCTATGAGTGCAGATTTCTGTGAGGCACACTATAAAATAATTCACGTGCCTTGTTTATGCTTCCACATTTTGCATACATGTACAAGCGCTCTGCACCATTTCTCATTCGCAAGGCATTCTGTCAATTAGTTCATGTGCTTCATTTATGCTCCCACATTGTGCAAGTCATCTACCAGTGCACTCTAACTATAACATCTGGCAATGACCTCTGTTTAGGTTTTTACGGATATCCATTCTGTGTATATCCTGCAAGCTTTGCATTCCATGAGATTTCATCTATTTGAGGCATTCGGCCAAAAACCTGCTCCCATGTGCCTTGTTTATGCGTCCAAATTTTGCATACATGTCTACCAGAGCATTTCCAACTGTAATATCTGAACAAAATCGCCCTTCCTTTATGCATTGAAGGATGTCCATATGCTGTCCCAACGCTCCCATCTTGGCGTTGGCATTAGTGGTGGAATTTTGCCTTACACCTGTGATTGCATTTGCTTGAAAATTTCTAAAGCCTTCTCAGTCAATTCATTTTGTGCATAAACCAAACAGTTCACACGCTTGTCTATGCTTTAACTTATCACATTCATGCCTGCGGGGGCGATTGCAATTACCTCATCTAACAAACATTTCCCTACCATTTTGCTTGATGGATGTCACTTCAATATTACTAGAGATTTGATACGATGCACATTATTATAGTCCAAGTTGATTTTTCTGATTAGTTCATTCAACATTACCAATAGTTTTATACCTCCATATGCTATATAGTGCTAATAATATATTCACACCAATGCGTAGAAATTATTCACAACACTATTGATATCACTATATTCTGTAAAGGGTCGATACAACTGCTATCTTGTCATGAGGCCATTTTGTTTTTATTTACAAGTAAGGTCGTATATTGGATCTTTTTAATTCCTTTATCGTTCATCAATCTCCTTACCAAATTTGAACATCACCACACCTGTCCACTTCTGCGTAGATGTTTGAGAGAACATAAGTTGAACAACATTATTAAGATTCAAATAAAAAGCAGCATTGTTGTAAATACTCATAAGCCTATATTCATATGTTATCTACAAGCACCAAGAAAACACATCCATACAACCACCACAGATTTAACTAGTATCTCAATGATAAAGTTTAGGGTGTCCTAAAGATAGCCAGTAGAGGCAAGAAGGTCAACCATGCACACATAGTGATCAACTGTAGGTGTAATGCAATAAGGTTTGGTAGTTTTCAATAGTTTAATTATTAAAAATACTTGCATTGGCAAAAATATATTTTTTATCATATCAAGTTATGTATTTGTATGATAGGAGTCTTAGGTTTTATATACAATAATGATCTATTAATTGATGAACTTAGGGACAAAGAGTGAATCCAATGTGTTTTACATAAAAGGAATATTCATTCAAATATTATTTAAATATCATTATTGACTTAAGATTAAATGAAACATTAATGTTGATCATTACCCTAACTAAATTAAATTATCAATGTATTATGATTGTGTTCATCATCCGGACCTGGTGAGCTATTCAATCTAGCTATAGTAACCATCCCTTTAAGTATATCCTATGTACGTAATTATTTTAGTCAATCAAGGAGCTATGTTTATATAGTATTTGGAATTTAAAATTGTAATTCTTCTTTATTGCAAACAAGAAATATTTTAGAAAGAGAAATAAAATGAATCTAGGTTTCACATAGTGAATTAGAAGCTTGATTTCTAAAGATAGTAGGTTATGGGAATCAGGTAGATTCTTAAAATTAGTCTTGGTTTAGTGTAAGTGTCATATTATAACTTTAAGGGTGTTTAGCATCATTGTAGAATTATTTCGTTAGATTTGGATATAGGATCTTTTAGTTGTAATGGTTTTCTTTACCCAATTGAAGAATAGATATTTTCATGGGTTAAGATCTCTCTCCTTCTATATATATATCTAAAGATAGAGCAAATAATGATGTAGCTTGATAGAACTTTCCTTTTGGCAGTTGTTTCTATTTTGTTGTGTCATGCATACTAAATTGTGATGGAACTTTGCAACTTGTCTGTAGTGCCCCTCCATTTTCACCTTGGATGTAGTACAGGTGAACTGATCAAGGTGAATGAAGATGAAGGTAAAATAACAGGAATAATTAAGGTAAGGTAAACAATTGATGTTGTACAATATAGATAGATGTTTCATCCACATGTGGTTTCATATGATAGTTAATGTGTTTATTGACAATCTCCATTATGACACTGATAATGCAGGCTTTGACATTGTTATATGTTAGAATGGATCTCATGTGATTGATTCTGTTAGATTTATTTGTACTTATGACTATGGTTCTGTTCAGATAATGAGAAAGATTTGATTTGTTTATGATTACATGCTATCTAATCTAGATTGAGATGATGTGGAGAGGACGATGTCACATCACTTGCTTGCAAGTGCCCTGCGATGTTGTGATTCCTTTTTCACCTAGTGTCCGCTTATATGCATCTATACATGATTGACTGTGTCATTTGTTGCAGGATGCAGGTATTTGGCATCGACTCCACCTGAATTAATAGGTCTGAGCGTGCCTTGAACCCAATGGATAAGTTGTTCTGGAGATAACTTAAGGTCCCACATCCCAAGTCATCATCCTTGATCAGGATGCATGACATGTCTAGTTCAACCTGTCAGTTCTGTCAGTATGTCAGGTCTTGCAACTAATTGATATTTGATGGAGCCTATTGGTTAAGTGCGTGTTTGGCCTTGGTTTGTGAACATATTTGATTTGGCATTCAAGATCTATCTTGTTCAGTGGGTTAATGATATATGTCTAGATTTTGTTGTGGTGAAATAGAAATTATGATAGCATATAGTATATTATTATTTAACCCACTATAATATTTAACAAGGTTATATCATATTTTTATTATTAAGATTTAATAAGTTGTTTGTATAAATAAATTATTGTTAATGTGTCATGTAATATTATTTTAATAATAATTATTATTAATGATAATAATAATATGTTGTATAAACAGAATGTAATTGGGTAAACAATTAATTGTTTGTATGTGTAATTATGGGGTAAATAAATTACCCGTTTACGTGAATAAATTTAGAATGGAGTAATTGGTAATTATTTTATAACTATGGGCTTAATAAATTTAATATTTTGTAATTAGTTGGAGTTGGTTGTTTTTCCCATACCTTGTCTCCTCCCAAAACATTTTTCTTGGTTGGGGAGGTATAAAGATGGGATTTGATTTCTATTTGGGGGAATCTTGGGTGGCAGAGAAGCGTTTGGAGATTGGGGGATTGGATTGTAGATGCAGTAATAACTCAGCCCAGATAATCTTGTAAGCAGGTTCCATTAGCTTTTATCTCTGTCCCTTGTGAATTTTCATGTCGATGGATTGGCTAAATCATTTATGTATTTAATAAATCTAATTCATTCATATCCTAAAATCATGTTAATTGCATTTACTTGATCGTATCAAAACCTCGTTACTAATTCCATTTTGTCTATATCCTACAATTATTGCATCCCAATCAATTCTCTCTCTCAGGCATCAATCATGTCTGCCAGAATCCTATCAATAGTAATTTGTTGAAAATTTTCTAAGGCTGTTTCAACAAATCTTCTTGTGTATTTCCTGCATCCATTGTTTTTTTTTGAGAGGACACCACCTGCACATAGGGAAGGAAGCTAATAAGTTAGTTGAGCATATCAAAATGCAAGACTTGAGGTGAGCTGAATGGAGCATGAATAAAGGATAAAAGTATTGTAGTTTCTAAATCCTTCTCAACAATCCATTTAATTCTGCATAAATGTTAATGGTGCAATAAAAATATAGTGTTGTTGTAGATACTCCTGAGCCTATATGCATATGTGATCTATAGTTACCAAAGAGGAAGGTATTCCCACAAGTTATTCCAGACTGAGGAGCCCAAACGGAAAAGGGGACTAATACACAGGCCCTCTATTGTATCGTACCATGCCGACTGGGGAAAAAAAGAAAAAGAAAAAACATGAAACGTCTATTTCCTTCAATATTTGTACTTGTGTGTTTTCGTAAGCCAAATTCACCATAGCCAATTCACTGAGATCAGCATTGAATGAATGCATCCATACAACCAACACAGATTTAACAAGTATATCAGCAAAAACATAAAAATAAATTAAAAAAAAATGGTCGGAAGGCAAATAACGCAGGTGAGTATATCAGATTGTGCGATTTGTGGTGGGCTGATAGGAGTACAAACAGAAAACCCTAGAATCACTTTGTTTGATTATTCCTAAAGTTTTATTTAATAATCCATTTTGCTTTAGCCTGAAATCAAAATAGCATCTTTTATCTTAATAGTTAAGATAGGTAATTCACATGATTCTCAACTGCATTGGAATCATAAATTTACACAATAGTCCTATCAGGCATTTTATTGTATTATTACATATGGATCACCATTGCTATTTCTCTTTCACTCCATGATGTGTTCATCTTTCAAGGAAAGAAGAAACTGTGTGTGTATTACTAAAGAAGAAAGATGTTCATAAAATTTCTAAAAAAGGATGTTTAGGATATCTCCTTCTATAGACAATTGCCCTTCCATGTGTTTTACCATTGGTTTGAATTCCATCGCATTAGTTGGATTCACTGGTGTATTGGTACTTATGAGGAATCATTTATTTGTTTGGTGTGTATTTTCACCAAAGTAACAAGTACTATATCCATGTAAGCATCAAGCTATTTATCAACCCATACAAATTATGTTTATTAGGGATCTGAATATTAGAGAAAGAGAAAGAATGGATAAACTTTCCTATAACTAATGCTTTGTAGAATTGCATGTGCAACATGAGTAGTTTGTATAAGTTGATAGAATTAGTGTTAAGCCAAACTAGGGAATGGAATATTTCTTGTTGACCATGTAACACATACGAATTAGGCATGTTGCAAACATGCATCATCAATGCACATCATCTTTCTATGGTTTGTAGAATGTTCATATGGATTTATCTGTAGTGTTGTTTGTGGCTTTTAGTCCATGCCATATTGTCATGCCCAAACACGAAAGACAAGTATTCTCGATTTAAACCAAACCTTTTTTTAAAATAGATTACTATGCTACTTAGACATGACCAAAGCACACATGCATTGTCACAGTATACAACACAACAAGAACTCTACAAGAGAGGCAATTATATGTTGGCGACACTTGGTGGGGAAGGAGAACAATTTAAAAAAACAAACAAACTCAATTGTACAGATAGACCACCACGCTAGTAGGTGTCAATGGCACAGATTAAATTGGATCCTAAAAGTAGGGGAATCTAGACCTCCTCTAGGTGATGATCCTCAAGGGAACCACCTCAATGGGCTAAAACATCTATTAACTGGAATGCGACACATTTCTCACTTACAAAACTAGTTATTATACTGAATTTATTTCCATTGCACAAGTACTAATTATTGAGTAACAAATATAGTAATCTGCAACATTGATATAAATAGTATCTAGGGGTAAGTATATACTCTTAAACATTAATTTAATATTAAATGGAAACAGTTTACTAATCTTGATGGAGTCTGTGAATTAATAGAAAACAAGTTTGAAGGTATAGGTTTTAGTATTGAACTTCTTAGGTTTTAGAGATTTAATGATTTTACTCTATGATGTCACTTCATGGTCATTATGCTAATGTTTAGAAAAATAATTACATTGAGGCTATATGATGCAAAATGGACCCTTTGACTTCTATTATGATTATTGCCTAGTGTACATGATCCTTACTGATCAATAGTTAATTATTATTTAGCCTTGATGGTTTATGCATGCACACAGTTGGTTTCTAGTTTTCATCCATGATATTGTTGTATCAAATTGGTCATGCATGTGTGTCGTGTTGGGTAGTAGGTGTAGACTCTTTTGATTTATTTAGTTCAATATTAGAGACATTGTTAGATCTTTTACAAACTCTTATAGGAGATGCACTAAGAGATTCAATTATCCATATTTGTAGATTGTGACTATTGAGCCCTCAACCATACCAAGGGGTTGGAATTAATTGGTAATTTAATTGATTTGGTTTTGTAAAGATCTTTTATAATGATTTTGTTAAGTCAAAATTAGATTTAAGGTTGGAATTAGGTTAAGCAATAATGTATTTGAAAATTTAGACTTATAAGTAAAACCTATAGGTAATAGGATAACTAAAAGATTGGATTGCTCTTCTAAGCAAAATTTATGTTATCAATGAGTTGATTAGTTGAAATTGATTATTGCAAGCAAAATTTTCATGTGAGTTGGTCTATGTGTAAATTGTCAAGTTTAGGTTCTAGAGACATAAGGTAATATGATTCGAGGGCATGCATTCTGTTCATAGGTGTCTTGAAATGAAGATGTTGTAAGAACATGATGTCTTTTGTCTATGTATGTGGGTCTTGGTAAATAATAATGTGAGATGATGTACATACTGTGTTGTGAATATATTATGAGGGGTTTAAATCTCCTTCAAGGAAATGTTGATATCGAGATTTTGTGTAGTATGGTAATGGGGAGAACTTGTAATTATAATGAGAAATTATTTTGGTTCACAATTGAGAATTGTGAGCAAGATGACCCATACCTTGCTCCGAATATGTGTTGTTATGGTTATTGCGATTGAGCAACTGAAAGCTTGGGACAATGAAGTAAAGGTTGGTCGTTGTAATTATGTTTAATAAGCAAGAAGGCAATGTCTTGCATTGTTATGTATACTTATTAGTATGATAGTGATTGTTTTGCTTGATGGTTAGGGTTTCTAGATGCAGGTAGGGGAGTGGCTTTCAATGTGGGGCTGGCACCCAAAGTGGCTGTCAGGATAACCCATTGAAAGTTGTTAATTAAGTGAAAACCTAAAAATGAACTGGGGGGAAAAGGGTAAATTACATATTAACAAGATAATTGGATTTCCTCTCCAATGCCTGTAGTGCTCCTTTAGACTAAGGATGGGTAGAGAAGGCCTGGTTGGCAAGATCAACTTCCTTGTCCTCACGAAAGGAAGGTTGATTCCGCATGTGTCACCCTATGGGGCCGGTGCCTAGTGAGAGGCTGTCAGGATAACCATAGATGGGGGTCGGTGCCTAGCGCGAGACTGTCAGGGTAACCCATGGATGGGGGTCGGCGTCTAGCTAGAGACTGTTAGGGTAACCCATGTTAGGGCCATGCAATGACACTCTCCCTACTACAGCCTAGCATTCCCTAGTTGTACTCTCCCCATTCGTCGAGTGTTGCCTTTGGAAGTGATTTTGAGTTGCTTGTGGTGTTGTCATGTGTTGTAATGGAGTCTCGTTTAGTCTTTGTTCCTGTTAGGCAATTGTCTACCTGACTATATGATGTTTTGGGACCTTATGTTATCTCCTAGCACGGGGGGTGGACCTTAGGGTTCCACATGGTCAGGTGGATGTGCTTTATCTCCATTGGTTTTTCCTTGCCTTTGTTCGTGAGCAAGAAGGTTGCAACTCCTGTAGTAGATTTAGATTGTGTACCTATTTATGGAGACAGTTATTATGCTCATGTACTAGCCTATGTATCAGATGATTCATTATGTATGTATTCATATGTATTCAAAAGATGATAATGTAATGATGTAATGTTGTATTCATATGTCGGGAGAAATTGTAACTATGTACTAGATCCTGATGAATACTTATATGATGTGTGTTAGATTATGTTAATGGTTTTGTCAAGTAATGCAACCATGATATCTTAGAGGACAAGTCATTAGTTTAAATGATGTGTTAATATTACTTTGTTATTTCTATCTTTCAAAAAAAAAATATCCTGTTGCATATAGCATAAATGTGATGTTCTCTGAGGTATTCATGGCGGGGTGTTACATCGTCTCACTTTGACTTAAATAGTTTTTCCCTTCAATGCTTTCCAATAAACATCAAGTTATTGATTAGTCATTGTAAAGCTAGTTGGTTATGTTATACTAAAGTAGTCTTTTTTTTTAAATAAGTGTCCTTTGGATTGGGAAATTTAATCGTTGGTACTTCTTTTATTTTAAAGGAAAATAGGTTTTGTTGCTAGGCTATAGTGAATTAATGTTGAAGTGTTTTGGACTTTGATGAATTGTTATTTGCATTCA
The DNA here is from genome assembly GCA_027924645.1 of Cunninghamia lanceolata. Classification (NCBI taxonomy): domain Eukaryota; kingdom Viridiplantae; phylum Streptophyta; class Pinopsida; order Cupressales; family Cupressaceae; genus Cunninghamia; species Cunninghamia lanceolata. Next base: position 9,788,948 of record BSBN01000837.1, on the reverse strand, counting down.
TAATGTGGTACACATTTATGTATCCCATTTGATATAATAAATTATGTTGTTGTATTTTTTAGGTTTATATCTTCTTAGTTACAAGGATTAGTGGAATAATTGAACTAAATGTTGTATTGAATTATGGGCATCTTATGAGTACCATTACTGTCTCGAAGACCCATGGTTAGAATGTCATATTTTATATTGCACTTATGGGATTTTAATTGGATTCGTCTATTTGATGAAGTTGTACATTTTAGAGTGGATGCCGATGTGGGATTGTTGTGTTACAATGGTGTCTAGTGGAAGTTGATTCTAGAGGCTAAGAGGGGTAGTCATTTGTATGATTCTTGTCTATATGTAATCTTGCTATTGGTTGAATATGATTTGATTGTAGGTATTCTGTTGATGGGTGTCTTGAAATCAGGATGTTGTAAGAACATGATGTCTTTTGTCTATGTATGTGGGTCTTGGTAAACAATAATGCGAGATGTTGTGCATATTGTGTTGTGAATATATTATGGTGGGATTAAATCTCCTTCACGTATGTGTTGATATTGAGCTTGTGTTTAGTATTGTAATGGGGAGATCTTGGAAATCGTAATGAGAAACTATTTTGTTCATGGTTGAGATTTGCGAGCAAGATGACCCATACCTTGCTCAGGATATGTGTTGTTGCGATTGATCAATGGAAAGTTTTGGGACAATGATGTACAGGTTGGTCATTGTGATTCTGGTTTTGTAAGCAAGAAGGCAATGTATTGCATTGTTATGTATACTTATTAGTATGATAGTGATTGTTTTGCTTGGTGGTTGGGGTTTCTAGATGTAGGTAGGGGAGTGGCTTTCAATGTGGGGCTGGCACCCAAAGTGGTTGTTAGGATAACCCATTGAAAGTTGTTAATTAAGTGAAAACGTAAAAATGAACTGGGGGGGAAAAGGGTAAATTACACATTAACAAGATAATTGGATTTCCTCTCCCATGCCTGTAGTGCTTGTTTAGACTAAGGATGGGTAGAGAAGGCCTCGTTGGCAAGATCAACTTCCTTGTCCTCACAAAAGGAAGGTTGATTCCGCATGTGTCACCCTATGGGGCCAGCGTCTAGTGAGAGACTGTCAGGATAACCATAGATGGGGGCCAGCACCTAGCGAGAGACGGTCAGGGTAACCCAAGGATAGGGGCCTGTAGCGCCCCTCCATTCTCACCTTGGATGTGCAGGTAGTTTGGCTAGCGAACCTGATGATGAGGATGGAACAAGAGCTTCTATTAATACTTTTGGGAGCATGATGCATATTGTTATTATGCAGAGATTTATTTGGATAAGGTGATGTAGTAGTATGTTGTTAGGATAGGTGGAAAGGGTGGCATCATACCATTAGACATATGGGTGACATACGAGTATGAGATATGATTGCTAGAGTCCCTTCCCTAGTGCTTTGGCTATTATGTACATGTGTTCTAATTTGTATGTTTGAGTGAACAAGTACCAGGCATCGACTCCACCTGAATTGGCAGGTTTGAGCATGCCTTGCACCCAATGGAAGTAGTTGACTGGAGATAGCACTTGGTCCCCCACCCTAACCATCATCCTCGAAGAGGATGAGTACTTAGTTTGATACCTTGTCAAGTACTATCAGTGGGGCCAGTCAGTGTTTCTTGAAGTTTTGCCTTTTGACCCTGGTTAATGGTTAGATAATTGTTTTGGCTTTTGGTTTAATTTGTCTGATAATATGCCTTGGTTATCTTATGCATTAAAATGGACTGATAAATAATATATATAATCATAGTTGATAATAAAATAAAATTATAGTGTAATATTATAATTAAGAAATAATAATAAAATAGTAAATAAATAGAATATTATAAAGTTGGTTATATAATTAATTATAATATGTGAGTGAGTGTGGGTAAATGGTTTTACCGGTTTGTGTAAAACTATTTATTGTGTGTATGTTTAAATTATGTTGGTTGCATATACTTTATTTATTTTTAATAAGGGTTAGTAGGTAGTTAGTTGGGGTAGTTGTAAATTTATTTTGTACAGGAGTGGGAGAAATGACTTCCCTCCCTTCATTATTTATTAAATGGGGAGGGGGAATTTTGACCTAGAGAATTTGGGGGCTTTTTAATCTTTTTGGAAATTACTTTATTGGGAACACTGTGCATTATAAATTTCCATTGACTTTTTTTTTTAAGAGGTGGCTGCAATATTTTAGACCCGAAGAACAAAAGTTAATTGAATGGTAAGTGCATTATATTTTATAGATTTTGTCACCAATTTTTACTTATGTTTTCTACACAATGAAATTTAAATTATTATCTTTTCATTGTTGTTTATAATTATATTTTGTTAGGGTTTAATATAGTGCTATAAAATAATATTTTATACTATCTTTTAAATTTACATCACTCTATTTTATTTACAAGTGTGGTACAATATTTTATATTTTATAAAGGTTATTTCCAACACTACATTTTATTTACTGTAAAGCTGGTATAAAATATACTATTAGGGTAAAATATACTATTTTATTAGGGTTTATTTCCAGTACTATATTGTCATGTCCCCATATTAAAGCCTTGTTTAAATTGAAGATTTAAACAATATATTTAATTACACATAAATATTAATAATTAAATATTAATAAGTTATATAATATATTATCATATTACATGAATATAAATATCAAATATTATTATTATTATACTCATAAGATATTAATAGATATAAATATTATTATAATATATATTATTAATATGAATTAATTAATTAAATAATATATATATTAGATATTAATATTATGTATGTGACTCTTTGAAGAGTCACCATTCTTCGTAAGAGGCATAATGGAACATATATAATATAAATAGCAGCAGCAAGGAAGGAAAGGGGATTAGATTTGGGGATATAAGAAAATAAGGAAGTCTAAAGTAAGCAAACAGAAGTCTTTAAATATGAAAGTCAGAAAGTATGGAATAACAGTAGCTTGCATTTAATTTAAGAAGAAGTATTATAAATATATGGGAAATAAATAAATAAAGGAATATCAGCATTATAAATAAATATAATTAAATCCGCATTATATTTATATATTTAAATCTGCATTATATATATATATATATTTCTGAGTCATAAGTAGGAAAGATATCATAAATACATATAGGGAGGAATTATTCAAGTAAATAAATAAATAAATATATATATATATATACAATAATATTAATAGCATATATAATAATATAATATAGAGATATTATTAATATTATAACAAATACTATAATATATAAATATTAAAGAATAGGCGAAAGAGAATAGAATCCAGTGAGCAGATTCAACAAGACAAGTAGCATAAAGAGGTACGTGCACTTTCCTTTATTAATAGGTTAGGTAATATAAATGTTGTAGATGAATAATATGAATATAAATAAATGAATACTACTTATATCAGCGTAATAATAATTGGAATATATTACCATCATTGATGTATATACATTCATTATGTATAAGTATGCATAGAGAATAGGTATAATAATATGAGAATAAATAGGAGTGTATAAATAAGGTAAATCTGCTTGCATATATGAAAATGGATATAAATATGAATATGAAAATGAATATAAAAATTATTATGAATATGAAAATGGGATTATGAGATCATAAGCATAAGGACATAAGTATGAAAGGATTTTTAACTGTGTACTTATCAATTAAATCAAGGTTTTAGTGATGAATAAATATATTGGTCAGTGGATTGAATACTTCTTATAGATAAGTCATTGAGAGTTGGGGACATTTAAAATAAATAAATAAATTACATTATGTCTAATTATAAACTTTGTTAGGAATAAGTAGTTATAACATTTCTTATACCATTTAAACAATGTTTTGTTTATTTTGATTTCTCATTAAATGTTCATGAGATTCAGTTAGGAATAAATGGAAAGGTTATATTCTTTACGTAGAATAAATTATTTATAGATGACAATTGAAATGTATTCTTCTAGTTAGAATTTACAATATACCAGTTGCAGAGAAATTAAAACCACGGTAAAAACATACAACTCTAGAGACTTAAGTTCCAAATTAAGGCTTAGTTGATGTTTTAATTGAGAAGAGTCATGTATAGGTAAGAATAATAAGTAGTTAATCTTAATTAGATTTTAATTAATTATGAATTATCTTTTTATATGCTATCTTTGAATAAAGAGAGAAAGAGTTATCATAGAAGGATCTCATGTTTAGAATATAGGATTTTCTTAGTTTTCTGTTATAATAAAAGTTGGCTCTTTGTGTTAAGTAAGAATAGATTATTGTGAGATAATTACATATAGGTAATTGTCTTTTATGTTTACTATCTACTTACACTATGCATAGAATTATGAAATTGGTCTATTCTAAAATTGAGATTGGATAATAACCAAGTCACAATCTTATATTGATAACTTTGTTATGATAAATTCTCTGTAGTAACCAATGTATCTAGACTATTGGATTAAATGTTCATGCTTTTCTTATAGTGGGATGTAAGTTCTATGTCATTGGGAAGTTGGATTGTAGAGGCTAAGAAGGGTGTAGTTGTGCGTATGGTCCTTGTGATATGTAACCCTAAAATGTTGTCTCCTATTTTGACATGAACTCATTTAATTGTGATGAACATTCAAAGATGATTAATACCTTGTTTGGTGTATGGATTATGTGGTTATGATGGTTGTGCAAGATGGTCAATGCCTTGCCTAGTGTAGGGTTTACTAGTTGCAAAGTAGGGGGAGTGGCTCTCAATGGGGGCTGGAACCCATAGTGGTGTCTAAGACAACCCATTGAAGGGTTTCTTAATCTAGTGATAACATTAATAATGAAATAGGGGAATGGGTAGAATTCACATTAATCAAGATAATGTATGCCTCACTCATGGCTCAAATGCTCATTTAGGCTTGAGATGAGATGAGAAGGCCTGGAATGGTAAGATCAACTACCTTGTCCCCATGAAAGGTACATTGATTCTGCATGAGTTTGTATGGGGACCGGGGATTGGGAGAGGCTGCCAAGACAACCCAAAGATGGGAGTCGGGGCCTAGTGAAGTCTACCAGGACAACCCATATCAATCCATGTGATGACACTCCTCCCTATTGCAGTCTAGCACTCCCTAGTTGTATTTCCTCCCTCAATTGCGTAAGTACCTCTGGAAGTGCAGTTAAGTATGTCAGTGATGTTTATTGTGGACAGTTTGATAATTGGTGTCATGTATAACCCTACTGCTTGTGTTAGTCTATTGTTCTCCTTACTATCTGTGAGTGTGGGATCTTGTGTTATCTCCTAGCTCGGCGGGTGGACCTTAGGGTTCCACATGGTCGGGTGGAAGAGCTTTTATTTCCATTGGTTTTTCCCTTGCTGATGTTCGTGGGTGAGGAGGATGTATCTTGTGCATTAGATATCAGATCTTGTACCAGTTTGAGGAAGATGATTATGCATACTCATGGTCTAACCTTGTGTGACAGTTGATTCATAATGTATGTATTCAGAAAGGTGATAATGTAATCAATGTAATGAATTACTCATGTATATAGGAATTTGTACATTCACATGTAATCTTGATCATGTTGATTATTCATCTGATGTTATGATATGGAGATGTATATGTTTATTCATTTAATGCTATAGATTTAGAATGTTCTACTAATGTTAGTTAATAATGTATGTTGAATTATGTTAATTGATTTGGCAAGTAATGCAACCATGAAATCTTAGAGGACAAGTCATTAGTTCAAATGATGTGTATAGATGTGTTAACATTACTTTGTTATCTTATTCATATAAAAAAAAAATTATCCTACTTTGCATAGCATAGATATGTTGTTCTCTAAGGTGTTCATGGCAGGGCATTGCATCACATCTGGTATCAGAGCCAAGTTGCAGCACTGGGATCTCTGGTTAATGTTGTTGCCCATGTCTAGTTATAGTAACTTCTCTTATGCATGTGCAGGTTGTAGTGCCCCTCATCTCGTCGTCCATCAGATTGATGTTTGCTTAGCAGTATTAGACTTTATGACAGTATCTTAGATCGTAGATGATGGATCTCTTGTTATCTTGTTACTTCATTATGGACCTAATCAGTATAGTAACAATTGTTGATGTTGGATTCTATTATTTTATGCTTTACAATTTGATAAATGAACTAGATGTTACAGATGTTTTGATGTAAATTGTGATATTGGATTGTAGGAGGATTGTATGCTTTATGTTGATGACTAGTAATCAGAAATCTTGCTCAATCTAGTTACATGTTTATACATAAACGTGAATGGAATAGTGTCGTATTACTCACTCTCGAGTACCCTACCCCATTGCAATTTCCATTCACTATAGGACTGTATGTGGATATATATCTTGAATGTTTAACTGTGCATTGCTGCAGGAATGCAGGTACGAGGCATTGACTCCACCTGATTACAGGTCTGAGCGTGCCTTTGCCAATGGATTAGTTGTTTGGAGTTAACGTGAGGTCCCATGTCAATGTTGTCTGGTTGTCAGTTTATCCTTTTGGTCATTGTCTGTCATTTGATCATGATTTGCGGACAAATAATATTGCACCTTGGAGTCTAACTAGGTTAGAAAGTGTCTAAGTGTGTACGGTATCATTGTGCATTAAATAGAATCATATTACGAAAAGTATAATGTTGATAATTAAATGTATTGATAAAAGATAATATTAGGTCAATAGTTGTTAATTATTGTTGTAAATAAATTATTATTTTATTAGAAGTATAGTTGTTAAATAAAGATTGTAAGAAATTTTGTATTATTTAATATAATATTATTTGTAATAAATATTTAAATAAATAAAATAGTTGTAAGTTATGTCGTAATTTGTGATTTACAACTTAATTAATAAAATAAATTAATATATAGTTGTACAATTATAGATTGTCGCAATATTATAACTTTATTAAATACAATATGGTTGGTCGGCTATAAAGTAATTAAATGTTGTCGGAATTGTGTGTTAATATTTAAAAAAGAGTAACCTCTTGGGATCATTAAATTAAATAAAAGTATATTTTTAGAAGGGAGATGCACAAGATCGCGTGCCGAGTTCCTTGGTAGATGAGAGAGACTGTGTTATAAAAGAAAAGCTGGTAGAGGCAAAGAGGACAACATTGCAGGTAGAAGAAGAGAGTAGAAGGCTGGGAAAAGAATGTGGAACTTCAACAATTGAAATGGACTCAGCGATTCGATAATCAAAGCCAGGTTCCACTGAATGCATAATTCCTTTCCTCTGAATCTGAATCTATGGGTGTTGATCGTTTCCTTGTTTCTAAATGGATTGTTTTGGTTGAATTTCTGCTTCAAGAGATATTTTAGTTTACAATTAAGTTGTTTTCTACATCCCTCCGATGTTTAATTTGAGAAATATATCTTAACATTTCCATTAAACGGTTTATCACTAGTTTTTATTACTGGTTGCGGTAATGTTGTAGACCTAGTGCTCTTTTAGACTATAAAGAATTGATTCCTCCAATTTTTCATACTCTCTGATCAATAAACCAATGCTGCTGTAACACAGTCAAGAGATCATCTATAGCACTTGGTTATATGTTCATTTTGCTTCTGCCGATTTGCACATGCTTAAAAGTTTCTAAAGCATTTTAACGAATCTATTCTGTGCATATCTGTTCCAGCCATCTTATGTTTGAATTATGTCTGTGATTGCTGTGGTTTTAAATACTTATTTCTGCCAACCATTGTTGGCTGTGAGGAGACAAAAATCTGACATTTATCAGACATATATTATTAAAATCAAACTTCTATTAAGTTCTGAGATCTCCATAGAATGAAATCACTGTAGGGGTTTTGTATTGTTTCAAGACTAATTTACATTTGTAAATGGTGGGTAGCGAATGGCCAAATTGAAGATAAATAAGGTGAGGCCACGGTTCTCTAGATTGGTCTATAATATCCGTGTCCTCCATCCGTTTGGTGTTTGAGGAGCTCATTGCCCAGTTGATGGGTGTCAGTCCACATTGGGAGAGAAGTTTGCAAGAAGAAAAAAGATTGCAGAGGAAGACAGACGCTTACATTTTAACCCAGTTCTGGATCACTCTTCTTTGTTTTCAGCGCATATAGTTTTCCTTGGATTATTTAAAAAAAAGTTTACTCAAAGGGAAAGATCAGATCTGAAGAGTGCGTAGGGATTTTGTTACTAAATCTTGTGCAATAGTATGGCTACGATTGATGAGCCACTATATCCAATTGCTATTCTTATAGATGAACTTAAAAATGAAGACATTCAGTTACGACTAAACTCCACACGAAGGCTTTCAACAATTGCTCGTGCTCTTGGTGAAGAGAGGACTACGAAGGAATTAATACCATTTTTGAGCAAAAACAATGACGATGACGATGAGGTTTTGCTTATAATGGCTGAAGAATTGGGAGTTTTTATTCCTTATGTTGGTGGAGTTGATTATGCTCATGTTTTGCTGCCTCCTTTAGAAAGTCTTTATTCAGTAGAGGAAACATGTGTGAGAGATAAAGCTGTTGAATCACTATGCCGAATTGGTTCCTAGATGAAGGAGGGTGATTTAATTGATTGGTTTATTCCACTTGTGAAGAGGCTCGCTGCTGGTGAGTGGTTCACGGCACGCATTTCTGCATGTGGGCTTTTTCATATCGCATACCCTAGTGCATCAGAACTGTTAAAGGAAGAATTACGGTCCATATATGGTCAGATTTGCCAGGATGATATGCCAATGGTTAGGCGATCTGCTGCATAGAACTTGGGAAAATTTGCAGCAACAGTTGAACCACAATATTTGAAGATGAGTTTAGTGATATTGACAGCACAAAGGTTTTGCATAATCTTTGTAAGCATGAGTTGCAAACTGACTCACAAACTGATAAACAAGAAGCCATCTTAAATTCATTATCAGAGAACAAAGCTGATGCACATTCTGATTTAAAAGATCAGAAAAAGATAATTGTTGTTGGTGCAGGTCCAGTTGGACTAGCAGCGGCTCGGCATTTGTAGCAGTTAAACTTTCACGTGACTGTTTTAGAGGCACGGGATAGGGTTGGTGGCAGAGTTTATACAGATTGTTTGTCTCTTTCTGTTCCAGTTGATCTTGGTGCTAGTATTATCACTAGTGTTGAGGCGGATGTAGCTATGGAGAGAAGACCAGATCCATCTGCATTACTTTGTACATAGCTTGGCTTGGAGTTGACAAGTGATTCTTATCAAGAAACTAAAGATGGGAGGAAAAAGTTAAATGATTATCATAGAGAAAATAGACAACCATCTTGGAATGAAGTAGATGTCATCATTTTACAGACGGAAACAAATGAAGAAGCTAAAGTAGGACCTGCCATTCTAATCACAGAACAAAAACCTTTTTGCTGGAAGAGAGGGTCAAATGAAAAACTCACCAGCAATGCATTTACCAGGATCAAACCCTGGGAGAGGGGAATTTTGCAAAACAAGTTCTGTGCATGACTGATTCCCAACCCCAACAAGATATTCAAACTTTTCACAACAATCTGTTGTCCATCGAGCATATATTCCTTTTTAATCGTGGTGTAGGGGACACCCCAGATACTGGCAACCCTCATATTGCAAGCGGGGTTAAAGGGTTCATAGAGTGGCCAAAGGGGATCCGACAGAACAGTCTAAAGACAAAGTTGGAAGCTTGCAGTTGGGAAACCAGGTCTGTATGCCTTCCTGTGTGTTGACATTTTAGCTATTTTAATATGCCTTTGCAGCAATTCCTTTTATACAAATATTAGATGTTAACGGTTTGGGTATGTTTTATGGTCTATATTATTCAAAGGGCAAGTCAAGCATGAGTTTGGTACCATTACCTGGGGTGATAGGGAAATGTAAATGGCATTTGGTTGCATGTGGATACTCAGTTGTAATAGAATAGGAGCAGTCTTTGAGTAGGGGACAAATCTAGCAGTAGAGGACAAATCTGTAGTTGTAGACGCAACCCTAGACAGCTCACAGACTCTGCGCAGAATCTGATGCACTTCACTAAGAAGTCACATTTTGGATGCAGAAACAGAGTTTTCTTATTTACTTTCCATGCATTAAGATTTATCGTTTCAATTCTAGTCTGCAGAAACCCGTCATTGTTAATCTAGGGTAGTTGTGCTTTCTTGTATGCATTTCATTTGATTGGTTTAGATTAACCCTAAGGAATGTTTATTTTCTTTACAATGTGTTTGAATGCATGTGTGTATTAATAGTAGTACTATTGATATCCATGTTATTATTAGTATCATTATTATAATAATAATAATTATTATTATCATTATTGTTATTATTACAATAATAATAATTATTATTATTATTTTTACTATTCTTATTATTAAGTCAAAAACGGAAAGATGATGGCCAAATACCTAATTTTATAATAATGTTATTTGCTATTCCATTGTAGGAACGATTAGGTTTTATGGTAGGATAATTTGTTTTGTATTATTGCTTTCTAGAGCCAATTCAAGGAAAGGGTTTATTGAGGATTTAGTGAGCAACATGATTTGGAAGTTATGAATAATTAATTCATAATGTTCTTGATTAGTGCAATAATACTTTTAATGTTTCAGCCGTTTAAGTCTAGCTATTAGTATAGCATTCACTATAAGTTCAATTTCTTATAACCTTGAAACATTAGAAAATCGTTGTGATTATATATTATGGTTAATTAAATTTAATTTAGATTGACATTGGTTTTAATATGGTTTCTTCATTTTGTTAAGATAATAGTTTAAGGATTAGGTATATAATTATTGTAATGGAGATTTGATTTAAAGGTATTAGATAATTAGTTAGTGTGAATTGAAATTGTATGAAATGGTCAAAGTGTAAGTTGTCAAGGGTTCATTTCCAGAGGCTAAGGTTGTCTGACGTCATGTAACATGTTGATAAGTGTCTTGAGTTAATAAAGCTAAGTTGTCATAGTTGAGTATTTGCAACTTGTGTACAGTTGTTTTTGTATTTACGATGTAATAATGATTATGTGGATCAAACATAGTATGAAGTATATTGAGATAATGTTAAGTTGTTTATGTGTATTGAAAGTAATATTTTCTGGTGGGGATATTAAACCACTTGTGATCTTATTGTACTGTTTGTCATATGGAGAGACTGGAATCGATAAATGAGTAAAGTATTGTAATGTTAAAAGCATTGGATAACAATTGGTGTTATGATTCTATTGTGATGTAAGAGGGTTTATGCCTTGCAATGAACATGTATGTGTATTGCTATAATGCCTTGTATGGTGGTTAGGGTTTACTAGGAGTTAGGAAGGAGAGTTGCTTTCAACATGGGGCCGGCGCCCAAAGTGGCAGTCAGGATAACCCGTTGAAAGTAGATTAATCAAGTGATAACCTAAAATGAACTAGGGGGTAAGGGTAGTTTTCACATTAAACAAGATTAATGGATTCCTCTCCCATGGCTTGTAGTGCTTGTACAGACTAAGGATGGGTAGAGAAGGCCTGGTTGGCATGATTGATTTCCTTGTCGTCACGAAAGGAAGGTCAATTCTGCATGTGTCACCTTATGGGGCTGGCGCCTAGTGAGAGGCTGTCAGGATAACCATAGATGGGGGCCGGTGCCTAGTGAGAGGTTGTCAGGATAACCCATGTTAGGACCATGTGATGATACTCTCCCTACTACTACCTAGCATTCTTTGTTTGGTCTCTCCACATATGTTAAGTGTTGTCTCTGGAAGTTAAGTAGTGTTGTGTTGTTTATGTTATTGCCATGTGTTGTATTGGCGTTTGGTCGTCCTTGTTCTTATTTGTCTTTTGTCTACTTGACTGACATTGTTGGGACCTCATGTTAACTCCTAGCTCGGGGGGTGGACCTTAGGGTTCCACATGGTCGGGTGGAAGAGCTTTATTATCCATTGGTTATTCTTTGACAAGTTCATGTGTAGAAAAGGATGTATCTCAGTTTTCAGACAATTGTACTTGTACCAGTTGATGATGATGTATGTGTATAATCTTGTCCTGGATTTGTGCAACAGAACATTCATTATATATGTGATTCTGATGTAATCTGAAAATGGCAATGTAATGATGTACTTATGAGTAAGGAAAGCATTTCAGTTATGTACTTAATTATGTAGATTGTATTACATTATTTGTCGACATGCAATGAATATGAATAAGTTATTGTGCATTGGATTTAGATCAGTTACTGATGTATGTTAAATTATGTTAGTTGAATTGTTAAGTAATGTAGCCTTGAATCCTTAGAGAATATGTCGTAGTTAGTTATGTTAACATTATTTGTTATCTTAAACATTTAAAAAAAAAAAGTTCCTGTTTCATGTAGCATAAATGTGTATTTCTTTAAGGTGTTCAAGGCGGGCATTACACAGGTTCAGATTAATTAGCTAAGTTGGCATGTAGATTTCTTTTGTTTGATTAAAGGTGCATTAGGATAAGATGTTATTTTGTGTAGCTAGGTATTTAATCTATGTATTTGGAAGTAAATGTATGTGATTAAGTTTTGTATTACATAATGTGATATGTTTTATTGGAAAGGGCTATTTTTGTGGAATAAATAAGATGCTAGTGCATAGAACTAGGTATCTTCTCTTGAAAATTACGATGACTATATTTGGTGTTTGAAAATCTTGTTTGCTAGGTGTAGCTGAAAACCCATGAGGTAATGTCCTTCTCTTTTCTTACTATTGTATAAATAGAAAAGATTTATGCATTGGATGTCTTGCATGTTGAAAATATGTGAATCCTTTGGTTCTGTGAGAATTCAAATAGCTTGTGATGAAGTAAGAGTTGTTGTGTGTAGGAAAGACCTACATGAAGTGGTAAGAGTTAAGTAGAGGATCATTATTGTTATTTTGTGAATATGGAACTTGTGTATAATTTGTTAAGTGGAATTGTTAAGTAATCGTGATGATCATGACAGTGACTTTTAGCATTATGTAGTATATGGAAAAGATGATTTAAAAAAAAAAAGGGTTATGGATAATATGAAATGATATGATCTTATAAAGGGAATCACAGTGGTTATGGAAATAAATGTGCTTTTGGTATGTGATCCTTGGTAGTAATGAAAATTGTGTATGTAAATGCAAATCTTCCCCCTATAAATGTGAGGAACCAGTAACTGTGCATTGGTTGAGTGTTGTGAATACCCTGTACATGCTTTGTGTGCCCATAAGATGGTGATACTGGGTACCCATCCATTGGGAATTAGTGTATTTTGGTGTGGGTTTAACCATACCAAAACGTGTGTTTGTATGTTTGTTACCTGATTGAGGGCCAACCCTTGTGTGGTTGAAAATATATATATAAAAGAGTAGCCAAAAGTTAGATTCATAGATTCTCTTCTTTTGGTTCTCTAGTCCCTCAATCTGTGAAGGGGTAGTAGCAGCCACAAAGTTCCTTGGGTGGAGTGAATAGCGTACGCTTATGACGGCGCAGAGTGGTCCCTCGCTCAACCGATCCTAAGGAAACCTACTCACTACTTCCCCTTATGATGGATCAGGGTACTTGATTCATATGTGTTAGCCTAAACCCCATAGTTTCTAAGCATTTGGATGGTATTTCTTGGATGATCATTTAGCTTGTCTTCACGAAAGGTATGATATGCCACATGAGTTATCAGTTGGGGGCCAGGGTCTAGGACCTGCATGGACAACCCAACTAGAACTATGTGATGACATGAGTCGTCACTTGGGGGCCAGGGTCTAGGACCAGCGTGGGTAACCCAAGTGAGACCATGTGCCCCATGTATATTTTGAGGTCTAGCATGTGGAGGGAGATTTGTTACCCATGCTGAGATGATTCCATATCTGCACATGTTCCGACATGATAGGTACGATGCCACACCCCCACTGATGTTCCGACATAGTGTTGGTGATGATGTCGTGTTGCTGTTTGTAGTGAGCTAGGCTCGAGGACATGATGCCACATGCATAGACATGTGAAGATGCACTATGAGATTGTGTTATAGCCTACTTGTTTGATGAGCGTAATGGGGCCTCGCACACTTGTAGAGGGATACTCATGTTTACTTTCGACAGTGTTGGGTCGGTTAGCATATGACTAGGTCCTAGCCATGTATACCTCTGGCTATGGCGAGTACTTACATGTGCCTTCTCCACGAGGTATCGCTATGCAGGCGTGTTTTGCGTGTGCCTACTTCCGTGGAGCCACAGACACACTGCCATGCAGCATACGGCCAGTACGTGCCTTCTCTGGCTGGTGTATGACCATGCCATGCTGAGACACGATGTGGGAGTGGCTAAGGTGCACGTTCCATGCGGGCAGCCAAGGAGTGTGTGGGCCACTTGGTTAGTCCATGCTACATGACGACGCAATGTAGGGTGTAGCCGAGGAGTACACCTTGAGCCATGTGGATGGCGTGCTCACTCCGCACCACATGAGGGCTACTGCTATAGCCTGACGTTGTTCCCTCCTTCCTTGTTTGGTGGCTAGTATCTAGTCACATAGTGTTGTACAGTGTACTTTTGAAGATTGAATATTTTCTTTATGGTTATTGATGATTTTCTATTGATTGTGAAGGCCGGCACTTTGTTTCTTTTTGATTGTGATGGTTTAGCCACACCTTGTGATCCTATTTGGTTATAACCCTCGTGGTTACATTTGACTTAATATTAAAATTGCGCACATTTTTCTACTTTATTGTTGAAATTGAATTTTTATTTGATCTTTCTTATGACATTGGTGGCTAAACTAGTTCTTTTTCCTTATTGTTTTTGATGTTGGCCATGTGTCGTATTGTGATTCCTCTCCAAGGACATATGAGGTGGACTTGGTGAGTGTATATGAGGAAGCAGACGCAGGGAACCTTGAGGATGGGGGTATGTGAGGCTGTTACACAGCTAGGACCCACTACCCACCTATGTGTGATGACTATCTCTTGGAGGCTAACTACCTTATACAACAAGAGATAGGTCATTGTGGTCTTGTTTGGATGGTCTCACCATGTGTGTGTGGCCTAACACCATCAAGCCACTACGTGTGAGGTATAGATTATGTGAGATGGATTTTGGCTCTTGGTTCATGGATTATGTATCATGGATTAGTATGTTGCTTCCTGGTGTCCAGATGGACCCCTATGTAGCCTTGTGATGTGATTCCCGGTGATGTGAATTGTGTGTATTGAAGAATGTATGTGAAATTGTGAATATGGTACTTATAAAATGATGAATTGTGTTTACATGCTTCTAAAAGGTGTAAAATCATGATCTTGGTTGAAAATGTCATGATATTTATTGTTGTAAAATGAATAAAGAGGAATGTCTTGTTTATAAATGATGGATATTTAGTGTGCTTTGTGGGTCTAATTATGTTGTGATTTATGGAAATGTAGCATTTTGATGTATTGATTTCTTAATAGTGTATTGGAAAGAGAATTGTAATTTAAGGGTAAAGAAAATGATATGGTAATGCATTTGAAATTGAATACCTTATATGTTTCAGATATGAGAAATTCTACTAGTTAGGATTAAGTGGGTGCAATGTTTTCTTTGTTCCGAAAGAAACTGAAGGATTTTGAGTGGTTTATGTACTATGGAATCATTTTTTGAAATGCAAGCCTTGATTGTGTTATTATTGTAACATTAAAGGCTAAAAAGATAGGTCTGAAATGGACCATATAAGTATATGTTCTTTTGAGATAAATTATTTTCATAAGCAAACTAGTGTATATTATTTTGATATAATGAATCAGTTCTTGTGTTGGTATTAATGTGTTATGTTTCCACCCTAGTTTGCGACTTCCAGGAGTAAGTCAAGTTTTAGGGGGAAGGATGTAGCACCCCTCCATTCTCACCTTGGATGTGCAGGTAGTTTGGCTAAGGAACTTGATGATGAGGATGGAACAAGAGCTTCTGTTAATACTTTTGGGAGCATGATGCATATTGTTATTATGCAGAGATTTATTTGGATAAGGTGATGCAGTAGTATGCTGTTAGGACAGGTGGAAAGGGTGGCATCATACCATTAGACGTATGGGTGACATACGAGTATGAGATATGATTACTAGAGTCCCTTCCCTAGTGCTTTGGCTATTATGTACATGTGTTCTAACTTGTATGTTTGAGTGAACAAGTACCAGGCATCGACTCCACCTGAATTGGCAGGTTTGAGCGTGCCTTGCACCCAATGGAAGTAGTTGACCAGAGATAGCACTTGGTCCCCCACCCTAACCATCATCCTCGAAGAGGATGAGTACCTAGTTTGATACCTTGTCAAGTACTATCAGTGGCCAGTCAGTGTTGCTTGAAGTTTTGCCTTTTGACCCTGGTTAGTGGTTAGGTAATTGTTTTGGCTTTTGGTTTAATTTGTCTGATAATATGCCTTGGTTATCTTATGCATTAAAATGGATTGATAAATAATATATATAATCGTAGTTGATAATAAAATAAAATTATAGTGTAATATTATAATTAAGAAATAATAATAAAATAGTAAATAAATAGAATATTTTAAAGTTGGTTATATAATTAACTATAATATGTGAGTGATTGTGGGTAAATGGTTTTACCCGTTTGTGTAAAATTATTTATTGTGTGTATGTTTAAATTATGTTGGTTGCATATACTTTATTTATTTTTAATAAGGGTTAGTAGGTAGTTAGTTGGGGTAGTTGTAAATTTATTTTGTACAGGAGTGGGAAAAATAACTTCCCTCTCTTCATTATTTATTAAATGGGGAGGGGGAATTTTGACCTGGAGAATTTAGGGGCTTTTCAATCTTTTTGGAAATTACTTTATTGGGAACACTGTGCATTATAAATTTCCATGGAGTTTTTTTTAAGAGGTGGCTGCAATATTTTAGACCCGAAGAACATAAGTTAATTGAATGGTAAGTGCATTATATTTTATAGATTTTGTCACCAATTTTTACTTATGTTTTCTACACAATGAAATTTAAATTATTATCTTTTCATTGTTGTTTATAATTATATTTTGTTAGGGTTTAATATAGTGCTATAAAATAATATTTTATACTATCTTTTAAATTTACATCACTCTATTTTATTTACAAGTGTGGTACAATATTTTATATTTTATAAAGGTTATTTCCAACACTACATTTTATTTACTGTAAAGCTGGTATAAAATATACTATTAGGGTAAAATATACTATTTTATTAGGGTTTATTTCCAGTACTATATTGTCATGTCCCCATATTAAAGCCTTGTTTAAATTGAAGATTTAAACAATATATTTAATTACACATAAATATTAATAGTTAAATATTAATAAGTTAGATAATATATTATCATATTACATGAATATAAATATCAAATATTTTTATTATTATACTCATAAGATATTAATAGATATAAGTATTATTATAATATATATTATTAATATGAATTAATTAATTAAATAATATATATATTAGATATTAATATTATGTATGTGACTCTTTGAAGAGTCACCATTCTTCGTAAGAGGCATAACGGAACATATATAATATAAATAGCAGCAACAAGGAAGGAAAGGGGATCAGATTTGGGGATATAAGAAAATAAGGAAGTCTAAAGTAAGCAAACGAAAGTCTTTAAATATGAAAGTTAGAAAGTATGGAATAATAGTAGCTTGCATTTAATTTAAGAAGAAGTATTATAAATATATTGGAAATAAATAAATAAAGGAATATCAGCATTATAAATAAATATAATTAAATCCGCATTATATTTATATATTTAAATCTGCATTATATATATATATATATATATATATATATATATATATATATTTCTGAGTCATAAGTAGGAAAGATATCATAAATACATATAGGGAGGAATTATTCAAGTAAAAATAAATAAATAAATAAATATATATATATACAATAATATTAATAGCGTATATAATAATATAATATAGAGATATTATTAATATTATAACAAATACTATAATATATAAATATTAAAGAATAGGCGAAAGAGAATAGAATCCAGCGAGCAGATTCAACAAGACAAGCAGCATAAAGAGGTACGTGCACTTTCTTTTATTAGTAGGTTAGGTAATATAAATGTTGTAGATGAATAATATGAATATAAATAAATGAATACTGCTTATATCAGCGTAATAATAATTGGAATATATTACCATCATTGATGTATATACATTCATTATGTATAAGTATGCATAGAGAATAGGTATAATAATATGAGAATAAATAGGAGTGTAGAAATAAGGTAAATCTGCTTGCATATATGAAAATGGATATAAATATGAATATGAAAGTGAATATAAAAATTATTATGAATATGAAAATGGGATTATGAGATCATAAGCATTAGGACATAAGTATGAAAGGATTTTTAACTGTGTACTTATCAATTAAATCAAGGTTTTAGTGATGAATAAATATATTGGTCAGTGGATTGATTACTTCTTATAGATAAGCCATTGAGAGTTGGGGACATTTAAATTAAATAAATAAATTACATTATGTCTAATTATAAACTTTGTTAGGAATAAGTAGTTATAACATTTCTTATACCATTTAAACAATGTTTTGTTTATTTTGATTTCTCATTAAATGTTCATGAGATTCAGTTACGAATAAATGGAAAGGTTATATTCTTTACGTAGAATAAATTATTTATAGATGACAATTGAAATGTATTCTTCTAGTTAGAATTTACAATATACCAGTTGCATAGAAATTAAAACCACGGTAAAAACATACAACAACTCTAGAGACTTAAGTTCCAAATTAAGGCTTAGTTGATGTTTTAATTGAGAAGAGTCATATATAGGTAAGAATAGTAAGTAGTTAATCTTAATTAGATTTTAATTAATTATGAATTATCTTTTTATATGCTATCTTTGAATAAAGAGAGAAAGAGTTATCATAGAAGGATCTCATGTTTAGAATATAGGATTTTCTTCGTTTTCTGTTATAATAAAAGTTGGCTCTTTGTGTTAAGAAAGAATAGATTATTGTGAAATAATTACATATAGGTAATTGTCTTTTCTAAAATTGAGATTGGATAATAACCAAGTTACAATCTTATATTGATAACTTTGTTATGATAAATTCTCTATAGTAACCAATGTATCTAGACTATTGGATTAAATGTTCATGCTTTTGTTATAGTGGGATGTAAGTTCTATGTCATTGGGAAGTTGGATTGTAGAGGCTAAGAATGGTGTAGTTGTGTGTATGGTCCTTGTGATATGTAACCCTAAAATGTTGTCTCCTATTCTGACATGAACTCATTTAATTGTGATGAACATTCAAAGATGATTAATACCTTGTTTGGTGTATGGATTATGTGGTTATGATGGTTGTGCAAGATGGTCAATGCCTTGCCCAGTGTAGGGTTTACTAGTTGTAAAGTAGGGGGAGTGGCTCTCAATGGGGGTCGGAACCCATAGTGGTGTCCAGGACAACCCATTGAAGGGTTTCTTAATCCAGTGATAACATTAATAATGAAATAGGGGAATGGGTAGAATTCACATTAATCAAGATAATGCATGCCACACTCGTGGCTCAAATGCTTATTTAGGCTTGAGATGAGATGAGAAGGCCTGGAATGGTAAGATCAACTACCTTGTCCCCATGAAAGGTACATTGATTTTGCATGAGTTTGTATGGGAATCAGGGATCGGGAGAGGCTGCCAAGACAACCCAAAGATGGGATTCGGGGCCTAGTGAAGTCCACCAGGACAACCCATATCAATCCATGTGATGACACTCCTCCCTATTGCAGTCTAGCACTCCCTAGTTGTATTTCCTCCCTCAATTGTGTAAGTGCCTCTAAAAGTGCAGTTAAGTATGTCAGTGATGTTTATTGTGGACAGTTTGATCATTGGTGTCATGTATAACCCTACTACTTGTGTTAGTCTATTGTTCTCCTTACTATCTCTGAGTGTGGGATCTTGTGTTATCTCCTAGCTCGGGGGGTGGACCTTAGGGTTCCACATGGTCGGGTGGAAGAGCTTTTATTTTCATTGGTTTTTCCCTTGCTGATGTTCGTGGGTGAGGAGGATGTATCTTGTGCATTAGATATCAGATCTTGTACCAGTTTGAGGAAGATGATTATGCATACTCATGGTCTAGCCTTGTGTGACAGTCAATTCATAATGTATGTATTCAGAAAGGTGATAATGTAATCAATGTAATGAATTACTCATGTGTATAGGAATTTGTACATTCACATGTAATCCTGATCATGTTGATTATTCATCTGATGTTATGATATGGAGATGTATATGTTTATTCATTTAATGCTATAGATTTAGAATGATCTACTAATGTTAGTTAATAATGTATGTTGAATTATGTTAATTGATTTGGCAAGTAATGCAACCATGAAATCTTAGAGGACAAGTCGTTAGTTCAAATGATGTGTATAGATGTGTTAACATTACTTTGTTATCTTATTGATATAAAAAAAAAATTATCCTGCTTTGCATAACATAGATATGTTGTTCTCTAAGGTGTTCATGGCAGGGCATTACAGGGCCAGCGTCTAGCTAAAGGCTGTCAGGGTAACCCATGTTAGGGCCATGCGATGACACTCTCCCTACTGCAACCTAGCATTCCCTAGTTGTACTCTCCCCATTTGTCTTGTGTTGCCTCTGGAAGTGATATTGAGTTGCTTGTGATGTTGTCATGGAGTCATGTTCAGTCCTTGTACATGTTAGTAAATTGTCTACCTGACTGGTTGATGTTTGGGACCTTATGTTATCTCCTAGCACGAGGGGTGGACCTTAGGGTTCCACATGGTCGGGTGGATGTGCTTTATCTCCATTGGTTTTTTTCTCCTTGCCTTTGTTCGTGTGCAAGAAGGTGGTAACTCCTGTAGCAAATTCAGATTGTGTACCTATTTGTGGAGACAACTATTATGCTCATGTACTGGCCTGTGTATCAGATGATTCATTATGTATGTATTCATATGTATTCAGAAGATGATAATGTAACGATGTAATGTTGTATTCATATGTCAGGAGAAATTGTAACTATGTACTAGATCCTGATGAATACTTATGTAGTGCCGCTCCGTCCCCACCTTGGATGTACAGGTGAACTGATCAAGGCGCATGAATATGAAGGTAAAATAATGGGAATAATTAAGGTAAGGCTTTGACATTATTTTGCATTCCTATGATTAAGATGTCAATCTTACTACAATTGCTATATGTTAGAATGGATCTCATGGACTGATTCTATTAGATTTATTTGTTATGATGGTACTTCTAAGACTTATTCAATTTCATGCACCTATATGTTCAATGTATGTTCTGTTTAGATAATGAGGTAGATTTGATTTGGTTATGGTTATGTGTTATCTAATCTAGATTGATATGATGTGGAAAGGACAATGTCGTATCACTCGCTTGTGAGTGTCCTGGAATATTGTGATTCCTTTTTCACCTAGTGTCAGCTTTTGTGTGTCGATATATGTTTGACTATGTCATTTGTTGCAAGATGCAGGTATCGGGCATCGACTCCACCTAAATTAACAGGTCTGAGCATGCCCTAAACCCAATGGATAAGTTGTTCCAGAGATAACTTAAGGTCCCACATCTCAAGTCATCATCCTCGATCAGGATGCATGACATGTCTAGTTCAACCTATCAGTTCTGTCAGTATGTTGGTCTTACAATTGATTTATATTTGATGGAGCTTGTCGGATAAGTGCATTTTGGCCTAACTTGAGAACATGTGTGATTTGGTCTTTTTGAGAACATGTTTGATTTGGGTTTTGACGGTTGTCCTACTCAGTGGGTTATGTTGTATGCCTATATTTCATTATATAGTCATACTAATATTTGACCCACTTTAATATTTAATAAGGTCATATTATTATTATTATTATTATTATTATTAATATTTAATAAGATTAAATTGGTAATTGATAATTACCTAGTTCAAATAATTATTTAAAGTTGTTTGAATATGAATTATTTTATTACTACTATTAAATTGATTTAATTTAGGGAAGGTCGCTGAACTCTAGTAAATGCACTAACCAGACCCTAGAGTAGAGAGGAGACAGTCCTATCATCCAATTGACGAAACCTAACAATTGGATCAAGAGTGTATTGATTCAGCGTTACACTATGGTTACTAATGGATTTGTGATAATATGTTATTTATGATGGATATATTTTGGCTATATATTGTACTAACACTTCTTGTTGAGTGTACATGTAGAATTATTATGTCAATGGATGATGGTGGTCATTTAGCCATTTTATGTCTTTCTGTGTGATGTCTGACCTAGGCATGGGGCCCTAAGGTCTATTGGCCATGATGTTAAGAAATATTATTTTTAGTTTTATGTGACAAAATGATTATGTTCTTGTGTGGGGATTTAACCTTGTAACTTTTAAAATGATTTTTAAGTGTTTTTAAGAGGTCTAAGTTGTATTTTATGTTTGGAAAATTGTCTTATGTCCAAGGTGCATAGGTAAGAAGTTTATTATTGTCATTTATAATATTTTAAAAAGTTTTTAGACCATCCTTTAAGCCCCACTTACAAAAGTGACGAAAATGGGAAGGTGGTTGGTTGAATTAGTTGGGTGGTTGAGTTAGTTGGTTGGTTGAGTTAGTTTTAGGTAGGAAGTTACTCTTTCCTTCTCTTTAAAAACCCTTCATGGAGTGGGGGTGAATTGCTCATTTTATGATTTTCATTCAAGGATTCTACCATTAGTGGGATATTGCGATCGAGGTATCATGTTTTCTTTATTGATTAAATATAAATATAATATGTTTTTCTTTATTGATTAAATACAAATTTTATATGTTTTTTTCACTTTTAAATATAAATATTATATGTTTTTCTTTATTGGTTAAATGTAAATATTGTATGTTCTAAATATTATATGTATCCTTAATTTATTAAATGTATATGTTGTTTTTCTAAGGGTTGTTGCTTATGAAATTGGAAAAGCAAACATTTCATTGTAAATCTTGGAAGAAGCATATTTGTTGCCTTATTTGCATGTCATAAACCTAGATCATCCTAGCATGATTTATATTTCTGATTTTTACATTAGATCTGAATTGAACAACAACAATTAGTCATTTAATAATTATATATTGCATTTAAAATATCTTCATTGGCAGATTTTACAGAAAAGAAAAAGAAAATTTTCATTTTATAGAAGACATAATTATTATTGAAATTTAGGATTTGCAATTAATATCTTGTTTTAGATTTGCCGCTGTCATTTACATTCTTAAATATAGTTTTAATTTGTGGTACCTCATGCCATATGTCTTCTTTCATTGAAAATTGAAAGAAGGAACATGTTTTTTTTAACGGTTTTGTTGTGGTGTTTGGCTTTACGCCTGCCAATTGCATTTTCTTGAAAGTTTTTAAAGTTTGTTCAACAAATCCCTTTTCGTGCATACCCTACAATCAACGCATTCCATGAGATCATATCTTCCTAAGATCTCCAGTCAAAATTATTTCTGTGGCTTGTTTACGCTTCCACATTTCAGCTCTTTGAAGTATTCTGTCAAATAGTCACGCGCATTGTCTATGCTTCCAAATTTTGCATGCATGTCTGCTAGGGTAGTTGCAGCTAGACATTTGACAAAATACCTCTATCATTTATCCTCTTTGGACATTGATACGTTGTTCCAAAGCTCCATTTGTGCATAGGTACATAGGATGCTAGCAAATGTTACAAAGTCTGGTCATACACTTTCCAAAAGCTTTTGCTTGAAAGTTCTTAAAGCCCTCTCCACGTACCAATTTTGAGTGTATCCTACAATCATTGTATTTCATGATAACAACTTGACAGCTTCATAGATGTTCATTCCTTACAAAGTCGTTTAATAGGTGTAGATGAGTTATGGGATTAGGTCTTAAATCTAATGCAAAATATAGTATACCTCTTATGTGTTATCTTCCTATCTGTATTTATTTTTACACTTGTTGTTGATGAAAAGATGTAGTTTAAACTTTAAGGCATAAGTAAATTTCATGTTTTACCCTATGAAGAAAGAGCTCTTATACGTTCTTAGGTCCTTAATAATAATTCTAGTATGATTCATGTTGAGGATTTGTGAAGACAACTTTCTTTAGGTATTTTATTTAAGAATAGTTAACCAAGGTTAAAGATAGAACTTTTCTCTTGATTAGTGGATTAATATTATGCCATAATGGTAAAGATCACCATTGGATGATTTATCATTACTTATTGCATATGCAAGGAAAATATTAAATATGTCAAAATGCTTACGTTACACTTAGATGTAAACTTGTTCTTTTAGGCTTGCATCTTATGGGAATTGTAGTAAACCCTTATATGTATTATGATCTTATATCCTTATTATAAGTAGTTATTGGTGGAATAAGTTAAACTAAAGTGATTTGATTATTTCAAATAGATATGTAATTCTTATAGTCATTAGCTCGACATTGTTATATATATATATTGATAATTAGTTTTATAAATTAATTAATTAATTATATACCTTTATGTGCTTGTGACTACATAAAGAATGTGTCTCATTGGATAATAACATATATATATTATATTAGGATTTTAGTATAAGAAATGCTTTAATTGGAATTAAATATAATATGTTTTCTTTTGTCAATAACATGAATGCATTATATATAATGTATCCTCTTTAATGATCTAAGTTTGTTAATTCACTATTTATGTAAGTAAATGGAATAGAACTTTATCAAATAAATTATTTCATGGGAAAACTAGTGAAATGAGGTAATGTTTTACATGATTTTGGGTTAGCAGTGAACCTATTGTTTGTATGGAAAATGTGTTTTAATTGTATTGATAGTTGGCCTTATGTTTTAATGCATTAGTAAGGTGACAATAAGGGTTTATGTGTGTGTGTTAAAGATAAAATGCATATTGTGGAATATCTTACTAACAACTATCAATTGGGCTTTCGGTTAAGATAGGCATGTTTATAAATTATGCATTTATTGGTTATTGAATGATGGTTTCTTAAACATAATTATAATGGTTTTGTTAGTAGAAATATGATATATGGGTTTGGATTACAAATGTTGTAATTAGCATTTAATTTATAAGTAATTGTAATTAATATTATCTATGCATTGTTTAGCTTGACGGTTATATGTAAGTGATGATTGATTAATATAATAGATAGAATTAATATTAATTAACTAGACCTAGGTTTTATGAAATTCTTGGTGGAGATATAACTTGAATCTAGTTGCTATTACAATTAAATGTAATTGGATATGGCAATATAATCAGTGTAGATGAAATTTAATCTAGTTTGGTTTGATTTTGCAAAGATGTTTTTCATAATGATTTTGTTAAGTTGAAATTGGATTGAAAGATTGGAATTAGGTAAAATAACAAAGTATTTGAAAATCTGGACTTATAAGTAAAACTTATAGGTAACTGGATAACTAAGGGATTGAATTGCTCTAGTTAGAAGAATTTATGTGGTCAATGAGTTGTTTAGTGGAAATCACATATTGCAAGTAAATATTTCATGTGAGTTGGTCTATTTGAAGGAGTTGTGCTTTTAAGAGTAAATGTTAATTTGGGATTATCGTGTTACAGTGGTGTCTAGTGGAAGTTGTTTCCAGAGGCTAGGAAGGGTAGTTGTGGGTTTGACCCTTGTGATATGGCAATCTTGTTATAGGATGAACTTGTTTTGGTTTATGTGATTATGACGACTGTGTAAGAAGGACAATGCCTTGCTCAGTATATCTAGTCCTGTTGTTATGTCTTGAATCCATGTTGTTGAGCTCTTCTTGAAGGCTGTGGTTCCCTATTGTGTTGAGCTTGTTTTAAATTCTATGTTGGTATGTGTAAAGGATTGAAATTTTGGGAGCAAGAGGACCCATGCCTTGCTCTGGAATATACTTTGCTATGGTTGAAATTTTGGGAGCAAGAGGACCGATGCCTTGCTCTGGATTACACCTTGTTATGGTTGAAATGTTGGAGCAAGAGGACCCATGCCTTGCTCTGGTGATTTATTATGTTGTGATTGGTTGCAAGATGGTTGATGCCTTGCATTGTTATGTATATTTGTTGTTATGATGATAGTTGTTATGTTTGATGGATAGGGTTTCCTAGGTGTAGATAGGGGAGTGACTTCCAATGTGGGGCCGGTGCCCAAAGTGGCTGCCAAGGTAACCCATTGGGAGTTGGTAATCAGTGATAACCTAATAATTAATCTAGGGGTTGGGTAGTTTTCACACTAACAAGATAATTGGATGCCTCACTCATGCCTATAGTGCTCGTTCAGGCTAAGGATGAGATGAGAAGGCTGTGGTTGGTGTAACGCCCACCTTGAACGCCTTAAAGAATACACACTTATGCAATATGAAACAGGAATTTTTTTTTTTTTAAATTGATTAAGTAACGTTAACACAACTAATTACGATGTATTCTCTAAGGGTCCAAGGATGCATCACTTAACAAATTGACTAACACAAATTAACATACATCAGTAACTGATCCAAATCCATGCTCAAATAAATAACTTATTCACATTCATTGCAAATCATCAAATACAGAATCTGCATGATAAAATACATAACTGAAATGCTTTCATATAAGTACAGCATGACATCATTACATTACCACTTTTATTCTACATCAAAAGTTACATACATAATGAATATTCTGTTACACAAATCTGGTACAAGGTTATGCACTTACATCATCATCATTGGAACAAGTACAACTGGAACAAATCCTTTCTACATATGATCTTGACAAGAGTAACCAATGGATACAATAGCTCTTCCACCCGACCATGTGGAACCCTAAGGTCCACCCCCCAAGCTAGGAGTTAACATGAGGTCCCAAACACTGACAGTCAGGTAGACGAAAGACAAACAAGAACAAAGGATGACCAAATGCCAATACAACACATGGCAATATCAATACAACACAACATAACTTAACTTAACTTAACTTTCACTTCACATCAAGAGGCGACACAAGCAAATGAGGAGAGACCGAACAAGGGATGCTAGGTTGTAGTAGGGAGAGTGTCATCGCAAGGTCCTAACATGGGTTATCCTGACAGCCTCTCACTAGGTGCTGGCCCCCATCTATGGTTATCCTGACAGCATCTCACTAGGCGCCGGCCCCATAGGGTGACACATGCGGAATCGACCTTCTTTTCATGAGGACAAGGAAGTCAATCATGCCGACCAGGCCTTCTCTACCCATCCTTAGTCTAAACAAGCACTACAGCCCATGGGAGAGGAATCCATTAATCTTATTAATGTGAAATCTACCCTTAACCCCCTAGTTTATTTTTAGGTTATCACTTGATTAATCTACTTCCAACGGGTTATCCTAACTACCACTTTGGGCGCCGGCCCCACGTTGAAAGCCACTCTCCTTCCTAACACCTAGTAAACCTTAAAACATCATGCAAGACTTATAACAATACACGTAAATGAACACTGCAATGCATAAACCCTCTTGCATCAAAATAGAATCATAACATCAATTGTTATCCAACACTTTTAACATTACAATACTTTATTCTTTTACAGATTTCAGGTCTCTCCTTACAACAAAACGGTACAATAAGATCACAAGAGGTTTGATATCTCATCCTGAGATTATTACTTTACAAGACACAACATTCAACTGTGACAGTACCTCAATATACTTCATACTTTGTTCGATACACATAAAGACTATTACATCGTAATTACAAAAACAACAATACACAAGTTGCAATTACTTAGCAACGACAACTTAGCCTCTGGAACTCAAGTTTGAACAACCTCAATACAATTCATTACAACACTCAAGCAATTCAATTCCAATTCAGGAGATGAAATACTACAATTCTTTCTTAGTTTAATGCAAACAACTTCAGAAATAACATCAACATTAAATTACAACAATTAAATTAATATCTTGCAACTATATCTCTAACTAATCTTTCTTTCAAACTTGTCTAATTAACTTTATTCTATCAAGGATGAAATGAATAATAACGCCAGGAGAGATGTCTTACAGCTGAACGACAATTACACGAGGAGAGTTCAATCACGAAATGTTTGTTATCCTTCATACGGTCTTGCAGACATTCTAGCGAGCTCAATCAAATGGATTCTTTTATGATGATTTGAAGATGTTTTTGAAATCGATCTTATCTGTGGTGATATAATTTCTCAAGGAGAGTGATTGTAAATGCGCCCTATGCGATCAGCTTGAGATATTTTACTACTGAGATGAAAAATTGCTATTGACTATTTTACCACTGACGTGAAGGATATGCATTCGGTCTGATAACTTCCGGCTATGATTACTAAACTTGCAAACTTACTGCGTTGACGGTATCCACGTAAATCATTTGCTCATTCTCTAATGAAAAGCAATAATCACAAATGACGGTGAAAATCTAGAAAAATGCTGTGTTACAGCAATGGTTTCTAGAGATGGTCTTGGGCAGTTTACTCAATACAAGTTTAAATTTCCTGGTGCAGCGATAGATCTTTGTTCACTAAATACATTGCTACAGAACAAGGGTGAATGTTTCATAACTGAATATATATATATAGAGCCAAATGCAATACACCAGTCGACTGTCTACGGGAATTTGCACACTGGTATTCTATAGTTATCAGAAGCAACTGCTCTACAATTCAGGTTTGAGAAAGATAAGCATTAGACTACTCTACTATACGCCTATCTCAAAAATCAGACGACCTTCAAAAAGTGGCTGCAAAACACCAACAGTCAACCAAGACCGCGGCCTCCCTGAGCATAACAACTTCTTCTGGCAGTGGGGAGAACATGAATAAGCACCCATTGATGTTTTTCTTTAAATTGAAGACCTCTTACTTAAACATTGTCTTTTATAGATCATCACAACAACTTCTAATCTCTGCATTATCGCAGGGCTCAATGTTCCAGGCCTTAACGCTTATGATTTGTGGGTTGCTTGGCCTGATGGGTGTCTTTGTGTATTGTGGTGTCTAGATCACCTTGCCTGGTGGCTGTTCGTTTATTTGAATAGGGTTTAATGCAATCTCTCGACCCTAGTAACCACATACCAACCGTCTACAGACCATTCCTTCCCTCTGGAAGATATGTGCCTAGCCCATACGGCTAGTAATACATTAAAACCAATGCAGATAGAAATCCAAACCAGCAGAATCTTCAATAATCGATAATAACAAGGGGCTCGATATCTCCAGCTATGGAGTAAGTCAGACAATGAAATATAGCACAATACTCAGAATATGGCGAAAAAAAGGGATTCAGTCTTTCATTTCAACGAGTGACATCAGGCAGTGATCTACCTATGATGATCGGTCCACAAACTGAATAATATTCAGTCTTTCATTTCAACGAGTGATATCAGGCAGCGATCTACCTAATGCTATCGATCTGCAAAATAAATAATACCAACACACAAGAACAGTATACATGGGATTCATCTCACCTCACTGGAGGGAAAACAAACTGAATAGGCTTCAGAAATTTTCACCAAATCGAAGCACCATCAGACAAAAACAGCGATCTACTCATGACGCCCTAGCTTGCAGATATGAGTGCAGAGTTGATAATCTACAGAAGATCCTTCAATAATTGAATATGAAAGGGTTTTCAATGACTCCCGCTATGGCATAGGTTAGTCAACTGTACATAGTATATTACCTGGTAATTGGTGAAAGAAGAGGCTTCGAACTTTCATTCCAAAACGGGTGGTAACAAGGCAGTGAATTACCCATTATTATCTGTCCACTACAGAAGTAAAACTAACCACAACCAAAACACAATATAAACACAGAGTTTTCAAATATAACGGCTGAATATGTTCGCCGACCTGATAGAAGTGCGACTAGCTATTGTCATGATTAGTTCACTATATCAGAGGCAACTGATCAATGATCAGTGGATGCACAGAAAGGATCTTAGGGAAACGGGACCGCAATTGTTAGAATGGTGGACTCACTGCTATTATTTTTCTTAAAAACTATGATGGAAACAATGAAATCTGTATATGCCGACTACTTCCTGTTAATGTTCTCTTTCTAAACTAGGGTTCAAAGACTGTAAGGAAGAAAAGAACAGAATTGATTTCACACAAACAAATCGCTTGCCCTGAGGTGTTAGGAGATTTCAGTGTGGAAAAGAACCCGTGGTCATCTAATGTCTGAGAGAGAAGGTGAGCTATAGATAACACCTCATGGTATCTATGAATTGGAACCCTCATACGGACAATCTCCCTTAAATGTAACCTGGAAAAATAGTTCTAATCTGTTGGAGGACGGTGGGAGGATGGTAAGGCAATTCCGTTTATTACAGACTCAAGGTTTTCATCTAAAACCATCTACAGAGAATACACATTTGCAGAAATGACAGAAGATTTCGGCAGAGACCATTGAACCAAAACCATTTCATAAATTAGACAAAGACGCAAACAATAAACATGCTCAGATTCAGAGAAAATAAACAGCGAAAGAAGGTAAGTATTCCAAGGAACCTGGTTTCGCAATCCACTCGACGAACCTACTCCAATCGTTGCAGTTCCAAGCTGCTTCTTTCCTTTCACCTGTCATGCTGTTCTTGATGCACCTACAGCTCTTTTATAACTGAGCCTCTCTCCTCTCCAAGGGCTTGGCACACGATTCCATGCATAACTCCTTTAAAGAATATGTATTTTTTTTATTTAATTAAAAGATCCCAATTATTAGATATTTTATTTTATTATTATTTTTTTATAGCCGACCCAAAATATTGTTATAAATAGAATAGTACTATTTCGACAATTATATAATTTTGTACTATCCTTTAATTTATTTTATTAATCAAGTTGTGAATCACAATTTACAACATGATTACCACTATTTATTTATTTAAATATTTATTATAATTAATATTATATCGAATAATACAAACTTCTTACAACTTTATTTATCAACAACACTTCTATTAAAATAATAATTTATTTATAGCTAAAATCGACAACTAACGACATTATGCCCATTTAACAACATTTATATTCCTTCGTAGAATGATTCTAATAAAAGCACAACATTACCACACATACTTAGACACCTGCAGAACTCATTAGACTCTAAGATACAATATTACCTGATAGTAAGACATGGGTGAATGACAACCAATGACCACAAGGGTAAACTGACGACGAAGGAACACTGACTAGGGACCTCATGTTAACTCCAACCAACTAATCCATTGGTGAAGGCACGCTCAGACCTATAATTAGGTGGAGTCGATGCCTAGTACCTGCATCCTACAGCAATGCACGTTAACCATAACAAGATATACATATACATCACATGCAGTCCTATCGTGAATGGAAATCGCAGTGGGGTAGGGTACTCGGGAATGAGTAATACAACACTGTTCCATTCACGTTGATAAATAACAATCAACTATATTGAACAAGGTATCAGATTACTAATCTACGACATAAAATGATCAACTAACTTCCAATCCCATATAATGAATAACATCAAAGCATCTAAAACATCAGTTCATTTATCAAATTGTAAAGCATAGAATGACATAATCCATCAACAACATCTGTTATCATAATAATTAAGTTCATACTGAAATAGCAAAATAACTAGAAATCCATCATCAGTGATCTAAAAATACTGTCAAAATGTCCAGTACTACTAAGGAAACATTAGTCCAAAAGACGATAAGTTGAGGGGCACTACATCCTCCCCCCTAGGATCAGGCTTACTCCTGGAAGCCTGCGAACAAATATGGATATAGCTCTCGCATATGGGAAGTATCTTTCCAGGTCACAGAAGTCTCATCATTAGGATCCCATTGGACCCTTACCTGCTCTATGACTCTACCCCTGAGAGCGAGTCGCCTGTGCTCCAAAATGCCTACGGGCTCTAAAGCTAGCTGCCCGTCCTCTACCTGTAAAGCATTCCAATCAAGGAGATGTGAAATATCTGGATGATAAGGTCTAAGAACAGAAACATGAAATACATCATGGACGCGTGACAAGCTAGGCGGCAAAGCAAGACGGTATGCAACAAGACCGATTCTTTCCAAAACCTCGAATGGCCCAATAAAGCGTGGCGCGAGCTTAGAGCCTTTTCCATAATGGATCGAACTCTTTCGCGGACGCACCCGCAAGAACACCCGATCACCAACTGAAAACTGACGATCAAGTCTGTGAGCATCTGCATATTTCTTTTGTCTATCCTGAGCTGCTACCAGATGCTCTCTGATGCGATCGACCTGCCACTCCATCTCTTGGAGCATCTGCGGACCTAGGAGAACTCTATCCTCAAGGCGATCCCAACTCAATGGGGTACAACAAGGACGACCATATAGGGCCTGAAAAGGAGACATGCCAATGGAACTGTGGTACCCATTATTGTATGCAAACTCCACCAAATACAAATAATCTTCCCAATGGTTTTGCTGATCCATCACATACATTCTGAGCATGTCCTCAAGGACTTGATTGACCCTCTCAGTTTGCCCATCAGTCTCTGGATGATAAGCTGAACTAAAGTTCAATGGAGTCCCCAAAGCATGCTGAAGAGATGTCCAAAGAGCTGAAGTAAAAACTGGATCACGATCAGAGATAATCTTGCGAGGAATCCCGTGCAATCTGATGATATCCTCCATGAAAATTTTGGCCACAGATGAGGCATTATATGAAGATCAGACAGGAAAAAAGTGTGCCACTTTCGTAAGCCTGTCTACAGTGACCATTATCGCATCATGGCGACGAGAAGACATGGGTAAACCAACTATAAAATCTATTGAAATGATGTCCCACTTCCATTCCGGAATAAGATGTGGCTGAAGAAGACCTGCGGGATGCTGATGTTCCGCCTTCACCCTCTGACATTCTAAGCATCTCGAAACAAAATCAGCAATATCCCTCTTCATTCCAGCCCAAAAATATATCTGACGAAGGTCTGCATACATCTTCTTGACACCTGGATGCGCAGAATAAGGTGCCCGATGTGCCTCAGTCATGATTAGGGTGCAGAGACCCTCTGTAGGAGGCACATAAATGCGACCTAAATGTCGCAAGAGACCATCCGACTCGATAGAATACCCAGCATATCTACCCTCCAAGGGTCTACCAGACTCCACTTCAGCTTTCACTTCCTGATAACATCTATCTGTAGGGAGTGCTGCAAGAATCTGTCCTCTCAAATCCACTCCAAGAGTGATTGATGAAAGCTCATGTCTTCGACGACTAAGAGCATCCGCCACCACATTCTCCTTACCTTGGATATATTTTACCTCAAAATCATACTCACATAAAAACTCCATCCATCGCCTCTGTCTCGCATTCAGGTTTCACTGAGTAAAGATATACTGTAAGCTTCGGTGATCACTGTGCAGCTCAAACTGATGACCTAGCAAGAAGTGTCTCCATCTTACCAATGCATGAACAACTGCAGCCAACTCTAGGTCATGTGTAGGATAGTTCAACTCATGGTCTTTGAGTTTACGGGACTCGTAAGCTATCACACGACCCTCCTGCATTAAAACTGCTCCTAAACCTTCCAAATATGCATTAGTACAAACCACAAAATCTCCGGTAGGATCCGGCACTGCTAGAATAGGTGCACTAGTTAACCGCTCCTTAAGACTCTGAAAGGCTGCTTGACACTGTTCTGACCAAATGAACTTCTTCCCTTTTCTCTGAAGAGAAGTTATAGGGTGAGCTATCTTTGAGAATCCTTCCACAAATCGTCGATAATAGCCTGCTAAACCCATGAAACTATGAACCTCTGAAACATTGGTAGGAGCCGGCCAATCCATGATGGCTTGAATCTTTGAAGGATCCACTGCAATACCCTTGTCTGAAATAACATGTCCCAAATATTTTACTTCAGTTTGAAAGAAATCACATTTAGCCAGATTTGCATACAACTGATTTTCTCTTAAACACTGCAGAACCTGACGCAAATGTTCTTCATGCTCCTCCATAGACGTTGAATAAATCAATATATCATCTAAGAAGACAAGAACAAATCTATCCAGATAGGTACGAAACACGCCATTCATCAAGCTCATAAATACTAATGGCGCATTTGTCAACCCAAAAGGTACAACAGTGAACTCATAATGCCCATAGCGAGTGCGAAATGCTATCTTGTGGATGTTAGTCTCAAAGATGCGCAACTGATGATATCCCGATTTTAGGTCTATCTTAGAGAACACCTTAGCTCCCTTGATCTGATCAAAGAGGTCATCAATTCGAGGCAATGGGTACCTATTCTTCACAATCACCTTATTAAGCTGCCGATAGTCGATGCACAACCGCAGAGATCCATCCTTTTTCTTCACAAAAATCACAGGTGCTCCCCATGGAGAGACACTTGGACGAATGACTCCCTTCGCTAATAACTCTTCTAGCTGCAAGTGAAGCTCCTTAAGTTCCTGAGTAGTCATCCGATATGGAGCTCGTGAGATAGGTTCTGCTCCATGAACAAGCTCTATCTTGAAATCAATATCCCGCTCAGTGGCATACCTGGAATCTCGCTAGGAAAGACATCTTCATACTCCTTGAGAATAGGATAATCGTCAAGGGATGTCTCCCTATTTTCTCCAAAATCTAAGTCATTAACTGTTACAGCAAACAACTTGCATCCTTGATGCAAACATCTCTTCAACTGCATAGCAGAAATCATGCGCAAGGAGATGGGTCTCTGAATCCCAACCACTTCTACTTCTTTGCCCGAATCATCAACACACCTCACTAACTTGTGGCGACAGTCTATCACCGCTCGATGAGCATCCAACCAATCCATTCCCAGCACTATGTCATAGGATCCTAATGGTATAATGCGAAGATCTGCTATGGTAGATAAAGGTCCTATCCTCAACTCGCAACCATACACAAGAGAGTCTACTGATACCCTAGACCCAGAGGCCAATTCCACCTGCCACTTAACATCTTGCTTTGCTACCACTAATTTGCAACGTTCCACTATAGAAGGGGAAATAAAAGAATCTGAAGCACCAAAGTCAAAAAGAACAGAAAAGGTAATACCTCGCACAACACCTGTAGCCTCCACAATGGTACCTTGGTGCTCCGCTTGGCGATTATCCACCGCCGCAAACACTCTATGTGACCTACCTGCATCACCAATAGTGGGCTCTGAAACTGCGGGCCTCTGTCCAAAACCTGAAGTATTCTTACGCGGGCACTGTCTAGCAATGTGGCCCTGCTGGCCGCAAGAAAAACATCCTGTTCCCCTACCAAAACCTCCACTGCCTATAGGAGCATTTGATTGCTGAAAACTTCCTCTACTTGCTGCAGATTGTGTGCTCTACGCTGGTTGACTGGCCCGATCATGTTTAACTCTCTGCCAACTTCGATCCTTCCTGGAATGAAGTCTGTTACTTTGCTGATACTGAGAGTTTCTTGATTTCATCTGAGAAAACTGTTGTTACTGCTGTCCACTCTTAGAAGGTACCTGATGACTCCTCGAGTTACCTGCTGCATGAGACTGACCACCTCAGAAACCCGAACCTGCTCGAGATGAGCTACCAATCTGTACACCTGTATGACCTCCTAGGGCCATGTTCAAGTTCTCTTCCACCAGTCGAGCCTTCTCAATTGCTACCTCCATGGTCTTCGGCTCGAACACATGAACTCCTCCACTGATGCGTGCATTCAGACCTCTAATAAAATGCTGAACTAACATGGCCTCATCGTTTCCAATGCCTGCATACTGCTTGAGTTCATAAAACCTGCGCTCATACTGTTCCACTATCATGGCCATCTGTCTCAACCCATGGAATTCGTCTACTCGCCGTTGCCTCCAGTGATCAGATAAAAATCAAGCTCTAAACCTTTCCAGAAATAGTTCCCATGAAATTGTCGCAATATCCAGATGCAACTTTTGTTCCTCAAGACGCCACCAAGTAGAGGCGAATCCTCTTAGATGCATGATGGCACATCTTTCCTTAGTGTTGCTGCCATATGGATGCATAGCAAAGCACCTCTCCAAATCAATTAGCCATGTTTCTGCTTCCAAACCGCTACCGGAGCCATCGAATGTAGGAGGACGGGCTCTCATCAAGTCTCTCATGTGGCCCGCAAGAATGGCTTCTTGTTTAGCTGTGATCTCTCTCCTTCTAGGAGATTGTTCTCTTTCTCTCTCTTCTGGTTGTACCACCTCCTGCCTCAGACCAAGACGAGCAAGCACCTCCTCAAGGAGCTGGCGTAGTTGAGCACCCTCGGGCTGATCCTGATTCTCTTGATTCTCACTTCCACCTTCTTTTGTACTTCCATGAGGGGAACTAGGAGGAGGGCTGATATCAACACCTCCCCCACGACCCCTACCTCGTCCACGTCCTCGACCTTGTACCCTAGGCATCTTCCTGGACAACACATCCAAGAACCACTTCAGGTTGTTAGGCAAGGACTATGAATGGATATGTTCTTCAGAGTTTAAGCAACTAGCATAGCTTAATGGGCTAATTATAAAACCAGAGTACCCAGTTTTAGTAACTTGGCTCTGATACCAGATGTAACGCCCGCCTTGAATGCCTTAAAGAATACACACTTATGCAATATGAAACAGGAATTTTTTTTTTAAAATTGATTAAGTAACATTAACACAACTAATTATGACGTATTCTCTAAGGGTCCAAGGCTGCATCACTTAACAAATTGACTAACACAAATTAACATACATCAATAACTGATCCAAATCCATGCTCAAATAAATAACTTATTCACATTCATTGCGAATCATCAAATACGGAATCTGCATGATAAAATACATAACTGAAATGCTTTCATATAAGTACAGCATGACATCATTACATTACCACTTTTAGTCTACATCAAAAGTTACATACATAAAGAATATTCTGTTACACAAATTTGGTACAAGGTTATGCACTTACATCATCATCATTGGAACAAGTACAACTGGAACAAATCCTTTCTGCATATGATCTTGACAAGAGTAACCAATGGATACAATAGCTCTTCCACCTGACCATGTGGAACCCTAAGGTCCACCCCCCGAGCTAGGAGTTAACATGAGGTCCCAAACACTGACAGTCAGGTAGA
Organism: Cunninghamia lanceolata; assembly: GCA_027924645.1. NCBI lineage: Eukaryota > Viridiplantae > Streptophyta > Pinopsida > Cupressales > Cupressaceae > Cunninghamia > Cunninghamia lanceolata. Next base: position 9,751,939 of record BSBN01000837.1, on the reverse strand, counting down.
CGAAAGACAAACAAGAACAAAGGATGACCAAATGCCAATACAACACATGGCAATATCAATACAACACAACATAACTTAACTTAACTTAACTTTCACTTCACATCCAGAGGCGACACAAGCAAATGAGGAGAGACCAAACAAGGGATGCTAGGTTGTAGTAGGGAGAGTGTCATCGCATGGTCCTAACATGGGTTATCCTGACAGCCTCTCACTAGGCGCCGGCCTCCATCTATGGTTATCTTGACAGCCCCTCACTAGGCGCCGGCCCCATAGGGTGACACATGCGGAATCGATCTTCCTTTCATGAGGACAAGGAAGTCAATCATGCCAACCAGGCCTTCTCTACCCATCCTTAGTCTAAACAAGCACTACAGGCCATGGGAGAGGAATCCATTAATCTTATTAATGTGAAATCTACCCTTAACCCCCTAGTTTATTTTTAGGTTATCACTTGATTAATCTACTTCCAACGGGTTATCTTGACTGCCACTTTGGGCGCCGGCCCCACGTTGAAAGCCGCTCTCCTTCCTAACACCTAGTAAACCTTAAAACATCATGCAAGACTTATAACAATACACGTAAATGAACACTGCAAGGTGTAAACCCTCTTGTATCAAAATAGAATCATAACATCAATTGTTATCCAACACTTTTAACATTACAATACTTTATTCTTTTACAGATTTCAGGTCTCTCCTTACAACAAAATGGTACAATAAGATCACAAGAGGTTTGATATCTCATCCTGAGATTATTACTTTACAAGACACAACATTCAACTGTGACAGTACCTCATTATACTTCATACTTTGTTCGATACACATAAACACTATTACATCGTAATTACAAAAACAACAATACACAAGTTGCAATTACTTAGCAACGACAACTTAGCCTCTGGAACTCGAGTTTGAACAACCTCAATACGACTCATTACAACACTCGAGCAATTCAATTCTAATTTAGGAGATGAAATACTACAATTCTTTCTCAGTTTAATGCAAACAACTTCAGAAATAACATCAACATTAAATTACAACAATTAAATTAATATCTTGCAACTATATCTCTAACTAATCTTTCTTTCAAACTTGTCTAATTAACTTTATTCTATCAAGGATGAAATGAATAATAACGCTAGGAGAGATGTCTTACGGCTGAACGGCAATTACACGAGGAGAGTTCAATCACGAAATGTTGTTATCCTTCATACGGTCTTGCAGACATTCTAGCGAGCTCAATCAAATGGATTCTCTTATGATGATTTGAAGATGTTTCTGAAATCGATCTTATCTGTGGTGATATAATTTCTCAAGGAGAGCGATCGTAAATGCGCCCTATGCGATCAGCTTGAGATATTTTACTACTGAGATGAAAAATTGCTATTGACTGTTTTACCACTGACGTGAAGGATATGCATTCAGTCTGACGACTTCCAGCTATGATTACTAAACTTGCAAACTTACTGCATTGACGGTATCCACGTAAATCATTTGCTCATTCTCTAATGAAAAGCAATAATCACAAATGACAGTGAAAATCTAGAAAAATGCTGTGTTACAGCAATGGTTTCTAGAGATGGTCTTGGGCAGTTTACTCAATACAAGTTCAAATTTCCTGGTGCAGCGATAGATCTTTGTTCACTAAATACATTGCTACAGAACAAGGGTGAATGTTTCATAACTGAATATATATATATAGAGCCAAATGCAATACACCAGTCGACTGTCGACGGGAATTTGCACACTGGTATTCTATAGTTATCAGAAGCAACTGCTCTATAATTCAGGTTTGAGAAAGATAAGCATTAGACTACTCTACTATACGCCTATCTCAAAAATCAGACGACCTTCAAAAAGTGGCTACAAAACACCAACAGTCAACCAAGACCGCGGCCTCCCTGAGCATAACAACTTCTTCTGGCAATGGGGAGAACATGAATAAGCACCCATTGATGTTTTTCTTTAAATTGAAGACCTCTTACTTAAACATTGTCTATTATAGATCATCACAGCAACTTCTAATCTCTGCATTATCGCAGGGCTCAATGTTCCAGGCCTTAACGCTTATGATTTGTGGGTTGCTTGGCCTGATGGGTGTCTCTGTGTATTGTGGTGTCTGGATCGCCTTGCCTGGTGGCTGTTCGTTTATTTGAATAGGGTTTAATGCAATCTCTCGACCCTAGTAACCACATACCAACCGTCTACATACCATTCCTTCCCTCTGGCGGATATGTGCCTAGCCCATACGGCTAGTAATACATTAAAACCAATGCAGATAGAAATCCAAACCAGCAAAATCTTCAATAATCAATAATAACAAGGGGCCCGATATCTCCAGCTATGGAGTAAGTCAGACAATGAAATATAGCAAAATACTCAGAATATGGCAAAAAAAAGGGATTCAGTCTTTCATTTCAACGAGTGACATCAGGCAGCGATCTACCTATGATGATCGGTCCACAAACTGAATAATATTTAGTCTTTCATTTCAACGAGTGATATCAGGCAGCGATCTACCTAATGCTATCGATCTGCAAAAGAAATAATACCAACACACAAGAACAGTATACATGGGATTCGTCTCACCTCACTGGAGGGAAAACGAACTGAATAGGCTTCAAAAATTTTCACCAAATCGAAGGACCATCAGACAAAAACAGTGATCTACCCATGACGCCCTAGCTTGCAGATACGAGTGCAGAGTTGATAATCTACAGAAGATCCTTCAATAATCGAATATGAAAGGGTTTTCAATGACTCCTGCTATGGCATAGGTTAGTCAACTGTAGATAGTATATTACCTGGTAATTGGCGAAAGAAGAGGCTTCAAACTTTCATTCCAAAACGGGTGGTAACAAGGCAGTGAATTACCCATTATTATCTGTCCACTACAGAAGTAAAACTAACCACAACCAAAACGCAATATAAACACAGAGTTTTCAAATATAACGGCTAAATATGTTCGCCAACCTGATAGAAGTGCGACTAGCTATTGTCATGATTAGTTCACTATATCAGAGGCAACTGATCAATGATCAGTGGATGCACAGAAAGGATCTCAGGGAAAAGGGACCGCAATTGTTAGAATGGTGGACTCACTGCTATTATTTTTCTTAAAAACTATGATGGAAACAATGAAATCTGTATATGCCGACTACTTCCTGTTAATGTTCTCTTTCTAAACTAGGGTTCAAAGACTGTAAGGAAGAAAAGAACAGAATTGATTTCACACAAACAAATCGCTTGCCCCGAGGTGTTAGGAGATTTCAGTGTGGAAAAGAACCCGTGGTCATCTAATGTCTGAGAGAGAAGGTGAGCTACAGATAACACCTCATGGTATCTATGAATTGGAATCCTCATACAGACGATCTCCCTTAAATGTAACCTGGAAAAATAGTTCTAATCTGTTGGAGGATGGTGGGAGGATGGTAAGGCAATTCTGTTTATTACAGACTCAAGGTTTTCATCTAAAACCGTCTATAGAGAATACACATTTGCAGAAATGACAGAAGATTCTGGCAGAGACCATTGAACGAAAACCATTTCATAAATCAGACAAAGACGCAAACAATAAACATGCTCAGATTCAGAGAAAATAAACAGCGAAAGAAGGCAAGTATTCCAAGGAACCTGGTTTCGCAATCCACTCGACGAACCTGCTCCAATCGTTGCAGTTCCAAGCTGCTTCTTTCCTTTCACCTGTCATGCTGTCCTTGATGCACCTACAGCTCTTTTATAACTCAGCCTCTCTCCTCTCCAAGGGCTTGGCACGCGATTCCGTGCATAACTCCTTTAAAGAATATGTATTTTTTTTATTTAATTAAAAGATCCCAATTATTAGATATTTTATTTTAATATTATTTTTTTTATAGCCGACTCAAAATATTGTTATAAATAGAATAGTACTATTTCGATAATTATATAATTTTGTACTATCCTTTAATTTATTTTATTAATCAAGTTGTGAATCACAATTTACAACATGATTACCACTAGTTATTTATTTAAATATTTATTATAATTAATATTATATCAAATAATACAAACTTCTTACAACTTTATTTATCAACAACACTTCTATTAAAATAATAATTTATTTATAGCTAAAATCGACAACTAACGACATTATGCCCATTTAACAACATTTATATTCCTTCGTAGAATGATTCTAATTAAAGCACAACATTACCACACATACTTAGACACCTGCAGAACTGATTAGACTCCAAGATACAATATTACCTGATAGTAAGACATGGGCGAATGACAACCAATGACCACAAGGGTAAACTGACGACGAAGGAACACTAACTAGGGACCTCACGTTAACTCCAACCAACTAATCCATTGGCGAAGGCACGCTCAGACCTGTAATCAGGTGGAGTCGATGCCTAGTACCTGCATCCTGCAGCAACGCACGTTAACCATAACAAGATATACATATACATCACATGTAGTCCTATCGTGAATGGAAATCGCAGTGGGGTAGGGTACTCAGGAACGAGTAATACAACACTGTTCCATTCACATTGATAAATAACAATCAACTATATTGAACAAGGTATTAGATTACTAATCTACGACATAAAATGATCAACTAACTTCCAATCCCATATAATGAATAACATCAAAGCATCTAAAACATCAGTTCATTTATCAAATTGTAAAGCATAGAATGACATAATCCATCAACAACATCTGTTATCATAATAATTAAGTTCATACTGAAATAGCAAAATAACTAGAAATCCATCATCAACGATCTAAAAATACTGTCAAAATGTCCAGTACTACTAAGCAAACATTAGTCCAAAAGACGATAAGTTGAGGGGCACTACAGTTGGTAAAATCAACTTCCTTGTCCTCATGAAAGGAATGTTGATTCCGCATGTGTCACCCTATGGGGCCGGCATCTAGTGAGAGACTGTCAGGGTAACCATAGATGGGGGTCAGCACCTAGCAAGAGACTGTCAGGGTAACCCATGGATGGGGGCCGTTGTCTAGCTAGAGGCTGTCAGGGTAACCCATGTTAGGACCATGCGATGACACTCTCCTTACTGCAACCTAGCATTCCCTAGTTGTACTCTCCCCAGTTGTTAAGTGTTTCCTCTGGAAGTATTGTTGTGTTGCCTCTGGAAGTGAATTTGAGTTGCTTGTGGTGTTGTCATGTGTTGTAATGGAGTCTTGTTTGGTCTTTGTTCCTATTAGGCAATTGTCTACCTGACTGTATGACGTTTTGGGACCTTATGTTATCTCCTAGTACGGGGGGGTGGACCTTAGGGTTTCACATGGTCGGGTGGATGTGCTTTATCTCCATTGGTTTCTCCTTGCCTTTGTTCGTGTGTAAGAAGGTTGTAACTCCTATAGCAGATTTAGATCGTGTACCTGTTTATGGAGATAGTTATTATGCTCATGTACTGGCCTATGTATCAGATGATTCATTATGTATGTAATCATATGTATTCAGAAGATGATAATGTAACGATGTAATGTTGTATTAATATGTCGGGAGAAATTGTAACTATGTACTAGACCCTGATGAATACTTATATGATGTTATGTAGATGTAAATGTTTATTGTTTTAGTGCATTAGGTTTACAATGAGTTACTCATGTTAATTCATGATGTGTGTTAGATTATGTTAATTGTTTTGTCAAGTAATACAACCATGATATCTTAGAGGACAAGTCATTAGTTTAAATGATGCATTAATATTACTTTGTTACTTTACTATCTCTTTCAATTTTATAAAAAAAAAAAAAATTATCCTGTTGCATTTAGCATAAATGTGATGTTCTCTAAGGTATTCATGGCGGGGTGTTACAACTTATATGATGTTATATAGATGTAAATGTTTATTGATTTAGTGCATTAGGTTTACAATGAGTTACTGATGTTGATTCATGATGTGTGTTAGATTATGTTAATTGTTTTGTCAAGTAATGCAGCCATGTTATCTTAGAGGACAAGTCATTAGTAGATGATGAGTTATTATTACTTGTTATTTCTATCTTTAAAAAAAAATTATCCTATTGCATATAGCATAAATGTAATGTTCTTTGAGGTATTCATGGCAGGGCATTACACTTGGAACTTTTATCTTGTTCCTCAAAATAGCAATTTAGTGTTTTTCTATCATTTTGTAATTCTATCACTTTATTATTCTAAATTGTTTTTACCCTATTATTCTATCATTCTTTCATTTTATTATTTGATATATCTATTATTCTATCATTATTTCATTCTATCAGTCTATCATTCTATAATTCTATTAGAATCATTATTTCGCTCTACCATTCAATAATTCTTTCATTCTATTATTTTGTTATTTTATTATTATATTATTCTACAATTTTGTTATCTTATATTTCTTTCATTCTATCATTTCATAGTTGTATCATTATATTATCATACAAATATAGTATTTTATCACTCTTTCATCGAATCATTCTATTATTTTGTTATTCTATAATTCTATGGTTGTTTAATTCTCTCATTCTATTATTTTATAAAACTATTATTCTATAAGTCTATCATTCTTTCATTTTATCATTCTATAATTCTACTTTTTTATTTTATAAATCTATTATTCTATCATTCATTCTATTGTTATATTTTTTTATTATTCTAGTATTCTACAAGACTATTTTTCTACCAATGTGTCATTCTATTATTCTATTATTCTACCATTAAATTATTCTATAAATCTTTTATTCTATCATTGTTTCATTCTACCATTCTTTCATTCTACAATTCTATTATTCTATCATTCTTCCATTCTATTATTCTACTCTTATATCATTCTTTCATTTTATAATTCTATCATTCTATTTTATATAAATCTTTTATACTATCATTCTATTATCATATAAATGCTTTATTCTATCATTCTACAATTCTATTATTCCTTCATTCTATCCATTTATAATTCTATCATTCTATTATTAATTAAATCTATTATACTGTCATTCTATAATTTTATAAATCTTTTATTCAATCATCCTATATATCTATTATTCTACAATTTAATTATTCTATCACTCTTCCATTCTATAATTCTATCATTCTATTATTCTACAATTCTATTACTATATCATTCTTTCATTATATCATTTGATTAGTCTATTATTCTGTCATTTTATAATAACTTCTAGATTATTCTCTAAATTTGATATGCTACAATTCTATTAATCTTTCATTTTTTTATTCTATCATTCTATTATTCTTTAAATATATTGTTCTATCATTATTTTATTATGTCATTCTACAACTCTATTGTTCTATCATTCTTTCATTCTATCATTCTATAATTATATGATTCTATTATTCTATAATTATATGATTATATTATTCTATAAATCTATTATTTTATCATTCTTTCATTCTTTCATTCTATTATTCTATAATCTATCATTCTACCATTCATGCATTCTATCATTCTATAATTACATTATTATATAAATCTATTTTTATTTTATTCTACCATTTTTTTATTCTACAATTCTATCTTGCAGGTATTATATAAATCTATTATTATATCATTATTTTAATTTATCATTATGTAATTATATTATTCTATCATTCTGTTGTTCTAATATTCTTTTCATTCTATCAAATTCTATGGTTATATGATTCTATTATTCTATAAATCTAGTATTTTATCATTCTATCATTCTATTATTCTACCTTTCTTCCATATATTATTCTATAATTCTATCATTCTTTTATTATATAATTTTATGATTCTATTATTCTATGAATATTATTGTATCATTCTTTCATTCTATTATTTTATAATTATATAATTATTTTATTTTGTAACTCAATTATTTTTTCGTTTTATAATTTTATTATTATATTATTTTATAAATCTAATTTTTATCATTATATAATTCTATTATTCTTTAAATCTATTATTATATCATTCTATAAATCTATTATTATATCATTCTATAGTTCTATAATCTTATTATTCCTATTATTTTTAAATTATAGTATTCCATTATTCTATCATTCTATAAAACTATTATTCTATCATTCTTTGATGCAGGAACTTCCGGAGATCATAACTTTTGACTCGGATGTGGGTTTTCTACGAGATTTTACAGGTGGATGTGTTATGAGGTGGAAAGTGGTTTCGCAACTGACCCTAGTGGGTTGGACCCCGTCTTGGCACTTTTTCAGGGTTTGAAACTTTCATCTTGGCCCTCAAAATAGTAATTTAGTGTTTTTCTATCATTTTGTAATTCTATTACTTTATTATTCTAAATTTGTTTTACTCTATTATTCTATTATTCTATCATTCTATTATTCTATCATTCTTTAATTATATTATTTGATATATCTATTATTCTATCATTATTTCATTCTATTAGTCTATAATTCTATTACTATCATTCTACAATTCCATTCGAATCATTATTTCACTCTACCATTCAATAATTGTTTCATTTTATTATTTTGTTATTTTATTATTATATTATTCTACAATTTTGTTATCCTATATTTCTTTCATTCTATCATTCCATAGTTGTATCACTATATTATCATACAAATATAGTATTCTATCACTCTTTCATTCAATCTTTCTATTATTTTATTATTCTATAATGCTATGGTTGTTTAATTCTCTCATTCTATTATTTCATAAACCTATTATTCTATAAGTCTATCATTCTTTCATTTTATCATTCTATAATTCTATTTTTTTATTCTACAAATCTATTATTCTATCATTCATTCTATTGTTGTATTATTTTGTTATTCTAGTATTCTACAAGACTATTTTTCTACCAATATTTCATTCTATTATTCTATTATTCTACCATTATATTATTCTATAAATCTTTTATTCTATCATTGTTTCATTCTACCATTCTATAATTCTATCATTCTTTCATTCTACAATTCTATTATTCTATCATTTGATTATTAATCTATTATTCTACTATTATATCATTCTTTCATTTTATAATTCTATCATTCTATTTTATATAAATGTATTATACTATCATTATAACATCCCGCTACGTAACCCTGAAGGGTAAGAGCCAAAAGGGGACAAGATAATTTTTTTTTTTGACATAAGTAGACAACACATATTCAGTTACCAATATAATAGATTGATAGCATTCATTATAAACACCAAAGAAAATGTTCCTAATCCCATATGATAAAAACATGAATCTATAAGCATAAAATACAGGCGGATCCGATACCCACACCAGAATCCGTAAAGCAATAAAGGAACGTCACATTTCTTCTCATTAAATACAATGATTACAACTTCTCTTCTAAGAGAGTTCAATTACATAACTACATATACAATTATAATGACATGTTCCAAAATATGATACAAGTACATAACATAGTCCTAAGTATGATACAAAGACTGAATAGGTACAGTAACTAAATGAAGTAATGGAGAGAGAGATCATCTCCAACTAGTGCTCCAAAACCTGTTCACCGGTCCCCAATGGTGGTGGCAACGCCTCCCAACCATGTGGACTCCTAAGAGACCACCCCACCATGCTCGGAGATAGTCACAAGGCCCAAACGGATGAACAACAACAAGGGGATACAAGATGGCCAACACACACATTAGACACAGAGCAGACATGGAGAACAGTGCTTATAGTCAAAGTCATAATATAGGTGTACTCATTTAAGTCATAAGTCAGGTACTACTCACAACTACTAAGGTGCTAGATACTAGAGTGTAATCATATGGAGTGTCATCATATGTACTCGAAGGGATGGCACACATGGGACCAAGTACCTCTCATACAGATGAGGAGACTCAATTGTGCCCGAATCCACGTCCTGCAGATGGATAGGCCTTCTCGTTGCATCCTTAGCCTTTACAAGTGCTCAAGGCCATGTACAAGGACTAATTATCTTATTATTGTTTTTACCACAATGTTTTAATTTTAGTTATCACTTGTTACTACTAGTTCCCCTGGCAGCCGCTTATGGGCCCCAAGCCTGTAGTGAGCCACTCTAGACGACCACTCTAATGCCTAGACCTAGATCATCTCGTGTAACCAATGAGGAATCCAAAATGACTAAAAATATTGAGTTAAAAATTTAAAATAGTAAAGATGAAAAATATGATCTACAATATAAAAGCTTGCGGTAATAGTGTAGTTTATTGAAAATAGCCCTTTGCCAGTAAGATCAATTTCATAATAACTCCAGTGACCCCAGTTTGGTCATAATTCACAAAGGTATGAACGGATAAAAATAAGAGCACATGTTCACACACTAGGAGCTCTGGCATACTTGAGCCTTCTATGTTTTGTTGTGTTTGACATGTGTGGTGTGAGCTTGTTATATTGTTCTAAAGTCATGCTGTTATGCTTTCATGCCTTAGTATGGTGCTTAGGTCATCTTTTTGATGATCTATTTTGATGTGTTCTTTATTTCTTTAGGATGCCTCCTAGGGGTAGAGCCAGAGGTAGAATTAGAGGTATAGCCACTGTTCTTCAACGTAGCACCTGACATGATGCTGATCAGGGTAATTAGGTTGAGTTAACTATTGGATCCAAGGTGGCTGTAGACTCCCTTGTTCATGGTTGTGTGTTGGATTTGGGCACCTTCACTACCACAGTGGATCTCTGTATGTTGCCTTTGGGGTCCTACAGGATTGTTTTAGGCATGGATTGGCTGGAGACCCTGATGTTGGAGAGCATGTTGAGTTAGTTGGGGTTTAGAGACCCATTTCTCTCCATGAGATTTCAGCTATGCAGCTAAAGCATGCCATGCAGAAAGGTTGTCAAATGTTTGCTATTTCAGTTAGTGATCTTGCTAAGGGTGGGATTTAGGAGGTATCTCTTATGATCATCCTATTCTTTAGGAGTTTGCAGATGTCTTTCTGAGTGATATTCCAGGTATGCCACCTAAGCACGGCATAGACTTCTGTATCGATCTCATTCTTGGTGCGGAGCCTATTTCTCGGGCACCGTATCACATGACTACTCAGGAGTTGGGTGAGTTACAGTTGCAGTTAGAGAAGTTACTGGAGAAGGGTTTCATTCAGCCTAGTGTATCCCCTTGGGGAGCACCTATCATCTTCGTGAAGAAGAAAGACAGATCTCTTTGCTTGTGCATTGATTATCACCAGTAGAACAAAGTGACGGTCAAGAATCGATATTCGTTGCCTTGGATAGATGATTTGTTCGATCAGAAGAGGGGAGCCAAGGTGTTCTCCAAGATAGATTTGACATCAGGATACCATCAACTTCACATTTATGAGGCAGACATTCATCGGACAACATTTCGTACACGCTATGGGCATTATGTGTTGACGGTTGTCCCTTTTGGGTTAACCAATGCTCCATCAGTTTTCATGAGTTTGATGAATGTGGTGTTTCACACCTATCTTGACCATTTTGTTCTCGTGTTCCTTGATGATATTTTGATTTATTCGAGGACTATAGAGGAGCATGAAGGCCATTTGCAGCAAGTGTTGTAGTGCTTGCGGGATAATTAGTTGTTTGGCAATTTGGCCAAGTGTGAGTTCTTCCAGACTGAGGTCAGATATTTGGACCACATCATCTCAGGAGAAGGAATCTCAGTGGATCCTTCTAAGATTCAAGCTATTGTGGATTGGCTAGTACCAACGAATGTGGCTGAGGTTCACAGTTTCATGGGATTGGTGAGTTACTATCACTGATTTGTGAGAGATTTCTCTCGGGTAGCCCATCCCATCACTTCTCTTCAGCAGAAAGGGAAGAAGTTTTTGTGGTCAGATCAGTGTGACTCAACATTTCAGGCTCTTAAGGAGCGGTTGACTACTGCACCTATCTTGGTAGTGCCAGATCCTATATGTGATTTTGTAGTGTGCACCGATGCTTCATTGGAGGGTGTGGGGGTAGTTCTCATGTAGGAGGGATGAGTGATTGCATGAGTCCCGTAAGCTCAAGGATCATGAGCTAAACTACCCCACCCATGACTTGGAGTTAGCAGTTGTTGTCCATGCACTTGTGCGTTGGAGACATTTCCTTTTGGGACATCAGTTTGAGTTGCATAGTGATCATCACAGTTTATAGTATATCTTCAGTCAGTTGAATTTGCATGCTCGGTAGCATCATTTGATGGAGTTCCTCTGTGAGTATGACTTTGAGGTTCGCTACATTCAGGGTAAGGAGAATGTTGTTGTAGATGCCTTGAGTAGGAGGAGACATGAGATTTTAGTTTTGTCTCTTGGACTGGATTTGTGGAGCTGTATTTTGGAGTCACTTCCTAGTGATACCTGGTATCAAGAGGTGAGAGTAGAGATTGAGTATGGGAGAGTCCTTGAGGGCAGGTTTGCAGGTTTCTCACTCGAGCCTGATGGACTTTTGTGACATCTTGGTCATATTTATGTTTCAGATTCTGGTGATCTTTGTTCCTTGGTTTTATCAGAAGCCCATCGTGTACCCTATTCAGCTCATCTGGGTGTCACGAAGATGCATGCAGATCTTTGACAATTATATTATTGGGTAGGTTTGTGACGAGATATTGCTAATTTTGTGGCTTAGTGTCTTGAGTGTGAATGGGTGAAGGCAAAGTATCAGCACCCAGTAGGATTATTGCAGCCTCATTCCATCCTTGGATGGAAGTGGGATACGATATCTCTGGATTTCATAGTGGGATTATCCTACCCCCTAGGACTAGGCTTACTCTTGGAAGCCTATAAATGCTAAGATGTAGCCAAAGCACACACTAGACCAAGAAACTTGACACAGTCAAAGGAAGCCAAGGAGAAAATCCTCAACCATCACACTGTCAAACTACACATGGCCATAAGGTAATTGATGCAGAGTGGCACAAGGGAAGTAACAAAGGTTTACTTTCTTCTTTGCCCACTTACCCACTTCACCTAGTCTTCAATCAAAGCCACATACAAGGGCATATGAAGGATTTGGTGGTCTAGGCTATTGTCCAACCTCCAAGGCTTCTTTCACACCTCAAGGTAGGTCTGCAAACACCTTTTTGATAGTTGGTTTGGTTCCCAACTTCACACAACCCTCTAACCTTGACTAGGGCTAGTGAGGCTACTAGCCCTCTTCTACTAGTTTCCTTCATACCAAATGACAAAATCCCAAAGGACTAGGCAAACAAATGATGGAATTGAACAACCTTTAGGGGACCCTAACAAACCTCCAAATCTCCAATCCCAACTCTACTCCAGCAGTTCAAAACCCCCACTAGGTCTCTAGGCTGAATTGATCATTTTAGGCCTGGGTTACAAAGCAAAGGGTTCAAATTGGGTTCATAGGTCAGAGGAAAGAATTTGGAATGTCTCTACCAGGTCCCTACAACACAAAACCACCATTCTTTCATTCACCTTGTCTGGATTCTGTCACCTACAACAGCAAATAGCATAAAACAGGCCAAATACATGGTAATACTTGACCTAGGGCATCAAATTAAAAATAGAAGACTGCATTTCCTGACAAAAATCTTTTGGAATCTTATAGTACATATCCCTAGTCTACATTTCACCATTTTTTGTGAATTTTCACCAGTGGGAATACATTCTAGGGCCGGATTTCTATGGCTGCCCTAGAAAATAGGGTTTCTGGACCTGTTTTGAAAGAAAAATCAATAACTTTTGATCCCGACCACTTTAGGACCTCAAACTAGTTGCATATGAACCCTGACTCCAAGAAATTTTAGAAAAAGTACATTTACACTCCTAGAAAATCCATACAGTTCATACAGAAACATGTTTTCTTCAGAAAAATAGTCAAATTCTTGATTTTTGTGCCCAAAATTGCATACAAAATCTCTTCTCCCATATTGGGGTGAGAGGACAGCAATATGACTTGACCCAAGGTGGTTTTCAACTGTCAAAACAAATGCAACTTCCAAAAATGGGTTGCAATCGACTAAATGTGTCGTTTGACAACATTGACAACATTGGTCACTATGACATTTTGCAATAACACAAAGAGGTCGATTGGTTCAACTTGTCTAATGGAACCTAACCAACCACCATTCCCTCTAAAACATGCCAAAACACAAAAATTTCCAATTAGACTCAAAAACAAACAAAAAACCAACATTAGACCTACTAGGCCTAAGTGGCATAACTAGGGTCCAAATGGACTAAGAAGGATTTGAGGTTTATATAGTCACCCCAAACCTCTTGACCATACAAAATGGACCAAACAACAATGGCTAAAAGCCTTATTACAAAAAAAACATAACTTCTCAAAATGCTCTTAGGTGCCCTGCACCATACACCCACTGTCAAAGAGAACTCAAGTCTTGTGAGTTGGAATGCTGTCAAATGTGAAACCTGCCTTCTCAATGTCTACCTTGCTCATCCAAGTGGCATCCTCCTAAGGTTTGTTTAGCCACTTCACCAAATAGTCATGATAGGTGTGCCTTCTAGTTTGTTTTGCAATCCTCTTGTCTAAAATGCACTCAATCTGATTTGGAGATGAAGGAATGAGTTCCTGGAGTGTCCGATCAGTTTGATCTTCTTCAGCAGCAGTCTGAGGATCAAATCCTTTATAGAGATAAAGGTCTGAAACATTAAAAATTGGAGACAAAGCAATGCCATCCGGAAGTCTGATTTTATATGCATTTTCTCCACATTTCTTGAGCACTTCACAAGGCCCAATCTTCTTCATGAGTAGCTTGGTATGTTTACCTGCAGGGAGCCTCTCCTTCTTCAGATGGACCATTACCAAATCACCTTCCTTGAACTACAAATCCCTTCTTTTCCTGTCAGCAAACTGTTTGTACTTCTGAGAAGTGGACAACAATTTCTGTTGTACTTGTTCATGGACATCTTTCATGACTTGAATGAAGTCTTCAGCCAATGTATTGCTGTTTTCCAGTCCTTTAACCTCCCTTAGTTCCAAAATACCCCTTGGGTGAGTGCCATAAACAATTTGGAAAGGAGACAGGCCAGTGCTTCTATTGACAGTGTCATTGTATGAGAACTCTACCTGAGCCAAAATGGAATCCCAACTAGCACCTTGCTCCTTTGTGAGGCATCTTAGGAGGTTGCCAAGAGACCTATTAATCACCTCTGTTTGTCCATCAGACTGAGGGTGATAGGTAGATGATAATGACAAGTTTGTACCTAGTCTCTTCCACAGTGTCCTCCAGAAGTGTCCTATGAACTTGGGGTCTCTATCTGAGATTATGGACAAAGGTAAACCATGTAACCTAACTATTTCTTTGAAGAAAAGACTTGCTATGTGTGAGGCATCATGTGTGGTTTTACAAGGGATGAAGTGTGGCATTTTTGAGAACCTATCTACAACCACAAAAATGCTGTCATGTCCATTCTTTGTCCAAGGCAAACCAAGTACAAAGTCCATGCTTATGGAATCCCAAGAGTTTGAAGGAATAGGCAGAGGAGTGTATAAACCTGCATGTGATGTATGCCCCTTTGCTCTTTGGCAAATTTGACAAGTTTCAACAAAGTTCCTTACATCGGTTGGCAATTTTGGCCAAAAGTAGTACCTCCTAACCAATTCTAGGGTCTTATCAATACCAAAGTGGCCTGATATGCTGCCACAATGCTTTTCCCTGATTATATTCTCTCTAACGGATCCTCTTTGGATACACAACATGCTACCCTTGAAAAGATATCCATCTTGCAACAAAAAATTAGAAAAATCAGTATTATACCTTCCTGTCATGGCCTTGCAAGAGAGGTATGGTTCTTTGAAGTCCTCATCTACTACATACTGATCTTTGATGGCTTGAATACCTATACTTTCCAACTGTATGGTCTGCACAACAAGATTCCTCCTACTTAAGGCATCGGCTACCTTATTGGCCACTCCTTTCTTATGTTTTATGGAGAAGGTGTATGCTTGGATGTACTCCATCCACTTGACATGTCTGTGATTCAACTTTTGTTTCCTGTTCAAGAAGCTTAATGCATGGTTGTTAGTGAAAACTATAAATTCCTTTGGCAATAAGTAGTGTCTCCATTTCCTTAATGACTGAACCATGGCATATAACTCTAGATCATAGGTGGAGTAGTTTTGTTTTGCCTCATTTAACTTCTCACTAAAGAATGCTACAGGCCTCCCATCTTGACTTAAGACTCCCCCAATAGCCCTCTTACTTGCATCACACTCTACCACAAAGACCTTGTCAAAATTAGGTAGCACTCGGACTGGTTTTTCTGAAATTTTTTTCTTTAACAGTTTAAAGGCTTGAGTGGCCTCATTTTTCCACACAAATACACATTTATTTCCCCCTTTTATGGTGTCAACAAGTGGAGCACAAATTCCACTAAACCCTCTAATGAACTTTCTATAAAAGCTACACAAACCATGGAAACTCCTTACCTCCGAGGCTGTTGTAGGTGTTGGCCAATTAAGAATGGCTGCAACCTTACTTGGATCCATTTTTAGGCTGCCCTTGGAGATGACAAACCCCAAAAATATTAACTCTTCTTGTAGGAAGACACATTTGTCAAGATTGATTCTCAACTTCTCCTCTTGAAGCCTCCTGAGCACTTGATGGATGTGCCTTATGTGGTCTTCCTTGCTGTCACTAAAAATCAGTATATCATCCAAATATACAACAATAAACTTGTTAAGGAAAGGTTTTAGCACTTCATTCATCAATCTCATGAAGGTGCTTGGTTCATTTGATAAGCCAAAAGGCATGACAACCCATTCAAATAGTCCTTCATTAGTTTTGAAGGCGGCTTTCCACTTATCCCCCTCCCTTATCCTGATTTGGTGATAACCACTTTTTAGATCTATCTTGGTAAAATACTTAGCCCTACCCAGGCAATCCATTAAATCTTCTATTCTAGGCATCGGAAATCTATACCTGATAGTAATCTTGTTGATGGCCCTGGAATCAATGCATAGTCTCCATGTGCCTTCCTTCTTGGGTGCAAGTACTGTAGGTACTGCACATGGGCTAATACTCCTACTGATAAGTCCTCTATCCAATAAGTCTTGGATTTCTCTTGCCACTTCAGCATTTTGCTTTGGAGTCAACTTGTATGCTGCTTGGTTTGGTAGGGTGGATCTAGGGATGAGATCAATGCAATGACTAATCTCCCTCTTTGGTGGAAGGGCATCCTTGCCTTCATTGGCTATCACATCCTGAAACCTCTCCATAGTTCTTCCACTTCCTTTGGTCCAATCCTCCTAAGAGGTTGCTGCACTTTGACCTTCTTGGGATTCACATCCTTGGGATTGATGACTACTGCAAAAAATGGTAGTTTCTCTTCCTTGAGGTTAGCCAAAAACTCTTTTTCACCTACCAACATAACTGAACTAGAAATGACTTTCTCTTTGCAATCATCAATCAAAGGAGTCATTGTAAACTTTTCACCATTCTTGGACAAATGAATTACATTGTTCTTACCATCATGTTGGGCACTTGTGTCATGTTGCTAAGGCCTTCCAAGAAGAAGGTGGCATGCATCCATATCCACTATCTCACAAAGAACCTTATCATGATATTCACCTATCTTGAATTCAACCCAACATTGCTCTTTCACCACAATTTGTTGTTCCTTGGTTAGCCAAAAGACTCTATAGGGGTTAGGATGAGGCATTCTTTCCAATCCTAACTTAGTCACCATTTCATTAGAAGCCAAATTTTTAGAGGAACCTGAATCTACTATTACCTTGCAAACTTTTCCTTTCACCTTGCAAGTGGTTCTGAACAAGTTGTTTCTTTGGGGCTGCTCCTTGGTGGTTGGCATGATGAGTGACCTATTGAACATGATGCATACTCCACTCTCAGGTGCTGCAGACTTGGAAGAGGTTGTTTGGTAACTTGTTGTGCTTTGACAGTCCTCTTCTTGGAGGAATTCCACTCTTCTTTCTTTCTGATTTGTAGCAGTGTTTCCCATTTTCCCCAGGTACCTAAAGGACTGATGTCCAATCTGATTGCAAGAGAAACACCTTCCAGTAAACACATTGGGACCTCTGTCCCCACTTCTACCTGTGCCATTACCTCTCCCTCTAAACTGACCCTAATTGCACTATTTTTATCAGCCTGCCCTTGGCTGCCTTCTTGTGATCCGCCACCTTGGAGTCTAGAGAAATTATCTCTATTTTGGAATCTACCCTTGCCCCTAAAGTTTTGACTTCCTCTGCCTCTGCTGTTGCTACCAAAATCCCCTTTTCTTCTCTGCTTATCCTCAATCCTTAATGCCATTTGGAAGCACTTATGGACTGTCTCCAGGTTAAAGAGAGTTAATTCATCTTGAATGGAGAACTTAAGGCCATTAAGATACCTTGCAAGCTTCTATTTTTCATTCTCAGGCATCTTTGCTTTCAATGTCATCTTGTGAAACTCCTCTGTGTAGGTGCTCACGTCCATGTCCTTTTGTCTCAAGTTGTGCAACTTCTTGTTCAAGTTGACTTCATAATCCTCAGGGACAAATTGCTTCTTGATTTCAAGTACCATCTTCCTCCATGTAGAGATAGGATTCCTATCATCTTCTATCCTTTCATTTTGAATAAAATTCCACCAACTCAAGGATGGCCCTTTCATTTTTGATTTGGCAATCTTCACTTTCTAATTTTTTGCCACTTCTTCACATTCAAAATAGTTCTCCATTGCCTCAATCCAATCAAGGCACTCTTCTGGATTCATCTTACCAGGAAACATAGGTAAGTTTGCCTTAGTGTCCTTCCTACTCAACTTTCCAAGTGCATCTAGGAATTGTCTCGCTAACATGCCTCCTTGTGGCTCTTCCATTGGCACTTCTTCTTCCTCATCTTGATCCTCTTCATCTGAATCCAAGATGACTTCTGGCTTCTTCTTCTTGTCTTTGTCTTTCTTCAACTTTTCTATCTCAGCCTCCATCCTTTTGTTCTTGGTTGCTTGCTCTCTCACTATCTTTGCCAACTCGGCATTAGTCACTCTTGAAGGG
Source organism: Cunninghamia lanceolata (assembly GCA_027924645.1). NCBI lineage: Eukaryota > Viridiplantae > Streptophyta > Pinopsida > Cupressales > Cupressaceae > Cunninghamia > Cunninghamia lanceolata. Next base: position 9,733,068 of record BSBN01000837.1, on the reverse strand, counting down.
ACTTCCTCCTCTTCTTGTCTATCTCCCATCTCTTTGATGGCTCTGATACCACCTAATGCAGAGTGGTACAAGGGAAGCACAACACAAAGAAAGTTTGTTCTCCTTAGCCCACTCACCCACTTCACTTCTTCAATCCAACACAATCAAAGGCACATTCAAGGGTAAATGAAGGATTTGTTACTTAGACTCTTGTCCAACTCTCAAGGCTATGTCTACACCTTCATGCAGGTCTGAAAACACCTTACCAACACTTGGTTTGATCACCAACTTCACTCAATTCTCTAACCTTGACTAGGCCTAGTGAGGCTACTAGCCCTCCAAAACTAGTTTTCTTCACAACAAATGACAAAACCCCAAAGGACTAGGCAAACAAATGGTGAGTTTGAATACTCTCTATGGGACTCTAACAAACCTCCAAATCTCCAATCCCAACTCTACTCCAGCAGTTCAAAACTCCCACTAGGTCTCTAGGCCTAATTAATCACTTTAGGCCTGGGTTACAAAGCAAAGGGTTTAAATTGGGTTCATAGGTCAGGGGCAGGAATTTAGAACGTCTCTACCAGGTCCCTACAACACAAAACCACCATTCTTTCATTCACATTGTCTGGATTCTGTCACCTACAACAACAAATAGCATAAAACAAGCCAAATACATGGTAATACTTGACCTAGGGCATCAAATTAAAAATAGAAGACTACATTTTCCAACAAAAATCTTTTGGAATCTTATAATACATATCCCTAGCCTGCATTTCACCAAGTTTTGTGGATTTTCACTGGTGGGAATGCATTCTAGGGTTGGATTTCTATGGCTGCCCTAGAAAACAGGGTTTCTAGACCTGTTTTGAAAGAAAAATCAATATCTCCTAATGCCGACCACTTCAAGACCTCAAACTAGATTCATATGAACTCTAACTCCAAGAACTTTAAGAAAAAGTACATTTGCACCCCTGGAAAATCCGTACAGGCCGTACAACAGTGAAAATGCAGAAAAATAGTTGGTTTCTTTGATTTCTATGCACAAATTCCGTACAAAAACTTCATCCTCCATACTGGAGCAAGATGTTTACCATATTAACCCATCCAAGTCAGTATGCAACTTGCAAAATCAGTTTGAACTGTCCAAAATGAGTTGCAACCTCCCAATGTGTCATAATACATTGACAATATTTGACACTATGGTATTTTTGCATTAACCCTATGGTTTAGCTTGTCCAAAGGAATCAAACCATCCTCCATACTCCCAAAACATGATAAAACACACAAACAATAAAAAAAAACTCAAAAACCAATCCTTTAGACCTTCTAGGCCTAATTGGCACAACAAGGATCCAAGTGGACTAAGCATGATTGAGGTTTATAGGGTCACCTCAATCATCTTGACCACACAAAAAGGACCATACAAACATGGCTAAAGCCTTATTACAACACATACAATCAAAACAAAACATACCTTATCAAAATGCATCAAAAATGGTTGAGGTGTCAGAGTGCTCCTAGGTGCCTTGCACCAATACTCCTCCTGATAAGCCCTCTATCCAACAAGTCTTGGATTTGTCTTGCCACTTTAGCATTTTGCTCTGGGGTCAACTTGTAGGCTGCTTGGTTTGGTAGGGTGGATCCAGGGATGAGATCAATGCAATGACTAATCTCCCTCTTTGGTGGAAGGGCATCCTTATTCTCATCGGCTATCACATCATGGAACCTTTCCAATAGTTCTTCCACTTCCTTTGGTCCAATCCTCCTAAGAGGTTGCTGCACTTTGACCTTCTTGGGATTTACATCCTTGGGCTTGATAACTACTGCAAAACATGGCACTTTCTCTTCCTTGAGGTTAGCCAAAAACTCTTTTTCACTTACCAACATAACTGAACTAGAAATGACCTTCTCTTTGCAAACATCAATCAAAGGAGTCATTGTGAAATTTTCACCATTTTTGGACAAATGAATCACATTTTTCTTACCATCATGGTGGGCACTTGTGTCATGTTGCCAAGGTCTTCCAAGAAGAAGGTGGCATGCATCCATATCCACTATCTCACAAAGAATCCTATCATGATATTCACCTATCTTGAATTCAACCCAACATTGCTCTTTCACCACAATTTGTTGTTCCTTGGTTAGCCAAAAGATTCTATAGGGGTTAGGATGGGGTATCCTTTCCAATCCTAACTTAGTCACCATTTCATTAGAAGCCAAATTTTTAGAAGAACCTGAATCAACTATTACCTTGTAAACTTTTCCTTTCACCTTGCAAGTGGTTCTAAACAAGTTGTTCCTTTGGGGCTGGTCCTTGGTGGCTGGCATGATGAGTGACTTGTTAAACATGATGCATTCTCCACTCTTAGGTACTGCAGACTTGGAAGAGGTTGTTTGATAACTTGTGGTGCTTTGACAGTCCTCTTCTTGAAGGAGTTGCACCCTTCTCTCTTTTTGATTTGCAGCAGTGTTTCCCATCTTCTTTGGGCACCTAAAGGACTGATGTCCTATCTGATTGCAAGAGAAACACCTTCCAGTAAACACATTGGGACCCCTGCCCCCACTTCTTCCTCTGCCATTACCTCTCCCTCTAAACTGACCCTTATCAACACTATTTCTGTCAGCCTGTCCTTGGCTGCCTTCTTGTGATCTGCCTTCTTGGTATCTAGGAAAGTTGTCTCTGTTTTGAAATCTGCCCCTACCTCTGAAATTTAGATTGCCTCTGCCTCTGCTGCTGCTGTTTGAATCACCTTTTCTCCTCTGCTTATCCTTAATCCTCAGTGCCATTTGAAAGCACTTATGGACTGTCTCTAGGTTAAAGAGGGTTAATTCATCTTGAATGGAGAACTTGAGGCCATTGAGATACCTTGCAAGCTTCTATTTTTCATTCTCAGGCATCTTGGCTTTCAATGTCATCTTGTGAAACTCCTCTATGTAGGTGCTCACGTCCATGTCCTTCTATCTCAAGTTGTGCAACTTCTTGTTTAAGTTGACCTCATAATCTTCAGGGACAAATTGCTTCTTGATTTCAAGCACCATCTTGCTAGAACAGAAACTAAAGTCTGTTAGCTACAATTTCTTAAACCACAGAAAACTGAAACCTCATTGCTACCGTTTGAAGAAATATATGCCAGAATTTATTTCAATGCAAGATATTTACATTATCTCTTTCTTGGAATTTATCTTTTAAATTGCAGAACTATGTCCTCATTCATTAGATAGAATATTATGTGGTTTATGTTTATAAATTTTGGGTAATGAGGGTCGATCCTATAGAGAATATATGAGGGTAGCCATACTGAAAACAAGGGGATGTAATGCTAGAGATTGAATAGATATAAGTCTCATGAAACATTTTGTAATACGATGCCTCCTCTGAAAGCAATTTTCATTATAACTCTTCTTACGAGTATGGAGTGGCTTTGTTTTGATCATTATGGTCATTTTTGGTGAAATCACCAGCCTCGAGGGAACCATCCTTCGGTTAAAAGAATGTTATGGCACTAAAATACCTTAGAGGTAGCAATTTGTGTTTGTGCATTGAGATTTAGTCACATAATTTTTTATTAAGAGAACCTGTCACGCAACCCAAGGATCTATGAGGGAACTACTGTAGGAGGGAAAATTAATGTTTCCATTTTGTAAGTCTTTGTAATATTTTATTTTGTTATGTTATATATGACAGTCTATATGTAATATTAGTCTGTGAGAAGGCTTGGAATGCCGTTTTTCATGCTTATTCTTATTTTTATCCGTTCATACCTTTGTGAATTGTGACCAAACTGGGGTCACTGGAGTTATTATGAAATTGATCTTACTGGCAAAGGGCTATTTTCAATAAACTACACTGTTACCGCAAGCTTTTGTATTGTAGATCATATTTTTCATCTTTACTATTTTAAATTTTTTAACTCAGTATTTTTAGTCATTTTGGATTCCTCGTTGGTTACATGAGATGATATAGGTCTAGGCATTAGAGTGGTCGTCTAGAGTGGCTCACTATGGGCTCGGGGCCCGTAAGCGGCTGTAAGGGGAACTAGTAGTAGAGTTATAGTAACAAGTGATAACTAAAATTAAAACATTGGGGTAAAAACATTAATAAGATAATTAGTCCTCGTGCATGGCCTTGAGCGCTTCTAAAGACTAAGGATGCAACGAGAAGGCCTATCTGTCTGTGGGGAGTTGATTCATCCATCTGTGGGACGTGGATTTGGTCATGATTGATTCTCCTCATCTGTATGAGAGGTACTTGGTCCTGTGTGTGCCATCCCTTCTAGCACATATGATGACACTCCATATGATTACACTCTAGTATCTAGCACCTTAGCAGTCGTGAGTAGTACCTGACTTATGACTTAGATGAGTACACCTATATTATGACTTTGACTGTAACCACTATTCTCCATGTCTGCTCTGTGTCTGATGTGTGTGTTGGCCATCTTGTATCCCCTTGTTGTTGTTCATCCATTTGGGCCTTGTGACTATCTTTGAGCATGGTGGGGTGGTCTCTTAGGAGTCCACATGGTTGGGAGATGTTGCCACCACCATTGGGGACCGACGAACAAGTTTTGGAGCACTAGTTGGAGATGATCTCTCTCTCCATTACTTCATTCAGTTACTGTACCTATTCAGTCTTTGTATCATACTCAGGACTATGTTATGTTCTTGTATCATATTTTGGAATATGTCATTATAATTGTATATGCAGTTATGTAATTGAACTCTCTTAGAAGAGAAGTTGTAATCATTGTATTTAATGAGAAGAAATGTGATTTTCCTTTATTGCTTTACGGATTCCGGTGTGGGTATCAGATCTGCCTATATTTTATGCTTATGGATTCATGTTTTTATCAGATGGGATTAGGAACATTTGCTTTGGTGTTTAAAATGAATGCTATCAATCTATTATATTGGTAACTAAATATGTGTGTTGTCTATTTATGTCAAAAAAAAATTATCTTGTCCCCTTTTGGCTCTTACCCTTCAGGGTTACATAGCAGGCTGTTATATATGGTATCAGAGCCAAGTTTTGATCTTGGGACCTGTGGGTTATGGGCCCACCACGCTTCCGCTGTGCCACTCTGATGCTATTATGGTCATAGTGGACAAGTTGTCCAAGGTGGCACACTTCTCACCCATGAGATCTTCCTACACTGCAGCATCTGTAGCTCGAGTGTTTATGGAGGATATTATGCGTCTGCATGGTATTCCTCATAGGATCATTTCTGATCATGATCCAATGTTCACTTCAACTTTGTGGACTTCTCTACAACATGCTTTGGGAGCTCAGCTTAATTTCAGCTCTACATATTATCCCGAGATAGACAGACAGACGGAGCGGGTTAATTAGGTCTTAGAGGATATGCTTTGGATGTACGTTATGGATCAGCAGTCTCATTGGGAGGACTATTTGTACCTAGTGGAGTTTGCTTATAAAAATGGGTATCATAGTTCTCTTGGTATGTCTCCCTTCCAGGCCTTATATGGTAGGCCATGCTGCACTCCGTTCAGTTGGGATCGCTTAAGGGATCAAGTTATTTTGGGTCCAGAGATGCTTCAAGATATGGAGTGGCAGGTAGTACGGATTAGAGAGTAGTTGGCTACAGCTTAGGGTCGATAGAGGAAGTATACAAAAGCTCAGGTTGGATCATCACTTCTCAGTTGGTGACCGTGTGTTTTTGAGAGTTCGTCCATGGAAGAGACCAATCCATTATGAGAAAGGCTCGAAGCTAGCACCTCATTTTGTTGGACCTTTTGAGATCCTTGAGAGGATTGGTCCTGTTGCCTATTGCCTTGCATTACCACCGAGTCTATCACGCATCCACGATGTGTTCCATGTTTCAGTTCTTAGACAATATATTCGTGATGTGACCCATGTTCTTGATTGGACTGCTTTGCAGGTCGAGGCAGACGGGCAGCTTTCTTTGGAACCCGTACGCATCCTTTAGCATTAGAGGTTGACCCTCAGGGGTTTGGACATAGAGTAGGTAAGGGTCCAATGGGATCCTAATGGTGAGTCCTCAGCATCTTGGGAAGATGCGATGAGGATGAGAGACCTTTATCCATATCTTTTTGCAGACTTCTAGGGGATGTAATGACCCCTGTGTTTGTATTATGTTTTTCTTATCTTGATGGACTTGGATGACTGTATACTTTATTTTTGGATTATTCATCTTGTTATTATTTTGTATTGGCACCGGTGATGTGCAATCTCGATACTATTATGATGTGAAAATTATTATTACTTATGATGGATTTCATGCTTACATAATTGATGTTGCTTCGGCTATATGATGTATATATATGCACAGGTACCTTGACGTGTGCTTGGAGTGATGTAGGTACTGAGTATCATCTCTGCCTAGATTCACAGGCTTGAGCGTACTCTTATTATCCCCGATGGTGTTTACTGGAGATAGTCACAGGCCCTATTCCCTATACCCTAGCCCCCTGTACCTTGTCAATGTTGTGTTTCCATTTTGTGGTATTACCATCTGGATTACTGGTGTAGGGCACCTAAGAGCATTTTGATGCATCTTTTTGTCAGGAAATGCAGTCTTCTATTTTTAATTTGATGCCCTAGGTCAAGTATTACCATGTATTTGGCCTGTTTTATGCTATTTACTGTTGTAGGTGACAGAATCCTGACAAGGTGAATGAAATAATGGTGGTTTTGTGTTGTAGGGACTTGGTAGAGACATTCTAAATTCCTGCCCCTAACCTATGAACCCAATTTGAACCCTCTGCTTTGTAACCGAGGCCTAAAGTGATCAATTAGGCCTAGAGACCTAGTGGGGGTTTTGAACTGCTGGAGTAGAGTTGGGATTGGAGATTTGGAGGTTTGTTAGAGTCGCATAGAGAGTATCCAAAATCACCATTCGTTTGCCTAGTCCTTTGGGGTTTTGTCATTTGTTGTGAAGAAAACTAGTTTTGGAGGGCTAGTAGCCTCACTAGGCCTAGTCAAGGTTAGAGAATTGAGTGAAGTTGGTGATCAAACCAAGTGTTGGTAAGGTGTTTTCAGACCTGCATGAAGGTGTAGACATAGCCTTGAGAGTTGGACAAGAGTCTAAGTAACAAATCCTTCATTTACCCTTGAATGTGCCTTTGATTGTGTTGGATTGAAGAAGTGAAGTGGGTGAGTGGGCTAAGGAGAACAAACTTTCTTTGTGTTGTGCTTCCCTTGTGCCACTCTACATCAAGTATTAGTCCATGTGCAGTACCTGCAGTACTTACACCCAAGAAAGAAGGAACACGGAGACTATGCACTGATTCCAGGGCCATTAACAAGATTACTATCAGGTATAGATTTCCAATGCCTAGAATAGAAGATTTAATGGATTGCTTGGGTAGGGCTAAGTATTTTACCAAGATAGATCTAAAAAGTGGTTATCACCAAATCAAGATAAGGGAGGGGGATGAGTGGAAAATTGCCTTCAAAATCAATGAAGGACTATTTGAATGGGTTGTCATGCCTTTTGGCTTATCAAATGCACCAAGCACCTTCATGAGATTGATGAATGAGGTGCTAAAACCTTTCCTTAATAAGTTTATTGTTGTATATTTGGATGATATATTGGTTTTTAGTGACAGCAAGGAAGACCACATAAGGCATATCCATCAAGTGCTCAGGAGGCTTCAAGAGGAGAAGTTGAGAATCAACCTTGACAAATGTGTCTTCCTACAAGAAGAGTTGATATTCTTGGGGTTTGTCATCTCTAAGGGTAGCCTAAAAATGGATCCAAGCAAGGTGGAGCCATTCTTAATTGGCCCACACCTACAATAGCCTCTGAGGTAAGGAGTTTCCATGGTTTGTGTAGCTTTTATAGAAAGTTCATTAGAGGGTTTAGTGGTATTTGTGCTCCACTTGTTGACACCATAAAAGGGAACAAGAAATGTGTATTTGTGTGGACAAATGAGGCCAATCAAGCCTTTGAACTGTTAAAGAAAAAAATATCAGAACAACCAGCCTTGTTCTTCCTGATTTTGACAAGGTCTTTGTGGTAGAGTGTGATGCAAGTAAGAGGGCTATTGGGGGAGTCCTAAGTCAAGATGGGAGGCCTAAAGCCTTCTTTAGTGAGAAGTTAAATGAGGCAAAACAGAACTACTCTACCTATGATCTAGAATTATATGCCATGGTTCAATCATTGAGGAAGTGGAGACACTACTTATTGCTTAAGGAATTTATAGTTTTTATTGATAACCATGCATTGAGCTTCTTGAACAGGCAGCAAAAGTTAAACCACATACATGTCAAGTGGATGGAGTACATCCAAGCATACACCTTCTCAATAAAACACAAGAAAAGAGTGGCCAATAAGGTAGCCAATGCCTTAAGTAGGAGGAATCTTGTTGTGCAAACTATTCAGTTGGAAAGTACAGGTATTCATGCCATCAAAGATAAGTATGCAGCAGATGAAGACTTCAAAGAACCATACCTATCTTGCAAGGCCATGACAGGAAGGTATAACACTGATTTTTCTAATTTTTTGTTACAAGATGGATATCTTTTCAAGGGTAGCATGTTGTGTATCCCAAGATGGTCTGTTAGAGAGAACATTATCAAGGAAAAGCACTGTGGCAGCATGTTAGGCCACTTTGGTATTGACAAGACCCTAGAATGGTTTGGAGATACTATTTTTGGCCAAAGTTACCAATTGATGTAAGGAAGTTTGTTGAAACTTGTCAAATTTGCCAAAGAGCAAAGAGGCATACATCAAATGCAGGTTTATACACTCCTCTACCTATTCCTTCAAAGCCTTGGGATTCCATAAGCATGGACTTTGTACTTGGTTTGCCTATGACCAAGAATGGACATGATAGCATCTTTGTGGTTGTTGATAGGTTCTAAAAAATGGCTCACTTCATCCCATGTAAAACCACACATGATGCCTCACACATAGCAAGTCTCTTCTTCAAGGAAATAGTCAGGTTAGATGGTTTACCTTTGTCCATAATCTCTGACAGAGACCCCAAGTTCATAGGACACTTCTGGAGGACACTTTGGAAGAGACTAGGTACAAACTTGTCATTATCATCTGCCTATCACCCTCAGTCTGATGGACAAATAGAGGTGATTAATAGGTCACTTGGCAACCTCCTAAGATGCCTAACAAAGGAGCAGGGTGCTAGTTGGGATTCAATTTTGGCACAGGCAGAGTTCTCATACAATGACACTATTAATAGAAGCACTGTCTCCTTTCCAAATTGTTTATGGCACTCACCCAAGGGGTATTTTGGAAATTAGGGAGGTTAGAGGACTAGAAAATAGCAGTGCCTTGGCTGAGGACTTCGTTCAAGTGATGAAAGATGTCCATGAACAAGTACAACAAAAATTGCAATCCACTTCTCAGAAATATAAACAGTTTGCTGACAAGAAGAGAAGGGATTTGCAGTTCAAAGAAGGAGATTTGGTTATGGTCCACCTTAAGAAGGAGAGACTCCCTACAGGTAAATATACCAAGCTGCTCATGAATAAGATTGGGCCTTGTGAAGTGCTCAAGAAATGTGGAGAAAATGCATATAAAATCAGACTTCCGGATGGCATTGCTTTGTCTCCAATTTTTAATGTTTTAGACCTTTATCCCTATAAAGGATCTGATCCTCAGACTACTGATGAAGAAGACCAAACTAATCAGACACTCCAAGAATTGATTCCTTCATCTCTTGATTAGATTGAGTGCATTTTGGATAAGAGGATTGCAAAATAGACTAGGAGGCACACCTACTATGAGTACTTGGTGAAGTGGCTCAATAAACCTCAGGAGGATGCCACTTGGATGAGCAGAGCAGCCATTGAGAAGGTAGGTTTCACATTTGATAATATTCCTAACTCAAGAGACTTGAGTTCTGTTTGACAGTGGGTGTATGGTGCAGGGCACCTAGGAGCAGTCTAACACCTTAAGCATTTTGATGCATTTTGATAAGCTATGTTTTGTTTTGTTTTGTATGTGTTGTAATAAGACTTTAGCCATGGATGTAAGGTCCTTTTTGTGTGGTCAAGATGATTGAGGTGACCATATAAACCTCAATCATGCTTAGTCTATCTGGACCCTTGTTGAGCCACTTAGGCCTAGTAGGTCTAATGTTGGCTTTTTGAGTTTGTTTGGGTTGTTCTAGTGTTTTAGTATGGTATAGGGAGTATGATGGTGATTTGATTCCATTGGAAAAGAAAAACAAATTGCCATCCTTTTGTAAATGCAAAAACTCCATAGTGTCAAAGGTTGCCAATAGTGTCAATGACACATTGGCTAGTTACAACTTAGTTTGGGCAGTTGAATCTACTTTTGGAAGTTGGATACCAATTGAGGATTGGTTCATAATGTTGTTTTCTCACTCCTGTATGGCAGAGGAGGTCTGGTACGGAGTTTTGGCATTGAAACAATTGAAAACAGTCACTTTTTTCCTATTTTTCTTACTGTGTACGGCTTGTACGAACTTCTCAGGTGAATAAATGTTATTTTTTTGAAAGTTCTTGGAGTCATGGTTCAAATGCAACTAGTTTGAGGTATTGAAGTGGTCAGAGTCAAAAGATATCGAATTTTCTTTCAAGACTGGTCTAGAAACCCTGTTTTCTAGGGTAGTCATAGAAATCCGGCCCTAGAATGCATTACCACCTGTGAAAATTCATAAAAACTGGTGAAATGTAGGCTAGGGATGTACTCTACAAGATTCCAAAAGCATTTGGTTGGGAGAGACTATTTTCAAATTTTAAGGTGATGCCCTAGGTCAAGTATTTCCTTTTATTTGACCAAATTTATGCTATTTGAGGTTGTAGATGATAGAATCCTAATAGGATGACTAAATGGATGGTGGTTTTGTGTTGTTTGGGCATGGTAGAGGCATTCCAAATTTCTTCCCCTGATCGATGTACCCAATTTTGATCACTTGCTTTGTAACCTAGCCCTAAACTGATCAATTAGGCCTAGAGACCTAGTGAGTGTTCTGGATTGCTGGAGTAGAGTTGGAATAGGAGACTTGGAAGTTAGATAGGGTCCCTTAAAGGGTATCTAAAACCATCATTCACTTACCTGGTCATTTGGGATTTTGTCAAGTTGTGTTGAGAAAACCTAGTTTGTAGGGCTAGTAGCCTTACTAGTCAAGGTATAGGTTGGAGAGTTTTGGGAAGTTGGGGATCAAACCGACTGCATAGAAGGTGTTTATTGATCTGTCTTAAGGTGTTGGAGAAGCCTTGAAGGTTGAGTCATCACTCGGATATCAAACCCTTCATATACCCTTGAATGTGCCTTTTGTTGCTTGGTTGAAGGCTAGGTGAAGTGGGTGAGTGGGCAAAGGACAATAGAGTAAACCCTTGTGTGTTGCTTCCCTTGTGCCACTCTGCATCATATTTCTCTCCCCATGCGCTGACTGATATTTTTTCCTCCTCTACATTGTCTCAGATATTTTCTACAATCAATATCTTCACCAACTCTCAATGCCAACACAGCAAATGGGGAGGTTGTTACAATCATTCTATAATTTTATCATTCTATTATCATATAAATGCTTTATTCTATCATTGTTCCATTCTATCATTCTACAATTCTATTATTCCTTCATTCTATCCATTTATAATTCTATCATTCTATTATTAATTAAATCTATTATACTGTCATTCTATAATTTTATAAATCTTTTATTCAATCATCCTATATATCTATTATTCTACAATTTAATTATTCTATCACTCTTCCATTCTATAATTCTATAATTCTATCATTCTATTATTCTACAATTCTATTACTATATCATTCTTTCATTATATCATTTTATTATTCTATTATTCTGTCATTTTATAATAACTTCTAGATTATTCTATAAGTTTGATATTCTGCAATTCTATCCATCTTTCATTTTTTCATTCTATCATTTTGTTATAGTATCATTATTTAATCCTAACATTCTGTTATTATATAAATCTAATGTTTTATCATTCTTTCATTCTACCATTCTCTTATTTTATTATTCTATGATTCTATTATTCTCTCATTCTGTCGTTCTATCATTTTATTATTTCATAAATATATTATTCTATCATTGTTTCATTCTATCATTCTATTATTCTTTAAATATATTGTTCTATAATTCTTTTATTCTGTCATTCTAGAACTCTATCATTCTATCATTCTATAATTATATGATTCTATTATTCTATAATTATATGATTCTGTTATTCTATAATTATATGATTATATTATTGTATAAATCTATTATTTTATCATTCTTTCATTCTCTCATTCTATTATTCTATAATCTATTATTCTACCATTCATGTATTCTATCATTCTATAATTCCATCATTATATTATTATATAAATCTATTTTTATTTTATTCTATCATTTTTTTATTCTACAATTCTATCATGCAGTTATTATATAAATCTATTATTATATCATTATTTCAATTTATCATTCTATAATTATATTATTCTATCATTCTGTTGTTCTAATATTCTTTTCATTCTATCAAATTCTATGATTATATGATTCTATTATTCTATAAATCTAGTATTTTATCATTCTATCATTCTATTATTCTACAATTATATTATTCTATCTTTCTTCCATATATCATTCTATAATTCTATTAATCTTTTATTATATATTTTTATGATTCTATTATTCTATGAATATTATTGTTGTAGTGCCCTTCCGTTCCCACCTTGGATGTACAAGTGAACCAATCAAGGCACATGAATATGAAGGTAAAATAATGGGAATAATTAAGGTAAGGTAAACAATTGATGTTGTACAATATTGATAGATGTTTCATCCATGTGTGGTTTCATATGATAGTTAATGTGTTTTATTGATAATCTCTATTGTGACACTGATAATGCAGGTTTTGACATTGTTTTGCATTCCAATGATTAAGATGTCGATCTTACTACAATTGTTATATGTTAGAATGGATCTCATGGACTGATTCTGTTAGATTTATTTGTTATGATGGTACTTCTGAGACTTGTTCAATTTCATGCACCTATATGTTCAGTGTATGGTTCTGTTCAGATAATGAGGTAGATTCGATTCGGTTATGATTACGTGTTATCTAATCTAGATTGATGTGATATGGAGGGGATGATGTCGCATCACTTGTTTGCGAGTGCCCTGTGATGTTGTGATTCCTTTTTCACCTAGTGTTAGCTTTTGTGAATCTATACATGCTTGACTGTGTCATTTGTTGCAAGATGCAGGTATCTGGCATCGACTCCACCTGAATTAACAGGTCTGAGTGTGCCCTAAACCCAATGGATAAGTTATTTCAGAGATAACTTAAGGTCCCACACCCCAAGTCATCATCCTCGATGAGGATACGTGTTGTGTTGAACTCAACCCGTCAGTTTTGTCATGGTTAGGCAGTGTTGGTTGAAGCCTTGCTTTTCAAGCCGGGTTAGTGGTCAGGTAATTGATTGACATTTCACTTCATTTAATTGAGTTGTTGGTCAAGTGTGTTTTGGCTCTAGCTAATGATCAAGGTTGATTTCGCATTCGAGATCTTTCTTGCTCAGTGGGTTAATTATGTATGCCTAGATTTCGTTGTGGCAAAATAGAAATTATTATAGTATATAGTATACTAGTATTTAACCCACTATAATATTTAACATGGTTATATCATCATATTATTATTATTATTATTACTATAATTTAATAAGTTATTTATGAACCAATAAATATAATGGATATATTTTGGGCTATATATTGTACTAACACTTCTTGTTGAGTGTACATGTAGAATTATTATGTTAATGGATGATGGTGGTCATTTAGCCACTTTAAGTCTTTTTGTGTGATGTCGGACCTAGGCATGGAGCCCTAAGGTCTATTGGCCATGGTGTTAAGAAATATTATTTATAGTTTTATGTGATAAAATAATTATGTTCTTGTGTGGGATTTAACCTTGTAATTTTTAAAATAATTTTTAAGTGTTTTTAAGAGGTCTAAGTTGTATTTTATGTTTGAGAAATTGTCTTATGTCTAAGGTACAGAGGTTAGAAGTTTATTTTTGTCATTTATAATATTTTAAAAAGTTTTTTGACCCTCCTTTAAGCCCCACTGACAAAAGTGACGAAAATGGGAAGGTAGTTGGGTGGTTGAATTAGTTGGGTGGATGAGTTAGTTTTGGGTAGGAAGTTACTCTTTCCTTCTCTTTAAAAACTCTTCATGGAGTGGGGGTGACTTGCTCATTTTATGATTTTCATTCTAGGATTCTACCATTAGTGGGATATTGCGATCGAGGTATCATGTTTTCTTTATTGATTAAATATAAATATTATTTGTTTTTCTTTATTGATTAAATGTAAATTTTATATGTTTTTTTCTTTTAAATATAAATATTATATGTTTTTCTTTATTGGTTAAATGTAAATATTGTATGTTCTAAATATTATATGTATCCTTTATTTATTAAATGTATATGTTGTTTTTCTAGAGGTTGTTGCTTATGAAATTGGAAAAGCAAACATTTCATTGTAAATCTTGGAAGAAGCATATTTGTTGCCTTATTTGCATGTCATAAACCTAGATCATCCTAGCATGAATTATATTTCTGATTTTTACATTAGATCTGATTTGAACGACAACAATTAGTCATTTAATAATATATTGCATTTAAAATATCTTCATTGGCAGATTTTACAGAAAAGAAAAAAGAAAATTTTCATTTTATAGAAGACACAATTATTATTAAAATTTAGGATTTGCAATTAATATCTTGTTTCAGATTTGCCGCTGTCATTTAAATTCTTAAATATGATTTTAATTTGTTGTACCTCATGCCATATGTCATCTTTCATTGAAAATTGAAAGAAAGAACATGTTTTTTTTTAACGGTTTTGTTGTGGTGTTTGGCTTTACGCCTGCCAATTGCATTTGCTTGAAAGTTTTTAAAGTTTGTTCAACAAATCTCTTTTCATGCATATCTTGCACTCAATGCATTCCATGAGATCATATCTTCCTGAGATCTCCAGTCAAAACTATTTCTGTGGCTTGTTTATGCTTCCACATTTCGCCTCTTTGAAGTATTCTGTCAAACAGTCACGCGCATTGTCTATGCTTCCAAATTTTGCATGCATGTCTACTAGGGTAGTTGCAGCTAGACATCTGACAAAATACCTCTATCATTTATCCTCTTTGGACATTGATACGTTGTTCTAAAGCTCCATTTGTGCATAGGTACATAGGATGCTAGCAAATGTTACGAAGTCTGGTCATACACTTTCCAAAAGCTTTTGCTTGAAAGTTCTTAAAGCCCTCTCCACGTACCAATTTTGAGTGTATCCTACAATCATTGTATTTCATGATAGCAACTTGACAGCTTCATATAAGTTCATTCCTTACAAAGCCGTTTAATAGGTGGAGATGAGTTACGGGATTAGGTCTTGAATCTAATGCAAAATATAGTATATCTCTTATGTGTTATCTTCCTATCTCTATTTATTTTTACACTTGTTGTTGATGAAAAGATGTAGTTTAAACTTTAAGGCATAAGTAAATTTCATGTTTTACCCTATGAAGAAAGAGCTCTTATATGTTCTTAGGTCCTTAATAATAATTCTAGTATGATTCATGTTGAGGATTTATGAAGACAACTTTCTTTAGGTATTTTATTTAAGAATAGTTAACCAAGGTTAAAGATAGAACTTTTCTCTTGATTAGTGGATTAATATTATGCCATAATGGTAAAGATCACCATTGGTTGATTTATTATTACTTATTGCATAAGCAAGGAAAATCTTAAATATGTCAAAATGCTTACGTTAAACTTAGATGGAAACTTGTTCTTTTAGGCTTGCATCTTATGGGAATTGTAGTAAACCCTTATATGTATTATGATCTTATATCCTTATTATAAGTAGTTATTGGTGGAATAAGTTAAACTAAAGTGATTTGATTATTTCAAATAGATATGTAATTCTTATAGTCATTATATTACACTTTTATATTAATTTAATTAGCTCGACGTTGTTATATATATATTAATAATTAGTTTTACAAATTAATTAATTAATTATATACCTTTATGTGCTTTGTGACTACATAAAGAATGTGTCTCATTGGATAATAACATATATATATTATATTAGGATTTTAGTATAAGAAATGCTTTAATTGGAATTAAATATTATATGTTTTCTTTTGTCAATAACATGAATGCATTATATATAATGTATCCTCTTTAATGATCTAAGTTTGTTAATTCACTATTTATGTAAGTAAATGGAATAGAACTTTATCAGATAAATTATTACATAGGAAAACTAGTGAAGTAAGGTAATGTTTTGCTTGATTTTGGGTTAGCAGTGAACCTATCGTTTGTATGGAAAAATGTGTTTTAATTAGATTGATAGTTGGCCTTATGTTTTAATGCATTAGTAAGGTGACAATAAGGGTTTATGTGTGTGTGTTAAAGATAAAATACATATTGTGGAATATCTTACTAACAACTATCAATTGGGCTTTCGGTTAAGATAGACATGTTTATAAATTATGCATTTATTTGTTTTTGAATGATGGTTTCTTAAACATAATTATAATGGTTTTGTTAGTAGAAATATGATATATGGGTTTGGATTACAAATGTTGTAATTAGCATTTAATTTATAAGTAATTGTAATTAATATTATCTATGCATTGTTTAGCTTGACGGTTATATGTAATTGATGATTGATTAATATAATAGATAGAATTAATATTAATTAACTAGACCTAGGTTTTATGAAATTCTTGGTGGAGATATAACTTGAATCCAGTTGCTAATTTGATTAAATAGAATTGCTCTAGTAAGAAGAAATTATGTTGTCAATGAGTTGATTAGTTGAAATTGCTTATTGCAAGCAAAATTTTCATGTGAGTTGGTCTATGTGTAAATTGTCAAGTTTAGGTTCCAGAGGCATAAGGTAATATGATTCGATGGCATGTACCCTGTTCATAGGTGTCTTGAAATGAAGATGTTGTAAGAACATGATGTCTTTTGTCTATGTATGTGGGTCTTGGTAAACAATAATGTGAGATGATGTTCATACTGTGTTGTGAATATATTATGATGGGATTAAATCTCCTTCACGTATGTGTTGATATCGATCTTGTGTTTAGTATTGTAATGGGGAGATCTTGGAAATCATAATAAGAAATTATTTTGTTCATGGTTGAGATTTGTGAGCAAGATGACCCATACCTTGCTTCGGATATGTGTTGTTATGGTTATTGCGATTGATCAACTGAAAGTTTGGGACAATGAAGTAAAGGTTGGTCGTTGTAATTATGTTTAGTAAGCAAGAAGGTAATGTCTTACATTGTTATGTATACTTATCAGTATGATAGTGATTGTCTTTCTTGATGGATAGGGTTTCTAGATGCAGGTAGGGGAGTGGCTTTCAATGTGGGGCCGACGCCCAAAGTGGCTGTCAGGATAACCCATTGAAAGTTGTTAACTAAGTGAAAACCTAAAATGAACTAGGGGGAAGGGTAAATTATACATTAAACAAGATAATTGGATTTCCTCTCCCATGCTTGTAGTGCTCGTTTAGGCTAAAGATGGGTATGAGAAGGCCTGGTCGGCAAGATCGACTTCCTTGTCCCCATGAAAGGAAGGTTGATGCCGCATGTGTCACTCTATGGGGCCTGCACCTAGTGAGGGGCTGTTAGGATAACCATAGATGGGGGCCGGCACCTAGTGAGAGGTTGTCAGGATAACCCATGTTGGGACCATGCGATGACACTCTTCCTACTGCAGCCTAGCATTCCCTAGTTGGTCTCTCTTTATTTGTTATGTGTCTGCCTCTGGAAGTGATATTGAGTTGCTTGTGATGGCTTGTGTTGTTGGAGTCATGTGTTGTCTTTGTTCTTATATTCTACTATCTACCTGACTGTATGTTGTAGTGGGGACCTTATGTTATCTCCTAGCATGGGGGTGGACCTTAGGGTTCCACACGGTCAGGTGGATGTGCTTAATCTCCATTGGTTTTTCCCTTGCCAATGTTCATGTGCGAAGAGGATATAGCTTGTGTATCAGACATTAGATCTTGTACATGTTTATGGAGACAGTTATTATGCTCATGTACTAGCCTATGTATCAGATGATTCATTATGTATGTATTCATATGTATTTAGAAGATGATAATGTAACAATGTAATGTTGTATTTATATGTCAGGAGAAATGGTAACTATGTACTAGATCCTGATGAATACTTATATGATGTAGATGTAAATGTTTATTAATTTAGTGCATTAGGTTTACAATGAGTTACTGATGTTAATTCATGATGTGTGTTAGCTTATGTTAATTATTTTGTCAAGTAATGCAACCATGTTAACTTAGAGGACAAGTCATTAGTTTAAATGATGTGTTAAAATTACTTTGTTATTTCTATCTTTTAAAAAAAAAAAAATATTATCCTATTGCATTTAGTATAAATGTGTTGTTCTCTAGAGTTTCATGGCGGGGCGTTACAATTGTATCATTCTTTCATTCTATTATTTTATAATTATATAATTATTTTATTTTGTAACTCAATTATTTTTTCATTTTATAATTTTATTATTATATTATTTTATAAATCTATTTTTTATCATTATATAATTCTTTTATTCTATAATTGTATTATTCTTTAAATCTATTATTATATCATTCTATAGTTCTATAATCTTATTATTCTATTATTCTTAAATTATAGTATTCTATTATTTTATCATTCTATAAAACTATTATTCTATCATTCTTTCATTCTATTATTCTATCATTCTTTGATGCAGGAACATCCGGAGATCATAACTTTTGACTCAGATGTGGGTTTTCTACGAGATTTTACGGGTGGATGCGTTATGAGGTGGAAAGTGGTTTCGCAACCAACCCTAGTGGGTTGGACGCCATCTTGGCACTTTTTTGGGGTTTGAAACTTTCATCTTGGCCCTCAAAATAGCAATTTAGTGTTTTTCTATCATTTTGTAATTCTATTACTTTATTATTCTAAATTCTTTTTACTCTATTATTCTATTATTATATCATTCTTTAACTATATTATTTGATATATCTATTATTCTATTATTATTTCATTCTATTAGTCTATAATTCTATTACTATCATTCTACAATTCCATTAGAATCATTATTTCACTCTACCATTCAATAATTATTTGATTCTATTATTTTGTTATTTTATTATTATATTATTCTACAATTTTGTTATCCTATATTTCTTTCATTCTATCATTCCATAGTTGTATCACTATATTATCATACAAATATAGTTTTCTATCACTCTTTCATTCAATCATTCTATTATTTTATTATTCTATAATGCTATGGTTGTTTAATTCTATCATTCTATTATTTCATAAACCTATTATTCTATAAGTCTATCATTATTTCATTTTATCATTCTATAATTCTATTTTTTTATTCTACAAATCTATTATTCTATCATTCATTCTATTGTTGTATTATTTTGTTATTCTAGTATTCTACAAGACTATTTTTCTACCAATGTTTCATTCTATTATTCTATTATTCTACCATTATATTATTCTATAAATCTTTTATTCTATCATTGTTTCATTCTACCATTCTATAATTATATCATTCTACAATTCTATTATTCTATCATTCTTCCATTCTATCATTTGATTATTAATCTATTATTCTACTATTATATCATTCTTTCATTCTTTCATTTTATAATTCTATCATTCTATTTTATATAAATGTATTATACTATCATTCTATAATTTTATCACTCTATTATCATATAAATGCTTTATTCTATCATTGTTCTGTTCTATCATTCTACAATTCTATTATTCCTTCATTCTATCCATTTATAATTCTATCATTCTATTATTAATTAAATCTATTATACTATCATTCTATAGTTTTATAAATCTTTTATTCAATCATCCTATATATCTATTATTCTACAATTTAATTGTTCTATCACTCTTCCATTCTATAATTCTATAATTCTATCATTCTATAATTCTACAATTCTATTACTATATCATTCTTTCATTATATCATTTTATTATTCTATTATTCTGTCATTTTATAATAACTTCTAGATTATTCTATAAGTTTGATATTCTGCAATTCTATCCATCTTTCATTTTTTCATTCTATCATTCTATTATAGTATCATTATTTAATCCTAACATTCTATTATTATATAAATCTAATGTTATATCATTCTTTCATTCTACTATTCTCTTATTTTATTATTCTATGATTCTATTATTCTCTCATTCTGTCATTATATCATTCTATTATTTCATAAATATATTATTCTATCATTGTTTCATTCTATCATTCTATTATTCTTTAAATATATTGTTCTATAATTAGTTTATTCTGTCATTCTAGAACTCTATCATTCTATCATTCTATAATTATATGATTCTATTATTCTATAATTATATGATTCTGTTATTCTATAATTATATGATTATATTATTCTATAAATCTATTATTTTATCATTCTTTCATTCTCTCATTCTATTATTCTACCATTCGTGTATTCTATCATTCTATAATTACATCATTATATTATTATATAAATCTATTTTTATTTTATTCTATCATTTTTTTATTCTACAGTTCTATCATGCAGTTATTATATAAATCTATTATTATATCATTATTTCAATTTATCATTCTATAATTATATTACTCTATCATTCTGTTGTTCTAATATTCTTTTCATTTTATCAAATTCTATGATAATATGATTCTATTATTCTATAATTAAATTATTCCATCTTTCTTCCATATATCATTCTGTAATTCTATCATTCTTTTAGTATATATTTTTATGATTCTATTATTCTATGAATATTATTGTATCATTCTTTCATTCTATTATTTTATAATTATATAATTATTTTATTTTGTAACTCAATTATTTTTTCATTTTATAATTTTATTATTATATTATTTTATAAATCTATTTTTTATCATTATATAATTCTTTTATTCTTTAATTGTATTATTCTTTAAATCTATTATTATATCATTCTATAGTTGTATAATGTTATTATTCTATCACTCTATCATTCTATAAAACTATTACTCTATCATTCTTTCATTCTATTATTCTATCATTCTTTGATGAAAGAACTTCCAGAGATCATAACTTTTGACTCGGATGTCCATTTTCTATGAGATTTTATGGGTGGATGCATTATGAGGTGGAAAGTGGCTTCGCAACCGACCCGAGTGGGTTGGACCCTGTCTTGGCACTTTTTTAGGGCTTAAAACTTTCATCTTGTCCCTCAAAATAGCAATTTAGTGTTTTTCTATTATTTTGTAATTCTATCACTTTATTATTCTAAATTTCTTTTACTCTATTATTCTATCATTATTTCATTTTATCAGTCTATAATTCTATAACTATCATTCTATAATTCTATTAGAATCATTATTTTGCTCTACCATTCAATAATTCTTTCATTCTATTATTTTGTTATTTTATTATTATATTATTCTAAAATTTTGTTATCCTATATTTCTTTCATTCTATCATTCCATAGTTGTATCATTATATTATCATACAAATATAGTATTTTATCACTCTTTCATTGAATCATTCTATTATTTTATTATTCTATAATTCTATGGTTGTTTAATTATATCATTCTATTATTTTATAAACCTATTATTCTATAAGTCTATCATTCTTTCATTTTATCATTCTATAATTCTATTTTTTTATCCTATAAATCTATTATTCTATCATTCATTCTATTGTTATATTATTTTGTTATCTAGTATTCTACAAGACTATTTTTGAACTAATGTTTCATTCTATTATTCTTTTATCCTACCATTATATTATTCTATAAATCTTTTATTCTATCATTGTTTCATTCTACCATTCTTTCATTCTACAATTCTATTATTCTATCATTCTTCCATTCTATCATTTGATTATTAATCTATTATTCTACTCTTATATCATTCTTTTATTTTATAATTCTATCATTCTATTTTATATAAATCTTTTATACTATCATTCTATAATTTTATCATTCTATTATCATATAAATGGTTTATTCTATCATTGTTCCATTCTATCATTCTACAATTCTGTTATTCCTTCATTCTATCCATTTATAATTCTATCATTCTATAATTTTATAAATCTTTTATTCAATCATTCTATATATCTATTATTCTACAATTTAATTATTCTATCACTCTTCCATTCTATAATTCTATAATTCTATCATTCTATTATTCCACAATTCTATTACTATATCATTCTTTCATTATATCATTTTATTAGTCTATTATTCTATCATTTTATAATAACTTCTAGATTATTCTATAAGTTTGATATTCTACAGTTCTATTAATCTTTCATTTTTTCATTCTATCATTCTGTTATAGTATCATTATTTAATCCTAACATTCTATTATTATATAAATCTAATGTTATATCATTCTTTCATTCTGCCATTCTCTTATTTTATTATTCTATGATTCTATTATTCTCTCATTCTCTCATTCTATCATTCTATTATTTCATAAATATAATATTCCATCATTGTTTCATTCTATCATTCTATTATTCTTTAAATATATTGTTCTATCATTATTTTATTCTGTCATTCTACAACTCTATTGTTCTATCATTCGTTCATTCTATCATTCTATAATTATATGATTCTATTATTCTATATTTATATGATTATATTATTCTATAAATCTATTATTTTATCATTCTTTCATTCTCTCATTCTATTATTCTATAATCTATTATTCTACCATTCATGCATTCTATCATTCTATAATTACACATTATATAAAT
Source organism: Cunninghamia lanceolata (assembly GCA_027924645.1). Classification (NCBI taxonomy): domain Eukaryota; kingdom Viridiplantae; phylum Streptophyta; class Pinopsida; order Cupressales; family Cupressaceae; genus Cunninghamia; species Cunninghamia lanceolata. The sequence goes on along the minus strand of BSBN01000837.1, from coordinate 9,710,293 downwards.
TTTTTTTTATTTTATTCTATCATTTTTTAATTCTACAATTCTATCATGTAGTTATTATATAAATCTATTATTTTATCATTATTTTAATTTACATTCTGTAATTATATGATTCTTTTCATTCTATCAAATTCTATGATTCTATTATTCTATAAATCTAGTATTTTATCATTCTATTATTCTATCTTTCTTCCGTATATCATTCTATAATTCTATCATTCTTTTATTATATAATTTTATGATTCTATTATTCTATGAATATTATTGTATCATTCTTTCATTCTGTTATTTTATAATTATATAATTATTTTATTTTGTAACTTAATTATTTTTTCGTTTTATAATTTTATTATTATATTATTTTATAAATCTATTTTTTATCATTATATAATTCTATTATTATATCATTCTATAGTTCTATAATCTTATTATTCCTATTATTCTTAAATTATAGTATTCTATTATTCTGTCATTCTATAAAATTATTATTCTATCATTCTTTGATGCAGGAACTTCTGGAGATCATAACTTTCGACTCAGATGTGGGTTTTCTAAGAGATTTTATGGGTGGATGCATTATGAGGTGGAAAGTGGTTTCACAACTGACCCTAGTGGGTTGGACCCCATCTTGGCCCTCAATATAGCAATTTAGTGTTTTTCTATCATTTTGTAATTCTATCACTTTATTATTCTAAATTCCTTTTACTCTATTATTCTATTATTCTATCATTCTATAATTCTTTAATTATATTATTTGATATATCTATTATTCTATCATTATTTCATTCTATTAGTCTATAATTCTATTACTATCATTCTACAATTCCATTAGAATCATTATTTCCTCTACCATTCAATAATTATTTCATTATATTATTTTGTTATTTTATTATTATATTATTCTACAATTTTGTTATCCTATATTTCTTTCATTCTATCATTCCATAGTTGTATCACTATATTATCATACAAATATAGTATTCTATCACTCTTTCATTCAATCATTCTATTATTTTATTATTCTATAATGCTATGGTTGTTTAATTCTATCATTCTATTATTTCATAAACCTATTATTCTATAAGTCTATCATTCTTTCATTTTATCATTCTATAATTCTATTTTTTTATTCTACAAATCTATTATTCTATTGTTGTATTATTTTGTTATTCTAGTATTCTACAAGACTTTTTTTCTACCAATGTTTCATTCTATTATTCTATCATTCTACCATTATATTTTTCTATAAATCTTTTATTCTATCATTGTTTCATTCTAGCATTCTATAATTCTATCATTCTTTCATTCTACAATTCTATTATTCTATCATTCTTCCATTCTATCATTTGATTATTAATCTATTATTCTACTATTATATCATTCTTTCATTCTTTCATTTTATAATTCTATCGTTCTATTTTATATAAATGTATTATACTATCATTCTATAATTTTATCACTCTATTATCATATAAATGCTTTATTCTATCATTGTTCCATTCTATCATTCTACAATTCTATTATTCCTTCATTCTATCCATTTATAATTCTATCATTCTATTATTAATTAAATCTATTATACTATCATTCTATAATTTTATAAATCTTTTATTCAATCATCCTATATATCTATTATTCTACAATTTAATTATTGTATCACTCTTCCATTCTATAATTCTATAATTCTATCATTCTATTATTCTAGAATTCTATTACTATATCATTCTTTCATTATATCATTTTATTATTCTATTATTCTGTCATTTTATAATAACTTCTAGATTATTCTATAAGTTTGATATTCTGCAATTCTATCCATCTTTCATTTTTTCATTCTATCATTCTATTATAGTATCATTATTTAATCCTAACATTCTATTATTATATAAATCTAATGTTATATCATTCTTTGATTCTACCATTCTCTTATTTTATTATTTTATGATTCTATTATTCTCTCATTCTGTCATTCTATCATTCTATTATTTCATAAATATATATTCTATCATTGTTTGATTCTATCATTCTATTATTCTTTAAATATATAGTTCTATAATTATTTTATTCTGTCATTCTACAACTCTATTATTCTATCATTCTATCATTCTATAATTATATGTTTTTATTATTCTATAATTATATGATTCTGTTATTCTATATTTATATGATTATATTATTCTATAAATCTATTATTTTATCATTCTTTCATGCTCTCATTCTATTAATCTATAATCTATTATTCTACCATTAATGCATTCTATTATTCTATAATTACATCATTATATTATTATATAAATCTATTTTTATTTCATTCTACATTTTTTTATTCTACAATTCTATCCTGCAGTTATTATATAAATCTATTATTATATCATTATTTCAATTTATCATTCTATAATTATATTATTCTATCATTCTGTTGTTCTAATATTCTTTTCATTCTATCAAATTCTATGATAATATGATTCTATTATTCTATAAATCTAGTATTTTATCATTCTATCATTCTATTATTCTATAATAATATTATTCTATCTTTCTTCAATATATCCATTCTATAATTCTATCATTCTTTTATTATATATTTTTATGATTCTATTATTCTATGAATATTATTGTATCATTCTATCATTCTATTATTTTATAATTATATAATTATTTTATTTTGTAACTCAATTATTTTTCATTTTATAATTTTATTATTATATTATTTTATAAATCTTTTTTTTATCATTATATAATTCTTTTATTCTATAATTGTATTATTCTTTAAATCTATTATTATATCATATTATATCATTCTATAGTTCTATAATCTTATTATTCTATTATTCTTAAATTATAGTATTCTATTATTCTATCATTCTATAAAATTGTTACTCTATCATTCTTTCATTCTATTATTCTATCATTTTTTGATGCAGGAACTTCTGGAGATCATAACTTTTGAGTTAGATGTTGGTTTTCTACGATATTTTCTGGGTGGATTCGTTATGAGGTGGAAAGTGGCTTGGCAATCGACCCTAGTGGGTTGGACCCCATCTTGGCACTTTTTCAGGGCTTGAAACTTTCATCTTGTCCCTCAAAATAGCAATTTAGCATTTTTCTATCATTTTGTAATTCTATCACTTTATTATTCTAAATTGCTTTTACTCTATTATTCTATCATTCTTTCATTTTATTATTTGATATATCTATTATTCTATCATTATTTCATTCTATCAGTCTATAATTCTATTACTATCATTCTATAATTCTATTATAATCATTATTTCGCTCTACCATTCAATAATTCTTTCATTCTATTATTTTGTTATTTTATTATTATATTATTCTACAATTTTGTTATCCTATATTTCTTTCATTCTATCATTCCATAGTTGTATCATTATATTATCATACAAATATAGTATTTTATCACTCTTTCATTGAATCATTCTATTATTTTATTATTCTATAATTCTATGGTTGTTTACTTCTATCATTCTATTATTTTATAAACCTATTATTCTATAAGTCTATCATTATTTCATTTTATCATTCTATAATTCTATTTTTTTATTCTATAAATCTATTTTTCTATCATTCATTCTATTGTTATATTATTTTTTTATTCTAGTATTCTACAAGACTATTTTTCTATCAATGTTTCATTCCATTATTCTATTATTCTACCATTATATTATTCCATAAATCTTTTATTCTATCATTATTTCATTCTACCATTCTTTCATTCTACAATTCTATTATTCTATCATTCTTCCATTCTATCATTTGATTATTAATCTATTATTTTACTCTTATATCATTCTTTCATTTTATAATTCTATCATTCTATTTTATATAAATCTTTTATACTATCATTCTATAATTTTATCATTCTATTATCATATAAATGCTTTATTCTATCATTCTACAATTCTGTTATTCCTTCATTCTATCCATTTATAATTCTATCATTCTATTATTAATTAAATCTATTATACTATCATTCTATAATACTATAATTCTATAATTTTATAAATCTTTTATTCAATTATTCTATATATCTAATATTCTACAATTTAATTACTCTATCACTCTTCCATTCTATAATTCTATCATTCTATTATTCTACAATTCTATTACTATATCATTCTTTCATTATATCATTTTTTTAGTCTATTATTCTATCATTTTATAATAACTTCTAGATTATTCTATAAGTTTGATATTCTACTATTCTATTAATCTTTCATTTTTTCATTCTATCATTCTATTATAGTATCATTATTTGATCCTAACATACTATTATTATATAAATCTAATGTTATATCATTCTACCATTCTCTTATTTTATTATTCTATGATTCTATTATTCTCTCATTCTCTCGTTCTATCATTCTATTATTTCATAAATATATTATTCCATCATTGTTTCATTCTATCATTCTATTATTCTTTAAATATATTGTTCAATCATTATTTTATTCTATCATTCTACAACTCTATAATTCTATAATTCTATAACTATATGATTATATTATTCTATAAATCTATTATTTTATCATTCTTTCATTCTCTCATTCTCTCATTCTATAATCTATTATTCTACCATTCATGCATTCTATCATTCTATAATTACATCATTATATAAATTTATTTTTATTTTATTCTATCATTTTTTAATTCTACAATTCTATCATGTAGTTATTATATAAATCTATTATTATATCATTATTTTAATTTACATTCTGTAATTATATTATTGTATCATTCTGTTGTTCTAATATTCTTTTCATTCTATCAAATTCTATGATTATATGATTCTATTATTCTACAAATCTAGTATTTTATCATTCTATCATTCTATCTTTCTTCCGTATATCATTCTATAATTCTATCATTGTAATGCCCCGTCATGCAACCCTAGAGTGCAAGGCTAAAAGTATAAAATTACAGAACTAATTTTTTTTTTGAAGCAAGTAAATGCAATAAGAGTAACCAAAGATGTCATAATACACGACATGAAGAAAAGTGCACTTCTAACTCCTCTAGGGAAACATAACTGCATTAGAGAATATAAAGTATAGACCACACAAGTGATAACCATTTTACTACTGCTATAAATCAAATCAACTTTTACATTAGCGAGATAGTTAATTTATCAAGTTCTTAGTACAAGATTACAAGATTACAAGACCGATCTTGTCGATTTACAAAAGAATGCATAACAAAGTATACAACACCATTGAAGGTAGGAAGAAAACTAGAACTGGAACACCTCTGCGCAGAATTTGAACCGCATCTCCAAAAAAGACAAATGGATATCTCTACCACCCAACCATGTGGAACCTTGAGGCCCACCCCTCTGAGCTAGGAGATAACGATGAGGATTGCACTAAGCTAAGAAATAACATCCAAAAATAAAAGAACGATAACAGACTTGACACAACCGACCATATCATCAAAGCTGCACAAGACAAGACATCACTCCAGAGGTACTACCAAGAAACAACAAAATTGCATAAGGAGAGTGTCATCACATGGTCCTAACATGGGTTACCCAGGCTATCTATCCCCAGAAGCCGGCCCCCATCTATGGTTACCCTGGTAGCCTCTCTCTAGGCACCGGCCCCATAGGGTGACACATGCGGAGCTGACAGGTCCTCTCATGGAGACAAGGAGGTTGGCCTTGCCAACCAGGCCTTCTCATCCCATCCTTAGCCTGTGAGAGCACTCAAGGCATGGGTGAGGTCTCTTACTTATATTGTTAAGTGTTTTAATACCCCAACCCTCTTGATTAAGTTATTAAGTTTTTTCCAGATGCCTACAACTTCCATGAGGTTACCCAGGCAACCTCTCACTAGGCACTGGCCCCACCATGAAAGCCACTCCCTTACTATTCTCTGATCAAACATACATCCCACACATACAGGTAATAGTCACCAATAAGATCTGAGCCATAACTTACACCATTCACTAGGCCACAACAATAAGTCCATAGAAACCCATCAAAATTTGAAGCAATACCATCAAGAAACCAAGAAATTTATTCAAGAGACCATTCTCATTCATTACAAGATATGAAAATCTAGATATCCCATTACATTGACATGCCACTATCTAGACCAATGATCAAGACACCTCACCTCTGGAGTTAGGTCCAACCAAATATAAAGAAACCATAATCAGACAAGATCAACACTTCCACATAGACAACAAGCGGCCATGACATCACACAAGATTCCTACTTCACAACAAATGAACATAGACCAAGCTCCACCCCAAGGTAACATAATACTCCAATACAAACACAAGCTATGACCAAGGAGGAGATCAAGTAAGAGTTTCAAAGGACTCCAGATTCAATCAAGAAATCAACTTACATCAAGTTATCACAAATAGCAAAACTTCAAAACTTTAGGAGTCAATAGGGCAAGAATGGTGAACCATAAACTGAACATCCTTACTTAAACAAAGGTCAAAGAAAGCTCATAAAATAATTCCATTAATAAATCAATCCCAAGTTGAAGACACTTTAATTTCCCGTAATATGATCAAAACACAATTCTTTGTTTTCTAAAATAAAAGTATGAAGAAAAAGAAAACATAAACAATGATTTCCACCATTTACGAAGAATGAAATGGAATATTACAAGAATGACTAGCAAATTAAAATTCAACAAGCAAATCGATACACTACTAATATCCCAAGAACTAGAAATAATAATTACTTATTTACCATAAGTAAAATCTTTCTTCAACATGAAACCAACTATAAGTAGATAATGCAAGGATAAAGCAACTACTATTCTCACTATACACTAATTGAAAATCTAACTAAATCCTATACAAATTTTCTCTACCTACGATTCATAGAAATCTAAGCAATTTCTTCCAAGATAAGATGATTCCTCATTCACTTAAGGCACATACTAAACCTGGCAATGCGCAGTTCCCTAACCATTGCTTAGAACTGAATGTTTCTAGCTGAAAACTATAGAGAATCAGGTTATAATTTAATTTACAACTCATTTGAAACCATATCTAACAATACACATCATTATGTTGTATACCCAAATGAACAATGTAATTTCAAGAACTTAGCAATACTTGAGTACCAAGGATAATACTACTATGCATCACTTAAGAGATTTTAACTTATTTCAGATAACATAAATAACTATGAACTAAAATAAACACAATATCAAATTCATTTCTATATTGTACTTTGGATAAAATAAATAAATAAACTTAAATACAATACCTAATGAATAATAAATAGTTACCCTAACATTACAAAATTAAATAATAAAAGAAATTAAATTTAAAGAATAAAATATCTCCAAATTCTTTTATCTAATAAGAAGCTTAACCAAATTTCTAAAAACATCTTCCCTAAGTATTCTTCATAATTTCCACAACTCTCTCTCTCTAACAACTTACTAAATTAAAACATTATTTTATTAATTTACTAAACAAATTAACATTCCATAATAATGAGAGAAATCTCTTAAAAGATAAGGAAATATATATATAAGATAACATACTATATTTCTATTTTCTCTCTAAACTAGTTTCCACTACCTTATAAGAAAGTAAGGAAAATATAATAGAATGTTACCTTTCCTAATTCTACGTACGTTAAGAGAAAAGGCAACTTTTCTTAAGTAATCAAGCTTTTAAGCTAAAATGGAGATGCCTCAAATGATGATTTTAAAACATTTCTGAATATTCACAAAGGCATCTACCATTATACAAATCTAGTTATTGCCTGGCAAGAAGAAATATTTTTCTATCTACAAGTTTATGTTCATAGAATGATATTAAGATTATATACAGAGATTCACACCCAGCAAGTGTATAGAGATTATGGTATAATACCATTGACAAGCAGAGGAAATAAAAGAATGGATTGTCATGCAGAGGCAAATTTAATGAGTGGATGGCACAAAGATTTGATAATATTGCTAACATGCAGGTTTAAACTGAGACTGGATGCCTCCATAGCATGATGAAAATGTAAATTTAAAACTGAGGTTCAATGCTTCTATGGAATGGTCAAAATGTAGATTTAAATATGAGGTTCAATGCTTCTATGGAATGATCAAAATGCATATTTAAATCTGAGGTTCAATGCTTCTATGGAATGATCAAAATGTAGATTTAAATATGAGGTTCAATGCTTCTATGGAATGATCAAAATGCATGTTTAACACAGATATAGTCAAACCCATATTTTTTTAGTAGTTTCCAGGCAGTCAACTTCTGTCTCAAACTACACACATATGAAGGTGAATCTCAAAATTTTGGGACATGGGTTTTGTGCAGAATGGCCCATATTGAGTCATCACGTGATTAGTTTTCTCAAATTCGAAAGGGTTTAGGAGTTACGGTTGAAACATTAGACTCAGACAAGCATGGAAAATGTAGATAACTCATAAGGGAGAGAGATATTTTAACTCATATCAACCACAAGGGTATTTCTTATTACAGATTTCAAATTACAATGAAGAACAAGGATTACTTCCACAGAGAACAACAAGATTCCATTCCTTGAAGACTGGGTTGACTAAAATTCCTTTTACTCAGATATTAACAAACAGAGATAAAGAAACAATTTATGCCTGAAACAATATCCACACAAATCAAATTAAGAAATGAAGAATAGGTTCAGATGCACCTGTTATAGCAACTCCCAAATAGATGATCCGCTATGTACAGAGGCCGAAGATATGAGATTTTCTTCAACACTATCAAATTTTCCTTTTCCCAATGTTGTCTCCCCCCTAAAATTTTCCATGATCCCTTCAAATATTCCTACTATCATAAAAATAGTCAAAACCATAAATTCCATCCCATAACTCTCCTGTTACTGGAATCCACTTCCTCAAAATTAAATACATTAAATTTCATTAAATTTTCCACCACCAGAAAGATTCTTCCAATCTTATAATTTATAACCACTCATACGACAACTCACTATTAATAAAATTAAACTTATAAATACAATATAAAATAGTATCTAACAAAGGATATTTACTCATTTAATATGATATTAAATATTTATAATTTATCTATTATTACTATTAAAATTATTAATTAAATTTCTATCAAATATTTAATATTTCACAAAATTAATATTATTTATTTACAAAATAGATTAATAATCTCTATTAAATGAAACAATTAAACCAACAATAAGTAACTCAAAATTACATACCAAACATTTCCAACGACAACACTCTACAGAACAACAGAGACTCACAACCATGCTCCACACCGACCAAACTAAACCTAAGACTAAGAACTCATCCTTATTGAGAATGATAACAACTGGGGAACCTCATGTTATCTCCATTCCACAACTCATAGAATTCATATTCGACAACTCAAGGCATTTATTTCCCATATCAAAATTATTCTGAGCTAATATAAATTGATAATCCATAATTCCAAATTAATGACATAAATGCTCTTGAACAACAGATAATCTACTCTAGTCTATTTTAAAATCCAACCAAGAAATCAATCCAAGTTCTAAACCAACCAAATATTATGTAATAATCATAATAGAAGCATTATTGGGTAATACTAGATCATAAAAGTATTTTTCCAACCACAAATAAACATTATTAACATGAATCGACTATACATCACAACACGAGATACCCAACATAACAAGGCAAGACCATGACTCGAGACAACAACAGAAGACAAGGACCGACCTAGTGGAATAGACCTCGCATTATCTCCCATCATTAATATGCATTGGTGTAAGAACCCGCTTGAACCTGCTATATCAGGTGGAGTCGAGGTTCGGTACCTACAGCCTGCATCCGAGCAATTGGTTGTATAAAATTAAACACATATATGCCAACACACATAGAGAGTCAGAGAATCACGGCGTAGTAGGGTACTCGAAGCGAGTAGTACTGCACCGTCTCTGCTCTTGAAACAATATCATAACAACTTTTATCTGAATTCAACCACCACAATTCAAATAACACATGATGATATTAATTCGCATCATAACTGATAATACCTGTTTAATTATATCAGTCAAACATAGTTCATCAAAATAAACATAAATCATGACCTACTAATCAACAGTCTCAGATTGAATCAATGCAATGAATGACTAACAACTGTCACCAATTTGACAGAGAGCAATGTAAAACCACCGCTATCACAAGCCAATGATGAGGGGGCACTACATCCTCCCTCCCTAAAACTTGACTTACTCCTGGAAGTCACAAATCAAGGTAGAACATAATATATTAACATTGTCATATTCCATTACCAACATTCTCATCCATAATAACCAATTGTTCATATATCAAGCACAAATGTTCAACAAGAGAAACATCAATTCTTTACCTTTATGGCGCATCCTGTGATCTACTCATAACTAATTACACTTTTCGGCAATCTCATACAATCCAAAGAATTGCAGTCACATATAACCAAGGAAAGGAATATATCTCATTTCTTATTTTCACTAATTTACAAGTCATGCAGAGTACAATTCTCCACGGAGTCCTCCCTTGAACATACTATCAGATGTTCAAAATGAACATGATAGAACAACACTTACAACAACTGGGGCCAACAGCATCCAACATTTGGAATAGCCACCATAGAGATTGTAAAAATAATTGCAAACCCAAGTGGGAAAATAATCAAATCCAACTTTATGTCACAGAGTGCTAGCAATTTCCAACAATAAATCAAGTAAAAAGAAAAGAGTTTTGGTGACCACTCCTGTCACAAGAAAGTTCAAAGAAATAAAATTCACTGCTAACCCCCAACAACACATGAAACAACTGTTAAAAATTTCAAAACAACCAAATTATACAAGAAATTCACATCACGATGTGACTAATTTTAGTCACATAAAGGGAGTATCTGCTACACAACACTCGAGGACACAAGGTCCAGAATTTGTTAGAGAATGTACACCAACACTCAAATGATTTAGTTAACTACATCCTTTTATCTAGGAAACTTTTATACAAGGATTTAAGGCAACATAGTCGCTACTTATATACAAACAACTTCTATCTTTATTACAGTACAATTTCTTTTTTACTAAGCTATGAACATACGCAAGTACTTCCTTATGCAAGAAAATATAAAGGGAATGTATGATGTCACACAGGAATAATTTAAAGCTATAATTGACTTACAGTATCACATTCATGATCTTATGGGTCCAATGCAAGCTCCAATTTGATCCCTGCACACGGTTCTCACATAGGCATACAAAATGATAATTTTCATAAATCACAACAATTCTTCCATATGAAATCATGACCAACTAGGTGATAAATGTTAGGTTATTAACAACCATGTTAAGATACCCCGCACATGACATCACATAACCACATGACTCACCAAATGATTAAATCATTCCAATACTTAATTACATGCAGTATCATTCAGGAAATTTATGTTGGCAAATATATCATCACATTTTCATAAATGAAGAAGAAAGAATACATCATAGACAAATAAGTAAACATGACATAAAGAATTCATTTCTTAAAGAGCAAGTTTGTAAACTTATCAACCTTCATACTAATACATACAGGTGAGAGATACTATTACCAACTCACTACAACGAGAAAATTGTTTAACCAAGGGCAACAACAACAATCGAGAGGTCTTAATGTTGCAACCTGGGATATAGTTAATCTACAGAGTTTAAGCACTACGTCACATAATGGGCTTAATTGTAACCAGAGTACCCAGTGTTTAAACTTGGCTCTGATACGAAATGTAATGCCCCATCATGCAACCCTAGAGTGCAAGGCTAAAAGTACAAAATTACAGAACTAATTTTTTTTGAAGCAAGTAAATGCAATAAGAGTAACCAAAGATGTCATAATACACGACATGAAGAAAAGTGCACTTCTAACTCCTCTAGGGAAACATAACTACATTAGAGAATATAAAGTATAAACCACACAAGTGATAACCATTTTACTACTGCTATAAATCAAATCAACTTTTACATTAGCAAGATAGTTAATTTATCAAGGTCTTAGTACAAGATTACAAGATTACAAGATTATAAGACTGATCTTGTCAGTTTACAAAAGAATGCACAAGAAAGTATACAACACCACCGAAGGTAGGAAGCAAACTGGAACTGGAACACCTCTGTGCAGAACTCAAACCGCATCTCCAAAAAAGACCAATGGATAGCTCTACCACCCAACCATGTGGAACCTTGAAGCCCACCCCTCCAAGCTAGGAGATAATGACGAGGATTCCACTAAGCCAAGAAACAACATCAAAAAATAAAAGAACGATAACTGACTTGACACAATCGACCATATCACCAAAGCTGCACAAGACAAGACATCACTCTAGAGGTACTACCAAGAAACAACAGAACTGCATAAGGAGAGTGTCATCACATGGTCCTAACATGGGTTACCCAGGCTATCTATCCCCAGAAGCTGACTCCCATCTATGGTTACCCTGGCAGCCTCTCTCTAGGCGCCGGCCCCATAGGGTGACACATGCGGAGCTGACAGGTCCTCTCATGGAGACAAGGAGGTCGGCCTTGCCAAACAGGCCTTTTCATCCCATCCTTAGCCTATGAGAGCACTCAAGGCATGGGTGAGGTCTCTTACTTATCTTGTTAAGTGTTTTAATACCCCAACCCTCTTGATTAAGTTATTAAGTTTTTGCCACATGCTTACAACTTCCATGGGGTTACCCAGGCGACCTCTCACTAGGCACCGGCCCCACCATGAAAGCCACTCCCTTAGCGTTCTCTGATCAAACATACACACCACACATACAGGTAATAGTCACCAATCAGATCTGAGCCATAACTTACACCATTCACTAGGCCACAACAATAAGTCCATAGAAACCCATCAAAATTTGAAGCAATAACATCAAGAAACCAAGAACTATATTCAAGAGACCATTCTCATTCATTACAAGATATGAAAATCTAGATATCCCATTACATTAACATGCCACTATCTGGACCAATGATCAAGACAACTCACCTCTGGAGTTAGGTCCAACCAAAGATAAAGAAACCATAATCAGACAAGGTCAACACTTCCACATTGAGAACAAGTAGCCATGACATCACACAAGATTCCTACTTCACAACAAACCAACATAGACCAAGCTCCACCCCAAGGTAACATAATACTCCAATACAAACATAAGCTATGACCAAGGAGGAGATCGAGTAAGAGTTTCAAAGGACTCCAGATTCAATCAAGAAATCAACTTACATCAAGTTATCACAAATAGCAAAACTTCAAAACTTTAGGAGTTAATAGGGCAAGAATGGTGAACCATAAACTGAACATCCTTACTTAAACAAAGGTCAATGAAAGCTCATAAAATAATTCCATTAATAAATCAATCCCAAGTTGAAGACACTTTAATTTCCTATAATATGATCAAAACACAATTCTTTGTTTTCCAAAATAAAAGTATGAAGAAAAAGAAAACATAAACAATGATTTCCACCATTTACGAAGAACGAAATGGAATATTACAAGAATGACTAGCAAATTAAAATTCAACAAGCAAATCGATACACTACTAATATCCCAAGAACTAGAAATAATAATTACTTATTTACCATAAGTAAAATCTTTCTTCAACATGAAACCAACTATAAGTAGATAATGCTAGGATAAAGCAACTACTATTCTCACTATACACTAATTGAAAATCTAACTAAATCCTATACAAATTTTCTCTACCTACGATTCATAGAAATCTAAGCAATGTCTTCCAAGATAAGATGATTCCTCATTCACTTAAGGCATATACTAAACCCGACAATGCGCAGTTCCCTAACCATTGCTTAGAACTGAATGTTTCTAGCTAAAAACTATAGAGAATTAGGTTATAATTTAATTTACAACTCATTTGAAACCATATCTAATAATACACACCATTAGGTTGTATACCCAAATGAACAATGTAATTTCAAGAAATTAGCAATACTTGAGTACCAAGGATAATACTACTATGCATCACTTAAGAGATTTTAACTTATTTCAGATAACATAAATAACTATGAAATAAAATAAACACAATATCGAATTCATTTCTATATTGTACTTTGGATAAAATAAATAAACAAAATTAAATACAATACCTAATGAATAATAAATAGTTACCCTAACATTACTCAATTAAATAATAAAAGAAATTAAATTTAAAGAATAAAATATCTCCAAATTCTTTCATCTAATAAGAAGTTTAACCAAATTTCTAAAAACATCTTCCCTAAGTATTCTTCATAATTTCCACAACTCTCTCTCTCTCTAACAACTTACTAAATTAAAACATTATTTTATTAATTTACTAAACAAATTAACATTCCATAATAATGAGAGAAATCTCTTAAAAGATAAGGATATATATATATATATATATATATATATATATATATATATATATATATATATATATATATATATATATATATATATATATATATATATATATATATATATATATATATATATATAAGATAACATACTATATTTCTATTTTCTCTCTAAACTAGTTTCCACTCACTTATAAGAAAGTAAGGAAAATATAATAGAATGTTACCTTTCCTAATTCTACGTAGGTTAAGAGAAAAGGCAACTTTTCTTAAGTAATCAAGCTTTTAAGCTAAAATGGAGATGCCTCAAATAATGATTTTAAAACATAACTGAATATTCACAAAGGCATCTACCATTATACAAATCTAGTTATTGCCTGGCAAGAAGAAATATTTTTCTATCTACAAGTTTATGTTCGTAGAATGATATTAAGATTATATACAGAGATTCACACCTAGCAAGTGTATAGAGATTATGGTATAATACCATTAACAAGCAGAGGAAATAAAAGAATGGATTGTCATGCAGAGGCAAATTTAATGAGTGGATGGCACAAAGATTTGATAATATTGCTAATATGCAGGTTTAAACTGAGACTGGATGCCTCCATAGCATGATGAAAATGCAGATTTAAAACTGAGGTTCAATGCTTCTATGGAATGTTCAAAATACAGATTTAAATCTGAGGTTCAATGCTTCTATGGAATGATCAAAATGCATATTTAAATTTGAGGTTCAATGCTTCTATGGAATGATCAGAATGTAGATTTAAATCTGAGGTTCAATGCTTCTATGGAATGATCAAAATGCAGGTTTAACACAGATATAGTCAAACCCATATTTTTTTAGTAGTTTCTAGGCAGTCAACTTCTATCTCAAACTGCACACATACGAAGATGAATCTTAAAATTTTGGGACATGGGTTTTGTGTAGAATGGCCCATATTGAGTGCGCGGGCAGTTTTCTCAAATTTGAAAGGGTTTAGGAGTTACGGTTGAAACATTAGACTCAGGACAACATGGAAAATGTAGATAACTCATAAGGGAGAGAGATATTTTAATTCATATCAACCACAAGGGTATTTCTTATTGCAAATTTCAAATCACAATGAAGAACAAGGATTACTTCCACAGAGAACAACAAGATTCCATTCCTTCAAGACTGGGTTAACTAAAATTTCTTTTACTCAGATATTAACAAACAAAGATAAAGAAACAATATCCACACAAATCAAATTAAGAAATGAAGAATAGGTTCAGATGCACCTGTTATAGCAACTCCCAAATAGATGATCCGCTATGTATAGAGGCCGAAGATACGAGATTTTCTTCAACACTATCAAATTTTCCTTTTCCCAATGTTGTCTCCCCCGTAAAATTTTCCATAATCCCTTCAAATATTCCTACTATCATAAAAATAGCCAAAACCATAAATTCCATCCCATACCTCTCCCGTTACTGGAATCCACTTCCTCAAAATTAAATACATTAAATTTCATTAAATTTTCCACCACCAGAAAGATTCTTCCAATCTTATAATTTATAACCACTCATACGACAACTCACTATTAATAAAATTAAACTTATAAATACAATATAAAATAGTATCTCACAAAGGATATTTACTCATTTAATATGATATTAAATATTTATAATTTATCTATTATTACTATTAAAATTATTAATTAAATTTCTATCAAATATTTAATATTTCACAAAATTAGTATTATTTATTTACAAAATAGATTAATAATCTCTATTAAATGAAACAATTAAACCAACAATAAGCAGCTCAAAATTACATACCAAACATTTCCAATGACAACACTCTACAGAACAACAGAGACTCACAACCATGCTCCACACCGATCAAACTAAACCTAAGACTGAGAACTCATCCTTATTGAGAATGATAACAACTGGGGAACCTCATGTTATCTCCATTCCACAACTCACAGAATTCATATTCGACAACTCAAGGCATTTATTTCCCATATCAAAATTATTCTGACCCAATATAAATTGATAATCCATAATTCCAAATTAATGACATAAATGCTCTTGAACAACAGATGATCAACTCTAGTCTATTTTAAAATCCAACCAAGGAATCAATCCAAGTTCTAAACCAACCAAATATTATGTAATAATCATAATAGAAGCATTATTAGGTAATAATAGATCATAAAAGTATTTTTCCAACCACAAATAAACATTATTAACATGACTCGACTATACATCACAACATGAGATACCCAACATAACAAGGCAAGACCATGACTCGAGACAACAACAGAAGACAAGGACCGACCTAGTGGAATAGACCTCGCATTATCTCCCATCATTAATACCCATTGGTGTAAGAACCCGCTTGAACCTGCTATATCAGGTGGAGTCGAGGTTCGGTACCTGCAGCCTACATTTGAGCAATTTGTTGTATAAAATCAAACACATATATGCCAACACACATAGAGAGTCAGAGAATCACGACATAGTAGGGTACTCGAAGCGAGTAGTACTACACCATCTCTACTCTTGAAACAATATCATAACAACTTTTATCTGAATTCAACCACCACAATTCAAATAACACATGATATTAATTCGTATCATAACTGAAATAATAGTAGTGCCATCATAAACTCATAATACCTGTCTAATTATATCAGTCAAACATAGTTCATCAAAATAAACATAAATCATGACCTACTAATCAACTGTCTCAGACTGAATCAATGCAATGAATGACTAACAACTATCACCAATTTGACAAAGAGCAATGCAAAACCACTGCTATCACAAGCCAACGACAAGGGGGCACTACATCCTCCCTCCCTAAAACTTGACTTACTCCTGGATGTCACAAATCAGGGTAGAACATAATATATTAACATTATCATATTCCATTACCAACATTCTCATCCATAATAACCAATTGTTCATATATCAAGCACAAATGTTCAACAAGAGAAACATCAATTCTCTACCTTTATGGCGCACCCTGTGATCTACTCATAACTAATTACACTTTTCGGCAATCTTATACAATCCAAAGAATTGCAGTCACATATAACCAAGGAAAGGAATATATCTCATTTCTTATTTTCACTAATTTACAAGTCATGCAGAGTACAATTCTCCACGGAGTCCTCCCTTGAACATACTATCAGAGGTTCAAAATGAACATGATAGAACAACACTTACAACAACTGGGGCCAACAGCATCCAACATTTGGAATAGCCACCATAGAGATTGGAATGCAAACCCAAGTGGGAAAATAATCAAATCCAACTTTACGTCACAGAGTGCTAGCAATTTCCAACAATAAATCAAGTAAAAAGAAAAGAGTTTTGGTGACCACTCCTGTCATAAGAAAGTTTAAAGAAATAAAATTCACTACTAACCCCCAATAACACATGAAACATCCGTTAAAAATTTTAAAAAAACCAAATTATACAACAAATTCACATCACGATGTGACTAATTTTAGTCACATAAAGGGAGTATCCGCTACACAACACTCAAGGACACAAGGTCTAGAATTTGTTAGAGAATGTACACCAACACTTAAATGATTTAGTTAACTACATCCTTTTATCTAGGAAACTTTTATACAAGGATTTAAGGCAACACAGTCGCTACTTATATACAAACAACTTCTATCTTTAATATAGTACAATTTCTTTTTTACTAAGCTATGAACATACGCAAGTACTTCCTTATGCAAGAAAATATAAAGGGAATGCATGATGTCACACAGGAATAATTTAAAGCTATAATTTACTTACAGTATCACATTCATGATCTTATGGGTCCAATGCAAGCTCCAATTTGATCCTTGCACACGATTCTCACACAGGCATACAAAATGATAATTTTCATAAATCACAACAATTCTTCCATATGAAGTCATGACCAGCTAGGTGATAAATGTTAGGTTATCAACAACCATGTTGAGATACCCCACACATGACATCACATAACCACATGACTCACCAAATGATTAAATCATTCCAATACTTAATTACATGCACTATCATTCAGGAAATTCATGTTGGCAAATATATCATCACATTTTCATAAATGAAGAAGAAAGAATACATCATAGACAAATAAGTAAACATGACATAAAGAATTCATTTCTTAAAGAGCAAGTCTGTAAACTTATCAACCTTCATACTAATAAATACAGGTGAGAGATACTATTACCAACTCACTACAACGAGAAAATCGTTTAACCTAGGGCAACAACAACAATCGAGAGGTCTTAGTGTTGCAACCTGGGATATAGTTAATCTACAGAGTTTAAGCACTAGGTCACATAATGGGCTCAATTGTAACAAGAGTACCCAGTGTTTAAACTTGGCTCTGATACCAAATGTAATGCCCCGTCATGTAACCCTAGAGTGCAAGGCTAAAAGTAAAAAATTACAGAACTAATTTTTTTTTGAAGCAAGTAAATGCAATAAGAGTAACCAAAGATGTCATAATACACGACATGAAGAAAAGTGCACTTCTAACTCCTCTAGGGAAACATAACTGCATTAGAGAATATAAAGTATAAACCACACAAGTGATAACCATTTTACTACTACTATAAATCAAATCAACTTTTACATTAGCAAGATAGTTAATTTATCAAGGTCTTAGTACAAGATTACAAGATTACAAGACCGATCTTGTCGGTTTACAAAAGAATGCATAAGAAAGTATACAACACCACCGAAGGTAGGAAGCAAACTGGAACTGGAACACCTCTGCGCAGAACTCGAACCGCATCTCCAAAAAAGACCAATGGATAGCTCTACCACCCAACCATGTGGAACCTTGAGGCCCACCCCTCCGAGCTAGGAGATAACGACGAGGATTCCACTAAGCCAAGAAACAACATCCAAAAATAGATGAACGATAACTGACTTGACACAACTGACCATATCATCAAAGCTGCACAAGACAAGACATCACTCTAGAGGTACTACCAAGAAACAACAGAACTGCGTAAGGAGAGTGTCATCGCATGGTCCTAACATGGGTTACCCAGGCTATCTATCCCTAGAAGCCGGCCCCCATCTATGGTTACCCTGGCAGCCTCTCTCTAGGTGCCAGCACCATAGGGTGACACATGTGGAGCTGACAGTTCCTCTCATGGAGACAAGGAGGTCGGCCTTGCCAACCAGGCCTTCTCATCCCATCCTTAACCTGTGAGAGCACTCAAGGCATGGGTGAGGTCTCTTACTTATCTTGTTAAGTGTTTTAATACCCCAACCCTCTTGATTAAGTTATTAAGTTTTT
The DNA here is from genome assembly GCA_027924645.1 of Cunninghamia lanceolata. Taxonomy (NCBI): domain Eukaryota; kingdom Viridiplantae; phylum Streptophyta; class Pinopsida; order Cupressales; family Cupressaceae; genus Cunninghamia; species Cunninghamia lanceolata. The sequence goes on along the minus strand of BSBN01000837.1, from coordinate 9,690,638 downwards.
TCCACATGCTTACAACTTCCATGGGGTTACCCAGGCGACCTCTCACTAGGCACCGGCCCCACCATGAAAGCCACTCCCTTAGCGTTCTCTGATCAAACATACATACCACACATACAGGTAATAGTCACCAATAAGATCTGAGCCATAACTTACACCATTCACTAGGCCACAACAATAAGTCCATAGAAACCCATCAAAATTTGAAGCAATACCATCAAGAAACCAAGAACTATATTCAAGAGACCATTCTCATTCATTACAAGATATGAAAATCTAGATATCCCATTACATTGACATGCCACTATCTGGACCAATGATCAAGACATCTCACCTATGGAGTTAGGTCCAACCAAAGATAAAGAAACCATAATCAGACAAGGTCAACACTTCCACATTGACAACAAGCAGCCATGACATCACACAAGATTCACAACAAACCAACATAGACCAAGCTCCACCCCAAGGTAACATAATACTCCAATACAAACATAAGCTATGACCAAGGAGGAGATGGAGTAAGAGTTTCAAAGGACTCCAGATTCAATCAAGAAATCAACTTACATCAAGTTATCACAAATAGCAAAACTTCAAAACTTTAGGAGTTAATAGGGCAAGAATGGTGAACCATAAACTAAACATCCTTACTTAAACAAAGGTCAAAGAAAGCTCATAAAATAATTCCATTAATAAATCAATCCCAAGTTGAAGACACTTTAATTTCCTGTAATATGATCAAAACACAATTCTTTGTTTTCCAAAAATAAAAGTATGAAGAAAAAAAAAACATAAACAATGATTTCCACCATTTACGAAGAACGAAATGGAATATTACAAGAATGACTAGCAAATTAAAATTCAACAAGCAAATCGATACACTACTAATATCCCAAGAACTAGAAATAATAATTACTTATTTACCATAAGTAAAATCTTTCTTCAACATGAAACCAACTATAAGTAGATAATGCAAGGATAAAGCAACTACTATTCTCACTATACACTAATTGAAAATCTAACTAAATCCTATAAAAATTTTCTCTACCTATGATTCATAGAAATCTAAGCAATTTCTTCTAAGATAAGATGATTCCTCATTCACTTAAGGCACATACTAAACCCGGCAATGCGCAGTTCCCTAACCATTGCTTAGAACTGAAAGTTTCTAGCTAAAAACTATAGAGAATTAGGTTATAATTTAATTTACAACTCATTTGAAACCATATCTAACAATACACACCATTAGGTTGTATACCCAAATGAACAATGTAATTTCAAGAACTTAGCAATACTTGAGTACCAAGGATAATACTACTATGCATCACTTAAGAGATTTTAACTTATTTTAGATAACATAAATAACTATGAAATAAAATAAACACAATATCGAATTCATTTCTATATTGTACTTTGGATAAAATAAATAAATAAAATTAAATACAATACCTAATGAATAATAAATAGTTACCCTAACATTACTCAATTAAATAATAAAAGAAATTAAATTTAAAGAATAAAATATCTCCAAATTCTTTTATCTAATAAGAAGTTTAACCAAATTTCTAAAAACATCTTCCCTAAGTATTCTTCATAATTTCCACAACTCTCTCTGTCTAACAACTTACTAAATTAAAACATTATTTTATTAATTTACTAAACAAATTAACATTCCATAATAATGAGAGAAATCTCTTAAAAGATAAGGATATATATATGTATATATATATACATATATATATGTATATATGTATATACATATATATATGTATATGTATATATATATATACATATATATGTATATACATATATATATATATATATATGTATATATGTATATACATATATATGTATATACATATATACATATATATATATATATGTATATACATATATATATATATATGTATATATATATATACATATATATATATATATATATATACATATACATATATATATATATATACATATATATATATGTATGTATATATATATATATGTATATATATACATATATATATATATATACATATATATATATATATACATATATATATATATATACATATATATATGTATATATGTATATACATATATATACATATATATATGTATATATGTATATACATATATATATGTATATATGTATATACATATATATATGTATATATGTATATACATATATATGTATATATGTATATACATATATATATATGTATATGTATATATTTAAGATAACATACTATATTTCTATTTTCTCTCTAAACTAGTTTCCACTCCCTTATAAGAAAGTAAGGAAAATATAATAGAATGTTACCTTTCCTAATTCTACGTAGGTTAAGAGAAAAGGCAACTTTTCTTAAGTAATCAAGCTTTTAAGCTAAAATGGAGATGCCTCAAATGATGATTTTAAAACATAACTGAATATTCACAAAAGCATCTACCATTATACAAATCTAGTTATTGCCTGGCAAGAATAAATATTTTTCTATCTACAAGTTTATGTTCATAGAATGATATTAAGATTATATACAAAGATTCACACCCAACAAGTCTATAGAGATTATGGTATAATACCATTGACAAGCAGAGGAAATAAAAGAATGGATTGTCATGCAGAGGCAAAATTAATGAGTGGATGGCACAAAGATTTGATAATATTGCTAACATGCAGGTTTAAACTGAGACTGGATGCCTCCATAGCATGATCAAAATGCAGATTTAAAACTGAGGTTTAATGCTTCTATGGAATGGTCAAAATGTAGATTTAAATCTAAGGTTCAATGCTTCTATGGAATGATCGAAATGCATATTTAAATCTGAGTTCAATGCTTCTATGGAATGATCAAAATGTAGATTTAAATATGAGGTTCAATGCTTCTATGGAATGATCAAAATGCAGATTTAAATCTGAGGTTCAATGCTTCTATGGAATGATCAAAATGCAGGTTTAACACAGATATAGTCAAACCCATATTTTTTTAGTAGTTTCCAGGCAGTCAACTTCTGTCTCAAACTGCACACATATGAAGATGAATCTCAAAATTTTGGGACATGGGTTTTGTGCAGAATGGCCCATATTGAGTAGTCACGCCAGCAGTTTTCTCAAATTTGAAAGGGTTTAGGAGTTACGGTTGAAACATTAGACTCAGGCAAGCATGGAAAATGTAGATAACTCATAAGGGAGAGAGATATTTTAATTCATATCAACCACAAGGGTATTTCTTATTGCAGATTTCAAATCACAATGAAGAACAAGGATTACTTCCATAGAGAACAACAAAATTCCATTCCTTGAAGACTGGGTTGACTAAAATTCCTTTTACTCAGATATTAACAAACAGAGTTAAAGAAACAATTTATGTCTGAAACAATATCCACACAAATCAAATTAAGAAATGAAGAATAGGTTCAGATGCACCTGTTATAGCAACTCCCAAATAGATGATCCGCTATGTACAGAGGCCGAAGATACGAGATTTTCTTCAACACTATCAAATTTTCCCTTTCCCAATGTTGTCTCCCCCCTAAAATTTTCCATGATCCCTTCAAATATTCCTACTATCATAAAAATAGCCAAAACCATAAATTCCATCCCATAACTCTCCCGTTACTGGAATCCACTTCCTCAAAATTAAATACATTAAATTTTATTAAATTTTCACCACCAGAAAGATTCTTCCAATCTTATAATTTATAACCACTCATACGACAACTCACTATTAATAAAATTAAACTTATAAATACAATATAAAATAGTATCTAACAAAGGATATTTACTCATTTAATATGATATTAAATATTTATAATTTATCTATTATTACTATTAAAATTATTAATTAAATTTCTATCAAATATTTAATATTTCACAAAATTAATATTATTTATTTACAAAATAGATTAATAATCTCTATTAAATGAAACAATTAAACCAACAATAAGCAATTCAAAATTACATACCAAACATTTCCAACAACAACACTCTACAGAACAACAAAGACTCACAACCATGCTCCACACCGACCAAACTAAACCTAAGACTGAGAACTCATCCTTATTGAGAATGCTAACAACTGGGGAACCTCATGTTATCTCCATTCCACAACTCAAAGAATTCATATTCGACAACTCAAGGCATTTATTTCCCATATCAAAATTATTCTGACCCAATATAAATTGATAATCCATAATTCCAAATTAATGACATAAATGCTCTTGAACAACAGATAATCAACTCCAGTCTATTTTAAAATCCAACCAAGGAATCAATCCAAGTTCTAAACCAATCAAATATTATGTAATAATCATAATAGAAGCATTATTAGTTAATAATAGATCATAAAAGTATTTTTCCAACCACAAATAAACATTATTAACATGACTCGACTATACATCACAACACGAGATACCCAACATAACAAGGCAAGACCACGACTTGAGACAACAACAGAAGACAAGGACTGACCTAGTGGAATAGACCTCACATTATCTCCCATCATTAATACCTATTGGTGTAAGAACCCGCTCGAACCTGCTGTATCAGGTGGAGTTGAGGTTCGGTACCTGCAGCCTGCATCCGAGCAATTGGTTGTATAAAATCAAACATATATATGCCAACATAGACAGAGAGTCAGAGAATCGCGGCGTAGTAGGGTACTTGAAGTGAGTAGTACTACACTGTCTTTGCTCTTGAAACAATATCATAACAACTTTTATCTGAATTCAACCACCACAATTCAAATAACACATGATGATATTAATTCGCATCATAACTGAAATAACAGTAGTGCCATCATAAACTCATAATACATATCTAATTATATCAGTCAAACATAGTTCATCAAAATAAACATAAATCATGACCTACTAATCAACTGTCTCAAACTGAATCAATGCAATGAATGACTACCAACTATCACCAATTTGACAGAGAGCAATGCAAAACCACCGCTATCACAAGCCAACGACGAGGGGGCACTACAATCATTATTTTAATATATAATTTTATGATTCTATTATTCTATGAATATTATTGTATCATTCTTTCATTCCATTATTTTATAATTATATAATTATTTTATTTTGTAACTCAATTATTTTTTTGTTTTATAATTTTATTATTATATTATTTTATAAATCTATTTTTTATCATTATATAATTCTATTATTCTTTAAATCTATTATTATATCATTCTATAGTTCTATAATCTTAATATTCTTATTATTCTTAAATTATAGTATTCTATTATTCTATCATTCTATAAAACTATTATTCTATCATTATTTGATGCAAGAACTTCCAGAGATCATAACTTTTGACTTGGATGTGGGTTTTCTATGAGATTTTATGGGTGGATGCGTTATGAGGTGGAAAGTGGTTTCACAACTGACCCTAGTGGGTTGGACCCCATCTTGGCACTTTTTCGGGGCTTGAAACTTTCATCTTGGCCCTAAAAATAGCAATTTAGTGTTTTTCTATCATTTTGTAATTCTATGACTTTATTATTCTAAATTCCTTTTAGTCTATTATTCTATTATTCTATCATTCTTTAATTATATTATTTGATATATCTATTATTCTATCACTATTTCATTCTATTTATCTATAATTCTATTACTATCATTCTAAAATTCCATTAGAATCATTATTTTACTCTACCATTCAATAATTCTCTCATGTAACGCCCGCCTTGAACGCCTTAAAGAATACACACTTATGCAATATGAAACAGGAAATTTTTATTTTAAATTGATTAAGTAACGTTAACACAACTAATTACGACGTATTCTCTAAGGGTCTAAGGCTGCATCACTTAACAAATCGACTAATACAAATTAACATACATCAGTAACTGATCCATATCCATGCTCAAATAAATAACTTATTCACATTCATTGCAAATCATCAAATACGGAATCTGCATGATAAAATACATAACTGAAATGCTTTCATATAAGTACAGCATGACATCATTACATTACCACTTTTACTCTACATCAAAAGTTACATACATAAAGAATATTCTGTTACACAAATCTGGTACAAGGTTATGCACTTACATCATCATCATTGGAACAAGTACAACTGGAACAAATCCTTTCTGCATATGATCTTGACAAGAGTAACCAATGGATACAATAGCTCTTCCACCCGACCATGTGGAACCCTAAGGTCCACCCCCCGAGCTAGGAGTTAACATGAGGTCCCAAACACTGACAGTCAGGTAGACGAAAGACAAACAAGAACAAAGGACGACCAAACGCCAATACAACACATGGCAATATCAATACAACACAACATAACTTAACTTAACTTTCACTTCACATCCAGAGGCGACACAAAGCAAATGAGGAGAGACTGAACAAGGGATGCTAGGTTGTAGTAGGGAGAGTGTCATCGCACGGTCCTAACATGGGTTATCCTGACAGCCTCTCACTAGGCGCCGGCCCCCATCTATGGTTATCCTGGCAGCCCCTCACTAGGCGCCAGCCCCATAGGGTGACACATGTGGAATCAACCTTCCTTTCATGAGGACAAGGAAGTCAATCATGCTGACCAGGCCTTCTCTACCCATCCTTAGTCTAAACAAGCACTACAGGCCATGGGAGAGGAATCCATTAATCTTATTAATGTGAAATCTACCCTTAACCCCCTAGTTTATTTTTAGGTTATCACTTGATTAATCTACTTCCAACGGGTTATCCTGACTGCCACTTTGGGCGCCGGCCCCACGTTGAAAGCCACTCTCCTTCCTAACACCTAGTAAACCTTAAAACATCATGCAAGACTTATAACAATACACGTAAATGAACACTGCAAGGCATAAACCCTCTTGCATCAAAATAGAATCATAACATCAATTGTTATCCAACACTTTTAACATTACAATACTTTATTCTTTTACAGATTTCAGGTCTCTCCTTACAACAAAACGGTACAATAAGATCACAAGAGGTTTGATATCTCATCCTGAGATTATTACTTTACAAGACACAACATTCAACTGTGACAGTACCTCATTATACTTCATACTTTATTCGATACACATAAACACTATTACATCGTAATTACAAAAACAACAATACACAAGTTGCAATTACTTAGCAACGACAACTTAGCCTCTGGAACTCGAGTTTGAACAACCTCAATACGACTCATTACAACACTCAAGCAATTCAATTCCAATTCAGGAGATGAAATACTACAATTCTTTCTCATTTTAATGCAAACAACTTCAGAAATAACATCAACATTAAATTACAACAATTAAATTAATATATTGCAACTATATCTCTAACTAATCTTTCTTTCAAACTTGTCTAATTAACTTTATTCTATCAAGGATGAAATGAATAATAATGCTAGGAGAGATGTCTTACAGCTGAACGGCAATTACACGAGGAGAGTTCAATCACGAAATGTTTGTTATCCTTCATACGGTCTTGCAGACATTCTAGCGAGCTCAATCAAATGGATTCTTTTATGATGATTTGAAGATGTTTTTGAAATTGATCTTATCTGTGGTGATATAATTTCTCAAGGAGAGCGATCGTAAATGCGCCCTATGCGATCAGCTTGAGATATTTTACTACTGAGATGAAAAATTGCTATTGACTATTTTACCACTGACGTGAAGGATATGCATTCGATCTGACGACTTCCGGCTATGATTACTAAACTTGCAAACTTACTGCATTGACGGTATCCACGTAAATCGTTTGCTCATTCTCTAATGAAAAGCAATAATCACAAATGATGGTGAAAATCTGGAAAAATGCTGTGTTACAGCAATGGTTTCTAGAGATGGTCTTGGGCAATTTACACAATACAAGTTCAAATTTCCTGGTGCAGCGATAGATCTTTGTTCACTAAATACATTGCTACAGAACAAGGGTGAATGTTTCATAACTGAATAAATATATATATATATATATATAGAGCCAAATGCAATACACCAGTCGACTGTCTACGGGAATTTGCACACTAGTATTCTATAGTTATCAAAAGTAACTGCTCTACAATTCAGGTTTGAGAAAGATAAGCATTAGACTACTCTACTATACGCCTATCTCAAAAATCAGACGACCTTCAAAAAGTGGCTGCAAAACACCAACAGTCAACCAAGACCGCGGCCTCCCTGAGCATAACAACTTCTTCTGGCAGTGGGGAGAACATGAATAAGCACCCATTGATGTTTTTCTTTAAATTGAAGACCTCTTACTTAAACATTGTCTTTTATAGATCATCACAGCAACTTCTAATCTCTGCATTATCGCAGGGCTCAATGTTCCAGGCCTTAACGCTTATGATTTGTGGGTTGCTTGGCCTGATGGGTGTCTCTGTGTATTGTGGTGTCTGGATCGCCTTGCCTGGTGGCTATTTGTTTATTTGAATAGGATTTAATGCAATCTCTCGACCCTAGTAACCACATACCAACCATCTACAGACCATTCCTTCCCTCTGGCGGATATGTGCCTAGCCCATACGGCTAGTAATACATTAAAACCAATGCAGATAGAAATCCAAACCAGCAGAATCTTCAATAATCGATAATAATAAGGGGCTCGATATCTCCAGCTATGGAGTAAGTCAGACAATGAAATATAGCACAATACTCAGAATATGGCGAAAAAAAGGGATTCAGTCTTTCATTTCAATGAGTGACATCAGGCAGCGATCTACCTATGATGATTGGTCCACAAACTGAATAATATTCAGTCTTTCATTTCAATGAGTGATATCAGGCAGCGACCTACCTAATGCTATCGATCTGCAAAAGAGATAATACCAACACACAAGAATAGTATACATGGGATTCATCTCACCTCATTGGAGGGAAAACAAACTGAATAGGTTTCAGAAATTTTCACCAAATCGAAGGACCATCAGACAAAAACAGCGATCTACCCATGAGGCCCTAGCTTGCAGATACGAGTGCAGAGTTGATAATCTACAGATGATCCTTCAATAATCGAATATGAAAGGGTTTTCAATGACTCCCGCTATGGCATAGGTTAGTCAACTGTACATAGTATATTACCTGGTAATTGGCGAAAGAAGAGGCTTCGAACTTTCATTCCAAAATGGGTGGTAACAAGGCAGTGAATTACCCATTATTATCTGTCCACTACAGAAGTAAAACTAACCACAACCAAAACGCAATATAAACACAGAGTTTTCAAATATAATGGCTGAATATGTTCGCTGACCTAATAGAAGTGCGACTAGCTGTTGTCATGATTAGTTCGCTATATCAGAGGCAACTGATCAATTATCAGTGGACGCACAGAAAGGATCTTAGGGAAAAGGGACCGCATTTGTTAGAATGGTGGACTCACTGCTATTATTTTTCTTAAAAACTATGATGGAAACAATGAAATCTGTATATGCCGACTACTTCCTGTTAATGTTCTCTTTCTAAACTAGGGTTCAAAGACTGTAAGGAAGAAAAGAACAAAATTGATTTCACACAAACAAATCGCTTGCCCCGAGGTGTTAGGAGATTTCAGTGTGGAAAAGAACCCGTGGTCATCTAATGTCTGAGAGAGAAGGTGAGCTATAGATAACACCTCATGGTATCTATGAATTGGAACCCTCATACGGACGATCTCCCTTAAATGTAACCTGGAAAAATAGTTCTAATCTGTTGGAGGACGGTGGGAGGATGGTAAGGCAATTCCGTTTATTACAGACTCAAGGTTTTCATCTAAAACCGTCTACAGAGAATACACATTTGCAGAAATGACAGAAGATTTTGGCAGAGACCATTGAACCAAAACCATTTCATAAATCAGACAAAGACGCAAACAATAAACATGCTCAGATTCAGAGAAAATAAATAGCGAAAGAAGGCAAGTATTCCAAGGAACCTGGTTTCGCAATCCACTCGACGAACCTACTCCAATCGTTGCAGTTCCAAGCTGCTTCTTTCCTTTCACTTGTCATGTTGTCGTTGATGCACCTACAGCTCTTTTATAACTCAGCCTCTCTCCTCTCCAAGGGCTTGGCACGCGATTCCGTGCATAACTCCTTTAAAGAATATGTATTTTTTTATTTAATTAAAAGATACCAATTATTAGATATTTTCTTTTATTATTATTTTTTTATAGCTGACCCAAAATATTGTTATAAATAGAATAGTACTATTTCGACAATTATATAATTTTGTACTATCCTTTAATTTATTTTATTAATCAAGTTGTGAATCACAATTTACAACATGATTACCACTATTTATTTATTTAAATATTTATTATAATTAATATTATATCGAATAATACAAACTTCTTACAACTTTATTTATCAACAACACTTCTATTAAAATAATAATTTATTTATAGCTAAAATCGACAACTAACGACATTATGCCCATTTAACAACATTTATATTCCTTCGTAGAATGATTCTAATTAAAGCACAACATTACCACACATACTTAGACACCTGCAGAACTCATTAGACTCCAAGATACAATATTACCTGACAGTAAGACATGGGCGAATGACAACCAATGACCACAAGGGTAAACTGACGACGAAGGAACACTGACTAGGGACCTCACGTTAACTCCAACCAACTAATCCATTGGCGAAGGCACGCTCAGACCTGTAATCAGGTGGAGTCGATGCCTAGTACCTGCATCCTGCAGCAACGCACATTAACCATAACAAGATATACATATACATCACATGCAGTCCTATCGTGAATGGAAATCGCAGTGGGGTAGGGTACTCGGGAACGAGTAATACAACACTGTTCCATTCACGTTCATAAATAACAATCAACTATATTGAACAAGGTATCAGATTACTAATCTACGACATAAAATGATCAACTAACTTCCAATCCCATATAATGAATAACATCAAAGCATCTAAAACATCAGTTCATTTATCAAATTGTAAAGCATAGAATGACATAATCCATCAACAACATCTGTTATCATAATAATTAAGTTCATACTGAAATAGCAAAATAACTAGAAATCCATCATCAACGATCTAAAAATACTATCAAAATGTCCAGTACTACTAAGCAAACATTAGTCCAAAAGATGATAAGTTGAGGGGCACTACATCCTCCCCCCTAGGATCAGGCTTACTCCTGGAAGCCTGCAAACAAATATGGATATAGCTCTCGCATACGGGAAGTATCTTCCTAGGTCACTAAAGTCTCATCATTAGGATCCCACTGGACCCTTACCTATTCTATGACTCTACCCCTAAGAGCGAGTCGCCTGTGCTCCAAAATGCCTACGGGCTCTAAAGCTAGCTGCCTGTCCTCTACCTGTAAAGCATTCCAATCAAGGACATGTGAAATATCTGGATGATAAGGTCTAAGAACAAAAACATGAAATACATCATGGATGCGTGACAAGCTAGGCGGCAAAGCAAGACGGTATGCAACAGGACCGATTCTTTCCAAAACCTCGAATGGCCCAATAAAGTGTGGCGCGAGCTTAGAGCCTTTTCCATAACGGATCGGACTCTTTCGCAGACGCACCTGCAAGAACACCCGATCACCAACTGAAAACTGACAATCAAGTCTGTGAGCATCTGCATATTTCTTTTGTCTATCCTGAGCTGCTACCAGATGCTCTCTGATGCAATCGACCTGCTGCTCCATCTCTTGGAGCATCTGCGGACCTAGGAGAACTCTATCCTCAAGGTGATCCCAACTCAATGGGGTACGACAAGGACGACCATATAGGGCCTGAAAAGGAGACATGCCAATGGAACTGTGGTACCCATTATTGTATGCAAACTCCACCAAATACAAATAATCTTCCCAATGGTTTTGCTGATCCATCACATACATTCTAAGCATGTCCTCAAGGACTTGATTGACCCTCTCAGTTTGCCCATCAGTCTCTGGATGATAAGCTGAACTAAAGTTCAATTGAGTCCCCAAAGCATGCTGAAGAGATGTCCAAAGAGCTGAAGTAAAAACTGGAGCACGATTAGAGATAATCTTGCGAGGAATCCCGTGCAATCTGACAATATCCTCCATGAAAATTTTGGCCACAGATGAGGCATTATATGAAGATCGGACAGGAGAAAAGTGTGCCACTTTCGTAAGCCTGTCTATAGTGACCATTATCGCATCATGGCGATGAGAAGACATGGGTAAACCAACTATAAAATCTATTGAAATGATGTCCCACTTCCATTTCAGAATAAGATGTGGCTGAAGAAGACCTGCGGGATGCTGATGTTCCGCCTTCACCCTCTGACATTCTAAGCATCTCGAAACAAAATCAGCAATATCCCTCTTCATTCCAGCCCAAAAATATATCTGACGAAGGTCTGCATACATCTTCTTGACACCTGGATGCGCAGAATAAGGTGCCCGATGTGCCTCAGTCATGATTAGGGTGCGGAGACCCTCTGTAGGAGGCACATAAATGCGACCTAAATGTCGCAAGAGACCATCTGACTCGATAGAATACCCAGCATATCTACCCTCCAAGGCTGTACCAGACTCCACTTCAGCTTTCACTTCCTGATACCATCTATCTGCAGGGAGTGCTGCAAGAATCTGTCCTCTCAAATCCACTCCAAGAGTGATTGATGAAAGCTCATGTCTTCGACGACTAAGAGCATCCGCCACCACATTCTCCTTACCTTGGATATATTTTACCTCAAAATCATACTCACATAAAAACTCCATCCATCACCTTTGTCTTGCATTCAGGTTTGGCTGAGTAAAGATATACTGTAAGCTTCGGTGATCACTGTGCAGCTCAAACTGATGACCCAGCAAGAAGTGTCTCCATCTTACCAATGCATGAACGACTGCAGCCAACTCTAGGTCATGTGTAGGATAGTTCAACTCATGATCTTTGAGTTTACGGGACTCGTAAGCTATCACACGACCCTCCTGCATTAAAACTGCTCCTAAACCTTCCAAAGATGCATCAGTACAAACCACAAAATCTCTGACAGGATCCGGTACTGCTAGAATAGGTGCACTAGTTAACCGCTCATTAAGACTCTGAAAGGCTGCTTGACACTGTTCTGACCAAATGAACTTCTTTGCTTTTCTCTGAAGAGAAGTTATAGGGTGAGCTATCTTTGAGAATCCTTCCACAAATCGTTGATAATAGCCTGCTAAAACCATGAAACTACGAACCTCTGAAACATTGGTAGGAGCCGGCCAATCCATGATGGCTTGAATCTTTGAAGGATCCACTACAATACCCTTGTCCGAAATAACATGTCCCAAATATTTTACTTCAGTTTGAAAGAAATCACATTTAGCCAGATTTGCATACAACTGATTTTCTCTTAAACACTGTAGAACCTGACGCAAATGTTCTTCATGCTCCTCCATAGACCTTGAATAAATCAATATATCATCTAAGAAGACAAGAACAAATCTATCCAGATAGGTACGAAACACGCCATTCATCAAGCTCATAAATACTGATGGCGCATTTGTCAACCCAAAAGGTACAACAGTGAACTCATAATGCCCATAGCAAGTGCGAAATGCTGTCTTGTGGATGTCAGTCTCAAAGATGCGCAACTGATGATATCCCAATTTTAGGTCTATCTTGGAGAACACCTTAGCTCCCTTGATCTGATCAAAGAGGTCATCAATTCGAGGCAATGGGTACCTATTCTTCACAGTCACCTTATTAAGCTACCGATAGTCGATGCACAACCGCAGAGATCCATCCTTTTTCTTCACAAAAATCATAGGTGCTCCCCATGGAGAGACACTTGGACGAATGAATCCCTTTGCTAATAACTCTTCTAGCTACAAGCGAAGCTCCTTAAGTTCTTGAGTAGTCATCCGATATGGAGCTCGTGAGATAGGTTCTGCTCCAGGAACAAGGTCTATCTTGAAATCAATATCCCGCTTCGGTGGCATACCTGGAATCTCGCTAGGAAAGACATCTTCATACTCCTTGAGAATAGGATAATCGTCAAGGGATGTCTCCCTATTTTCTCCAAAATCTAAGTCATTAACTGTTACAGCAAACAACTTGCATCCTTGATGCAAACATCTCTTCAACTGCATAGCAGAAATCATGCGCAAGGAGATAGGTCTCTGAATCCCAACCACTTCTACTTCTTTGCCTGAATCATCAACACACCTCACTAACTTGTGGCGACAGTCTATCACCGCTCGATGAGCATCTAACCAATCCATTCCCAGCACTATGTCATAGGATCCTAATGGTATAATGCGAAGATCTGCTATGGTAGATAAAGGTCCTATCCTCAACTCGCAACCATACACAAGAGAGTCTACTGATACCCTAGACCCAGAGGCCAATTCCACCTACCACTTAACATCTTGCTTTGCTGCCACTAATTTGCAACGTTCCACTATAGAAGGGGAAATAAAAGAATCTGAAGCACCAGAGTCAAAAAGAACAGAAAAGGTAATACCTCGCACAACACCTGTAGCCTCCACAACGGTACCTTGGTGCTTCGCTTGGCGATTATCCACCACCGCAAACACTCTATATGACCTGCCTGCATCACCAATAGTGGGCTCTGAAACTGTGGGCCTCTGTCCAAAACCTGAAGTATTCTTACGCGGGCACTGTCTAGCAATGTGGCCCTGCTGGCCGCAAGAGAAACATCCTGTTCCCCTACCAAAACCTCCACTGCCTATAGGAGCATTTGATTGCTGAAAACTTCCTCTACTTGCTGCAGATTGTGTGCTCTGCGCTGGTTGACTGGCCCGATCATGTTTAACTCTCTGCCAACTTCCATCCTTCCTAGAATGAAGTCTGTTACATTGCTGATACTGAGAGTTTCTTGATTTTGTCTGAGAAAACTGTTGTTGCTGCTGTCCACTCTTAGAAAGTACCTGATGACTCCTCAAGTTACCTGCTGCATGAGACTGACCACCTCGAAAACCTGAACCTGCTCGAGATGAGCTACCAATCTGTACACCTGTATGACCTCCTAGGGCCATGGTCAAGTTCTCTTCCACCAGTCAAGCCTTCTCAACTGCTACCTCCATGGTCTTCGGCTCGAACACACGAACTCCTCCACTGATGCGTGCATTCAGACCTCTAATAAAATGCTGAACTAACATGGCCTCGTCATTTCCAATGCCTACATACTGCTTGAGTTCATAAAACCTGCGCTCATACTGTTCCACTATCATGGCCATCTGTCTCAACCCATGGAATTCATCTGCTCGCTGTTGCCTCCAGTGATCAGATAAAAATCGAGCTCTGAACCTTTCCAGAAATAGTTCCCATGAAATTGTCGTAATATCTAGATGCAACTTTTGTTCCTCAAGACGCCACCAAGTAGAGGTGAATCCTCTTAGATGCATGATGGCGCATCTTGCCTTAGTGTTGCTGCCATATGGATGCATAGCAAAGCACCTCTCCAAATCAATTAGCCATGTTTCTGCTTCCAAACCGCTACCGAAGCCATCGAATGTAGGAGGACGAGCTCTCATCAAGTCTCTCATGTGGCCCGCAAGAATGGCTTCTTGTTCAGCTGCGATCTCTCTCCTTCTAGGAGATCGTTCTCTTTCTCTCTCTTCTAGTTGTACCACCTCCTGCCTCGGACCAAGACAAGCAAGCACCTCCTCAAGGAGCTGGCGTAGTTGAGCACCCTCGGGCTGATCCTGATTCTCTTGATTCTCACTTCCACCTTCTTGTGTACTTCCATGAGGGGAACTAGGAGGAGGGCTGATATCAACACCTCTCCCACGACCCCTACCTCGTCCACGTCCTCGGCCTCGTACCCTAGGCATCTTCCTAGACAACACATCCAAGAACCACTTCAGGTTGTTAGGCAAGGACTATGAATGGATATGTTCTTCAGAGTTTAAGCAACTAGCATAGCTTAATGGGCTAATTATAAAACCAGAGTACCCAGTTTTAGTAACTTGGCTCTGGTACCAGATGTAACACCCACCTTGAACGCCTTAAAGAATACACACTTATGCAATATGAAACAGGAAATTTTTTTTAAAATTGATTAAGTAACGTTAACACAACTAATTACGACGTATTCTCTAAGGGTCCAAGGCTGCATCACTTAACAAATTGACTAACAAAAAATTAACATACATCAGTAACTGATCCAAATCCATGCTCAAATAAATAACTTATTCACATTCATTGCAAATCATCAAATACAGAATCTGCATGATAAAATACATAACTGAAATGCTTTCATATAAGTACAGCATGACATCATTACATTACCACTTTTAGTCTACATCAAAAGTTACATACATAAAGAATATTCTGTTACACAAATCTGGTACAAGGTTATGCACTTACATCATCATCATTGGAACAAGTACAACTGGAACAAATCCTTTCTGCATATGATCTTGACAAGAGTAACCAATGGATACAATAGCTCTTCCACCTGACCATGTGGAACCCTAAGGTCCACCCCCCGAGCTAGGAGTTAACATGAGGTCCCAAACACTGACAGTCAGGTAGACAAAAGACAAACAAGAACAAAGGATGACCAAACGCGAATACAACACATGGCAATATCAATACAACACAACATAACTTAACTTAACTTAACTTTCACTTCACATCCAGAGGCGACACAAAGCAAATGAGGAGAGACCGAACAAGGGATGCTAGGTTGTAGTAGGGAGAGTGTCATCGCACGGTCCTAACATGGGTTATCTTGACAGCCTCTCACTAGGTGCCGGCCCCCATCTATGGTTATCCTGACAGCCCCTCACTAGGCGCCGGCCCCATAGGGTGACACATGCAGAATCAACCTTCCTTTCATGAGGACAAGGAAGTCAATCATGCCGACCAGGCCTTCTCTACCCATCCTTAGTCTAAACAAGCACTACAGGCCATGGGAGAGGAATCCATTAATCTTATTAATGTGAAATCTACCCTTAACCCCCTAGTTTATTTTTAGGTTATCACTTGATTAATCTACTTCCAACGGGTTATCCTGACTGCCACTTTGGGCGCCGGCCCCACGTTGAAAGCCACTCTCCTTCCTAACACCTAGTAAACCTTAAAACATCATGCAAGACTTATAACAATACACGTAAATGAACACTGCAAGGCATAAACCCTCTTGCATCAAAATAGAATCATAACATCAATTGTTATCCAACACTTTTAACATTACAATACTTTATTCTTTTATAGATTTCAGGTCTCTCCTTACAACAAAATGGTACAATAAGATCACAAGAGGTTTGATATCTCATCCTGAGATTATTACTTTACAAGACACAACATTCAACTGTGACAATACCTCATTATACTTCATACTTTGTTCGATACACATAAACATTATTACATCGTAATTACAAAAACAACAATACACAAGTTGCAATTACTTAGCAACGACAACTTAGCCTCTGGAACTCGAGTTTGAACAACCTCAATACGACTCATTACAACACTCAAGCAATTCAATTCTAATTCAGGAGATGAAATACTACAATTCTTTCTCAGTTTAATGTAAACAACTTCAGAAATAACATCAACATTAAATTACAACAATTAAATTAATATCTTGCAACTATATCTCTAACTGATCTTTCTTTCAAACTTGTCTAATTAACTTTATTCTATCAAGGATGAAATGAATAATAACGCTAGGAGAGATGTCTTACGGCTGAATGGCAATTACACGAGGAGAGTTCAATCACGAAATGTTTGTTATCCTTCATACGGTCTTGCAGACATTCTAGCGAGCTCAATCAAATGGATTCTTTTATGATGATTTGAAGATGTTTCTGAAATCGATCTTATCTGTGGTGATATAATTTCTCAAGGAGAGCGATCGTAAATGCGCCCTATGCGATCAACTTGAGATATTTTACTACTGAGATGAAAAATTGCTATTGACTGTTTTACCACTGACGTGAAGGATATGCATTCGGTCTGACGACTTCCGGCTATGATTACTAAACTTGCAAACTTACTGCATTGACGGTATCCACGTAAATCATTTGCTCATTCTCTAATGAAAAGCAATAATCACAAATGACGGTGAAAATCTGGAAAAACGCTGTGTTACAACAATGGTTTCTAGAGATGGTCTTGGGCAGTTTACACAATACAAGTTCAAATTTCCTGGTGTAGCGATAGATCTTTGTTCACTAAATACATTGCTACAGAACAAGGGTGAAAGTTTCATAACTAAATAAATATATATATATAGAGCCAAATGCAATACACCAGTCGACTGTCTACGGGAATTTGCACACTGGTATTCTATAGTTATCAGAAGCAACTGCTCTACAATTCAGGTTTGAGAAAGATAAGCATTAGACTACTCTACTATACGCCTATCTCAAAAATCAGACGACCTTCAAAAAGTGGCTGCAAAACACCAATAGTCAACCAAGACCGCGGCCTCCCTGAGCATAACAACTTCTTCTGGCAGTGGGGAGAACATGAATAAGCACCCATTGATGTTTTTCTTTAAATTGAAGACCTCTTACTTAAACATTGTCTTTTATAGATCATCACAGCAACTTCTAATCTCTGCATTATCGCAGGGTTCAATGTTCCAGGCCTTAACGCTTATGATTTGTGGGTTGCTTGGCCTGATGGGTGTCTCTGTGTATTGTGGTGTCTGGATCGCCTTGCCTGGTGGCTGTTCGTTTATTTGAATAGGGTTTAATGCAATCTCTTGACCCTAGTAACCACATACCAACCATCTACAGACCATTCCTTCCCTCTGGCGGATATGTGCCTAGCCCATATGGCTAGTAATACATTAAAACCAATGTAGATAGAAATCCAAACCAGCAGAATCTTCAATAATTGATAATAACAAGGGGCTCGATATCTCCAGCTATGGAGTAAGTCAGACAATGAAATATAGCACAATACTCAGAATATGGCAAAAAAAAGGGATTCAGTCTTTCATTTCAACGAGTGACATCAGGCAACGATCTACCTATGATGATCGGTCCATAAACTGAATAATATTCAGTCTTTCATTTCAACGAGTGATATCAGGCAGCGATCTACCTAATGCTATCGATCTGCAAAAGAAATAATACCACCACACAAGAACAGTATACATGGGATTCGTCTCACCTCACTGGAGAGAAAACGAACTGAATAGGCTTCAGAAATTTTCACCAAATCGAAGGACCATCAGACAAAAACAGCGATCTACCCATGACACCCTAGCTTGCAGATACGAGTGCAGAGTTGATAATCTATAGAAGATCCTTCAATAATCAAATATGAAAGGGTTTTCAATGACTCCCACTATGGCATAGGTTAGTCAACTATACATAGTATATTACCTGGTAATTGGCGAAAGAAGAGGCTTCAAACTTTCATTCCAAAACAGGTGGTAACAAGGCAGTGAATTACCCATTATTATCTGTCCACTACAGAAGTAAAACTAACCACAACCAAAACGCAATATAAACACAGAGTTTTCAAATATAACGGCTGAATATGTTCGCTGACCTGATAGAAGTGCGACTAGCTGTTGTCATGATTAGTTCGCTATATCAGAGGCAACTGATCAATGATCAGTGGATGCACAGAAAGGATCTCAGGGAAAAGGGACCGCAATTGTTAGAATGGTGGACTCACTGCTATTATTTTTCTTAAAAACTATGATGGAAACAATGAAATCTGTATATGCCGACTACTTCCTGTTAATGTTCTCTTTCTAAACTAGGGTTCAAAGACTGTAAGGAAGAAAAGAACAGAATTGATTTCACAAAAACAAATCGCTTGCCCCGAGGTGTTAGGAGATTTCAGTGCGGAAAAGAACCTGTGGTCGTCTAATGTCTGAGAGAGAAGGTGAGCTACAGATAACACCTCATGGTATCTACGAATTGGAACCCTCATACGGACGATCTCCCTTAAATGTAACCTGGAAAAATAGTTCTAATCTGTTGGAGGACGGTGGGAGGATGGTAAGGCAATTTCGTTTATTACAGACTCAAGGTTTTCATCTAAAACCGTCTACAGAGAATACACATTTGCAGAAATGACAGAAGATTCCGGCAGAGACCATTGAACCAAAACCATTTCATAAATCAGACAAAGACGCAAACAAAATACATGCTCAGATTCAGAGAAAATAAACAGCGAAAGAAGGCAAGTATTCCAAGGAACCTGGTTTTGCAATCCACTCGACGAACCTGCTCCAATCATTGCAGTTCCAAGCTGCTTCTTTCCTTTCACCTGTCATGCTGTCCTTGATGCACCTACAGCTCTTTTATAACTCAGCCTCTCTCCTCTCCAAGGGCTTGGCACGCGATTCCGTGCATAACTCCTTTAAAGAATATGTATTTTTTTTATTTAATTAAAAGATCCCAATTATTAGATATTTTATTTTATTATTATTTTTTTATAGCCGACCCAAAATATTGTTATAAATAGAATAGTACTATTTCGACAATTATATAATTTTGTACTATCCTTTAATTTATTTTATTAATCAAGTTGTGAATCACAATTTACAACATGATTACCACTATTTATTTATTTAAATATTTATTATAATTAATATTATATCGAATAATACAAACTTCTTACAACTTTATTTATCAACAACACTTCTATTAAAATAATAATTTATTTATAGCTAAAATTGACAACTAACGACATTATGCCCATTTAACAACATTTATATTCCTTCGTAGAATGATTCTAATTAAAGCACAACATTACCACACATACTTAGACACCTGCAGAACTCATTAGACTCCAAGATACAATATTACCTGACAGTAAGACATGGGTGAATGACAACCAATGACCACAAGGGTAAACTAACGATGAAGGAACACTGACTAGGGACCTCACGTTAACTCCAACCAACTAATCCATTGGTGAATGCACGCTCAGACCTGTAATCAGGTGGAGTCGATGCCTAGTACCTACATCCTGCAGCAACGCACGTTAACCATAACAAGATATACATATACATCACATGCAGTCCTATCGTGAATGGAAATCGCAGTGGGGTAGGGTACTCGGGAACGAGTAATACAACACTGTTGCATTCATGTTCATAAATAACAATCAACTATATTGAATAAGGTATCAGATTACTAATCTACGACATAAAATGATCGACTAACTTCCAATCCCATATAATGAATAACATCAAAGCATCTAAAACATCAGTTCATTTATCAAATTGTAAAGCATAGAATGACATAATCCATCAACAACATTTGTTATCATAATAATTAAGTTCATACTGAAATAGCAAAATAACTAGAAATCCATCATCAACAATCTAAAAATACTGTCAAAATGTCCAGTACTACTAAGCAAACATTAGTCCAAAAGACGATAAGTTGAGGGGCACTACATTTTATTCTATTATTTTGTTATTTTATTATTATATTATTCTACAATTTTGTTATCCTATATTTCTTTCATTCTATCATTCCATAGTTGTATCACCATATTATCATACAAATATAGTATTCTATCTGTAGTGCCCCTCTATTTTCACTTTGGTTGTGTTAGGTATGTTTGACATTTGATTATTTGGTTTGGATTGTTCATTTGATGCTATTGGTTAATCATGGCATTAAAATAATATTAGTAGTCATTAAAACATTTTCGATAATTAAATAAATAGAAATGCCTTTATGCAAATTTAGTGCTGAAAATTTAAAAGGTTAAACCCAAATTTATAAATTATTATATTAGGCCCCTATATTATCTATAGCACTATAGTTTATTAGCTATATTAATTTGTTACATTTTCTAGAGCTTATCTTATATTATTGGTGAGTGAAACCTTATTTTATATAAGGAAACCTAATAAAATATAATGTTATTAAATATTACTTTAGGATACCTAATTATAATTGCTTGAGGACAAGCAATCTTGAGTGGGGAGGATTGTCATGTCCCTATAATGATTTATAATTGAATTGTTTATTTAAATAATAAGTTAGCCTTATATAAACTAAATATATAATATATTTATTTAAAATATATTATTAATATGTATTATTTAATAAATAATATTATTAATTTAATATAATTTAAATATTATAAAATATATGAAATATATATATTTATATTTTAATTAACTAGATATATTATAAATATAAATATTTTAATATAATATTTATGTGAGTAATTAATAAGATATATTATTATATATAAAAATAAATATTATGAAGAGTCTTACCTATTAAAGTTAGAAAGTAAAGTAATTTAGAAAGTAAAGTAATTTGGAATAAGACAAAGTAATACGGTTAAACAAAAGGTTAAATTCAAAATAAAATCATATAAAAATAAAAGTCTAATAAGACAAACATTATCCCACCATATTATATGCTTGGAAATAAAATAAAATAAAAGAGCTCCCGTACTTAATAACAAATGTATTTATTTATACTATATATATATTATATAAATAATGTACTTTAAAAAGATTAAGGGGAGGTCGAAGGAAGATATTTATAAATAATGTCCCTATAATGATTTATAATTGAATTGTTTATTTAAATAATAAGTTAGCCTTATATAAACTAAATATATAATATATTTATTTAAAATATATTATTAATATGTATTATTTAATAAATAATATTATTAATTTAATATAATTTAAATATTATAAAATATATGAAATATATATATTTATATTTTAATTAACTAGATATATTATAAATATAAATATTTTAATATAATATTTATGTGAGTAATTAATAAGATATATTATTATATATAAAAATAAATATTATGAAGAGTCTTACCTATTAAAGTTAGAAAGTAAAGTAATTTAGAAAGTAAAGTAATTTGGAATAAGACAAAGTAATACGGTTAAACAAAAGGTTAAATTCAAAATAAAATCATATAAAAATAAAAGTCTAATAAGACAAACATTATCCCACCATATTATATGCTTGGAAATAAAATAAAATAAAAGAGCTCCCGTACTTAATAACAAATGTATTTATTTATACTATATATATATTATATAAATAATGTACTTTAAAAAGATTAAGGGGAGGTCGAAGGAAGATATTTATAAGTGCAAAACATTAATAAATAATATATTATAAATATATCTAATAAGATAAATACAAATATTATTATTATTATCATTATTATCTTATATTGTAATATAAATATAAATAATATATCATTTATTATAATGATATAATATAAATACAATAAGGTAAATAAATAATAATAAACATCTTTTTACCTATCCTCTTATGATAAGGGAGTTACGTATGGTTAGAACTAATTTTACCACAAAAGGGAATTAATATAAAGTAATAAAAATAACAAGAGACATACCTCTTTGAACATATCCCTTGAAAGGGAAATAAATAAAGGTTGTGAGATAGAAGGAAATCATCATCGAAAGAATGAAGTAATAAAAAGAAATAAATAAACAGCTGTGAATTCAATAAAGGTAATAAAGAAGAAACATCATTTGAATTCATCAAAGACACAGCAAGAAAATATCACAAGGAAGATACGAGGGCAGCCAAGGAAAAGGATCATGGGGAGAAAATATTAAAAGAGTATGAGATAAATACATATATTTAGATCTGCATTTTATAACAGCAATACAATAAAGACTATATTACCGTAGCATAGGTAAGGAATCCCAGGTAAAGCAGGTAAGTAAGTATTTATATTTACTTATTCAATTTATGATTTGTAAGAATTTATAATTACCTGTTCAATTTATAACTTGAAAGATATAAATAATAAGGTTATTAAGTAGAAATTGATATATGTGATATATACATTTATGTCTAAAATTTATATTTTAAATATGTATCTTATATGATTTGAATTCATAAGTTGTTGATAAATGACGTATGAGAGATAACAAGTATGTATATGTATAGATGAAGATTAATTGAGGCCTTAGGGTAAAACCTAGGGAGAAGGCTCTAGGATAAAACCTAAAGATTAATGAAGGCTTTAGGGTAAAACCTAAAGATTAATAAAGGCATGAATTCCTAAGGGTAGATACGAGACTTCCTAATTAACGACCTAACACTATGAAGGTGGGGTAGATAGTTATGGTAGGTATTGATCATTCCATGGGAATGGGCTCTGATTGACGAATCAAGGATATTATGGGCCTTGATTGATGAATCAGGGGTATTACTATGGACCTTTGATTTAAGTATCGAAAGAATGGGCCTTAGTTGACGAACTAAGGAATTATAGGCCTTAGTTGACGAACTAAGGAATTATGGGCATTGGTTGAAAAAACTAAGGAATAATATTAATGGACCCATAGGATTGAGATGACATCACCTACTTAACGAATCTTCTCTCACAAGGTGGAAGGTGAGGTTAATAAGAGGCCTAAGGATTATCTCACCCGAGGCGAATCATGATGTATGGGAAAATGAATTTATGAAATGGAAAATAGTATATGGTTATGTTTATGATTATCATCAAGATTAAAAGGAAATGAAAAATGGAATACTAATGTTCTCTTTTGGTAAGTTGAAATTCTTTGCAAGGGTGCAAAAATTTTGGCTTGCTAGAAGGGGACATTACATTTGGTATCAGAGCCAAGTTTCAGCACTGGGACCTCTGGATTAATGTTGTCACCCATATTTAGCTATAGTAGTACTTTTTATGCAAGTGGTAGGAAAATCCTGAGTAGGATACTATACTTGATCTATACACCTAGATTGATGTATTGGATAGATGATCATGAGATTGAGATTTAGCATCGTGTGATATGCAGAAAAGTAGAGTGGAAGGAAACTGGAATAGGGAAGTGGATAATAGGTAATGTTATGATTTTGCAAATAGGAATCATATTGGTAGTAATGGAATTGTGTATATAAAAGTAATCTTCCCATGTAAAAGTGTGAAACTAGTAACTGTGCATTGGTTGAGTGTTGTGAATACCCTGTACTTGCTTTGTGTGCCCTTGAGATGGTGATACTGGGTACCCATCCATGGGGAAATGTGTATTTTAGGTGTGGAATCAACCATACCATTATGTGTGTTTGTATGTTTGTTACCCAATTGAGGGCCAACCTTTGCGTGGTTGGAAATATATATATAAAAGAGTAGCCAAAAGTTAGATTCATAGATTCTCTTTTTTTGGTTCACTAGTCCCTCAATCTGTGAAGGGGTAGTAGCAGCCACACAGTTCCTTGGGCAGAGTGTACAGCGTACACTTATGATGACGCAGAGCGGTCCCTCGCTCAACCGAACCTAAGGAAACATACTCACTACTTTCTCTTATGATGGATCAGGGTACTTGATTCATATGTGTTAGCCTAATCCCCACAGTTTCTGAGCATCTGGATGGTATTTCTTGGAGGATCATTTACCTTGTCTTCACGAAAGGTATGATATGCCACATGAGTTGTCAGTTGGGGGCCGGGGTCTAGGACCTGCAAGGATAACCCAACTGGAACTATGTGATGACATGAGTCATCATTTGGGGGCCAAGGTCTAGGACCTACATGGATAACCAAAGTGAGACCGTGTACCCCATGTATATTTGAGGTCTAGCATGTGGAGGGAGATTTGTTACCCATGTTGAGACAGATTCTGTATCTATACATGTTCTGACATGATGCAATAGGTACGATGCCACACCCCACTGATGTTCCAACACAGTGTTGGTGATGATGTCGTGTTGCTGATGGTAGCAAGCTGGGCTCGAGGACACGATGCCATGTGCATAGCCATGTGAAGGTGTACTATGAGATTGTGTCATAGCCTACTTCTGTGATGAGCGTAATGGGGCCTCGCACACTTATAGAGGGATACCCATGTTTGCTTTCGACAGTGTTGGGTCAGTTAGCATATGGGTAGGTCCTAGCCATGTATACTTCTGGCTACGGCAAGTACCTGCGTGTGCCTTTTCCATGAGGTATCGCTGTGCAGGGTGTGTTCTGTGCGTGCCTACTTCCATGAAGCCACAGACACACTGCCATGTGGCATACGGCTAATACGTGCCTTCTCTAGCTAGCATATGACCATGTCACACTAAGATGCGATACAGGATGTGGCCGAGGTGCACGTTCCATGCGGGCAGCCAAGGAGTGTGCGGACCACTTGGTTAGTCCATATTGCATGATGACGCGATGTACGGTGTAGCCGAGGAGTACACCTTGAGCCATGTGGATGGCATGCTCACTCCGCACTGCATGAGGGCTACTGCTATAGCCTGACGTTGTTCCCTCCTTCCTCATTTGGTGGCTAGTATCTAGTCATGTAGTGTTGTACAGTGCAATTTTGAAGATTGTGGACTTTCTTTATGGTTGTTGATGATTTTCTATTGATTGTGAAGGTTGACACTTTGTTTATATTTAATTGTGATGGTTTAGCCACACCTTGTGATCTTATTTACATGTAGCCATTGTGGTTACATTTGATTTAGTGTTGAAATTGTGCGCATTTCTTTCTTTATTGTTGAAATTGAATTTTTATTTGATCTTTCTTTATGACATTGGTGGCTAAACTAGTTTTTCCTTATTATTTTCAATGTCGGCCATGTGTCGTATTGTGATTCCTCTCCAAGGACATATGAGGCATACTTGATGAGTGTATATGAGGAAGCAGATGCAGGGAACCTTGAGGATGGGGGTATGTGAGGCTGTTACAAAGCTAGGACGCACTACCCACCTATGTGTGATGACTATCTCTTGGAGGCTAACTACCTTATACAACAAGAGATAGGTCATTGTGGTCTTGTTTGGATGGTCTCACCATGTGTGTGTGGCCTAACACCATCAAGCCACTACGTGTGAGGTATAGATTATGTGAGATGGATTTTGGCTCTTGGCTCATGGATTATGTATCATGGATCAGTATGTTGTTTCTAGTATCTAGATGAACCCTTGTGTAGCCTTGTGATGTGAATCCTGGTAATGTTAATTTGTGTGTATGTGAAGAATATATGGTAAATCATGAAAATGGATTTATGAAATGATAAAGTGTGTTTCCATGCTTCAAAAGGTGAAAGAAATTCATGACCTTGTTGAAAATGCTATGAGATTTAGTGAAAAAGGTGTGTTTTAGGTGTATGAATATGTTGATATTTTGTGAAAATGTAGCATTCTGACCTATGATTTGCTTAACAGCAAATTGGTAGAGAAATTACAATGGTGGTGTATTTGAAATAGAATGCTTCATATGTTTATGATATGATAATTTTTACAAGTTAGGAATAAAAAGGTGCAATGTTTTCCTTGTTCTGAAGAAACTAGTTGGGTGTCAATGCTAACTTGTAAGGATTGGGAGTGGTTTATGCATTATGAAACCACTTTTGAAATTGCAAGCTTTGATTGTGTAGATTATTTTTGAAATGGAGTATATAAGTTTATATTTTAGTGTGTATTATTGTATGAAATGAATCAGCTTTAATGTTGTTACTAACTTGTAATATTTCCACCTTAGCCATTTTCACTTTGGTTGTGTCAGGTATGTTTGACATTTGGTTATTTGGTTTGGATTGTTCATTTGATGCTATTGGTTAATCATGGCATTAAAATAATATTAGTAGTCATTAAAATATTTTTGATAATTAAATAAATAGAAATGCCTTTATGCAAATTTAGTGCTAAAAATTTAAAAGGGTAAATCCAAATTTATAAATTATTATTTTAGGCCCCTATATTATCTATAGCACTATAGTTTATTAGCTATATTAATTTGTTACATTTTCTAGAGCTTATCTTATATTATTGGTGAGTGAAACCTTATTTTATATAAGGAAACCTAATAAAATATAATGTTATTAAATATTACTTTAGGATACCTAATTATAATTGCTTGAGGACAAGCAATCTTGAGTGGGGAGGGTTGTCATGTCCCTATAATGATTTATAATTGAATTGTTTATTTAAATAATAAGTTAGCCTTATATAAACTAAATATATAATATATTTATTTAAAATATATTATTAAGATGTATTATTTAATAAATAATATTATTAATTTAATATAATTTAAATATTACAAAATATATGAAATATATATATTTATATTTTAATTAACTAGATATATTATAAATATAAATATTTTAATATAATATTTATGTGAGTAATTAATAAGATATATTATTATATATAAAAATAAATATTATGACGAGTCTTACCTATTAAAGTTAGAAAGTAAAGTAATTTGGAATAAGACAAAGTAATACGGTTAAACAAAAGGTTAAATTCAAAATAAAATCATATAAAAATAAAAGTCTAATAAGACAAACATTATCCCACCGTATTATATGCTTGGAAATAAAATAAAATAAAAGAGCTCCCGTACTTAATAACAAAAGTATTTATTTATACTATATATATTATATAAATAATGTACTTTAAAAAGATTAAGGGGAGGTCGAAGGAAGATATTTACAAGTGCAGCACATTAATAAATAATATATTATAAATATATCTTATAATATAAATACAAATATTATTATTATTATTATTATCTTATATTGTAATATAAATATAAATAATATATCATTTATTATAATGATATAATATAAATACAAATAAGGTAAATAAATAATAATAAACATCTTTTTACCTATCCTCTTATGATAAGGGAGTTACGTATGGTTAGAACTAGTTTTACCACAAAAGGGAATTAATATAAAGTAATAAAAATAATAAGAGACATACCTCTTCGAACATATCCCTTGCGAGGGAAATAAATAAAGGTTGTGAGAGAGAAGGAAATCATCATCGAAAGAATGAAGTAATAAAAAGAAATAAATAAATAGCTGTGAATTCAATAAAGGTAATAAAGAAGAAACATCATTTGAATTCATCAAAGACACAGCAAGAAAATATCACAAGGAAGACACGAGGGCAGCCAAGGAAAAGGATCATGGGGAGAAAATATAAAAAGAGTATGGGATAAATACATATATTTAGATTTGCATTTTATAACAGCAATACAATAAAAACTATATTACTGCAGCATAGGTAAGGAATCCCAGGTAAAGTAGGTAAGTAAGTATCTATGTTTACTTATTCAATTTATGATTTGTAAGAATTTATAATTACTTGTTCAATTAATAACTTGAAAGATATAAATAATAAGGTTATTAAGTAGAAATTGATATATGTGATATATACATTTATGTGTGAAATTTATATTTTAAATATGTATCTTATATGATTTGAATTCATAAGTTGTTGATAAATGATGTATGAGAGATAACAAGTATGTATATGTATGGATGAAGATTAATTAAGGCCTTAGGGTAAAACCTAGGGAGAAGGCTCTAGGATAAAACCTAAAGATTAATGAAGGCTTTAGGGTAAAACCTAAAGATTAATAAAGGCATGAATTCCTAAGGGTAGATACGAGACTTCTTAATTAACCACCTAACACTAAGAAGGTGGGGTAGATAGTTATGGTAGGTATTGATCATTCCATGGGAATGGGCCCTGATTGACGAATCAAGGATATTATGGGCCTTGATTGACGAATCAAGTGTATTACTATGGACCTTCGATTTAAGTATCGAAGGAATGGGCCTTAGTTGACGAACTAAGGAATTATAGGCCTTAGTTGACGAACTAAGGAATTATGGGCATTGGTTGAAAAAACTAAGGAATAATATTAATGGACCCATAGGATTGAGATGACATCACCTACCTAACAAATCTTCTCTCACAAGGTGGAAGGTGAGGTTAATAAGAGGCCTAAGGATTATCTCACCCGAGGAGAATCATGATGTATGGAAAAATGAATTTATGAAATGGCAAATAGTATATGGTTATGTTTATGATTATCATCAAGATTAAAAGGAAATGAAAAATGGAATACTAATGTTTTCTTTTGGTAAATTGAAATTGTTTGCAAGGGTGTGAAAATTTTGGCTTGCTAGAAGGGGACATTACACTATCACTCTTTCATTCAATCATTCTATTATTTTACTATTCTATAATGCTATGGTTGTTTAATTCTATCAATCTATTATTTCATAAACCTATTATTCTATAAGTCTATCATTCTTTCATTTTATCATTCTATAATTCTATTTTTTTATTCTACAAAACTATTATTCTATCATTCATTCTATTGTTGTATTATTTTGTTATTCTAGTATTCTACAAGACTATTTTTCTACCAATGTTTCATTCTATTATTCTATTATTCTACCATTATATTATTCTATAAATCTTTTATCCTATCATTGTTTCATTCTACCATTCTATAATTATATCATTCTTTCATTCTACAATTCTATAATTCTGTCATTCTTCCATTCTATCATTTGATTATTAATCTATTATTCTACTATTATATCATTCTTTCATTCTTTCATTCTATAATTCTATCATTCTATTTTATATAAATGTATTATACTATCATTCTATAATTTTATCACTCTATTATCATATAAATGCTTTATTCTATCATTGTTCTGTTCTATCATTCTACAATTCTATTATTCCTTCATTCTATCCATTTATAATTCTATCATTCTATTATTAATTAAATCTATTATACTATCATTCTATAATTCTATAAATCTTTTATTCAATCATCCTATATATCTATTATTCCACAATTTAATTTTTCTATCACTCTTCCATTCTATAATTCTATCATTCTATTATTCTACAATTCTGTTACTATATCATTCTTTCATTATATCATTTTATTATTCTATTATTCTATCATTTTATCATAACTTCTAGATTATTCTATAAGTTTGATATTCTGCAATTCTATCCATCTTTCATTTTTTCATTCTATCATTCCGTTATAGTATCATTATTTAATCCTAACATTCTATTATTATATAAATCTAATGTTATATCATTCTTTCATTCTACCATTCTCTTATTTTATTATTTTATGATTCTATTATTCTCTCATTCTATCGTTCTATCATTCTATTATTTCATAAATATATTATTCTATCATTGTTTCATTCTATCATTCTATTATTCTTTAAATATATTGTTCTATAATTATTTGATTCTGTCATTCTAGAACTCTATCATTCTATCATTCTATAATTATATGATTCTATTATTCTATATTTATATGATTATATTATTCTATAAATCTATTATTTTATCATTCTTTCATTCTCTCATTCTATTATTCTATAATCTATTATTCTACCATTTGTGTATTCTATCATTCTATAATTACATCATTATATTATTATATAAATCTATTTTTAGTTTATTCTATCATGCAGTTAATTTATCAATCTATTATTATATAATTATTTGAATTTATCATTCTATAATTATATTATTCTGTAGTGCCCCTCGTCTCATCGTCCATCGGATCGATGTTTGCTTAAACTTTATAGTGTCCTAGACCGTAGAAGATGGATTTCTTGTTATCTTGTTACTTCATTGTGAACTTAATTGTTAAGATAACAGATGTTGATGTTGGATTATGCCATTTTATGCTTTACAATTTGATAAATGAATTGATGTTTAGATGCTTTGATGTTATTCATTATATGGATTGGAAGTTAGTTGATCATTTTATGTCGTAGATTAGTAATCTGATACTCTGTTTAATATAGTTGATTGTTATTTATAAACGTGAATGGAACAGTGTTGTATTACTCGTTCTCGAGTACCCTACCTCACTGCGATTTCCATTCACGATAGGACTGCATGTGATGTATATGTATATCTTGTTACGGTTAACTGTGCGTTGCTGCAGGATGCAGGTACTTGGCATCGACTCCACCTGATTGCAGGTCTGAGCGTGCCTTCGCCAATGGATTAGTTGGTTGGAGTTAACAGGAGGTCCCTAGTCAGTGTTCCTTCGTCGTCAGTTTACCCTTGTGGTTATTGATTGTCATTTCGCCCATGTCTCACTGTCAGGTAATATTGTATTTTGGAGTCAAACCAAGTTCAAAGGTGTTTAAGTATGTGCGGTAATGTTGTGCTTTAATTAGAATTATTCTACGGAAGAGTATAAGTGTTGTTAAATGGGCATAATGCCGTTAGTTGTCGATTTTAGCTATAAATAAATTACTATTTTAATAGAAGTGTTGTTGATAAATAAAGTTGTAAGAAGTTTGTATTATTCAATATAATATTAATTATAATAAATATTTAAATAAATAAATAGTTATAGCCACACTTGTAAATTGTGTTTCACAACTGGATTAATAAAATAAATTATAGGATAGTACAAAATTATAGATAGTTGAAGTAGTACTATTCTATTAATGATAATATTTTGGGGTCGGCTATAAAGAAAATAATAATAAAATAAAGTATCTAATAATTGGGAATCATTATATTAAATTAAAAAAATACATATTCGTAAAAAGAAGTTTCTCGGAATCTTGTGGGAAGCCCTAGGAGAAGAGAAAGAGACTGAGTTATAAAGGAATGGTCGGTGCAACAAGGAGGATCATCACAGGGGTAAGGAAAGAAGCAGCGGAGAACTGCAACAATTGGAGCGGGTTCGTCGCGGTGATTGCGAAATCAGGTTCCATCGAATGCCTTATCTTTGAACTTCCTTTCAATCTGCAAATGTTTTTATAGTTTGTTTGATCCCGCATAGTTCGGCAGTCTGTCCTTTCTGTGTGTGAACAGCATCCTCTCTTAGGGTTTCAAATCGTTCCTTTCTGCTCAAGGACTCCATTGGTCGATTGCCTTCCTTTCACTGGTTGCCGAATCATTCCGTATGCACTCTCAGACCGGCGTAATCTTGGTAGGGTTTGCAGATGTAAAAGACACCTCGATAGGGTCGCCGTAGATCGCTGTTGGTTTTAGCTAGTCATCACTGTAAGATCTGATCGATGTTATTAATGTTCTTTCTCTGTGTTTAGCTGGAAACTATCTTCTACCTTCTTGAAGCATTTCGCAAGGGAACGAAGGTAATTGCTTGCAATCTCATTTTTGATCCTATCGTTTCATTCTATGAGATGTTTAGGCCATTGGACCACAGCAATACAGGTTTATCTGATACAAATATAGTTTATACTCTTTGATTTCTTCATCTTCTGAGAAGGAACCAGCCTTTCAAGCCACGGTTTTAGCATTCTCTCTGACGTATTCCTTTTGTTTTATGAACCCTTATGTCGATCTTCTATCTTGAGGTGCCATACATGGTCATATTGAAGGAATACTTCGTAGTTACACCATGATTCCACAGAAACGAAAGGTAGCTCTTTTACTTCCTACATTTCCTCCATCTGTTCTTTTCTCTACACACTTTGTTCTTTAGCCGTGACTATTACTGCATATATGCTCATTATTGAGCGTGTATATTGATTGGGAGTCATGGTTGTTTGCATACAATTTTATCCCTGTCCTGAGCATCTCAAAACCCTTATGCTTTACTTCTCACGGCTTCAAAGGCACTGTACTGGGTACGCTGCATTACAGATCATGAACCTTCACTGGGCCGTGGCTCTGTAGCTTTTATTTCATTTTAATAGCCAGAACAAAACTCATTTTCTCTTCATGATGGGTTACTCCTGCGAGGCCATGGCTTTGTCGATTTATATGACTCGAAACCACTCATCATAAATCTGTATCTTGTTTGGTTTTCCGGAGGTTAGTATAAGGGTTGCACCTATGATGCAAGTGCAAAACAGAAATAGACAGGCGATACCATCATATGTCAGGCGTGGGACTAATGAGAAGTAGTTTGAATTTAACGCATAGGTTAGGGATAACCTGTCAGCCACTGTCCATAGGGTTATGTCTGCAACTTGAAGTCCTTTTGTTTAATAAGATCTGGTTAGCGAGTCTTGCTTGATATGTTAATCATTCTTTTGTTCAGAGATCTCGTCGCGATGTTGCCTAGGAACCTATTAACTCTTGTGTGTTCTTTTGGTATTAGTTACTAGTTGACTGAAAAATAATCATCTTTTAGCCCCAACGTCGTTCTGAAAATCCCTGAAACTGTCCAACTCTTAAAAGATCTTGGCGAGCACTTTTGGATTTGAAGATTACTAAAACCCTAAACCTCAGGCTCAACCTCTGGCCAAGTTGGCAGACAAAGACAACCTGGTTCTTTCGCAGAGTATAGAGCTGATAATCTGCAATGGTAGGACGCCTACTATCATTACATTCACGCAGAATATGTCTCTCAGATACCAGCATTTCTGACGCCTTTGGGTTTGATCTCGTGTGTTCCATTTCCTCTACTTTCTCTGTTAAAATGGGCAGATGGGAGCAAATTCGCTACATGGGGAGCTCTGCTGGGGCATTGAACAAATGGCAACAGAGAAGAATGGAAGAGAAGAAAGTTACAGCTTGCCAGGGCAAAAACATAATCCTCCAGAGGAGAGAGAACCATTGAGGATATTTTACGAGTCATTGTAAGAACAGATACCCACAAGCGAAATGGCAACCATTTGAACGGAATCAACAACAGTTGGCAATAAAAATGATCAAATCAACGTTATTCTGCTGTTGCTGCATGCAAACTCATCATAATTGAATCATTAAATTAGAAAAAAACTATTTGCGGCCATGTACCTAGGGTGTGCTCATAGGCAAGTCTGCATCTGTTTCAGGTCCACATCAGTTCTGAGCAACATATCTCACTTACAGTCATCAGGAGTGGAGGACCTAGAAATCCAGAAGGAGACAGACTAAGAGGCAAATAATTTAATAAGTTTCGTGCAAGAAGGATGTAACTGATCGAAGCAATGCAAGTGCATCCAAAAAAAAAAAAAAAGAGAGAACTTCTTGCAACACTAGTGTTGGCCATGCCTCTCCTAGAATAGCTGGACCTTTATAAGTTTAAGATAAGGCTTCATCCATCCTTTACTAAAATTATCTGCTTTATCCCACCATATTTGTGTTCTGTGCATCTGTACAAGTCCCTGTATTCTAATCACATCGTTTAAGTGGGCATCAAATGTGTTATTTTCTCCACCACTGAACAGCTGTCACTTAAATAGAATCAATGCTTCATAGCATTTGCACACTTGCATTTGTAGAATTGAATTTCGCAAAGATCGGAGAGCGAAATGAATATCTACTTAAGATGTGTCAACAGATATACAATTACCACCACCACTACGATCATTAAATTTGCGTCACTCAACCAACCTGCTGTAAAAGTTGTCAAAGTTTGCTCTCACCCGTAACTGTTATCTAATAATTGGTTCCAGCCGTATTATAATCTGTTTTAACAATTTCATTTGAGAACTTATCAACTGCCGTCCTTATAATTTGCTTGTATTAATAGATTAGGTTCCCTGCATTGCAAAACCGGGAAAAGTTGTTATATCTGACCAGTCCACTCCATAGCTAGGGGGATTGAAGTCATGCTGGCCTGCAAACAGTTGATTACTATCAGTCTGAGCGAATTATAATCATCCGGGAAAGATCGCCCTTGCCTTGAACGAATTCATTGGCTAAGTGTTGTCTATTTTGTCTTGCATCGATTACTACTGCTTTCACAGCGAATCTGGAGGAGTATTGCCTGAAATGCATTATGTTATGTATTTGCTAGATTGCTGTTACCAGCCAATCGCCACCTTGGGTATATTTGCAGCCAC
The DNA here is from genome assembly GCA_027924645.1 of Cunninghamia lanceolata. Classification (NCBI taxonomy): domain Eukaryota; kingdom Viridiplantae; phylum Streptophyta; class Pinopsida; order Cupressales; family Cupressaceae; genus Cunninghamia; species Cunninghamia lanceolata. The sequence continues at coordinate 9,655,232 of BSBN01000837.1, read as the reverse complement.
TGCAATCATAACCCTTCCAATCGCTGCAGATTTAACTGTGATCTCAATATTAAAGTTTAAGGTATACATTTAACTCGAGGAGATGAATAATGCAGCCTCCGCATTTGTCTTATCCAAACATCCAAATGACACTACAATTATTAACAGTTTGAAACTTTGAAATCTAAAAGTTAGTCGAGTTATGATGTAGATCGTCCTTGTCTTGGCTGGGCGCTCTTCTGAAGGAATTCAACTCTGTAGAACGCTGCCCATAGAAGCTAGCCTACATCACATACCTTCTACAATCAGGTCAATGCACATAGAACGCTGTTTCTGTCAACTAGATGCATCGTATACCATAGTTCAACCTCTTTTAACAGCAATTTTGGTTTATAACTAGAATATCACCGTGGTTGTTTTCACATTGCTGAGACGTCTGAGAGGTTCCTTCCTCCAGGTTACACCTTCACACCAGTGCACAGACTTCAATCAGACCACACAACCAACACAAACTTAGCAGTTATCTCGAAGATGTAGATTGGCGCTCCTCCGAAGGCCAGTGCAGCGAGGGAATTCAACCGAGTACATACAGAAATCAACTGTCGAATCCTACAGAATGATTGAGATGTCAATGTTTGTCCGAAATGACTGGTTAAGGACTGATGCTATCCATTTCTCTGGAAAAAAAAATAGTCAATAGCAATTTTACATCTTAGTAGTAAAATATCTCAAGCTGTTCGCATAGGGCGCATTTACGATTGTTCTCTTGAGAAGTTATATCACCACGGATAGGATCAACTTCAGAAATAACTTCAAATCATCATAAAAGAATCTATTTGGTTGAGCTCGCTAGAACGTCTGCAAGATCGTATGAAGGTTAACAAACATTTCGTGATTGAACTCTCCTCGTGTAGTTATCGTTCAGCCGTAAGATATCTCTCCTAGCGTTATTATCCTTTATAGAATAAAGTTAATTGGACAAGATTGAAGGAAAGTATATAAAGATCGTATCGTTATGAAAGTGTCAAATGGTAAACAGAAATTAAGTGGTTCTTTTATTATTATTGTAATGTTTTAATTAATCAATTTATTTATCTTTTGAAACAAAATAAAGATTAGTTAGAGATTTTGTGGCAAGGTATTAATTTAATTGTTGAAATATAATGTTGATTTTATTTCAGAAGCTGTTTGCATTGAACTGAGAATGGATTGTAGTATTTCATCTCTTGAATTTTGAATTGAATTGATTGAGTGTTGTAATGAGTCGTATTGAGGTTGTTCAAACCCGAATTCCAGAGGCTAAGTCGTCAATATTGAGTATTTGCAGCTTGTGTATTGTTGATGTTGTAATTACGATGTAATAGTGTTTATGTGTATCAAACAAAGTATGAAGTATAATGAGGTTCTGTCAAGGTTGAATGATGTGTTTGGTAAAGTATTAAGCTCTAGATGAGATATCAGACCTCTTGTGATTTTATTGTACCGTTTTGTCGTAATTGTTGTTTGGAGAGACCTGGTATCTGTGAAAGTGTAAAATGTTGTAATGCTATAGGCGATGGATAACAATTGGTGTTATGATTCTGTTTGTAATGCAAGAGGGTTTATGCCTTGCGATGAACACGTATGTGTATTGCTATAATGCCGTGTATGATGGTTAAGGTTTACTAGGTGTAAGGAAGGAGAGTGGCTTTCAACGTGGGGCCGGCGCCCAGAGTGGCAGTCAGGATAACCCGTTGGAAGTAGATTAATCAAGTGATAACCTAAAAATGAATTAGGGGGTTAAGGGTAGATTTCACATTAATAAGATTAATGGATTCCTCTCCCATGGCCTGTAGTGCTTGTTTAGACTAAGGATGGGTAGAGAAGGCCTGGTTGGCATGATTGACTTCCTTGTCCTCATGAAAGGAAGGTCGATTCCGCATGTGTCACCCTATGGGGCCGGCGCCTAGTGAGAGGCTGTCAGGATAACCATAGATGGGGGCCGGCGCCTAGTGAGAGGCTGTCACGATAACCCATGTTAGGACCATGCGATGACACTCTCCCTACTACAACCTAGCATTCCTTGTTCGGTCTCTCCTCATTTGTTTTGTGTCGCCTCTGGAAGTAAAGTGAAAGTTAAGTTAAGTTATGTTGTGTTGTATTGATATTGCCATGTGTTGTGTTGGCGTTTGGTCGTCCCTTGTTCTTGTTTGTCTCTTGACTGCCTGACTGTTGTTGTTTGGGACCTCATGTTAACTCCTAGCTCGGGGGGTGGACCTTTGGGTTCCACATGGTCGGGTGGAAGAGCTATTTTATCCATTGGTTCTCTTGTCAGGATCTTATGCAGAAAGGATTTGTTCCAGTTGTACTTGTTCCTATGGTGATGATGTAAGTGCATAACCTTGTACCAGATTTGTGTAACAGAACATTTATTGTGTATGTAATTCTGATGTAGTCTACAAATGGTGATATCATGATGTACTCATGTGTAAGGAAAGCATATCTGTTGTGTACTTAATTATGTAGATGGTATTACATTATTTGTCGACATGCAATGAATATGAATCAGTTGTTCAATTATGCATTGGATTGGATCAGTTGTTGATGTATGTTAATTTGTGTTAGTCGATTTGTAAGTGATGCAGCCTTGGACCCTTAGAGAATATGTTGTAAGTAGTTGTGTTAACGTTGCTTATTCATTTTGAAAAAAAAAATTTCCTGTTTCATATTGCAAAAGTGTGTATTCTTTAAGGCGTTCAAGGCGGGCGTTACATCTGGTATCAGAGCCAGGTTTAAACACTGGGTACTCTGGGTGTGCATAGTCCCATTATGTTGTCCTAGTTGCTTAAACTCTGTAGATTTTCTTCTTCCTTTGTCATCCTTGCCTAACAGCGTGAGGGTGTCCCTTGGCAGTGTATACATAGGTAGATGCCTAGAGGTTAAGGTAGAGGTAGTTGGCATGTAGAGATCCATTCCCCTGCATATGATATCTGCCATACGGTCAAAGAAATGCATGAGTCAAGGTTGTCAGTTGTTTGCCATGATGGTGAACAATTTGGAATTAGGGGAGAGTCGAGAGGTGTCTCTCGACGATCATCCTATCCTTAAGGAGCTTTGGTTGGTTAGAGGAGTTGTCAGGTAGAGGACTAGATGCTTGTACCTCCTCGTGTGAAGTGTGCATTCTGGGATGTTCTTAGTGCTTATGTAGAGCCCTTATTGTGTGGAATAAAAAGTTGAGGATAACCTGACGTTGTTCCCTCCTTCCTCGTTTGGTGGCTAGTATCTAGTCACGCAGTGTTGTACAGTGCAATTTCAAAGATTGTGTATTTTCCTTATAATTTTTGATGATTATCTATTAATTGAAAAGGCCGACACTTTGTTTATATTTGATTGTGATGGTTTAGCCACATCTTGTGAACTTCATTTGTGCGTAACCCTTGTGGTTACATTTGGTTTAGTGATTGAAATGTGCGCATTTCTTGTTTTGTTGATGAAATCTAATCTTTATTTTATATTTGTATCTGACTTTGGTGGCTAAACTAGTTTTTCCTTATTGTTTTCGACGTCGGCTGTGTGTCGTATTGTGATTTCTCTCCAAGGATGTATGAGGCAGACTTGGTGAGCGTATACGAGGAAGTAGATACAGGGAACTCTGAGGAAGGGGATATCCGAGGCTAGGACTATTTCTTGGAGGCTAATTAAATTTTGCTGTAGGAGTTAGGTCATTGTTGTCTTGTTTGGATGGGCTAACCATGTGTGTGTGCCCTAGCACCATCAAGTTTCAGAGTGTGTGGTATGGAATGTGCGAGGTAGATGTTTGCTTTTGGCTCATAGATTTTTGTGTTATGCCTTAGTAGGTCAGTTACCGGTGTCCAGAGGGATCCTTGTGTAGCCTTGAGATGTGATTCATGGTAATTTGAATTCGTGTAGGTGTGTTAAATCATGTATATAGTGCTTATAAAATGATAAATTTTGGTACCATGCTGCTAAAGGTGTAAAGTCAGTATATCAAGACTTTTCTGTTAATAGATCTCATGCTCAGTGTGTGCTTCCATGTTTGCATAGTGTTGTGAAAACTGCCCAAACTCAATACATTTCACCCATATTTGTTCGCAGGCTTCCAGGAGTAAGCCTGATCCTAGGGGGGGAGGATGTAGTGCCCCTCGTCTCATCGTCCATCGGATCGATGTTTGCTTAAACTTTATAGTGTCCTAGACCGTAGAAGATGGATTTCTTGTTATCTTGTTACTTCATTGTGAACTTAATTGTTAAGATAACAGATGTTGATGTTGGATTATGCCATTTTATGCTTTACAATTTGATAAATGAATTGATGTTTAGATGCTTTGATGTTATTCATTATATGGATTGGAAGTTAGTTGATCATTTTATGTCGTAGATTAGTAATCTGATACTCTGTTTAATATAGTTGATTGTTATTTATAAACGTGAATGGAACAGTGTTGTATTACTCGTTCTCGAGTACCCTACCTCACTGCGATTTCCATTCACGATAGGACTGCATGTGATGTATATGTATATCTTGTTACGGTTAACTGTGCGTTGCTGCAGGATGCAGGTACTTGGCATCGACTCCACCTGATTGCAGGTCTGAGCGTGCCTTCGCCAATGGATTAGTTGGTTGGAGTTAACAGGAGGTCCCTAGTCAGTGTTCCTTCGTCGTCAGTTTACCCTTGTGGTTATTGATTGTCATTTCGCCCATGTCTCACTGTCAGGTAATATTGTATTTTGGAGTCAAACCAAGTTCAAAGGTGTTTAAGTATGTGCGGTAATGTTGTGCTTTAATTAGAATTATTCTACGGAAGAGTATAAGTGTTGTTAAATGGGCATAATGCCGTTAGTTGTCGATTTTAGCTATAAATAAATTACTATTTTAATAGAAGTGTTGTTGATAAATAAAGTTGTAAGAAGTTTGTATTATTCAATATAATATTAATTATAATAAATATTTAAATAAATAAATAGTTATAGCCACACTTGTAAATTGTGTTTCACAACTGGATTAATAAAATAAATTATAGGATAGTACAAAATTATAGATAGTTGAAGTAGTACTATTCTATTAATGATAATATTTTGGGGTCGGCTATAAAGAAAATAATAATAAAATAAAGTATCTAATAATTGGGAATCATTATATTAAATTAAAAAAATACATATTCGTAAAAAGAAGTTTCTCGGAATCTTGTGGGAAGCCCTAGGAGAAGAGAAAGAGACTGAGTTATAAAGGAATGGTCGGTGCAACAAGGAGGATCATCACAGGGGTAAGGAAAGAAGCAGCGGAGAACTGCAACAATTGGAGCGGGTTCGTCGCGGTGATTGCGAAATCAGGTTCCATCGAATGCCTTATCTCTGAACTTCCTTTCAATCTGCAAATGTTTTTATAGTTTGTTTGATCCCGCATAGTTCGGCAGTCTGTCCTTTCTGTGTGTGAACAGCATCCTCTCTTAGGGTTTCAAATCGTTCCTTTCTGCTCAAGGACTCCATTGGTCGATTGCCTTCCTTTCACTGGTTGCCGAATCATTCCGTATGCACTCTCAGACCGGCGTAATCTTGGTAGGGTTTGCAGATGTAAAAGACACCTTGATAGGGTCGCCGTAGATCGCTGTTGGTTTTAGCTAGTCGTCACTGTAAGATCTGATCGATGTTATTAATGTTCTTTCTCTGTGTTTAGCTGGAAACTATCTTCTACCTTCTTGAAGCATTTCGCAAGGGAACGAAGGTAATTGCTTGCAATCTCATTTTTGATCCTATCGTTTCATTCTATGAGATGTTTAGGCCATTGGACCACAGCAATACAGGTTTATCTGATACAAATATAGTTTATACTCTTTGATTTCTTCATCTTCTGAGAAGGAACCAGCCTTTCAAGCCACGGTTTTAGCATTCTCTCTGACGTATTCCTTTTGTTTTATGAACCCTTATGTCGATCTTCTATCTTGAGGTGCCATACATGGTCATATTGAAGGAATACTTCGTAGTTACACCATGATTCCACAGAAACGAAAGGTAGCTCTTTTACTTCCTACATTTCCTCCATCTGTTCTTTTCTCTACACACTTTGTTCTTTAGCCGTGACTATTACTGCATATATGCTCATTATTGAGCGTGTATATTGATTGGGAGTCATGGTTGTTTGCATACAATTTTATCCCTGTCCTGAGCATCTCAAAACCCTTATGCTTTACTTCTCACGGCTTCAAAGGCACTGTACTGGGTACGCTGCATTACAGATCATGAACCTTCACTGGGCCGTGGCTCTGTAGCTTTTATTTCATTTTAATAGCCAGAACAAAACTCATTTTCTCTTCATGATGGGTTACTCCTGCGAGGCCATGGCTTTGTCGATTTATATGACTCGAAACCACTCATCATAAATCTGTATCTTGTTTGGTTTTCCGGAGGTTAGTATAAGGGTTGCACCTATGATGCAAGTGCAAAACAGAAATAGACAGGCGATACCATCATATGTCAGGCGTGGGACTAATGAGAAGTAGTTTGAATTTAACGCATAGGTTAGGGATAACCTGTCAGCCACTGTCCATAGGGTTATGTCTGCAACTTGAAGTCCTTTTGTTTAATAAGATCTGGTTAGCGAGTCTTGCTTGATATGTTAATCATTCTTTTGTTCAGAGATCTCGTCGCGATGTTGCCTAGGAACCTATTAACTCTTGTGTGTTCTTTTGGTATTAGTTACTAGTTGACTGAAAAATAATCATCTTTTAGCCCCAACGTCGTTCTGAAAATCCCTGAAACTGTCCAACTCTGTAAAAGATCTTGGCGAGCACTTTTGGATTTGAAGATTACTAAAACCCTAAACCTCAGGCTCAACCTCTGGCCAAGTTGGCAGACAAAGACAACCTGGTTCTTTCGCAGAGTATAGAGCTGATAATCTGCAATGGTAGGACGCCTACTATCATTACATTCACGCAGAATATGTCTCTCAGATACCAGCATTTCTGACGCCTTTGGGTTTGATCTCGTGTGTTCCATTTCCTCTACTTTCTCTGTTAAAATGGGCAGATGGGAGCAAATTCGCTACATGGGGAGCTCTGCTGGGGCATTGAACAAATGGCAACAGAGAAGAATGGAAGAGAAGAAAGTTACAGCTTGCCAGGGCAAAAACATAATCCTCCAGAGGAGAGAGAACCATTGAGGATATTTTACGAGTCATTGTAAGAACAGATACCCACAAGCGAAATGGCAACCATTTGAACGGAATCAACAACAGTTGGCAATAAAAATGATCAAATCAACGTTATTCTGCTGTTGCTGCATGCAAACTCATCATAATTGAATCATTAAATTAGAAAAAAACTATTTGCGGCCATGTACCTAGGGTGTGCTCATAGGCAAGTCTGCATCTGTTTCAGGTCCACATCAGTTCTGAGCAACATATCTCACTTACAGTCATCAGGAGTGGAGGACCTAGAAATCCAGAAGGAGACAGACTAAGAGGCAAATAATTTAATAAGTTTCGTGCAAGAAGGATGTAACTGATCGAAGCAATGCAAGTGCATCCAAAAAAAAAAAAAAAGAGAGAACTTCTTGCAACACTAGTGTTGGCCATGCCTCTCCTAGAATAGCTGGACCTTTATAAGTTTAAGATAAGGCTTCATCCATCCTTTACTAAAATTATCTGCTTTATCCCACCATATTTGTGTTCTGTGCATCTGTACAAGTCCCTGTATTCTAATCACATCGTTTAAGTGGGCATCAAATGTGTTATTTTCTCCACCACTGAACAGCTGTCACTTAAATAGAATCAATGCTTCATAGCATTTGCACACTTGCATTTGTAGAATTGAATTTCGCAAAGATCGGAGAGCGAAATGAATATCTACTTAAGATGTGTCAACAGATATACAATTACCACCACCACTACGATCATTAAATTTGCGTCACTCAACCAACCTGCTGTAAAAGTTGTCAAAGTTTGCTCTCACCCGTAACTGTTATCTAATAATTGGTTCCAGCCGTATTATAATCTGTTTTAACAATTTCATTTGAGAACTTATCAACTGCCGTCCTTATAATTTGCTTGTATTAATAGATTAGGTTCCCTGCATTGCAAAACCGGGAAAAGTTGTTATATCTGACCAGTCCACTCCATAGCTAGGGGGATTGAAGTCATGCTGGCCTGCAAACAGTTGATTACTATCAGTCTGAGCGAATTATAATCATCCGGGAAAGATCGCCCTTGCCTTGAACGAATTCATTGGCTAAGTGTTGTCTATTTTGTCTTGCATCGATTACTACTGCTTTCACAGCGAATCTGGAGGAGTATTGCCTGAAATGCATTATGTTATGTATTTGCTAGATTGCTGTTACCAGCCAATCGCCACCTTGGGTATATTTGCAGCCACTGCAATCATAACCCTTCCAATCGCTGCAGATTTAACTGTGATCTCAATATTAAAGTTTAAGGTATACATTTAACTCGAGGAGATGAATAATGCAGCCTCCGCATTTGTCTTATCCAAACATCCAAATGACACTACAATTATTAACAGTTTGAAACTTTGAAATCTAAAAGTTAGTCGAGTTATGATGTAGATCGTCCTTGTCTTGGCTGGGCGCTCTTCTGAAGGAATTCAACTCTGTAGAACGCTGCCCATAGAAGCTAGCCTACATCACATACCTTCTACAATCAGGTCAATGCACATAGAACGCTGTTTCTGTCAACTAGATGCATCGTATACCATAGTTCAACCTCTTTTAACAGCAATTTTGGTTTATAACTAGAATATCACCGTGGTTGTTTTCACATTGCTGAGACGTCTGAGAGGTTCCTTCCTCCAGGTTACACCTTCACACCAGTGCACAGACTTCAATCAGACCACACAACCAACACAAACTTAGCAGTTATCTCGAAGATGTAGATTGGCGCTCCTCCGAAGGCCAGTGCAGCGAGGGAATTCAACCGAGTACATACAGAAATCAACTGTCGAATCCTACAGAATGATTGAGATGTCAATGTTTGTCCGAAATGACTGGTTAAGGACTGATGCTATCCATTTCTCTGGAAAAAAAAATAGTCAATAGCAATTTTACATCTTAGTAGTAAAATATCTCAAGCTGTTCGCATAGGGCGCATTTACGATTGTTCTCTTGAGAAGTTATATCACCACGGATAGGATCAACTTCAGAAATAACTTCAAATCATCATAAAAGAATCTATTTGGTTGAGCTCGCTAGAACGTCTGCAAGATCGTATGAAGGTTAACAAACATTTCGTGATTGAACTCTCCTCGTGTAGTTATCGTTCAGCCGTAAGATATCTCTCCTAGCGTTATTATCCTTTATAGAATAAAGTTAATTGGACAAGATTGAAGGAAAGTATATAAAGATCGTATCGTTATGAAAGTGTCAAATGGTAAACAGAAATTAAGTGGTTCTTTTATTATTATTGTAATGTTTTAATTAATCAATTTATTTATCTTTTGAAACAAAATAAAGATTAGTTAGAGATTTTGTGGCAAGGTATTAATTTAATTGTTGAAATATAATGTTGATTTTATTTCAGAAGCTGTTTGCATTGAACTGAGAATGGATTGTAGTATTTCATCTCTTGAATTTTGAATTGAATTGATTGAGTGTTGTAATGAGTCGTATTGAGGTTGTTCAAACCCGAATTCCAGAGGCTAAGTCGTCAATATTGAGTATTTGCAGCTTGTGTATTGTTGATGTTGTAATTACGATGTAATAGTGTTTATGTGTATCAAACAAAGTATGAAGTATAATGAGGTTCTGTCAAGGTTGAATGATGTGTTTGGTAAAGTATTAAGCTCTAGATGAGATATCAGACCTCTTGTGATTTTATTGTACCGTTTTGTCGTAATTGTTGTTTGGAGAGACCTGGTATCTGTGAAAGTGTAAAATGTTGTAATGCTATAGGCGATGGATAACAATTGGTGTTATGATTCTGTTTGTAATGCAAGAGGGTTTATGCCTTGCGATGAACACGTATGTGTATTGCTATAATGCCGTGTATGATGGTTAAGGTTTACTAGGTGTAAGGAAGGAGAGTGGCTTTCAACGTGGGGCCGGCGCCCAGAGTGGCAGTCAGGATAACCCGTTGGAAGTAGATTAATCAAGTGATAACCTAAAAATGAATTAGGGGGTTAAGGGTAGATTTCACATTAATAAGATTAATGGATTCCTCTCCCATGGCCTGTAGTGCTTGTTTAGACTAAGGATGGGTAGAGAAGGCCTGGTTGGCATGATTGACTTCCTTGTCCTCATGAAAGGAAGGTCGATTCCGCATGTGTCACCCTATGGGGCCGGCGCCTAGTGAGAGGCTGTCAGGATAACCATAGATGGGGGCCGGCGCCTAGTGAGAGGCTGTCACGATAACCCATGTTAGGACCATGCGATGACACTCTCCCTACTACAACCTAGCATTCCTTGTTCGGTCTCTCCTCATTTGTTTTGTGTCGCCTCTGGAAGTAAAGTGAAAGTTAAGTTAAGTTATGTTGTGTTGTATTGATATTGCCATGTGTTGTGTTGGCGTTTGGTCGTCCCTTGTTCTTGTTTGTCTCTTGACTGCCTGACTGTTGTTGTTTGGGACCTCATGTTAACTCCTAGCTCGGGGGGTGGACCTTTGGGTTCCACATGGTCGGGTGGAAGAGCTATTTTATCCATTGGTTCTCTTGTCAGGATCTTATGCAGAAAGGATTTGTTCCAGTTGTACTTGTTCCTATGGTGATGATGTAAGTGCATAACCTTGTACCAGATTTGTGTAACAGAACATTTATTGTGTATGTAATTCTGATGTAGTCTACAAATGGTGATATCATGATGTACTCATGTGTAAGGAAAGCATATCTGTTGTGTACTTAATTATGTAGATGGTATTACATTATTTGTCGACATGCAATGAATATGAATCAGTTGTTCAATTATGCATTGGATTGGATCAGTTGTTGATGTATGTTAATTTGTGTTAGTCGATTTGTAAGTGATGCAGCCTTGGACCCTTAGAGAATATGTTGTAAGTAGTTGTGTTAACGTTGCTTATTCATTTTGAAAAAAAAAATTTCCTGTTTCATATTGCAAAAGTGTGTATTCTTTAAGGCGTTCAAGGCGGGCGTTACATCTGGTATCAGAGCCAGGTTTAAACACTGGGTACTCTGGGTGTGCATAGTCCCATTATGTTGTCCTAGTTGCTTAAACTCTGTAGATTTTCTTCTTCCTTTGTCATCCTTGCCTAACAGCGTGAGGGTGTCCCTTGGCAGTGTATACATAGGTAGATGCCTAGAGGTTAAGGTAGAGGTAGTTGGCATGTAGAGATCCATTCCCCTGCATATGATATCTGCCATACGGTCAAAGAAATGCATGAGTCAAGGTTGTCAGTTGTTTGCCATGATGGTGAACAATTTGGAATTAGGGGAGAGTCGAGAGGTGTCTCTCGACGATCATCCTATCCTTAAGGAGCTTTGGTTGGTTAGAGGAGTTGTCAGGTAGAGGACTAGATGCTTGTACCTCCTCGTGTGAAGTGTGCATTCTGGGATGTTCTTAGTGCTTATGTAGAGCCCTTATTGTGTGGAATAAAAAGTTGAGGATAACCTGACGTTGTTCCCTCCTTCCTCGTTTGGTGGCTAGTATCTAGTCACGCAGTGTTGTACAGTGCAATTTCAAAGATTGTGTATTTTCCTTATAATTTTTGATGATTATCTATTAATTGAAAAGGCCGACACTTTGTTTATATTTGATTGTGATGGTTTAGCCACATCTTGTGAACTTCATTTGTGCGTAACCCTTGTGGTTACATTTGGTTTAGTGATTGAAATGTGCGCATTTCTTGTTTTGTTGATGAAATCTAATCTTTATTTTATATTTGTATCTGACTTTGGTGGCTAAACTAGTTTTTCCTTATTGTTTTCGACGTCGGCCGTGTGTCGTATTGTGATTTCTCTCCAAGGATGTATGAGGCAGACTTGGTGAGCGTATACGAGGAAGTAGATACAGGGAACTCTGAGGAAGGGGATATCCGAGGCTAGGACTATTTCTTGGAGGCTAATTAAATTTTGCTGTAGGAGTTAGGTCATTGTTGTCTTGTTTGGATGGGCTAACCATGTGTGTGTGCCCTAGCACCATCAAGTTTCAGAGTGTGTGGTATGGAATGTGCGAGGTAGATGTTTGCTTTTGGCTCATAGATTTTTGTGTTATGCCTTAGTAGGTCAGTTACCGGTGTCCAGAGGGATCCTTGTGTAGCCTTGAGATGTGATTCATGGTAATTTGAATTCGTGTAGGTGTGTTAAATCATGTATATAGTGCTTATAAAATGATAAATTTTGGTACCATGCTGCTAAAGGTGTAAAGTCAGTATATCAAGACTTTTCTGTTAATAGATCTCATGCTCAGTGTGTGCTTCCATGTTTGCATAGTGTTGTGAAAACTGCCCAAACTCAATACATTTCACCCATATTTGTTCGCAGGCTTCCAGGAGTAAGCCTGATCCTAGGGGGGGAGGATGTAGTGCCCCTCGTCTCATCGTCCATCGGATCGATGTTTGCTTAAACTTTATAGTGTCCTAGACCGTAGAAGATGGATTTCTTGTTATCTTGTTACTTCATTGTGAACTTAATTGTTAAGATAACAGATGTTGATGTTGGATTATGCCATTTTATGCTTTACAATTTGATAAATGAATTGATGTTTAGATGCTTTGATGTTATTCATTATATGGATTGGAAGTTAGTTGATCATTTTATGTCGTAGATTAGTAATCTGATACTCTGTTTAATATAGTTGATTGTTATTTATAAACGTGAATGGAACAGTGTTGTATTACTCGTTCTCGAGTACCCTACCTCACTGCGATTTCCATTCACGATAGGACTGCATGTGATGTATATGTATATCTTGTTACGGTTAACTGTGCGTTGCTGCAGGATGCAGGTACTTGGCATCGACTCCACCTGATTGCAGGTCTGAGCGTGCCTTCGCCAATGGATTAGTTGGTTGGAGTTAACAGGAGGTCCCTAGTCAGTGTTCCTTCGTCGTCAGTTTACCCTTGTGGTTATTGATTGTCATTTCGCCCATGTCTCACTGTCAGGTAATATTGTATTTTGGAGTCAAACCAAGTTCAAAGGTGTTTAAGTATGTGCGGTAATGTTGTGCTTTAATTAGAATTATTCTACGGAAGAGTATAAGTGTTGTTAAATGGGCATAATGCCGTTAGTTGTCAATTTTAGCTATAAATAAATTACTATTTTAATAGAAGTGTTGTTGATAAATAAAGTTGTAAGAAGTTTGTATTATTCAATATAATATTAATTATAATAAATATTTAAATAAATAAATAGTTATAGCCACACTTGTAAATTGTGTTTCACAACTGGATTAATAAAATAAATTATAGGATAGTACAAAATTATAGATAGTTGAAGTAGTACTATTCTATTAATGATAATATTTTGGGGTCGGCTATAAAGAAAATAATAATAAAATAAAGTATCTAATAATTGGGAATCATTATATTAAATTAAAAAAATACATATTCGTAAAAAGAAGTTTCTCGGAATCTTGTGGGAAGCCCTAGGAGAAGAGAAAGAGACTGAGTTATAAAGGAATGGTCGGTGCAACAAGGAGGATCATCACAGGGGTAAGGAAAGAAGCAGCGGAGAACTGCAACAATTGGAGCGGGTTCGTCGCGGTGATTGCGAAATCAGGTTCCATCGAATGCCTTATCTCTGAACTTCCTTTCAATCTGCAAATGTTTTTATAGTTTGTTTGATCCCGCATAGTTCGGCAGTCTGTCCTTTCTGTGTGTGAACAGCATCCTCTCTTAGGGTTTCAAATCGTTCCTTTCTGCTCAAGGACTCCATTGGTCGATTGCCTTCCTTTCACTGGTTGCCGAATCATTCCGTATGCACTCTCAGACCGGCGTAATCTTGGTAGGGTTTGCAGATGTAAAAGACACCTCGATAGGGTCGCCGTAGATCGCTGTTGGTTTTAGCTAGTCGTCACTGTAAGATCTGATCGATGTTATTAATGTTCTTTCTCTGTGTTTAGCTGGAAACTATCTTCTACCTTCTTGAAGCATTTCGCAAGGGAACGAAGGTAATTGCTTGCAATCTCATTTTTGATCCTATCGTTTCATTCTATGAGATGTTTAGGCCATTGGACCACAGCAATACAGGTTTATCTGATACAAATATAGTTTATACTCTTTGATTTCTTCATCTTCTGAGAAGGAACCAGCCTTTCAAGCCACGGTTTTAGCATTCTCTCTGACGTATTCCTTTTGTTTTATGAACCCTTATGTCGATCTTCTATCTTGAGGTGCCATACATGGTCATATTGAAGGAATACTTCGTAGTTACACCATGATTCCACAGAAACGAAAGGTAGCTCTTTTACTTCCTACATTTCCTCCATCTGTTCTTTTCTCTACACACTTTGTTCTTTAGCCGTGACTATTACTGCATATATGCTCATTATTGAGCGTGTATATTGATTGGGAGTCATGGTTGTTTGCATACAATTTTATCCCTGTCCTGAGCATCTCAAAACCCTTATGCTTTACTTCTCACGGCTTCAAAGGCACTGTACTGGGTACGCTGCATTACAGATCATGAACCTTCACTGGGCCGTGGCTCTGTAGCTTTTATTTCATTTTAATAGCCAGAACAAAACTCATTTTCTCTTCATGATGGGTTACTCCTGCGAGGCCATGGCTTTGTCGATTTATATGACTCGAAACCACTCATCATAAATCTGTATCTTGTTTGGTTTTCCGGAGGTTAGTATAAGGGTTGCACCTATGATGCAAGTGCAAAACAGAAATAGACAGGCGATACCATCATATGTCAGGCGTGGGACTAATGAGAAGTAGTTTGAATTTAACGCATAGGTTAGGGATAACCTGTCAGCCACTGTCCATAGGGTTATGTCTGCAACTTGAAGTCCTTTTGTTTAATAAGATCTGGTTAGCGAGTCTTGCTTGATATGTTAATCATTCTTTTGTTCAGAGATCTCGTCGCGATGTTGCCTAGGAACCTATTAACTCTTGTGTGTTCTTTTGGTATTAGTTACTAGTTGACTGAAAAATAATCATCTTTTAGCCCCAACGTCGTTCTGAAAATCCCTGAAACTGTCCAACTCTGTAAAAGATCTTGGCGAGCACTTTTGGATTTGAAGATTACTAAAACCCTAAACCTCAGGCTCAACCTCTGGCCAAGTTGGCAGACAAAGACAACCTGGTTCTTTCGCAGAGTATAGAGCTGATAATCTGCAATGGTAGGACGCCTACTATCATTACATTCACGCAGAATATGTCTCTCAGATACCAGCATTTCTGACGCCTTTGGGTTTGATCTCGTGTGTTCCATTTCCTCTACTTTCTCTGTTAAAATGGGCAGATGGGAGCAAATTCGCTACATGGGGAGCTCTGCTGGGGCATTGAACAAATGGCAACAGAGAAGAATGGAAGAGAAGAAAGTTACAGCTTGCCAGGGCAAAAACATAATCCTCCAGAGGAGAGAGAACCATTGAGGATATTTTACGAGTCATTGTAAGAACAGATACCCACAAGCGAAATGGCAACCATTTGAACGGAATCAACAACAGTTGGCAATAAAAATGATCAAATCAACGTTATTCTGCTGTTGCTGCATGCAAACTCATCATAATTGAATCATTAAATTAGAAAAAAACTATTTGCGGCCATGTACCTAGGGTGTGCTCATAGGCAAGTCTGCATCTGTTTCAGGTCCACATCAGTTCTGAGCAACATATCTCACTTACAGTCATCAGGAGTGGAGGACCTAGAAATCCAGAAGGAGACAGACTAAGAGGCAAATAATTTAATAAGTTTCGTGCAAGAAGGATGTAACTGATCGAAGCAATGCAAGTGCATCCAAAAAAAAAAAAAAAGAGAGAACTTCTTGCAACACTAGTGTTGGCCATGCCTCTCCTAGAATAGCTGGACCTTTATAAGTTTAAGATAAGGCTTCATCCATCCTTTACTAAAATTATCTGCTTTATCCCACCATATTTGTGTTCTGTGCATCTGTACAAGTCCCTGTATTCTAATCACATCGTTTAAGTGGGCATCAAATGTGTTATTTTCTCCACCACTGAACAGCTGTCACTTAAATAGAATCAATGCTTCATAGCATTTGCACACTTGCATTTGTAGAATTGAATTTCGCAAAGATCGGAGAGCGAAATGAATATCTACTTAAGATGTGTCAACAGATATACAATTACCACCACCACTACGATCATTAAATTTGCGTCACTCAACCAACCTGCTGTAAAAGTTGTCAAAGTTTGCTCTCACCCGTAACTGTTATCTAATAATTGGTTCCAGCCGTATTATAATCTGTTTTAACAATTTCATTTGAGAACTTATCAACTGCCGTCCTTATAATTTGCTTGTATTAATAGATTAGGTTCCCTGCATTGCAAAACCGGGAAAAGTTGTTATATCTGACCAGTCCACTCCATAGCTAGGGGGATTGAAGTCATGCTGGCCTGCAAACAGTTGATTACTATCAGTCTGAGCGAATTATAATCATCCGGGAAAGATCGCCCTTGCCTTGAACGAATTCATTGGCTAAGTGTTGTCTATTTTGTCTTGCATCGATTACTACTGCTTTCACAGCGAATCTGGAGGAGTATTGCCTGAAATGCATTATGTTATGTATTTGCTAGATTGCTGTTACCAGCCAATCGCCACCTTGGGTATATTTGCAGCCACTGCAATCATAACCCTTCCAATCGCTGCAGATTTAACTGTGATCTCAATATTAAAGTTTAAGGTATACATTTAACTCGAGGAGATGAATAATGCAGCCTCCGCATTTGTCTTATCCAAACATCCAAATGACACTACAATTATTAACAGTTTGAAACTTTGAAATCTAAAAGTTAGTCGAGTTATGATGTAGATCGTCCTTGTCTTGGCTGGGCGCTCTTCTGAAGGAATTCAACTCTGTAGAACGCTGCCCATAGAAGCTAGCCTACATCACATACCTTCTACAATCAGGTCAATGCACATAGAACGCTGTTTCTGTCAACTAGATGCATCGTATACCATAGTTCAACCTCTTTTAACAGCAATTTTGGTTTATAACTAGAATATCACCGTGGTTGTTTTCACATTGCTGAGACGTCTGAGAGGTTCCTTCCTCCAGGTTACACCTTCACACCAGTGCACAGACTTCAATCAGACCACACAACCAACACAAACTTAGCAGTTATCTCGAAGATGTAGATTGGCGCTCCTCCGAAGGCCAGTGCAGCGAGGGAATTCAACCGAGTACATACAGAAATCAACTGTCGAATCCTACAGAATGATTGAGATGTCAATGTTTGTCCGAAATGACTGGTTAAGGACTGATGCTATCCATTTCTCTGGAAAAAAAAATAGTCAATAGCAATTTTACATCTTAGTAGTAAAATATCTCAAGCTGTTCGCATAGGGCGCATTTACGATTGTTCTCTTGAGAAGTTATATCACCACGGATAGGATCAACTTCAGAAATAACTTCAAATCATCATAAAAGAATCTATTTGGTTGAGCTCGCTAGAACGTCTGCAAGATCGTATGAAGGTTAACAAACATTTCGTGATTGAACTCTCCTCGTGTAGTTATCGTTCAGCCGTAAGATATCTCTCCTAGCGTTATTATCCTTTATAGAATAAAGTTAATTGGACAAGATTGAAGGAAAGTATATAAAGATCGTATCGTTATGAAAGTGTCAAATGGTAAACAGAAATTAAGTGGTTCTTTTATTATTATTGTAATGTTTTAATTAATCAATTTATTTATCTTTTGAAACAAAATAAAGATTAGTTAGAGATTTTGTGGCAAGGTATTAATTTAATTGTTGAAATATAATGTTGATTTTATTTCAGAAGCTGTTTGCATTGAACTGAGAATGGATTGTAGTATTTCATCTCTTGAATTTTGAATTGAATTGATTGAGTGTTGTAATGAGTCGTATTGAGGTTGTTCAAACCCGAATTCCAGAGGCTAAGTCGTCAATATTGAGTATTTGCAGCTTGTGTATTGTTGATGTTGTAATTACGATGTAATAGTGTTTATGTGTATCAAACAAAGTATGAAGTATAATGAGGTTCTGTCAAGGTTGAATGATGTGTTTGGTAAAGTATTAAGCTCTAGATGAGATATCAGACCTCTTGTGATTTTATTGTACCGTTTTGTCGTAATTGTTGTTTGGAGAGACCTGGTATCTGTGAAAGTGTAAAATGTTGTAATGCTATAGGCGATGGATAACAATTGGTGTTATGATTCTGTTTGTAATGCAAGAGGGTTTATGCCTTGCGATGAACACGTATGTGTATTGCTATAATGCCGTGTATGATGGTTAAGGTTTACTAGGTGTAAGGAAGGAGAGTGGCTTTCAACGTGGGGCCGGCGCCCAGAGTGGCAGTCAGGATAACCCGTTGGAAGTAGATTAATCAAGTGATAACCTAAAAATGAATTAGGGGGTTAAGGGTAGATTTCACATTAATAAGATTAATGGATTCCTCTCCCATGGCCTGTAGTGCTTGTTTAGATTAAGGATGGGTAGAGAAGGCCTGGTTGGCATGATTGACTTCCTTGTCCTCATGAAAGGAAGGTCGATTCCGCATGTGTCACCCTATGGGGCCGGCGCCTAGTGAGAGGCTGTCAGGATAACCATAGATGGGGGCCGGCGCCTAGTGAGAGGCTGTCAGGATAACCCATGTTAGGACCATGCGATGACACTCTCCCTACTACAACCTAGCATTCCTTGTTCGGTCTCTCCTCATTTGTTTTGTGTCGCCTCTGGAAGTAAAGTGAAAGTTAAGTTAAGTTATGTTGTGTTGTATTGATATTGCCATGTGTTGTGTTGGCGTTTGGTCGTCCCTTGTTCTTGTTTGTCTCTTGACTGCCTGACTGTTGTTGTTTGGGACCTCATGTTAACTCCTAGCTCGGGGGGTGGACCTTTGGGTTCCACATGGTCGGGTGGAAGAGCTATTTTATCCATTGGTTCTCTTGTCAGGATCTTATGCAGAAAGGATTTGTTCCAGTTGTACTTGTTCCTATGGTGATGATGTAAGTGCATAACCTTGTACCAGATTTGTGTAACAGAACATTTATTGTGTATGTAATTCTGATGTAGTCTACAAATGGTGATATCATGATGTACTCATGTGTAAGGAAAGCATATCTGTTGTGTACTTAATTATGTAGATGGTATTACATTATTTGTCGACATGCAATGAATATGAATCAGTTGTTCAATTATGCATTGGATTGGATCAGTTGTTGATGTATGTTAATTTGTGTTAGTCGATTTGTAAGTGATGCAGCCTTGGACCCTTAGAGAATATGTTGTAAGTAGTTGTGTTAACGTTGCTTATTCATTTTGAAAAAAAAAATTTCCTGTTTCATATTGCAAAAGTGTGTATTCTTTAAGGCGTTCAAGGCGGGCGTTACATATTCTATCATTCTGTTGGTCTAATATTCTTTTCATTCTATCAAATTCTATGATAATATGATTCTATTATTCTATAAATCTAGTATTTTATCATTCTATCATTCTATTATTCTACAATCATATTATTCTATCTTTCTTTAATATATCCATTCTATAATTCTATCATTCTTTTATTATATATTTTTGTGATTCTATTATTCTATGAATATTATTGTATCATTCTTTCATTCTATTATTTTATTTTGTAACTCAATTATTTTTTCATTTTATAATTTTATTATTATATTATTTTATAAATCTATTTTTTATCATTATATAATTCTTTTATTCTATAATTGTATTATTCTTTACATCTATTATTATATCATTCTATAGTTCTATAATCTTATTATTATATTATTCTTAAATTATAGTATTCTATTATTCTATCATTCTATAAAACTATTACTCTATCATTCTTTCATTCTATTATTCTATCATTCTTTGATGCAAGAACTTCTGGGGATCATAACTTTTGACTCAGATGTGGGTTTTCTACGAGATTTTCTAGGTGGATGCATTATGAGGTGGAAAGTGGCTTGGCAACCGACCCTAGTGGGTTGGACCCCATCTTGGCAGTTTTTCAGGGCTTGAAACTTTCATCTTGTCCCTTAAAATAGCAATTTAGCATTTTTCTATCATTTTGTAATTCTATCACTTTATTATTCTAAATTGCTTTTACTCTATTATTCTATCATTCTTTCATTTTATTATTTGATATATCTATTATTCTATCATTATTTCATTCTATCAGTCTATAATTCTATAACTATCATTCTATAATTCTATTAGAATCATTATTTCGCTCTACCATTCAATAATTCTTTCATTCTATTATTTTGTTATTTTATTATTATATTATTCTACAATTTTGTTATCC
This sequence comes from Cunninghamia lanceolata, assembly GCA_027924645.1. Classification (NCBI taxonomy): domain Eukaryota; kingdom Viridiplantae; phylum Streptophyta; class Pinopsida; order Cupressales; family Cupressaceae; genus Cunninghamia; species Cunninghamia lanceolata. The sequence continues at coordinate 9,634,892 of BSBN01000837.1, read as the reverse complement.
TATATTTCTTTCATTCTATCATTCCATAGTTGTATCATTATATTATCATACAAATATAGTATTTTATCACTCTTTCATTGAATCATTCTATTATTTTATTATTCTATAATTCTATGGTTGTTTAATTCTGTCATTCTATTATTTTATAAACCTATTATTCTATAAGTCTATCATTCTTTCATTTTATCATTCTATAATTCTATTTTTTTTTCAATAAATCTATTATTCTATTATTCTACCATTATATTATTCTATAAATCTTTTATTCTATCATTGTTTCATTCTACCATTCTTTCATTCTACAATTCTATTATTCTATAATTCTTCCATTCTATCATTTGATTATTAATCTATTATTCTACTCTTATATCAATCTTTCATTTTATAATTCTATCTTTCTACTTTATATAAATCTTTTATACTATCATTCTATAATTTTATCATTCTATTATGATATAAATGCTTTATTCTATCAATGTTCCATTCTATCATTTTACAATTATGTTATTCCTTCATTCTATCCATTTATAATTCTATCATTCTATTATTAATTAAATCTATTATACTATCATTATATAATACTATAATTCTATAATTTAATTAATCTTTTATTCAATCATTCTATATATCTATTATTCTACAATTTAATTATTCTATCACTCTTCCATTCTATAATACAATAATTCTATCATTCTATTAAAGTATCATTATTTAATCCTAACATTCTATTATTATATATATCTAATGTTATATCATTCTTTCATTTTACCATTCTCTTATTTTATTATTCTATGATCCTATTATTCTCTCATTCTCTCGTTCTATCATTCTATTATTTCATAAATATATTATTCCATCATTGTTTCATTCTATCATTCTATCATTCTTTAAATATATTGTTGTATCATTCTTTCATTCTATAATTATATGATTCTACTATTCTATAATTATATGATTATATTATTCTATCATTCTTTCATTGTTTCATTCTATCATTCTATTATTCTATAATTACATCATTAGATAAATCTATTTTTATTTTATTCTATCATTTTTTTATTCTACAATTCTATCATGCAGTTATTATATAAATCTATTATTATATCATTATTTTAATTTACATTCTGTAATTATATTATTGTATCATTCTGTTGTTCTAATATTCTTTTCATCCTATCAAATTCTATGATTATATGATTCTATTATTCTATAAATCTAGTATTTTATCATTCTATCATTCTATTATTCTACAATTATATTATTCTATCTTTCTTCCATATATCATTCTATAATTCTATCATTCTTTTATTATATAATTTTATGATTCTATTATTCTATGAATATTATTGTATCATTCTTTCATTCTATTATTTTATATTTATATAATTATTTTATTTTGTAACTCAATTATTTTTTCATTTTATAATTTTATTATTATATTATTTTATAAATCTATTTTTTATCATTATATAATTCTATTATTATATCATTCTATAGTTCTATAATCTTATTATTCCTATTATTCTTAAATTATAGTATTCTATTACTCTATCATTCTATAAAACTATTATTCTATCATTCTTTGATGCAGTAACTTCCGGAGATCATAACTTTTGGCTCGGATGTGGGTTTTCTATGAGATTTTATGGGTGGATGCATTATGAGGTGGAAAGTGGTTTCACAACCGACCCTAGTGGGTTGGACCCCATCTTGGCACTTTTTCGGGGCTTGAAACTTTCATCTTGGCCCTCAAAATAGCAATTTAGTGTTTTTCTATCATTTTGTAATTCTATCACTTTATTATTCTAAATTCCTATTACTCTATTATTTTATTATTCTATCATTCTTTAATTATATTATTTGATATATCTATTATTCTATCATTATTTCATTCTATTAGTCTATAATTCTATTACTATCATTCTATAATTCCATTAGAATCATTATTTCACTCTACCATTCAATAATTCTTTCATTCTATTATTTTGTTATTTTATTATTATATTATTCTACAATTTTGTTATCCTATATTTCTTTCATTCTATCATTCCATAGTTGTATCAATATATTATCATACACATATAGTATTCTATCACTCTTTCATTTAATCATTCTATTATTTTATTATTCTATAATGCTATGGTTGTTTAATTCTATCATTCTATTATTTCATAAACCTATTATTCTATAAGTCTATCATTCTTTCATTTTATCATTCTATAATTCTATTTTTTTATTCTACAAATCTATTATTCTATCATTCATTCTATTGTTGTATTATTTTGTTATTCTAGTATTCTACAAGACTATTTTTCTACCAATGTTTCATTCTATTATTCTATTATTCTACCATTATATTATTCTATAAATCTTTTATTCTATCATTGTTTCATTCTACCATTCTATAATTCTATCATTCTTTCATTCTACAATTCTATTATTCTATCATTCTTCCATTCTATCATTTGATTATTAATCTATTATTCTACTATTATATCATTCTTTCATTCTTTCATTTTATAATTCTATCATTCTATTTTATATAAATGTATTATACTATCATTCTATAATTTTATCACTCTATTATCATATAAAGGCTTTATTATATCATTGTTCCATTCTGGTGCAGGGCACCTAGGAGGACCTTGGTTCCTAAAGTCATTTTGATTGCATTTTTTTTGAAAGTTGTGGTTTCATTTGTAATAAGGCTTTAGCCACAAATGTAAGGTCCTCTTGTGTGGTCAAGATGATTGGGGTAATCATATAAACCTCAATCATGCTTAGTCCACTTGGACCCTTGTTGTGCCAATTAGGCCTATAAGGTCTAGGGATTGGTTTTTATGTTTTTTTTTTTGTTTTGGTGTTTTAATATGTTTTAAGGAGTGTGTTGATCATTGGAGATCCATTGGACAAGACAAACATGTAACACCCACCTTGTACACCTTAAAGAAATACACTCTTATGCTATATGAAACAGGAATTTTTTTTTTTTTAAAGATTAAGATAACAAATAATGTTAACATAACTAACTACGACATATTCTCTAAGGATACAAGGCTGCATTACTTTACAAACCAACTAACATAATTAACATTCATCAGTAACTAATCTGAATCCATGCTCAATTAAATAACTTATTCATACTCATTGTATATCATCAAATAACAGAATCTACATGGTTAAATACATAACTGAGATGCTTTCCTTACTCATAAGTAAATCATGACATCATTACATTGCCATTTTCAGACTACATTAGAATTACATACCTTATGAATGATCTGTTACACAAATCTGGTACAAGATTACACATACATCCTCATCAATTGGGACAAGTACAACTGGAACAAATCCTTTTCTGCATATGAACTTGACAAGAATAACCAATGGATAAAATAGCTCTTCCACCCAACCATGTGGAACCCTAAGGTCCACCCCCCGAGCTAGGAGTTAACATGAGGTCCCAAACAATAACAGTCAGGTAGACATTGACAAACAAGAACAAAGGATGACCAAACGCCAATACAACACATGGCAATAACATAAACAACACAACACAACTTTTCTTAACTTCCAGAGGCAACACATAACGAATGGGGAGAGTATAGCTAGGGAATGCTAGGCTGCAGTAGGGAGAAGTGTCATCACATGGCTTGTCATGGGTTGTCCTGGTAAGCCTTCCTAGGCCCCGGCCCCCATCTTGGGTTGTCCTGGTAGCCTCTCCCGACTCCCGGCCCCCATACAACGCTCATGCGGAATCAACATACCTTTCATGAGGACAAGGTAGTTGATCTTGCCATTCCAGGCCTTCTCATCTCATCTCAAGCCTAAACAAGCACTTGAGCCATGAGTGAGGCATCCACTTATATTGTTTAGTGTGCTTGACTACCCAACCCCCTAATTCATTATTTAGGTTATCACTTGATTAATCTACTTCCAACGGGTTATCCTGACTGCCACTTTGGGCATCGGCCCCGCGTTGAAAGCCACTCCCCTACCTGCATCTAGAAGACCCTACTCAACAAACATAGCAAACATCATCATGACGACGATGATACATAAACCATGCAAGGCATTAACCATCTTGCATAACCATTATTCTGATATGCACATATACATGTAATAATGCAAGGCATTCACCTTCTTGCATATCATCTCAATTACAAGGACATACTCTTAATACATTTTCCATGGCTTCCAATGAAGTAACTCATAAGAAAAATACTTTTTCATGAATACCGACGTCTCCCCATTGTCTAATCCAACACAACATCCCAAACAAATAAATCAATCACAACATTCATGAAGAGCCTTTCTACAATCACGATGCATTCAGAATATTTACATTCTTCCACTACACCATAACCAAATTCCTTATACATGACAAAAAGCGACATGACTTCAATAACTTAGGACACTTATCAACACATTACATGAAGTCGAAACACAACAACCTTGGCCTCTGGAACTGAACCCTTGACAACTTACCCTTTGACCATTTCATTCAATTTCAATTCACACTAACTAATTATCTAATACCTTTAAATCAAATTTCCAATACAATAATCATATACCTAATCCTTAATCCATTATCTTTACAAAATGAAGAAACCATATTAAAACCGATGTCAATCTAAATTGAATTTCATTAACCATAATATATAATCACAGTGATTTTCTTTTAATCAAATACATAATGACAACATTATTCTAAATTCCCAATTTATTTGGCTTTTAAAATAGTCAACTATACTTTTGAAATAATAATAATAGTAACAATAATTATTATCATTGTTATTGTAATAATAACAATAATGATAACAATAATAATTATAATTATAATAATGATACTAATAACAACATTGATATTAATAGTACTTCTATTAATATGCATTCAAACACATTGTAAAGTAAATAAACATTCCTTAGGGTTAATCTAAGCCAATCAGACGAAATGCATACAAGAAAGCACAACTAACCTGGATTAACAATGATGGGTTTCTGCAGACTAGAGTTGAAACGATAAACCTTAATGCACAGAAAGTAAATAAGAAAACTCTGTTTTTGCCTCCAAAATGTGACTTCTCCTCAGTGAAGTGCATCAGATTCTGCGCAGTTATTATGCATGCTTCTCTTTTGTATCTAAATCAGGCACTGCTGTGAGATCCACCACTGATTTAAGGAATTCTTTATCAGCTTGAAAGGAAGAGGAAATGGAAAGATGAATGCCTTTGCTGAGAAGCTCATTGATCAGATTATTGTAGTATTTGACTCCAAGAGTATTGATCTTTCCACTACCCTTAGGAAAAATACGAGACCAAGTAATGGAGAACCTGTACATCTCCACTCCCATTTCCCGCATTATTTCCACCTCTTCCTATCAAATTCATCAATGCAACAAAGGCCACCATCAGCCAAAACAAGTACTCCTACCTCTAGCATCCATTCACCTCCATCCTTGACTGCAGTTCCAGTGAGCCCTGCACTAGTGTTACCTGCAAGCTTTACCGTAAACAGGCCATACACTTGTGGACAAATGCCCTGTAAGATAATATTTCTTCCCTTCAATGGATTCCATTTCTACTTTCATTGCTTGCAACCAAATGCTATAAAAACATGCATCTCCAAGTGCCGCACCCCATCTTGTCAACCATGAGATGTCTCTCTCTCCAGAGGAGTAATATATTTTGAGGCCTTGAGCAGAAGATATTTTTGGGAAAATTGCCTAGCCCACACTTTGACGATAATCGCTAGTGAGATACTTAAACAGAGGGAATTGGTAAAGCCCTAACCAAATTCTTGGATTCCAGTAGCGGACAACAAAACAAAGGAGTTGAACATACAAATCCTCCGAGAGCTTGGCAACCCAACAATGGCCACACAAATTGATACATTGAGAGTACCAGTCATAACTCACCTGTTGCACCCCTAAGAATTCTAATGAGCGCAAATGGTCCATACAGGGATGAACTATAAATATTCCAGTAGCCCATACAGCACAGGGCTTCTCTAGGCCTTGTCTCATTGCTTCTTGTACTATATCTCTGAATGCAGGGAGTATTGTACGAGCTTGAGAGGGGGTGCAGTATGTCTTGTGCCCTTCACAGAATATGATTTCTTCTACCTTGAGTTTAGCTTGAATGGCGTCCCGAACACTAGTCAGCTCTGGGTAAGAAGGATCATTGAGAGGTGGGTATTTGTCGAAATAATACGATCTGGAGGAGGGAGGAGCCGAGTCCTAGATTTTTACAAGAGATAGAAAGGCTGCACAGAAAGCTGAGGGAACGCAGTCGAGAATACCCCGATTCCACTTGCTGTCCCACCTTATACTCTCCCTCGAAGAAGTCAACAAGAAGTCGGCCTGTATAATAAATGGGAATCCTATGACCATTTCTATGGGAAGGAAAGAGTAAATGCCAACACCGACTCCCACACTGACCCTTTGTTGGATAGGAAACACCAGCGTCAATACCCATTTCTCGACCTTTTCCCTTTCCTCCACTTTCTTCTCCGCCTGCACAGGAAATGTGTCTCCTCATGCAGAGGGAGGATTATTACAGTAGTGGGAAGCTCACCTTGGGGGTGCCCATAGTAGACGTTAAGGAGATCTTCAATGGTTGGCTTATCATCAATCCACTCTGGAACAATATACCCTATTTTTGCCTCTTTTGTAGGGCTCTCGTCGAATCTAATCTTGTATTCGTTGCTGAAGATATGGGGGTGGCTCGTTACCAAGAAAATGCTCTTGAACCCAATGCCTTTCTCTCCTATGTAACCATCCTCTCTTATACCCTTTTTGTAGACCTTCCTACACTGCAGAGCGATTCAACATTCTCGAGGGTGAAGCCCTTTTCGTTGTTAAAGACAAGTAGAGTAGTAGAGGCACCCACACTAGTGATATCTATACTCATCACCACAAATTCTAACGAGGGATCTACATTAGACAGATACTCATTATCTTGGGCATTCTGGATGAGTTCCATTAGAAAATGAATATCCTTGGTGTAGAGCTCTGCAGATAAATGCTTAACTGCGTGATAAAGGTCTTCTGTAAGCGGATTGTCTTGTCTACCAATCGAAAACTTGCTTCTCCATATCTGCACAATGTGCTCTCTTGATGTCGCCATTTGAGTTTATATAGGCACCTTCACCAAAATAACTAGGCTACTACTTTAAGTGAAATAACAACCCACCCTTCCGAGTCTCCGATTACTCAAACTCCAAAAATTTGATCATACTGCGAGTGCTGTGAAAGTTAAACGAATTTGAGAATTGTCTAAACAAAGGTTAAATTTTGTCTCAGAGATTCTATAGAAGACGATGTTTATACCCTAGATGTGGATTAAACAACACGAAACTAATGTAATTCTCATATCCTTATTTCAAACCCTATCAATCATACGCTGGTCTGGCTGCGATGCTGATTCGACAATTTCGTTTCAACTACTGCAGTCCAAGCCTTTTTCCTGATCTTCTTCACTTTTCTTCTACCTGCAATGCTATCCTCTTTGCCTCAACAAGCTTTTCTTTTATAACACAACCCCTTCCTTCTTTCAAGGGACTCGGCACGTGATCCCGTGGATCTCCCTCCTCTACTAATATTTTTATTTAATTTAATAATCCCAAGAGGTTATTCCTTTTTAAATATTAACACACAATTCCGACAACATTTAATGACTTTATAGCTGACCAACCATATTATATTTAATAAAGTTATAACATTACAACAATCTATAATTGTACAACTATATATTAATTTATTTTATTAATTTAGTTGTAAATCACTAATTACAACATAACTTACAACTATTTTATTTATTTAAACATTTATTGCCAAATATATTATATTAAATAATACAAAGCCTCTTACAATCTTTATTTAACAATAATACTTCTATTAAAATAATAATTTATTTACAACAATAATCAACAATTATCGACATTATACCCAATATCAATACATTTAATTATCAACATTATACTTTCCGTAATATAATTCTAATTAAAGCACAACGACACCTTGCACACTTAGACACTTTCTAACCTAGTTAGACTCCAAGGTGCAATATTACTTGTCCGCAAATCATGATCGAATGACAGACAATGACCAAAAGGATAAACTAACAACCAGACAACTCTGACATGGGACCTCACGTTAACTCCAAACAACTAATCCATTGGCGAAGGCACGCTCAGACCTGTAATCAGGTGGAGTCAATGCCTAGTACTTGCATTCCTGCAACAACGCACGGTTAAACGTTCAAGATATAAATCCACATACAGTCCTATAGTGAATGGAAATCACAGTGATGTAGGGTACTTGAGAGCGAGTAATACGACACTGTTCCATTCACATTTATGAATAAACAATTAACTATGTTAAACAAGGTATCTGATTACTAGTCATCAACATAAAACATTCAATCCTCTTACAATCCAATATCGCAATTAACATCAAAGCATCTATAACATCTAGTTTATTTATCAAATTCTAAAGCATAAAATGATAAAATCCAACATCAACAACTGTTATCATAACACTCAGGTTCATAATGAAGTAACAAGATAATAAGAGATCCATCATCTATGATCTAAGACACTATCATAAGGTCTAAGCAAACATCAATCTGATGGATGATGAGATGAGGGGCACTACATCAAATCAACCTCCTTATGTTAAGGCAAAACAACATAATTGTCAAAGTGTGTCATGTAGTAGGTTAGTTCAAAAACCATTTTTGGCGGTTGAATGTTGTTGGAGAAGTTAGACACTAACTTGGATCGTTGAAAAAGATTGTAGTTCACTCCTGTATGGTAGAGAAGGTCTAGTACAGAGTTTTGGGCATTCAAACAACAAAAAATAGTCACTTTTTCCTACTTTTCTTATTGTGTACGGTCTGTACGGACTTGCTAGGTGAGAAAAAGTTATTTTTTTGAAAGTGCTCAGAGTCAGGGTTCAAATACAACTAGTTTGAGGTCTTGAAGTGGTTGGAGTCAAAAGATATCAAATTTTCTTTCAAGACTGGTCTAGAAACCCTGTTTTCTAGGGCAGTCATAGAAATCCAGCCCTAGAATGCATTCCCAGCAGTGAAAATTCATAAAAAATGGTGAAATACAGGCTAAGGGTGTACTCTACAGGATTCCAAAAGCATTTGGCTGGGAGAGACTATTTTCAAATTTTAAGGTGATGCCCTAGGTCAAGTATTTCCTTGTATTTGACCAAATTTATGCTATTTGAGGTTGTAGATGATAGAATCCTGATAGGGTGAGTGAACGGATGGTGGTTTTGTGTTTTTTGGGCATGGTAGAGGTATTCCAAATTCTTGCCCCTAATCTATGCACCCAATTTAAATCACTGGCTTTGTAACCTAGCCCTAAATTGATCAATTAGGCCTAGAGACCTAGTGAGTGTTCTGGATTACTGGAGTAGAGTTGGAAAATGAGACTTGGAAGTTTGATAGGGTCCCTTAAAGGGTATCTAAAACCATCATTCACTTACCTGGTCATTTGGGATTTTGTCAAGTTGTGTTGAGAAAACCTAGTTTGGAGGGCTAGTAGCCTTACTAGTCAAGGTATAGGTTGGAGAGTTTTAGGAAGTTGGGGATCAAACCAACTGCATAGAAGGTGTTTATTGATCTATCTTAAGGTGTTGGAGAAGCCTTGAAGGTTGAGTCATCACCTGGATATCAAACCCTTCATATACCTTTGAATGTGCCTTTGGTTGCTTGGTTGAAGGCTAGGTGAAGTGGGTAAGTGGGCAAAGAACAATAGAGTAAACCCTTGTGTGTTGCTTCCCTTGTGCCACTCTGCATCAGGTGGTATTAGAGCCATCAAAGAGATGGGAGACAGAGAAGAAGAGGAGGAAGTCCCTTCAAGAGTGACCAATGCTGAATTGGCAAAGATAGTGAGAGAGCAAGCAACCAAGAATAGAAGGATGGAGGCTGAGATAGAAAAGTTGAAGAAAGACAAGGACAAGAAGAAGAAGCAAGAAGTCATCTTAGATTCAAATGAAGAGGATCAATATGATGAAGAAGAAGTGCCAATGGAAGACCCACAAGGAGGCATGTCAGAGAGACAATTCCTAGATGCACTTGGAAAGTTGAGTAGGAAGGACACTAAGGTATACTTACCTATGTTTCCCGGTAAGATGAACCCAGAGGAGTGCCTTGATTGGATTGAGGCAATGGAGAACTATTTTGAATGTGAAGAAGTGGTAGAAAATTAGAAAGTGAGGATTGCCAAATCAAGAATGAAAGGGCTAGCCTTGAGTTGGTGGAATTTTATTCAAAATGAGAGGATAGAAGATGATAGGAACCCTATCTCTACATGGAGGAAGATGGTGCTTGAAATCAAGAAGAAATTAGTCCCTGAAGATTATGAGGTCAACTTAAACAAGAAGTTGTGCAACTTGAGACAGAAGGACATGGATGTGAGCACCTACACAGAGGAGTTTCACAAGGTGACATTGAAAGCCAAGATGCCTGAGAATGAAAAATAGAAGCTTGCAAGGTATCTCAATGGCCTTAAGTTCTCCATTCAAGATGAATTAACCCTCTTTAACCCGGAGACAGTCCATAAGTGTTTTCAAATGGCATTGAGGATTGAGGACAAACAAAGGAGAAAAGGTGATTCAACTAGCAGAGGTAGAGGTAATATGAATTTTAGAGTTAGGGGTAGATTTCAAAACAAAGATAACTTTCCTAGATACCAAGAAGGTAGATCACAAGAAGGCAACCAAGGACAGGCTGACAGAAACAGTGCTGATAAGGGTCAGTTTAGAGGGAGAGGCAATGGCAGAGGAAGAAGTCAGGGCAGGGGTCCCAATGTGTTTACTGGAAGGTGTTTCTCTTGCAATCAGATTGGACATTAGTCCTTTAGGTGCCCTGAGAAGATGGGAAACACTGCTGCAAAATAGAAAGATAGAAGGGTGCAACTCCTTCAAGAAGAGGACTGTCAAAGCACCACAAGTTATCAAACAACCTCTTCAAAGTCTACAACACTTGAGAGTGGAGAGTGCATCATGTTTAACAGATCCCTCATCATGCCAGCCACCAAGGAGCAGCCCTAAAGGAAATTGTTCAGAACCACTTGCAAGGTGAAAGGAAAAGTTTGCAAGGTAATAGTTGATTTAGGTTCTTCTAAAAATTTGGCTTCTAATGAAATGGTGACTAAGTTAGGATTGGAAAGGATACCTCATCCTAACCCCTATAGAGTCTTTTGGCTAACCAAGGAACAACAAATTGTGGTGAAAGAGCAATGTTAGGTTGAATTCAAGATAGGTGAATATCATGATAGGATTCTTTGTGAGATAGTGGATATGGATGCATGCCACCTTCTTCTTGGAAGGCCTTGGCAACATGACACAAGGGCCCAACATGATGGTAAGCAAAATGTGATTCATTTGTCCAAAAATGGTGAAAAGTTTACAATGACTCCTTTGATTGATGATTGCAAAGAGAAGGTTATTTTTAGTTTAGTTATGTTGGTAGGTGAAAAAGAGTTTTTGGCTATCCTCAAGGAAGAGAAAGTGCCATGTTTTGTAGTAGTTATCAAGCCCAAGGATGTAAATCCCAAGAAGGCTAAAGTGCAGCAACCTCTTAGGAGGATTGGACCAAAGGAAGTGGAAGAACTATTGGAAAGGTTCCATGATGTAATAGCTGATGAGAGTAAGGATGCCCTTTCACCAAAGAGGGAGATTAGTCATTGCATTGATCTCATCCCTGGATCCACTCTACCAAACCAAGTAGCCTACAAGTTGACCCTAGAGAAAAATGTTGAAGTGGCAAGACAAATCCAAGACTTGTTGGATAGAGGGCTTATCAGGAGGAGTATTAGTCCATGTGTAGTACCTACAGTACTTGCACCCAAGAAGGAAGGTACATATAGACTATGCACTGACTCCAGGGCCATTAATAAGATCAATATCAGGTATAGATTTCCAATGCCTAGAATAGAAGATTTGATGGATTGCTTGGGTAGGGCTAAGTATTTTACCAAGATAGATCTAAAAAGTGGTTATCACCAAATCAAGATAAGGGAGGGGGATGAGTGGAAAACTGCCTTCAAAACCAATGAAGGACTATTTGAATGGGTTGTCATGCCTTTTGGCTTATCAAATGCACTAAGCACCTTCATGAGATTGATGAATGAGGTGCTAAAACCTTTCCTTAACAAGTTTATTGTTCTGTATTTGGATGATATACTGATTTTTAGTGATAGCAAGGTAGATCACATAAGACATATCCATCAAGTGCTTAGGAGACTTCAAGAGGAGAAGTTGAGAATCAACCTTGACAAATGTGTCTTCCTACAAGAAGAGCTGATATTCTTGGGGTTTGTCATCTCTAAGGGCAGCCTAAAAATGGATCCAAGCAAGGTGGAAGCCATTCTTAATTCGCCCACACCTACAACAGCCTCTAAGGTAAGGAGTTTCCATGGTTTGTGTAGCTTTTATAGAAAGTTCATTAGAGGGTTTAGTGGTATTTGTGCTCCACTTGTTGACACCATAAAAGGGGGCAAGAAATGTGTATTTGTGTGGACAAATGAGGCCAGTCAAGCCTTTGAATTGTTAAAGAAAAAAATATCAAAACAACCAGTCCTTGTTCTTCTTGATTTTGACAAGGTCTTTGTGGTAGAGTGTGATGCAAGTAAGAGGGCTATTGGGGGAGTCCTAAGTCAAGATGGGAGGCTTGTAGCCTTCTTTAGTGAGAAGTTAAATGAGGAAAAATAGAACTACACCACCTATGATCTAGAATTATATGCCATGGTTCAATCATTGAGGAAGTGGAGACACTACTTATTGTCAAAGGAATTTATAGTTTTTACTGATAACCATGCATTGATCTTCTTGAACAGGCAACAAAAGTTAAACCACAGACATGTCAAGTGGATGGAGTACATCCAAGCATACACCTTCTCAATAAAACACAAGAAAGGAGTGGCCAATAAGGTACCGATGCCTTAAGTAGGAGGAATATTGTTGTGCAAACTATTCAGCTGGAAAGTACAAGTATTCATGCCATCAAAGATCAGTATGCAGCAGATGAAGACTTCAAAGAACCATACCTATCTTGCAAGGCCATGACAGGAAGGTATAACACTGATTTTTCTAATTTTTTGTTACAAGATGGATATCTTTTCAAGGGTAGCATGTTGTGTATCCCAAGAGGATCTGTTAGAGAGAACATTATCAAGGAAAAGCACTGTGGCAGCATGTCAGGCCACTTTGGTATTGACAAGACCCTAGAATTGGTTAGGAGATACTATTTTTGGCCAAAGTTACCAACTGATGTAAGGAAGTTTGTTGAAACTTGTCAAATTTGCCAAAGAGAAAAGGGGCATACATCAAATGTAGGTTTATACACTCCACTACCTATTCCTTCAAAGCCTTGGGATTCCATAAGCATGGACTTTGAACTTGGTTTGCCTAGGACCAAGAATGGACATGATAGCATCTTTGTGGTTGTTGATATGTTCTCAAAAATGTCTCACTTCATCCCATGTAAAACCACACATGATGCCTCCCACATAGCAGGTCTCTTCTTCAAGGAAATAGTCAGGTTACATGGTTTACCTTTGTCTATAATCTCTGACAGAGACCCCAAGTTCATAGGACACTTCTGGAGGACACTTTGGAAGAGACTAGGTACAAACTTGTCATTATCATCTTCCTATCACCCTCAGTCTAATGGACAAACAGAGGTGATTAATAGGTCACTTGGCAACCTCCTAAGATGCCTAACAAAGGAGCAGGGTGCTAGTTGGGATTCAATTTTGGCACAGGCAGAGTTCTCATACAATGACACTATCAACAGAAGCACCAGCCTGTCTCCTTTCCAAATTGTTTATGGCACTCACCCAAGGGGTATTCTGGAACTTAGGGAGGTTAAAGGACTAGAAAATAGCAGTGCCTTGGCTGAAGAATTCATTCAAGTGATGAAAGATGTCCATGAACAAGTACAACAAAAGTTGCAGTCCACTTCTTAGAAATATAAACAGTTTGCTGACAGAAGGAGAAGGGATTTGCAGTTCAAAGAAGGGGATTTGGTCATGGTCCACATTAGGAAGGAGAGACTCCCTGCAGATAAATATACCAAGCTTCTCATGAAGAAGATTGGGCCTTGTGAAGCACTCAAGAAATGGGGAGAAAATGCATATAAAATCAGACTTCCGAATCACATTGCTTTGTCTCCAATTTTTAATGTTTTAGACCTTTATCCCTATAAAGGATCTGATCCTTAGACTATGGATGAAGAAGACCAAACTGATTAGACACTCCAAGAATTGATTCCTTCATCTTTGGATCAGATTGAGTGCATTTTGGATGAGAGGATTGCAAAAAAGACTAGGAGGCACACCTACTATGAGTACTTGGTGAAGTGGCTCAATAAACCTTAGGAGGATGCCACTTGGATGAGTAGAGTAGACATTGAGAAGGCAGGTTTCACATTTGATAACATTCCTAACTCAAGAGACTTGAGTTCTGTTTGACAGTGGGTGTATGGTGCAGGGCACCTAGGAGCACCTTGGTTCCTAAAGTCATTTTGATTGCATTTTTTTTGAAAGTTGTGGTTTCATTTGTAATAAGGATTTAGCCATGGATGTAAGGTCCTCTTGTGTGGTCAAGATGATTGGGGTAATCATATTAACCTCAATCATGCTTAGTCCACTTGGACCCTTGTTGTGCCAATTAGGCCTATAAGGTCTAAGGATTGGTTTTTGAGTTTTTTTTGTTGTTTTGGTGTTTTAATATGTTTTAAGGAGTGTGTTGATCATTGGAGATCCATTGGACAAGACAAACAAATCAACCTCCTTATGTTAAGGCAAAACAACATAATTGTCAAAGTGTGTCATGTAGTAGGTCGGTTCAAAAACCATTTTTGGTGGTTGAATGTTGTTGGGGAAGTTAGACACCAACTTGGATTAGTTGAAAAAGATTGTAGTTCACTCCTGTATGGCAGAGGAGGTCTGGTACGGAGTTTTGGGCATTCAAACAATAGAAAACAATCACTTTTTCCTTCTTTTCTTACTGCGTATGGCCTGTACGGACTTGTCAGGTGAGAAAATATTATATTTTTGAAAGTTTTGGAGTCAGGGTTCAAATGCAACTAGTTTGAGGTCTTGAAGTGGTCGGAGTCAAAAGATATCAAATTTTCTTTCAAGACTGGTCTAGAAACCCTGTTTTCTAGGGCAGTCATAGAAATCCGGCCCTAGAATGCATTCCCAACAGTGAAAATTCATAAAAACTAGTGAAATGTAGGCTAGGGATGTACTCTATAGGATTCCAAAAGCATTTGGCTGGGAGAGACTATTTTTGAATATTAAGGTGATGCCTTAGGTCAAGTATTTCCTTGTATTTGGCCAAATTTATGCTATTTGAGGTTGTAGATGATAGAATCCTGATAGGGTGAGTGAATGGATGGTGGTTTTGTGTTGTTTGGTGTAACACCCCACCATGAATACCTCAGACAACATCACATTTGTGCTATATGCAACAGGATAATTTTTTTTTTTAAAGATAGAAATAACAAAGTAATAATAACACATCATTTAAACTAATGACTTGCCCTCTAAGATAACATGGCTGCATTACTTGACCAAACAATTAACATAATCTAACACACATCATGAATTAACATCAGTAACTCATTGTAAACCTAATGCGCTAAATCAATAAACATTTACATCTATATAACATCATCTAAGTATTCATCAGGGTCTAGTACATCGTTGCAATTTCTCCTGACATATAAATACAACATTACATTGTTACATTATCAATCTTCTGAATACATATGAATACATACATTACGAATAGTCTGATACACAGGATAGCACATGAGAAAAATAACTGTCTCCATAAACTGGTACACGATCTGAATCTGTTATAGGAGTTACCACCTTCTTGCACACGAACAAAGTAATGAGAAACCAATGGAGATCAAGCACATCCACCCGACCATGTGGAACCCTAAGGTCCACCCCCTGTGCTAGGAGATAACATAAGGTCCCAAAACATCATACAGTCAGGTAGGCAATTGCCTAATAGGAACAAAGACTGAACGAGACTCCATCATGATTGGTAAACCATTTCCATTAGTATTAAATTAATGTTTAAGAGTATATACTTACCCCTAGAAACTATTTATATCATCTCTAATTCACTATATGAAACCTAGATTCATTTTATTCTTCTATCTATAATATTTCTTGTTTGCAATAAAGAAGAATTACAATTTTAAATTCCAATACTATATCAACATAGCTCATTGATTGACTAAAATAATTACGTAAATAGAATACACTTATAAGCACAAATTCAAGACTTAATCAACTAACAAGAGTAACATATATTGGTCATTAAAAACATACAACTATACATAAAGGCAAGAGTATAAAATGTGTTCATGATGCAACACTCTCATCATCCATTTTTTTTTACATACAAGATCACTAGTTAGGTAACTTTCGATCTACAAATAACATATATGTTCACAAATTAATGTTCTAGAAGATAAAACAACATCATGCAGTTAAATGTACAATCCTATAATCTACCATAAGGCATTAATGACAACATTTCAATAATCTTGTCAAGCATTTATACTTCCATCAAGTCTAATCATTAAGTTCAACCGGCAAATCTTACCTATGCTATAAAGTTTTACAAAAGTAAATTTCTATCAACATATTCTATTCTACTCAAAATTTCAACCTTGAACTAAAATATTCTTTAAAGATACAAAACACATCATCTAACTTCCTATCATTCACTTGCATAAGTTTAATCATCCTATAACTTGTTTAGCTACAATTCTCTATTCAAGACAAGAATTAACCAATAACATATTTATCATTTTAAAACAACTTTCTTACATTTCCTGCCACGAGTTTAATATACCATAACATTCCTTAGTAAAATGATTTATTTAATAAAATATCTCAAGAAGAATGAAACCATTCTAAGGAAGTTTAGCTACTAAAGAAACCATTAGTAAATCTCACCTTAGTAATTTATTTATCAAATTAGCATTCTACAATTGTAAATTTTTTTTTTTTTAAAGAAAACATCTACAATACAGAATATAATATAATGCCTCTTACAATTTCTAAGAGAAACTTTCTAACATAAGACTTGACAAAACAAGAGATCTTATTAACCGATAGGCTAACATATGTGAGCATTATTGTGCTCGGAGAAATTTTCTCGCACCATACAAGAAAAAAATTCACATAGGAAATCTTCTAAACTCGTTGGTTGTTCTATCAGGCTAATCCCTAAGTCTCCTATGAGTGCAAGTTGATTATAACATGATGATTGGATCAAAGATGGGAGCCTTGAGATAGCGTATGGACATCCTTCAACGCATAAAGGAAGGGGGATTTTGTTCAGATATTATAGTGGGAAATGCTCTGGTAGACAAGTATGCAAAATTTGGACGCATAGACAAGGCACATAGGAGCAAGTTTTTGGCCGAATGCCTCAAAGGGATGAAATCTCATGGAACACAGTGCTTGCAGGATATGCACAGACTGGATTTGTTGACCGGCTCTAAAACTTTCAGGCGAATACAATTAGCAGGTTTAAAGCCAAATTTCACACCCTCTACCAGTGCCAGTGTGGCCACTTATAAGGCGTGATAGAAGTTCAAAACCTTGTCTCTACAATTCATAATTTTAGTGGATAGGTGGGGTTGGTTGCAGTGTAATGAGAATACTTATAAGAGCGTGATCATAAGTCCAGGAATACAATACTATAATCCTCTCCAAATTCTCGTTGGGTGAAGGTTAAATGAATTTTCATTTACTTACTTTAAGAAACAACAACATAATAGTATTGATTCATAAAGATGGGTCATTAGCATTATAACTATAGTCAAACATTATGCATACAAGGTTATCCTTCCTGCTTGTGCCATTAGAAACATAGACAATGCACACGAACTGTATTGATAGGAAGGTGCTAGGTGAGTATCAAAAAGATGTTAAATTTGAGTTAACTACAAATTTGGCAAGTTCCGCAACCTAGCCCTCGAATAAAGACGATGAGTGTTGGTGCAATCCATGGCAACCTTCACACTATCTTAACACATAGGTATCGATTGGATTTGCTATGCAAATGGCAGTCTTGGTGATCCACAGTGACCGGACCTAATTTATTTGAATTTGACTGGGCGAAAAAGATGACTATTTTAAATCACCTATATGCATGAATCGGTTCCCACAATGATTGGTAGTAATGGTGTCATGCCTTGCATTGACTATAGTTGGGTATCAATATGTATCAAGCAGCAGATTCAGCACAATATCTGACCATATATAACAACAACCCCCTTCAACCTCGATAGCGCCACAACCTAGATATGAGTAGGCTGCAAAACAATCCTGAATGTCTACGAGCATGGGCTGTAAAAAAGATGTTGTAATTGCAACTGCACTAGTGAGCATGTATGCCAAAATGTGGACTATTTAAAAGAATGCCTCAGATAGATAATCATTTGGTATGAAACGGCAGAAGCATAGTCAAGGTTAGGAACTGTTTCGATAGATGTCTCAAAGAGGTGTCTTCTCTTAAATCGCAGAGATTACAGACTACACACAAAATGGACTTGATGGAAATAAATTTGTTACTATAGTGAAGATGCCTAAAGCCATTAACAAGGAGCATAGATGGCCAGCACACAGTATTAATACATAGGACTGGGATAATACATGCAGCAACAAATGTATTGATGAATTTAATGTAAAGGCTTCAAAGAAATAGAGATAAAATTTATAAATGAATGAAACCTAGATCTGAACACTTGAGCAGCTGACGAATTGATGTTGTTCTCCAATCCAACCTGCAGCTTCTCCTTCTACAAAAATCCATTCCCCTCAAAAAAATAGAAATCCAATCCAACCTTTATACCTCTCCAACTAAAAAAATGTTTTGGGAGGAGACAAGGTACGGGAAAAACAACCAACTCCAACTAATCATGTTAAAATTAAATTAATTAAGTCTATAGTTATAAAATAATTACCCATTCTAATTTATTCACATAAACGGGTAATTTATTTACCCCCACATTTACACAAACCAAAATATTAATTATTATTAATTTAACATTTCATACACATTAATAATAATTTATTATATTTATTGCTTCGTAAATAACTTATTAAATAATAATAATAATAATAATAATAATAATAATAATAATATGATATAACCACATTAAATATTATAGTGGGTTAAATAATAGTATACTATATACTATAATAATTTCTATTTTGCCACAACGAAATCTAGGCATGCATAATTAACTCACTGAGTAAGAAGATCTCGAATGCGAAATCGACCTTGATCATAGCCAGAGCCAAAACATACTTGACCAACAACTCAATTAAATGAAGTCAAATGTCAATCAATTCCTTGACCACTAACCCGGCTTGAAAAGCAAGGCTTCAACCAACACTGCCTAACCATGACAAAACTGACAGGTTGAAGTGAACATAACACACATCCTCATCGAGGATGATGACTTTGGATGAGGGACCTTAAGTTATCTCCAGAACAACTTATCCATTGGGTTTAGGGCACGCTCAAACTTGTTAATTCAAGTGGAATCGATGCCAGATACCTACATCCTGCAACAAACGACATAGTCAAGCATGTATAGATGCATATAAGCTGACACTCAGTGAAAAGGAAATCACAACATCGGAGGGCACTCGCAAGCGAGTGATGCGACATCGTCCTTTCCACATCAGATCAATCTAGATTAGGTAACACATAATCATAACCAAATCGAATCTACCTCATTTCTGAATAGAACCATACATTGAACATTTAGGTGCATGAAATTGAATAAGTCTTAGAAGTACCATCATGATGTTGTTTACCTTACCTTAATTATTCCCGTTATTTTACCTTCATATTCATGTGCCTTGATTAGTCCACCTATACATCCAAGGTGGAAATAGAGGGGCACTACATTTGGGCATGGTAGAGGTATTCCAAATTCCTACCCCTAAACTATGCACCCAATTTTAATCACTTGCTTTGTAACCTAGCCCTAAACTGATCAATTAGGCCTAGAGACCTAGTGAGTGTTCTGGATTGCTGGAGTAGAGTTGGAATAGGAGACTTGGAAGTTTGATAGGGTCCCTTAAAGGGCATCTAAAACCATCATTCACTTACCTGGTCATTTGGGATTTTGTCAAGTTGTGTTGAGAAAACCTAGTTTGGAGGGCTAGTAGCCTTACTAGTCAAGGTATAGGTTGGAGAGTTTTGGGAAGTTGGGGATCAAACCAATTGCATAGAAGGTGTTTATTGATCTATCTTAAGGTGTTGGAGAAGCCTTGAAGGTTGAGTCATCACCCGGATATCAAACCCTTCATATACCTTTGAATGTGCCTTTGGTTGCTTGGTTGAAGGCTAGGTGAAGTGGGTGAGTGGGCAAAGGACAATAGAGTAAACCCTTGTGTGTTGCTTCCCTTGTGCCACTCTGCTTCATAAATATATTATTCCATCATTGTTTCATTCTATCATTCTATTATTCTTTAAATATATTGTTCTATCATTATTTTATTCTATCATTCTACAACTCTATTGTTCTATCATTCTTTCATTCTATCATTCTATAATTATATGATTCTATTATTCTATAATTATATGATTATATTATTCTATAAATCTATTATTTTATCATTCTTTCATTCTCTCATATCGATTATTCTATAATCTATTATTCTACCATTCATGCATTCTATCATTCTATAATTGCATCATTATATAAATCTATTTATATTTTATTCTATCATTTTTTTATTCTACAATTCTATCATGCAGTTATTATATAAATCTATTATTATATCATTATTTTAATTTATCATTTTGTAATTATATTATTCTATCATTCTGTTGTTCTAATATTCTTTTCATTCTATCAAATTCTATGATTATATGATTCTATTATTCTATAAATCTAGTATTTTATCATTCTATCATTCTATAATTCTATCATTCTTTTATTATATAATTTTATGATTCTATTATTCTATGAATATTATTTTATCATTCTTTCAATCTATTATTTTATAATTATATAATTATTTTATTTTGTAACTCAATTATTTTTTCGTTTTATAATTTTATTATTATATTATTTTATAAATCTATTTTTTTATCATTATATAATTCTATTATTCTTTAAATCTATTATTATATCATTCTATAGTTCTATAATCTTATTATTCCTATTATTCTTAAATTATAGTATTCTATTATTCTATCATTCTTTGATGCAGGAACTTCCGGAGATCATAGCTTTTGACTCGGATGTGGGTTTTCTATGAGATTTATGGGTGGATGCGTTATGAGGTGGAAAGTGGTTTCGCAACCGACCCTAGTGGGTTGGACCCTGTCTTGGCACTTTTTTGGGGCTTCAAACTTTCATCTTGGCCCTCAAAATAGCACTTTAGTGTTATTCTATCATTTTGTAATTCTATCACTTTATTATTCTAAATTGCTTTTACTCTATTATTCTATTGTTCTTTCATTTTATTATTTTATATATCTATTATTCTATCATTATTTCATTCTATCAGTCTATAATTCTATAACTATCATTCTATAATTCTATTAGAATCATTATTTCGCTCTACCATTCAATAATTCTTTCATTCTATTATTTTGTTATTTTATTATTATATTATTCTACAATTTTTTTATCCTATATTTCTTTCATTCTATCATTCCATAGTTGTATCATTATATTATCATACAAATATAGTATTTTATCACTCTTTCATTGAATCATTCTATTATTTCATAAACCTATTATTCTATAAGTCTATCATTCTTTCATTTTATCATTCTATAACTCTACTTTTTTATTCTATAAATCTATTATTCTATCATTTGTTCTATTGTTATATCATTTTGTTATTCTAGTATTCTACAAGACTATTTTTCTACCAATGTTTCATTCTATTATTCTATTATTGTACCATTATATTATTCTATAAATATTTTATTCTATCATTGTTTTATTCTACCATTCTTTCATTCTACAATTCTATTATTCTATCATTCTTCCATTCTATCATTTGATTATTAATCTATTATTCTACTCTCATATCATTCTTTCATTTTATAATTCTATCATTCTATTTTATATAAATCTTTTATAATATCATTCTATTATCATATAAATGCTTTATTCTATCATTGTTCCATTCTATCATTCTACAATTCTTTTATTCCTTAATTCTATCCATTTATAATTCTATCATTCTATTATTAATTAAATCTATTATGCTATCATTCTATAATACTATAATTCTATAATTTTATAAATCTTTTATTCAATCATTCTATATATCTATTATTCTACAATTTAATTATTCTATCACTCTTCCATTCTATAATTCTTTAATTCTATCATTCTACAATTCTATTACTATATCATTCTTTCATTATATCATTTTATTAGTCTATTATTCTATCATTTTATAATAACTTCTAGATTATTCTATAAATTTGATATTCTGCAATTCTATCCATCTTTCATTTTTTCATTCTATCATTCTGTTATAGTATCATTATTTAATCCTAACATTCTATTATTATATAAATCTAATGTTATATCATTCTTTCATTCTACCATTCTCTTATTTTATTATTCTATGATTCTATTATTCTCTCATTCTCTCGTTCTATCATTCTATTATTCTTTAAATATATTGTTCTATCATTATTTTATTCTATCATTCTACAACTCTATTGTTCTATCATTCTTCCAATCTATCATTCTATAATTATATGATTCTATTATTCTATAATTATATGATTATATTATTCTATAAATCTATGATTTTATCATTCTTTCATTCTCTCATTCTATTATTCTATAATCTATTATTCTACCATTCATGCATTCTATCATTCTATAATTACATCATTATATAAATCTATTTTTATTTTATTCTATCATTTTTTTATTCTTTCATTCTTCCACAGTATCATTATTTAATCCTAACATTCTATTTTTATATAAATCTAATGTTATATTATTCTTTCATTCTACCATTCTCTTATTTTATTATTCTATGATTCTATTATTCTCTCATTCTTTCATTCTCTCATTCTATTATTCTATAATCTATTATTCTACCATTCATGCATTCTATCATTCTATAATTACATCATTATATAAATCTATTTTTATTTTATTCTATCATTTTTTTATTCTACAATTCTATCATGCAGTTATTATATAAATCTATTATTATATCATTATTTTAATTTATCATTCTGTAATTATATTATTCTATCATTCTATTGTTCTAATATTCTTTTCATTCTATCAAATTCTATGATTATATGATTCTATTATTCTATAATTCGAGTATTTTATCATTCTATCATTCTATTATTTTATAATTATATAATTATTTTATTTTGTAACTCAATTATTTTTTCATTTTATAATTTTATTATTATATTATTTTATAAATCTATTTTTTATCATTATATAATTCTATTATTCTTTAAATCTATTATTATATCATTCTATAGTTCTGTAATCTTATTATTCTTATTATTCTTATATTATAGTATTCTATTATTCTATCATTCTATAAAACTATTATTATATCATTCTTTCATTCTATTATTCTATCATTCTTTGATGCAGGAACTTCCGGAGATCATAACTTTTGACTCAGATGTGGGTTTTCTACAAGATTTTATGGGTGGATGCATTATGAGGTGGAAAGTGGTTTCGTAACCGACCCTAGTGGGTTGGACCCCATCTTGGCACTTTTTTGGGGCTTTAAACTTTCATCTTGGCCCTCAAAATAGTAATTTACTATTTTTCTATCATTTTGTAATTCTATGTAACATCGCTCCCTACTGTCCGATGGTGAGCTGGTGGAGAGAGTTATTGCTGCAGAAAATATCTTTGGTGGTGGGTGAAATTGTGATCGCTGGCAAACAAGCGTAGAGAAGGGAAAGATGAGTCAACGATTTTGAGAAGATAGAAAATAGAGTTAATGCTTGAAGAAAATATCTCCTGGGTAGTTGGGAAGAGGACGTATGAATTATGAAGGTAGATGGAGGCTCTTCTTTTGTGGGGAAAACACGGAATGATAAATAGGCTGGGAAAGAAAATAATAAGGAAGAGAGATATTTTGGGGTTTTTAGAGAACATAGCAAGGAAAGACAAAGGAAGAACAGATGGAGGATAGAGTGGATAACTCAGGGAAGCATATCAAATTGGAAGATTAGAGGTGCACTAAAGTGGAGAGCAATCAACTGAAGGGGAGTGCAATTGTTTTAGAGGTATTTACCTCTTCCTATTCTTCTAGCACTCAAACTGAAGCCTGTTAGCTAAAATTTCATTAACACAGAAGAACCAAAACTCCATTACTACCTTTTGAAAAATCTAAAATATGTTTTCTATTTTTTTTTAGCATAAAAAAATTGAAACCCCATTACTAATGTATGTTTGCTTATTTCTATTGAGCATGGGAAGATCGAAACCCTATCACTGCCTTTGTATAAATCTCAAATATGGTTGTTGTTGTTTCATAAGCACAAAAAAAAATTGAAACCCCTTACTGCCATTTTAAATAATATGCCAAGATTTATTTCAATGCAAGATATTTACATTGCCTCTTTCGTGTAATTTATTTAAAAAAAAAAACTGCAGAACTATTTTGTTATGTCTTTAGAAAAAAAGGGTCTTCAAATGAATAGGGGAAATTCTAATTTGTAGTTGTTAGGTAAATTAGGGGATTCTATTTATTTTTAGGGAAAATAAATAGGGGGTTTGATTTCTTTATAGAGAATATAAGGAAGGCTGCCATACTGAAAATAGGGATGCAATGATAGAGGTTGAAGAGATCTAAGTCCCATGGAACCCTGTTGTTATATGATTACTCCTCTGATAGATATCTATTGCAGCACTTCTTAAGAAATTGAACGCCTTGTATGTTGATCATCACAGTCATTTTATTTTGGCTGAAACACTAGCCTTGTGGAAATCTTCATTTTGAGTTTAAAATTGTTATGGCACTAAAATACTTTAGCTATAGCAATCTAGGTTTATGCATTGAAATTTAGTCACGTAATTTCTATTAAGAACTTCTGCCATGCAATACAAAAAAAAAACCTAGGAGAACTACTGTACGGGAAAAATTTAGATTTCTATTTTGTAAGTATGTACTTTGTATTTTATTTTGCTATGATAAATATGGTAGACAATATGCCAAAACTTAGGCTAAGAGTTGACTTGCAATGCCATTTGCCGTATTTTTATTTTTTATCCGTGCATACCTTGTGTAGAGTGACCAAATTTGGGTCACTAGAGTTATTACGAAATTGATCTTACTGGCAAAGGGTTGCTTTCAATAAACTACACTGTTACTGGAATCTTTTGTATTGTAGACTATATTTTTAATCTTTACTATTTTAAATTTATAACTCAGTGTTTTTAGTCTTTTGAATGCCTCGTTTAATCAAACGAGATGAACAAGGTCTAGGCATTAGAGTGGTCATCTAGAGTGGCTCTCTACGGGCCCGGGGCCCGCAAGTGGCTGCCAGGGGAACTAGTAGATGAGTTACATTAATAAGTGATAACTAAAACTAAAACATTTGGGTAAAAACACTAATAAGATAATTAAACCTCGTGCATAGCCTTGAGCTCTTGTAAAGGCTAACGATGCAACGAGAAGGCCTATCTGTTTGCGGGGCATTGAGTCATCCGTCTGCAGGACATGGATTTGGGCACGATTGAGTCTCCTCGTCTGTATGAGAGGTACTTGGTCCCATGTGTGTCATCCCTTCGAGCACATATGATGACACTCCATATGATTACACTCTAGTATCTAGCACCTTAGGAGTCGTGAGTAGTAGCCGACTTATGACTTAGATGAGGACACCTATATTATGACTTTGATTGTAAGCACTATTCTCTGTGTTTGCTTTGTGTTTGATGTGTGTGTTGGCCATCTTGTATCTCCTTGTTGTTGTTCATCCATTTGGGCCTTGTGACTATCTTTGAGCACGGTGGAGTGGTCTCTTAGGAGTCCACATGGTTGGGAGGTGTTGCCACCACCATTGGGGACCAGTGAACAGGTTTGAGTACCAGTTGGAGATGATCTCTCTCTCGATTACTTCATTCAGTTATTGTACCTATTCAGTCTTTGTATTATACTCAGGACTATGCTATGTACTTGTATCATATTTTGGAATATATCATTTTAATTGTATATGCAGTTATGTAATTGAACTCTCTTAGAAGAGAAGTTGTAATCATTGTATTTAATGAGAAGAAATGTGATGTTCCTTTATTTCTTTACGGATTCTGGTGTGGGTATCGGATCCGCCTGTACTTTATGCTTATGGATTCATGTTTTTATCAGATGGGATTAGGACCATTTGCTTTGGTGTTTAAAATGAATGCTATCAATCTATTATATTGGTAATTGAATATGATACGTTGTTTGCTTATGTCAAAAAAAAAATTTCTTGTCCCCTTTTGGCTCTTACCCTTCAGGGTTACGTAGCAGGATGTTACATTCTATCACTTTATTATTCTAAATTCCTTTTACTCTATTATTCTATTATTCTATCATTCTTTAATTATATTATTTGATATATCTATTATTCTATCATTATTTCATTTTATTAGTCTATAATTCTATTACTATCATTCTACAATTCCATTAGAATCATTATTTCACTCTACCATTCAATAATTCTTTCATTCTATTATTTTGTTATTTTATTATTATATTATTCTACAATTTTGTTATCCTATATTTCTTTCATTCTATCATTCCATAGTTGTATCACTATATTATCATACAAATATAATATTCTATCACTCTTTCATTCAATCATTCTATTATTTTATTATTCTATAATGCTATGGTTGTTTAATTCTATCATTCTATTATTTCATAAACCTATTATTCTATAAGTCTATCATTCTTTCATTTTATATTCTATAATTCTATTTTTTTATTCTACAAATCTATTATACTATCATTCATTCTATTGTTATATTATTTTGTTATTCTAGTATTTGACAAGACTATTTTTCTACCAATGTTTCATTCTATTATTCTACCATTATATTATTCTATAAATATTTTATTCTATCATTGTTTCATTCTACCATTCTATATGTAGTGCCCCTCAACTTGTCATCTATTAGAGTGATGTTTGCTTAGTAGTATCAGACATTATGCTATTATCTTAGATCGTTTGATGATGGATTCCTTGTTATTTTGTTAATTCATTATGGACCTAATCGTTATGATAATAGTTGTTGATGTTGGATTATGTTATTTTATGCTTTAGAATTTGATAAATGAACTAGATGTTATAGATGCTATGATGTTATTTGATTGTAAGATAGTTTATCATTTTATGTTGTTGACTAGTAATCAGAAATCTTGTTCAATCTAGTTACATATTTATACATAAACGTGAATGGAATAGTGTCGTATTACTCGCACTCGAGTACCCTACCCCACTGCGATTTTCATTCACTATAGGACTACATGTGGATATATATATTGTTATGTTTAACCGTGCGTTGCTGCAGGATGCAGGTACTAGGCACTGACTCCACCTGATTTACCAGGTCTGAGCGTGCCTTCACCAATGGATTAGTTATTTGGAGTTAACGTGGGGTCCCTTGTCAGTGTTGTCTGGTTGTTAGTTTACCCTTGTGGTCATTGTCTATCGTTTGGTCATGACTTGCAGATAGGTAATGTTATACTTTGAAGTCTAAGTAGGTCTGAAGGTGTCTAAATGTGTAAGGTATTGTTGTGCATTAAATAGAATCATTATGTGGAAAATATAATGTTGATAATAAAATATATTTGTAAAAGTTGATAATTGTTGTAAATAAATTATAGTTTTATGAGAAGTAAATTTGTTAAATAAAGTTGTAAGAAATTTTGTATTGTTTAATATGATAATTATGTACAATGAATATTTAAATAATATAGTTGTAAGTCATGTTGTAATTTGTGATTTACAACTTAATTAATAAAATAAATTAAAATATAGTTGTAAAATTATAGACTGATGTAATGTTACAATTTTATTAATAAAAATATAGTTGGACGGTCATAAAAAAATTAAATTTAGTTGGAATCATGCATTAATATTAATAAAAACCATAAAATTTTGTGAAAAATTAGCTATTAGATTATTAAAAGAATAAAAAAATTATGTTTAGTTGAGGGGAGATGCACAGGATCGCGTGCTGAGTTCCTTCAAAGATGGAAGGGACTATTTTATAAAAGGGAAGTTTATAGAGGCAAAGAGGGGGGTATATTGCAGGAAGAGAGAGCTGAGGAAGAAGGATTAAGGAGGAGAGCAGAGAAGAAGACTGGGAAGGAGCTTGGACTGCAGCGGTTGAAACAAAATTCTTGATTTGACGTCGCAGCCAGGTTCCTCTGAATGCTCGATTTCTTCCTCTGATTCTGCATCTGTATATGCTGGGTTGATTGCTTCTTTCTTTGCAAATGAAATTCTTATGGTTGAATTGCTTTCTGCAGAATCATTCTGTCTTTTCTGTGTTTATTCTTTTTTAAAGGATGAATTCATGGTAGAATCATGGATTTTTATGAAATATCAATTTACCTTAGATGTCTTATCAATAATGGACTTTAACATGGCGTTGGGAGTGTAATTCTGCAAGTTTTTTTACCAATGTTTTTGCACTTGAACAGAAGCCAGGGCCCTATCTAAAAATCTGCCCAATAATACTAGACAATATCATTCTAACGAGGTCTTATGCTATGTTTAGAGGCTGCCACTGGTTAGCTCTTGTTTGATCGGTTGCAATAGGTCAACCGCTTGGATTTCAGGGCTTAAGGTTAGACTTTTTTTTAATAGATCTGTTTCATATAAATATTTATAGCCCTCTTTAGAACTTTTGGTAAAACCTTTGAAAGTGTGTTGTTTTAGCCTTTAAAAAAAGAAAAAAAATACTAGTTCTCTCGCTGTCTCTTTTCCTTTCCTGGTTGATTGTCATTAGCCGAGTGTAATTTGTGTAGAAGGGTAGGAATGCTGGGAAAGTGAATCTATATCAGAAGGTTTATTGGGCTGTTTGGAAATCAAATTAGGTAGTAGGCAAGATGATAACAAAAAAAATCAACATCTTTGAAGTCAGCGAAGCTTCATCAACAGCAGCACAATGGAGATGTTCCACTTTTTTTCCTTTTTCAAACTGTTGGATCCACAATTTTTTTTTGGGATATGGTATTTAGTATGCCTTGTCTCTTAAAGATTTTAATTTCGTTTATCCTGTTTGTCTTTATCCATCAACTTAATTGGTACCAAGTATTGTTTTTTTATACGCAGGAAAAATTTTAGTTGAATTCGATTGATTCTAAATACGGATATGTTAGTCCTGTGCCTTGATTGATCCAGATTGGTAAGTCTCGTGCGCTAAGCTTGGACCACATTAGCAAGATGTTTTTTTTAACGTGTGCTGCACTTAAATCCACATTTAACCACAACCTTCCCATATGATCACTAGATTTGTGGCTTTCCTGATTGTAGTAACGGGGAATTGAATGTCGGTCACATCCTTAAGAGTGCGCAGTTAATTATAACCTATGTTAAAGATGAGCCACATAACAAGTTTGCACCTCCACTATCATCAACGATTGCTTAAAAACAATCCATACAACTAGTGCAGATATAACAGACATCTCATTGATTGAGATAGCACATTGGAAGGACAACCTGTAAAGCAAATGACCACAGTAAGTGTTTTGAATCGTTTCAATTAAACTATTATGAATAGCCTGCTGTGTTTTGAAATTCTGCATATACCACTGGCCAGTTATTATAAATGGCATTGAACCCAATCATTAGGAAGAGAACGGGAATAGATAGTGGATCAGGCATCTGAAGCTATATAGATGATATCCTTCATGGTGCGGTGAGAGCAAGCAACTTGGGCAGGTTTATTAACATCGCAAGATTTGGGGATTCTAATCTAGAAATAATGGTGTTATAGATACTCCGGAGCCTAAATTTATATATGATCTACAATTTCCATGAGAGCACTCCCATACAACTGGCGCAGATTTAATGGGAATCTCAATAGGGCCGCGCCGTACTATCTATTAGGCCTCAAAGTTTTAGTTTTATAGATTGAAATGATAATTCTGTTGAAAACTTAATAGTTACTGCAGTGTTTATCATGAGCTGGGGCTCAACAAAATACACACAAAAGTTATGCTAAAAACACTCAAGTGCAAGTGTTAGGACTAAAATCGTGTGGATGCAACCACCTTGTATTTGATGAATTATACCAGTAATGCTAAACTGAAACTTAATCACCAACAGTGTGACATTGCAATAAGCTAGACTGTAGCAGTGTTCAAAGTGTGCATGAGTGAAGTTCCGTTCATACTAACTACCTTCCATGTCTTTCCTTCCAAGCTACAAAAACATAGATATCTTAAATTACCGCCATTTTATTAAGTCACTTCCATTTCATTCATCAAATTTGAATTGTTATTATTCCTGAGTGGCTGTTCTAGTTTGATGGAAAAGTGAATACAGTTTAATGCATTACTGTCATCTAGATCACATTTGCAAGGTGAGAGAGAGCTGAAAGGGACGTTACCAGACAATGGGGGAGTTACTCAGCCATTAGCCTATTTAAATATCATCCATTTCAATGGTTAAACAGGCAATAACAATTTTTACATGTCATCCACTATAAAAAAATAATAATAACATTAATTTTAGAGTTGATTAAGGGATAAATAAATAAATGTTGTTCAATAATCCATGGTATCACAGTATTAGTGATATTACTGTTAATGTTATTAATATTATGGTTATTATTATTATTATTATTTCAACCGGGAAAGATGATAGTCAAATGCCCTAATGTAATAATAATGTTATTGTTAATACAATACCATCATTGGAATGATTAAATTATATGATAAGATAAATTGTTGCATATATATCTTGTATTAGAATATCGTTTTAGGCAAAAGTGAATTAAATATTATAATTAAGTTTAGTAATACATTAGATTAAATGGTTGAAGTTTAGTTGGTTAAACCATTCAATTTATCTAAAGCTAGAGAGGAATAAAATACAGAAATTGGATGATCTCGATTGTAGTGTATTAATATAATTGTTCCATTAAATATAAAATCAATTGGTTTAGTTAAAAGAGTTATTGTAATTCGCTATTGATTTTATGACAAAGTTATTTACAAGAAGGAAGTTTAGTGTAACTCTAGAACTTGAACTGAATTGTGTGAATTAAGAATTCTCATTGTTGTAATATGGTAAATTGTCAATGGTCAAAATTTCAGAAGCATAGTTCATTGTGTTTTGGGTACAACCAATATGTGGATAGGTGTTCTAGTGTTGTGGTGTTTTAAACATGTGTTTCTAATTGAGTATGAAGTGCAATTTATTACGAATGTAGAATTGTCGAAAGTTGTTAATGTACTTTGTGGATATAATATTCCCAAGATGAGATATTTAGCCACTTGTGACTATTTTGTATCCATTTTGTCGTAATTGTCGTATGGAGAGACCTGGAATCTGTAAAAGAGTAAAGTGTTGTAATGCTATAGGCAATGGATAACAACTGGTGTTATGATTCTGTTTGTAATGCAAGAGGGTTTATACCTTGTAGTGAACATGTATGTGTACTATTATAATGCCTTGTATGATGTTTAAGGTTTACTAGGTGTTAGGAAGGAGAGTGGCTTTCAACGTGGGGCCGGCGCCCAAAGTGGTAGTCAGGATAACCCGTTGAAAGTAGATTAATCAAGTGATAACCTAAAATGAACTAGGGGGTTAAGGGTAGATTTCACATTAAACAAGATTAATGGATTCCTCTCCCATGGCCTGTAGTGCTTGTTTAGACTAAGGATGGGTAGAGAAGGCCTAGTCGGCATGATTGACTTCCTTGTCCTCATGAAAGGAAGGTTGATTCTACATATGTCACCCTATGGGGCTGGCACCTAGTGAGAGACTGTCAGGATAACCCATGCTAGGACTATGCAATGACACTCTCCCTACTACAACCTAGCATTCCTTGTTTGGTCTCTCCACATATGTTAAGTGTTGCCTCTGGAAGTTGTGTTGTGTTGTTTATGTTAATGCCATGTGTTGTATTGGCGTTTGGTCATCCTTTGTTCATGTTAGTATTTGTCTACCTGACTGTTATTGTTTGGGACCTCACGTTAACTCCTAGCTCAGAGGGTGGACCTTAAGGTTCCACATGGTTGGGTGGAAGAGCTATCTTATCCATTGGTTATTCCTTGTCGAAGTTCATGTGCAGAAAAGATTTATCTCAGTTTTTAGACATTTGTATTTATACCAGTTAGTGATGATGTATGTGTATAATCTTGTACCAGACTTGTGTAACAGATCATTCATAATGTATGCAATTTTGATGTAGTCTGAAAATGGCAATGTAATGATGTAATGATGTACTTATGTGTAAGGAAAGCATTTTAGTTATGTATTTAATCATGTAGATTATATTATTTGACGACATGTAATGACTATGAATAAGCTATTTAATTGTACGTTGGATTTAGATCAATTACTGATGTATGTTAGATTATGTTAGTTGAATTGTTAAGTAATGTAGCCTTGAAACCTTGGAGAACATGTCGTAAGTTTAATGGTGTAATTAGTTATGTTAACATTAGTTTGTGATCTTAATCATTTTTAAAAAAAAATTCCTGTTTCAAATAGCATAAATGTGAATCTCTCTAAGGTGTTCAAGGCGGGACGTTACACTATAATTCTATCATTATTTCATTCTACAATTCTATTATTCTATCATTCTTCCATTCTATCATTTGATTATTAATCTATTATTCTATTATTATATCATTCTTTCATTCTTTCATTTTATTATTCTATCATTCTATTTTATATAAATGTAATATACTATCATTCTATAATTTTATCATTCTATTATCATATAAATGCTTTATTCTATCATTGTTCCATTCTATCATTCTACAATTCTATTATTCCTTCATTCTATCCATTTATAATTCTGTCATTCTATTATTAATTAAATCTATTATACTATCATTCTATAATACTAAAATTCTATAATTTTATAAATCTTTTATTCAATCATCCTATATATCTATTATTCTACAATTTAATTATTCTATCACTCTTCCATTCTATAATTCTATAATTCTATAATTCTATTATTCTACAATTCTATTACTATATCATTCTTTCATTATATCATTTTATAATTCTATTATTCTTTCATTTTATAATAACTTCTAGATTATTCTATAAGTTTGATATTCTGCAATTCTATCCATCTTTCTTTTTTTCATTCTATCATTCTGTTATAGTATCATTATTTAATCCTAACATTCTATTACTATATAAATCTAATGTTATATCATTCTTTCATTCTACCATTCTCTTATTTTATTATTCTATGATTCTATTATCCTCTCATTCTGTCGTTCTATCATTCTATTATTTCATAAATATATTATTCTATCATTGTTTCATTCTATCATTCTATTATTCTTTAAATATATTGTTCTATAATTAGTTTATTCTATCATTATAGAACTCTATTATTCTATCATTCTATCATACTATCATTCTTTAATTATATGATTCTATTATTCTATAATTATATGATTCTATCATTCTATAATTATATGATTCTATTATTCTATAAATCTATTATTTTATCATTCTTTCATTCTCTCATTCTATTATTCTATAATCTATTATTCTTCCATTCATGCATTCTATCATTCTATAATTACATCATTATATTATTATATAAATCTATTTTTATTTTTTTCTATCATTTTTTATTCTACAATTCTATCATGCAATTATTATATAAATCTATTATTATATAATTATTTTAATTTATCATTCTATAATTATATTATTCTATCATTCTGTTGCTCTAATATTCTTTTCATTCTATCAAATTCTATGATTATATGATTCTATTATTCTATAAATCTAGCATTTTATCATTCTATCATTCTATTACTCTACAATTATATTATTCTATCTTTCTTCCATCTATCATTCTATAATTCTATCATTATTTTATTATATATTTTTATGATTCTATTATTCTATGAATATTATTGTATCATTCTTTCATTCTATTATTTTATAATTATATAATTATTTTATTTTGTAACTCAATTATTTTTTCATTTTATAATTTTATTATTATATTTGTTTATAAATCCTTTTTTTATCATTATATAATTCTATTATTCTTTAAATCTATTATTATATCATTCTATAGTTCTATAATCTTATTATTCCTATTATTCTTAAATTATAGTATTCTATTATTCTATCATTCTATAAAACTATTATTCTATCATTCTTCCATTCTATTATTCTATCATTCTTTGATGCAGGAACTTCCGGAGATCATAACTTTTGACTCAGATGTGGGTTTTCTACGAGATTTTACTGGTGGATGCGTTATGAGGTGGAAAGTGGTTTCGTAAGTGACCCTAGTGGATTGGAACCCGTCTTGGTACTTTTTCAGGGCTTGAAACTTTCATCTTGGCCCTCAAAATAGCAATTTACTATTTTTCTAACATTTTGTAATTCTATCACTTTATTATTCTAAATTCCTTTTACTCTATTATTCTATTATTCTATCATTCTTTGATTATATTATTTGATATATCTATTATTCTATCATTATTTCATTCTATTAGTCTATAATTCTATTACTATCATTCTATAATTCCATTAGAATCATTATTTCACTCTACCATTCAATAATTCTTTCATTCTATTATTTTGTTATTTTATTATTATATTATTCTACAATTTTGTCATCCTATATTTCTTTTATTCTATCATTCCATAGTTGTATCACTATATTATCATGCAAATATAGTATTCTATCACTCTTTCATTCAATCATTCTATTATTTTATTATTCTATAATGCTATGGTTGTTTAATTCTATCATTCTATTATTTCATAAACCTGTTATTCTATAAGTCTTTCATTATTTCATTTTATCATTCTATAATTCTATTTTTTTATTCTACAAATCTATTATTCTATCATTCATTCTATTGTTATATTATTTTGTTATTCTAGTATTCTACAAGACTATATTTTTACCAATGTTTCAGCCTATTATTCTATTATTCTACCATTATATTATTCTATAAATATTTTATTCTATCATTGTTTCGTTCTACCATTCTATAATTCTATCATTTTTTCATTCTGCAATTCTATTATTCTATCATTCTTGCATTATATCATTTGATTATTAAACTATTATTCTACTATTATATCATTCTTTCATTTCATAATTCTATCATTCTATTTTATATAGATGTATTATACTATCATTCTATAATTTTATCATTCTATTATCACATAAATGCTTTATTCTATCATTGTTCCATTCTATCATTCTACAATTTTATTATTCATTCATTCTATCCATTTATAATTCTATCATTCTATTATTAATTAAATCTATAATACTATAATTCTATAATTTTATAAATCTTTTATTCAATCATCCTATATATCTATTATTCTACAATTTAATTATTCTATCACTCTTCCATTCTATAATTCTATAATTCTATCATTCTATTATTCTACAATTCTATTACTATATCATTCTTTCATTATATCATTTTATTATTCTATTATTCTTTCATTTTATTATAACATCTAGATTATTCTATAAGTTTGATATTTTGCAATTCTATCCATCTTTCATTTTTTCATTCTATCATTCTGTTATAGTATCATTATTTAATCCTAACATTCTATTATTATATAAATCTAATGTTATATTATTCTTTCATTCTACCATTCTCTTATTTTATTATTCTATGTTTCTATTATTCTCTTGTTCTGTTGTTCTATCATTCTATTATTTCATAAATATATTATTCTATCATTTTTTCATTCTATCATTCTATTATTCTTTAAATATATTATTCTATAATTATTTTGTTCTGTCATTATAGAACTCTATTATTCTATCATTCTCTCATTCTATCATTCTATAATTATATGATTCTATTATTCTATAATTATATGATTATATTATTCTATAAATCTATTATTTTATCATTCTTTCATTCTCATTCTATTATTCTATAATCTATTATTCTACCATTCATGTATTCTATCATTCTATAATTACATCATTATATTATTATATAAATCTATTTTTATTTTATTCTCTCATTTTTTTATTCTACAATTCCATCATGCAGTTATTATATAAATCTATTATTATATAATTATTTCAATTTATCATTCTATAATTATATTATTCTATCGTTCTGTTGTTCTAATATTCTTTTCATTCTATCAAATTCTATGATTATATGATTCTATTATTCTATAAATCTAGTATTTTATCATTCTATCATTCTATTATTCTATAATTATATTATTCTATATTTCTTCCATATATCATTCTATAATTCTATTATTGTTTTATTATATATTTTTATGATTCTATTATTCTATGAATATTATTGTATCATTCTTTCATTCTATTATTTTATAATTATATAATTATTTTATTTTGTAACTCAATTATTTTTTTTATTTTATAATTTTATTATTATATTATTTTATAAATCTATTTTTTATCATTATATAATTCTTTTATTCTAGCATTGATTCATTCTACCATTCTTTCATTCTATCATTTGATTATTAATCTATTATTCTACTCTTATATTGTTCTTTCATTTTATAATTCTATCATTCTATTTTATATAAATCTTTTATACTATCATTCTATAATTTTATCATTCTATTATCATATATTTATGCTTTATTCTATCATTGTTCCATTCTATCATTCTACAATTCTATTATTCCTTCATTCTATTATTAATTAAATCTATTTTACTATCATTCTGTAATACTATAATTCTATAATTTTATAAATCTTTTATTCTATCATTCTATATATCTATCATTCTACAATGTAATTATTGTATCACTCTTCCATTCTATAGTTCTATCATTCTATTATTCTACAATTCAATTACTATATCATTCTTTCATTATATCATTTTATTAGTCTATTATTTTGTCATTTTATAATAACTTCTAGATTATTCCATAAGTTTGATATTCTACAATTCTATTAATCTTTCATTTTTACATTCTATCATTCTATTATAGTATCATTATTTAATCCTAACATTCTATTATTATATAAATCTAATGTTATATCATTCTTTCATTCTACCATTCTCTTATTTTATTATTCTATGATTCTAGTATTCTCTCATTCTCTTGTTCTATCATTCTATTATTTCATAAATATATTATTCCATCATTATTTCATTCTATCATTCTATTATTCTTTAAATATATTGTTCTATCATTATTTTATTCTGTCATTCTACAACTCTATTGTTCTTTCATTCTTTCATTCTATCATTCTATAATTATATGACTCTATTATTCTATAATTATATGATTATATTATTCTATAAATCTGTAACGCCCCACCATGAAACACTAGAGAACAACACAATTACATTAAACAAATCAGACAATTTTTTTTTTTAAAATACAAGGAATAACAAGGTAACATTTAACTTATCTATACTAAGTAACATTCTCCCAGGGTTCCATGGCTACATTACTGACAAAACTACAATCATGTTCTCTCACACACCACACATTAACTTGACAACAAAAATTCATTCTAAATTTATTACATTAATTGAATAACCTTATACATTTCCATGACATCAAATAAATAATCATCCATAACAAATACAACTACAGTTTTCATACATATGAGGATACAACATAATATTGTCTACATCACCAACTTACGTTTACATTGGGAATTACAAACATTATTAATAACCTGATACATAGGATGGTACATGAGCATAAATAACTGTCTTCATAAACTGGTACATGACCTGAATCTGCTACAGGAGTTACAACCTTCTTGCACACGAATATGACAAGGAAAAACCAATGGAGATAAAGCACATCCACCCGACCATGTGGAACCCTGAGGTCCACCCCCTATGCTAGGAGATAACATAAGGTCCCACAACATCATACAGTTAGGTAGACAAGTGCCTAACAAGAATAAGGACTAAGCCTAACTCCATCACAACACATGACCACATCACAAACAACTTAATATCACTTCCAGAGGCAACACATGACAAATGGGGAGAATATGACTAGGGAATGCTAGGCTGCAGTAGGGAGAGTGTCATCACACGGTCCTAACATGGGTTATCCTGACAACCTCTCACTAGGCGCCGGCCCCATAGGGTGACTCATGCGGTATCAACCTTCCTTTCGTGAGGACAAGGAAGTTGATATTGTCGACCAGGCCTTCTCTACCCATCCTTAGTCTAAACGAGCACTACAGGCATAGGAGAGGAAATCCAATTATCTTGTTAATGTGTATTTTACCCTTTTTCCCCCCAGTTTATTTTTAGGTTTTCACTTAATTAACAACTTTCAATGGGTTATCCTGACAACCACTTTGGGCGCTGGCCCCACATTGAAAGCCACTCCCCTACCTGCATCTAGAAACCTGAACCATCAAGCAAGACAATCACTTTCATACTGATAAGTATACATAAACAATGCAAGGCATTTCCCTTCTTGCATACAAAACATAGTCACAATAACCAACCTTTAGATCATTGTCCAAAAACTTCTAGTCATCAATCGCAATAATCATAACACATATCCAGAGCAAGGTATGGGTCATCTTGCTCTTCCAATCATAGATATGAACCAAAATAGTTTCTCATTACAATTACAAGATCTCCCCATTTCCATACTAATCACAAGCTTGATATCAACACATACATGAAGGAAATTTAAACCCATTGAAATAAATTCATGACACAATATGTACATCATCTTACATTATTGTTTACCAAGACCCACATACACAGACAAGAGACATCATGTTCTTACAACATCTTCATTTCAAGAGAACTACGAATAGAATACATACGAACAAATCCTATTACCTTATGCCTCTGGAACCTAAACTTGACAATTTACACATAGACCCACTCTCATGAAAATTTTGCTTGCAATAAGAGATTTCAACAAATCAACTCACTGACAACGTAAATTTTTATTACAAAAGCAATTCAATCTCTTAGTTATTCAGTTACTATAGGTTTCACTTGTAAGGCTAAAATTTTCAAATACATTGTTGTTTTACCTAACTCTAAGCTTTCAATCCAACTTCAACTTAACAAAAGCCTTATGAAAAGATCTTTGCCAAACCAATCAACCTAGATTAAATTTCATCCGCACTAGTTATTTAATCATATCAATTTACATTTAATCATATTAACAACCAAATACAAGTAATATCTCCACAAGAATTCATATATCTTTGATCTAGTTTAATAAATATTAATTCTATCTGATATAATAAATTAGTCATCAATTACATATAAACATAACCTTCAAGCTAACAAATGCATAGGTAATATTAGTTACAAAATTCTTATAAATCAAATACTTCTTACAATGATTATACCTCTAATTCCAACCTACCAATCCAATTCCCAATCTTAACAAACCATTATCAAGAAATCATAATAAATTCAATTACAATATTAAATTTATTAACAACTAAATATTACATGCATCATACATAATTTATCTATCTTGAGCATATGCATATAACTTAATAAATTATTCCAATGCAATAAAAACAATCATTATATAGCTCTTTAATTG
Source organism: Cunninghamia lanceolata (assembly GCA_027924645.1). Classification (NCBI taxonomy): domain Eukaryota; kingdom Viridiplantae; phylum Streptophyta; class Pinopsida; order Cupressales; family Cupressaceae; genus Cunninghamia; species Cunninghamia lanceolata. The sequence goes on along the minus strand of BSBN01000837.1, from coordinate 9,595,096 downwards.
GAAAGATCATGATATCAAACCCTAAACTGATGGGACACATGGTTTTGGCATACCTACATGCATGCAGAACTAATTTCCCACAGTGTGACACTGAACTTGGTGCACAGATTTGAACTGTAAGTCATGTGAATGATTTAGCAGAAAAATTGACTATAGAAATGTGTTGAAGATACTAATGATCATCAATGACGTCCCTTCAGCAACCTACTTCTCTTCCTCACGTATCACAGTATAACCTAAGGCAATTTTCGTTCTTCCTAAATGAATTGAATATGCACATTACGTAATAGACTTCACATCCACAATGTAACCATATGGCTATGCCTTGAAGTCAATTCACCAATGATATAATACATTCATAAAAAAATATTAAACTTATATACATCAAACTATTCTAAATCTAGATATAGGTTAAAGAATTACTCATGCAAAACTCGATATACTCAGACTAACATGTTGAGATAAATTAATCAGAAAAGAGGTTATAGTTTTTGGCATCTCAGGGTATAATATTTATCAAAGGCAAATAGAAATAAATATAAATATGGTATACACAAACATTCAGTTATGAGAATAACTAATGCCGATTTATGGCTGACAAAACTTAGGGTTTGAGAATAAATATTGCCATTATATGGCATACATTAACTCAAGGATACAGGAATATCTATCGCCAATATATAGCAGACATAAGCATTAAGATATATATATATATACCTATTGCCAATATATGACAGACCTAAAAATATATGCAGATCTAATTCTAATTTATGGGAAAATGCAACCCTAAATTTTAATGAAGATCAATTTCCAGCTTGGCCTGCCCTAAGCATCTTTTATGGTAGACTTACAAATATCTAGGCACCCGAAAACTATGCTGAGGAAAGAAAAAGATTTTGAAAGCTTTTGAAATGGGCAAGGTGAATCATATTCCCTGCCCTATGCCTGCGTCCACTCCTCATGCGTCAAAATGGGAGCTTTGGAACATCGTATGGACATCCACCGAGGGTGAAGAAGATGGTTTACAGACAAAAAGAGCTAGACATTCATATGAGCATCCCTATTGCACTTCAGCTTTAATCGATTCATATGAGTACATGGTTGACATTCATAACAATGGAGGCTATTATGGGAACACACTTAACTTAATTATTAAGAGGCCAACTACCCCTGTGATGGTTACATGGAGATGCTTTAGTATAAAAAGATAAGCCGTGTGATAATTGTTAGAACAGCTTGTTAGTTCATCATTTATAGGCATTTCTACTACAACTAAAAATGTCAAGATCTATAATTGCAGCTAATACAAATGTTTAAAACAAACCTACGGTTGAGAGCCACCTGTCAACTTTTACAGCAGGTATATAAAATGATTATACACTAAACTACGATGTTGACAAATCATTTGTTAAGCTCAGCGAGATGGGACTAGAAACATATGATTCCAAAGCAGTTGAAATCGTGTGAATTATCTACTATTAAACACTCAAATACATATTAGATGCTATTTTAATTTCATACGATGAACTTCATATTTAACTGCCTTCCTTCACTAATTTTGGAACCCTAGAACTGTCTACCATTATCCCCAAAACTGGTGACGGGAAAAATATATATATTATTTACCATGCAGGCTCAAAAGGTATGATTTACCCGTAGCTATACAGTTTGCCATTTCTTACTATGAAATCTGGGTTCCTGCCGCTCATAAGGTACTCTATTTTGGTAGAATAATACCTACAGTCATGATAATGCAAAGATAGATCCAAGGCTTGATCTTTAAACCCTGGAATTTGGTAGTTTTCCTACGATTTATTAAGAACTTGGTCAAGGAGGCTCAGGACTGTGTGCAGGGATCTTCTTAGTCTATAATCACAGCCTTGACAATAAACTAAAATCGCAACCTTTTGTATTCTCCCTCACCGGCAAATAAGGTTTCCCCATGTAAGTTTGACGGCTACAAACAAAACATCTCAGCCTTCAATTTCACCTTTATATGATACTAAGCAGTTCCTGCTAGATCTGATAGGAGACAAATCTAATCCCATGCTTCACAAATGAAGTTAATGTCTCGCATGCAAATATGGTGTTTAACTTGGCCGTAACCTAACCTGGGCCGTAACAATTATGTTACTGTTCCCAAATCCTACTAGGTCTGGATCAATTAAAAAGCCTTGAGCTACATGAAGGGAGCTAAGCTCTTATTTGTATACATAACATAAAATCACAACCTTTGCCTTTCCGTAAAAGATCTTCCTTAGATCCTGACTGACCCGGGTTTAAACAAACCAAGCGATTTATTCTGCTAATCAAAAATTAAAATAAATTTTCATTGCTACAATAACAGATTTAAATAAATTGTTTTCTAAACTAGACCTTCCAACTCTTTATCAAAATTTTCCATTATAACATTTCCATCTTGACCTACGAATCCAATAACTAGGTTGTGCACACACATATGCATAACGAAAACCCCGTGCCCTTGCCCTTATCGAATTCAATGTAAATAAGTCTTCAAAAACTTAGGGACACGGATGATCAAATCATATTTTAATCACACGGTTGCAATGTCAAGAGCTCTAAAAATAGTTATCACTAAAACAAGAGCAAAATCAGGAACAAATAAATATAAATCTATATTCTACCACAATAAATAATCAGAACACATACCTGGTTTGATATTATTCCTCTTCCTGTGATTGCCCAAACCCTCTGAAATAATCACACGAAAATAGTGATCGATGCGAAGCGAACACTGACGTTTGAATTTATAAGATTGCTGATTTGCTTGCAACAATGGGAAAAATGTGCTTCCTTTGCTGCGGCCAAAATAGAAAAGGATGCAACCTGGATTTGATGCCGAAACCTCTCCGGCTGCAACCTAAACCAATCTCCCCTGCTTGTTGTTCCTTCTCCTCCATTCCTCCCCCTTTCCCCCCGAGAGCGAGAGAGAGAGATCTCCCCTTATTTCCAGATTTTTCCCACCTTTGTAGAAGGCTTGGCACATGATCCAATGCCAACTATAACAACTATTAATTAAATTTTATCTCCTTACAGCTCATAGTTTAATTTTCAACTACACACTATAATGTTTTATTTTAATATTATACTATAGATATATATTTATCATATATGTTATAATTATTTATACCTTATTTGTGTAACCTTTGAACCGTGACACAAATTAATTTATGTATTTTATTTAGTATAACCTGAGTAATAATCTGAACCTTTTTACAAACATAACTATGAGAAATATTGTTCCCTAAACTAAAATAAATATTGCGAAATCATAATAAAATATTAAGATACTAAAACTTATTTACATCTATAATTACCCCCAAATAACTCAAATTAATAATAGTAATTCACATTCAAACAACTTAGGATAATTACCTTGAACTAGGTAATTATCAGTTATCATTTTAACCTTATTTAATATTAATAATGATAATTGATGTAATCCTGTTAAGTATTATAGTGGATCAAATAATAGCATGACAATAAAACGCAATCTAGGCATACAACATAACCCACTGAGTAGGATAGCTGTTAAAAGCCAAATCAAACATGTTCACAAGCCAGGCCAAAACACACTTAACCAAACAAGCTCCATCAAATATACCTCAATTGCAAGACCTGACATACTGACAGAACTAACAATTTAACTAGACATGTCATGCATCCTGATTGAGGATGATGACTTGGGATGTGGGACCTTAAGTTATCTCCAGAACAACTTATCCATTGGGTTCAAGGCACACTCAGACCTGTTATTTCAGGTGGAGTCGATGCCAGATACCTGCATCCTGCAGCAAATGACACAGTTGAGCATATATATAAATGCACAAAGCTATCACTAGGTGAAAAAGGAATCACAATATCACAGAGCACTCGCAAGCAAGTGATGTGACATCGTCCTCTCCACATCATATCAATCTAGATTAGATAACACGTGATCATAACCACTGAAATCTACCTCATTATCTGAACAGAACCATACACTAAACATATAGGTGAATGACATTGAATAAGTCCCAAAAGCATCATCATAACAAATAAATCAAATAGAATCAGTCCATGAGATCCATAACAATTGTAGTAAGATCGACATCTTGATCATTGGAATGCAAAATAATGTCAAAGCCTGCATTATCAGTGTCGCAATAGAGGTTGTCAATAAAACACATTAACTATCATATGAAACCTCACATGGATGAAACATCTATCTATATTGTACAACATCAATTGCATACCTTACCATAATTATTCTTGTTATTTTACCTTCATCCTCATGCACCTTGATCAGTTCACCTATACATCCAAGGTGAGAATGGAGGGGCACTACAAAATCTATTACTTTATCATTCTTTCATTCTCTCATTCTATTATTCTATAATCTATTATTCTACCATTCATGCAATCTATCATTCTATAATTACATTATTATATTATTATATAAATATATTTTTATTTTATTCTATCATTTTCTTATTCTACAATTCTATCATGCAGTTATTATATAAATCTATTATTATATCATTATTTTAATTTATCATTCTGTAATTATATTATTCTATCATTCTGTTGTTCTAATATTCCTTTCATTCTATCAAATTCTATGATTATATGATTCTATTATAATATAAATCTAGTATTTTATCATTCTATTATTCTAAAATTATATTATTCTATCTTTCTTCAATATATCATTCTATAATTCTATCATTCTTTTATTATATAATTTTATGACTCTATTATTCTATGAATATTATTTTATCATTCTTTCATTCTATTATTTTATAACTATATAATTATTTTATTTTGTAACTTAATTATTTTTTCTTTTTATAATTTTATTATTATGTTATTTTTAAAATCTATTTTTTATCATTATATAATTCTTTTATTCTATAATTCTATTATTCTTTAAATCTATTATTCTATCATTCTATAAAACTATTATTCTATCATTCTTTGATGTAGGAACTTCTAGAGATCATAATTTTTGACTCAGATGTGGGTTTTCTATGAGATTTTATGGGTGGATGCGTTATGAGGTGGAAAGTGGTTTTGCAACCAACCCTAGTGGGCTGGACCCCATCTTGGCACTTTTTTGGGGCTTGAAACTTTCATTTTGGCCCTCAAAATAGCAATTTAGTGTTTTCCTATCATTTTGTAATTCTATCACTTTATTAGTCTAAATTGCTTTTACTCTATTATTCTATTATTCTATCATTCTATTATTCTATCATTCTTTGATTATATTATTTGATATATCTATTATTCTATCATTATTTCATTCTATTAGTCTATAATTCTATTGCTATCATTTTATAATTCCATTAGAATCATTATTTCACTCTACCATTCAATAATTCTTTCATTCTATTATTTTGTTATTTTATTATTATATTATTCTACAATTTTGTTATCCTATATTTCTTTTATTCTATCATTCCATAGTTGTATCACTATATTATCATACAAATATAGTATTCTATCACTCTTTCTTTCAATCATTCTATTATTTTATTATTCTATATTGCTATGGTTGTTTAATTCTATCATTCTATTATTTCATAAACCTATTATTCTATATGTAATGCCCCGCATGAACACCTTAGAGAACAACACATCTATGCTATGCAAAACGGAATAATTTTTTTTTTTTAATGAATAAAGTAACAAAATAATGTTTAACACATCATTAAACTATCAACTTGTTACTCTAAGATTTCATGGGTGCATTACTTGTCAAAACAATTAACATAATCTAACACACATCATAAATTAACATCAGTAGATCATTCTAAACCTATTGCATTTAATCAATAAACATTTACATCTCCATAACATCAGACAAATAATCATCAGGATCTAGTATGTAGTTACAATTTCTTCTCACACATGATTACATCATTACATTGTTACATAACACCTTCTGAATACATACATTATAAATCAACTGATACACAAACAAGTACAAGAATACAAATCACCTACTTCATATCTGGTACAAGATCTAATGGCTGATACACAAGATACAACATCCTCGCACACGAACAATAGCAAGGAGAAAAACCAATGGATAAAAGCTCTTCCACCTGACCATGTGGAACCCTGAGGTCCACCCCTCGAGCTAGGAGTTAACATAAGGTCCCCACTACAACATACAGTCAGGTAGACAGTAGACTATAAGAACAAGACAACACATAACTCCAACAACACAAGTCAATATCACAAACAACTTAACAACACTTCCAGAGGCAAGCACATAACGAATGGGGAGAGTACAACTAGGGAATACTGGGCTGCAGTAGGGAGGAGTGTCATCACATGGCTTGTCATGGGTTGTCCTGGTAAGGCTTCCTAGGCCCCGGCCCCCATCTTGGGTTGTCCTGGCAGCCTCTCCCGACTCCCGGCCCCCTTACAACGCTCATGCGGAATCAACATACCTTTCATGAGGACAAGGTAGTTGATCTTGCCATTCCAGGCCTTCTCATCTCACCTCAAGCCTAAACAAGCACTTGAGCCATGAGTGAGGCATCCACTTATCTTTATTTAGTGTGATTAACTACCCAATCCCCCCCCTAATTCATTATTTAGGTTATCACTGAGTTATCAAACTCTCACATGGGTTGTCCTGGATGCCACTTTAGGCTCCGGCCCCCATTGAGAGCCACTCCCCTACCTGCAACTAGAAAACCCCACTCAACGAGCATAGCAAACATCATCATGACGACGAGGATACATGAACCATGCAAGGCATTAACCATCTTGCATAACAATTATCCTCATATCCACATGTAAATATAATAATGCAAAGCATTATCCCTCTTGCATATCAACTTAATCACAGGGACAACTCACAAACATTGCCCATAACAATACATAAACATTACTCTGTTACAATACTCGATGTCTCCCCCTTTCAAAATCTAACACAAAACTCAATACAAGATAAATATAATTAAACGAACAACAATACATTCCCAAGGGAATACATTCATCATTCACATTGTCTTTTATCCCAGACATAACTAGAGACAACATATCATCATATATCCAATACATAAAAACACTATACTTGAAAACAAATCACATTATCCTATGCCTCTGGACTGACACCCAAACCACTTGCACAGTGGACCCCATTACAACCAATAATCTCATTACAATGTTAATAAACCCACTATCGAGACTATTTAATCAAACTTCAATTAACAACACCTTCATAATGATGTTGTAATAAGATCGTTACCAAAATTAGATTAATCAACAATAATCATAACAATTTAAATTAAACTATTAACTACATTTCCTTATAGTTCAATAAATTAAATCTATTAACTTAACTAAAATATTAATCTACTTTTGATTTTGGCACTTTTAAAACTAACAACCATATGATTTATACAATTTCCCATTAGACTTCCTCCCATACATTTTCTAGACGGCTTGGAGATGACAACAATATCATTTGAATTAATAATAATAATATTAAACAATAACATAAATAATAATATTAACCATAACAATAATAATATTAAACAATAACATAAATAATAATATTAACCATAACAATAATAATAAATTCAATGGAATATAAGATAGTAAATATTTTTCATCCAAAGAACATTAAATGAACATTGTAAATAAATTTAATATGACAATTAGTTATTCAACAATGCCTCTAAAATACTATAACCTACTTTAGTGTGAGTAAATTATACATACCCTAATTATACATGTCATCATAATCCAATGTAAATTTTGACAATTTGTTTCAAAATCTCTTCTGCCACATGATACGGTCCTTTAACAATTCCAGCTGTATATTATAGTTAGAATAAATGTTCTAACTACGGTTTCATGTCCTTCTTACTTAGGCTGTAGATAAAACTTCTATAAATTGATATCCCTAAATGCATTAACCTACAAGTGACCATTACATACAAGGTTGGTTGTTGGCTTTCTTGAGGACACCCTAAACTTGTCATTATGCTGCCAATTAAACCTATAATGTTTGTGTCACTACATTTTCTGGGTGGCATCTTCATGTTATCATTGAGGATAGCACAGACAGTTGCACACATACCATCTTCATTTATGCGACTTCAAGATATATGAACATACAATATCTGTGTCTCTGATGCTTATAGTAGTCTTTGCTGCTTGGAATGATGATGACTAAGATCTTAATGCTAACTCCAATTGTATAATACAACAATCTCAAAGCCTATTCTCCTTCTATCGAAACCTACAAGAGAGCAATTCAACCTCACTATCTCGCAACCGCTTGGAAAGGAAATCACCCCCTCAGCTCAATAATAGACTCCACACTATTTTCTTGCTTGATATTAGTGACCAATGATGGTCAATAAAATGCAAGGGTTCTCCTCAGCTGATCGCTAATCCAAAGAATATCAATGGTATTCTCGCATCTACATATGGATCTTCTACTTCTAATATGACAGTCAGATCATTAACAATGATGGATGTTGACTGGGAAACACAGTTGGCTGCTGTAGAATTCGATAGGGATGCAAGACCCATATCGCAGTCTTCTCAACCTCTCGATTCTTAATGCTGTGAAAACAAAATTAAAACCAAAGCTTGAGTCTACAAATCGATGCCAAGGAAATCTATTATCGGTGCTTAGCATGACTAATCCAATGAGACTCCAATATTTAATTCCTTTGCAAGCTATATCAGTTTACCATTCTATTATAAGCGACTTCTCCACTTGAATTATATTTTCCACCCTCACATATCACATTTTATTCGCTTTGACTCGATTTTATTTTATAAACAACGGCTCCACAAATTCTCTTCAAACGGCATCTTAGAATCAAGCCTTGAATTACAATTGATGCTAATAACCTTCAACTAATAGCTTATAGGATTTCATTATGTGTACATGGTTGACCTTCTAGCCCGTGCGGCTATCTTGAAGATGCCATAAACTTTATCATTGCGATGCTTGTTAAATCTGTAAGGTGATTTCTTGGTTACTGTAGCTCACATATGAATTTCGGCTTAGAAGTATTTACAGCAACCCTACTTTTTGACTGCACAATTTATGTTCTTTTCTCAAACATCGATGCAGAAGTGGCCTAGTGTGGGGAGTTTCAATGGTAAAGGGAATCGACAAAAGATAGAGGAATTAATGAGATCTCCTTTTGCTCCCTGTCCAGGGCATCGTAACTTATTTTAAGTCTTTGTTTTATGTTTTTAGGCAATATGCTACAAACCTTTTCCAATTCCAACTGCCAATAATGCTTATCGGTACTTCCAGAAACATGCCCACTTAGAACTATGAGGGAGAGAGGTAAACCTCTACACTCTCTCAACCAAATATTCAAATCCACTGGATGGATAAGGTTGGTGGAATGTATGCCAATAGAAGAGCTCTCTACTATACTCCTGATTCATTTCTTTCAGCTTATATCATTGGGTAATTGAAGCCCGCATTAGCATCCTTTCATCATGGGTCATGACAATTACCAAACTATCAAAATTTAGCATATCTGTCACTAGCAGGGCATCTAACTGGTCCATGTGATTAATATCATCTAGAACAACGAGGAAACTCAAAAAGAGGCATTTTCCTAAGATAACTTATTCCTTCATCAAAACTCTGATACTTGGGACGATCCTCTCTGAAGAGGTCTTTCAGGAGCTTAGATTGTAAATAAGGCAACTCGTCCTTGGAAGCCACTTCTCTGATATCAAACAGAAAACTTGATCCATCATACTCAAAATGTTTGCGGTTGAAGAATTCTTTGGCTACAGTTGTCTTGCCAGACCCACCCATTCCAAAGATCCCAATGATCTGAACCTTCCCTTAGATCGCCCTGGAATGGGAGCTTTAGAATAGGAATAAACATCCATCGAAACATAATCGGAGAACAAGATAATTTGTTATACTGGCCTTACAAACTTTAAAGCAAATGCACTTGGCAGGAGCGAATTAGATCTGACAGAATTCAGAATATCATGACTACAGAATATACTAAAAAAAATAATTTAAATGAGTAGACATTGAAAGGGATCAAGAACAAAAACAATGCTCTGGTAGGGGAATGCGCAGAACAAGAATTTTATTAAGGAAACCCTAGGTATAATCCTTTAATGCAAGATGAGAAAATAACATTCACACAATTAAAAGAACCTGTATACGTTGCAAGGACCTCTATCTGTTCTTCGCAGCTCCGTCTTCGTTCCCAGATCTCCAATTCCCGTTTCTTCTCCCCCTTCTCTCCTTCTCTCTGCTTATTTTATAGAGTTCCCTACCCTAATTGCTTGTACTCCACTTTTTTAGGGGATATACCCATGATCCAATGCCAACCGTCAAAGAAAATACAGCTTACTTTCTTTTAATTAATTTTTTTAATAACATTACAATATAACCCCTATTTTTTATTTACTCAAGGATAACTTACATTTAATATATTACAACTTATAATTTTTATTTTATTTAATTTAGTATTTTATATAGATATTTAATATATAACAACTCATAAATATATATTACTTTATTTAGTCATTTATTTACTGGGCCACATATATATACTTTCATGTTTATTTTATTAATTATAAAATAATTCCACAACTTATAATGCCACTTTATAACTAATTTATCTCCTTTATTATTATTTTTATCTATTTAATATTTAATATATATTTGTTATATAACAACTAATAATTATTTATAAATCTATTTAATAGTCATTCATCAAATTTATCTATTTACATACCACAATTAACCAATCATAAATCATGCAATTACTCGACCATCAAGCATGCAGAGAAAGCAAGACGACAACCCATGGAAACAACGAAACTAAGAACAATGACTAGATGCATAACTGAAGACTTATCCTCTACAAGGATGACGAATGACTGGGGAACCTTATGCTAACTCCCATCAACAATTCCATTGGCTAGGGCATGCTCAGACCTGCTAGTTCAGGTGGAGTCGATGCCCGGTACCTGCATCCTGCAGCAAACCTCAAGGTTAAACATATATATACAAACATGAAGTCATGCACACAGTAAACAGAAATCACAGCGTGGCAAGGTACTCGGACACGAGTAATGTGACACTGTTCTGTTCACATAAATACGTCAACAATTAAGTATTCAGTTGTCTACAAGAAAGTAGAATAATCAATAACAATACGATCTAGTATAACAATTATTGTTAAAGCATCATAACCCTGATTAGATATCACATTAAACCCAGAAATAACATTAATCCATTTTATCAAATATGTCCATCAAACTATGAAACATAAAATATCAATAATCCAATATCATCAATCGACATCACAGAAATAGGTCCATAAACAACTCAACGTAATAACAAAGAATCCCATGTCATGATATCTAATCCTACTAGGAATACTATCAGTCTGACAGAAGCAAGGTGAGGGGCACTACACTATAAGTCTATCATTCTTTCATTTTATCATTCTATAATTCTATTTTTTTATTCTACAAATCTATTATTCTATCATTCATTCTATTGTTATATTATTTTGTTATTCTAGTATTCTACAAGACTATTTTTCTACCAATGTTTCATTCTATTATTCTATTATTCTACCATTATATTGTTCTATAAATCTTTTATTCTATCATTGTTTCATTCTACCATTCTTTCATTCTATCATTTGATTATTAATCTATTATTCTACTCTTTTATCATTCTTTCATTTTATAATTCTATCATTCTATTTTATATAAATCTTTTATACTATCATTCTATAATTTTATCATTCTATTATCATATAAATCCTTTATTCTATCATTGTTCCATTCTATCATTCTACAATTCTTTTATTCCTTAATTCTATCCATTTATAATTCTATCATTCTATTATTAATTAAATCTATTAAACTATCATTCTATAATACTATAATTCTATAATTTTATAAATCTTTTATTCAATCATCCTATATAACTATTATTCTACAATTTAATTATTCTATCACTCTTCCATTCTATAATTCTATAATTCTATCATTCTATTATTCTACAATTCTATTACTATATCATTCTTTCACTATATCATTTTATTATTCTATTATTCTTTCATTTTATAATAACTTCTAGCTTATTCTATAAGTTTGATATTTTGAAATTCTATCCATCTTTCATTTTTTCATTCTATCATTCTGTTATAGTATCATTATTTAATACTAACATTCTATTATTATATAAATCTAATGTTATATCAGTTTTTCATTCTACCATTCTTTTATTTTATTATTCTATGATTCTATTATTCTCTCATTCTGTCATTCTATCATTTTATTATTTCATAAATATGTTATTCTATCATTGTTTCATTCTATCATTCTATTATTCTTTAAATATATTGTTCTATAATTCTATCATTCTATCATTCTATCATTCTATATATATATATATATATATATATATATATATATATATATATATATATATATATATATATATATATATATATATATATATATATATATATATATAATTCTATTATTCTATAATTATATGATTCTATTATTCTATAATTATATGATTATATTATTCTATAAATCTATTATTTTATCATTCTTTCATTGTCTCATTCTATTATTCTATAATCTACTATTCTACCATTCGTGTATTCTATCATTCTATAATTACATCATTATATTATTATATAAATCTATTTTTATTTTATTCTATCATTTTTTTATTCTACAATTCTATCATTCTGTTGTTCTAATATTCTTTTCATTCTATCAAATTCTATGATTATATGATTCTATTATTCTATAAATCTAGTATTTTATCATTCTATCATTCTATTATTCTACAATTATATTATTCTATCTTTCTTCCATATATCATTCTTTGATTATATATTTTTATGATTCTATTATTCTATGAATATTATTGTATCATTCTTTCATTCTATTATTTTATAATTATATAATTATTTTATTTTGTAACTCAATTATTTTTTTTATTTTATAATTTTATTATTATATTATTCTATAAATCTATTTTTAATCATTATATAATTCTTTTATTCTATAATTGTATTATTCTTTAAATCTATTATTATACCATTCTATAGTTCTATAATCTTATTATTCTATTATTCTTAAATTATAGTATTATATTATTCTATCATTCTTTCATTCTATGTTTTTATTATTCTTCGATGCAGGAACTTCCAGAGATCATAACTTTTGACTCAGATGTGGGTTTTCTATGAGATTTTTCGGGTGGATGCGTTATAAGGTGGAAAGTGGCTTCGTAACCGACCCTAGTGGGTTGGACCCCATCTTGGTACTTTTTCGGGGCTTGAAACTTTCATCTTGGCCTTAAAAATAGCAATTTACTATTTTTCTATCATTTTGTAATTCTATCACTTTATTATTCTAAATTCCTTTTACTCTATTATTCTATCATTCTTTAATTATATTATTTGATATATCTATTATTCTATCATTATTTCATTCTGTTAGTCTATAATTCTATTACTATCACTCTACCATTCAATAATTCTTTCATTCTATCATTCCATAGTTGTATCACTATATTATCATACAAATATAGTATTCTATCACTCTTTCATTCAATCATTCTATTATTTTATTATTCTATAATGCTATGGTTGTTTAATTCTATCATTCTATTATTTCATAAACCTATTATTCTATAAGTCTATCATTCTTTCGTTTTATCATTCTATCATTCTATTTTTTTATTCTACAAATCTATTATTCTATCATTCATTCTATTGTTATATTATGTTGTTATTCTAGTATTCTACAAGACTATTTTCTACCAATGTTTCATTCTATTATTCTATTATTCTACCATTATATTATTCTATAAATATTTTATTCTATCATTGTTTCATTCTACCATTCTATAATTCTATCATTCTTTCATTCTACAATTCTATTATTCTATCATTCTTCCATTCTATCATTTGATTATTAATATATTATTCTACTATTATATCATTCTTTCATTCTTTCATTTTATAATTCTATTATTCTATTTTATATAAATGTATTATACTATCATTCTATAATTTTATCATTCTATTATCATATAAATGCTTTATTATATCATTTCTCCATTCTATCATTCTACAATTCTATTATTCCTTCATTTTATCCATTTATAATTCTATCATTCTATTATTAATTAAATCTATTATACTATCATTCTATAATACTATAATTCTATAATTTTATAAATCTTTTATTCCATCATCCTATATATCTATTATTCTACAATTTAATTATTCTATCACTCCTCCATTCTATAATTCTATAATTCTATCATTCTATTATTCTACAATTCTATTACTATATCATTCTTTCATTATATCATTTTATTATTCTATTATTCTTTCATTTTATAATAACTTCTAGATTATTCTATAAGTTTGATATTCTGCAATTCTATCCATCTTTCATTTTTTCATTCTATCACTCTGTTATTCTATTATAGTATCATTATTTAATCCTAACATTCTATTATTATATAAATCTAATGTTATATCATTCTTTCATTCTACCATTCTCTTATTTGATTATTCTATGACTCTGTTATTTTCTCATTCTGTCATTCTATCATTCTATTATTTCATAAATATATTATTCTATCATTGTTTCATTCTGTCATTCTATTATTCTATAAATATATTGTTCTATAATTAATTAATTCTGTCATTATAGAACTCTATTATTCTATCATTCTATCATTCTATCATTCTATCATTCTATAATTATATGATTCTATTATTCTATAGTTATATGATTCTATAATTCTATAATTATATGATTATATTATTCTATAAATCTATTATTTTGTCATTCTTTCAGTCTCTCATTCTATTATTCTATAATCTATTATTCTACCATTGATGTATTCTATTATTTTATAATTACATCATTATATTATTATATAAATCTATTTTTATTTTATTCTATGATTTTTTTATTCTACAATTCTATCATGCAGATATTATATAAACCTATTATTATATCATTATATCATTATTTTAATTTATCATTCTATAATTATATTATTCTATCATTCTGTTGTTCTAATATTCTTTTCATTCTATTAAATTCTATGATTATATGATTCTATTATTCTATAAATCTAGTATTTTATCATTCTATCATTCTATTATTCTACAATTATATTATTCTATCTTTCTTCCATAAATCATTCTATAATTCTATCATTCTTTTATTATATGATTTTATGATTCTATTATTCTATGAATATTATTGTATCATTCTTTCATTTTATAATTTTATTATTATATTATTTTATAAATCTATTTTTTATCATTATATAATTCTTTTAAATTCTATAATTGTATTATTCTTTAAATCTATTATTATATCATTCTATAGTTCTATAATCTTAATATTCCTATTATTCTTAAATTATAGTATTATATTATTCTAGTGTTCTATAAAACTATTAGTCTATCATTCTTTGATGTAGGAACTTCCGAAGAACATCACTTTTGACTCGGATGTGGGTTTTCTACGAGTATTTATGGGTGGATGCATTATGAGGTGGAAAGTGGTTTTGCAACTGACCCTAGTGGGTTGGACCCCGTCTTGGCAGTTTTTCGTGGCTTAGAACTTTCATCTTGGCCCTCAAAATAGTAATTTAGTGTTTTTCTATCATTTTGTAATTCTATCACTTTATTATTCTAAATTCCTATTACTCTATTATTCTATTATTCTATCATTCTATTATTCTATCATTCTTTAATTATATTATTTGATATATCTATTATTCTATCATTATTTCATTCTATTAGTCTATAATTCTATTACTATCATTCTACAATTCCATTAGAATCATTATTTCACTCTACCATTCAATAATTCTTTCATTCTATTATTTTGTTATTTTATTATTATATTATTCTACAATTTTGTTATCCTATATTTCTTTCATTCTATCATTCCATAGTTGTATCACTATATTATCATACAAATATAGTATTCTATCACTCTTTCATTCAATCATTCTATTATTTTATTATTCTATAATGCTATGATTGTTTAATTCTATCATTCTATTATTTCATAAACCTATTATTCTATAAGTCTACAATTCTTTCATTTTATCATTCTATAATTCTATTTTTTTATTCTACAAATCTATTATTCTATCATTCATTCTATTGTTATATTATTTTGTTATTCTAGTATTCTACAAGACTATTTTTCTACCAATGTTTCATTCTATTATTCTATTATTCTGCCATTATATTATTCTATAAATCTTTTATTCTATCATTGTTTCATTCTACCATTCTATGATTCTATCATTCTTTCATTCTACAATTCTATTATTCTATCATTCTTCCATTCTATCATTTGATTATTAATCTATTAATCTACTATTATATCATTCTTTCATTCTTTCATTTTATAGTTCCATCATTCTATTTTATATAAATGTATTATACTATCATTCTATAATTTTATCATTCTATTATCATATAAATGCTTTATTCTATCATTGTTCCATTCTATCATTGTACAGTTGTATTATGCCTTTATCCTATCATACTATTATTAATTAAATCTATTATACTATCATTCTATAATACTATAATTCTATAATTTTATAAATCTTTTATTCAATCATCCTATATATCTATTATTCTACAATTTAATTATTCTATCACTCTTCCATTCTATAATTCTATCATTCTATTATTCTACAATTCTATTACTATATCATTCTTTCATTATATCATTTTATTATTCTATTATTCTTTCATTTTATAATAACTTCTAGATTATTCTATAAGTTTGATATTCTACAATTCTATCCATTTTTCATTTTTTCATTCTATCGTTCTGTTATAGTATCATTATTTAATCCTAACATTCTATTATTATATAAATCTAATGTTATATCATTCTTTCATTCTACCATTCTCTTATTTTATCATTTTATGATTCTATTATTCTCTCATCCTGTCATTCTATTATTTCATAAATATATTATTCTATCATTCTATCATTCTATAATTATATGATTCTATTATTCTATAATTATATGATCATATTATTCTATAAATCTATTATTTTATCATTCTTTCATTCTCTCATTCTGTTATTCTATAATCTATTATTCTACCATTCCTGTATTCTATCAATCAATAATTACATCACTATATTATTATGTAAATCTATTTTTATTTTATTCTATCATTTTTTTAATTCTACAATTCTATCATGCAGTTATTATATAAATCTACTATTATATAATTATTTCAATTTATCATTCTATAATTATATTATTCTATCATTCTATTGTTCTAATATTCTTTTCATTCTATCAAATTCTATGATTACATGATTCTATTATTCTATAAATCTAGTATTTTATCATTCTATCATTCTATTATTCTACAATTATATTATTCTATCTTTCTTGCATATATCATTCTATAATTCTATCATTCTTTTATTATATATTCTTATTATGATTCTATTATTCTATGAATATTATTGTATCATTCTTTCATTCTATTATTTTATAATTATATAACTATTTTATTTTGTAACTCAATTATTTTTTCATTTTATAATTTTATTATTATATTATTTTATAAATCTACTTTTTATCATTATATAATTATTTTATTCTATAATTGTATTATTCTTTAAATCTATTATTATATCATTCTATTGTTCTATAATCCTATTATTCTATTATTCTTAAATTATAGTATTCTATTATTCTATCATTTTTTGATGCAGGAACTTCCGGAGAACATCACTTTTGACTCGGATGTGGGTTTTCTATGAGATTTTATGGGTGGATGCGTTATGAGGTGGAAAGTGGTTTTGCAATCGACCCTAGTGGGTTGGACCCCGTCTTGGAACTTTTTCAGGGCTTGAAACTTTCATCTTGTTCCTCAAAATAGCAATTTAGTGTTTTTCTATCATTTTGTAATTCTATCACTTTATTATTCTAAATTGCTTTTACTCTATTATTCTATTATTCTATCATTCTTTCATTTTATTATTTGATATATCTATTATTCTATCAGTCTATAATTCTATAACTATCATTCTATAAATCTATTAGAATCATTATTTCACTCTACCATTCAATAATTCCTTCATTCTATTATTTTGTTATTTTATTATTATATTATTCTACAATTTTGTTATCCTATATTTCTTTGATTCTATCATTCCATACTTGTATCATTATATTATCATACAGATATAGTATTTTATCACTCTTTCATTCAATCATTCTATTATTTTATAAACCTATTATTCTATAAGTCTATCATTCTTTCATTTTATCATTCTATAATTCTATTTTTTTATTCTATAAATCTATTATTCTATCATTCGTTCTATTGTTATATTATTTTGTTATTCTAGTATTCTACAAGACTATTTTTCTACCAATGTTTCATTCTATTATTCTACCATTATATTATTCTGTAAATCTTTTATTCTATTATTGTTTCATTCTACCATTCTTTCATTCTAAAATTCTATTATTCTATCATTCTTCCATTCTATCATTTGATTATTAATCTATTATTCTACTCTTATATCATTCTTTCATTTTATAATTCTATCATTCTATAATTTTATCATTCTATTATCATATAAATGCTTTATTCTATCATTGTTCCATTCTGTCATTCTACAATTCTATTATTCCTTCATTCTATCCATTTATAATTCTATCATTCTATTATTAATTAAATCTATTATACTATCATTCTATAATACTATAATTCTATAATTTTATAAATCTTTTATTTAATCATTCTATATATCTATTATTCTACAATGTAGTTATTCTATCACTCTTCCATTCTATAATTCTATAATTCTATCATTCTATTATTCTACAATTCTATTACTATATCATTCTTTCATTATATCATTTTATTAGTCTATTATTCTGTCATTTTATAATAACTTCTAGATTATTCTATGAGTTTGATATTCTACAATTCTATTAATCTTTCATTTTTTCATTCTATCATTCTATTATAGTATCATTATTTAATCCTAACATTCTATTATTAAATAAATCTAATGTTATATCATTCTTTCATTCTACCATTCTCTTATTTTATTATTCTATGATTCTATTACTCTCTCATTCTCTCATTCTATCATTCTATTATTTCATAAATATATTATTCTATCATTGTTTCATTCTATCATTCTATTATACTTTAAATATATTGTACTATAATTATTTTATTCTGTCATTCTACAACTCTATTATTCTATCATTCTTTCATTCTATCATTATATAATTATATGATTCTATTATTCTATAATAATATGATTATATTATTCTATAAATCTATTATTTTATCATTCTTTCATTCTCTCATTCTATTATTCTATAATCTATTATTCTACCATTCCTCCATTCTATCATTCTATAATTACATCATTATATTATTATATAAATCTATTTTTATTTTATTCCGTCATTTTTTTATTCTACAATTCTATCATGCAGTTATTACATAAATCTATTATTATATCATTATTTTAATTTATCATTCTGTAATTATATTATTCTATCATTTTGTTGTTCTAATATTCTTTTCATTCTACCAAATTCTATAATTATATGGTTCTATTATTCTATAAATCTAGTATTTTATCATTGTATCATTCTATTATTCTACAATTATATTATTCTATCTTTCTTCCATATATTATTCTATAATTCTATCATTGTTTTATTATATAATTTTATGATTCTATTATTCTATGAATATTATTGTATCATTCTTTCATTCTATTATTTTATAATTATATAATTATTTTATTTTGTAACTCAATTATTTTTTCATTTTATAATTTTATTATTATATTATTTTATAAATATACTTTTTATCATTATATAATTCTTTTATTCTATAATTGTATTATTCTTTAAATCTATTATTATATCATTCTATTGTTCTATAATCCTATTATTCTATTATTCTTAAATTATAGTATTCTATTATTCTATCATTCTTTGATGCAGGAACTTCCGGAGAACATCACTTTTGACTCGGATGTGGGTTTTCTACGAGATTTTATGGGTGGATGCGTTATGAGGTGGAAAGTGGTTTTGCAACCGACCCTAGTGGGTTGGACCCCGTCTTGGCACTTTTTCAGGGCTTGAAACTTTCATCTTGTCCCTCAAAATAGCAATTTAGTGTTTTTCTATCATTTTGTAATTCTATCACTTTATTATTCTAAATTGCTTTTACTCTATTATTATATTATTCTATCATTCTTTCATTTTATTATTTGATATATCTATTATTCTATCAGTCTATAATTCTATAACTATCATTCTATAAATCTATTAGAATCATTATTTCACTCTACCATTCAATAATTCTTTCATTCTATTATTTTGTTATTTTATTATTATATTATTCTACAATTTTGTTATCCTATATTTCTTTCATTCTATCATTCCATACTTGTATCATTATATTATCATACAGATATAGTATTTTATCACTCTTTCATTCAATCATTCTATTATTTTATTATTCTATAATTCTATGGTTGTTTAATTCTATCATTCTATTATTTTATAAACCTATTATTCTATAAGTCTATCATTCTTTCATTTTATCATTCTATAATTCTATTTTTTTATTCTATAAATCTATTATTCTATCATTCATTCTATTGTTATATTATTTTGTTATTCTAGTATTCTACAAGACTATTTTTCTACCAATGTTTCATTCTATTATTCTACCATTATATTATTCTGTAAATCTTTTATTCTATTATTGTTTCATTCTACCATTCTTTCATTCTACAATTCTATTATTCTATCATTCTTCCATTCTATCATTTGATTATTAATCTATTATTCTACTCTTATATCATTCTTTCATTTTATAATTCTATCATTCTATAATTTTATCATTCTATTATCATATAAATGCTTTATTCTATCATTGTTCCATTCTATCATTCTACAATTCTATTATTCCTTCATTCTATCCATTTATAATTCTATCATTCTATTATTAATTAAATCTATTATACTATCATTCTATAATACTATAATTCTATAATTTTATAAATCTGTTATTCAATCATTCTATATATCTATTATTCTACAATGTAGTTATTCTATCACTCTTCCATTCTATAATTCTATAATTCTATCATTCTATTATTCTACAATTCTATTACTATATCATTCTTTCATTATATCATTTTATTAGTCTATTATTCTGTCATTTTATAATAACTTCTAGATTATTCTATGAGTTTGATATTCTACAATTCTATTAATCTTTCATTTTTTCATTCTATCATTCTATTATAGTATCATTATTTAATCCTAACATTCTATTATTATATAAATCTAATGTTATATCATTCTTTCATTCTACCATTCTCTTATTTTATTATTCTATGATTCTATTATTCTCTCGTTCTATCATTCTATTATTTCATAAATATATTATTCCATGATTGTTTCATTCTATCATTCTATTATTCTTTAAATATATTGTTCTATCATTATTTTATTCTGTCATTCTACCACTCTATTATTCTATCATTCTTTCATTCTATCATTCTATAATTATATGATTCTATTATTCTATAATTATACGATTATATTATTCTATAAATCTATTATTTTATCATTCTCTCATTCTCTCATTCTATTTGTAGTGCCCCTCACCTTATCTTCTATCAGACTGATAGTTTTTCCTAGTAGGATAGACAATCTGACATTCTGTTTGATGATGGATTCTCTGTTATTATGCTAGTTGTTCATGGACATGTTGTTATGATGACATCTGTTGAAGTTTTAACTATTGGTATTTTATGTTTTCATAGTTGTATGGACATACTAGATGTGGTGGATTAATTTAATTCAGAGCTTTATGTTTTATCTAATCTTTGTGATGATGTTACTATTGATAACTGCTTGTATAAGATCATATGTAACTGATTGTCCCATCTTGATTATTCAGTAGATAGTTATGTATAACATAGTGACTTGTCAATGTGCTTATGTGAATGGAACAGTGTTACATTACTCATGTTTGAGTACCCTGCCACACTGCGACTTCCATTCACTGTATAATGATATATATATTTTCATGGTTGACTTTGTGGTTTGCTACAGGATGCAGGTACCGGGCATCGACTCCACCTGAACTAATAGGTCTGAGCATGCCCTAGCCAATGGAATTGTTGATCGGAGTTAGCATAAGGTTCCCTACTCAGTCAATATCCTCGAAGAGGATGAGTATCTGGTATCACATCTAGTCGTTATCATCTCTTGAACTATTTGTTCTTGCGTCTTGGTCATGTCTTGTGGTCTTGTATGGTTGTCATCTTGTAGGTTGTGTTTACCGAATTCATAATGCTTGATTTAAGTCTGGTGAGTGTTTCATTAAAATAAAGATTAATTTCAAGTTAAAATTAAATAAATTTTTTAATAAAGGAAAATTATGAATTATTTACTAAACATAAATAATTCAATTATGATGTAATTGTAAACATTAAAATAATAATAAAAATATATATTTTATGAATACTATAAATGGATATATGGTTGTCTTATTGGATCACCAACCACCCTTCCTAAAAAGGTGTAGGAAGAAGGTTCTAGAGAAGTTAGGGATCTCTTTCTAAAGTGGAAGGGGAGAATGGATGGGAATCAATTTCTTTAAGGAGGCAGATATGGAAGGATTGAGGAGGATTAATTGGGGAAGCCAGAAAAATTTAGAAGTTCGTTCTGGAGAGGAGGGAGAAGGGAGGAGAGAGATTGGAGGTCTGGATTTCAGCTGTAGGAGTGATCCCGACATCAAATTTTTAGCATGGAGAAGCTAGGTTCCATCATTATCTATATTTATTTTTGGTTTGATCGATTCTGTGTAAATTGTTAGATATGTTGCTTGATTGTTCCTAAAATCATTTGTCTTTGCTTGAAAGCATCTAAAAACCTATTCTTGCATTTGTCTTCGGATTAATGCCCTCCATTAAGATGAAATTCCCTCAGCATCTTATTGACAAAGTTTAGGGTCTCTTTTAGAAAACAATATTGAAACCTAATATAGAAGTTAATATTGAAACTTAATAAACAATATTGAAGCTGTATGTTGTTGAACCTAATAAACAATTCATAGGATTCCTCTAGGGCTTCTTATGCAGCAATATGTTCTATACCTCAGGTATTCAATGGTGGAAACAATTATTAGAAGTGGTTCAATTAAATATACACCATGCACTTTACAGTTTGTGATATGTATTGCATCAAATCTCCCTCCAAAATGACTCTAGATTGTTCAAACTATTGACTAGCAACCCAAATGGTTTACTTGACTTGAAAATAATATCATTCACTCTGTAAATCAGCATGGAATTTTTAGAAAAATATAGGAAGCTACACATAATTGACCTTCAAAGCCATTAGCCGACCTTTTTTTTTTCTCTGAATGATATTTCTAATGTGTAATGCATCCATAAATCCATCACAGATTTGAAGGTCAATAATGCTTTGAAGGTCAGTTGTAGTTGTAGGGTGCGATCTAGTGCCTTACACTTGCTAGTTCCTTGAAAGTTTCTAAAGTCCTTTCAACAAATTCATTTTTGTACTTATCCTACAATCATTACATTCTAATAGTTCATAAAAAAAAAATGGTTGAAGGCAAATAGTTTAGGCGAGTTTATTAGATAGCAAGATTTGGGGGTGAGTGAGGGGAGCACGACCTGAAAACAGAAGGGTCGCTTCAGTTTTAAAAGTTTCTAATACTTTATCAACATCTCCATGTTGCGTAATCTATAATCATTGTAATTTATGAGATGATATCTCTGGGAGAATAGCAGCAAAGCAATTAACTCAGGCAAGTATATCAGGATTGCAATTTTGTTCATGTGTCTATCATAAATTTTCATTCTCAACACTTCTTATGGCTGTATTGGGGTCAGCATTCTGGTAATGCATTTGCTATCAGGATAAGTTAGTGCACATTAATGTCTTAAGAAATATCATTTCCTATAGCTAGTAGACATTAAAATCTAATATTTAGTCACTTTAAAATTAAATAGCTTTTGCAAGTGACGCCTAGTAGGAAATGAGAATAAAGTATATTCATATGGGCTATTTCATTTACTCTCTCAATTGAATAACTACTGAGTCCTAAATGTGACAGAGTTATAGTTGTGTTTAAACAATTTTAACTATAAAATACAACTGAAATTTTATAGGGACTGAAGAGATTTTGAATAAACTGTCAAAATTTATATAAGATTAAGATGATATGTATATTTGGCTTTATTATAATTTAATTATACTAAAGTAGGTCATAGTATTTTAAAAACCACTATTGAATTGATAACTGTCATAAAAATAATTGCCTGATAGTTAACTGTCAAGAGCCCTGATGTAACTAATAATAACGTAATTACTTGTTCTTAGGTGAAAATTATTTATTATTCAATGACCATGGAATATTAATATTATTATTATTATTATAGCAAAGGTAATAGTTGTTATTTCCAAGTTGGAAATGTATGGGTG
This sequence comes from Cunninghamia lanceolata, assembly GCA_027924645.1. NCBI lineage: Eukaryota > Viridiplantae > Streptophyta > Pinopsida > Cupressales > Cupressaceae > Cunninghamia > Cunninghamia lanceolata. Next base: position 9,570,489 of record BSBN01000837.1, on the reverse strand, counting down.
AAAGTCTAACAGAAAATTACTTTAATATTTCAGTTAACATAGATTTAATATTTTAGTTAAGCTATTGGATTCAATTTATCAATTTATGTATATTTTAAAGATAACATTAAGAAATGTATTGATAAGAGGTGGATTAAACGAAAATGATATGTAGACAAACTTAAGTTTAAATTGATATCAATTTTAATAGGAATTCTTTACAATGGTGAAAATTAGTCAAAATTGAATAATAGATAAGATTAAGATTATAAATAATGTATTGAGATTGAAGTTACAAGTATTACTTTAGATAATCTGATCTTTTCATTCAAATACAAATGTGTCAGGGCTTCTATACCTACAACATCTGATGAATATCTCTATCTTTCATACTTTGAAATACGTTCAAACCCCATTACAAAGATGCCAATTTAATGGTCAAACAGTCAATAGTAATTTTACACCTCATCTTCAGCAAACATAGTAAATAATCTTAGTAAAAAAGAAATTTCCTTTAAGTTGAAATAGTGTAATTAAGGAAATTAATGGGAAAGGTAGTTTGTATCAACACTGTTGAAATGTGAGGAATAATAATCATGATTTTGTGAAAAAATGATGGCATTCATGTGCTTTACAAGCTGAGCTAGGGCGACCGTGCCCTAGCTCGTTCTCTGTGTGTTACTCGCTTCTGCATTGTGGGGGGGTTTTTTGAAGCTTTCAGGGTGGTGGTGGTGGGTTTTTTTCTTTTCTAGAGGCCTTCTTGCTGCCATTTGGGTGGCTTGTGGGTGGAAGGGTTTTGATCCTTCCCTTGGGGTCTTGTCTTTTTCCTTTTCTTGCAAACGTGTCCTAGGGGTTTGCATGCCTGCTGGGGATCTTGTTTTTTGCTATGTAGGGTGGGGAAACATCTGGGGCTAGCCCGAAATTAGATTTCCGATCACCAATTGGTTCGAAGCCTTCGGAGCATGGAGTGAATGTTTTTGATAATACGCTATTTTCTTCAGAGATGGAGATGAATGATCTAGGATCAGTTAGTGGTTCCGGTATAACGAAGATTAATGGGTGTTTGGAAAGATGCAAAGAGCGATCGAAGTTGATTATCTCGATGGAAATGCTTGCAGATGATATTGAATACTATTCAAGGCACTCTTTTTATTGCAAGTTCATGGGTTTGAGAGTCTCGCTCCAATTTTTGGAATCCTAGGCTCAGCGGACTTGGATGCCAGAGGGGGAGATGGAGATTAGGCTCCTTGAGAACAACTTTTTTATGGTCTCTTTTGATTGCATGGCAGATCGGAATAAGGTCTTCGAGGGTGGCCCCTATTTTTATAACCAGGTGGGGTTGTTTATCAAGCCATGGCATGCTGGCTTCAACCCGACGGAGGCACTACCGAGTCGGATCCCAGTTTGGGTTCGGTTGCCGTGGTTTCCAGTTGAGTGTTGGCAGGATGACGTGTTGCATTTGGTGGCTTCAATGCTCAGTAAACCTGTTGGGTCTTCACAACAGACGCAGTATAAAAAGGTAATGACTTTTGCTCGTATCTGTGTAGAAATTGATTTAAGCAAGCCACTGCCAGATTCTATTGAAGTGAGTGCTAGATCATATACTTGGGTGCAACAGCTAGATTATGAAACCCTACCTTTTCGGTGTCATCTTTGTCATGAATATGGTCACTTGTAGCGTAGGTGCCCTAGGGCTAAGCCTGTGGTGCCCCAACCTTCTCAGCCTTCTCGTAATCCACCTAGGGCTGATAATGGTAAGGAGCCTATTCTAGGTGATGGTAATGGAGATGATGGCTATGTCCCTGTCAAGGCTCACAATAGGAATCGGGGCCAGAAGTGGACCTTGAGGGAGAGGCAAGTTGATGAAACTTTTAATAGGTTTGAGGTGCTGGATGATCTTAGCAAGGGGGAAGTGAATCCGGGGTTGCTGAACTTGGATCAAGGAACTTTGGGTACAGGACAGGATGGGCCACCATTGGAGGCCATGCAGGTTGTGCAAGAGATTGAGGTTGGACAAATGGGTATGGATCAACAATTAATTGTCTAGACTGAACAAGAATCTTCTATTGGAGCTTCAAAGAGTGGTGGAGGTGGTTCCCCATTACCCCTAAAAGGAGGCAAGAATGTGGGGAGGAGCTCTTTGGCCTCCTCTCTTTTGGGTATCTAGCAAATTGAACTGAAGAAAGGGGTTGGTGACAGGACTTCCAAGATGGGAAGGAAGAAGGATATGGAGAAGATTAAATTAACTGGGGAAACTTTGGTGGAGTCAGGGTCAGTCAAGACTCTGGATTCACATTTTTCATGCCCCCAAAAATGATTGTTCTCTCATGGAATGTAAGGGGCTTGAATAGTGGCCCTTGACAAAAAGTTGTTCGTGATTTGGTTAGGAATCATTCTTCAGATGTTCTTTTTCTTTAGGAGACTAAATTATCTATAGATAATATGTTGGCCATGGCTCCTAAGTTGTGGAAATATGGTGAATGCCAGTGTATGGGGGCTCTTGGTGCTTCTGGAGGGGTGGCTTGCTTTTGGAACCCTCAGAAGATTTTCCCTCTCTGGTGGATGTCCTCTAGATCCTCTATATCCCTAGTTGCCTCTTGGTATGAGACTGGTGAGTGTATTCTCCTCTCTAATGTGTACGCTCCTGTTGAGTTTTCGAGTAAACAACTTCTATGGTCCCATCTTCATCTTATTCGTAGCTTAGCTCCTTACCATCCATGGGTTATGGCTAGCGATTTTAATGCTATTGTGGAGTTATCTGAGAAAAGAGGTGGTATTCCTAGGTTGGAGCCTTCTGCTCTGTTATTCAGAGATAGCATTTCTGAATTAAATCTTATTGGCATTCTACCAAGTAATGGTCGCTTCACTTGGAATAATAGGAGAATTGGTGAGAGTTGTGTTGCTGAGAGGCTTGATCGATTCTTGGTTTCCTATTATTGGGTTGGAGACTTATGGTCCACTCGATCTAAAATTCTTGATTGGAGAGGTTCTGATCATTGGCCTATTAAGCTTAGTATTACCTCTGCTTGGGGACCTCATTCTCCCTCATTCAAGTTCTAGATTATGTGGTTACGAGATCCTACTCTTCATGAACTTGTGGCTGAGTGGTGGTGGATTGGTAGACCAACTTTTGGTACGGCAATGTACACATTCTCCAATCTTCTTCAGTTTGTCAAATATTAGCTTAAAAGGTGGAATCGGTGATGTTTTGGTAATATCTTTCATGCTAAGGTTGCTACCCAGGAGGAGTTGAATAATATTACACAGTTGATTCGTGAGAATGGGGCCTCTGAGGATCTTCTAAGGGAGGAGGCTAAGATTTTGAAAGTGGTTGAGGAATTTGAATTGTGGGAAGAAATCTATTGGAAGCAAAAGGCCCGGGTTGAATGGTTATAGGAAGGTGATAAAAACACCGCCTTCTTCTTCAATACTGTGAAGGACAGGAGGCATGGTAATTCCATTCCTTTTTTGGTGAATGATAGGGGTGAACGTCTTGCCTCGTTTCAGGAAATCTCTGCTGAGGCATCTCAGTATTTTGCTACTTTATTTAGGGAGGATTCACGAGGCGGCTCTATTGAGGAAGCACAGGTTCTTTCTTGTATTCCTCAGTTGGTCTCCAGGGAGGCGAATGAGTATCTGATGAAAGATATCTCTCTTGATGAGCTAGAGGGGATCGTGTTTCAGATGAAGAAGGGTAAAGCTCCTGGTCCCGATGGTTTGCCAATTGAATCTTTTCAAGAATTCTGGGATATCATAAAGTTGGATCTTCTGGCGGTTGTCCTTCAGTTCCGTCCTATCTCTCTTTGCAATGTGGCTTACAAAATCATTTCTAAGTTATTGGCTGAGAGATTGAAGAAGTGGCTTAAAGTGCTGATTTCAGAGGAACAGAGTGGATTTGTGGCAGGTCGACAGATTCTTGACAGGGTTGTCATTGCTACAGAGACCATCCACTACATGGACAACTCCCATGAGAAGGCCATGTTCATTAAGCTAGATATGGCTAAGGTTTATCATAGGGTTAGATGGTCTTTTTTGCAGAAGATCCTTGTTTCTTTTGGTTTTGGTGAGGAGTGGATCCAATGGGTCATGAGCTGTGTCACATCTATTTCCTTCTCAGTTTTGATAAATGGAGATCATTCTAAACTTTTTGGTGCCTCAAGGGGCTTGCGCCAAGGGGATCCTCTTTCTCCGTATCTTTTTCTACTTCTTGTGGAAGGCCTTGGACATTTGTTGAAAAGAAGGGTGGAGCTTGGCACCATTCAGGGTTGGCGATGGGGTGGAGACTTGCCTCCGCAATCTCATTTACAATTTGTTGATGATACTACCTTGATGGGGATGGCTACTGTTAGGGAAGCTACTAACTTGAGGCAGGTTTTGGACATATATCTTGTTGCTTCAGGACAATTGATTAATGAGGAGAAGTCATCCATATTCTTCTTCAATACGCCATCCCCCATTCAGAGAAGAATTGCTAATATCTTGAGGTTTCAGATAGGGGTTCTCCCTTTGACGTATCTGGGTTTCCCAATTTCTATTTGCCATCTTCCCAAGGGTTCCTGGCAGAATATTATTGATAAGCTCCATGCAAAAGTTAATCATTGGACCCACAGATGGTTGTCTTTTGTGGGGCGGGTTCAGCTTCTCAAGTCGGTGGTGCAGGCTCTTCCTACCTATTGATGTATGCTTCAGGTGGCTCCGATGGGTTTTCTAAGGGAGTTGGATTCTCTTGCAAGGCAGTTCTTATGGGCAGGATGTTTGTCATCCTCTAAGTGGAGCCTGGTCAGGTGGGATGTTGTGTGCAGCCCAAAGCAATTTGGTGGTCTTGGTCTTCGACAGTCTGTGTTATCCGGAGTGGCTATGGCTGCTAAGCTATTTTGGAGATGGTGTGTGGAATCGGATCAGCCGTGGGCCAGGATATTATCTCATAAGTATTTCCCAGGGATTCCACGGCAGGATCTCCCTCGTTACCCTCTTGAGGGGAAAGGTTCAGTGATTTGGAATACTCTTCAGAAGGGTGCAAAGCTTATCAAGGAAGGTTTATTTTGGATTTGTAGACGGGGAACTAAAGCTCTCTTCTGGTCAGATTCTTGGGATGGATTCCCTCCACTTACTTCTCAGTTCCCCAACCTTCTTCCTTTGTGCCAAAGATTTCTTGAGGCTTGTTGGGCTAGGGTGAGTGACTTCAAGTCTGTTGCTTCTTTTGGTCAGTTGGAGGTAGCTCATTGGAAGGATCCCGCAGTGTGGCTAGATTTGCGACTTGCGGAAGATAGTGCTGAGCTTCACAAGATTCTTCATAGTAGGAGTTGTAGTTCTCTTCTGGAAGAGGATATTCTTGCTTGGACCCATAATCCTAAGGGGGTTTACTCTGTTGCTTCTGGTTATCAGGTGTTATTGGCTCAGAAGATAACTGGGGTAGAGGTTCATTGGTGGAAAAGGGTGTGGAATAAACTCTCGTGGCCTAAATGCAACTGCTTTGTTTGGACTTTGGCTTGGAATAGGTGTTTGACCTACGATAACATTCGTAAACGGGGATTTCAAGGACCTTCAATTTGTGTTTTGTTTGGGGGACCAGAAGAGGATTCTTTGCATTTGTTCTTCTGGTGCCCCTTTGTTGTGTAGCTTTGGCATTGGTGGTGGGAGGTATGGAAGCTTCCTTGTATTCATGCGTGCTCTTTGGTTGAATTCTGGGATAGTATGGGAAGACCTCCTTCTATGGCTTCCTTTTTGTAGGAAGTTTGGTTCGTGGGTCCTACCTTTCTGCTTTGGCAGATTTGGCTGGAGCGGAACCGCCAAATTTTTCGTGATCAAAAGTTGGTGGGTCGACAAGTTTGGCTGTGCATGCTAGGAATGGTGCAGGAGTTAGTTTCAGCTAAATGTGATGTGGTTTTCCCCATAGAGAGAGGTGATGATGAGTTGGTCGCCAGACTAGGTCTTCAAGAAATTCATTCTTCTTTTGTCAATTCCAAGAACTGTAGGCATGGGAAAAAGAGGGTTCAATGGGTTGGAAGGTGGTTACCTCCTCCCAATGGATTTTTAAAGATCAATACTGATAGTTCTTCTAGGGGCAATCCTGGGCCTGCTGGAATTAGTGGAGTTGGTAGGGACTCAGCTGGGTCAGTGATTTTTCTGTTCTCTATACATGAGGGGGTGAAGACTGTTAACTTCATGGAGGGTCTGGCAATTCTGCATGCTATTGAGAGGGCCCTTGCTTTGGGCTGGAGAAAAGTTATATGTGAAGCTGATTCACAGATTTTGATTAATCTCTTGAATGAGCGAAAGATATCTGATATTAATTGGCAGTTGGCTTTGGTGGTTCAATGGATTCTTCAGGTTAGTTCTCGGATGGAGGAAGCATCCTTTGTTCACATCCCGAGGGAGTGGAATCGAGTTGCTAACTGCTTGGCCAAATGGGCCTCTGAGCATGATAGTGGTTGGAAGGTTAAGGATTGGGATTAGGTTAACCCTGAGTTGTATTTGGATTTAGACCAGTTCTTGGAGGAGGATAGGAGGATACATGGGGATAGTTGATGTTGTTTATGCTGTGGGGTTTTCGCCTTGTTTTCTGGGGCTGGGTCCCTTGGTTATTATTGTAATGCTCTTTTCTGATTTCTAATAATGTTTTTACCCCTTTGTTTAAAAAAAAAACACTGTTGAAATGTGAATTGTTTTGTAATTATAAAAAGAAATTACTTTTTATTTATATACGTAGAATGATTTAATAGAGGGAATAAAAAAATAAAAATTTATGAGTTTATTTTATTATATATATATATATATATATATATATAGAGAGAGAGAGAGAGAGAGAGAGAGAGAAAGTTATGCATGTAATAGGGATAATGGATGTAGTAAAAGAATAATACTTTTGCCTTTATAAATAATGGATTTTCCCTGTAAGGAATAGATAGTTAGGTTTATACAATCAATGTTAGAATTAATGTTAATTATATTAGTCCTAGGTTTATGGATTATTGTTCAGATATAACTAGGTTTTAGAAATAATTTTTAAATTAAATCAAGAAATATTATTGTGGAGTGAACATTGATAAATTCTTATTGTTTGAATTTTGTGAAATTATCATTATAATGGATTTTAGATTAGCTAGGAGTTATATATATATATATATGAAATTAATTATATATGATTATGTAAAGTTGAGTAGGTTAAATAAATTGGAAAATTAGAGAGAAAAAGAAACATGTTTTAATTACATTTTCTTAATGGTTTTTAAGTAATGTTTTCTTACTGTTATATGATCAATGGGTTGATTACATTATTGTGAGATGAATTGCTCTATGCAAGTGAAATTTGTGTAAGTGGGAACATAGGTCAAAATAGGGTTATGTTTAAATTGTCAAGCCTAGGTTTCTAGAGGCAAAGGACAATATGATTTGATGCATAATGTTGTTAAATAGTTTTGGATTTTTGACATCTTAAGAAACACGTTGTTTCTAGTTATGAATGGGATAAAAGACAATGTGAATGATGAATGTATTTCCCTATGGATGTATAGTTGTTCATTTAGTTGTATTTGCCTTGTAATGATTTTTGTGGAGAGTTGTGGAATGGGGAGACATGAAAATCATAAGGAGGTATTGAATATGTGTTGTTATGGTTATTGCAATTGATCAACTGAATGTTTTGGGACAATGAAGTAAAGGTTGGGCCTTGTGATTATGTTTAATAAGCAAGGTAAATGTCTTGCATTGTTTATGTATACTTATCAGTATGATAGTGATTGTCTTGCTTGATGGTTAGGGTTTCTAGATGCAGGTAGGGGAGTGGCTTTCAATGTTGGGCCGGCGCCCAAAGTGGCTGTCAGGATAACCCATTGAAAGTTGTTAACTAAGTGAAAACCTAAAATGAATTAGCGGGGAAAAGGGTAGATTACAAATTAAACAAGATAATTGGATTTCCTCTCCCATTCCTATAGTGCTTGTGTAGGCTAAGGGTGGGTTGAGAAGGCCTGGTCGGCAAGATCGACTTCCTTGTCCTCATGAAAGGAAGGTTGATTCCACATGTGTCACCCTATGGGGCCGACGCCTAGTGAGAGGCTGTCAGGATAACCATAGATGGGGCCGATGCCTAGTGAGAGGTTGTCAGGATAATCCATGTTAGGACCATGTGATGACACTCTCCCTACTGTAGCCTAGCATTCCCTAGTTTGTCTCTCCCCATTCGATGTGTGTGTCACCTCTGGAAGTGTTGTTGAGTTGTTTGTGATATTGACTTGTGTTGTTGGAGTCATGTGTTGTCTTTGTTCTTATAGTCTTCTATCTACCTGACTGTATGTTGAAGTGGGGGCCTTATGCTAACTCCTAGCTCGGGGGGTGGACCTCAGGGTTCCACATGGTCGGGTGGAAGAGCTTTTATATCCATTGGTTTTCCCTTGCTGATATGTGTGTGTGAGGAGGATATATTTTTTGTATCAGGCATCAAATCTTCTACCTTTTTATGAAGACAATTAGTATTCTCATGTACTGGCCTATGTATCAGTTGATTTATAATGTATGTAATCAGATGTATTCAGAAGGTGATAATGTAATAATGTAATGTTGTACTCATATGTGAGGAGAAATTGTAACTGTGTACTAGATCCTAATGATTACTTATCGTATGTTATGATATGGAGGTGTAAATGTTTATTGAATTAATGCAATAGGTTTAGAATGATCTATTGATGTTAGTTAATGATGTATGTTAGATTATGCTATTTGATTTGTCAAGTAATGCAACCAAGGAACTTTAGAGCAACAAGTTGATAGTTTAATGGTGTGTATTGATTTGTTTAACATTACTTGTTATCTTATTCATTTAAAAAAAAAAATTGTTCAGCATTGCATAGCATAGATGTGTTGTTCTCTAAGGTATTCATGGCGAGGCGTTACATCTAGTATCAGAGCCATGTTTGAACACTGGGTACTCTGGGTGTGCATAGTCCCATTATATTGTCCTAGTTGCTTAGATTCTATAGAGTATGCTTTCCTTTTTGTCATCCTCACCTAACAACCTGAGGGTGTCCCTTGGTGGTGTCTACGTAGGTAGGTGCCTAGAGGTCAAGGTAGAGGTAGTTGGCATTTAGAGATCTATCTCCTTGATTTCTACCATGCAATTGAAGAGATGTATGCGTCAAGGTTGTCAGTTGTTTCCCATGATGGTTAACGATTTGGAGTTAGGGGAGAGTTGAGAGGCATCCCTCGATGATCATCCTATCCTTAAGGAGCTTCGATTGTAGTTAGAGGAGTTGTCAGGTAGAGGACTAGATGCTTGTGCATCCTCTGGTGGAGTATGAATTCTTGGATATTCCTGGTGCTTATATAGAGTCCTTATTGTATGGAAAAAAAATGTTGAGGATAACCTGATGTTGTTCCCTCCTTCCTCGTTTGGTTGCTAGTATCTAGTCACGCAGTGTTGTACAGTGCAATTTCAAAGATTGTGTATTTTCTTTATAATTATTGATGATTTTCTATTAATTAAAAAGGCTGGTACTTTGTTTATATTTGATTATGATGATTTAGCCACACCTTTTGATTTTTATTGTGCATAACTCTCGTGGTTACATTTGAATTAGTGTTGAACTACGCGCATTTCTTGTTTGATTGATGAAATTTAATCTTTATTTGATATTTGTTTATGACTTTGGTGGCTAAACTATTTTCTCCTTATTGTTTTCGATGTCGGCCATGTGTTGTATTGTGATTCCTCTCCAAGAACGTATGAGGCAGACTTGGTGAGTGTATACGAGGAAGCAGATGCAGGGAACCTTGAGGATGGCGATATCTGAGGAAGGATATATGGAGGATAACTACTTTATACAACAGGAGATAGGTCATTGTTGTCTTGTTTGGATGGTCTAACCATTTGTGTGTGCCCTAGCAACATCAAGCCACTAAGTGTGTAGTATGGATTGTGTGAGATGGATGTTGGCTCTTGGCTCATGGATTTGTGTCATGGATTAGTAGGTCGCTTAACGGTGTCTAGATGGACCCTTGTGTAGCCTTAAGATGTGATTTCCGCTATTGTGAATTCATGTACGTATGAAAAATGTGTGTTAAATCATGAATATAGTATTATAAAATGATAAATTGTGGTTCAATGCTTCTAAAGGTGTAAAATCATTATATCAAGATTTTTTAGTTAATAGATCACATGCTTAGACTATGCTACCCATATTGGCATAGGGTTGTGGAAATTGTCCAAACTCAAACCATTTCATCCATATTTCTTACAGGCTTCCAGGAGTAAACCTGATCCTAAGGGGGGAGGATGTAGTGCCCCTCACCTTATCTTCTGTCGGACTGGCAGTTTTTCCTAGTAGGATAGACACTCTGACATTCTGTTTGATGATGGATTCTCTATTATTATGCTAGTTGTTCATGGACATGTTGTTATGATGACATCTGTTGAAGTTTTAACTATTGGTATTTTATGTTTTCACAGTTGTATGGACATACTAGACGTGGTGGATTAATTTAATTTAAAGCTTTATGTTTTATCTAATCTTTGTGATGATGTTACTATTGATAACTGCTTGTATAAGATCATATGTAACTGATTGTCCCATCTTGATTGTTCAATAGATAGTTGTTATGTATAACATAGTGACTTGTCAATGTGCTTATGTGAATGGAATAGTGTCACATTACTCTTGTTTGAGTACCCTGCCACACTGCGACTTCCATTCACTGTATAATGATATATATATTTTCATGGTTGACTGTGTGGTTTGCTACAGGATGTAGGTACCAGGCATCGACTCCACCTGAACTAGCAGGTCTAAGCATGCCCTAGTCAATGGAATTGTTGATCAGAGTTAGCATAAGGTTCCCTACTCAGTCAACATCCTCGAAGAGGATGAGTATCCGATATCACATCTAGTTGTTATCGTCTGTTGAACTATTTATTCCTGCGTCTTGGTCATGTCTTGTTGTCTTGTATGAAGGTCAGGTGTCATCTTGTAGGTTGTGTTTACCGAATTCATAATGCTTGATTTAAGTTTGGTGAGTGTTTCATTAAAATAAAGATTAATTTCAAGTTAAAATTAAATAATTTTTTTAATAAAGGAAAATTATGAATTGTTTACTAAACATAAACAATTCAATTATGATGTAATTGTAAACATTAAAATAATAATAAAAATATATATTTTTATGAATACTATAAATGGATATATGGATGTGTTATTGGATCATGAACCACCCTTCCTAAAAAGGTGGAGGAAGAAGGTTCTAGAGAAGTTAGGGATCTCTTTCTAAAGAGGAAGGGGAGAATGGATGGGAATCAATTTTTTTTTGAGGAGGCAGTTATGGAAGGATTGAGGAGGATTAATTGGGGAAGCCAGAAAAATTTAGAAGTTCATTCTGGAGAGGAGGGAGAAGGGAGGAGAGAGATTGGAGGTCTAGTTTTCAACTATAGGAGTGATCCCGACATCAAATTTTCAGCATGGAGAAGCCAGGTTCCATCATTATTTGTATTTATTTTTGGTTTGATTGATTCTATGTGTAAATTGTTAGATATGTTGCTTGATTGTTCCTAAAATCATTTGTCTTTGCTTGAAAGCATTTGAAAACCTATTCTTGCGTCTGTCTTGAGATTAAGCCCTCCATGAAGATGAAATTCCCTCAACATCTTATTGACAAAGTTTAGGGTCTCTTTTAGAAAACAATATTGAAACCTAATATAGAAGTTAATATTGAAACTTAATAAACAATATTGAAGCTGTATGTTGTTGAACCTAATAAACAATTCATAGGATTCCTCTAGGGCTTCTTATGCAGCAATATGTTCTATACCTCAGGTATTCAATGGTGGAAACAATTATTAGAAGTGGTTCTATTAAATATACACCATGTGGTTTACAGTTTGTGATATGTATTGCATCAAATCTCCCTCCAAAATGACTCCAGACTGTTTGAACTATTGACTAGCAACCAAAATTGTTTACTTGACTTGAAAACAATATCATTCACTCTGTAAATGAGCATGGAATTTTTAGAAAAATATAGGAAGCTACACATTATTGACCTTCAAAGCCATTAGCCGATAACTTTTCTGCTCTGAATGATATTTCTAATGTGTTAAGGCATTGACAAACATTACACATTTGAAGGTACTTGGGTATAATGGATTAGACCATTTCCATGAATTTCTTCCAAATATGATATTTGCCTCCTTCGATGGAATTGAGCTACATGCTTGTCTTCTGTAGAACTTTATTGAGCAACATTGAATGCATTATGACCTTCGCTATCTGGTAGCACATGAACAATTCATATTACACTGGAGTTTCCTTCAAATATCCTTCGATCATAGCATAGATTTAGTGCATATTTAATTTATCTCTGGGCTAATCTTGTATTTACACCTAACACCCCATCTATGCCGACTCCTCCTCACCTTCCTCCTATATTGCTACGTGTTTAGAACTCAAGCAAAGCTTACAAAATTTGGGGGAGATCATATCAGATCAGCATCATTAGGATTGCTACTTAGCTTAAATTCATGTGTTCGGTAGGTACTAAGAGAATGCATCCATAAATCCATCACAGATTTGATAGGTATCTCAATGAAAAAGTTTAGGGTTTCCTCCAAATGGTTGGCACAGCCCCAAGAAGGCCAACCACGCACACCTAATGATCAGCTGTAGTTGTAGAGTGCGATCTAGTGCCTTACACTTGCCAGTTCCTTGAAAGTTTCTAAAGTCCTTTCAACAAATTCATTTTTGTACTTATCCTACAATCATTACATTCCAATAGTTCATTAAAAAAAAATGGTTGAAGGCAAATAGTTTAGGCGAGTTTATCAGATAGCAAGATTTGGGGGTGAGTGAGAGGAGCGCGACCTGAAAATAGAAGGGTCGCTTCGGTTTTAAAAGTTTCTAATACTTTATCAACATCTCCATGTTGCGTAATCTATAATCATTGTAATTCATGAGATGATATCTCTGGGAGAGCAGCAGCAAAGCAATTAACTCAAGCGAGTATATCAGGATTGCAATTGTATTCATGTGTCTATCATAAATTTTCATTCTCAACACTTCTCATGGCTATATTGAGGTCAGCATTTTGGTAATGCATTTGCTATAAGGATAAGTTAGTGCACATTAATGTCTTAAGAAATATCATTTCTTGTAGCTAGTAGACATTAAAATCTAATATTTAGTCAATCTAAAATTAAATAGCTTTTGCAAGTGACGCCTAGTAGGAAATGAGAATAAAGTATATTCATATGGGCTGTTTATTTTACTCTCTCAATTGAATAGCTCCTAAGGCCTAAATGTGACAGAGTTATAGCTATGTTTAAACAATTTTAACTATAAAATACAACTAAAATTTTATAGGGACTGAAGAGATTTTGAATAAACTGTCAAAATTTATATAAGATTAAGATGATATGTATATTTGACTTTATTATAATTTAATTATACTAAAGGAGGTCATAGTATTTTAAAAAGCACTATTGAATTAATAATTGTCATAAAAACAGTTGCCTGATAGTTAACTATCAAGAGCCCTGATGTAACTAATAATAACATAATTACTTGTTCTTAGGTGAAAATTATTTATTATTCAATGACCATGGAATATTAATATTAATATTATTATTATTATTATTATTATTATTATTATTATTATTATTATTATTATAGCAAAGGTAATAGTTGTTATTTCCAAGTTGGAAATGTATGGGTGAAAGTCTAATAGAAAATTACTTTAATATTTCAGTTAACATAGATTTAATATTTTAGTTAAGCTATTGGATTCAATTTATCAATTTATGTATATTTTAAAGATAACATTAAGAAATGTATTGATAAGAGGTGGATTAAATGAAAATGATATGTAGACGAACTTAAGTTTAAAGTGATATCAATTTTAATAGGAATTCTTTAAAATGGTGAAAATTAGTCAAAACTGAATAATAGATAAGATTAAGATTATAAATAATGTATTGAGATTGAAGTTACAAGTATTACTTTAGATAATCTGATCTTTTCATTCAAATACAAATGTGCCAGGTCTTCTACACCTACAACATCTGATGAATTTCTCTATCTTTCTTGCTTTGAAATATGTTCAAACCCCATTACAAAGATGCCAATTTAATGGTCAAATAGTCAATAGCAGTTTTACACCTTATCTTCAGCAAACATAGTAAATAATCTTAGTAAAAAGAAATTTCCTTTAAGTTGAAATAGTGTAATTAAGGAAATTAATGGGAAAGGTAGTTTGTATTAACACTGTTGAAATGTGAATTGTTTTGTAATTATAAAAAGAAATTACTTTTTATTTATATACGTAGAATGATTTAATAGAGGGAATAAAAAAAATATATTTATGAGTTTATTTTATTTTATATATATATATATATAGAGAGAGAGAGAGAGAGAGAGAGAATTAGTTATGCATGTAATAGGGATAATGGATGTAGTAAAAGAATAATACTTTTACCTTTATAAATAATGGATTTTCCCTATAAGGAATAGATAGTTAGGTTTATACAATCAATGTTAGAATTAATGTTAATTATATTAGTCCTAGGTTTATGGATTATTGTTGAGATATAACTAGGTTTTAGAAATAATTTTTAAATTAAATCAAGAAATATTATTGTGGAGTGAACATTGATAAATTCTTACTGTTCGAATTTTGTGAAATTATCATTATAATGGATTTTAGATTAGCTGGGAGTTATATATATATGAAATTAATTATATATGATTATGTAAAGTTGAGTAGGTTAAATAAATTGGAAAATTAGAGAGAAAAAGAAACATGTTTTAATTACATTTTCTTAATGGTTTTTAAGTAATGTTTTCTTATTATTATATGATCAATGGGTTGATTACATTATTGTAAGATGAATTGCTCTATGCAAGTGAAATTTATGTAAGTGGGAACATAGGTCAAAATAGGGTTATGTTTAAATTGTCAAGCCTAGGTTTCTAGAGGCAAAGGACAATATGATTTGATGCATAGTGTTGTTAAATAGTTTTGGATTATTGACATCTTAAGAAACACGTTGTTTCTAGTTATGAATGGGATAAAAGACAATGTGAATGATGAATGTATTTCCCTATGGATGTATAGTTGTTCATTTAGTTGTATTTGCCCTGTAATGATTTTTGTGGAGAGTTGTGGAATGGGGAGACATGAAAATCATAAGGAGATATTGAATATGTGTTGTTATGGTTATTGCGATTGATCAACTAAAAGTTTTGGGACAATGAAGTAAAGGTTGGGCCTTGTGATTATGTTTAATAAGCAAGGTAAATGTCTTGCATTGTTTATGTATACTTATCAGTATGATAGTGATTGTCTTGCTTGATGGTTAGGGTTTCTAGATGCAAGTAGGGGAGTGGCTTT
Organism: Cunninghamia lanceolata; assembly: GCA_027924645.1. NCBI lineage: Eukaryota > Viridiplantae > Streptophyta > Pinopsida > Cupressales > Cupressaceae > Cunninghamia > Cunninghamia lanceolata. The sequence continues at coordinate 9,555,144 of BSBN01000837.1, read as the reverse complement.
CAATGTGGGGCCAATGCCCAAAGCGGCTGTCAGGATAACCCATTGAAAGTTGTTAACTAAGTGAAAACCTAAAATGAATTAGGGGGGAAAAGGGTAGATTACAAATTAAACAAGATAATTGGATTTCCTCTCCCATTCCTATAGTGCTTGTGTAGGCTAAGGATGGGTTGAGAAGGCCTGGTCGGCAAGATCGACTTCCTTGTCCTCATGAAAGGAAGGTTGATTCCACATGTGTCACCCTATAGGGCCGGCGCCTAGTGAGAGGCTGTCAGGATAACCCATGTTAGGACCATATGATGACACTCTCCCTAATATAGCCTAGCATTCCCTGGTTTGTCTCTCCCCATTCAATGTGTGTGTCACCTCTGGAAGTGTTGTTGAGTTGTTTGTGATATTGACTTGTGTTGTTGGAGTCATGTGTTGTCTTTGTTCTTATAGTCTTCTATCTACCTGACTGCATGTTGAAGTGGGGGCCTTATGCTAACTCCTAGCTCGGGGGGTGGACCTCAGGGTTCCACATGGTCGAGTGGAAGAGATTTTATATCCATTGGTTTTCCCTTGCTGATATGCGTGTGCGAGGAGGATATATCTCGTGTATCAGGCATCAGATCTTCTACCTCTTTATGAAGACAATTAGTATTCTCATGTACTGGCCTATGTATCAGTTGATTTATAATGTATGTAATTAGATGTATTCAGAAGGTGATAATGTAATAATGTAATGTTGTATTCATATGTGAGGAGAAATTGTAACTGTGTACTAGATCCTAATGATTACTTATCGTATGTTATGACATGGAGGTGTAAATGTTTATTGAATTAATGCAATAGGTTTAGAATGATCTATTGATGTTAGTTAATGATGTATGTTACATTATGCTATTTGATTTGTCAAGTAATGCAACCAAGGAACTTTAGAGCAACAAGTTGATAGTTTAATAGTGTATATTGATTTGTTAAACATTACTTGTTATCTTATTCATTTAAAAAAAAAAATTGTTCTACATTGCATAGCATAGATGTGTTGTTCTCTAAGGTATTCATGGTGGGGCGTTACACTATTATTCTATAATCTATTATTCTACCATTCATGCATTCTATCATTCTATAATTACATCATTATATTATTATGTAAATCTATTTTTATTTTATTCTATAATTTTTTTATTCTACAATTCTATCATGCAGTTATTATATAAATCTATTATTATATCATTATATCATTATTTTAATTTATCATTTTGTAATTATATTATTCTATCATTCTGTTGTTCTAATATTCTTTTCATTCTATTAAATTCTATGATTATATGATTCTATTATTCTATAAATCTAGTATTTTATCATTCTATCATTCCATTATTCTACAATTCTATTATTCTATCTTTCTTCCATATATCATTCTATAATTCTATCATTCTTTTATTATATATTTTTATGATTCTATTATTCTATGAATATTATTGTATCATTCTTTCATTCTATTATTTTATAATTATATAATTATTTTATTTTGTAACTCAATTATTTTTTCATTTTTTCATTTTATTATTATATTATTTTATAAATCTATTTTTTATCATTATCTAATTCTTTTATTCTATAATTGTATTATTCTTTAAATCTATTATTATATCATTCTATAGTTCTATAATCTTATTATTCATATTATTCTTAAATTATAGTATTCTATTATTCTATCATTCTATAAAACAATTATTCTATCATTCTTCGATGCAGGAACTTCTGGAGAACATCACTTTTGACTCAGATGTGGGTTTTCTACGAGATTTTATGGGTGGATGCATTATGAGGTGGAAAGTGGTTTTGCAACCGACCCTAGTGGGTTGGACCCCATCTTGGCAGTTTTTCGGGGCTTGAAACTTTCATCTTGGCCCTCAAAATAGTAATTTAGTGTTTTTCTATCATTTTGTAATTCTATCACTTTATTATTCTAAATTCCTTTTACTCTATTATTCTATTATTCTATCATTCTTTATTTATATTATTTTATATATCTATTATTCTATCATTATTTCATTCTATTAGTCTATAACTCTATTACTATCATTGTACAATTCCATTAGAGTCATTATTTCACTCTACCATTCAATAATTCTTTCATTTTATTATTTTGTTATTTTATTATTATATTATTCTACAATTTTGTTATCCTATATTTCTTTCATTCAATCATTCTATTATTTTATTATTCTATAATGCTATGGTTGTTTAATTCTATCCTTCTATTATTTTGTAAACCTATTATTCTATAAGTCTATCATTCTTTCATTTTATCATTCTATAATTCTATTTTTTTATTCTACAAATCTATTATTCTATCATTCATTCTATTGTTATATTATTTTGTTATTCTAGTATTCTACAAGACTATTTTTCTACCAATGTTTCATTCTATTATTCTACCATTATATTATTCTATAAAGCTTTTATTCTATCATTGTTTCATTCTACCATTCTATAACTCTATCATTCTTTCATTCTACAATTCTATTATTCTATCATTCTTCCATTCTATCATTTGATTATGAATCTATTATTCTACTATTATATCATTCTTTCATTTTATAATTCTATCATTCTATTTTATATAAATATATTATACTATCATTCTATAATTTTATCATTCTATTATCATATAAATGCTTTATTTTATCTTTGTTCCGTTCTATCATTCTACAATTCTATTATTCCTTCATTCTATCCATTTATAATTCTATCATTCTATTATTAATTAAATCTATTATACTATCATTCTATAATTTTATAAATCTTTTATTCAATCATCCTATATATCTATTATTCTACAATTTAATTATTCTATCACTCTTCCATTCTATAATTCTATCATTCTATTATTCGTGCAGAGCACCTAGGAGCACCTTGGTTCCTAAGGTCACTTTGTTTGCATTTTTTTTGAAAGTTGTGGTTTTGTTTGTAATAAGGCTTTAGCCATGATTATATGGTCCTTTTTGTGTGGTCAAGATGATTGAGGTGACCATATAAACCTCAATCATGCTTAGTCCATTTGGACCCTTGTTGAGACACTTAGGCCTAGTAGGTGTAATGTTGGTTTTTGAGTCTTTTGATTGGTTCTACTGTTTTAGTATGTTGTAGGAAGTAGGATGGTGGTTTTGATCTCATTTGACAAGAAAACCTAATCGCCATCCTCTTGAAAATGTAAAAACTCCATAGTGTAACAAGTTGCCAATAGTGTCAATGACACATTGGCCGGTTGTCACTTGGTTTTAACAGTTACAAACTATTTTTAGGAGTTAGAAACTAACTTCGATCGGTTGGAAACATTTGTATTTCACTCCTGTACGGTAGAGGACATCTGGTACAGAGTTTTGGGGCATTGAAACTATAGAAAACAGCAAATTTTCCTACTTTTCTCATTGTGTACGGACTGTACGGACTTGTCACGTGTGCAAATGTCATTTTTTTAAAAGTTCTTTGAGTCAAGGTTCATATGCAACTAGTTTGAGGGTTTGAAGTGGTCGGAGTCACAAGTTATTGATTTTCTTTCAAAACTGGTCTAGAAACCCTGTTTTCTAGGGCTGTCCCACATATTTGGCCCTAGAATCCATTCCCACTGATGAAATTTCATGCCACTCAGTGAAATACAGGCTAGGGGTGTATACTACTTGATTCCAGAAGCATTTTCCTGGGAGATGCTATTTTCAATTTTTAAGGTGATGCCCTAGGTGAAGTATTTCATTGTATTTGACCAAATTCATGCTATTTGAGGTTGTAGATGATAGAATCCTAATAGGGTGAGCAAATAAATGATGGTTCTGAGTTGTTTAGGCATTGTAGAGACATTCTAAATTCCTGCCCCTGACCTATGTACCCAATTTTGAGCACTTACTTTGTAACCTAGCCCTATCCTGATTAATTAGTCCTAGAGACCTAATGAGTGTTCTGTATTGCTGGAGTGGAGTTGGAATAGGAGACTTGGGAGTTTGATAGGGTCCCATAAAGGGTATCTAAAACCATCATTTTCTTGCCTGGTCATTTGGGATTTTGTCAAGTTTCATTGAGAAAACCTAGTTTGAAGGGCTAGTAGCCTTACAAGTCAAGGTATAGGTTGGAGAGTTTTGGGAAGTTGGTGATGAAACCAAGTGTTGGTAAAGTGTTTTTAGACCTGCATGAAGGTGTAGACATAGCCTTGAGAGTTGGACAAGAGCCTAGGTAAAAAATCCTTCATATACTCTGGAATGTGCCTTTGATTGTGTTGGATTGAAGAAGTGAAGTGGGCGAGTGGGCTAAGGAGAACAAACTTTATTTGTGTTGTGCTTCCCTTGTGCCACTCTGCATCAATTATTCTACAATTCTATTACTATATCATTCTTTCATTATATCATTTTATTATTCTATTAGTCTTTCATTTTATAATAACTTCTAGATTATTCTATAAGTTTGATATTCTGCAATTCTATCCATCTTTCATTTTTTCATTCTATCATTCTGTTATAGTATCATTATTTAATCCTAACATTCTATTATTATATAAATCTAATGTTATATCATTCTTTCATTCTACCATTCTCTTATTTTATCATTTTATGATTCTATTATTCTCTCATCCTGTCATTCTATCATTCTATTATTTCATAAATATATTATTCTATCATTGTTTCATTCTATCATTCTATTATTCTGTAAATATATTGTTCTATAATTATTTTATTTTGTCATTCTAGAACTCTATCATTCTATCATTCTATCATTCTATAATTATATGATTCTATTATTCTATAATTATATGATTATATTATTCTATAAATCTATTATTTTATCATTCTTTCATTCTCTCATTCTATTATTCTATAATCTATTATTCTACCATTCATGTATTCTATTATTCTATAATTACATCATTATATTATTATATAAATCTATTTTTATTTTATTCTATCATTTTTTTATTCTACAATTCTATCATGTAGTTATTATATAAATGTATTATTATATAATTATTTTAATTTATCATACTATAAATATATTATTCTATCATTCTGTTGTTCTAATATTCTTTTCATTCTATCAAATTCTATGATTATATGATTCTATTATTCTATAAATCTAGTATTTTATCATTCTATCATTCTATTATTCTACAATTATATTATTATATCTTTCTTGCATATATCATTCTATAATTCTATCATTCTTTTATTATATATTTTTATGATTCTATTATTCTATGAATATTATTGTATCATTCTTTCATTCTATTATTTTATAATTATATAATTACTTTATTTTGTAACCCAATTATTTTTTCATTATATAATTTTATTATTATATTATTTTATAAATCTATTTTTTATCATTATATAATTCTTTTATTCTATAATTCTATTATTCTCTAAATCTATTATTATATCATTCTATTGTTCTATAATCTTATTATTCCTATTATTCTTAAATTATAGTATTCTATAATTCTATCATTCTTTCATTCTATTATTCTATCATTCTTTGATGCAGGAACTTCCGGAGATCATAACTTTTGACTCAGATGTGGGTTTTCTATGAGATTTTATGGGTGGATGCGTTATGAGGTGGAATGTGGTTTCGCAACCGACCCTAGTGGGTTGGACCCTGTCTTGGCACTATTTTGGGGCTTCAAACTTTCATCTTGGCCCTCAAAATAGCAATTTAGTGTTTTTCTATCATTTTATAATTCTATCACTTTATTATTCTAAATTCCTTTTACTCTATTATTCTATTATTCTATCATTCTATTATTCTATCATTCTTTATTTATATTATTTTATATATCTATTATTCTATCATTATTTCATTCTAGTAGTCTATAATTCTATTACTATCATTCTACAATTCTATTAGAATCATTATTTCACTCTACCATTCAATAGTTCTTTCGTTCTATCATTCCATAGTTGTATCATTAGATTATCCTACAAATATAGTATTCTATCACTCTTTCATTCAATCATTCTATTATTTTATTATTCTATAATGCTATGGTTTAATTCTATCATTCTATTATTTCATAAACCTATTATTCTATAAGTCTATCATTCTTTCATTTTATCATTCTATAATTCTATTTTTTTATTCTACAATTCTATTATTCTATCATTCATTCTATTGTTATATTATTTTGTTATTCTAGTATTCTACAAGACTATTTTTCTACCAATGTTTCATTCTATTATTCTACCATTATATTATTCTATAAATCTTTTATTCTATCATTGTTTCATTCTACCATTCTATAATTCTATCATTCTTTCATTCTACAATTCTATTATTCTATCATTCTTCCATTCTATCATTTGATTATTAATCTATTATTCTACTATTATATCATCCTTTCATTCTTTCATTTTATAATTCTATCATTCTATTTTATATAAATCTATTATACTATCATTCTATAATTTTATCATTCTATTATCATATAAATGCTTTATTCTATCATTGTTCTGTTCTATCATTCTACAATTCTATTATTCCTTCATTCTATCCATTTATAATTCTATCATTCTATTATTAATTAAATCTATTATACTATCATTCTATAATACTATAATTCTATAATGTTATAAATTTTTTATTCAATCATCCTATATATCTATTATTCTACAAGTTAATTATTCTATCATTCTTCCATTCTATAATTCTATAATTCTATCATTCTATTATTCTACAATTCTATTACTATATCATTCTTTCATTATGTCATTTTATTATTCTGTTATTCTGTCATTTTATAATAACTTCTAGATTATTCTATAAGTTTGATATTCTGCAATTCTATCCATCTTTCATTTTTTCATTCTACCATTCTCTTATTTTATTATTCTATGATTCTATTATTCTCTCATTCTGTCATTCTATCATTCTATTATTTCATAAATATATTATACTATCATTGTTTCATTCTATCATTCTATTTTTCTTTAAATATATTGTTCTATAATTATTTTATTCTATCATTCTAGAACTCTATTATTCTATCATTCTATAATTATATGATTCTATTATTCTATAATTATATGATTCTATTATTCTATAATTATATGATTATATTATTCTATAAATATATTATTTTATTATTCTATAATCTATTATTCTACCATTCGTGTATTCTATCATTCTATAATTACATCATTATATTATTATATAAATCCATTTTTATTTTATTGTATCATTTTTTATTCTACAATTCTATCATGCAATTATTATATAAATCTATTATTATATCATTATTTCAATTTATCATTCTATAATTATATTATTATATCATTATGTTGTTCTAATATTCTTTTCATTCTATCAAATTCTATGATTATATGATTCTATTATTCTATAAATCTAGTATTTTATCATACTATCATTCTATTATTCTACAATTATATTATTCTATCTTTCTTCCATATATCATTCTATAATTCTATCATTCTTTTATTATATAATTTTATGATTCTATTATTCTATGAATATTATTTTATCATTCTTTCATTCTATTATTTTATAATTATATAATTATTTTATTTTATAACTCAATTATTTTTTCATTTTCTAATTTTATTACTATATTATTTTATAAATCTTTTTTTTATCATTATATATTTCTTTTATTCTATAATTCTATTATTCTTTAAATCTATTATTCTTAAATTATAGTATTCTATTATTCTATCATTCCATAAAACTATTATTCTATCATTTTTTCATACTATTATTCGATCATTCTTTCATGCAGGAACTTCCAGAGACCATAACTTTTGACTCGAATGTGGGTTTTCTACGAGACTTTACAGGTGGATGCGTTATGAGGTGGAAAGTGGTTTCGTAACTGACCCTAGTGGGTTGGACCCCGTCTTGGTACTTTTTTGGGCCTTGAAACTTTCATCTTGGCCCTCAAAATAGCAATTTAGTGTTTTTTTATCATTTTGTAATTCTATCACTTTATTATTCTAAATTGCTTTTACTCTATTATTCTATTATTCTATCATTCTTTCATTATATTATTTGATATATCTATTATTCTATCATTATTTGATTCTATTAGTCTATAATTCTATAACTATCTTTCTACAATTCTATTACAATCATTATTTCACTCTACCATTTAATAATTCTTTCATTCTATTATTTTGTTATTTTACTATTATATTATTCTACAATTTTGTTATCCTATATTTCTTTCATTCTATCATTTTGTAGTTGTATCATTATATTATCATACATGTAACGCCCGCCTTGAACGCCTTAAAGAATACACATGTATGCAATATGAAGCAGGAAATTTTTTTTTTTAAAACTGATAAAGTAAGTTAACACAACTAATTACAACATATTCTCTAAGGGACCAAGGCTGCATCACTTAACCAATCAACTAACATAAATTAACATACATCAGTAATTGATCCAAATTCCTTTTCAAATAACTCATTCACATTCATTGCAAACATCAGATAACGGAATCAGCAAGATAAGATACATAACTGAAATGCTTTCATATAAGTACATCAAGACATCATTACAAGGCCACTTTTAGTCTACTTCTAAAGTCACATACATAAAGCATATTCTGTTACATAAATCTGGTACAAGGTTGTACACTTACATCATCATCATTGAACAAGTACAACTGAAACAAATCCTTTTCTGCATAAGATCCTGACAAGAGATCCAATGGATAAAATAGCTCTTCCACCCGACCATGTGGAACCCTAAGGTCCACCCCCCGAGCTAGGAGTTAACATGAGGTCCCAAACACTGACAGTCAGGTAAACGAAAGACAAACAAGAACAAAGGACGGCCAATGCCAATACAACACATGGCTATATCAATACAACACAACATAACTTAACTTAACTTTCACTTCATTTCCAGAGGCGACACAAAGCAAACGAGGAGAGACCGAACAAGGGATGCTAGGTTGTAGTAGGGAGAGTGTCATCGCATGGTCCTAACATGGGTTATCCTGACAGCCTCTCACTAGGCGCCGGCCCCCATCTATGGTTATCCTGACAGCCTCTCACTAGGCGCCGGCCCCATAGGGTGACACATGCGGAATCGACCTTCCTTTCATGGGGACAAGGAAGTTAATGATGCCGACCAGGCCTTCTCTACCCATCCTTAGTCTAAACAAGCACTACAGGCCATGGGAGAGGAATCCATTAATCTTATTAATGTGAGATCTACCCTTAACCCCTGATGCAGAATGCCCAGCAGAAGCGGATGAAGATTGACTATATCTTCCCTATCGGCAAGAGGTATCCCAATGTCTCTCCGAAGCCAAGAATGACTTCTCTATCGGTGAGACATGAACTATCGGCCGGGTCTTATTGTTATATCCCGATGGCTAAGTTCTCACCGATAAACTCCGTGACGGTTAGTTGCCTATCGGCAACACCTCATACTATCGGACCACGATAAAGTTCCTTCGGCCAGACTTCTTCCTTCGTCACACCGATGACCACTCTTTGTCGGCCAGACTTCTTCCTTCGGTGAAGCTTCTTTCACCTACACCGACGCTTTGTCTCTCGCCGATATCGTCAGGCCCATCGGCCAGACCTCCTGCTTCGGTAAGACTCCGGTTCGTAGTCCCGATGTTTCATCTCACTCCGACGAGTCCTTTGTCGCTGAGACTTCTCGAACTCCTTCCGATGAACTTCTATCGGTGGGACTCTAACGGTCGTCGTGACTTCTTCGGCTGCCCCCGACAAGGTTCCTCGCGCCGATACTCTCTATCGGCAACACTCCGAGGATGTCTCACCGATCGGTGAAACTTTATACCGTCGGCTAGGTATATTTTCCTTAGCCCGATATCGTTTCTCTCACCGATGCGAACACAAAGGTATGTGTCTCCGGCACTATACCAATCTTCGGCAAGACGGAGAGCCTTTCACGCCGATGGATCTCCAACTGTTCAGAGGCGCCGAACCAGAATTCCCTTCGACAGAACAATGGAATTTAGCCGTTTCATTTATCAAACCCTCGATCACTTGTAGCAATCTGATCCCACATCAAAACTATCCAATTTCACTCCGATTTCCCGACTAGCCACATGATGATGTCTAGTCGAACTTGACTGAGTTCGCTGGCTTCCTGGGTAAGAATTCAACAACAACAAACGTGAGAAATCTTTCCCCCATCCCACTGTTACTATACAGGGCTTCAGTGGACAGAGGAAAGGGCCTCCATGTATGAATCAAAACCCTACTCCTAGGTTACGAACCAGCCACTATGGAACCGTGGGTTTTACACCGTCTGCACACTACAGAGTCACTATGGATTGACGGATAGCATCCGATTAGGTTCTATTTACAAAATCAGGATAAAGATATCAGATCACTAAGAACAACCAAGAAAATCAACACAGATCATACCCAGAACTCTCTTCATTCAATTATCAAAAACTTGTTGTAATACACACTTCTCTCTCCCCGTGTGACATACAACCTGCCTCTAAAGAAGATGTAGAGACAGCAGTTATCCCCTCCAACCGTGCAAACTGATTTTCAAATCAGTTAGCCGTTGGTTTACCCTTCATACAAGCAAAACTACATGTGTGCCTTGCACAATTACATTCATGGGACCAAATTGACCCTTATTACAAAATGAAATGGCTTAAGAGCCTTATGAGACAACAAAAGAAAAGATGATCCTGCACTACAGAGAATGTGCTCCTGCACCATACTCCCCCTGCAGGAAAGACTCAAGTCCCTTGAGTTGCTAACTGCTGAAGTGTCTTCCCATGCTTTAGAATATCGGCTTCACTCATCCAGGTTGCCTCTGAATCAGGAAGATCCTGCCACTTGACCAAGTAATCTTTGTATACCCCTTTTCTTGTCTTCTTGACAATTTTGGAATCCAAAATGCATTCCAATTGCAAAGGCTTACTTGGAGGTAAATCTTTGATCCAGTCTTCATCTTCAATCACAGCATCTGAGCTATCTTCAGCATGTAATGGAGGTCTAAAAGGGAACAGGTCTGCAACATTGAAAATGGGAGAGATACCAAGGCCAGAGGGTAATTCTATTTCATATGCATTTGGACCAAATTTATGCACTACCTTACAAGGTCCTATCTTCTTCATCGACAATTTGGTTGGTTGCCCCTTAGGTAATCTTTCCTTTCTGAGGTAGGCCATCACCAAATCTCCTACCTGGAACTGTACCTCCCTTCGCTTCAGATCTGCTCTATCCTTGTACTTGGAGACAGTTTTCTCCAACTGAAGCTTGACCTGATCATGTACTGTTTTCATGGTAGCAGCAAAGTCTTCTCCTAGAGCACTCCTTTTATCCCATCCTTGGAGGTCTTTGAGTTCAAGTGGTCCTCTTGGGTGGAAACCATAAACTATTTCAAAAGGGCTTTTCCCAGTACTTCTGTTTCTTGAGTCATTATAAGCATATTCAGCTTGACTGATCACTAAATCCCATGCTAATCCATGCTGTTTGGTAAGGCATCGCAAAAGGTTTCCCAAGGACCTATTAACAACCTCAGTCTGACCATCAGTCTGGGGATGGTAGGCGGATGAAAAAGACAACTGAGTGCCCAATTTTCTCCATAGGGTCCTCCAAAAATGACCAACAAATTTGGAATCTCTATCAGTAACAATTGATAGGGGTAAACCATGAATTCTGACCACCTCTCTGAAAAAGAGACCAGCAATCTGAGATGCATCATTTGTGCATTTGCATGGCACAAAATGAGCCATCTTACTGAATCTATCCACAATGACAAAAACACTGTCTACACCCCTTGCTGTCCTAGGAAGACCAAGCACAAAGTCCATACTAATGCTTTCCCAAGGTCTGGTGGGAATGGGCAGTGGTTGGTACAAACCAGCATTAGAAGACATACCCTTGGCCTTTTGACATATGGTACAGCTTGCAACATATCTCCTTACATCTGTCTGTACCTTGGGCCAATAATAGAACCTGGTGACTTGTTCCAAAGTCTTGTCCAACCCAAAATGTCCTCCTAAGGCTCCATTGTGCTTCTCCTTGACGATATTGTCCCTCATTGAACATTTAGGAACACACAATAAATTACCTTTAAATAGGAGCCCTTCTTGCAGCATAAAATCAGAATACTCGCCATGAAAAGTGTTAGCCAAACTTGCACACACTTCATAGGCAGCCTTGAAATCTGCATCATCCTTGTACAACTCCTTCAGACACTCTAGACCCATATGTTCCATTTGTACTTCCTGTATGACCAGTATCCTCCTACTCAAAGCATCTGCCACTTTGTTGGCAACACCTTTCTTATGCTTAATAGTGAAGGTATAGGCCTGCAATTGTTCCATCCACTTAACGTGCCTATGATTCAACTTCTCTTGACTATTTAGGAAGCTAAGAGCATGGTTGTCAGTAAAAACAATGAACTCTTTTGGCAGTAAATAATGTCTCCATTTTTTTAGAGCTTGCACCATTGCATACAACTCTAGGTCATAGGTAGAATACCTCTGTTTGGCCTCATTCAACTTCTCTGAAAAGAATGCTACTGGATGTCCTTCCTGACTAAGAACAGCACCTATAGCCTGTTGGCTTGCATCACACTCCACAACAAATACTTTGTCAAAATCAGGGAGTACCAACGTAGGTAACTCGGCCACTTTCTGTTTCAACAGTTCAAAACTATCATCTGCTTGTTTTGTCCATTGAAATTTACACTTCACTCCACCCTTGATGGTATTGAGAATAGGAGCACTTATGTGACTGAACCCTTTAATGAACTTCCTGTAAAAAGTTGCCAAACCATGAAAACTTCTTACATCTCCTACTGTCTTAGGAGTAGGCCAATTGAGAATAGCCTCAACTTTTGTAGGATCCATTTTCAAACAGCCATTGGAAATCACAAATCCAAGATACACTAGTTCAGTTTTCATAAAATCACATTTATCCAAGTTGATCATCAACTTACTCTCATGCAATTTCTTTAACACCTGTCCAAGATGCTTCACATGCTCTTCTTTGGTCCTGCTGAAAATCAATATGTCATCAAGATAAACAATAACAAATTTTCCAATAAATTCTACAAGTACCTCATTCATCAACCGCATGAAGGTGCTTGGAGCATTACTGAGACCAAATGGCATGACAAGCCACTCGTAGAGACCTTCATTTGTTTTGAAAGCAGTCTTCCATTCATCTCCCTGCCTTATTCTGATCTGGTGATAACCAGATTTCAAATCAATCTTGGAATAGTAACATGAACCACCAAGATAGTCCAACAGATCCTCAATTCTTGGCATAGGAAATCTATACCTTATGGTGATCTTATTGATAGCCCTTGAATCTGTGCATAATCTCCATTTGCCATCTTTCTTAGGAGCAAGTACACTAGGGACTGCACATGGACTAAGACTTTTCCTAATCAAACCTTTCTCCAAAAGTTCTTGAATCTGTCTACCTGCTTCTTCATTCTGCTGTGGTGTCAACTTGTAGGCAGCTTTGTTGGGTAATGTGGCTCCAGGAATCAAGTCAATCTGATGACTTATGTCCCTCATAGGTGGTAAGGAGTTAGGAGTATCCTCTACCACAAGATCTTGGTACTTATCCAGTAATTGTTGCACTTCCAATGGGATCTCCTTCTGCTGTTTGCTTTGCTGATTGGATACAGGCTTCATCATCAGTGCATACCCTTGGGTATCCTTCTCCTTCATGAGTTGTAGGAACTCTTTGCCACTCACTAACATGACACTATTGTCATTGCTCTTCTCTCCAACCTGCTCTGGTAAGGGATCCATCTGAAACTTCTTACCATTCTTGGTGATCATATATGTATTCTTTTCACCATCATGCAGTGCCTTCACATCATACTGCCAAGGTCGTCCAAGAAGAAGGTGACAAGCATCCATAGGAATAATTTCACATAGCACCTTATCCCTATAATCACCTAGTTCAAACTCTACCCAAGTTTGTTCTTCCACCAAATAGTTCTGATTCTTATTCAACCAAGATATTTTGTGAGGATTAAGATGGGGTAATCTTTTCAGTCTACACTTTTCTACCATTTCAGTAGACACTACATTTTCAGTAGAACCTGAATCAACAATGATTTTACAGAGCTTACCATATGCTATTCCTTGGGTTCTGAAGAGATTCTTCCTTTGTGGGGGCTCCTGCTTCAATGGCATCTTCATGAGGGTCCTCTTAATCATCATATTCTCTCCTTCAAGCACTGGTGCAGCACTACCAATTGGTGAGTTTACACTTTGACAATCATCCTCCTGCAATAGTTGGTTCCTTCTCCCACCGTCATGGGAGCTAGACGCCTTCTTAGGGCACTTACTTGCAGTGTGGCCTACTTGATTGCAGTTGTAACATCTTCCAGTGAAGACTCCACGTCCTCTGCCTGCACCACCATCTCTTCCTCTGCCATTAGGTCTTCTCCAACCTCTGAAACCACCACCTTTTTGTTCTGTGTCAGAACGTGATTCTTGTTGACTAGAACTTTCACCTTTGTTTGGCTGTCCTCTGCCAAAATTACCTCTTCCTCTATTGTTCCTGCCGCCTCTTCCTCTGTTATTTTGATCACTTCTCCTTTTCAGTTTATCCTCTGCCCTAGAGGCTAACTGAAAACATTCATCCACAGTCTTGGGAACCACCATACTGAACTCATCCTGTATATTGTACCTCAGTCCATCCAGGTATCTGGCCACCATCTCTTTTTCTTCTTCTCTGTGATTGGCTCTCATGCTCAATCTGTGGAATTCTTCAGTGTATGTAGCCACGTCCATATCTTTCTGCCTAAGATGATTAAACTTTCTGATAGTCTGCAGATCATAATCACATGGTAGAAATTTGGCTCTCAGCATGGCCACCATTCTGCTCCACTTGGTGATTGGACTCTTTCCAACCTTCTCCCTTTCACATTGAGTGTAGTTCCACCAAACCAATGCAGAACCTCTCAGTCTGGTCTTTGCAAACTTTACTTTCTTACTGTCACTATACTCTTTGAAGTCAAAGTAATTACTTATGGCTTCAATCCAGTCCACAAGAGTATCTCCATCCAGTTTCCCATTGAACGTGGGAACATCCAGTTTCGGATCGCCACTATCTCCATGACCCTTGAGTGCATTCAGAAATGCCTTTTGATCAGCAGTCATACCTTCTCCTTGAGGATTCTCCCCAGTTTCTCCTTCTTCATTCTCCTCTGACTCAGAAGTGCTTCCATCCTTCTCTTTGGATCTCTCTTCCTTCAGTCTCTCTTCGAGCATTTCTTCCACCATCTTCTGGATGGCTGCTTTACTCATCGTCTTGGGAGGCATTGTGCTAGCCTCTGTTTCTATCTCCAATTCTTCGTCTGACATACACGGCGGTGATTCAGAATATTGGCTCTGATACCAATTTGATGCAGAATGCCCAGCAGAAGCGGATGAAGATTGACTATATCTTCCCTATCGGCAAGAGGTATCCCAATGTCTCTCCGAAGCCAAGAATGACTTCTCTATCGGTGAGACATGAACTATCGGCCGGGTCTTATTGTTATATCCCGATGGCTAAGTTCTCACCGATAAACTCCGTGACGGTTAGTTGCCTATCGGCAACACCTCATACTATCGGACCACGATAAAGTTCCTTCGGCCAGACTTCTTCCTTCGTCACACTGATGACCACTCTTTGTCGGCCAGACTTCTTCCTTCGGTGAAGCTTCTTTCACCTACACCGACGCTTTGTCTCTCGCCGATATCGTCAGGCCCATCGGCCAGACCTCCTGCTTCGGTAAGACTCCGGTTCGTAGTCCCGATGTTTCATCTCACTCCGACGAGTCCTTTGTCGCTGAGACTTCTCGAACTCCTTCCGATGAACTTCTATCGGTGGGACTCTAACGGTCGTCGTGACTTCTTCGGCTGCCCCCGACAAGGTTCCTCGCGCCGATACTCTCTATCGGCAACACTCCGAGGATGTCTCACCGATCGGTGAAACTTTATACCGTCGGCTAGGTATATTTTCCTTAGCCCGATATCGTTTCTCTCACCGATGCGAACACAAAGGTATGTGTCTCCGGCACTATACCAATCTTCGGCAAGACGGAGAGCCTTTCACGCCGATGGATCTCCAACTGTTCAGAGGCGCCGAACCAGAATTCCCTTCGACAGAACAATGGAATTTAGCCGTTTCATTTATCAAACCCTCGATCACTTGTAGCAATCTGATCCCACATCAAAACTATCCAATTTCACTCTGATTTCCCGACTAGCCACATGATGATGTCTAGTCGAACTTGACTGAGTTCGCTGGCTTCCTGGGTAAGAATTCAACAACAACAAACGTGAGAAATCTTTCCCCCATCCCACTGTTACTATACAGGGCTTCAGTGGACAGAGGAAAGGGCCTCCATGTATGAATCAAAACCCTACTCCTAGGTTACGAACCAGCCACTATGGAACCGTGGGTTTTACACCGTCTGCACACTACAGAGTCACTATGGATTGACGGATAGCATCCGATTAGGTTCTATTTACAAAATCAGGATAAAGATATCAGATCACTAAGAACAACCAAGAAAATCAACACAGATCATACCCAGAACTCTCTTCATTCAATTATCAAAAACTTGTTGTAATACACACTTCTCTCTCCCCGTGTGACATACAACCTGCCTCTAAAGAAGATGTAGAGACAGCAGTTATCCCCTCCAACCGTGCAAACTGATTTTCAAATCAGTTAGCCGTTGGTTTACCCTTCATACAAGCAAAACTACATGTGTGCCTTGCACAATTACATTCATGGGACCAAATTGACCCTTATTACAAAATGAAATGGCTTAAGAGCCTTATGAGACAACAAAAGAAAAGATGATCCTGCACTACAGAGAATGTGCTCCTGCACCAACCCCCTAGTTAATTTTTTAGGTTATCACTTGATTAATCTACTTCCAACGGGTTATCCTGACTGCCACTTTGGGCGCCGGCCCCACGTTGAAAGCCACTCTCCTTCCTAACACCTAGTAAACCTTAAAACATCATGCAAGACTTATAACAATACACGTAAATGAACACTACAAGGCATAAACCCTCTTGCATCAAAATAGAATCATAACATCAATTGTTATCCAATACTTTTAACATTACAAAACTTTATTCTTTTACAGATTTCAGGTCTCTTCTTACGACAAAACAGTACAATAAGGTCACAAGAGGATTGACAACTCATCCCGAGATTATTACTTTACACGACACAACATTCAACCGTGACAGTACCTCATTATACTACACACTTTGTTTGATACATAAGAACGCTATTACATCACAATCATAAAACAGCAATACACCAGTTGCCAATACTTAACAACGACAACTTAGCCTCTGGGATACGAGTTTGACAACCTCGATACGACTCATTACAACACTCATACAAATCAACACAATTCAGATTCAGGAGGTAAAATACTACAGTCTCATTCTTAGTTTAATGCAAACAACTTCTGAAATAAGATCAACATGCTATTATAACACTTGCATCAAAATCTCTAACTAATCTTTATTTTGCTTCTAACGTTAAATAAATTGATTAACTAAATCACTATAACAATTGACATAAGAACCACTTAATTTCTGTTTACCGTTCGACACTTTCAAGTGATACGATCTCATATACTTCCTTTAATCTTGTCCAATTGACCTTAACCTATCAAGTAGAGAAATGAACAATAACACCATATTACTGCATGACGTTCATATCTAGGAAAAATCGTCAAAGACGGTGTAATGGTTTTATGACATGGTTTCGCCGTAATGGTGACTCAGAAATGCTAAAACGAAATGATTTACGTCTGTCCAAACAGAAGATCAGAATTGCCATACATATGCCGTTATGTTTATCTTCATGGCGTTCTGATTACTATTGCCGCTGATTCATTCTGTAAGATTCGACAGTTAATTTCTGTAGGTACTCAGTTGAACTTTCTCGCTGCACTGCCCTTCAGAAAGGCGCCAATTCTACCAATGAAATATCTGTTAAGCCTGTGTCAGCTAGGTGGACTGTGTTACATTCCGTTAAATTAAGAGGAAGGTGCAAGGACAGAGAGGAACCTCTCAACTGTATCAGAAGATAAATAGATTGCAAGTTACCAGCCAAGTGTATACATATACGGTAAGTTCCAATGAAATGTCAGAGTCGCTGGTTTTGGTTAATAAAAAGGGATTAAACTTCTAAAACAAGGTGCAGCTACTGACAGAGACAAAGATCTATACGAAGTAGAAAGGATTGCAGAATATATGCAAAACAAGGTAGCTGTCAAGGTAGCGTTCTATGTCATGAATTTTACTTTCAGAAGAGCGCCCAGTCATACTGGAGCGATCTGCCCAATCAAATTGACTAAAATTTAGATTTTAAACTCTAACTATTTACAGGAAACGTAAATTCTTATTATCCCAGCCAGACGGTGTGGGTGCAATTAACAATTGGAGCACAGCTTAGCCACTTTCATCTTCTGCGGTTGATAAAACTCGCCCAGCTCAAAGGTAAACAACTGTTGTGGGCCAGCAAAGTCATGGCAATCCAAGCTACAATGAAAACTAGTCAAGGGAAACATCTCGCCATCATTTGCTGAGTGACGAAGACCTCCAGGAAGGATATGTTAAAACAGCTTCTGTCACTTTCACCCAAGGCGGTAGACAAGACACAACCGGCAGCGAAACTGCCAGAATAACCAGCTCCATTTGGCGCCCTAATAATTACAATCTAACGATAACCTGCCAATATCCGTTACTATAGGTTCTCAGACAAAATCACAGACGAGGGTGTTAACTCACGGTTGAACAATGAACTTGTGCAGGTTGTATGGGCGTAATCCCTTGAGGCAGACAGATGATAGCAAGGCAGAAACGCGAGTGATATGGGATTCTATCTTCATTCAAGCGAGTGAAGAGACCCGTCCTATCGGGTTGAAGGAATTATTGTGTATGTTTCATGAACATCCAATAGCATTGATAATCTAATAATGTCACCAAACTGATTGACTACCTAGACACTATCTTCTTACCACGAAAGAATACCTGTCAGCCAACAGCGACCTCCCTGAAGCATAACAAACATCATTGGCAGCGAAGAAGATATGGACCAGCGCCAAACATACCACGCCAATATACTTTTCCGTACGGGGTAGCTTAGGGTGTTTACTGACCAAGCGATGGATAACTCATCCTCTCGGCCTTAGAAGGCGACAAACCAACAGTCTGCATAACTTCCACTAGAAGACAGGCAGTAACAATGATACATAATCAACCTAGCAGAAGTCTTGTGAGCCGCCTCTATTGCAAATTAGGGTGTGCACTTTCAATAATAAGAAATGCTACACCATTTCGTGTCACGCCCACCATGGCTCGATAACACCAGCTATGGAGTAAGTTAAACAATGAACATAGCATAATACTTAGAATGTGTTAATAACAGCAAGGCAGAACGCAACAGCAAGGGCATCAGCTACCAACACCGTCGGTCCTAAAACGGTCAATACCCAACTCACGCACACAGAATACCCACCATCTGCAGGTCGTCCTCCCTCAGGCAGGTATGCGCACAACCCAACCGACTCGAAACTGGTGAAAGAAGAGGCTACGGGTCTCTTATTCACCACAAATGATGGCAAGGCAACAGACCCAGCGAAGAATACTAGGAACTGGCTTGAGCAAAAGGGTTCGGAATCCTCCATTCAAAACGAATGGAACCCAGTCAGCGAACTATCCAGCATTATCGGTCCTTACAAGAATCAAAACCATCATAGCAAGCAATAACATGGAATGGCGAGAAAATGAGGCTTCCGAGAGTTTCAACCAACTTAAAAAAAATAAGACAATAGCGGTGCTACCTAAGCTACCATTCCAGTTGTAAATATTACTGAGGGATACCAACAGAATAAAAACTAAACCTCAAGTAAAACTCGATATACAGGTCTCTAACAAATAGAACTTCCATTGACGGATGTGGGGCAGGCACGCAGCCTATGCAGATCATTGGATACAAGAGACATACAGCAGTTTTCCAGACAGTTTCCGGCTAGACACAGAGAGAAAACACTAATAACCTTGATCAGATCTTACAGGGACGACTAGCTGGAACCAACCGCGATTCACGGTAATTCCATCGAGGTGTCCTACAAACCCTACCAAGATCTCGCCGGTCTGAGAATGCATACAGAATAATTCGGCAACCAATGGAAGGAAAGAAAACATTTGACTTACAGAATCCTTGAGCAGAAACGAAATGTTTAAACCCTAAGAGAGGATGATGTTCACACACAGAAAGGACAGACTGCCGAACTATGCGGAATCAAACAAACTATAAAAACATTTGCAGATTGAAAGGAAGTTCAGAGATAAGGCATTCGACGGAACCTGATTTCGCAATCACCGCGACGAACCCGCTCCAATTGTTGCAGTTCTCAGCTGCTTCTTTCCTTACCCCTGTGATGTCCTCCTTGTTGCACCGACAATTCTTTTATAACTCAGTCCCTTTCTCTTCTCCTAGGGCTTCCCACAAGATTCCGAGAAACTTCTTTTTAAGAATATGTATTTTTTTTTAATTTAATATAATGATTCCCAATTATTAGATACTTTATTTTATTATTATTTTCTTTATAACCGACCCCAAAATATTATCATTAATAGAATAGTACTACTTCAACTATCTATAATTTTGTACTATCCTATAATTTATTTTATTAATCCAGTTGTGAAACACAATTTACAAGCATAGCTATAATTATTTATTTATTTAAATATTTATTATAAATAATATTATATCAAATAATACAAACTCCTTACAACTTATTTATCAACAACACTTCTATTAAAATAATAATTTATTTATAACTAAAATCGACAACTAACGACAATATGCCTATTTAACAACACTAAACTCTTCCGTAGAATGATTCTAATTAAAGCACAACATTACCACACATACTTAAACACCTTTGAACTTGGTTTGACTCCAAAATACAACATTACCTGACAGTGAGACATGGGCGAATGACAACCAATAACCACAAGGGTAAACTGACAACGAAGGAACACTGACTAGGGACCTCCTGTTAACTCCAACCAACTAATCCATTGGCAAAGGCACGCTCAGACCTGTAATCAGGTGGAGTCGATGCCAAGTACCTGCATCCTGCAGCAACGCACAGTTAACTGTAACAAGATATACATATACATCACATGCAGTCCTATCGTGAATGGAAATCGCAGTGAGGTAGGGTACTCGAGAACGAGTAATACAACACTGTTCCATTCACGTTTTAAAATAATAATCAACTAAATTGAACAAGATATCAGATTACTAATCTACGACATAAAATGATCAGCTAACTTCCAATCCCATATAATGAATAACATCAAAGCATTTAAAACATCAGTTCGTTTATCAAATTGTAAAGCATAATGACATAATCCAACATCATCATCTGTTATCATAATAATTAGGTTCATACTGAAATAGCAAAATAACTAGAAATCCATCATCAATGACCTAAATACTGTCAAAATGTCCAGTACTACTAAGCAAACATCAGTCCAAAAGACGATAAGTTGAGGGGCACTACAATACAAATATAGTATTCTATCACTCTTTCATTCAATCATTCTATTATTTTATTATTCTATAATTCTGTTGTTGTTTAATTCTATCATTCTATTATTTTATAAACCTATTATTCTATAAGTCTATCATTCTTTCATTTTATCATTCTATAATTCTACTTTTTTATTCTATAAATCTATTATTCTATCATTCATTCTATTTTTATATTATTTTGTTATTCTAGTATTCTACAAGACTATTTTTCTACCAATGTTTCATTCTACCATTCTATAATTCTGTCATTCTTTCATTCTACAATTCTATTATTCTATCATTCTTCCATTCTATCATTTGATTATTAATCCATTATTCTACTATTATATCATTCTTTCATTCTTTCATTTTATAATTCTATCATTCTATTTTATATAAATCTATTATACTATCATTCTATAATTTTATCATTCCATTATCATATAAATGCTTTATTCTATCATTGTTCTGTTCTATCATTCTACAATTCAATTATTCCTTCATTCTATCCATTTATAATTCTATCATTCTATTATTAATGAAATCTATTATACTATCATTCTATAATACTATAATTCTATAATTTTATAAATCTTTTATTCAATCATTCTATATATCTATTATTCTACAATTTAATTATTCTATCACTCTTCCATTTTATAATTCTATAATTTTATCATTCTATTATTCTACAATTCTATTACTATATCATTCTTTCATTATATCATTTTATTATTCTATTATTCTGTCATTTTATAATAACTTCTAGATTATTCTAGAAGTTTGATATTCTACAATTCTATTAATCTTTCATTTTTTCATTCTATCATTCTGTTATAGTATAATTATTTAATCCTAATATTCTATTATTATATAAATCTAATGTTATATCATTCTTTCATTCTACCATTCTCTTATTTTATTAGTCTATGATTCTATTATTCTCTCATTCTCTCGTTCTACCAATCTATTATTTATTATATTATTATATAAATCCATTTTTATTTTATTCTATCATTTTTTATTCTACAATTCTATCATGCAATTATTATATAAATCTATTATTATATCATTATTTCAATTTATCATTCTATAATTATATTATTATATCATTATGTTGTTCTAATATTCTTTTCATTCTATCAAATTCTATGATTATATGATTCTATTATTCTATAAATCTAGTATTTTATCATACTATCATTCTATTATTCTACAATTATATTATTCTATCTTTCTTCCATATATCATTCTATAATTCAATCATTCTTTTATTATATAATTTTATGATTCTATTATTCTATGAATATTATTTTTTCATTCTTTCATTCTATTATTTTATAATTATATAATTATTTTATTTTATAACTCAATTATTTTTTCATTTTCTAATTTTATTATTATATTATTTTATAAATCTTTTTTTTACCATTATATATTTCTTTTATTCTATAATTCTATTATTCTTTAAATCTATTATTCTTAAATTATAGTATTCTATTATTCTATCATTCCATAAAACTATTATTCTATCATTTTTTCATACTATTATTCGATCATTCTTTCATGCAGGAACTTCCAGAGACCATAACTTTTGACTCGAATGTGGGTTTTCTACGAGATTTTACAGGTGGATGCGTTATGAGGTGGAAAGTGGTTTCGTAACTGACCCTAGTGGGTTGGACCCCGTCTTGGTACTTTTTTGGGCCTTGAAACTTTCATCTTGGCCCTCAAAATAGCAATTTAGTGTTTTTTTATCATTTTGTAATTCTATCACTTTATTATTCTAAATTGCTTTTACTCTATTATTCTATTATTCTATCATTCTTTCATTATATTATTTGATATATCTATTATTCTATCATTATTTGATTCTATTAGTCTATAATTCTATAACTATCTTTCTACAATTCTGTTACAATCATTATTTCACTCTACCATTTAATAATTCTTTCATTCTATTATTTTGTTATTTTACTATTATATTATTCTACAATTTTGTTATCCTATATTTCTTTCATTCTATCATTTTGTAGTTGTATCATTATATTATCATACAAATATAGTATTCTATCACTCTTTCATTCAATCATTCTATTATTTTATTATTCTATAATTCTGTTGTTGTTTAATTCTATCATTCTATTATTTTATAAACCTATTATTCTATAAGTCTATCATTCTTTCATTTTATCATTCTATAATTCTACTTTTTTATTCTATAAATCTATTATTCTATCATTCATTCTATTTTTATATTATTTTGTTATTCTAGTATTCTACAAGACTATTTTTCTACCAATGTTTCATTCTATTATTCTATCATTATATTATTCTATAAATCTTTTATTCTATCTTTGTTTCATTCTACCATTCTATAATTCTGTCATTCTTTCATTCTACAATTCTATTATTCTATCATTCTTCCATTCTATCATTTGATTATTAATCCATTATTCTACTATTATATCATTCTTTCATTCTTTCATTTTATAATTCTATCATTCTATTTTATATAAATCTATTATACTATCATTCTATAATTTTATCATTCCATTATCATATAAATGCTTTATTCTATCATTGTTCTGTTCTATCATTCTACAATTCAATTATTCCTTCATTCTATCCATTTATAATTCTATCATTCTATTATTAATGAAATCTATTATACTATCATTCTATAATACTATAATTCTATAATTTTATAAATCTTTTATTCAATCATTCTATATATCTATTATTCTACAATTTAATTATTCTATCACTCTTCCATTTTATAATTCTATAATTTTATCATTCTATTATTCTACAATTCTATTACTATATCATTCTTTCATTATATCATTTTATTATTCTATTATTCTGTCATTTTATAATAACTTCTAGATTATTCTAGAAGTTTGATATTCTACAATTCTATTAATCTTTCATTTTTTCATTCTATCATTCTGTTATAGTATAATTATTTAATCCTAATATTCTATTATTATATAAATCTAATGTTATATCATTCTTTCATTCTACCATTCTCTTATTTTATTAGTCTATGATTCTATTATTCTCTCATTCTCTCGTTCTACCAATCTATTATTTCATAAATATATTATTCCATCATTGTTTCATTCTAGCATTCTATTATTCTTTAAATATATTGTTCTATCATTATTTTATTCTATCATTATACAACTCTATTATTCTATCATTCTTTCATTCTATAATTATATGATTCTATTATTCTATAATTATATGATTATATTATTCTATAAATCTAATATTTTATCATTCCTTCATTCTCTCATTCTATTATTGTATTATCTATTATTCTACCATTCATGCATTCTATCATTCTGTTGTTCTAATATTCTTTTCATTCTATCAAATTCTATGATTATATGATTCTATTAATCTATAAATCTAGTATTTTATCATTCTATCATTCTATTATTCTACAATTCTATTATTCTATCTTTCTTCCATATATCATTCTATAATTCTAACATTCTTTTATTATATAATTTTATGATTCTATTATTCTATGAATATTATTGTATCATTATTTCATTCTATTTTTTATAATTACATAATTATTTTATTTTGTAACTCAATTATTTTTTCATTTTATAATTTTATTATTATATTATTTTATAAATCTATTTTTTATCATTATATAATTCTTTTATTCTATAATTCTATTATTCTTTAAATCTATTATTATATCATTATATAGTTCTATAATCTTATTATTCTTTTATTCTATCATTCTTTGATGCAGGAACTTCCAGAGATCATATTTTGACTTGGATGTAGGTTTTCTATGAGATTTTATGGGTGGATGCGGTATGAGGTGGAAAGTGGTTTCACAACCGACCCTAGTGGGTTGGACCCCATCCTGGGACTTTTTTGGGGCTTGAAACTTTTATCTTGGCCCTCAAAATAGCAATTTAGTGTTTTTCTATCATTTTGTAATTGTATCACTTTATTATTCTAAATTGCTTTTACTCTATTTGTAATGCCCCTCGCTTTTTGGCTTGTGTTAGATGTTATTTTTATCAGTACTTTTGTCAGTTCTGGAACAGTTGATAGTTTTTATTTCATAATTTCAGTTTGAGACATTTGGTTTAATGTGTATTTGTTTATGCTTTCATTAATCTTGATAGATTTTGTTCGAGGGATGTATTGAAACATGTTCTATGAGTTTTGATGATACTATATTACTTCAGTTTTGATGAGATGGCTATGATTGGTGTTGGTTAGAAAATAAAGTCATGTTTATGTTTCTGATTATAGTCTTGTATTGGAGCGGGGACGGTGTAGTATTTCTCGGATCGAGTACCCTACTACACCACAATTCTCTGTCTCGGTGTTTGCGATATATATGCATATAGATGATCACAGATAACCATTGGTTTTCACGCAGGTTGTAGGTACCGGGCCTCGACTCCACCTAATCTAGTAGGTCTGAGCGGGCCCTACACCATGGATTCGATGATGGAGATAATATGAGGACCTTACCGCTAGGTCAGTTTCAGTCCGTGTCGTGGTCTTGTGTTCTTATCATCATCTTGGATCCTTACCCTAGTCTTGTGATGTGATGCGACGTTGTTCCTTGGTTCTTGTTGTTGATCGTCGCGAGTTGTGGAGTGTTATTATGTTGGTTACTCTTGTCTATGCATCTCTGGTATCTTTATGATCTTATAGTATTGGCATAGTCATATGAATTGGTTATTGTTCTTTTGAAAAGTCTTGTTGGTATGATGGGTATTGTAAGGCTTTAATGTATATGATTTTTAAGTTGTTGAGAGGTATTTGGCTTATAGTCAACTTATTATTTTATTCTGGGAATAATTTAAGTAATGTTGATTTCGTAGGAAGGTAATAAATGCATAGCTGTTTTAAAGTTTGTTGTGGGCGCATAATTTAATTTTGAGAGTTGTCGGTTATCCGGGGAAGATCTGAGAATCCCTATGTTGGGAAAAATATTTCAAATTTCCTCAGAGAGTGGGATTGTGGAGTTATTTTTGGGAGTTACGGGAATTAATGGTTGGTCTATTTTTCTGGTCTCGGGAAGCTTGTTAGGGGATTCTTGTTTTGGCTCAGGGAGGATTTTTGGGGGTGTGAAGAAAGAGGAATTTCTGAGGAAAAAGATTACACTCTGGAGCATTCTTGTTCGGGTAAGTCTTGTAAACCTCTGCATTTCTTGTCTTGAATGCTCTGTAATATTAGAATTCTTGGAAAAAAAAAAATCTTGGATGGTGACACATGCATAGAATTGATATTTCATTTTAATTTTATCATCCGGGTCTTGTTGTGAAATCCTTACCTTGGTGTTGTTGCTCTGTGTACCTGGTTGTCGGTCCTCAGATTCTTGTACACTCCTCAATCTTTTAACTGTTGTACTTTTAATGCCTTCTAAGATTAGTGTGAACCTTTGTGTGCACTCCAGTTTCCATTTTGCTAGTGCAACAATACATTTTCATGTGATAATGCTTCATTTTTGTACACTATTGTGCCGGTCTATTCTTTCACATTTTTCTGATATGAAAACTGAGCAGCTTGCTAGTCGCCATTGTCTGTTAGTTCTCCCTCTTAAAACAAAAATTCCTTTGGACGTATTCCTTGTAAGAAGCCAACAATCACTGCATGCCACGGGTCTGTCATTTCTTCTGAGTAGATTGTCAATCTATTCGTGTGCAAATTTGGTTGCCCTACCTTCAACGTCTCATCACTCCTTAAATCTGCTCCTTCCACGGACTCTATTTGTATTTATTTCCTTTTAGCTCCAATCCAAACAAGTGACCTCTGAGTATTGCGAAAAGAAAACACTTTAGGCCTCTGATTCGGACCATCATCCTTGCTTCGATGGATGGCCGTGCCCTGCAGCAAACTTTGCTAGCAGAGGCAAGGAGGAGGCGGGCAAGATGTGGAGTCAGGTTTAGAACCCATCTTTTGCATCCGCTTGAAAGCTTCTTTGGATTAAACACCCTTCCTCTTGCTTTTACTGATGTCCTGCAGTGCACTCAATAAGTTCGCGTGCTCTACCTTCTTTTAGACGGTATTTCTTTGTGAAACTTGTCATAGTATGGGGAGGTGTCGCCTTCGCTACAGTGTGTAACCAGCCATCATTGTAATCCCTGCGACGACATTTCTTGAGGCGCTGTGTCATAAGTGCAACTTCTAGTGTATGGCATTAGTTAACCTTCCCATCCTTGCTTATGTCTGATGCATTCTTACCTCAGTGTCGATGTTGTGCAACCTTTATCCCTGTGTGTGACAGAGCCATCTCTAGTTTGTTGTAATGGTTTTCTTTATACCCAGACATTCCATTAGCCTTAAGCATTATCAAGTTTCTTTTTCTTGAGCAGAGAAAATGGTGACCATTCTTCTTTTGCGACTGATGTTTCTAAATTCGCTGTGCCATGATTGCCATGTACCATTATTGCCATTTAGATCTGTGGTCTAATGCGGAAATCTGCATGTAGAACCCAGGGATATCGCTATCTTATGTCATTGTTAGCTTGCTTTCCTTCTAGATCGTAATGGCTCCTGTTTGAGAAACGGATGTGTTTGTTAGAAAATAAGTCAGTCGGTCAAAAGTTTATGATTGGTATAATTATTGATAGTCGTTATTGCATGAATAGGTGTCTTAACGTGTGTAGAGGGTATCGATTTAGAAAAACAAATGCATTCTATTCTTTTTGTATTTTATTATGAGCTACGTGAGATTTAATGATTGGAATAGGTTGGAACCATTACCAAATTGTATTGTAGTTAAATAGGTTATCATGTGTAGCTATAATCATCAATTAGATTAAATCGATATGTTTTGTAGTGCGGATAAACGTAGATGTGGTTTTTGATGTAATAGTGTTAAATTGAAATTGGTTAGGAGACTTGATTTTAGGATTGTAAATATATTGAAATTGCTTCTTTTGCTAGGGATAGGTGGTATAAGGATGGATATTTTCTTGTTAAAAAAAAAACTATTCCAGGGTAAATGGGGCAATAACTTCTTGGGTAGTTAGTTAACTTAGGACTTTTTAAAAAAGGAATGATTTTGGTTGGCACAATAATGCTTTCATCATACTGATTTATTAGGTGGACCTTTATAGATATTATTTTGTTCTAAGGGCATGAAAGTTTAGTAGTTGAATGGTAAGGTAT
Source organism: Cunninghamia lanceolata (assembly GCA_027924645.1). Lineage (NCBI taxonomy): Eukaryota > Viridiplantae > Streptophyta > Pinopsida > Cupressales > Cupressaceae > Cunninghamia > Cunninghamia lanceolata. The sequence goes on along the minus strand of BSBN01000837.1, from coordinate 9,526,399 downwards.
TGCAAGTTTAGATCTTGTTGGGAAATTCTCTCCTTTTGAAAACCTTGTTGTATGCTTTCACGGACCTTGTAGTTTGAATAAATTTTTCTATTTTATAAAGTTAGGGTTTCCTAGGAAAATGTCTTTTAATCGAAACCATGTTGTCCTTTTGATTAAGAGTTGTTGTAGTAAGGGTTTTGGATGTAAGTATTTTCTTTACCTATGAGTGTCAGCGTTGCATTTAAGCACCTTCTTACTCAGTGTTGAGTGGTGTTGTTAGGTTTTGTCTAGTTATGCCACGTTGGGTTGTGAGAGTTCTTATGATCCAAGTTTTGGTGTGCACCATGTTTTGGGCTAGTTGAGTTGTTGGACGTATTATATCTGTGTGAAGCCCGAGTTAGGGATCTGGAGACCAAATGTGTTATTGTGGCTTGAGTACTTTGAGGTTGTGTAATTTGTCATCCTCTCCTTTCTAGTGTTCTGTGCCATTATCATGATCCTCTAAGCCTAGTTCTATATCAGAAGGGGATTGTTGTTTTTGGTCATGTGTTCATTTACCGACTCTAGAGGCCATTTGTGTGTTATTTTTCTTGAAACGTAAGCCAAATTGATGTTGTGGTATTACTCCCCTTTATGTTTCAAAAAGAATATGGAAATTCAATTCGTTGTGGTTTGGAGGATGAAATATGTTTTGTGCCAGACCGATTTGTAACCCTTGTTCCTTTTTGCTGTGGGTGTATGGACGATCAAAGGATGCTAAGAGAGTGGCTTCCATGGTGGGGCCGGCGCCTAGGGAGAGGTCACCTGGGTAACCCCATGGAAGTTGTAAACAAGTGGAAACTTAATAATGTACCTAGAAGGGTTGGGTAGTGATTCACTTAACAAGATAATTAATGTGACCTCACCCACGCCTTGAGTGCTCTCATAGACCAAGGGTGGGATGAGAAGGCCTGGTTGGCAAGGCCGACCTCCTCATCTCCATGAGTGGACAGGTCGGTTCCGCATGTGTCACCCTATGGGGCCGACACCTAGAGAGAGGCTGCCAGGGTAACCATAGATGGGGGCTGGCTTCTGGTGAGAGATAGCCTGGGTAACCCATGTTAGGGCCATGCGATGACACTCTTCTTACATAGCTCTGCTATGTTCTTCTATTCTTGTTGGCACCTCTGGAGTGTGATCTAGTTGTCATGTTTGACCTAGTCTAGTGTGTTGTTCTGTCTTGATGAGTACTACCGATCGTGTGCTATCTATTCTTCATGTGTTGCTTGGAGTCTGGTTGGAAGTTGTGTCTTCGACGGCAGCCTTGACTTAGTGGTAATCCTCTTATTATCTCCTAGCTCGGTGGGGTGGACCTCAGGGTTCCACATGGTTGGGAGGTAGAGCTATCCATTGGTCCTCTTGGAGATTCAGTTGAGCTTGGTGCAGAGAGGTTCCAGTTTCTGGTGACTTCCATTCTTCTGCAGTGTTGTATGACCTCCTTATGTACTATTTTGTAAATCGACAAGATCGATCTTGAAATCATGTACTCTTGCAATCTTGTACTCTGGCCATCTTGTATACTTATTACCTTGTAATCTTGTAATCTGTAATCATGTAATTTGGAACTTGGACATGTATTCAAGCATCATGTTGTTGTAAAAGTTATTGGTTTAGTCTTGTCTGCAGATTGATGGTTATCACCCTTATGGTTTCATTTAATTTCCTAATGCTGTTATGTTGCCCTAGAGTGACTCTTTTTCTATTCTACATGTTTTCTTATTATCATTGGTTACTGCATTGTTCTTTATTTAAAAAAAAAAAATAGTTATGTTTTCCGCTCTGGTTATCTTCCACTCTAGGGTTGCACAACAGGGCGTTACATTTGGTATCAGAACCAAGTTTAACACTGGGTACCCTGGTTATATTTGAGCCCATTGTGTAACCTTGTGCTTGTACTCTGTAGAATAAGTTTATCTTTAAGGTGCATCTGTTAACGTAATAGATGCCTTGGTGTTGTAGGTAGATGCCTAGAGGTAGAGGCCGAGGTCGGGGCAGAGGTAGAGGTCGTGGAAGAGGTGGTGGCGGTACACCTCCTTCCAGTTCTCCTCAGTCGAGTGCCCATGAAGGCGGAGGTCAGAACATGGAGGATCAGGGGCAGCCTGACGGAGCTCAGTTGAGGCAGATTTTGGAGGAGGCTCTTGCTCGTTTAGGCCCTAGACAAGAGGGCAGGCAGACCCGAGGAGATCAGGAGGTTGACCAGTGGGGTCCTAGAGAGAGAGATAGGTCTCCTAGACCTAGAGAGTTCTCAGCTGAGTAGGAGGCCATCCTAGCTAGCCACATGAGGGATTTAGTGAGAGCATGCCCTCCCATTTTTGATGGAGCTGGTAGCAGACTAGAGGTAGAGACTTGGCTTTTGGACCTAGGCAGGTGTTTCGCCATGCATCCATATGGCAGCAACACCAAAGCCAGATGTGCTATTCTGCATCTTCAGGGGTTTGCTTCGACCTGGTGGCGGCTAGAGGAGCAGAAGTTGCATTTGGATATTAGCACTGTGTTTTGGGAGCTATTCTTAGAGAGATTCAGAGCTCATTTTCTTTCTGACCACTGGAGGCAGCATCGAGCGGACAAGTTTCACGAGCTGAGGTAGTTGGCCATGACGGTTGAGCAGTATGAGCGCAGATTTTATGAGCTCAAACAGTATGCAGGTATTGGGTATGACGAGTCCATGTTGGTGCAGCACTTCATCAGGGGCTTGAATGCCCGGATTAGTGGAGGGGTTCGTGTATTCAAACCTAAGACTATGGAGGTTGCTGTGGAGAAAGCCCAGATAGTAGAGGAGAATCTAGCTATGGCACTTGGTGGGCATACGGGAGTGCACATTGGTAGTGCACCATCTTCAGGATATGGTTCTCGAGGTGGTCACACTCAGGCATCAGGTTCCCATGCACCCTCAAAGGGTGGTCGACAGCAGTTTTCGCAGGCTAAGCCGAAGAGTTCACATCATCAGAAAGGTAATAGATTTCAGAAAATGAAAGATCAATCTTGGCAGCGCAATAAGCGGAACTGTTTTGATCAACCAGGCCAGAGTACGCAGTCTGTAGTGAGCAGAGGCAGTGTCCAATAGTCTAGTTCTTTCAGGGGCACCGGGTGTTTCTCTTGTGGCCAGCAGGGCCATATTGCTAGGCAGTGCCCACAGAAGGGCGCATCAGGATTTGGACATCGACCGGCAGCATCTAAGCTGATAGTTGGTGATGCAGGCAGGTCACACCGAGTCTTTGCAGCGGTAGATGACCGACAGGTAGAGCATCAGGGTACCGTGGTGGAGGCATCTGGTCGCATGCGAGGTATTGATTTTTCTATTTTATTTGATTCTGGTGCATCTGATTCGTTTATATCTCCTTCTCTTGTGGAGCGTTGTGGCTTAGAGGTGACAAAGCAGGCTAATAGGTGGCAGGTTGAGTTGGCTTCCAAGGCTAAAATGGCAGTGGAGTCCCTAGTGTCTGGATGTGAATTGACGATTGGCTCTCTATCTACTTCTGTGGACCTTCGCATTCTACCCCTAGGTTCATATGACATAGTTTTGGGGATGGACTGGTTGGAGGCTCATCGGGCAATGATAGATTGTCGGCATAAGTCTATTCGATGTGTGGATGATTCTGGTGCTGAGGTTGAGGTGGTAGGAGTTCAGAGACCCATCTCCCTACGTATGATCTCTGCCATGCAACTTAAGAGATGCATGCGTCAGGGATGTCAGCTTTTTGCAGTGACTGTTAGTGATTTAGAGTTGGAGGAGACTCGAGAGGCATCTCTTGATGATCACCCACTCTTGAGGGAATTTGCGGATGTGTTTCCTTCTGACATTCCTAGGATGCCACCTAAGCGTGACATCAATTTCAGGATTGATCTCATTCCTGGGGCAGAGCCTATCTCATGAGCTCCATACAGGATGACCACTCAGGAGCTCAAGGAGCTTCAACTGCAGTTGGAGGAGTTATTGGCCAAAGGGTTCATTCGACCTAGTGTTTCCCCATGGGGAGCACCTGTGATCTTTGTCAAAAAGAAGGATGGATCCCTGCGGCTATGTATCGATTATCGACAGCTCAATAAAGTAACCATGAGAAACAGGTATCCCTTGCCTCAGATCGATGATTTGTTTGATCAGATTAAGGGAGCAAAGGTATTCTCTAAGATTGACCTTAAGTCAGGATATCACCAGTTGCGGATATTTGAGGCAGATATTCACAAAACAACATTTCATACCCGTTATGGACATTATGAGTTCACCGTGGTTCCATTCGGGTTGACGAATGCACCTTCAGTCTTCATGAGCTTGATGAATGGTGTTTTCCGTACCTATCTTGACCATTTTATCCTTGTGTTTCTTGATGACATACTGATTTATTCTAGAACTATGGAAGAGCATGAAGAACATTTGCGATAGGTGTTGCAATGTCTGAGAGAAAATCAGCTCTATGCAAATTTGTCAAAGTGTGAGTTCTTTCAGTCAGAGGTTAAGTATTTGGGTCATGTCATCTCTGGAGAGGGCATTGCGGTGGATTCCTCGAAGATCCAAGCTATTATAGATTGGCCTGCACCCACTAATGTTTCTGAGGTCCACAGCTTTATGGGGCTGGCAGGTTACTATCGTCGTTTTGTTATGGGGTTTTCGAGGATTGCTCATCCTATTACTTCTCTTCAGAGGAAAGGGAAGAAGTTTGTTTGGTCAGAGCAGTGCCAGACAGCTTTTCAGACTCTTAAGGAGTAGTTGACCAGTCCACTAATTTTAGCAGTCCCTGATCCTGATAGAGACTTTGTAGTTTGTACTGATGCTTCCTTGGAAGGTTTGGGGGCAGTTCTGATGCAGGATGGTCGCGTGATTGCCTATGAGTCTCACAAGCTCAAGGATCACAAATTGAACTATCCTACTCATGACCTAGAGTTAGCAGCAGTCATGCATGCCTTGGTGAGATGGAGGCATTTTCTTTTAGGCATCAGTTCGAGCTGCACAGTGATCATTGTAGTTTACAATATATTTTCACGCAACCAAATTTGAATGCGAGGTAGAGGCATTGGATGGAGTTCCTGTGTGAGTATGACTTCAAGGTTAGATATATTCAGGGCAAGGAGAATGTGGTAGTAGATGCCCTTAGTGGTCGGAGGCACGAGATCTCAGCAGTCTCTCTTACAGTTGATTTGAGAGGGTAGATTCTCACTGCTCTATCTTCGAATAGTTGGTCAGGAGGTGAGATTTGAGATTGAGTTTGGTAGACCTTTAGAGGGTAGATTCTCTGGTTACTCATTTGAGTCAGATGGTCTTTTGCGACATTTGGGCCGTATCTATGTTCCTAGTTCGGAGGGTCTTCGTACCCTAGTTTTGTCTGAGGCACATCGAGCACCCTACTCAGCTCATCCGGGTGTCAAGAAGATGTATGCAGATCTGCGTCAGTTGTACTTTTGGAGTGGCATGAAGTGGGATATTGCTAACTTTGTGTCAAGATGTCTTGAGTGTCAGAGGGTGAAGGCGGAGCATCAGCACCCTGCAGGTCTTTTGCAGCCTCATTTGATTCCGGAGTGGAAGTGGGATATCATTTTGATAGACTTCATTATCGGTTTGTCGATGTCCGCTCGTCGACACGATGCTATTATGGTCACTATGGATAGGTTGACGAAGGTAGCTCACTTCTCTCCTGTCCGTGCTTCTTACAATGCTTCTACGGTGGCCAGAGTATTCATGGGATTCCTCGTAGGATTATCTCAGATAGAGATCCAGTGTTCACTTCCGCCCTTTGGACTTCATTGCAGCATGCCTTGGGGACACAGTTGAACTTTAGTTCATCTTACCATCCTGCGACTGATGGTCAGACCGAGAGGGTTAACCAAGTTCTCGAGGATATGTTGAGGACGTATGTGATGGATCGGCAGAACCGTTGGGAGGATTACCTTTACCTGGTGGAGTTTGCTTATAATAATGGATATCATAGTTCTATCGGCATATCTCCATTTCAGGCTTTGTATGGCCGTCTGTGTAGGACCCCTTTGAGTTGGGATCTTCTAGAGGATAGAGTGCTTCTGGGCCCTGATATGCTTAGAGATATGGAGCAGCAAGTGGAGAGGATTAGAGAGCATTTGGTGGCAGCTCAGGACAGACAGAAAAAGTATGCTGATGCTCATAGGATCGATCGTCAGTTTTTAGTTGGGGATCAGGTGTTCTTGCGTGTGCGTCCGCGAAAGAGTCCAATCCGCTATGGAAAGGGTTCTAAGCTAGTGCCACGCTTTGTAGGACCTTTTGAGGTGTTGGAGAGGATCGGTCCTATTGCTTATCACCTTGCATTGCCGCCTAGCCTTTCACGCATCCATGATGTGTTTCATGTTTCAGTACTTAGACCTTACTTTCTGGATATTGCTCATGTTCTTGATTGGACTGCTCTATAGGGAGAGGACGGGCAGCTGGCTTTGGAGCTAGTAGGCATTCTTCAGCACAGGAGACTTGCTCTCAGGGGCAGAGACGTGGAGCAGGTCAGGGTCCAGTGGGACCCTAATGATGAGACCTCGGCTACTTGGGAGGATGCTACCAGGATGAGGGAGTTATATCCTCACTTATTTGCAGGCTTCCACGAGTAAGCCTAGTTCTATGGGGGAGGATGTAATGCCCCTTGCTTTTTGGCTTGTGTTAGATGTTATTTTTATCAGTACTTTTGTCAGTTCTAGAATAGTTGATAGTTTTTATTTCATAATTTCAGTTTGAGACATTTGGTTTAATGTGTATTGGTTTATGCTTTCATTAATCTTGATAGATTTTGTTCGAGGGATGTATTGAAACATGTTCTATGAGTTTTGATGATACTATATTACTTCAGTTTTGATGAGATGGCTATGATTAGTGTTGGTTAGAAAATAAAGTCATGTTTATGTTTCTGATTATAGTCTTGTATTGGAGCGGGGACGGTGTAGTACTGCTCGGATCGAGTACCCTACTACGCCGCAATTCTCTGTCTCGGTGTTTGTGATATATATGCATATAGATGATCACAGATAACCATTGGTTTTCACGCAGGTTGCAGGTACCGGGCCTCGACTCCACCTGATCTAGCAGGTCTGAGCGGGCCCTACACCATGGATAAGATGATGGAGATAATATGAGGACCTTACCGCTAGGTCAGTTTCAGTCTGTGTCGTGGTCTTGTGTTCTTGTCGTCATCTTGGATCCTTACCCTAGTCTTGTGATGTGATGCGATGTTGTTCCTTGGTTCTTGTTGTTGATCGTCACGGGTTGTGGAGTGTTATTATGTTGGTTACTCTTGTCTATGCATCTCTGGTATCTTTATGATCTTATAGTATTGGCATAGTCGTATGAATTGGTTATTGCTCTTTTGAAAAGTCTTTTTGGTATGATGGGTATTGTAAGGCTTTAATGTATATGATTTTTAAGTTGTTGAGAGGTATTTGGCTTATAGTCAACTTATTATTTTATTCTGGGAATAATTTAAGTAATGTTGATTTCATAGGAAGGTAATAAATGCATAGCCGTTTTAAAGTTTGTTGTGGGCACATAATTTAATTTTGAGAGTTGTCGGTTATCCGGGGAAGATCTGAGAATCCCTATGTTGGGAAAAATATTTCAAATTTCCTCAGAGAGTGGGATTGTGGAGTTATTTTTGGGAGTTATGGGAATTAATGGTTGGTCTATTTTTCTGGTCTCGGGAAGCTTGTTAGGGGATTCTTGTTTTGGCTCAGGGAGGATTTTTTGGGGTGTGAAGAAAGAGGAGTTTCTGAGGAAAAAGATTACACTCTGGAGCGTTCTTGTTCGGGTAAGTCTTGTAAACCTCTGCATTTCTTGTCTTGAATGCTCTGTAAGATTAGAATTCTTGGAAAAAAAAATCTTGGATGGTGACACAGGCATAGAATTGATATTTCGTTTTAATTTTATCATCCGGGTCTTGTTGTGAAATCCTTACCTTGGTGTTGGTTGCTCTATGTACCTGGTTGTCGGTCCTCAGATTCTTGTACACTCCTCAATCTTTTAACTATTGTACTTTTAATGCCTTCTAAGATTAGCGTGAACCTTTGTGTGCACTCCAGTTTCCATTTTGCTACTGCAACAATACATTTTCATGGGATAATACTTCATTTTTGTACACTATTGTGTCGGTCTATTCTTTCACATTTTTCTGATATGAAAACTGAGCAGCTTGCTAGTCGCAGTTGCCTGTTAGTTCTCCCTCTTAAAACAAAAATTCCTTTGGACGTATTCCTTGTAAGAAGCCAACAATCACTGCATGCCACGGGTCTGTCATTTCTTCTAAGTAGATTGTCAATCTATTCGTGTGATAATTTTGTTGCCCTGCCTTCAACGTCTCATCACTCCTTAAATCTACTCCTTCCACGAACTCTATTTGTATTTATTTCCTTTTAGCTCCAATCCAAACAAGTGACCTCTGAGTATTGCGAAAAGAAAACACTTTAGGCCTCTGATTCAGACCATCATCCTTGCTTCGATGGATGGCCATGCCCTGCAGCAAACTTCGCTAGCAGAGGCAAGGAGGAGGCAGGCAAGATGTGGAGTCGGGTTTAGAACCCATCTTTTGCATCTGCTTGAAAGCTTCTTCGGATTAAACACCCTTCCTCTTGCTTTTACTGAAGTCCTGTAGCGCGCTCAGTAAGTTCGCGTGCTCTACCTTCTTTTAGACGGTATTTCTTTGTGAAACTTGTCACAGTATGGGGAGGTGTCGCCTTCACTGCAGTGCGTAACCAGCCATCATTGCAATCCCTGCGACGACATTTCTTGAGGTGCTGTGTCATAAGTGCAACTTCTAGTGTATGGCATTAGTTAACCTTCCCATCCTTGCTTATGTCTGATGCATTCTTACCTTAGCATCGATGTTGTGCAGCCTTTATCCCTGCGTGTGATGGAGCCGTCTCTAGTTTGTTGTAATGGCTTTCTTTATACCCAGACATTTCATTAGCCTTAAGCATTATTAAGTTTCTTTTTCTTGAGCAGAGAAAATGGTGACCATTCTTCTTTTGCGACTGATGTTTCTAAATTCGCTGTGCCATGATTGCCGCGTACCATTATTGCCATTTAGATCTATGGTCTGATGCGGAAATCTGCATGTAGAACCCAGGGATATCGCTATCTTATGTCATTGTTAGCTTGCTTTCCTTCTAGATCGTAATGGCTCCTGTTTGAGAAACGGATGTGTCTGTTAGAAAACAAGTCAGTCGGTCGAAAGTTTATGATTGGTATAATTATTGATAGTCGTTATTGCATGAATAGGTGTCTTAACGTGTGTAGAGGGTATCAATTTAGAAAAACAAATGCATTCTATTCTTTTTGTATTTTATTATGAGCTATGTGAGATTTAATGATTGGAATAGGTTGGAACCATTACCGAATTGTATTGTAGTTAAATAGGTTATCATGTGTAGCTATAATCGTCAATTAGATTAAATCGATATGTTTTGTAGTGTGGATAAACGTAGATGTGGTTTTTGATGTAATAGTGTTAAATTGAAATTGGTTAGGAGACTTGATTTTAGGATTGTAAATATATTGAAATTGCTTCTTTTGCTAGGGATAGGTGGTATAAGGATGGATATTTTCTTGTTAAAAAAAAAACTATTCTAGGGTAAATGGGGCAATAACTTCTTAGGTAGTTAGTTAACTTAGGGCTTTTTAAAAAAGGAATTATTTTGGTTGGAACAATAATGCTTTCATCATACTGATTTATTAGCTGGACCTCTATAGATATTATTTTGATCTAAGGGCGTGAAAGTTTAGTAGTTGAATGGTAAGGTATTACTAGTTTAGATCTTATTGGGAAATTCTCTCCTTTTGAAAACCTTGTTGTATGCTTTCACGGACCTTGTAGTTTGAATAAATTTTGCTATTTTATAAAGTTAGGGTTTCCTAGGAAAATGTCTTTTAATCGAAACCATGTTGTCCTTTTGATTAAGAGTTGTTGTAGTAAGGGTTTTGGATGTAAGTATTTTCTTTACCTATGAGTGTCAGCATTGCATTTAAGCACCTTCTTACTCAGTGTTGAGTGGTGTTGTTAGGTTTTGTCTAGTTATGCCACGTTGGGTTGTGAGAGTTCTTATGATCCAAGTTTTGGTGTGCACCATGTTTTGGGCTAGTTGAGTTGTTGGACGTATTATATCTGTGTGAAGCCCGAGTTAGGGATCTGGAGACCAAATGTGTTATTGTGGCTTGAGTACTTTGAGGTTGTGTAATTTTTCGTCCTCTCCTTTCTGGTGTTCTGTGCCATTATCATGATCCTCTAAGCCTAGTTCTATATCAGAAGGGGATTGTTGTTTTTGGTCATGTGTTCATTTACCGACTCTAGAGGCCATTTGTGTGTTATTTTTCTTGAAACGTAAGCCAAATTGGTGTTGTGGTATTACTCCCGTTTATGTTTCAAAAAGAATATGGAAATTCAATTCGTTGTGGTTTGGAGGATGAAATATGTTTTGTGCCAGACCGATTTGTAACCCTTGTTCCTTTTTGCTGTGGGTGTATGGACGATCAGAGGATGCTAAGAGAGTGGCTTCCATGGTGGGGCCGGCGCCTAGGGAGAGGTCACCTGGGTAACCCCATGGAAGTTGTAAACAAGTGGAAACTTAATAATGTACCTAGAAGGGTTGGGTAATGATTCACTTAACAAGATAATTAATGTGACCTCACCCACGCCTTGAGTGCTCTCATAGACCAAGGGTGGGATGAGAAGGCCTGGTTGGCAAGGCCGACCTCCTCATCTCCATGAGTGGACAGGTCGGTTCCGCATGTGTCACCCTATGGGGCCGGCACCTAGAGAGAGGCTACCAGGGTAACCATAGATGGGGGCCAGCTTCTGGTGAGAGATAGCCTGGGTAACCCATGTTAGGGCCATGCGATGACACTCTTCTTACGCAGCTCTGCTATGTTCTTCTGTTCTTGTTGGCACCTCTGGAGTGTGATCTAGTTGTCATGTTTGACCTAGTCTAGTGTGTTGTTCTGTCTTGATGAGTACTACCGGTCGTGTGCTATCTGTTCTTCATGTGTTGCTTGGAGTCTGGTTGGAAGTTGTGTCTTCGACGATAGCCTTGACTTGTGGTAATCCTCTTATTATCTCCTAGCTCGGTGGGGTGGACCTCAGGGTTCCACATGGTTGGGAGGTAGAGCTATCCATTGGTCCTCTTGGAGATTCAGTTGAGCTTGGTGCATAGATGTTCCAGTTTCTGGTGACTTCCATTCTTCTGCAGTGTTGTATGATCTCCTTATGTACTATTTTGTAAATCGACGAGATCGATCTTGAAATCATGTACTCTTGCAATCTTGTACTCTTGCCATCTTGTATACTTATTACCTTGTAATCTTGTAATCATGTAATTTGGAACTTGGACATGTATTCAAGCATCATGTTGTTGTAAAAGTTATTGGTTTAGTCTTGTCTACAGATTGATGGTTATCACCCTTATGGTTTTATTTAATTTCCTAATGCTGTTATGTTGCCCTAGAGTGGTTAGATGGACTCTTTTCTATTCTACATGTTTTCTTATTATCATTGGTTACTGCATTGTTCTTTATTTAAAAAAAAAATAGTTCTGTTTTCTGCTCTGGTTATCTTCCACTCTAGGGTTGCACGACGGGGCGTTACACTATTATTCTCTTATTCTATCATTCTTTCATTATATTATTTGATATATCTATTATTCTATCATTATTTCATTCTATCAGTCTATAATTCTATAACTATCATTCTACAATTCTATTAGAATCATTATTTCACTCTATCATTCAATAATTCTTTCATTCTATTATTTTGTTATTTTATTATTATATTACTCTACAATTTTGTTATCATATATTTCTTTCATTCTATCATTGCATAGTTGTATCTTTATATTATCATACAAATATAGTATTCTATCGCTCTTTCATTTAATCATTCTATTATTTTACTATTCTATAATTGTATTGTTGTTTAATTCTATCATTCTATTATTTTATAAACCTATTATTCTATAAGTCTATCATTCTTTCATTTTATCATTCTATAATTCTATTTTTTTATTCTACAAATCTATTATTCTATCATTCACTCTATTGTTATATTATTTTGTTATTCTAGTATTCCACAACACTATTTTTCTACCAATGTTTCATCCTATTAGTCTATTATTCTACCATTATATTATTCTATAAATATTTTATTCTATCATTGTTTCATTCCACCATTCTATAATTCTATCATTCTTTCATTCTACAATTCTATTATTCTATCATTTTTCCATTCTATCATTTGATTATTAATCTATTATTCTACTATTATATCATTCTTTCATTCTTTCATTTTATAATTCTATCATTCTATTTTATATAAATCTATTATACTATCATTCTATTATCATATAAATGCTTTATTCTATCATTGTTCTATTCTATCATTCTACAATTCTATTATTCCTTCATTCTATCCATTTATAATTCTATCATTCTATTATTAATTAAATCTATTATACTATCATTCTATAATACTATAATTCTATAATTTTATAAATCTTTTATTCAATCATTCTATATATCTATTATTCTACAATTTAATTATTCTATCACTCTTCCATTATATAATTCTATAATTCTATCATTCTATTATTCTATAATTCTATTACTATATCGTTCTTTCATTATATCATTTCATTATTCTATTATTATGTCATTTTATAATAACTTCTAGATTATTCTATAAGTTTGATATTCTACAATTCTATTAATGTTTAATTTTTTCATTCTATATTTCTATTATTCTTTAAATATATTGTTCTATCATTTTTTTATTCTGTCATTCTACAACTTTATTATTCTATCATTCTTTCATTCTATCATTCTATAATTATATGATTCTATTATTCTATAATTATATGATTATATTATTCTATAAATCTATTATTTTATCATTCTTTCATTCTCTCATTCTATTATTCTACCATTTGTGCATTCTATCATTCTATAAATACATCATTATGTTATTATATAAATCTATTTTTATTTGATTCTATCATTTCTTTATTCTACAATTCTATCATACAGTTATTATATAAATATATTATTATAGGATTATTTTAATTTATCATTCTATAATTATATTACTCTATCATTCTCTTGTTCTAATATTCTTTTCGTTCTATCAAATTCTACAATTATATGATTCTATTATTCGATAAATCTAGTATTTTATCATTCTATTATTCTACAATTATATTATTCTATCTTTCTTCCATATATCATTCTATAATTCTATGATTCTTTTATTATATAATTTTATGATTCTATTATTCGATGAATATTATTGTATCATTCTTTCATTCTATTATTTTATAATTATATAATTATTTTGTTTTGTAACTCAATTATTTTTTCATTTTATAATTTTATTATTATATTAATTTATAAATCTATTGTTTATCATTATATAATTCTTTTATTCTATAATTCTATTATTCTTTAAATATATTATTATATCATTCTATAGTTCTATAATCTTATTATTCTATTATGCTTAAATTATAGTGTTCTATTATTCTATTGTTCTATAAAACTATTATTCTATCATTCTTTGATGCAGCAACTTCCGCAGATCATAACTTTTGACTCGGATGTGGGTTTTTTACTTTTTTGGGGCTTGAAACTTTCATCTTGGCCCTCAAAATAATAATTTGGTGTTTTTCTATCATTTCGTAATTCTATGACTTTATTATTCTAAATTGCTTTTACTCTATTGTTCTATCATTCTATTATTCTATCATTCTTTCATTATATTATTTGATATATCTATTATTCTATCATTATTTCATTGTATCAGTCTATAATTCTATAACTATCTTTCTACATGTAACATCCCACTACGTAACCTCGAAGGGTAAGAGCCAAAAGGGGGCAAGATAATTTTTCTTTGACATAAGTAAACAACATACACAGGTTTAGTTGTCAATTCGATAGATTGATACCATGCATTTTAAACACCAAAGCAAATGTTCCTAATCCCATATGATAAAAAACATGAATCCATAAGCAGAAAATGAGGTTCTGATACCCACACCGGAATCCGTAAAGCAATAAAGGAACATTACATTTCTTCTCATTAAATACAATGATTACATATTCTCTCCTAAGAGAGTTTAATTACATAACTGGAGATACAATTACAATGATATATTCTAGAATATAATACAAGTGCAATAACATAGTCCTGAGTATGATACAAGGACTAAACAGTTACAATAGTTGAAAGAATTAATGGAAAGAGAGATCATCTCAAATTGGTGCTCCAAAACCTGTTCGTGGTCCCCAATGGTGGTGGCCACACCTCCCAACCATGTGGACTCCTAAGAGACCACCCCACCATGCTCAGAGATAGTCACAAGGCCCAAACGGATGAATAACAACAAGGGGATACAAGATGGCCAACACTCACATCAGACACAGAGCAAACATGGAGAACAATGCATACATCCAAAGTCATAACACAGGTGTACTCATCCAAGTCATAGGTCAGGTGCTAGATACTAGAGTGTAATCATATGGAGTGTCATCAAGTGTGCTCGAAGGGATGGCACACACGGGACCAAGTACCTCTCATACAAACGAGGAGACTCAATCGTGCCTGAATCCACGTCCCACAGACGGATGAGTCAACGCCCCGCAGATGGATAGGCCTTCTCGTTGCATCCTTAGCCTTTACAAGTGCTCAAGGCCATGCATGAGGTTTAATTATCTTATTAGTGTTTTTAGCCCAATGTTTTAGTTTTAGTTATCACTTATTAATGTAACTCTGTTATTAGTTCTCCTAGTAGCCACTTGCGGGCCCTGTGTCCGTAGAGAGCCACTCCAACAGACCACTCTAATGCCTAGACCTTGTTCATCTCGTTTGACTAAACGAGGAATCTAAAAAGAATAAAACACTGGTGTAGAAACTAGAAATAGAGGAATGTGGTCTACAAGACAAAAGCTTCCATAGGTAGTGTAGTGTTGTTGAAAACAACCCTATGCTAGTTAGATCAGTTGTATAATAACTCTAGTGACCCCAATTTGGTCACAATTAGCAAATGTATAAATGGATAAAAATAAGAATAAGCACGGCAAAAAGGGTATAGCAAGTCTTTTCACAGCCAAATTTTGCATATTGTTTACCATATTTAACATGGCAAAATCAAATGTTAAAAAGAATTACAAAAGGGAATTCTAAATTGATTTTCCTCCTACACAGATCATTGTTCATAGAACACAGATTGCTGCTCCTAAGGAATTTAGTGCCATTTCATTCATGAACATAAAGATGGTGGTTTCCACAAGGCTTGCAATTAGCAAGAAATGACTGTAATGGCCAAAATGCAAAGCCACTTAATTTTCTAAGAAGAGTTGTATTGGAACAGCCAAACAACATCATTCTGTAAGTTATTACTACTATTAATTTTAATATTAATTGGTAAACATCTGTAGATATTGCTATAATGGTACTCTAGAGTACAAATTTATATATATTTTTAGTCCCATAATATTTGATAATATTTGGAGGTTACTGTTTTGTACTTCATATTTACTCCGTTTATGTAAGTAGGAAGATATCAAAGGGTGAAAATCACTTTAGAGAAGTCAACGTATGAAAACAAGGTTACATGGGACTTAGATCTCTTCAATCTCTATCATTATTTCTTAGTTTTATTGCATGGCTGCACTCATTACATTTTCTAAAATTGAATCCCCTTTTTTTTTATAAAATTTTTAAATCAGAAAGCACGTGATCTTTTGAAACCCCGTCCCTCTTATCTTAGAAAAAAAAGGAAATAGATCTTGATGCAGAGGCATCCAGACTATAACATTCGCATATAGCATGAATGTCTGCAGACCAACCTCATCATCATCATCTTCGCCATCATCATCATATTCCCTAAAACTACCAACATCATCATATTTCGGCTTTACTCTGTCAGCATCATGTTTCTTAAAACCAACAGCATCATCATATTGCGGACGATCGCAAACATCCGGTTGCTCCAAATATCCTGATGACGATCACCTTCAGCAGCTTACCTTCGACGCTCCGCTACCCGACGATACAAGCAACAGCATCATGATACAATTTATCCGGTTGTCTTCGAAACCTCCTGATGATGCTAATACAACCTTCTGTCACGGACTTCTGCCGATACCTTAGCACTTTAACGACGGCAGGATAAACTCGCATAAGGGGGATATCTCAATATCCTGATGACGATGACGTCATATCCTGATGACGATGACGTCACCCAATATCCTGATGACCTCTTCAACACTTAGACAAAAAATCTGAACTTTCTCTCCCGCATCTACTCGCGATATGCGGATGTTTGGCACTCCCAATATGATGATCCTGATGCCGATACGCTCCTCGGCTCCTCCTGCTGATGATCACCCCGACGAACTCACACTTCATGCAATCGACAACATCATGCCGATCTCCTCCCCTTATCCGGATGATGATGTCTAACCCGACTGCAGGATATTTGCAGAAATATCTTGATGATGCCGTCTTTACCGAACTTCTTCACTTAGCGAAATCTCACTTCGCCGATCCTCCAGGGATGACCCGATCCAACTCAGGGTGATCTTCCAACTCAGTCAGCTTATCAACTCGACCTAGCACATGAGGATGCTAGGGTCTTCAACATCTCTTGACCGCGATCCTGCACACCTGCATGCAAACAAACAAACTACTACCTACCCTAATGTACATTACCATTCCACCGATCAGATGAGTCAACCGGTGGAATGGATCAGGAAATCCATGACACCCTCTCAAACCAGCAATCGATTACAGGAAGGAGATCAAACAGAAAACGAAACAGGATCTTTATTGACTCAAAGATGCAATACAATATGATGTTCCTCACACAGAACACTCAACTCCTCTGCTTGATGCAACACTACACTGCCGATCGATGATGTCTACAATCAACCGATCTCATGCTTATAAAGATTTCCCTATGAGTACTACTGACCCAACTCCAAGCGGCTGGGAACTCTCCAGGCGGCTGGGAGATCCCACCGAACATACATCATGACAGCTGTTATAACTAACTACCTAAAAATAGCAAAAGCCTGGTCAGCATGATCTTATCCTGATCAGCATGACCTTATTACATGCATTTGGTCTAACAGACCTTCTTGGAAACACAAACAAGACCTAAACTACTAACTGCCTCATGAAGGCCAGCTGTCAGGTAGGTGCTCCTGCACCATACTCCCCAAAAGACAAGAACTCATGTCCCATGAGTTTAGTATGTGGAAGTCTTCCACCTTTACACTTGGCTTTGTCAATCTTCTGACCTGTTCCAGCTTTATCTGCTGCTGTCTCTTGGCTGCTCCAAGACTTCTGAACTGTAACTTGCTTTCTGGCAAGTAAATCATCATGCCTGTTGATGTAGGCCTTCTTCTCACATACCCTGTGTTTGTCAGGTTGCCTAACCAGAACCTCTGGCTGAACTACCTCTTGAACTTCTGAAGTGTTCAAGTCTATCTTCCTTTCAACTCTTATAGGACAAACAATAGTCCCAACTATGACAACATCCTTGTCATTCTTCTGAACTGATGGTTGGTTGCACCCTTGTTTTTGAACCTGCTGCTGACCTCTGTCAGTCACAACTGAAACTTTCTTCAGCTTGTTGTCTGTAACAACTCCTTTCTCTGTAGTGTCCTGAACTGCCTTTATGCCTGCTCCTCTAGGCATCTGCACAAATTCCTTCTTTCCCATTAAAATGATTTGAGCTGCCTTCTGTGCTGCAGCTTTTGCCTGCAATGGCATCAACTTAATAATCTTCCCATCCTTCTTGATGGTGTAGGTATTAGCATACCCATCATACAGTACCCTTCTGTCAAATTGCCATGGTCTACCCAACAGTAGGTGACAACATTCCATAGGCAATATATCACACAAAATTCTATCCTGATATGGCCCAATCTGGAAATCCACATATGCCTGTTCAGAGACAAAAAGTGATTGCCTATCACTCACCCAAGATGCCTTGTAAGGGTGTGGATGTGGAATCCTTTCCAACTTCAGTTTATCCACCATTTCCTGAGATACCATGTTGTCTGTTGAACCAGTGTCAATGACAACTTTACATACCTTACCTTTGCTCTTACATGTGGTTTTGAAAAGAGCTCTTCTTTGCATCAGATCCTTTGATGCCTGCCAACTAATGCTCCTTAACATCAGTGATTCTCCACTCTCTGGATATCCAAAATTCTCAGGACCTCTGTTTGAACTCTGTGCACTTTCTTCTTCCTTCTCTTCTTGTACCAGTTGTACTCTCTTATCACTAGTTCTATCATTTCTGGATGATGAACCTTTGCTTTCTGGACATTTGAAAGATGGATGACCAAACTCTCCACAGGTGTAACACTTTCCTGAAAATGTAAACCTCTACCACCTCCAAATCTTCCTCTATTACCTTTCCATCCACCTCTGAAATCAGACTGTCCTTGTCCTTTACCAGTGTCTTCTTGACCCTCATTGGTTTGCTTTTGTGCAGGGGCTGCTCCTCTTCCCCTATTGTTTCCTCTTCCTCTCATGGACTTATCATGTCCTCTATTCAGCTTTTCTTCAATCCTGATTGCCATTTGATAACAATCCTCCACATTCTTAGGGTTAGCTAACACTAACTCATCCTGTATGTTAAACCTCAAACCAGCCAAGTACCTAGCCACCTTTTCTACCTCATTCTCATGATGACCAGATCTCATACTCAACAGATAAAATTCCTCAGTATATGCTTTCACATCCCTGTCTTTCTGCTTTAAAAATTGCAGCTTCTTAAACATCTGGATTTCATAATCCCTTGGCAAGAATTTACCCTTGATCCTTGCTACCATCTTATCCCAAGAAGTGATCTTAGACTTCCCTTGCTTCCTTCTCTCAGATTGTACATAATCCCACCATACCAAAGCATGACCTCCTAACTTGGTCTTTGCAATTTTTACCTTCTGATCCTCAGCAACATCTTCACATTCAAAGTGATTATCCAGTGCAGCAATCCAGTCCAACAACTCATCTTCATTCAAGCTTCCAGTATATTTGGAAACATCAACCTTTACCTTAGGTTTTTCACTCTGCACTGCCTTTAACAGTTTTGCCAATCTCTGGTCTTCAGCATCCAGATCTTCAGCTACCTCTTCATACTCTTCAACAGTATCTGCATCTTCGTCAGACTCACTGTCTTCCACTTCCCTCTTTTTGTTCTTTTCCAGGGCTGTCAGCCTGGCTTGAAGTGCTTCAGCAAGCTCCTTCATCTTCCTCATCTCTCTAGCATGTTTCTCCTTCATCTCCTGCAACTCCCTTGCAGTACCATTACCTTTAGGAGGCATTTTGTCAACCTCACAATCAACACACAACACAATCAACTCTATCTCTACCTCTACCCTTTCGGTGACAGAATCAACACACAACAGCCCAGACCTTTTGCTGAGCTCTGATACCACTATGATGCAGAGGCATCCAGACTATAACATTCGCATATAGCATGAATGTCTGCAGACCAACCTCATCATCATCATCTTCGCCATCATCATCATATTCCCTAAAACTACCAACATCATCATATTTCAGCTTTACTCTGTCAGCATCATGTTTCTTAAAACCAATAGCATCATCATATTGCGGACGATCACAAACATCCGGTTGCTCCAAATATCCTGATGACGATCACCTTCAGCAGCTTACCTTCGACGCTCCGCTACCCGATGATACAAGCAACAGCATCATGATACAATTTATCCGGTTGTCTTCGAAACCTCCTGATGATGCTAATACAACCTTCTGTCACGGACTTCTGCCGATACCTTAGCACTTTAACGACGGCAGGATAAACTCGCATAAGGGGGATATCTCAATATCCTGATGACGATGACGTCATATCCTGATGACGATGACGTCACCCAATATCCTGATGACCTCTTCAACACTTAGACAAAAAATCCGAACTTTCTCTCCCGCATCTACTCGCGATATGCGGATGTTTGGCACTCCCAATATGATGATCCTGATGCCGATACGCTCCTCGGCTCCTCCTGCTGATGATCACCCCGACGAACTCACACTTCATGCAATCGACAACATCATGCAGATCTCCTCCCCTTATCCGGATGATGATGTCTAACCCGACTGTAGGATATTTGCAGAAATATCCTGATGATGCCGTCTTTACCGAACTTCTTCACTTAGCGAAATCTCACTTCGCCGATCCTCTAGGGATGACCCGATCCAACTCAGGGTGATCTTCCAACTCAGTCAGCTTATCAACTCGACCTAGCACATGAGGATGCTAGGGTCTTCAACATCTCTTGACCGCGATCCTGCACACCTGCATGCAAACAAACAAACTACTACCTACCCTAATGTACATTACCATTCCACCGATCAGATGAGTCAACCGGTGGAATGGATCAGGAAATCCATGACACCCTCTCAAACCAGCAATCGATTACAAGAAGGAGATCAAACAGAAAACGAAACAGGATCTTTATTGACTCAAAGATGCAATACAATATGATGTTCCTCACACAGAACACTCAACTCCTCTGCTTGATGCAACACTACACTGCCGATCGATGATGTCTACAATCAACCGATCTCATGCTTATAAAGATTTCCCTATGAGTACTACTGACCCAACTCCAAGCGGCTGGGAACTCTCCAGGCGGCTGGGAGATCCCACCGAACATACATCATGACAGCTGTTATAACTAACTACCTAAAAATAGCAAAAGCCTGGTCAGCATGATCTTATCCTGATCAGCATGACCTTATTACATGCATTTGGTCTAACAGACCTTCTTGGAAACACAAACAAGACCTAAACTACTAACTGCCTCATGAAGGCCAGCTGTCAGGTAGGTGCTCTTGCACCAGATCTGAATAACATAAGGGTCGATTCAAGGGAGAGAATGTAAATATCTTTCCATTAACTAAATTCTAGCATGTTTTCTTTTAATGGAAGAAATAGAGTTTCAAATTGTTGTGGGTAATTAAATACAACAAACTTAATTTAGTTTTTTTTTTTTGTTAAGGTAGTAATGGGCTTTCAGTTTTATGTGCTTCATCAACATCAGCAAACATATTTTAGTTTTTGTACTGGAAAAACAATTCCCAGAGGTACATACCTCTTTTCCTTCTCACTCCCCTTCACTTCACCTCAAAACTTGCAAATGATATGCTCGCCTAAGAGATTTGATTTTGTTTTCCTACACTACCTTGTTAAATGCCTCTCCCTCTTTCACTCATCAGCATAATCCTTGGGGCCTGTATTCTTTAAAACCATCCTCTGCTTTTCTTTTTTTTCCTCTCTGTAGTCGCTCACCACTCCAGGCAAATATTGTTCTATTTGTCTCTTCTTTTCTTCAAACACAGAGAGCCTCCCACCAAAAATCGTGGTGTGCTTCCAAAAACCTCTGTTGACTCTTCTTATCCCCCTCTGTCCATAGATATTTTCCTCATACTTATCTTCTTCCCGTCGCTCACACGTACCAGGCAGATATTTGGTGCCACATTGAACTCTCCCAACCACTTTCCTATCCCCCCTCGTAAAGGCATGGGAAGGAAGATTAAAATAATAATAATATCTCCATTTTCCTCCATCCTATGCTAACCAAGATGTGTCATCTCTATTGATATTTTCTACATTTAACACTCCCACCAACTTTCATTGCCAACGCACCAAGGAGGTTGTTACATACTACCCCCCTAGGACTAGGCTTACTCCTGGAAGCCTACAAATGCTAAGATGTAGCCAAAGCACACACTAGTCCATGAAACTCAAAACAAAAAAAGGAAACCAAGGAGAAAAGCCTCATCCATCACACTGGAAAACTACACATGACCATAAGGTGCAATCCAGACATTACTGCTAGGTAACTGGATGATAAGACAACACAGAAACACTGCACTAGCAAGGTACAGTGGGCTAGGTTAGCATATAGGGAATAGGGCCTATGACTATCTCTAGTAACCACCATCGGGGATAATAAGACTATGCTCAGGCCTGTGAATCCAAGCGGAGTTGATACTTAGTACCTGCAACACTCCAAGCACATGTCAAGGTACCTGTGCATAAATATACATCATATAGCTGAAACAACATCAATCATGTAAGCATGAAATCCATCATAAGTAATAATAATGTCCACATCATAATAGCATCAAGATTGTACATCACCGGTGCTAATATAAAATAATAACAAGATGTGTAATCCAAAATTAAATATATAGTCATTCAAGTCCATCAAGATAAGAAAAAACATAAGATGAACACAGGGGTCATTACATCCCCTAGAAGTCTACAAAAAGATATGGATAAAGGTCTCTCATCCTCATCACATCTTCCCAAGATGCTGAGGACTCACCATCAGGATCCCATTGGACCCTTACCTTTTCTATGTCCTGACCTCTGAGGGTCAACCTCTGATACTGAAGGATGCGTACGGGTTCCAAAGAAAGCTGCCCATTTGCCTGGACCTGCAAAGCAGTCCAATCAAGAACATGGGTCACATCAGGAATATATTGTCTAAGAACTAAAACATAGAACACATCGTGGATGCATGATAGACTCGGTGGTAATGCAAGGTGATAGGCAACAGGACCTATCCTCTCAAGGATCTCAAAAGGTCCAACAAAATGAAGTGCCAACTTCAAGCCTTTCCCATAATGGATGGGGCTCTTTCGTGAATGAACTCTCAAAACCACACGGTCACC
The DNA here is from genome assembly GCA_027924645.1 of Cunninghamia lanceolata. Classification (NCBI taxonomy): domain Eukaryota; kingdom Viridiplantae; phylum Streptophyta; class Pinopsida; order Cupressales; family Cupressaceae; genus Cunninghamia; species Cunninghamia lanceolata. The sequence continues at coordinate 9,503,681 of BSBN01000837.1, read as the reverse complement.
TACCGAGAAGTGGCGATCCAACCTACGAGCATCGGCATACTTCCTCTACTAATCCTGAGTTGTAGCCAAATGCTCTCTAATCCACACTACCTACTGCTCCATATCCTGAAGCATCTCTGGACCCAAAATAACTCGATCCTCTAAGCGATCCCAACTCAACAGAGTGTGACATGGCCTACCATACAAGGCCTGGAAGGGAGACATACTAAGAGAATTGTGATACCCATTGTTATAAGCAAACTCAACTAGATACAAATAGTCCTCCCAATGAGACTGTCGATCCATAACATACATCTGAAGCATATCCTCTAAGACCTGATTAACCCGCTCCATCTGTCCGTCAGTCTCGAGATGGTATACAGAGATGAAATTAAGTTGAGCTCCTAAAGCATGCTAAAGAGAAGTCCTCAAAGTTGAAGTGAACACTGGATCACGATCAGAAATGATCCTACGAGGAATACCATGCAGAGGCACAATATCCTCCATAAACACTTGAGCTATAGATGCTGCAGTGTAGGAAGATCTCATGGGTGAGAAGTGTGCCACCTTGGACAAATTGTCCACTGTAACCATAATAGCATCATGACAACACAAAGACATAGGTAACCCCACTATGAAATCTAGAGATATCGTATCCCACTTCCATTTAGGGATGGAATGAGGCTGCAACAATCCTGCTGGGTGCTGATGCTCTGCCTTCACCCACTGACACTCAAGACATCGAGGCACAAAATTAGCAATATCTCATCGCAAACCTACCCAATGATACAACTGTCAAAGATCGGCATGCATCTTCGTGACACCCGGATGAGCTGAATAGGGTGCACGATGGGCTTCCGATAAAACTAAGGAACGAAGATCACCAGAATTTGGAACATAAATATGACCAAGATGTTCACAAAAGTCTATCAGGCTCGAGAGAGAACCCTACAAACCTGCCCTCAAGGACTCTCCCAGACTCAATCTCTCACCTCCTGATACCAAGTATCACTAGGAAGTGACTCCAAAATATAGCTCCGCAAATCCACTCCAAGAGATAAAAGTGAAATCTCGTGTCTGCTCCTACTCAAGGCATCCGCAACAACATTCTCCTTACCCTGAATGTAGTGAACCTTGAAGTCATACTCACAAAGGAACTCCATCCAACGGCGTTGCCGAGCATTCAAATTCAGTTAAGTGAAGATATACTACAAACTGCGATGATCACTATGCAACTCAAACCAATGTCCCAAAAGGAAATGTCTCCAATGCACAAGTGCATGGACGATAACCGCTAACTCCAAGTCATTGGTGGGGTAGTTCATCTCATGATCCTTGAGCTTACGGGACTCATATGCAATCACTTGTCCCTCCTGCATGAGAACTGCCCCCACACCCTCCAATGAAGCATCAGTGCACACTACAAAATGGTGAGTTGTGGAATGGGGAGACATGGAAAGTGTAAAGATGTACTGAATATGTGTTGTTATGGGCAATGGTTTAGGTGTTATGCCCTTATGATTATGTTTTGGTATGCAAGAGGGTCCATGCCTTGCATTGCTATATATACATGTTGATATGAGGATAATTACTATACAAGATGTTTAATGCCTTGCATGGTTCATATATCCTTGTTGTCATGATGATGTTTGCTATGCTTGTAGAGTAGGGTCTTCTAGTTGTAGGTAGGGGAGTGGCTTCCAATGTGGGGCCGGTGCTAAAGTGGCTGCCAGGGTAACCCATTGGAAGTTGGTAAACAAGTGATAACCTAAAATGAACTAGGGGGGAGGGTAGTTTTCACACTAACAAGATAATTGGATTCCTCACTCATGCCTGTAGTGCTAGTTCAGACTAAGGATGAGATGAGAATGCCTGGTTGGCAAAATTAACTTCCTTTTCATCATGAAAGGAAGGTTGATTCCGCATATGTCACCCTATGGGGCCGGTGTCTAGAGAGAGACTGCTAGGGTAACCATAGATGGGGGCTAGTGTCTAGTGAGAGACTGCCAGGGTAACCCATGCCAGGACCATGCGATGACACTCTCCCTACTACAGCCTAGCATTCCCTAGTTGTACTCTCCCCATTTGTTATGTGTTTGCCTCTGGAAGTGCTATTGTGTTGTTTGTGATATTGACTTGTGATGTTGGAGTCATGTGTTGTCTTATAGTCTACTGTCTACCTGACTGTATGTTGTAGTGGGGACCTTATGTTAATTCCTAGCTCGGGGGGTGGACCTTATTTTATCCATTGGTTTTTCCCTTGCCGATGTTCATGTGCAAGGAGGATATATCTTGTGTATCAGGCATCAAATCTTGTACTAGTTATGAAGGAAGTGATTTATGCTTATGTACTATCCTATGTATCATTTTTTCATAATGTATGTATTCAGATGTAATCAGGATGGTGATAATGTAAACTACATAATGATGTACTCATATGTATAGGATTTTGAATATGTACATGTAATCTTGATCAAGTTGATTATCTAACTGATGTCATGAAATGGAGATGTATATGTGTATTCATTCATGCAATAGATTTAGAATGATCTACCGATGTTAGTTAATAATGTATGTTATATTATGTTGATTAATTTGTCAAGTAATGCAACCATGGAACCTTAGAAGACAAGTTGGTAGTTTAATGATGTGTATTGATTTGTTAAACATTACTTTGTTATCTTATACAAAAAAAAAAATTTCTGCATTGCATAGCATAGATGTGTTGTTCTCTAAGGTGTTCATTGCGGGGCATTACAAAGCACACTCTCCTTTAGCACACCTCAAATCTAGCAATTTGATATGCTCCCTGGGTGATTCACACTCCTGTCCTCTTTCTCTGTCAAGGATCACATTCATCCTTTCACCTACTGCAAAGATCTCTTTCAATTAAAATTAAACATGCTGCACATAAGCAAAAGCTAGGCTATCAGCTTAGACAACTCTCAATCAAATTGGAATTCCCCCACCAAAGTCATGCCCAAAACTGAGTGTAATCCCATTTCCATTGTTATCTTTATTGACCTCGCCAGGTTCTCTAGAGGATGCGCCTAAGAAAATAATATCATCTAGCCAAAAACTAGACGTCCCTTCACCAATTTTTTTCACACTGAAACAATCTCCTGCACAACAGTCAAATCATTCAACTATATCACCAAGATATTTCTACACCATTTAACATTTTTACCCACCTCATGGCATGACTTCCATCTCCTTGTTCTCTAATTTTTTTTAAAAAAAAAGCCTCCTCCACATATGCGTTGACTCACCTTTCTTCATTCCTATCCTCCCATAGATATTTTTTGCATTTAATGGTTACCATCCTCCACAAAACGTGTTGCCTCTTCCCAGAGATCATGTCCTCTTTGCATCTACCTCAGGAGATATTTCACACCAGCAATAACTCTCTGCAACCTCACCAAGCCACGACTTCTGGTGCATATTAGATTTCCTCCCCTCTACAAGATATTTTGTTGCATTAATTCTTTACCAACCTTCTCTAAAATCCATCTGGAGCATTGTTACAAATACTATAACTCCATAATTTTATAAATCTTTTATTTAATCATTCTATATATCTATTATTCTACAATTTAATTATTCAATCACTCTTCCATTGTATAATTCTATAATTCTATCATTCTATTATTCTACAACTCTATTACTATATCATTCTTTCATTATATCATTTTATTATTCTATTATTCTGTCATTTTATAATAACTTCTAGATTATTCTATAGGTTTGATATTCTACAATTCTATTAATCTTTCATTTTTTCATTCTATCATTCTATTATAGTATCATTATTTAATCCTAACATTCTATTATTATATAAATCTAATGTTATATCATTCTTTCATTCTACCATTCTCTTATTTTATTATTCTATGATTCTATTATTCTCTCATTATCTCGTTCTATCATTCTATTATTTCTCAAATATATTATTCTATCATTGTTTCATTCTATCATTATATTATTCTTTAAATATATTGTTCTATCATTATTTTATTATGTCATTCTACAACTCTATTATTCTATCATTCTTTCATTCTATCATTCTATAATTATATGATTCTATTATTCTATAATTATATGATTATATTATTCTATAAATCTATTATTTTATCATTCTTTCATTCTCTCATTCTACTTTTCTATAATCTATTGTTCTACCATTCATGCATTCTATCATTCTATAATTACATCATTATATTATTATATAAATCTATTTTTATTTTATTCTATCAATTTTTTATTCTACAATTCTATCATGCAGTTAATATATAAATCTATTCTTATATCATTATTTTAATTTATTATTCTGTAATTATATTATTCTATCATTCTATTGTTCTGATATTCTTTTCATTCTATCAAATTCTATGATTCTATGATTCTATTATTCTATAAATCTAGTATTTTATCATTCTATCATTCTATTACTCTACAATTATATTATTCTATCTTTCTTCCATTTTTGATTCTATAATTCTATCATTATTTTATTATATAATTTTATGATTCTATTATTCATTGAATATTATTGTATCATTCTTTCGTTCTATTATTTTATAATTGTATAATTATTTTATTTTGTAACTCAATTATTTTTTCATTTTATAATTTTATTATTATATTATTTTATAAAGCTATTTTTTATCATTATATAATTCTTTTATTCTATAATTCTATTATTTTTTAAATCTATTATTATATCATTCTATAGTTCTATAATCTTATTAGTCTGTTATTCTTAAGCTATAGTATTCTATTATTCTATCATTCTTTGATGCAGGAACTTCCGGAGATCATAACTTTTGACTCGGATGTGGGTTTTCTACGAGATTTTACGAGTGGATACGTTATGAGGTGGAAAGTGGTTTCGTAATTGACCCTAGTGGGTTGGATTCCGTCTTGGTAGTTTTTCAGGGCTTAAAACTTTCATCTTGGCCCTCAAAATAGCAATTTAGTGTTTTTCTATCATTTTGTAATTCTATCACTTTATTATTCTAAATTGCTTTTACTCTATCATTCTATTATTCTATCATTCTTTCATTATATTATTTGATATACCTATTATTCTATCATTATTTCATTCTATCAGTCTATAATTCTATAATTATCATTCTACAATTCTATTAGAATCATTATTTCACTCTACTATTCAATAATTCTTTCATTCTATTATTTTGTTATTTTATTATTATATTATTCTACAAGTTTGTTATCCTATATTTCTTTCATTCTATCATTCCATAGTTGTACCATTATATTATCATACAAATATAGTATTCTATCGCTCTTTCATTCAATCATTCTATTATTTTATTATTCTATATTTCTATTGTTGTTTAATTCTATCATTCTATTATTTTATAAACCTATTATTCTATAAGTCTATCATTCCACAATTTTGTTACCCTATATTTCTTTCATTCTATCATTCTATAGTTGTATCATTCTATTATTCTTTAAATATATTGTTCTATCATTATTTTATTCTGTCATTCTACAACTCTATTATTCTATCATTCTTTCATTCTATCATTCTATAATTATATGATTCTATTATTCTATAATTATATGATTATATTATTCTATAAATCTATTATTTTATCATTCTTTCATTCTGTCATTCTATTATTCTACCATTCGTGCATTCTATCATTATATAATTACATCATTATATTATTATATAAATCTATTTTTATTTTATTCTATCATTTTTTTATTCTTCAATTCTATCATGCAGTTATTATATAAATCTATTAATATATCATTATTTTAATTTATCATTCTGTAATTATATTATTCTATCATTCTTTTGTTCTAATATTCTTTTCATTCTATCAAATTCTATGGTTCTATGATTCTATTATTCTATAAATCTAGTATTTTATCATTCTATCATTCTATTATTCTACAATTATATTATTCTATTTTTCTTCCATATATCATTCTATAATTCTATCATTCTTTTATTATATAATTTTATGATTCTATTATTCTATGAATATTATTGTATCATTCTTTGATTCTATTATTTTATAATTTTATAATTATTTTATTTTGTAACTCAATTATTTTTCCATTTTATAATTTTATTATTATATTATTTTATAAAGCTATTTTTTATCATTATATAATTCTTTTATTCTATAATTCTATAATTCTTTAAATCTATTATTATATCATTCTATAGTTCTATAATCTTATTATTCTATTATTCTATCATTCTATAAAACTATTATTCTATCATTCTTTCATTCTATTATTCTATCATTCTTTGATGCAGGAACTTTCAGAGATCATAACTTTTGACTCAGATGTGGGTTTTCCACGAGATTTTAAGGGTGGATGAGTTATGAGGTGGAAAGTGGATTCGCAACCAACCCTAGTGGGTTGGACCCTGTCTTGGCACTTTTTTGGGGCTTGAAACTTTCATCTTGGCCCTCAAAATAACAATTTAGTGTTTTTCTATCATTTTGTAATTCTATCACTTTATTATTCTAAATTGCTTTTACTCTATGATTCTATTATTCTATCATTCTTTCATTATATTATTTGATATATCTATTATTCTATCATTATTTCATTCTATCAGTCTATAATTCTATAACTATCATTCTACAATTCTATTAGAATCATTATTTCACTCTACCTTTCAATAATTCTTTCATTCTATTGTTTTGTTATTTTATTATTATATTATTCTACACTTTTGTTATCCTATATTTTTTTCATTCTATCATTCTATTATAGTATCATTATTTAATGCTAACATTCTATTATTATATAATTCTAATGTTATATCATTCTTTCATTCTACCATTCTCTTATTTTATTATTCTATGATTCTATTATTCTCTCATTCTCTTGTTCTATCATTCTATTATTTCATAAATATATTATTCCATCATTGTTTTATTCTATCATTCTATTATTCTTTAAATATATTGTTCTATCATTATTTTATTCTGTAATTCTACAACTCTATTATTCTATCATTCTATAATTATATGGTTCTATTATTCTATAATTATATGATTATATTATTCTATAAATCTATTATTTTATCATTCTTTCATTCTCTCATTCTATTATTCTATAATCTATTATTCTACCATTCATACATTCTATCATTCTATAATTACATCATTATATTATTATATAAATCTATTTTTATTTTATTCTATCTTTTTTAATTCTTCAATTCTATCATGTAGTTATTATATAAATCTATTATTATATCATTATTTTAATTTATCATTCTGTAATTATATTATTCTATCATTCTGTTGTTCTAATATTCTTTTCATTCTATCAAATTCTATGATTATATGATTCTATTATTCTACAAATCTAGTATTTTATCATTCTATCATTCTATTATTCTACAATTATATTATTCTATCTTTCTTCCATATATCATTCTATATTTCTATCATTCTTTTATTATATAATTTTATGATTCTATTATTCTATGAATATTATTGTATCATTCTTTCATTCTATTATTTTATAATTATATAATTATTTTATTTTGTAACTCAATTATTTTCTCATTTTATAATTTTATTATTATATTATTTTATAAATCTATTTTTTATCATTATATAATTCTTTTATTCTATAATTCTTTTATGCTTTAAATCTATTATTATATCATTCTATAGTTCTATAATCTTATTATTCGATTATTCTTAAATTATAGTATTCTATTATTCTATCATTCCATAAAACTATTATTCTATCATTCTTTCATTCTATTATTCTATCATTCTTTGATGTAGGAACTTTCAGATATCATAACTTTTGACTTAGATGTGGGTTTTCCACGAGATTTTAAGGGTGGATGCATTATGAGGTGGAAAGTGGATTCGCAACCGACCTAGTGGGTTGGACCCTATCTTGGCACTTTTTGGGGGCTTGAAACTTTCATCTTGGCCCTCAAAATAGCAATTTAGTGTTTTTCTATCATTTTGTAATTCTATCACTTTATTATTCTAAATTGCTTTTACTCTATTATTCCATTATTCTATCATTCTTTCATTATATTATTTGATATATCTATTATTCTATCATTATTTCATTCTATCAGTCTATAATTCTATAACTATAATTCTACAATTCTATTAGAATCATTATTTTACTCTACCTTTCAATAATTCTTCCATTCTATTATTTTGTTATTTTATTATTATATTATTCTACACTTTTGTTATCCTATATTTTTTTCATTCTATCATTCTATAATAGTATCATTATTTAATCCTAACATTCTATTATTATATAATTCTAATGTTATATCATTCTTTCATTCTACCATTCTCTTATTTTATTATTCTATGATTCTATTATTCTCTCATTCTCTTGTTCTATCATTCTATTATTTCATAAATATATTATTCCATCATTGTTTCATTCTATCATTCTATTATTCTATAAATATATTGTTCTATCATTATTTTATTCTATCATTCTACAACTTTATTATTCTATCATTCTATCATTCTATCATTCTATAATTATATGATTCTATTATTCTATAATTATATGATTATATTATTATATTATTCTATAAATCTATTATTTTATCATTCTTTCATTCTCTCATTCTATTATTCTATAATATATTATTCTACCATTCATGCATTCTATCATTATATAATTACATCATTATATTATTATATAAATCTATTGTTATATCGTTATTTTAATTTATCATTTTGTAATTATCTTATTCTATCTTTCTTCCATAAATCATTCTATAATTCTATCATTCTTTTATTATATAATTTTATGATTCTATTATTCTATGAGTATTATTGTATCATTATTTCATTCTATTATTTTATAATTATATATTTATTTTATTTTGTAACTCAATTATTTTTTCATTTTATAATTTTATTATTATATTATTTTATAAATCTATTTTTTATTATTATATAATTCTTTTATTCTATAATTCTATTATTATTTAAATCTATTATTATATCATTCTATAGTTCTTTAATCTTATTATTCTGTTATTCTTAAATTATAGTATTATATTATTCTATCATTCTATAAAACTATTATTCTATCATTCTTTCATTCTATTATTCTATCATTCTTTAATGCAGGAACTTCCAGAGATTATAACTTTTGACTCGGATGTGGGTTTTGTACGAGATTTTATGGGTGGATGTGTTATGAGGTGGAAAGTGGTTTCGTAACTGACCTTAGTGTGTTGGACCCCGTCTTGGCACTTTTTCAGGGCTTGAAACTTTCATCTTGGCTCTAAAAATAGCAATTTAGTGTTTTTCTATGATTTTGTAATTCTATCACTTTATTATTCTAAATTGCTTTTACTCTATTATTCTATTATTCTATCATTCTATTATTCTATCATTCTTTCATTATATTATTTGATATATCTATTATTGTATCATTATTTCATTCTATCACTCTATAATTCTATAACTATTATTCTACAATTCTATTAGAATCATTATTTCACTCTACCATTTAATAATTCTTTCATTCTATTATTTTGTTATTTTATTATTATATTATTCTAAAATTTTGTTATCCTATATTTCTTACATTCTATCACTCCATAGTTGTATCATTATATTATCATACAAATATAGTATTCTATCACTCTTTCATTCAATCATTCCATTATTTTATTATTCTGTAATTCTATTGTTGTTTAATTCTATCATTGTATTATTTTATAAACCTATTATTCTATAAGTCTATCATTCTTTCATTTTATCATTCTATAATTCTATTTTTTTATTCTACAAATCTATTATTCTATCATTGATTCTATTGTTATATTATTTTGTTATTCTAGTATTCTACAAGACTATTTTTCTACCAATGTTTTATGCTATTATTCTACCATTATATTATTCTATAAATCTTTTATTCTATCATTGTTTCATTCTACTGTTCTATAATTCTATCATTCTTCCATTCTATCATTTGATTATTAATCTATTATTCTACTATTATATCATTCTTTCATTTTATAATTCTATCGTTCTAGTTTATATAAATCATTCTACAATTCTATTATTCCTTCATTCTATCCATTTATAATTCTATCATTCTATTATTAATTAAATCTATTATATTATCATTCTATAATACTATAATTCTATAATTTTATAAATCTTTTATTCAATCATTCTATATATCTATTATTCTACAATTTAATTATTCTATCACTCTTCCATTCTATAATTATATCATTCTATTATTCTACAATTCTATTACTATATCATTCTTTCATTATATGATTTTATTATTCTATTATTCTGTCATTTTATAATAACTTCTAGATTATTCTATAAGTTTGATATAATACAATTCTATTAATCTTTCATTTTTTTATTCCATCATTCTATTATAGTATCATTGTTTAATCCTAGCATTCTATTATTATATAAATCTAATGTTATATCATTCTTTCATTCTACCATTCTCTTATTTTATTATTCTATGATTTCATTATTCTCTCATTCTCTTGTTCTATCATTCTATTATTCTTTAAATATATTGTTCTATCATTATTTTATTCTGTCATTCTACAACTCTATTAGTCTATCATTCTTTCATTCTATCATTCTATAATTATATGATTCTATTATTCTATAATTATATGATTATATTATTCTATAAATCTATTATTTTATAATTCTTTCATTCTCTCATTCTATTATTCTACCATTCATGCATTCTATCATTCTATAATTACATCATTATATTATTATATAAATCTATTTTTATTTTATTCTATCATTTTTTTATTCTACAATTCTATCATGCAGTTATTATATAAATCTATTATTATATCATTATTTTAATTTATCATTCTGTAATTATATTATTCTATCATTTTGTTGTTCTAATATTGTTTTCATTCTATCAAATTCTTGTTAGAATCTGAAAAGATTATTAACCCAAAAAACTAGTGCAAAGAATAGATATCTAAATTATGAATGCATATGATACAGAGTTAAAATAGCAACACAGAGTTAGTCTCCAAGAGAGTAATGTAAATGCTAGAAGCAAAATAGCATTAAGAGGATGCAAAAGTAAAAGATGCCGAATACAAGTCAGGTAGCATGCTTATATAGACTAGGAAGAGAGAGGAGGTGGCAACACCAACCAATGAGGAGAAACCATCTATCAGACTAAAAATAGCAAAGTATCTTCCCAAGATAGCTAATAGATGCTCACATGTAGGAAGGTGACACCTCGCAACCACTCACCTAATAAGACATGCTTTATTAACCTAAGCGAAATTAATAGAAGTGTAGGAAAAACCTAGGAATATAGGGAAAAAATAAATAACCCTCTAGGAAAAAAAAAACCTACACTAACACCCCCTCATAAGCGAAGCTTAGGTGGATGTAGAAATGCATCCCGGTAAATCAAGCCTGATGAGGTACCCATGTACAGAAAGTTCCCCCCAAAGAGAGAGAGAGATGAGACCCCCCCCCAAAAGTAGAGAGAGTCAGGACTCTGAGTGAGAGGAAGAAGCCCCCTAGAAGATGAAACATCCCACACCCCCAGCAAAGCTCACAAATGAAGGAACTTGCTCGTAGTGAAGGGTTTGGTGAAGATATCAGCAACCTGCTCAGAAGTCAGACAGTAGCAAAGGTTGATGACATGGCCATGGATGAGCTCCTGGATGTAGTGCATGTGGACCTCTATGTGTTTGGTCCGCTGATGATGGACCAGATTCTGTGAGATCTAAATGGCACTCTGGTTGTCACAAAATATGACTGATGGCCATCTGATCTATATACCAAACTCAATGAGAAGATTCTGAAGCCAAATGGCCTCAGTGGTGGCATTCATAGCCCCTCGATACTTAGCCTCAGTAGAAGATAGAGAAATAGTAGACTGCTTCTTGCTTGACCAACAAATAGGACCTAAACCAAGTGAGAAGTTGTAACCTGAAGTAGACTTGTGATCCTGAGAATCACCCGCCTAATCTGAATCTGTGTAGCCCACCAAGTCAAGCTCAATACCCACTACATAGTGAATCCCAAAACTATGAGAACCCTGAATGTAGTGAAGGATCCACTTGGCTGCTTTCCAGTGCAGCTCATGAGGCTCCTGCATGAATCGAGAAACCATGCCTACAGCATATTAAATGTTGGGTCTCGTATGAGTTAGATAAATGAGACTCCCAACAAGTTATCAGTACAAAGTGCCATCAACAAGTGGAGAAGAACACTGAGCCTCAAGTTTGACTCCAGAAAGGAAGGGAGTCAGAGCAGGCTTACAGTTAGCCATATGAAACCTCAAGAGCAAATCTAGAGCATACTTGGACTGGTTGATGGTGATCCTAGAAGCAGACTAGTAGAGCTCAATCCCGAGAAAGTAATGCAACAAGCCCAAGTCAGTCATCAAAAACCTGTCATGAAGGGCAGTTTTGATAGCCCCAATGGTGGATGAAGAACTCCCTATGATCAGCAAGTCATCAACATACAGAACCAAAAATAGGAGTGAATCATCCTGCTATAGAATGTAGACATTGGGATTAGAATGGCACCAAGTGAACCCAACTGATAGAAGGAATGAGTCCATCTTGGCATACCAGGCCCGAGGAGCCTGTTTGAGGCCATAGAGAGACTTTTGAAGATGGCACACAAGTGAAGAATCCTGAAGTAACCCCTGCGGCTGCTCCATGTAGATCTCCTCCTGAAGGTCACCGTGAAGAAAAGCACTCTTCACATCCATCTTGTGTACTTCCCAACAATTAGCTGCAGCAATGGCAAGAACAAGTCAGATGGAATTCATTCAGGAAACTGGCGTAAAAGTCTTAGAGTAGTCAATCCCAGGAACCTGGGAGAATCCTTTGGTGACCAAGCGAGCCTTATGCTTGTCAACTGACCCATCTACTGCAAATTTTGTCTGATAGATCCACTTACATCGAACAAGTTTTCTTCCCTTAGGAAGAGGGACAAGATCCCGAGTGTTGTTCCTCATCAAGGAACTATACTCCTCCTGCATAGCTGTATCCCACTCAAGAATACCAGAAGCCTCATGAAAATACTATGGATCTGAGGCAGTAGCAATGAAGACATGTGGAGCATCTTGGAACTATGAACGAGTCCGCTTGGTGTTTGATGGATCCCCAACCCAATCACCTGCAGACTACAAGGTCTGTCTAGCACAAAGTGGACCAAAAGATGGAGAATATGGAGGAGAATCATCAACCTCTGAATGATGACTAGGAGAGGAAGGAGGTGACTCCTCTGAATCACTCTCTACATTGGAAGTGGAGGTAGAAGTCTGCTCAGGTGAATCTGACTCATCAGAAGATCTATCATGTGTCCCAAGTGACTCCAATGTCAAAGTACGAGTTGGAGAAGTGATAGAAAGTGAGCTCAAAGAGCCCTCCTCAAACTAAACACTCCTCTCAATGAACAACTCATGTGTAGTAGGGTGGAGCAATTGATAACCCTTCACACCATCAGGATAACCTACAAATATGCAAGGTCTGCTCTGCGGATCCAAGGCCTTGCATTGCTCTACAGGAATGTGGGCCCATGCAGGAGAACCAAAAACTTGAAAGTACTTAACTGATGGTTTCCAACCGCTCCAAGCTTCAAAAGGAGTGACTCCCTTTAAGGTTCGGTGAGGAACATAGTTCTGGATATAATAAGCATAGTTAATGGCCTCTGCCCAATACTGTGGTGCAAGAGATCTGGAGTGAATCATGCAGTTCACCATTTCCTTCAAGGACCTATTCTTCCGTTCTGCTACACCATTCTACTGAGGATTGTATGGAACTGAATGATGCAAATCAATCCCCTCTGAAGTGTAAAACCTATCAAACCGATGGTTGACATACTCACCACCATTGTCAGTGCGCAAAACTTTGATGGCTTTCCCAGATTGCTTTTCTACAAAAGTCTTGAAGTCTTGAAAGTGATCAAATACCTCAGACTTCTATTTGAGAAAGTATACCCAAGTATATCAAGAAAAGTCATCAATGAATGTGAGGACATATCTAGCCCTGCTGAAAGAAGGATGCTGAAATGGACCAACCAAATCACTGTGAACTAACTCCAGTATCTGTGAAGCTCTCCATGCCTTACCTTTGTCAAACTTTTCCTTAGGATGCTTACCAAGAATGCAACCTTGGCAAACACCACCTGAAAACTGAACTGAAGGCAACCCTATGACCATGCTCTGATGGTTGAGCTGTTGCAAGTAGCAGAAGTTAAGATGGCCAAACCGTTCATGCCATAATCTACTCACATCATTAGAATGAGTGAGCAAAATAGTCAAAGGAGAATCAGGAACAAAGTGAGAAAATAGATAGAGTCATGACTGATGATCTACTCTCCCAACTGCAACTGTAGAACCACTATGCAACTCACGAATCTCCACTTGAATCAGGAGTGAACTCAACCCACTTGCCTGAACCTGTGTGAGTGATCTGGTATACTGATAGGAGATTAGTTGATAATGAAGGCACACAAAGAACATCATGGAATGTACCATCCCCCACATCAACAGACCCTCTCCCACACACCTCAATAGGAGTGTCATCACCCATCAAAATAGAAGGCATAGTACATGGCTCCAAAGATGCAAGTTCTTCCTTAGATGAAGCCATGTGGTGTGAAGCACCGAATCAAGAACCCAAGTGGATGGTGAAGAAGAAACTGCAAAAAGGGCCTTGCCCTTTCCTTTCCCCTTGCTATTTTCTTTTGCCTTGTTAGACCCCTCATTAGAACTCTGTTTGATAGACTCAGGAACACTTATATTATTCTTCTCAAGAATGTGTGTCAAGTGATCAATTTGTTTCTTCAGACATTTATGTTCATCATGACCGGGTCTTTTACAATAGGCACATTGGACCCTCTCTTTCTTAGGCTTGTCGCCCTTGGAAGATTGGGTCTCATTAGTTGCTTTTGAGGCAACCGATATCTGATCTTTCTTCTCCTTGCTATTCTTTTGTTTCTTATCCTTACTATTGTTGTTACTACTTTGTCCTTTTTGTTCTTTTGTGCCTTGGTTGGCAGTCAAGGCATGTGACTTAGAGGACTTAAGAGTGCCCATCTAGATTAGCTTGTCCTGTTCCTAAGTGAGATTGATAGCAAAATCATCTAAAGATGGCATGGTGAATTGAGTACCAAGTGCACCCTTAGTAGCATAGAAGGTAGAAACAAATATAGAATATTTTGAACTTAGCTTAGAGAGAATACTAAGAATCAGTTGTTCATCTTTCTTTTTAATTCCACAGTGTTTTAACTGCAGCCTTAGTGATTTCAATTTAGTGAAGAAATCCTGGATTGTGTTGAAATTGCCTGGACTTAAGCTAATTAGTTCATTTTCCAACATATGACCCCTTATTGAATCTTGTGTGCCAAATAGTGTTTCTAGCTTTGTCCAGATTTCATTTGGTGTATTCAAAGACTCAATGTGAAAGAGCAAATTAGGAGAAATAGACAAACACAATGTTCCATATGCCTCATCACATTTGTTAAACCACATAGGCTTATCTTCATCTTTAGTAGGTTCAGTTTCAAGTCCCATAGTTATCCTATTTAATCTAGCTTTCCTTAAGTGAATTGTCATGCGTGATTTCCACTCAAAGTAATTGTATGGAGTTAGGATGGGTAGATTTGTTTGATCCATGATGAAGAAATACAGAGAAGTGCTGAAAAGAAGAGAACCCAACCAAGACAACACCCCCTTTTCACTCAATCAAAGGACCCCCCAAAGAAAATATGATTTGGCACTTTATATTAGTGCATTTACAACTACCACTAGCAAGAAATACTAAGTGGTCTTGATTTCAATGCATTACAAAACCCTCATGAAGAGTATATGCTGAAAATATAACATCGGCACAATACTCAAAGAAATAAACAGCACCATTGCGATCTACTCAAAAAATCATGCACTTTCAAAAAGAGAATCGCCTCGATACGAGGTCGTATGTGAAAGTTATGATCCTCCGAAGTTCCCAAAATGAGAACTGTGCAATGTCATGACTGAGAATCTGTAATTTCTGAAAAATATTGGCATCAAAATTAAAAAATATCTGCACTAGTGCATAGAGTACAAAAAAATAGCCAAAATAAAAAAACAATTCATGGGAAAAGGAGTCCGTATGAGCAAGAACGGAGCATTTGAAAAATGCCTTCAAAATTTCAATTGCCAATGGAGAGGGGTCCTGTTGTAGCTTTCTGAGCATGTTTCTACAAAATATATAGACTGTATGCAAAAATGGAAAGATACCCAAATAGTTTTTCTGTGCTGCGAACAAAACCCAGAAGGTGTTTTTCTTGCAGATGTACAAAAGATGTTGCTCCATTGTAAATAGAACGCCTTTAGCTACAAAAAATGACCCCAGCAACCAAAAATGACATGCAAAGGCTGAATCAGATGCTAGAACCTATAATATTGATTCAAAATACCAAATATGCAAGCTAGTTGTCAAATTTGAGCTCAAAACCCTGGTTTGGCAACTGTGTATGACGATCTCTGATTTTCAGTGAAACGAAAGCTAAATCTAACTTTCCCAAGCCTCCTGGACGTGTTGGAATAGCTAGAAATGCTACAATCACCCAGATTTCATAAAATACATGTGCAAACCCCAGAGATTAAAAAAGTTTCCATCAAACTTTTCTGATTCTCAAGATCATCCGAAGATGCAAGAGAAGAGCATACTGGGTTTTTCAAAAAACTGTAATAAGATTTATTAGCCCCCCCTGAATCTCTCAACTAAGGAAACTAAAATCTACTCTTACACATAGAACAACTCTAATACCATGTTAGAATCTGAAAAGATTATGTCATACCCCAAAAATAGCATGGCCAATGCACACAAAAATGACTATAATTTTTTTTTTGTTGATAGCTAATCCCAAACCCAACATCAAGCATACATATATATAACACCTCGACAACTGAAGATTAAGTACCACTACACATGCAAAAAGGACATATAGGTGACTCATATACACACATAGAGGTATCGCTTATTCCCTCCATTAGACAAGGGTAAAATGCACCCAAGATGACACACCCCTCACAAAGGACTCACAATAAGACTAATTGTTACAAGGAGAACTATCATTCCATCAACTAGATAACCGATGTACGTATTGCGAAGAAACACTCATACAGGGGGTTATTTTTTTATAGGTAAAGGACAATAACCGAAAACAACACATTGCCTCAATAACAAGGGTAAGAAAAGGAGTTGAAGTTTCATTAGTACAAGAGGCACATTATAATTATAATTCTTTAACAATTTTATTATTTATTCCAATTCCAACCTTTTTAATACCTTAACTCCTACTTAAATGATGGTGACAATATTGCAATTAAGGAAATAATACATCTAAAGTAAAGCCAAAATTTAATATCCAAATACAAGTGAGATTATTCTTCTAACCCTATATAATTCACTGATTACTTTAATTATTTTCAACTCCAAGTCTTCCTAAAATTAATTAGTGAAACGTTACAAAGCAAACAAGAAGTATAGGATGAGATCAACAACGAATATTGCCACTATACCCAAATTAAATTCTAAATAATGATGTAGACCTATCAAAGATATAAAACATACTTAATTTGATATCTCTAACATAAATATAAAACATACTTCCGAAAATTAAGGAATTGTCGAATTTACAAATCTTTTATAATTTCAGAATTAAATATTAAGACCTAAAAAGAAATTACCATCCCTTGATAACAACTATTACCCCACATACCCCTATGCTTTAATTTATTATTATTATTATTATTATTATTATTATTATTTAAAAGTTTCCTTTACAACAAAAGCCTTACAAAATAGAACAATAAAAGAAATTGTTTAATAAATAAAGATTTTTTTTTAAAAGAACATAAGGGAAAAAATCTATTAAGAGGCTATCTCTTATTTCCAATAGATTCAATTTAACTTTTACCATATTCACATGTAACGTAAAAAAAAGTCTTACTAATAACTTTTAATGAGAGTGGGTCACTCCCATTTCTTTAGCCCATATTCATTTACTTGGTTTAATCAAACATCATCAAATGAAAGGCATTTTCCCTGTGTTTTTAGGAAACCCTAAGGTGAAGGCATCAACCTCTAGGTAGCTATGTGTTCACACACCTCAGCAAAAAAACTCCAACCTTCACTTGTATAATGTATTTAAACAGGCATCAAAATAGTTTATTTGGAGATGTCCCAAAAGATTTATTTTAAATACGCTTAGGGGCCTTTATAAGTGAGCATTATAGTGCTTGGATAGCCTCATGCCAGAAAGTATCTAAACTCGTCGGTTAACTTATCGGACAAGCTCTTTTCCTCGACCGTCAGTTTATGTGAAGACAGTCGACATTAACTTCCATCGACTATATTCTTCCACACGTACTATATTCCCAGCGTCCTGAATATCTAACTAAAGTGCTACAAAAACAACCAACATCGTTCAGTAAACCCTAATCAAAGGCAGGTCGACAAAACCCTCAAATTATCTTCAAACAGTTTTTTTAGCGTGGGGAAATAGAGGAAGAGCCGCGAATCCTCTGTTCTTTTTAATGAAAGTCCGTAACTTTTTATGCATCGTATGAGTACGGACGTTGTCCTCTCCAAGCTTGAAAACATTATACTAATGGTTCAGTTTTTATATTCAAGCCAGAGGGAGAGAAAAAAAGTGGCGGCGGCCATGAATACATCTGGCAGAGAGAGGAAAAGGTAGTGGTGGCCATGGGAGGATCGGAGAGAGAGAGAAAGGAAATAATAGTGACGGCCAAGGAAATTTCTGACAGAGAGAGGGGGAAAACTGAACAAGGTGACCTCCTACAAAACTGTGGCAAACAGACAGCAAAAGTTACAAGATTTATTAACATTATTTTGATCTTTTCTTTTACTTCACACAACCCTTAGAGTACATAGATTACCACAGCGTTGGTGTGGTCAGAAACCCTCACACAGGTTTTGCACAAGGAGGGACATGCTACGGTAGGGGACTGCACTCTGACAAGGATTCGAGCCTACCATGAGATTGGCTCCATTCTAATTATTATTGAAAAGAAATGATAGTTGAACCCTCTATAGATATTCACCTACATAGTCAGAGGTCTATCCAAGGTGTGGAAACACACAGGGCATGGAAACTGGTTGACAAAATGTTTTCAAGGTAGTCACAGACAGTTTTGAAATGTAAACAGGGCATGCGAATCTATCTATAGAATGCCTCAAAAGCTAGAACTAGAACCAAAACCAGGAAAAGACTAGTTAAACCCTTAAATCTATAAGCTAAGTTTAATAAAAATCTATGAATCTGGTTTATTTCTTGTCTTCTAGTAATTTTGTAGATCTAAAATTTACATACATAGAAGCAGTTTTATTTTTACAAATACTTCAAAACCCTCAAAAAAAAAACTACCTACATCATACAAGGCTACATGCTTCATCTGCTATGAGGAATCATGATTATCCAAGGGGAGTGCTCACCTCCCTCCATAGGATTGCACTGGCAATCCACCCCCGAGCTAGGAGAATCAACTAGGTCCCCAACAAGCAAGCATTCACACACACAACACTACATCTCAAGAGTCACATTAAACAAGAATGCAAAGCTTTCACAACAACCAATTTTTCAGCATACAAACCCTTGGAATTTCAAATCAAACACAATGTGAACACAGAAAACAAAGAGGGGAGAAAGCTTACCTCTCAAGGTAAGCAAGAAGGAGATCCCAGACTGTCCTTCCCCTTGAATCCCCCCTTTCCCCTCTATTTTCTGCCCTCCCCAGAAAAATCCCCCCTTTCCCAAAAATAATCTCCCCCTAAAAAATCAAAATCCCCCAGTAAAAACACACCCCCAGGCAAAAAGAATTCCCCCAAAAATTCCCCACACTCTTTCCCAAGTACCCTGCCCATAGGTACTTGGGTTGGGGTCCCCAAAATGACTTGACAAATCAAAAATTCCATTTTTTTCCTCCTGAAAAGTTGGCTGCTCTTTCCCATCCGAGTTTTTTACAATTATATACTCTCTTAAACACATATCAATACACAAAAACCCTAACCCTATTGAAATAAAGTTACAAACAAAATAAAGAATAGTGAGGGCACTAATACAATAACATAGTACATAAACACTACATACTTTGAACATAAAAATCAAGAGGAGATAAATCAAGTAGACATAAGTAACATGATAACATTATACATTAACACTAAACAATTCGAAATGAAATCAGAAATAAAATAAAAATAAAATATGTAGGAGGCAATCTACACACTAAGGTGGTTCACACTACATCAGAATACACTTGGATACAATAAGGCTCCACAAAGTGGAGCGGAAATGACAATTTAGGGGATGTGATGATTCTCCCTTTTCCCTTGGTGTTATAACCACCTGTACAACTTAGTGAAACATTAGTATGCATATATATATATATATATATATATATTTCACCAAGTAGAAAATTATACATGAAAGCTATCTATTTGCTAATTAATTCGATCAACTTCACGTACCTTGGAAATGGAATTCATCCAACTCATATGTCGGCAACTCAACATAAACCAACATCAAAGATTAGTAAGGTTCTAACCCTCTAGTTAACATTACAAAACTCATTATCTACAATAACATTTTTCATTTATTCAAAACAAAATAAACATTGTCCTGAAATAAATTAATGGAATACTAAATATCTAAGATGACAACATTATTGATAAGGAATCCATGAGTCACAGGAGTATAAGTTGCATACCAGCCCCCAAAGTAATTAGAGTTTTACAAGTCATTACCCTTGCATAACATGACTAAGGTTGGGGTTAAAATACTATCGAACCACATTGACAAACCTGTAGATCCTAATTTCACTCATGGTATTTTCTCACCAAGAAGAATAATGCATTAGTAATTCATCAAACTAATTATCAATACAAATGTATCATTTCCTTTAATCTCACTTACTAAACAAATATATCACCTTGCAAACTATACTCAATCACATAAGATCAAAGATATACAATTACTAAATTATATAACCGCCTCTTTAATTTGGTAGAATTTACAACTAATATGACTTAAGATTAAAAGGTTAAGAGACCCAATGCATAATTCACATTCCATCAAGGGTAACAATGATATTTGATGACTTTATGTGATTAGTGTTAAAATACTACAAGGTCTCTTAAAATAATAAATCTAGGGACAACTTTCACATCTTATCATGAGCACACACATTTTCCACACGATGTCAAGAGAGTCATCCAAAAAGTTTCTTCAAGGTTGATTATCACAACACTATACCAGAACCAAAATCACATGTTTCATCCAATATATCCACTAGCTAGAAAGATTAGGTTCCAACCGTAATGGGCAAGGGAGTCAAAAGAGCCATAGGTAGTGCGGGGTCTTACATCCCCCTCCTCTTAGATTAGACTTCCTCCTGGAAGTCCCTAATGTTTGGGAAATGCAATGCCCAATGGGTGCCACATCTAAAGGTGTTGGAATTCAACATTTTTTTTTTATCATCAAAAGGGGTATAAGTCATAATGTTACAAACGCATAGATTAACATCCTCTCCATAGAGTGAATAGCCTCACATAAGAACTGATAATCATACAAGAGAGAGTACTTCATACATACAATCATAGTGCACTAGTATTAGGACTACCAACATATTTCATTATTGGTTACAAGGCCAAACAAAAATGAAGTTACACCCTCATACACTAGAACTACATCAAGTATTTATTTATTTTTAACAAATGTTAACAAGATTCCAAGCAATAATAAACATCATGGTTATTTCAGAAATCAACTGATACTTCAATAATAATTGTTCCAACCCACTACAACATCATGACATCAAATTAAATCATAACCCATGCAATCATTTAATTTCTTTATATAATTGTCACTAGTCTCTAACATTTGGTTCACAAAATAATTAACACCATACTCACATGTAACAACTACATACTTCACAGTGGATTACACTTGACGCACATTACGAGGCTCACAGGATGGGCTTTACGAGGAGGACAACACCAATATACCACTGAGTAACCATAGGACATGAGGCTATATATCTAATAACTGATTAACCGTGTAATTGTAGAACCACTGAACCGTTATCTGAGTAGCCATAGAACCATATACTATCATAACCAAACGAACCAATATCACAAGTGTCACCGTGCCATGTAACTAGTAGGAAAGATGGTCTCGAGGCCCTCTCTAAGGACCCCTCCATGCATTTCCTAGTACCTTTCTCTTGTTTGTGTAAGGGGGTTAGCCTCCAAGAGGAAGGTACATAAAAATCACACACAAAAATCTAGGGGGAATGGATTACGACTGTCCCATACCAGTCCCATTTGCAGCCCCCATCCTCACAAAAATAAAGTTCCCTAGGCCATCTACTCCCCCATACAACCTATCAGGGACCCCTCCCGGATATGACAATTTACACAAGTCACATTACTTCACACATACCAGCAGTTGCAACATTAGAAAGCCTCAATTCAAGAATGATTTAAGTAAAACAAGATCATAAGGTAAGTATTCAAATAAAAAATATATATATCATAAAATAAGCAAGGATCAAAAGAGAGAACTATTGCAACATTCCAAATTCAAACCAAAAGCAAGTCCTTGAGGCAAAAGGGACCATCTCAAATTTAAATGGCTAATTAGCCTAAAGCAACAAAATTCAACACTGCTGGCTTAATACATAAGTAAAACCATCAACAAAATAAATAAATAATTCCATCAATCTTATAAAGTTTGCACATTACAATCACCACATGGCCTTACAACAAGGCCACCTAAGGGGAGGAGGGGAATTGTGGTCTCAAACCACATAAAGATACTAGCATGCAATATCATGGTGGTCTCAAACCACATAGAAATATATAACAATATCACGGTGGTCTCAAACCACATGAAGATCATAGAATGCAATACCATACTAAACCATCATGTATGTCACACACAACCTAGAACATGCTCTGCAATGAATGCCTTGTGCCAAGTTTTTTTGAAGTATCACATCTCACATAACCTACAACATGCCTAGCAATAAATGCCATGTACCAAGTGTCTAAATATCACCTCTAAAAAGGTTATCTGCAATTATCCCAAGTCAAGAATAATACACCCTCATGTATACACCAATACCCATCTCAAAATATCAAGTCCTCCTTGAAAGAAGGTGCCAACACAACTACTATCTCATTATACACCTACTGTCACTCTATCCCCAATATCAAGCAGCTAACAAAATCTTTATGCCACACCAACTCTAGTCATGTCTATCATCTCTCTGTAAGTCTTGATGAATCATTAAGTGCCAATACTAGAAATTTCTAGCCCCAACTTGTTCACAACTAATATCAAATACCCGTAATCAAGGGCTATAACCTTATTGTATCCAAACATAGCACTAGCTTCCCATAACTGATAATATCTTCCAAGCACTAGGAATTCATGCTGCCATCGAATACCCATAATTTAATAGTTGTCTCTAATGCACATGCCAATTGAATTACCAAGTATCCGAAATTAAAAGAGTGTAGAATCAGGGCACATTAGGGTCCATCCTCTACCCATGGAACAAATAACAAGGAAAAAGGTTTGCACTATGAACCAACTAGTGTGGCTCTAAAGTGTGGGGGAGTCAATAGGAACTAACGTCCATGGAAGATTACATCCTCCAATGGAGGTCCCATATCTCTCAACCCCAAGTTACACTAGCATGCTCTCATCCAACTGGAAGGATTGATGCTAGGGGTGACATTAAAACCTCACAACACATAAGAACAATGAGAATGACTTACGCACCTCACTTCAAAAGGCACACACCAATACACAAAAAAAAAAAAAAAATTTAACACTTCCATGCTTCACAAGACTAAAACACATTTACATATATAATTAACACAAAGGGTGCCCATATGTGGATTCACACATGATGTCCACAAAACCCCTCTCCCAAGTTGGATACCATGTATCACATACTTGAGGTATGGCCACAACATTTACTGGTATTCACACATCACAACACTTATTAAATTACACATATTTATCACATTGCACCCCATAAATAAGAACTCACAAATTTCACTTACTCTTACTAGGTTCATTCCTTAAGCAGTCGAATAGGTTTAATTATTTCTATAACATCCTCATATTGCAATTACTATCTCATTTTCAATCATACATAGAACACATTTTGTTCAATAATTTGCCTTGTGCTTATAGTTTATCCTTGTACCATGCACTACATTTCCTATATTCCACTAGGTCTTATTTAATTTAACGTTAATGCTATTCCATTGGTAATCATACATGGTGAGTGATTGTTTTCTTCATTCTATCCTAGTTTTATCTCTTTCCTAGCATGACTAAGTTTTCTATGCTTTCAAGTTATTAGCTATGTCTTCATGATATTCACGATAAAATGCAAAGATAGCCTGAATCAAAAATATGTATTATCGATCACTCCTAATTGCTCAACACATAATATAATTACACAATTCATGAAGTGCATACATCCTTAAGGGTAATATAATCAAATTATTAGATACAACACATCGTAATAGATTTCACATTTCTATATCTTAAATTTAATTCATCTAGTACCTATTACAACTCTTTTTCCTCATTTACATTTCACCTATAGTAAGGAATGCAAGCAATCACCCATGTAAGAGGACAATTTCCATAAGTATGATTTGACTCCTATCCAATTTCAACTCACACAACAACCTTACGAAATAATTTCTTACTCTTAAACACTAGCAAATAAAGAAATTCATAACATAATGTTGACTAAATTTCAACAACCTATTCTTTCCACAATTTCCTTTTCTCAATTCCGAAGCCATAATATATAAAGTAATTACATTCCTTGAAGTTTTTTTTTTTTTTTTTCAATCCATTATAGCACCATCCACTTATTCATAAAGGGGTTTAAATATTCACATAGTACCTACTATAAACCAATTGGAAGATATTCTTATTTACTTTAAAAACTAAACCTCATACGTACATAGCATGAAGATTTCCACAACTCATTGCAACTAGATACCTACAATTTATACTAACAATGTCAAGGGTATTAACTAAGAAATCTATGCATGTAAAGAATATGCATTACAATCTCTATTGAAAATTCAAGAAATCTTAAAAGTTTGCACAACATTAACTATTTGACTTTCACATTAGTGTGTTTTGGATTATCTAAGAACGATAAAATAATAGCCTCCATGTGGTAACTGTGTTCTTATAAGATCAATGATTATGTCACCTCAAGGACCATGATCACATAAAGTTAAAAGGGAAATTTTGCACTTAGAAAATCTATTGAATCTACTAATGTTTCACTAGCCAGATACTTTACTCTCATTACCACACCCTCCTATTCTATTGCTAACATAATTTACCAAGGCAAGGAAAGGAAACACGTCAAGTACTAATAGTTATATAATAATTCAATTTGTATAATTACAAAGATTGATCTCATTCATTTGATATATTTACAGTTTTCACACAAAATAGAGTGTCCTTCAATTTATAACCTAATTTCCACCATTAGGTGTAATTTACGACATTAATTATTTACTCCAAACAATTAACTAACTACTATCACACAACACTGTATTAGTATTATTCCTAGACCCAACAACTCCCAGAGCTCCCAATGTCGAAACTTTGCTCTGATACCAAGTGTCATGCCCCAAAAATAGCATGGCCAATGCACACAAAAACGACTATATTTTTTTTTTTTGTTGATAGCTAATCCCAAACCCAACATCAAGCATACATATATATAACACCTCGACAACTGAAGATTAAGTACCACTACACATGCAAAAAGGACATATAGGTGACTCATATACACACATAGAGGTGTGGCTTATTCCCTCCATTAGACAAGGGTAAAATGCACCCAAGATGACACACCCCTCACAAAGGACTCACAATAAGACTAATTGTTACAAGGAGAACTATCATTCCATTAACTAGATAACTGATGTACGTATTGCGAAGAAACACTCATACAGGGGGTTATTTTTCTATAGGTAAAGGACAATAACCGAAAACAACACATTGCCTGAATAACAAGGGTAAGAAAAGGAGTTGAAGTTTCATTAGTACAAGAGGCACATTATAATTATAATTCTTTAACAATTTTATTATTTATTCCAATTCCAACCTTTTTAATACCTTAACTCCTACTTAAATGATGGTGACAATATTGCAATTAAGGAAATAATACATCTAAAGTAAAGCCAAAATTTAATATCCAAATACAAGTGAGATTATTCTTCTAACCCTATATAATTCACTGATTACTTTAATTATTTTCAACTCCAAGTCTTCCTAAAATTAATTAGTGAAACATTACAAAGCGAACAAGAAGTATAGGATGAGATCAACAACGAATATTGCCACTATACCCAAATTAAATTCTAAATAATGATGTAGACCTATCAAAGATATAAAACATACTTAATTTGATATCTCTAACATAAATATAAAACATACTTCCAAAAATTAAGGAATTGTCAAATTTACAAATCTTTTATAATTTCAGAATTAAATATTAAGACCTAAAAGAAATTACCATCCCTTGATAACAACTATTACCCCACATACCCCTATGCTTTAATTTATTATTATTATTATTATTATTATTATTTAAAAGTTTCCTTTACAACAAAAGCCTTACAAAATAGAACAATAAAAGAAATTGTTTAATAAATAAAGATTTTTTTTAAAAGAACATAAGGGAAAAATTCTAATAAGAGGCTATCTCTTATTTCCAATAGATTCAATTTAACTTTTACCATATTCACACATAACGTAAAAAAAAGTCTTACTAATAACTTTTAATGAGAGTGGGTCGCTCCCATTTCTTTAGCCCATATTCATTTACTTGGTTTAATCAAACATCATCGAATGAAAGGTGTTTTCCCTGTGTTTTTAGGAAACCCTAAGGTGAAGGCATCAACCTCTAGGTAGCTATGTGTTCACACACCTCAACAAAAAAACTCCAACCTTCACTTGTATAATGTATTTAAATAGGCATCAAAACAGTTTATTTGGAGACGTCTGAAAAGATTTATTTTAAATACGCCGAGGGGCCTTTATAAGTGAGCATTATAGTGCTCGGATAGCCTCACGCCGGAAAGTATCTAAACTCGTCAGTTAACTTATCAGACAAGCTCTTTTCCTCGACCATCAGTTTATGTGAAGACAGTCGACGTTAACTTCCATCGACTATATTCTGCCACATGTACTATATTCCCAGTGTCCTGAATATCTAACTAAAGTGCTACAAAAACAACTGACATCATTCAGTAAGCCCTAATCAAAGGCAGGTCGACAAAACCCTCAAATTATCTTTGAACAGTTTTTTTAGCGTGGGGAAACAGAGGAAGAGTCGCGAATCCTCTGTTCTTTTTAATGAAAGTCCGTAACTTTTTATGCATCGTATGAGTCCAGACGTTGTCCTCTCCAAGCTTGAAAACATTATACTAATGGTTCAGTTTTTATATTCAAGCCAGAGGGAGAGAAAAAAAGTGGCAGCAGCCATGAATACATCTGGCAGAGAGAGGAAAAGGTAGCGGCGGCCATGGGAGGATCAGACAGAGAGAGAGAAAGGAAATAATAGCGATGGCCAAGGAAATTTCTAACAGAGAGAGGGGGAAAACTAAACAAGGTGACCTCCTGCAAAACTATCGCAAATAGACAGCAAAAGTTACAAGATTTATTAACATTATTTTGATCTTTTCTTTTACTTCACACAACCCTTAGAGTACATAGATAACCACAGCGTTGGTGTGGTCAGAAACCCTCACACAGGTTTTGCACAAGGAGGGACATGCTACGGTAGGGGACTGCGCTCCCACAAGGATTCAAGCCTACCATGAGATTGGCTCCACTCTAATTATTATTGAAAAAAAATGATAGTTGAACCCTCTATATATATTCACCTACATAGTTAGAGGTCTATCCAAGGTGTGGAAACACACAGGGCATGGAAACTGGTTGACAAAGTGTTTTCAAGGTAGTCACAGACAGTTTTGAAATGTAAACAGGGCATGCAAATCTATCTATAGAATGCCTCAAAAGCTAGAGCTAGAACCAAAATCAGAACCACCTAGATTGTTACTGCGGCAGAATCACCAAGGAAAAGACTAGTTAAACCCTTAAATCTGTAATCTGAGTTTAATAAAAATCTGTGAATTTAGTTTATTTCTTGTCTTCTAGTAATTTTGTAGATCTAAAATTTACATACATAGAAGTAGTTTTATTTTTACAAATACTTCAAAACCCTAAAAAAAGACTACCTACATCATACAAGGCTCCATGCTTCATCTGTTATGAGGAATCAGGATTATCCAAGGGGAGTGCTCACCTCCCTCCATAGGATTGCACTAGCAATCCACCCCCGAGCTAGGAGAATCAACTAGGTCCCCAACAAGCAAGCATTCACACACACAACACTACATCTCAAGAGTCACATTAAACAAGAATGCAAAGCTTTCACAACAACCAATTTTTCAGCATACAAACCCTTGGAATTTCAAATCAAACACAATGTGAACACAGAAAACAAAGAGGGGAGAAAGCTTACCTCTTAAGGTGAGCAAGAAGGAGATCCCAGACTGTCCTTCCCCTTGAATCCTCCCTTTCCCCTCTATTTTCTTCCCTCCCCAAAAAAATCCCCCCTTTCCCAAAAACAATCTCCCCCTAAAAAATTAGAATCCCCCAGCAAAAACACACCCCCAGGCCAAAAGAATTGCCCCAAAAATTCCCCACACTCTTTCCCAAGTACCCTGCCCATAGGTACTTGGGTTGGGGTCCCCAAAATGACTTGACAAACCAAAAATTCCACTTTTTTCCTCCTGAAAAGGTGGCTGCTCTTTCCCATCCGAGTTTTTTACAATTATATACTCTCTTAAACACATATCAATACACAAAAACCCTAACCCTATTGAAATAAAGTTACAAACAAAATAAAGAATAGTGAGGGCACTAATACAATAACATAGTACATAAACACTACATACTTTGAACATAAAAATCAAGGGGAGATAAATCAAGTAGACATAAGTAACATGATAACATTATACATTAACACTAAACAATTCGAAATGAAATCAGAAATAAAATAAAAATAAAATACGTAGGAGGCAATCTACACACTAAGGTGGTTCACACTACATCAGAATACACTTGGATACAATAAGGCTCCACAAAGTGGAGCGGAAATGACAATTTAGGGGACCTGATGATTCTCCCTTTTCCCTTGGTGTTATAACCACCTGTACAACTTAGTGAAACATTAGTATGCATATATATATATTTTGCCAAGTAGAAAATTATACATGAAAGCTATTTATTTGCTAATTAATTCGATCAACTTCACGAACCTTGGAAATGGAATTCGTCCAACTCACATGTCAGCAACTCAGCATAAACCAACATCAAAGATTAGTAAGGTTCTAACCCTCTAGTTAACATTACAAAACTCATTATCTACAATAACATTTTTCATTTATTCAAAACAAAATAAACATTGTCCTGAAATAAATTAATGGAATACTAAATATCTAAGATGACAACATTATTGATAAGGAATCCATGAATCACAGGAGTATAAGTTGCATACCAGCCCCCAAAGTAATTAGAGTTTTACAAGCCATTACCCTTGCATAACATGACTAAGGTTGGGGTTAAAATACTATCGAACCACATTGACAAACCTGTAGATCCTAATTTCACTCATGGTATTTTCTCACCAAGAAGAATAATGCTTAGTAATTCATCGAACTAATTATCAATACAAATGTATCATTTCCTTTAATCTCACTTACTAAACAAATATATCACCTTGCAAACTATACTCAATCACATAAGATCAAAGATATACAATTACTAAATTATATAACTGCCTCTTTAATTTGGTAGAATTTACAACTAATATGACTTAAGATTAAAAGGTTAAGAGACCCAATACATAATTCACATTCCATCAGGGGTAACAATGATATTAGATGACTTTATGTGATTAGTGTTAGAATACTATAGGATCTCTTAAAATAATAAATCTAGGGACAACTTTCACATCTTATCACGAGCACACACATTTTCCACATGATGTCAAGAGAGTCATACAAAAAGTTTCTTCAAGGTTGATTATCACAACACTATACCAGAACCAAAATCACATGTTTCATCCAATATATCCACTAGCTAGAAAGATTAGGTTCCAACCGTAATGGGCAAGGCAGTCAAAAGAGCCATAGGTAGTGCGGGGTCTTACAGATTATTAACCTAGAAAACTAGTGCAAAGAATAGATATCTAAACTATGAATGCAAATGATACAAAATCAAAATAGCAACATAGAGTTAGTCTCCAAGAGAGTAATGCAAATGCTAGAAGCAAAATAGCATTAAGAGGATGCAAAAGTAAAAGATGCCAAATACAAGTCAGGTAGCATGCTTATATAGACTAGGAAGAGAGAGGAGGTGGCAACACCAACCAATGAGGAGCAACCATCTATTGGACTAAAGATAGCAAAGTATCTTCCCAGGATAGCTAATGGATGCTCACATGTAGGAAGGTGACACCTCTCAACCACTCACCTAATAAGACATGCTTTATTAACCTAAGCGAGATTAATAGAACTGTAGGAAAAACCTAGGAATATAGGGAAAAAATAAATAACCCTCTAGGAAAATGAAAACCTACACTAACAATTCTATGATTATATGATTCTATTATTCTATAAATCTAGTATTTTATCATTCCATCATTCCATCATTCTATTATTCTACAATTCTATTATTCTATCTTTCTTCCATATATCATTTTATAATTCTATCATTCTTTTATTATATTGTAACATCCTGCTACGTCACCCCGAAGGGTAAGATCCAAAAGGGGACAAGAATTTTTTTTTTTGACATAAGTAAACAACATACACAGATTCAGCTGTCAATTTGATAGATTGATACCATTCATTTTAAACACCAAGACAAATGTTCCTAATCCCATCTAATAAAAAACATGAATCTATAAGCATAAAATACAGGTGGATCTGATACCCACACCAGAATCCAAAAGCAATAAAGCAACATCACATTTCTTCTCATTAAATACAATGATTACAACTTCTCTTGTAAGAGAGTTCATTTACATAACTGCATATACAATTACAATGATATATACCAAAATATGATATAAGTACATAACATAGTCCTGAGTATGATACAAAGACTGAATAGGTACAATAACTTAATGAAGTTATGGAGAGAGAGATCATCTCAAACTAGTGCTCTAAAACCTATTCGCCGGTCCCCAATGGTGGTGGCAATGCCTCCCAACCATGTGGACTCCTAAGAGACCACCCCACCATGCTCAGAGATAGTCACAAGGCCCAAATGGATGAACAACAACAAGGGGATACAAGATGGCCAACACACACATCAGACATAGGGCAGACACGGAGAATAGTGCTTATAGTCAAAGTCATAATATAGGTGTACTCATCTAAGTCATAAGTCGGGTACTACTCATGACTCCTAAGGTGCTAGATACTAGAGTGCAATCATATGGGGTGTCATCATGTGTGCTCGAAGGGATGGCACACACGGGACCAAGTACCTCTCATATAGTTGAGGAGACTCAATCGTGCCCAAATCCACATCCTGCAGACGGATGACTCAATGCCCCACAGATGGATAGGCCTTTTCATTGCATTCTTAGCCTTTACAAGTGCTTAAGGCCATGCACGAGGTTTAATTATCTTATTAGTGTTTTTACCCCAATGTTTTAGTTTTAGTTATAACTTGTTATTGTAACTCTACTACTAGTTCCCCTGGCAGCCACTTGTAGGCCTCGGGCCTATAGAGAGCCACTCCAATAGACCACTCTAATGCCTAGACCTTGTTCATCTCATTTTACTAAACAAGGAATCTGAAAAGAATAAAACACTGGTGTAGAAATTAGAAATAGAGGAATGTGGTCTACAAGACAAAAGCTTCCATAGGTAGTGTAGTGTTATTGAAAACAGCTCTATGTCAGTTAGATTAGTTGTATAATAACTCCAGTGACCCCAATTTGGTCATGATTAGCAAAGGTATGAATGGATAAAAATAAGATTAAGCACGACAAATGGCATTCCAAGCCTTCTCACAAACTAATATTACATACAGACTGCCATATTTAACATAACAAAATAAAATATTACAAAGACTTACAAAATGGAAACCTTAATTTTCCTTCCTACAGTAGTTCCCTCATATCCTTGTGTTGCATGACTAGTTTTCTTAAAGAGAAATTATGTGACTAAAGCTCAATGCACAAACACAGATCACTGCCTCTACAATATTTTAGAGCCATAACATTCTTTCACTCATGGTCGATGGTATCCACAAGGTTGGTGAATCCAAGCTATCCATAAGCAACCGTTGACAGTGACAGAGCCCATAATAAACTATAGAATAGCACCATGATATATACTTCTTTCACTAGCATAGAAGACTACTCAATTTTATACCGTAGCCTTCTCGTATGGGATTCTTTAATACGATGCCTTCCCACTATCTAATTTGGTTATGCAACTCCCCCCTTGTATCTTCTTCCTTACATGGTTTCAATGTTTAGTCTTTCTTCAACAGAAAAACACGGGCATGTTGAAATGCAGTCATGGGGTTTCAGTTTTCCTATGTTTAATAAACAATAGCAACATATACTAGTTTTTTTTTAAAAAGTAGTAATGGGTTTCAATTTTTTTCTGCACTTAATGAAATAGCAACAGACATGTTTGAGTTTAAGAAAGGCACCAATGGAGTTTTAGTTTCATGGTGCTCAATGAAATATAGGATAGATACTTTAGTTTTTATGCTAAAAAAAGCAATGAACTGGTACGGATACCTCTTATAAAGCACACAAGGCAGTTTTGAGCTGGAAAAACAAAGAATTGATTCAAATACCTCTAAATCAGCTCACCCTCCTCTGCAGGTTCTGAACGCACTCCACTTCAACTCCCTCTAATATTGCAATTTGATGTGCTTTCCTGAGCATTTGATTCTCCCTCTATGCACTTCCCATTCTCCTCTACTTTTTTTTCTGTCTCCTGTTCTCTCTCTCTCTAAGGTGTAGTACTCCCTTTTTTTTGAAGGATGTGTGCCTTTCTTTTAAAACCATCCTCCCACAGATATTTTCTTCCTAACTTTTCTGACTTTCTTCCCAAAACAACACATTTTCCACCTTTTTCTATCCGATTAGATATTTTTCTTCCTCTTCCTTCATCGCTTACCCACTCCAAAGATTTTTTTTTCCTCTCATAATAACTACCTCTACAGTCGCTCCCTACAAGGCCATCAATTCTCTACCAAGAAAAAGATATTTTCTTGCCACCTATGATGCTACGGCCCGCTCACAAAATAAAAGAAACTTGGTCAACGCATGGTTGTTACATATATAATTTTATGAATCTATTATTCTATGAATATTATTGTATCATTCTTTCATTCTATTATTTTATAATTATATAATTATTCTATTCTATAATTCTATTATTCTTTAAATCTATTATTATATCATTATATAGTTCTATAATCTTATTATTCTATTATTCTTAAATTACAGTATTCTATTATTCTATCATTCTATAAAACTATTATTATATCATTTTTTCATTCTATTATTCTATCATTCTTTGATAGAATAACTTCTAGAGATCATAATTTTTGACTCGGATGTGGGTTTTCTACGAGATTTTACAGGTGGATGTGTTATGAGGTGGAAAGTGATTTTACAACTGACACTAGTGGGTTGGGCCCCATCTTGGCACTTGTTGGTTTTTTCCCAGACTGGATGCTTACTCCCAGATTTCCCTACAAGGTAGCCATCAATGATCAACAGGATCTCTAGGCCAGGGGCCAACAGTGTAGGAGATAGACTCTATATTTTATCTCCTCTTCTTCTTCAGGCTCTGCAAAACCTAGGGGGGTATTCCCTACTCAACATCCATGAGGATATGCATACAAAGGCTGGGATGCTGACAGAAAGCAGATAAGTCCTCCTATAAGTAGACCAAAACTATAAGATAAGAGCAAAGGGGCTGGCTTTGGGCCTATTTGCAATTGTAGACAGAGGACTTGGATCCTAAAACTAATTCTACTGTCCTAATGGTTGTTTTGGAGTTTTGATTTTGATTTATATTTGGATGCAAAGCTGGACATGGTATATAACACAAACACAAAGCTAGATCAGTGCCTATCCAAGGCCTGGAGTCAGTAGACATACACCTGTGAATGATATGCATGAACAACTGAAACGAGATTTCAGGGGGATACGTATGATACCTGCCTTACAGATATCTCCCAATACAGAGTGTTAAGCTATCTATACTTATGGCATCCCTACTGCAGTATACCCTTCCCAATGTTCAATCTAAAAATAGTTTAATCTACCCCTTGAGCAGAAGTTAAAAGATAAAACATTCAACACAGGAATTCTATGTTCTAGAGTTTCAGACATTCCTTAAATATCCAGACTCAGAAGAAAGATACATGCAATACTAGAGACAGAATTAGTGCAACACATGCAAACATAGCATTATTCATATAAGATTAACCATGAAACCAGTGGATTCATGCAAAAACATACAACAGGAGATACATAAACTCACAAGTTTTGCTGCACAGAGCAACCAAATCAGCTGTATTGCATTATAGAGCCAAAATGTTCAACTTTCAACAACCACAAAAATGGTAACATAGTCTACCTATATCAGCCAGAAAGTGTACCTCTAGTAATTAATTACATGGCTTTGACAAAAATCTACCAGATACATCCTTTAGGAGGAATGGCACTCATAAGTTATTGCTGTAACAGACAAGAGATTAGACAAGGGTGGCCTCGAGCCCTGTGCCACCATCCAGGAGTCTTCACACCAAAAATTAGGTACATGACTGTTCAACAACTCGCCCACGCCTCAGCACAGTCGCCATTGATGGCTCAACCACCTGCAGCCACTGAGAAAATAGTCGCAGCACTCAAAAAAGGATTTCCCACCAAAACGTGTTTCGTTGCGGGTTCAAATTAATACAGGGAGATTAATCCCACATGCATGGTGCGGAGAGCCTTTTAGCAGTTTAAAAGCATGGCCGCAAGCATAATAGGTATCAAGCACTTTTGCCACACTCGACACACGCCTTTCTCTCCAAAAGCCCATCGACCAAATCTCTACCATCAGCTCACCCCAAAAAACTGTTGTCGACCTCAATAGTCTTGCTAATCGAACACTACACTCCCCTCCATTAGCTAGAGAAGAACCATCGGACCAACTCTCCAGACCTGCACCGATAGTACGAGTCTCCCCGATGACCAGCTCGCACCCTGTTAGCGGTTACCAATCCACCCTTCCCCTCCATCGGTATGACCAAAGCCATCGACAAAGCAAAAAGCCCCTTGGCCGACACAGCCAATCATGTCGATGAACAACTCCCGAAAGCCTCCAATATTCCCATCAGCCAGAGAAGAACCGTCGGCCTAGCCAAAAGATCCTTTGCTGACAACACAAGTCACCCCGATGGTCCTTCGACAACCTCACCTTCCTTGGCAAGACATAGACCATCGGCATAACAAAAATAACACTCGCCGATAGCACCACTCACTCTGATAAGGCCAAAAACATAAGGCTTTGAACCATTGAACCGGTTCAAGCGGATGGTTCAACCAAGAAGTTCAACACCGATTGGATCAAAAAGATGAGCAAAGGATACACTTAGTGAAAATACGAAACCAAAGCCCATGAACCATTGAACCTTGAACCATTGAACCTTGAGAAAAGGGTTCAAGCGGGTGGTTCAATGGCACAATCAGAGCACTTCAAAAAGAACTTTCGCCAAAATGCCAAGTACTCCGATGAACAAAAAGACTTAGGGCTTAAAAGGAAAAAACCCTCCAACATCTGCATTCAATTCCAAACAAAAATGAGCACCAACACTGGCTCCGAATGGGGATGTGCAGGTGCAAAACCTGCAGCGAGAACCAGATCTCCGGGCAGACCAGGCAAAGACCAAAAAAGCACGAACTATACAAGACATTTACACTATATACATATTTTTACAAATGTGCACAGAGATAGGCCATCTATGCAAAATAAAACTTAAGGAATTGGCCATGCACAGGCAATTCCAGAACTTCACCATCTAGGGCCTAGAGGAAATAAGAGTCCTCCCCATGAGTACTGTAAATCTGATATGGGCCCATCCATAAGGGTTCAAACTTACCATGTTTACCCTTGTCCTAATTTTTTGCATTCCATATGAGTACCAGATCACTGATTTGAAACATCCTTTTAGTAGCTCTCCTGTCAAACAGATGTTTCACATCTTGTTGTCTCTTGAGGTTGATCTGGTGTGCTTTCCTTCTGTTTTCATCTAGTGCAACCAGCTGGTTCACTCTTTCTGTCATGGAATCTTCAATCTCCTCATCATTATCTTGGATAAATTTGTAAACCGGCAGGAGATTGTTTATGGGCAATCTGGCTGATGCACCATATACTACTTCAAAGGGTGACATCCCAATAGCCTTTTTTACTATCACCCTGTCAGCCCATATTGCTAACTTTAATTTTGAGTCCCAAGCTCTCTTGTTCTTGTCCAGTATTCTCTTGATAATTTTCATGATGCTTTTATTGCTTGATTCTGCTTGACCATTTCCTTGTGGGTGGTATGGTGATGCATATGATAGATTTATCCCATACCTGTTGCAAAAATCAACAAATTCACCTGATCTGAAGCACATAGCATTATCAATGACTATCTTGAATGGTACTCCAAACCTGATGATAACGTTTTCCAGTATGAAATCCATCACCATCTTACTTGTAGCTCTCTTAGTTGGAATGGCCTCAATCCATTTGGTAAAGTAATCAGTTGCCACCAAAATCCAACTGTGTCCCCCACTTGACTTGTCTGCAATTTCCCCTATGAAGTCAATTCCCCATTGCTGAAATGGAGCATCCACAGTTACAGTTCTGAGGGGTAAAGCACCATCATATCTTAGCTTTCCTGAAAATCTTTGGCAAGGGTCACACTTCCTCACTAACCTTTATGCATCTGAAAAGAGGGTGGGCGACCAATATCTTGCTCTGAGAATCTTATGGGCTATTGTTTGGGCAGTATAATGTCCACCACACAATCCCTTATGCATGTTGTTCGAAACATTGTTAGCCACATCTTCATCCACACATCTCAGCAGCACACCATCAGGGTTTTTCCAGTATAGCTCACCTTGAAGAATAACATACCTGATTGCATGTAGCTTTAAAGTCCTCTTTTGATTGTCACTGAAATGGGAAAGACAATTCATATTTTGTAAGTAGTATATAATATCCTTGTACCATTCAGATTTTGATACATTTACATTCTCATTTTGGACTGCATTAACTTGGCATGCTTCCAAGTTTGACTGTGCCATCATCTTGGCTAATCCTTGTCCTCTTACCAACTTGGTAACTTGTATGTCTATGTTGAACTCTTGCAGTTTGTTTATCCATCTGCACCTTCTTCTGGTCACCTCCTGTTGAGTGAATATGTCTTTGACTGCTGCATGGGGTACATATGCAATTATATGTGATCCTACCAGGTATGGTCTGAAACGTTTGATGGCTCTGACTAGTGCATATGCCTATTTTTCCATAATATCATACTTCAACTCAGAAGCCTGCAAGGACATATTGAAGAAAGCTATGGGTTGTTCAAAACCATCCTCATTTTTTTGTAGCAAACATGCAACAATAGTGTGAAAGGAAGCAAATGAAAACAATTGAAATGGCCTAGAAAAATTAGGAGATTTAAGAATAGGGGCCATCTTGATTGCCTCTTTGATACTCTGAAATGATTCAATTGCTTCATTTTCCCAGTTGATAGTTGTATCCTTCTTCATCATCTTAGAAATGTTCCTTGTAGTTTCTGCAAAGTTGGGAACAAATCTCCTAACAAAATTTATCTGTCCAAAGAAGGACTGAACTCCTTTTATAGGTTTTGGCATTTGAATTCTGTCAATAGCAGCTACTCTCTTTGGATCTATCCTAACTCCATCCTTGGAAACAATGTGCCCCAGGAGCTTTCCTTCAAATACCCTAAAAGCACACTTCTTTGGATTTAAAGAAATGCCATACTCTAGTGCTCTTATGAAAATCTACTCTAGATGCAAACAATGTTGCTCCTCCTTCTTTGAATAGGCAGTCAAGTCATCTTGATATATAGCCAGGATTGAATCAATTAACCCTGCAAAAGCAACATCCATTGCTCTTTGAAATGTAGCACCTGCATTTGTTAGTCCGAAGGGTATTCTAACATACACATAAGTTCCCCATGGAGTGGTGAAGGCAATCTTATACTGTTCTGATTCCTTTACCTTCACCTGATTATAACCTGAAAATCCTTCCATCATGGATAAGAGTTCACAACCAGTCACTCTCTGCAACATAGCTTCCATATTTGGCAGTGGATAATTATCCTTTAAAGAGGATACATTCAAGTTTCTAAAGTCAACACAAAGCCTAATATCACCATTCTTTTTCCTGACTGGGACAAGATTAGACACCCAAGTTGAATGTCTGATTAGCACAATTATTCCAGCTTCCCTAAGCTTTTTGAGTTCTTCTTGCATCTTTGGAGCTAAGGTAGGATTAATAGGTCTTTGCCTTTGTCTAAATGGCTTAGCTCCAGGCTTCAATGGGATCTCATGCTAGAATAGATCTTCCCTATAGGCTTTTAGGTCCTCATATGACCAAGCAAAAACATGTTTATACCTTTTCAGTAATGCAATCAGCATACTCCTGATGTGTGGTTTGAGCTGCTTACCAATATATACCTTCTTAGGGGCCTGAGATGTTCCCAAATTTATCTCTTCTAAATCCTCCTTATTTGTGGGAGATGTCTTTGTGACCAATTGGTCTCTATTGTCAAAAGCTCTTTCCAAAGCTACTAACCCTCTAGGGATCTTATTAGTCTTCAATTGAATTATCTCTTTTCCCACAAGAGTTTCTTTTCCATCTATAGTTTCTACAAAAGCTTAGAAATCAATTTCTTGATTCTCATATTCATCTATGCAGTGCAAAAATTTTAACAAATCCTTATCATCATTAAACACTTGCCAACTGCATATGTTCTCTGGTACTGCAGGCCTGATTTTAACTTCTACATTTGTAACATCTAACAAAGTGATGTCATCTGGCCTTATTGCGGCATGAGCTAATAAATCAGCCATAACATTCTTTGATCTCTCTACCCAGCCTATTGAAAATGCATCAAATAGTTTAATGGTATCCCAAACAGCATGCTTGTATTGTTTCAGTCTTTTGTTTTTTGAAGCATACCTATCTCTAATTTGGGATACAATCAGCTCAGAATCCCCAAATACTCTTAGCATTTTGATTCCATGTTTGAGAGCTATATTTAGGCCTAAGAGTAAAGCCTCATATTCTGCAATGTTGTTCGTGCAAACAAACCTCAGCAAGAAAGAGAATTTGAGGAGCTTACCATTTGGAGACAGAAAAACAACTCCAGCTCCAGAGCCTTCTTTTGCACAAGCTCCATCAAAATACATGGTCCATAAACCTTGCTGGTCCAGTTCTTCAATGCAGACATTTTTCTCTTTATCTTCTCTATCATCTAAGACAACCTTGAAGTTATCACAGTCAGTGTTTACAAAGCATATATGTTCCTCTGCTTCTTGGTCTTCCACTATCTATGATGATCTTTGTTCTCTGATTAGCTTAACATCCCTGCCATTCATTGGAATCATGGCATATGACAGGTCCAGCTGCATACTTCCACCAATTAGTGCTGCCCATCTTCTTGACAGCAACATACCATACTGTGGCTTGATGTCAACCACTATTATATTCATTTTATATCTCTTTTCAGGAAATGCTGCTAATTTGAAATCTACATCCTTCATGATTCCAATAACTAGTACCTCTTTGGCATCCATAGCATAACATTTTCCACATGCCTTGTCAATTTTCAATCTAGATTGTTGCATGATGGCTAAAGGCATGATATTTGTAGATGCTTCAGAGTCAAGCATACAATTTCTGATTATTTTTCCATTTATAACTAGGGATACATAAAATGGTTCCACTTGTGAAGGACACTTTGTCATAGTCACTCCTAAATAGACTTCAGGAGCCTCATCTTCTTCATTGCACATGACATGCTTCTCACCCTGGATTTGAACATTTTGTTTAGCTTGAAAAGGCACCCCTGAAATTAGGGATATTATCCTATTCTTGATCTCTTCCACTTTCATTAGTTCCATAAGTGGAACAGAGACTTTTACCTGGGATAAGACCTGAGCTGTATCAAATGGAGCATAATTTTGTATAACAGTTGTAGCTTGCTCCACAATCTTATTTTTATCCTAAACTGATTTAGCTTTTACCTTCATAGTTCCCTGATCATCATTCTTGTCTTGGGAACCTGTACTTTGATCTTCAGCCTGGGGGATTCTATTCTCTGGTCCTTGAGATTCATGACCTGTTCCATGTCTAAAATTCTGTTTATTATTACCCCACTACTTTTTTTGTGGTTCAATCTCCTTATGACCATGCACTGGCTGATCTGCAGAAACACCTTTTGGCTGATGTGGGCTGCTTATCTGAGCTTTACCTCTGAGATTGTAGTTACTCTTGACTTGGGCCACTGCTGCAGCTGTGAGGGCCCTAATTTCCTCATTAGAAGGTCGTTGTAAGCTACTCAGAAAATTGTGTGAGCTCTAAGCATACACATAGCTTTCTTCATTACCTTCATCATAAGAATCCTGCTGACAGGCCTGAATTCCATTATCTGTACTCTCATCAGCATCATAAAGAGGGTATCCACTGCTCATGGATAGCATATTAACATCATCATCTTGCACATAGTGTGGCTCATTGCATTCATTACAAGATGCAGCATTATCATACAAGGACTGAGCAATCATACACTGTGATTGTGAATGTGGCATCTGACAAATTATACACCATGGAGTATCATCAACAATATATATAGCTTTCTTTAGAGGATCAGGAGTTTCTTTGACATGTTGAATTCTTTGATTTGTGTTGTTATGTGGGAATACAGGCTTACCATTATGCCAATTGGTGTTATAAGGCATATCATGCAATGATGGTCTCTTTTCCTGCCTTTGGTAAACTTGCCTATCAGGACCTATCCCTTTTTCACTTCTAGCTAGTCTATAGCTTAGGTCCTTAATGACATTTGCCAATTTGTCTATCTTATCTTCAGGGGTAGATGTATTACCTTGAGTGTTTTGAGGCTTGTTTGGATTCTGCAGAATTTTCACATCATCCCCTCTATTTGTCTTGCCTGATGCTTTCCTGTTCTTCTCAATATTTATTGCAATTCTGAAAGCATCCCTGAGAGTAGCAAGACCTTTATCTCTTAATCCATATGCAGTCTTTGCATCAAAGGCATTGATATACAATATTATACACATTGGTTCATTTGGCCTCATGTGATGTGGCAGTTTGTTTAACACTTTAGTAAATCTTGCATTAAAATCTGCAACCTGCTCATTTGACCCTTTAGTGATACTGGTAAATTCATTTACAAAAAAGCTAGGGTCAGTTTTGTCACCATACTGCTCCTTGAACACCCTTTTAAAATCATCCCATGATGAAATACTCCAGTCAGGTAGATTCTTGTACCATTCTCTTGCCTCATCTACTAAAGATTGCATGAATGACTTCATGAAAACATCCTCATGTTCAACCTCAAAGTTATCCATGACATTTTGAAAAGCCTTTAGATGATCTTCTCCTGACACTGTGTTGTTTCCTAAAAATTTAGGCACTTGCAGCCTTAGATGCTTGTCAATGGGGTTAGGATACCCAAGAATACAATCAAATACTAGCTGTCTGAATCTATCTAGCTGCATGGGCTATCTGTCAAACTGATTAACATTGATATTTCTATTTGCATTCTGGTTTCTTACATTGTTCAGTGGTATCCTAGCATCATTCACATTTTGTCTTTCATCATTATGCTGATGTTGTACTTCATTTCTTTGCTGATGTCTCTGCACATTTGCATTCTCAAGGGTAGGAATTGAATCATTTTGGGTAGTCCTTAAAGCTTGCACTTTTTGCCTCATGTCATCTCTGATTTTCATGGCTTGTAGATATTCTAGTTTTGCTCTCATATTTCTGATCTCTTCAGCTAACTGTTCTTCTTTAGGCATAGAGGTAGATGGTCTCATACCATTATGGTCATCATCTTCATCATCCCTCAGAGACTCTACCTCTTCAAACCTTTCACTAGGGTCTAGAAATGGGTGTTCTTGGAACACCTCTGACCTCATTCTCACGCTACCACCCTGTTGCCTCTCATATGCACCATGAATATCAGCTTCTACATTTGAAAAGTAAGGCGCATGCTGTCCTGATGGCCTAGGGTTATCTTGCATATCATCATTTTTTCTGGGGGAACCCTCATGACTGACTGAGATAGCTCCCTTTCTTCTGTACATCATTCTTCTTGTTACTGGTAACTCTTCAAATAAAGGATTATGTTGGGATCTTCTCCCTTGCATATAAATTTTACTTTGACTAGTTGGGAGATTACTTCAGAGTCGCCACCTATTACTAGGAATTGTTTTCTTTTGTAAATTAGGGTTCTTTCACTCATTCCCCAGTAGAGTCACCAATTTCTGTTAGTTTTTTCCCAGACTGGATGCTTACTCCCAGATTTCCCTAAAAGGTATCCATCAATGATCAACAGGATCTCTGGGCCAGGGGCCAACAGTGTAGGAGATAGACTCTATATTTTATCTCCTCTTCTTCTTCAGGCTCTGCAAAACCTAGGGGGGTATTCCCTACTCAACATCCATGAGGATATGCATACAAAGGTTGGGATGCTGACAGAAAGCAGATAAGTCCTCTTGTAAGTAGACCAAAACTGTAAGATAAGAGCAAAGGGGCTAGCTTTGGGCCTATTTGCAGTTGTAGACAGAGGACTTGGATCTTAAAACTAATTCTATTGTCCTAATGGTTGTTTTGGATGCAAAGCTGGACATGGTATATAACACAAACACAAAGCTAGATCGGTGCCTATCCAGGGCCTAGAGTCAGTAGACATACACCTGTGAATGATATGCATGAACAACTGAAACTAGATTTCAGGGGGATACATATGATACCTACCTTACAGATATCTCCCAATACAGAGTGTTAAGCTATCTATACTTATGGCATCCCTACTGCAGTATACCCTTCCCAATGTTTAATCTAAAAATAGTTTAATCTACCCCTTGAGCAGAAGTTAAAAGATCAAACATTCAACACAGGAATTCTATGTTCTAGAGTTTCAGACATTCCTTAAATATCCAGACTCAGAAGAAAGATACATGCAATACTGGAGACAGAATTAGCACAACACATGCAAACATAGCATTATTCATATAAGATTAACCATGAAATCAGTGGATTCATGCAAAAACATACAACAGGAGATACATAAACTCACAAGTTTTGCTGCACAGAGCAACCAAATCAGCTGTATTGCATTACAGAGCCAAAATGTTCAACTTTCAACAACCACAAAAAATGGTAACACAGTCTGCCTATATCAGCCAGAAAGTGTACCTCTAGCAATTAATTACATGGCTTTGACAAAAATCTGCCAGATACATCCTTTAGGAGGAATGGTGCTCAGAAGTTATTGCTGCAATAGGCAAGAGAGTAGACAAGGGTGGCCTCGAGCCCTGTGCCACCATCCGGGAGTCTTCACGCCAAAAATCAGGTACATGACTGTTCAACAACTCGCCCACGCCTTAGCACAGAGTCGCCATTGATGGCTCAACCACCCGTAGCCACCGAGAAAATAGTCGCAGCACTCAAAAAAGGATTTCCCGCCAAAACACGTTTCATTGTGGGTTCAAA
Organism: Cunninghamia lanceolata; assembly: GCA_027924645.1. Classification (NCBI taxonomy): domain Eukaryota; kingdom Viridiplantae; phylum Streptophyta; class Pinopsida; order Cupressales; family Cupressaceae; genus Cunninghamia; species Cunninghamia lanceolata. The sequence continues at coordinate 9,459,709 of BSBN01000837.1, read as the reverse complement.
TTAATACAGGGAGATTAATCCCACATGCATGGCGTGGAGAGCCTTCTAGCAGTTTAAAAGCATGGCCACGAGCATAATAGGCATCAAGCGCTTTTGCCATGCTCGACACACGCCTTTCTCTCCAAAAGCCCATCAGCCAAACTTCTACCATCGGCTCACCCCAAAAAACTCTTGCCGACCTCAATAGTCTCGCCGATCGAACACTACACTCCCCTCCATTGGCTAGAGAAGAACCATCGGACCAACTCTCCAGACCTACACCGATAGTATGAGTCTCCCCGATGACCAGCTCGCACCTCGTTAGCGATTACCAGTCCACCCTTCCCCTCCATCGATATGACCAAAGCCATTGGCGAAGCAAAAAACCCCTCGGCCGACACAACCAATCACGCCAATGAACAACTCCCGAAAGCCTCCAACATTCCCATCGGCCAGAGAAGAACCATCGGCCTAGCCAAAAGATCCTTCGTCGACAACACAAGTCACCCCGATGGTCCTTCGACAACCTCACCTTCCTCGGCAAGACATAGACCATCGGCATAACAAAAATAACACTCGCCGATAGCACCAGTCACTTCGATAAGGCCAAAAACATAATGCTTTGAACCATTGAACCGGTTCAAGCAGATGGTTCAACCGAAAAGTTCAATGCTGATTGGATCAAAAAGACAAGCAAAGGATATACTTACTGAAAATACGGAACCAAAGCCCTTGAACCGTTGAACCTTGAACCATTGAACCTTGAGAAAAGGGTTCAAGCAGGTGGTTCAACGGCACAATCAGAGCACTTCAGAAAGAACTTTCGCCGAAATGCCAAGTACTCTGATGAACAAAAAGACTTAGGGCTTAAAAGGAAAAAACCCTCCAACATCTGCGTTCAATTCCAGACCAAAATGAGTGCCAACATCACTTTTTTGGGGCTTGAAACTTTCATCTTGGCCCTCAAAATAACAATTTAGTGTTTTTCTATCATTTTGTAATTCTATCACTTTATTATTCTAAATTGCTTTTACTCTATTATTCTATTATTCTATCATTCTTTCATTATATTATTTGATATATCTATTATTCTATCATTATTTCATTCTATTAGTCTATAATTCTATAACTATCATTCTACAATTCTATTAGAAACATTATTTCACTCTACCATTCAATAATTCTTTCATTCTATTATTTTGTTATTTTATTATTATATTATTCTACAATTTTGTTATCCTATATTTCTTTCATTGTATCATTCCATACTTGTATCATTATATTTTCATACAAATATAGTATTCTATCACTCTTTCATTCAATCATTCTATTATTTTATTATTCTATAATTCTATTGTTGTTTAATTCTATCATTCTATTATTTTATAGACCTATTATTCTATAAGTCTATCATTCTTTCATTTTATCGTTCTATAATTCTATTTTTTTATTCTATAAATATATTATTCTATCATTCATTCAATTGTTATATTATTTTGTTATTCTAGTATTCTACAAGACTATTTTTCTACCAATGTTTCATTCTATTATTCTATTATTCTATCATTATATTATTCTATAAATCTTTTATTCTATCATTGTTTCATTCTACCATTCTATAATTCTATCATTCTTTCATTCTACAATTCTATTATTCTATCATTGTTCCATTCTATGATTTGATTATTAATCTATTATTCTACTATTATATCTTTCTTTCATTCTTTCATTTTATAATTCTATCATTCTATTTTATATAAATCTATTATACTATCATTCTATAATTTTATCATTCTATTATCATATAAATTCTTTATTCTATCATTGTTCCCCTCTATCATTCTACAATTCTATTATTCCTTCATTCTATCCATTTATAAATCTATCATTCTATTTATTTTATAAGTTTGATATTCTACAATTCTGTTAATCTTTCATTTTTTCATTCTATCATTCTATTATAGTATCATTAGTCAATCCTAACATTCTATTATTATATAAATCTAATGTTATATCATTCTTTCATTCTACCATTCTCTTATTTTATTATTCTATGATTCTATGATTCTCTCATTCTCTCGTTCTATTATTTCATAAATATATTATTCCATCATTGTTTCATTCTATCATTCTATTATTCTTTAAATCTATTGTTCTATCATTATTTTATTCTGTTATTCTACAACTCTATTATTCTATCATTCTTCCATTCTATCATTCTATAATTATATGATTCTATTATTCTATAATTATATGATTATATTATTTTATAAATTGATTATTTTATAATTCTTTCATTCTCTCATTCTATTATTCTACCATTGATGCATTCTATCATTCTATAATTACATCAAATATATTATTATATAAATCTATTTTTATTTTATTCTATCATTTTTTTATTCTACAATTCTATCATGCAGTTATTATATAAATCTATTATTATATGATTATTTTAATTTATCATTCTGTACTTATATTATTCTATCATTCTGTTGTTCTAATATACTTTTCATTCTATTAAATTCTATGGTTATATGATTCTATTATTCTATAAATCTAGTATTTTATCATTCTATTATCCTACAATTATATTTTTTTATCTTTCTTCCATATATCATTCTATAATTCTATCATTCTTTTATTATATAATTTTATGATTCTATTATTCTATGAAATTATTGTATCATTCTTTGATTCTATTATTTTATAATTATATAATTATTTTATTTTGTAACTCAATTATTTTTTCGTTTTATAATTTTTTTTTTTGATTGGTAAGAGGCCGAAGCCATTAATATATAAAGTCATTTAGAAAAAATATAGCTCTGTTCAGTGCGGGCACCGGTAGGAAAGAACAGAGTGAAGAAAACCTCCGGTCTAGCCCAGGACTTTAGCAGTCCAGTACATACTGTCTATATACACAGGGTCAAGCCCTTTAAGGAAACATAATTCTTTTACAATTGCTGAGAAAGATATACAGATATGGCCTTTCTTTAGATATCCTTATTCTGAATGTTTTTAGGCACTTCGCCTCTTGGGAAGACCTTCATGGATGATATTGAAGGGGCATCTTATATCTTTCTCTTGTCTAACCTGAAACCACATAAGGCTACCACTTCTTTTCGCATGTTAGCTATACAAAATCAAAACATTCAATCTACTACAAATATCTGTTAGTTCTTAAAATCTTTGCTTTGAGAAGAGAAGAGAAAATACTTGATTGTTGCCAAGTTTGTCAAAATTATACACTTTGCATATTAACAAGTGTAACCTACTGTGTGTGTCTTCATTATATCAGATAATCAATGAATCTTTGATAGGCAAACCTAGATAAATGCTTGTGGAATTAAATGGTTATAAAATGTATACCCGTCTAGTGAGACTGTAAGCAATATTAAATAGCCAAGTGCACAGCCCTCCTGTAGAGTTTTAGAGGGATTTTAAAATCCTTCTGTAAGGTTAGCCTTTAGTAGTAATACATATGCCATCAGCCCCTTTATTGGCCAAGGAGTCAGCTTCTCTATTACCTTCCCTATATATATGGTTAAATGTGCACCTTTTAAAAGAAGTAGTGAGGTCTAGGGCAGTAGACAGAAGGGGAATTTAGTCTCCAATTGGGCATGCTACCTTTGCGTAAGGTGTTAATGATAATTGCTGAGTCTCCTTCTACTTCAACTTTTTCAATTTTTAGGTCTTTGCAAATTTTCAGACCTTCAATTAGAGCAGTTAGTTCTACTATATTGTTTGATGCTTCTCCTAGAGGTTTGGCCAGGGTTGCTAAAGTTTTCTCCTCAGAGTCATGAATTATACAACCTATACCTGCTACTCCTGGGTTGCCCCTAGATGCCCCGTCAAAATTAAGCTTGAACCAACCTTCTTGAGGAGGTTACCACTTACATTCTTGTCTCTTATTGGTGGTGTTAAGGCTGCCTGGACCCATGAAAGAGGGCAATTTTAATCCTATCCACTTCCCACACATCTTTTCATCCCAATGAGACATTGATGTATCTTTTTTAGGGTTGCTAAGCACCCTACTATTGACAATTTCTATGATAACGGCTTCAATTTTACTAATAAGCTATTCATAAGATAGTTTACTTTCTTTGAATATCCTTCTATTCCTTTCTTTCCAAATTTCTCATATCATAATTGATGGGGTAATTGTCCATAACATATTGTAGATGCTTTATTTGTGCGAATCAAACCAACACTGGAATAGGTTTAGTATCTTATTGGGAAGAGCTGTAATCCATCCTAACTTATTGTTTAGCCCGTACCAGCATTTATTAGAGAATTGGTAGTTGAGAAGAATATGATCCACTGTTTCTTGCTCCTTTTCACAAAGGGGGCACCTGCTAGGCCCTTCGAAACCCATCTTTGTGAACCTATCCACTGTTAAAATTTTCTTTTGTAAGGCCAGCCATGAAAACATCCCAGCTTTTGGAAGATAGTTCTTATCCCAACAAAGTCTCATTGGGATCTCTAATTTTGGTCTGAGCTGTTGTTTGATTAAGAGTTTATAACCATCCTTAGTTTTATAGTTTCCTAATTTGGCCCCATCCCAAACCAGTCTATCTGATCCTCCTTTGAAGGAAACCTTTCTGTTATTAAGGATGTCTATCAATCTCTTTTTTTCATCATTCTGAAGGTTCATGTTTTCCAAAGATTTCTAATTCCAGTCCCAGCTTTCCCCATTATTGGGGAAATCTATGTAATCTTTTACTTGCTTTCCCCATTGGGCTTCTAGGATTCTTTTAGCATTCTCTAAGTTACCCAAACTACTTATTGTCTCAAACCCTCCCCAAGAGTCATCCCAAAAAAGTGCTTGATTTCCATCACCTAGATTCTAGGTCAGTTTGTCCATAATGAGCTTTCTGCATTCCATCATGAAATTCCATAGGCGAGAGCCTTTAGGGGAATTGGCCATTCTAAATAGGAAGGTCAATTCCTCACCTCTAAGGTATTTGTGTCTAAGGATTTTAACCCACTTTAAATTAGGTTGATGATACATTTTCCAAACAAGTTTAGCACCTAATGCCTTATTCTGCTCCTTGAGATTTTTCAAACCCAAACCACTCTCCTCTTTTGGTCTACATACTTTATCTCACGCAACAAGTGCCATTTTCTTCTTATTCTCTGAGCCCTACCATAGGAAAGTTCTAAAAGTTTTATTGATTTCTTCATGTTTTTCCACTGGTAGATTCATACAGGATAATTGATAAACTGGGATACCTGAGAGAACCGCATTTAGCATTGTGACTTTGCCTGCTAAAGAAAGCCACTTGCCTTTCCAAGATTCCACTTTTTTATTGATCTTGGAAGTGATATGGTCCCAAGAGCAGTAGTCTTGTTGCTTTCCCCCATAGGTATACCTAAATATTTACATGGCATTTCCCCTTTTTTGAAAGATAAAATTCTACATATTTCCTTTTCAATTTCTGGCTCAGTATTGAAGAAATAAATTGTTGATTTATCAGCATTCACCTCTTGTCCAGAGGCCTTACAATAAGAGTCCAAAATTTCTTTGAACGCCTTAGCTTCTTTGATGCTACCTGAACCAAAGAGCATAGTATCATCTACAAACTGTTGATGGGTTGTAGGATCTACACCCAAGGTGATTTTGATTCCCTAAACCTTCCCTTCTACCCTTGCCTTGGTGATCATTCTCCCTAGAACTTCTACCATTATAATAAAGAGAAAAGGGGAGATGGGGTCCCCTTGTCTCAATCCTCTTGAGACGCTAAAAAAACCTTCAGGTGTTCCGTTGACTAATACTAAAAACTTGGGGTTAGAAATGCATGCGTAAGTGAGGTTTATCCATTGTTTAGAAAAATTGAAGGCTTCTAAAGTTTTACAGAGGAAAAGCCAATCAACCTTGTCATAGGCTTTACTGATGTCTAATTTGATTAGCATACTGGGCTTTTTATTTTGCTGTATAGAATGAATGGCTTCTTGGGCTATAATAATTCCATCAAATATGGATCTCCCAGGTACAAACCTTGTTTGCTTGTCACTTATAATATCTGGCAAAACTGTCTGAATTATGTTAGCTAAGGTTTTAGTTAGAATCTTGTATATAGTATTACATAGAGAGATAGGTCGCAAATCCCCTAGATTGTCTAGCTTCTCTTTTTTTGGTATGAGAGAAAGAAATGTATTATTTACTTCTTTTAAAAGACTACTAGAATTTCTTACTCCTTCTAAAGCATCGCCTATTTCATCTCCTATGAAGTGCCAGCATCTCTGAAAAAATAATGCTGGAAAGCCATCTAGCCCCGGAGCTTTGTCCGGCTTCATTAGAGAGATCGCCAGTTTAATCTCAGTTTTAGTAAATTTACCATTGAGGTTTTTATTTTGATCCTCTGAGATAATCCTTGGAATGTCTTTCAGTATGGCTTGTTGAAGCAGCCAATTCAATCCTTCCTGATTGTTAATAATGTCCTCAAAATACCTAACCGCTTCATATGCAATTTGTTTAGGATCTTCGATCCAAGAATTATTCACATCTTTAATTTTAAAGATCTTGTTGACATTTCTGTGTGCTTTCATGCTATTGTGGAAGAACTTAGTGTTCTTATCACCCGCTTCTAGCCAAGTCTCTCTGGACTTTTGTCACCAGAATATTTCCTCTTTGGCTAGGATATCTTCATATTCTATTTTCAGTTGTTTTTCTTTTGCATAAGATTCCGCATCCATGCCTTTAGTTATCACACTTTTGTTGAGGTTTTCAAGTTCCTCTTCTAACTTAGATTTGATTTTGAAGATATTACCAAACTTAGTCTTATTCCAGTTAAGAAGCTTACATTTGATAGTTTTTAATTTGGATACTAAACAGAAAAGCTTAGATCTTGAGACTCTAGTTTCTTTCCACCATTGTTCAATTAAGGTTACAAGGTTATTATCCTTGACCCACATCTGTTCAAATTTGAAGGGGCATCGTTTAGGTTGGCAGTCTTCAGATAGACTAAGCTAGACTGGGTAGTGATTGGAGCTTGAGTATGGTAAGATCTCAGCCTTCAGAATAGAAGATAGTTGTGCCCAGTTGCCCCAGATCAGAAATCTATCCAATTTTTCTGCAATATTGCTAAAGCCCTTCCTTCTATTGTTCCAAGTAAAACCTTCTTGTGCAGTTTTGATTTCCAATAAATTGTTCTTAAGAACCCAATCCTTAAAGTCCATAGCTGCTATTGATAACCTGACAGATCCTCCTAGCTTTTCTTTAGGGTCTAGGATCGCATTGAAATCTCTACCCAAAACACAAACTTGATCTTGTAAGGTACCCAAAAATTGTTCTATTTCTTTCTAGACTAATCTCTTATCTTGGTTCTAGGAGGGACCATAGATGTTAATAAGACAGAACTGTAGATTACTTCTGATGCTTCTAATGTCTCCTGCCATCCAATTCTTTTTGTAGCTTATTACTGAGAATGAAACCATTCTAGGATCCCAAATTACCCCAAGGCCCCCTGAGGCACCCTCTGCTGGGACTCCTGCTAGTTCCCATATTCCAAGCTTCCTATTTAGATTGTCTATCTCATCTTTATTTAGTTTAGTTTCTTGAATCATTAGTATGTCTGGTTTTGTGTTAGTTAGACAGCATTTTATGATACGCTGTTTGTTAGGGGCGTTGAGACCCCTAACATTCCAAGTATGTACTCTCATGGTACCGTGGGAAGGCACTTCCCCTTCCCTGCATAGAGCATTGTGGTGATCTTGGTCTGATTAGAAGCCTTTCTTGCTTTCTCTCTTAGTTCCAATATTGATTTCCTTCCCCTTTTCTTGTTGCTTTTGGCACAGTCTGGGGTATCCTTACTGAAGTCAGTTATGGCAATGCCCAGCCGTAGTTCTGCTTCATCCACCACTTTGTCTCCTTGATCTTTTGGGTCCTTTGTCTACCTTTTCTCCCATTCTTCAATTTCTAGAATCTTGGAGATAAGCTTTTCTTTCTCTTTGTTGGCTACCTCAATTACCTCTTCCTTTATTGTCTTATCGAGGATCTCATCGCAAAGCCTTTCTAGATCCAAATGGTAGTCCTTAACAATAGGTTCCTTTAGGTGCTCAAAATCTTTATGGTTTCCTCTTGATTCAAAAGTGTTTGGAACCCATTCTGGGGTCTCTAAGGCCTCTGGGTTTACACTTCCTTCTATGTTTGTAGGGATATTTCTTCTACCTACTTCTGAAAATACTTCCCCGTCCTCTAGTTCCAATTTCTCTTTAACAAACTGTGTTTCATCAATCTGGTTCAGAGGCCCTATCGTAGTAGAAATTTCTTTGCCTGAACTAGATTGTGCATGGTTCATCTCCTGTGTGGTTACCTCAATGTTGAGATTTTGGGACACTTCCTTTGGTTTCTAGCATTTCTTCGACTGCGCTGATAGCACCCTCAAGGCCTGATCTTGTCCAGATGGATCCTTATTAGCGTTGGAGTGCTTTTTGACAAGAGGAGCAGTATTCTTCTGATAATCCACTATAAAACCGCCACTATTCTTATTGAATTTGATTTTGACCCCCGCATGCTGAGGAGTAGATTTCATCTCCGTAGGCCTCTTTGGGATTCTGTGGCTAGTGTTTATACCCAAGGGGCCATGGTGGAAGGCTGTCTTGATACAATATTTGGCCAGATTAGTGTTTATTTCCAGGGGTTCTAGGTTTTTAGTGCCTAAGTCTATTTTGACTAATAGGAGCACATCAGAGTGAGACAAGAAATCTTTCTCCAATCCTATGAACTCTCCCAGGTGATTCCCAATATCCCTTAAGATTTTGCTATGTGTGAGCTCAACTGGAAAATTTGGTAACTTGACCCATCTAACTATTTTTAGTTTCAGTTTACTGGGATCAAAATTAGGTGTCTAGTCTTGATACTCAAAACCATGACCCTTATAAAACAAACTTCTACTGTTGAGCTTTTACAGACAATGAAAATGAAATCTTCAGCAATGATAGTGGTACTTACCTAGTCTTTGTAGAGGCCTTGGATCCATTCTGCAATATCCTTTACTGATTGCCTTATTCCACCCCAGTGAATATAGAGGCCATGAGTTTTACAATGCATCCCCAAACCATCTGTATAGATATTTCTGATGTCTATCGATACCCTCTTCTCTTGTGCTTCCAAAGTTTGATGACACCCCGGGCTAATTCGTGGATTTGATCACTGGGTTATGGGGTTTGCTTGATCATAAATTCTTACCAGATCCTTACTTTTCCCATGAGTGTATGGAGCTAAATTGTTAGATTTAGGGTTCTTGGAGATTTGCCCTTAGTAGGGTGCTCTGAAGTTCTCCCTGTTACCTATATGGGGATTTGCCTTTGCATATGTGATTCTGGGGCTTGGTTTTAAAAAACCCTCCGCATATTTTTGTCTTGGATTAGCAAGGTAGGGGGTAGGAGGAGGTTGTCGAGCATTGCACCTTTTTTCCTCCCGACCTAGACTGGTGCGATTTGCTCCTGTTGCAAATGCTGGAGTGGTTGTGGTAATTGGGATAGCCCAAATTCCTAACCCTCTGGCTTGAGCTATTCCTCTAAATGTTGCCTTTGCCCTAACTCCCCTCTACTGCCTTCTGCTCTTCACCATTTGCCAACCCTGTTCATTAGGAAGATGCGGAGGGGGAGCCCAGCCCCCGTAGACCATTTTCTCCTTGTCTGCGTTTATTCACATTTTCGCAGCAGAATGTTCTTGCCAATCTATCCTATGCCAATGTATGTTAGTCTGGAGTTATCATAGTCATAGGAGTAATGAAACTTCTATCCCAGATCGCCTTCCCTGATTCTCAGATTTGGAGTGATGCTCAATTGTAGTTATCGATCCGTATCTAAATATATCTTGCTGGTGCTGAATACCCCCAGCCTTTTAGATTGTTTGGTGGAATTGTGCGTCCAGTAGGTGATTTCTGAATGGCTTAGTAACTTAGGTCGCTACTCCTAGAAATGCCCTTCAGCGATACGAAATGCCAAGTAAAAGGATTGCCCCCAAGCCGGAAGGGAAACTTGACCTATCCCTATGGTGTGACTAGTTTTTGATGTCTATTTTCCTCTATCTTCCAGTGCCGACTAAGCACCCAATTTCCACGGATTTTGATCTTCCTGTCTGGATAAAGATATAGTTAATGTTCACTCATAGCAAACTTCAACCACACTATGCTCAATATCCGTGTTGAAGACACCCTATAATATCTTGTTGAACTTGGTCTTCCTTTAAGCAGCCTGTAACCCTAGCAGCAGTCTGAATTTCTTCATAAACTCATCACAAATCTACCTAAGGACATTCGCTCTTCTTCCCAGCAGTTCGCCCAAGGCTGAAGATGATTCCAAAACATACAATGAATCTCCAATGATGGGCTGATAAAGAAGGATGATATCTGCTATTATATTTCTGCCCTAACCCTAGGGCACCTGCTGTAGGTATTTCCCAAATCTGCATTAGGACAAATCACCTTCTTTGGCTGATCACTGCAATTTCCTCTTGCTGACTGCTCTTCTTTTATTCTAGCTATCTCTACAGTTCTAGTCACCACTTGTTTTAATCACTGTATATTGTTTTTTTTTTTAAACTAATTATCGGATCAAATTTTTACTTCATTCTCTACTCTTCCAATTTTTTTTCAAACACTATTAATTTGAATAATATAAATTGTCTAAAATTAATTTTTGTGTTGTTGCTATATGCGGTTTGAAAAAAAAAAAATTAGGATCTGCATTCATACACCGTTAGTGTAAACCTGCACTCGCCATGTTAGGAGAATAAGAAAATACCTATAAAAAATCTGAAAAAAAAACCCTAGAGATTTAAACTATATAGAAACCTAAGAATAGAAATGTTAAACAAATCTAAATGCAAGGCCTAATGGTAAGAAAAATAAAGTATTACAAGTCTAAAATCAAAAAATCTTCCCTGATGAGGACTCAAAGGCTTGGTATTTTCCTGAAGGAGTTGCAGAAAAGATCGCAGAAGTTTTGTGCGCAGATGCCCATTTTATAATTTTATTATTATATTATTTTATAAATCTATTTTTTATCATAATATAATTCTTTTATTCTATAATTCTATTATTCTTTAAATCTATTATTATATCATTCTATAGTTCTATAATCTTATTATTCTATTATTCTTAAATTATAGTATTCTATTATTCTATCATTCTATAAAACTATTATTCTATCATTCTTGCATTCTATTATTCTATCATTCTTTGATGCAGGAACTTCTGGAGATCATAACATTTGACTCAGATGTGGGTTTTCTACGAGATTTTATGGGTGCATGTGTTATGAGGTGGAAAGTGGTTTCGCAACCGACCCTAGTGGGTTGGACCCCGTCTTGGCACTTTTTCGGGGCTTGAAACTTTCATCTTGGCCCTCAAAATAGCAATTTAGTGTATTTCTATCATTTTGTAATTCTATCACTTTATTATTCTAAATTGCTTTTACTCTATTATTCTATTATTCTATCATTCTTTCATTATATTATTTGATATATCTATTATTCTATCATTATTTTATTCTATCAGTCCATAATTCTATAACTATCATTCTACAATTCTATTAGAATCATTATTTCACTCTACGATTCAATAATTCTTTCATTCTATTATTTTGTGATTTTATTATTATATTATTCTACAATTTCGTTATCCTATATTTCTTTCATTATATCATTCCATAGTTGTATCATTATATTATCATACAAATATAGTATTCTATGAATCTTTCATTCAATTATTCTATTATTCTATAATTCTATGGTTGTTTAATTCTATCATTCTATTATTTTATAAACCTCTTATTCTATAAGTCTATCATTCTTTCATTTTATCATTCTATAATTGTATTTTTTTGTTCTATAAATCTATTATTCTATCATTCATTCTATTGTTATATTATTTTGTTATTCTAGTATTCTACAAGACTATTTTTCGACCAATGTTTCATTCTATTATTCTATTATTCTATAAATCTTTTATTCTATCATTGTTTCATTCTACCATTCTATAATTCTTTCATTCTTTCATTCTTTCATTCTACAACTCTATTATTCTATCATTCTTCCATTCTATAATTTGATTATTAATCTATTATTCTACTATTATATCATTCTTTCATTCTTTTATTTTATAATTCTATCATTCTATTTTATATAAATCTATTATATTATCATTATATAATTTTATAACTCTATTATCATATAAATGCTTTATTCTATCATTGTTCCCTTCTATTATTCTACAATTCTATTATTCCTTCATTCTATCCATTTATAATTCTATCATTCTATTATTGATTAAATCTATTATACTATCATTCTATAATACTATAATTCTATAATTTTATAAATCTTTTATTCAATCATTCTATATATCTATTATTCTACAATTTAAATATTCTATCACTCTTCCATTCTATAATTATATAATTATATAATTCTATTATTCTACAATTACATTACTACATCATTCTTTCATTATATCATTTTATTATTCTATTATTCTGTCATTTTATAATAACTTCTAGATTATTCTATAAGTGTGATATTCTACAATTCTATTAATCTATCATTTTTTCATTCTATCATTCTATTATAGTATCATTATTTAATCCTAACATTCTATTATTATATAAATCCAATTTTATATCATTCTTTCATTCTACCATTCTCTTATTTTATTATTCTAGGATTCTATTATTCTCTCATTCTCTCGTTCTATCATTCTATTATTTCATAAATATATTATTCCATCATTGTTTCATTCTATCACTCTATTATTCTTTAAATATATTGTCCTATCATTATTTTATTCTATCATTCTACAACTCTATTATTCTATCATTCTTTCATTCTATCATTCTATCATTATATGATTCTATTATTCTATAATTATATGATTATATTATTCTATAAATCTATTATTTTATAATTCTTTCATTCTCTCATTATATTAGTCTATAATCTATTATTCTACCATTCATGCATTCTATCATTCTATAATTACATCATTATATTATTATATAAATCTATTTTTATTTTATTCTATCATTTTTTTATTCTACAATTCTATCATGTAGTTATTATATAAATCTATTATTATCTCACTATTTTAATTTATCATTCTGTAATTATATTATTCTATCATTCTGTTGTTCTAATATTCTTTTCATTCTATCAAATTCTATGATTATATGATTCTATTATTCTATAAATCTAGTATTTTATCATTCTATCATTCTATTATTCTACAATTATATTATTCTATCTTTCTTCCATATATCATTCTGTAATTCTATCATTCTTTTATTATATATTTTTATGATTCTATTATTCTATGAATATTATTGTATCATTCTTTCATTCTATTATTTTATTTTATAACTCAATTATTTTTTCATTTTATAATTTTATTATTATATTATTTTATAAATCTATTTTTTTATCATTAGATAATTCTTTTATTCTTTTATTCTATTATTCTATAAATCTATTACTATATCATTCTATAGTTTTATAATCTTATTATTCTATTATTCTTCAATTATAGTATTGTATTATTCTATCATTCTTTCATTCTATTATTCCATCGTTCTTTAATGCAGGAACTTCCAGAGATCATAACTTTTGACTCGAATGTGGGTTTTCTACGAGATTTTACGGGTGGATTTGTTATGAGGTGGAAAGTGGTTTTGCAACCAACCCTAGTGGGTTGGACCCCATCTTGGCACTTTTTTGGGGCTTGAAACTTTCATCTTGGCCCTCAAAAAAGTAATTTAGTTTTTTTCTATCATTTTGTAATTCTGTCACTTTATTATTCTAAATTGCTTTTACTCTATCATTCTATTATTCTATTATTCTACAATTCTATTATTCCTTCATTCTATCCATTTATAATTCTATCATTCTATTATTAATTAAATCTATTATACTATCATTCTATAATACTATAATTCTATAATTTTATAAATCTTTTATTCAATCATTCTATATATCTATTATTCTACAATTTAATTATTCTATCACTCTTCCATTCTATAATTCTATCATTCTATTATTCTACAATTCCATTACTATATCATTCTTTCATTATATCATTTTATTATTCTATTATTCTGTCATTTTATAATAGCTTCTAGATTATTCTATAAGTTTGATATTCTACAATTCTATTAATCTTTCATTTTTTCATTCTATCATTCTATTATAGTATCATTATTTAATCCTAACATTCTATTATTATATAAATCTAATGTTATATCATTCTTTCATTCTACCATTCTCTTATTTTATCATTCTATGATTCTATTATTCTATTATTCTCTCGTTCTATCATTCTATTATTTCATAAATATATTATTCCATCATTGTTTCATTCTATCATTCTATTATTTTTTAAATATATTGTTCTATCATTATTTTATTCTATCATTCTACAACTCTATTATTCTATCATTATTTCATTCTATCATTCTATAATTATATGATTCTATTATTCTATAATAATATGATTATATTATTCTATAAATCTATTATTTTATCATTCTTTCATTCTCTCATTCTATTATTCTATAATCTATTATTCTACCATTCATGCATTCTATCATTCTATAATTACATCATTATATTATTATATAAATCTATTTTTATTTTATTCTATCATTTTTTTATTCTACAATTCTATCATTCAGTTATTATATAAATCTATTATTATATCATTATTTTAATTTATCATTCTGTAATTATATTATTCTATCATTCTGTTGTTCTAATATTCTTTTCATTCTATCAAATTCTATTATTATATGATTCTATTATTCTATAAATCTAGTATTTTATCATTCTATCATTCTATTATTCTACAATTATATTATTATATCTTTCTTTCATATATTATTCTATAATTCTATCATTCTTTTATTATATTATTTTATGATTCTATTATTCTATGAATATTATTGTATCATTCTTTCATTCTATTATTTTATAATTATATAATTATTTCATTTTGTAACTCAATTATTTTTTCATTTTATATATTTATTATTATATTATTTTATAAATCTATTTTTTATCATTATATAATTCTTTTATTCTGTTATTCTATTATTCTTTAAATCTATTATTATATCATTTTATAGTTCTATAATCTTACTATTCTATTATTCTTAAATTATAGTATTCTACTATTCTATCATTCTATAAAACTATTATTCTATCATTCTGTCATTCTATTATTCTATCATTCTTTGATGCAGGAACTTGCAGAGATCATAACTTTTGATTCGGATGTGGGTTTTCTAGGAGATTTTATGGGTGGATTTGTTATGAGGTGGAAAGTGGTTTCGCAACTAACCCTAGTGGGTTGGACCCCGTCTTAGCACTTTTTCATGGCTTGAAACTTTCATCTTGGCCCTCAAAATAGCAATTTAGTGTTTTTCTATCATTTTGTAATTCTATCACTTTATTATTCTAAATTGTTTTTACTCTATTATTCTATTATTATATCATTCTATTATTCTTTCATTATATTATTTGATATATCTATTATTCTATCATTATTTCATTCTATTAGTCTATAATTCTATAACTATCATTCTACAATTCTATTAGAATCATTATTTCACTCTACCATTCAATAATTCTTTCATTCTATTATTTTGTTATTTTATTATTATATTATTCTAAAATTTTGTTATCCTATACTTCTTTCATTCTATCATTCCATAGTTGTATCATTATATTATCATACAAATATAGTATTCTATCACTCTTTCATTCAATCATTCTATTATTTTATTATTCTATAATTCTATTGTTGTTTAATTCTATCTTTCTATTATTTTATAAACCTATTATTCTATAAGTCTATCATTCTTCCATTTTATCATTCTATAATTATATGTTTTTATTCTACAAATCTATTATTCTATCATTCATTCTATTGTTATATTATTTTGTTATTCTAGTATTCTACAAGACTATTTTTCTACCAATGTTTCATTCTATTATTCTACCGTTATACTATTCTATAAATCATTTATTCTATCACTGTTTCATTCTACCATTCTATAATTCTAATATTGTTTCATTCTACAATTCTATTATTCTATCATTTGATTATTAATCTATTATTCTACTATTATATCATTCTTTCATTCTTTCATTTTATAATTCTACCATTCTATTTTATATAAATCTATTATAATATCATTCTATAATTTTGTCATTCTATTATCATATAAATACTTTATTCTATCATTGTTCCCTTCTATCATTCTACAATTCTATTATTCCATCATTCTATCCATTTATAATTCTATCATTCTATTATTAATTAAATCTATTATACTATCATTCTATAATACTATAATTCTATAATTTTATAAATCTTTTATTCAATCATTCTATATATCTATTATTCTACAATTTATTATTCTATCACTCTTCCATTCTATAATTCTATATTTCTATCATTCTATTATTCTAAAATTCTATTACTATATCATTCTTTCATTATATCATTTTATTATCCTATTATTCTATCATTTTATAATAAATTCTAGATTATTCTATAAGTTTTATATTCTACAATTCTATTCATTTTTCATTTTTTCATTCTATCATTCTATTATAGTATCATTATTTAATCCTAACATTCTATTATTATATAAATCTAATGTTATATCATTCTTTCATTCTACCATTCTCTTATTTTATTATTCTATGATTATATTATTCTCTCATTCTCTCGTTCTATCATTTTGTTATTTCATAAATATATTATTCCATCATTGTTTCATTCTATCATTCTATTATTCTTTAAATATATTGTTCTATCATTATTTTATTCTGTCATTCTACAACTCTATTATTTTATTATTCTTTCATTCTATCATTCTATAATTATATGATTCTATTATTCTATAATTATATGATTCTATTACTCTATAATCTATTATTCTACCATTCATGCATTCTATCATTCTATAATTACATCATTATATTATTATATAAATCTATTTTTATTTTATTCTATCATTTTTTTATTGTACAATTCTATCATGCAGTTATTCTATAAATCTAGTATTTTATCATTCTATCATTCTATTATTCTACAATTATATTATTCTATCTTTCTTCCATATATCATTCCATAATTCTATCATTCTTTTATTATATAATTTTGTGATTCTATTATTCTATGAATATTATTGTATCATTCTTTCATTCTATTATTTTATAATTATAGAATTATTTTATTTTGTAACTCAATTATTTTTTCATTTTATAATTTTATTATTATATTATTTTATAAATCTATTTTTTTATCATTATATAATTCTTTTATTCTTTTATTCTATTATTCTATAAATCTATTATTATATCATTCTATAGTTCTATAATCTTATTATTCTATAATTCTTCAATTATAGTATTCTATTATTCTATCATTCTTTCATTCTATTATTCCATCGTTCTTTAATGCAGGAACTTCCAGAGATCATAACTTTTGACTCGAATGTGGGTTTTCTACGAGATTTTACGGGTGGATGCATTATGAGGTGGAAAGTGGTTTCGCAACCGACCCTAGTGGGTTGAACCCCATCTTGGCACTTTTTCGGGTCTTGAAACTTTCATCTTGGCCCTCAAAATAGCAATTTAGTGTTTTTCTATCATTTTGTAATTCTATCACTTTATTATTCTAAATTGCTTTTACTCTATTATTCTATTATTCTATCATTCTATTATTCTATCATTCTTTCATTATATTATTTGATATATCTATTATTCTGTCATAATTTCATTCTATCAGTCTATAATTCTATAATTCTATAACTATCATTCTACAATTCTATTAGAATCATTATTTCACTCTACCATTCAATAATTCTTTCATTCTATTATTTTGTTATTTTATTATTATATTATTCTACAATTTTGTTATCCTATATTTCTTTCATTCTATCATTCCATAGTTTTATCATTGTATTATCATACAAATATTGTATTCTATCACTCTTTCATTCAATCATTCTATTATTTTATTATTTTATAATTCTATTGTTCTTTAATTATATCATTCTATTATTTTATAAACCTATTATTCTATAAGTCTATCATTTGTTCATTTTATCATTCTATAATTATATTTTTTTATTCTACAATTCTATTATTCTATCATTCTTCCATTCTATCATTTGATTATTAATCTAATATTCTACTATTATATCATTCTTTCATTCTTTCATTTTATAATTCTATCATTCTATTTTATATAAATCTATTATACTATCATTCTATAATTTTATCATTCTATTATCATATAAATGCTTTACTCTATCATTGTTCCGTTCTATCATTCTACAATTCTATTATTCCTTCATTCTATCCATTTATAATTCTATCATTCTATTATTAATTAAATCTATTATACTATCATTCTATAATACTATAATTCTATGATTTTATAAATCTTTTATTCAATCATTCTATATATCTATTATTCTACAATTTAATTATTCTATCACTCTTCCATTCTATAATTCTATCATTCTATTATTCTACAATTCTATTACTATATCATTCTTTCATTATATCATTTTATTATTCTATTATTCTGTCATTTTATAATAACTTCTAGATTATTCTATAAGTTTGTTATTCTACAATTCTATTAATCTTTCATTTTTTCATTCTATCATTCTATTATAGTATCATTATTTAATCCTAACATTTTATTATTATATAAATCTAATGTTATATCATTCTTTCATTCTATCATTCTCTTATTTTATTATTCTATGATTTTACTATTCTCTCATTCTCTCGTTCTATCATTCTATTATTTCATAAATATATTATTCCATCATTGTTTCATTGTATCATTCTATTATTCTTTAAATATATTATTCTATCATTATTTTATTCTATCATTCTACAACTCTATTATTCTATCGTTCTTTCATTCTTTCATTCTATAATTATATGATTCTATTATTCTATAATTATATGATTATATTATTCTATAAATCTATTATTTTATCAGTCTTTCATTCTCTCATTCTATTATTCTATAATCTATTATTCTACCATTCATGCATTCTATCATTCTATAATTACATCATTATATTATTATATAAATCTTATTTTATTTAATTCTACAATTCTATCATGCAGTTATTATATAAATCTATTATTATATCATTATTTTAATTTGTCATTCTGTAATTATATTATTCTATCATTCTATTTTTCTAATATTCTTTTCATTCTATCAAATTCTATGATTATATGATTCTATTATTCTATAAATCTAGTATTTTATCATTCTATCATTCTATTATTCTATAATTCTATTATTCTATCTTTCTTCCATATATCATTCTTTTATTATATAATTTTATGATTCTATTATTCTATGAATAGTATTGTATCATTCTCTCATTCTATTATTTATAATTATATAATCATTTTATTTTGTAACTCAATTATTTTTTCATTTTATAATTTTATTATTATATTATTTTATATATCTATTTTGTAACAATGCTCCAGATGGATTTTTGAGAAGATTGGTAAAGAATTAATGCAACAAAATATCTTGTAGAGGGGAGGAAATCTGATATGTAGCATGTTTAGTTTTAATTGAAAGAGATATCTACAGTAGGTGAATGGATGAATGTGATCCTTGATAGAGAAAGATGACATGAGTGCAAACCAACCAGGGAGCATATCAAATTGCTAGATTTGAGGTGCACTGAAGGGGAGTGTGCTCAACCGTGATTAGGCTAGAGGTATTTACCTTTGTCTATTGTTTTTCTAGCATAATGAAACTAAGATATGTCTATTACGATTTGCATTAAGCACAGAATACCAAAATCCAATTACTGGCTTTTAATAAAAAGCTTATGCCAAATTGATTTTGATGCAAGATATTTACATTCCCTCTTTCCTTGAATCATCTTCTTCAAGTAGAATGATTTCTTTTCTTTTTCTCTAATTGATAAATGGGTTTTCAAAGAAGATTATAGGATCTCTGATTTATCATTGTTGGTAAAGAAAAAAAAAGAAATCAAAATCCATTACTACCTTTTTATAAACTCAAATATGTTTGCTATGATTCTATTAAGCGAAGAAAAACTGAATCCCCATACCATGTTTAATATATGTAGAAATTATTTCAATGTAAGATATTACATTGCCTTGTTCCTGGGGAATTTTTGGTTTTGATTGATAATTTTATGGAAATAAAAATAGAGGGTTTCAATTTTATAGAGAATAAAAATGAGTGCAGCCATACACAAGAGTTGGGACGTATAATAGAGATTGAATAGATCTAAGTCCCATGGAACCATTTGTTATTCTATGACTTCTCTGATGAGATTGCCATTTCAACTCTTCTTAAGAAAATGGAGTGGTTTTGCTTGGGTCATAGTCATTTTCTACTAAACGGCCATCCTTGTGAACACTGTGATTTTGAGTTAAAGAATGTCATGACACTAAAATACCGTAGAGGCAGTGATCTGTGTTTGTGCATTGAGCTTTAGTCACATAATTTCTCTTTAAGAAAACCAGTCACTCAACACAAGGATATGAGGGAACTACTGTAGGAGGGAAAATTAAGGTTTCCATTTTGTAAGTCTTTGTAATATTTTATTTTGTTATGTTAAATATGGCAATCTGTATGTAATATTAGTCTGTGAGAAGGCTTGGAATGCCATTTGTTGTGCTTATTCTTATTTTTATCCGTTCATACCTTTGCTAATCGTGACCAAATTGGGGTCACTAGAGTTATTATACAACTGATCTAACTAGCATAAGGATGTTTTCAATAACACTACACTGCCTATGGAAGCTTTTGTCTTGTAAACCACATTCCTCTATTTCTAATTTGTACACCAGTGTTTTATTTTTTTTCAGATTCCTCATTTAGTCAAGTGAGATCAACAAGGTCTAGGCATTAGAGTGGTCATTTGGAGTGGCTCTCTGTAGGCCCTGGGGCTTGTAAGTGGCTTCTAGGGGAACTAGTAGTAGAGTTACAATAACAAGTGATAACTAAAACTAAAACATTGGAGTAAAAACACTAATAAGATAATTAAACCTTGTGAATGGCCTTGAGTGCTTGTAAAGGCTAGGGATGTAATGAGAAGGCCTATCCGTCTGCAGGGTGTTGAGTCATCCGTCTGTAGGGCGTGGATTCAGGCACGATTGAGTCTCCTCATCTATATGAGAGGTACTTGGTCCCATGTGTGCCATCCCTTCGAGCACACATGATGACACTCTATATGATTACACTCTAGTATCTAGCACCTTAGGAGTCGTGAGTAGTACTTGACTTATGACTTAGATGAGTACAACTATATTATGACTTTGACAGTAAGTACTATTCTCCATGTCTGCTCAGTGTCTAAAGTGTGTGTTGGCCATCTCGTATCCCCTTGTTGTTGTTCATTCATTTGGATCTTGTGACTATCTCCGACTAGGGTGGGGTGGTCTCTTAGGAATCCACATGGTTGAGAGGCATTGCCACCATCATTGGGGACTGGCGAATAGGTTTTGGAGCACCAGTTTGAGATGATCTCTCTCTCCATCACTTCATTCAGTTATTGTACCTATTCAGTCATTGTATCATACTCAGGACTATGTTTGTACTTGTATCATATTTTGGAATATATCATTGTAATTGTATATGTAGTTATGTAATTGAACTCTCTTGGAAGAGAATTTGTAATCATTGTATTTAATGAGAAGAAATGTGATGTTCCTTTATTGCTTTATGGATTTCGGTGTGAGTATCGGATCCACCTATATTTTATGCTTATGGATTCATGTTTTTTTTATTAGATGGGATTAGGAACATTTGCTTTGGTATTTAAAATGAATGGTATCAATCTATCGAATTAACAGCTGAATCTATGTATGTTGTTTACTTATGCCAAAAAAAATTATCTTGTCCTCTTTTGGCTCTTACCCTTCAGGGTTACGTAGCGGGATGTTACATATGTTACATCTAGTATCAGAGCCCATGTTCACACATTGGGAGCTCTGGCGTACTTGAGCCTTCTATGTTTTGTTGTGTTTAATGTGTTTGGCATGAGCTTGTTATATTGTTCTATAGTCATGCTATTATGCCTTCATGCCTTAGTATGGTGCTTAGGTTGTCTTTGTGATGATCTATTTTGATGTGTTCTTTGTTCCTATAGGATGCCTCCTAGGGGTATAGCCAGAGGCAGAATTAGAGGTATAGCCACTGTTCTTCGACATAGCACCTAGCATGATGCCAATTAGGGTAATCAGGGTAGTTTAAGGAATCAGGGCAATCAGGGTGAGTGTCAGGAGGAACCGTGTGTTGAGAATCAAGTTGAAGGGCTTGGGGGTGCTCATGTTTTAGCTATTTTACAGCATATTTTGGATCGATTAGGACCTCATCAAGAGGTATCTCATGAGGTAGAGTCACACCCTTCTCATCAAGATGGTCAGGATGCTGGAGCTGAGAGTGAGTGTTCTCATAGTCCATATCATTCGAGAGTAGTTGTTGTGAAGGATAGGGTGGATGGAGACAATGTTACTGCAAGTCACATGAGGGATCTTCTGAGGGCTCATCCCCCTACTTTTGATGGTTCTGGTATAGATACTGAGGCAGAGACTTGGCTGATTGATCTTGATCGATGCTTTGCTATGCATCCTTATAATAGTAATAGTAGAGCTTGATGTGCTATCATGCATCTTAGAGGTTTTACATCTAAATGGTGGAGAGTAGAGGAGTAGAAGCTTTACCTAGATATTACTTCCATGTCATGGGGACTATTCTTAGAGAGGTTTCATGCATGATTTCTTTCAGATTACTATCGACAGAGATGTGCTAATGAGTCCCATGAACTTTGTCAGTTGACTATGACAGTAGATCAGTATGAGCACCACTTCTTTGAGCTGAAGCAATATGCTAGCATTTTTTATGATGAGCTGATGTTAGTACATCATTTCATCAGGGGCTTGAATGCTCGTATCAGTGGTGGTGTCCATGTGTTTGAGCCGAAGACCTTAGAGGTTGTCATGGAGAAGGTGAGGTTGATAGAGGAGAATTTGACTAGGGGTTTTGGTGGTCAGGAAGGTGTTCAGATTGGTAGTGCCCCTCCTTTAGGATCAGTTGCTTAGGGTACATAGTCTCAGGGAGCTGGACCATCTAGATCTCATACTACACCTCCTAGACATGGTCAGCAATAGAGGCATAGGCCTACTCAGTCTCAATAGAGTGGGCAGAATCCTGGTACTCCATTTTCTAGAGATCGTTCATGTCATCACTATCAGAGTAGGTAGTAGAGTGGTCCGTCATAGAGTTTTCAGAGTGCTCAACAAAGTTCTAGGGGTGGTGGATCCCAACAGTCACGTGCACCATTTTTAGGCTGAGGTTTCAGCAGGGGTGGTTGTTATGCTTGTGGGCAGCATGGTCATATAGCTGCTTAGTGTCCTCAGAGATTAGTGGCTGGAGGTAGTCAGAGACAGGCTGCTTCCGAGCCTACAGTCGGTGAGGCTGGTAGATCACATAGAGTTTTTGCAAGGGTTGATAACCGTCAGGCTAAGCATCACAGCACCGTAGTTGAGTATTCAGATGTGTTATGTGGGATTACCACATCTATCTTGTTTGATTCAGGAGCTTCAGATTGTTTCCTTTCTCCTTCTCTCGTGGAGTGTTTTGGACTCATGGTGGTAAGGTAAGATGTTGGTTGGTAGGTTGAGTTAGCTACTAGATCCAAGATAGTTGTAGACTCCCTTGTTCATGGTTGTGTGTTGGATTTGGACACCTTCACTACCACAGTGGATCTTCGTGTGTTTCCTTTGGGGTCCTACGGGATTGTTTTAAGCATGGATTGGTTGGAGACCCACCTAGCCAGTATAGATTGTCGGCATAAGTCAGTTTAGTGTGTTGACAATGTTGGAGAGCGTGTTGAGTTAGTTGGGGTTCAGAGACCCATTTCTCTCCATGTGATTTCAGCTATGTAGCTGAAGCATGCCATGCAGAAAGGTTGTTAAATGTTTGTTATTTCAGTTAGTGATCTTGCTGAGGGTGGAATTCAAGAGGTATCTCTTGATGATCATCCTATTCTTCAAAAGTTTGCATATGTCTTTCCGAGTGATATTCCAAGTATGCTGCCTAAGCGCGACATAGACTTCCGTATCAATCTCATTCCCAGTACGGAGCCTATTTCTCGGGCACCGTATTGTATGACTACTCAGGAGTTGGGTTTGTGCAAGAGCACCTAATCTACAATGGCCTCCATGAGGCATTCAACTTCATGATGTGTCTAATGTTCATTTTGTTGTTTCCAATAAGGTCCTAGAAGACCATTTATGTAATAAGGTCTGTTTGACCAAGGCATTTCATTATAGTTTGTATCTAGGTTCATTTTGTAAGTCCCAAGGGCATTTGTCGATCTATAATTACAAAGGTTGTTAGGCAGTTGGAGGTTGTTAGACTGTTGTCTCCCAACTGCTTGGATTGGTCTTCCAGCCACTTGGAGTCAAGTTGGTACTACTCAAGGCGAGTAGATAAATGCCTAGAGTAGATCGAATGTAATGAGATTAGAGAGAGATCAAATCAGATTAGAGAGGAGTGTGATATGCAATTGTGAAACAGAGTATCTGAAAAGCAAAAAAAAAAAAGTCTTGTTCTGTACTGTGCATCTTTCTGCCTTTCCTAATTCTTTAGGTTCTCTCTATGCAATCAAATTTATGTTTTGTGGTCAATATGGATTCTTAGTCCATTCCATCAGTTAGATTTCTTTGAAATCGATGGAATGGTTGTATAGTTCTTTCATTTTTTTTATTTTGTTCATTTGGGTGTTGTGTCTGCAGGATCGCGTACAATGGTGCTGAGAGATCCTAGCATCGTCATGTGCTAGGTTGTTGGAGAAAAGGGTCTGTGTAGCTACAGGGTTTGCAGAGATTTACATTAGTGTAAGATTCATGTTGTTTCACCGAGTATACATTTTGTGTGTATATCACAAATGCATGTCGAGAGTCATTTCATGTGTATTTCACAAAAGCACATTAAGTGTGTATGTTGCAAAAGCACATTGAGAATGCATGTTGCGAATGTACATTGAGAAGATACATTGAGTTAGATGCAAAGAATGACCGGTCGTATCGGTGAAGTTAGGTCGGAGATACTTTAATTCCACTGGTAGTAGCGGGTCAAGTAATGCATATACAAGTAGAACGATCTAAGTCTTACCGACAAGGGAGACCAAAGGTGCCATTGCAATGATCGGGTCATATTGGTGGAAGAGTTTTAAGTTACGCTGATGGAGGAAGTCACAGCGAAGGAGGTGTCTGGAATACATCGGTGTAAGAAAGGTCTACGGTAAGACTTGGGAAAGTCTTAGCAACATCATTTGTCTTGCCAGTAGTACAAAAAGTATATGTTTTGAGAGCTTCCACTATGTGCTCTGCATCAAATTGGTATCAAAGCCTAGAAAAAGGTCTGGGCAGTTGTGTGTTCAGTTCTATCATTGAGAAGGTGGAAGTAGAAGGACTAAGAGGTTGCAGAAACAATTTAGCAAGATACCTCTGAAAAATGCTGGCACTGCTAGAGAGTTGCAAGAGATGAAGGAAAAGCATGCTAAAGAGATGAGGAAAATGAAAGAGCTTATAGAAGCCCTTCAAGCCAAGCTTGCAGCCTTGGAGATGAACAAAAGAAGAGAAGTCGAAGAAAGTGAATCACAAAAAGAAGAGGATGGTGAAGAATTTGAAGATGTAGATGAAGATCTGGATCCTGAAGATCAAAAATTTGCAAAACTGTTAAGGGTAGTCAAGAATGACAAACCTAAGGTAAAGATTGATGTTCTAAAGTATAGTGGAAGTTTAAATGAGGAAGAGTTACTTGATTGGATTGCTGCATTAGATAATCATTTTGAATGTGAGGAAGTTCCTGAGGAGTAGAAAGTAAAGATTGCAAAGACCAAATTGGTAGGTCATGCCTTGGTGTGGTGGGATTACTTACAAACAGAGAGGAGAAAGCAAGGAAAGTCAAAGATTTCTTCATGGGACAAGATGTTAGCAAGAATCAAAGGTAAATTCTTACCCAAGGATTATGAAGTTCAAATGTTTAAAAAGCTTCAATTTTTAAGACACAAAGAAATGGATGTGAAAGCATATACTAAGGAATTTTATAAATTAAACATGAGGTCTGGTCATCACGAGAATGAGATTGAAAAGGTTGCTAGATACTTGGCTAGTTTGAGATTGAATATACAAGATGAATTAGTTTTGGCTTACCCTAGGAGTGTAGAAGAATGCTATCAAATGGAAATCAGGATTGAGGAGAAGTTGAAAAGGAAACAAGATAAGTCCATGAGAGGAAGAGGCAGCAATATAAGAGGGGGAGGATCAGCCCCTACAATAAGACAACCCAATGAGAACTGAGGAGAGAATAGTAAAGGACAAGAGCAGTCTAATTTTAAGGGTGGATGGAGAGGCACAAGAGGTAGATTTGGAGGTGGTAGAGGTTCTAATGTTGTAATGAAATTGGTCACCCAGCATTTACATGTCCAGAAAGGCAAGGTTCATCATCAG
Organism: Cunninghamia lanceolata; assembly: GCA_027924645.1. Taxonomy (NCBI): domain Eukaryota; kingdom Viridiplantae; phylum Streptophyta; class Pinopsida; order Cupressales; family Cupressaceae; genus Cunninghamia; species Cunninghamia lanceolata. Next base: position 9,433,173 of record BSBN01000837.1, on the reverse strand, counting down.
GAGGTGATAGGAAAAATGAAAAGAGGGTTCAATATGTGCAAGAAGAGGAGGTAGATGAAAGTGTTAACTCTCCAATTGGGAGTGCAGCCCTAGTTCTAGATGGAGAAGCATTGATGCTAAGGAGAACACTCTTGAAGACATCCAAGGACATGATACAATGGAGAGCACTTTTCAGGACCAATTGCAAAAGCAAAGGTAAAATATGAAAGGTAGTAATAGACTCTCGTTCAATAGATAATATGGTGTCTAGGGAAATGGTGGATAAATTGAACATAGAAAGGATTCCTCATCAAACCCCTTACAAAGCATGGTGCAGGGCACCTAGGAGCAGTCTAACACCTCAAGCATTTTGATGCATTTTGATAAGCTATGTTTTGTTTTGTTTTGTATGTGTTGTAATAAGGCTTTAGCCATGGATGTAAGGTCCTTTTTGTGTGGTCAAGATGATTGAGGTGACCATATAAACCTCAATCATGCTTAGTCCAACTGGACCCTTGTTGAGCCACTTAGGCCTAGTAGGTCTAATGTTGGTTTTTTGAGTTTGTTTGGCTTGTTCTAGTGTTTTAGCGTGGTCTAGGGAGTGTGATGGTGATTTGATTCCATTGGACAAGCAAAACAAATCACCATCCTTTTGTAAATGCAAAAAATCCATAGTGTAAAAGGTTGCCAATAGTGTCAATGACACATTGGCCGGTTACAACTTAGTTTGGGTAGTTGAATCTACTTTTGGAAGTTGGATACTAACTGAGGATCAGTTCATAATGTCTTTTTCTCACTCTTGTACGGTAAAGGAGGTCTGGTACAGAGTTTTGGCACTGAAACAATTGAAAATAGTCACTTTTTTCCTGCTTTTCTTACTGTGTACAGCCTATACGGACTTGTTAGGTGAGAAAATGTTGTTTTTTTGAAAGTGCTTGGAGTCAGGGTTCAAATACAACTAGTTTGAGGTCTTGAAGTGGTCGGAGTCAAAAGATATCAAATTTTCTTTCAAGATTGGTCTAGAAACCCTGTTTTCTAGGGCAGTCATAGAAATCTGGCTCTAGAATGCATTCCCATTGGTGAAAATTCATAAAAACTGGTGAAATGTAGGCTAGGGATGTACTCTATAGGATTCCCAAAGCATTTGGCTGGGAGAGACTATTTTTGAATTTTAAGGTGATGCCCTAGTTCAAGTATTTCCTTGTATTTGACCAAATTTATGCTATTTGAGGTTGTAGATGATAGAATCCTAATAGGGTGAGTGAATGGATGGTGGTTTTGTGTTGTTTGGGCATGGTAGAGGCATTATAAATTCCTGCCCCTAATCTATGCACCCAATTTTCATCACTTGCTTTGTAACCTAGCCCTAAACTGATCAATTAGGCCTAGAGACCTAGTGAGTGTTCTGGATTGCTGGAGTAGAGTTGGAATAGGAGACTTGGAAGTTTGATAGGGTCCCTTAAAGGGTATCTAAAACCATCATTCACTTACTTGGTCATTTGGGATTTTGTCAAGTTGTGTTGAGAAAACCTAGTTTGGAGGGCTAGTAGCCTTACTAGTCAAGGTATAGGTTGGAGAGTTTTGGGAAGTTGGGGATCAAACCAACTACATAGAAGGTGTTTATTGATCTATCTTAAGGTGTTGGAGAAGCCTTGAAGGTTGATTCATCACCTGGATATCAAACCCTTCATATACCCTTGAATGTGCCTTTGGTTGCTTGGTTGAAGGCTAGGTGAAGTGGGTGAGTGGGCAAAGGACAATAGAGTAAACCCTTGTGTGTTGCTTCCCTTGTGCCACTCTACATTAGGTGGTATCAGAGCCATCAAAGAGATGGGAGACAGAGAAGAAGAGGAGGAAGTCCCTTCAAGAGTGACCAATGCTGAATTGGCAAAGATAGTGAGAGAGCAAGCAACCAAGAACAAAAGGATGGAGGCTGAGATAGAAAAGTTGAAGAAAGAAAAGGACAAGAAGAAGAAGCCAAAAGTCATCTTAGATTTAGATGAAGAGGATCAAGATGAAGAAGAAGAAGTGCTAATGAAAGAGCCACAAGGAGGCATGTCAAAGAGACAATTCCTAGATGCACTTGGAAAGTTGAGTAGGAAGGACACTAAGGCAGACTTACCTATGTTTCCTAGTAAGATGAACCCAGAGGAGTGCCTTGATTGGATTGAGGCAATGGAGAACTATTTTGAATATGAAGAAGTGGCAGAAAATTAGAAAGTGAGGATTGCCAAATCAAGAATGAAAGGGTCAGCCTTGAGTTGGTGGAATTTTATTCAAAATGAAAGGGTAGAGGATGATAGGAATCCTATCTCTACATGGAGGAAGATGGTGCTTGAAATCAAGAAGCAATTTGTCCCTGAAGATTATGAGGTCAACTTAAACAAGAAATAGTACAACTTGAGACAGAAGGACATGGACGTGAGCACATACATAGAGGAGTTTCACAAGATGACATTGAAAGCCAAGATGCCTGAGAATGAAAAACAGAAGCTTGCAAGGTATCTCAATGGCCTCAAGTTCTCCATTCAAGATGAATTAACCCTCTTTACCTCGGAGACAGTCCATAAGTGCTTTCAAATGGCACTGAGGATTGAGGATAAGCAAAGGAGAAAAGGTGATTAGAATAGCAGCAGCAGAGGTAGAGGCAATCTAAATTTCAGAGGCAGGGGCAGATTTCAAAATAGAGACAACTTTCCTAGATACCAAGAAGGTAGATCACAAGAAGGCAGCCAAGGACAGGCTGACAGAAACAGTGCTAATAAGGGTCAGTTTAGAGGGAGAGGCAATGGTAGAGGAAGAAGTGGGGGCAGAGGTCCCAATGTGTTTACTAGAAGGTGTTTCTCTTGCAATCAGATAGGACATCAGTCCTTTAGGTGCCCAGAGAAGATGGGAAACACTGCTGCAAATCAGAAAGATAGAAGGGTGTAACTCCTTCAAGAAGAGGATTGTCAAAGCACCACAAGTTATCAAACAGCCTCTTCCAAGTCTGCAGCACCTGAGAGTGGAGAATGCATCATGTTTAATAGGTCCCTCATCATGCCAGCCACCAAGGAGCAGCCCCAAAGGAACAACTTGTTCAGAACCACTTGCAAGGTGAAAGGAAAAGTTTGCAAGGTAATAGTTGATTCAGGTTCTTCTAAAAATTTGGCTTCGAATGAAATGGTGACTAAGTTAGGATTGGAAAGGATACCCCATCCTAACTCCTATAGAGTCTTTTGGCTAACCAAGGAACAACAAATTGTGGTGAAAGAGCAATGTTGGCTTGAATTCAAGATAGGTGAATATCATGATAGGATTCTTTGTGAGATAGTGGATATGGATGGATGCCACCTTCTTCTTGGAAGGCCTTGGCAACATGACACAAGAGCCCAACATGATGGTAAGAAAAATGTGATTCATTTGTCCAAAAATGGTGAAAATTTCACAATGACTCGTTTGATTGATGGTTGCAAAGAGAAGATTATTTCTACTTCAGTTATGTTGGTAGGTGAAAAAGAGTTTTTGGCTAACCTCAAGGAAGAGAAAGTGCCACATTTTGCAGTATTCATCAAGCCCAAGGATGTAAATCCCAAGAAGGTCAAAGTGCAGCAACCTCTTAGGAGGATTGGACCAAAGGAAGTGGAAGAACTATTGGAAAGGTTTCATGATGTGATAGCCGATGAGAGTAAGGATGCCCTTCCACCAAAGAGGGAGATTAGTCATTGCATTAATCTCATCCCTAGATCCACCCTACCAAACCAAACAGCCTACAAGTTGAGCCCAGAGCAAAATGCTGAAGTGGCAAGACAAATCCAAGACTTGTTGGATAGAGGGCTTATCAGGAGGAGTATTAGCCCATGTGCAGTACCTGCAATACTTGCACCCAAGAAGGAAGGAACATGGAGACTATGCACTGATTCTAGGGCCATTAACAAGATTACTATTAGGTATAGATTTCCATTGCCTAGAATAGAAGATTTAATGGATTGCTTGGGTAGGGCTAAGTATTTTACCAAGATAGATCTAAAAAGTGGTTATCACCAAATTAGGATAAGGGAGGGGGATGAGTGGAAAACTGCCTTCAAAACTAATGAAGGACTATTTGAATGGGTTGTGATGCCTTTTGGCTTATCAAATGCACCAAGCACCTTCATGAGATCGATGAATGAGGTGCTAAAACCTTTCCTTAACAAGTTTATTGTTGTGTATTTGGATGATATACTGATTTTTAGTGACAGCAAGGAAGATCACATAAGACATAACCATCAAGTGCTCAGGAGGCTTCAAGAGGAGAAGTTGAGAATCAACCTTGACAAATGTGTCTTCCTACAAGAAGAGTTGATATTCTTGGGGTTTGTCATCTCTAAGGGCAGCCTAAAAATGGATCCAAGCAAGGTGGAAGCCATTCTTAATTGGCCCACACCTACAATAGCCTATGAGGTAAGGAGTTTCCATGGTTTGTGTAGCTTTTATAGAAAGTTCATTAGAGGGTTTAGTGCTATTTGTGCTCCACTTGTTCACACCATAAAAGGGGGCAAGAAATGTGTATTTGTGTGGACAAATGAGGCCAATCATGCCTTTGAACTGTTAAAGAAAAAAATATCAAAACAATTGGTCCTTGTTCTTCTTGATTTTGACAAGGTCTTTGTGGTAGAGTGTGATGCAAGTAAGAGGGTTGTTGGGGGAGTCCTAAGTCAACATGGGAGGCCTGTAGCCCTCTTTAGTGAGAAGTTAAATGAAGCAAAATATAACTACTCCACCTATGATCTAGAATTATATGCCATGGTTCAATCATTGAGGAAGTGGAGACACTACTTATTGCCAAAGGAATTTATAGTTTTTACTGATAACCATGCATTGAGCTTCTTGAACAAGCAGCAAAAGTTAAACCACAGACATGTCAAGTGGATGGAGTACATCCAAGCATACACCTTCTCAATAAAACACAAGAAAGGAGTGGCCAATAAGGTAGCCAATGCCTTAAGTAGGAGGAATCTTGTTGTGCAGACTATTCAGTTGGAAAGTACATGTATTTATGCCATCAAAGATCAGTATGCAATAGATGAAGACTTCAAAGAACCATACCTATCTTGCAAAGCCATGACAGGAAGGTATAACACTGATTTTTCTAATTTTTTGATACAAGATGGATATCTTTTCAGGGGTAGCATGTTGTGTATCCCAAGAGGGTCTATTAGAGAGAACATTATCAAGGAAAAGCACTGTGGCAGCATGTCAGGCCACTTTGGTATTGACAAGACCCTAGAATTAGTTAGGAGATACTATTTTTGGCCAAAGTTGCCAATCGATGTAAGGAAGTTTGTTGAAACTTGTCAAATTTACCAAAGAGCAAAGGGGCATACATCAAATGCAGGTTTATACACTCCACTACCTATTCCTTCAAAGCCTTGGGATTCCATAAGCATGGACTTTGTACTTGGTTTGCCTAGGACCAAGAATGGACATGATAGCATCTTTGTGGTTGTTGATAGGTTATCAAAAATGGCTCACTTCATCCAATGTAAAACCACACATGATGCCTCCCACATAGCAGGTCTCTTCTTCAAGGAAATCGTCAGGTTACATGGTTTACCTTTGTCCATAATCTCTAACAGAGACCCCAAGTTCATAGGACACTTCTGGAGGACACTTTGGTAGAGACTAGGTACAAACTTGTCATTATCATCTGCCTATCACCCTCAGTCTGATGGACAAATAGAGGTGATTAATAGGTCACTTGGCAACCTCCTAAGATGCCTAACAAAGGAGCAGGGTGCTAGTTGGGATTCAATTTTGCCTTAGGCAGAGTTCTCATATAATGACACTGTCAACAGAAGCACCGGCCTGTCTCCTTTCCAAATTGTTTATGGCACTCACCCAAGGGGTATTCTGGAACTTAGGGAGGTTAAAGGACTAGAAAACAACAGTGCCTTGGCTGAAGACTTCATTCAAGTGATGAAAGATGTCCATGAACAAGTACAACAAAAGTTGCAGTCCACTTCTTAGAAATATAAACAGTTTGCTGACAGAAGAAGAAGGGATTTACAGTTCAAAGAAGGGGATTTGGTAATGGTCCATCTCAAGAAGGAGAGACTCCCTACAGGTAAATATACCAAGCTTTTCATGAAGAAGATTGGGCCTTGTGAAGTGCTCAAGAAATGTGGAGAAAATGCATATAAAATCAAACTTCCGGATGGCATTGCTTTGTCTCCAATTTTTAATGTTTCAGACCTTTATCCCTATAAAGGATTTGATCCTCAGACTGCTGATGAAGAAGGCCAAACTAATCAGACACTCCAAGAACTGATTCCTTCATCTCCTGATCAGATTGAGTGCATTTTGGATAAGAGGATTGTAAAACAGACTAGGAGGCACACATACTATGAGTACTTGGTGAAGTGGCTCAATAAACCTTAGGAGGATGCCACTTGGATGAGCAGAGCAGCCATTGAGAAGGTAGGTTTCACGTTTGATAACATTCCTAACTCAAGAGACTTGAGTTATGCTTGACAGTGGGTGTATGGTGTAGGGCACCTAGGAACAGTCTGACACCTCAAGCATTTTGATGCATTTTGATAAGCTATATTTTGTTTTGTTTTGTATGTGTTGTAATAAAGCTTTAGCCATGGATGTAAGGTCCTTTTTGTGTGGTCAAGATGATTGAGGTGACCATATAAACCTCAATCATGCTTAGTCCATCTAGACCCTTGTTGAGCCACTTAGGCCTAGTAGGTCTAATGTTGGTTTTTTGAGTTTGTTTGGGTTGTTCTAGTGTTTTAGCATGGTCTAGGGAGTATGATGGTGATTTGAGTCCATTGGAAAAGCAAAACAAATCACCATCCTTTTGTAAATGCAAAAACTCCATAGTGTCAAAGGTTGCCAATAGTGTCAATGACACATTGGCCAGTTACAACTTAGTTTGGGTGGTTGAATCTACTTTTGGAAGTTCGATACCAACTGAGGATCGGTTCATAATGTTTTTTTCTACTTCTGTACAGCAGAGGAGGTTTGGTACAGAGTTTTAGCATTGAAACAATTGAAAACAGTCACTTTTTTCCTGCTTTTCTTACTATGTATGGCCTGTACCGACTTGTCAGGTGAGAAAATGTTATTTTTTTGAAAGTGCTTGGAGTCAGGGTTCAAATGCAACTAGTTTAAGGTCTTGAAGTGGTCAGAGTCAAAAGATATTGAATTTTCTTTCAAGATTGGTCTAGAAACCCTGTTTTCTAGGGTAGTCATAGAAATCTGGCTCTAGAATGCATTCCCACCAGTGAAAATTCATAAAAACTGGTGAAATGTAGGCTAGAGATGTACTCTACAGGATTCCAAAAGCATTTAGCTGGGAGAGACTATTTTCAAATTTTAAGGTGATGCCCTAGGTCAAGTATTTCCTTGTATTTGACCAAATTTATGCTATTTGAGGTTGTAGATGATAGAATCCTGATAGGGTGAGTGAATGGATGGTGGTTTTGTGTTGTTTGGGCATGGTAGAGGTATTCCAAATTCTTGCCCCTGATCTATGCACCCAATTTATTTACTTGCTTTGTAACCTAGCCCTAAACTGATCAATTAGGCCTAGAGACCTAGTGAGTGTTCTAGATTGCTGAAGTAGAGTTGGAACAGGAGACTTGGAAGTTTGATAGGGTCCCTTAAAGGGTATCTAAAACCATCATTCACTTACTTGGTCATTTGGGATTTTGTCAAGTTGTGTTGAGAAAACCTAGTTTGGAGGGCTAGTAGCCTTACTAGTCAAGGTATAGGTTGGAGAGTTTTGGGAAGTTGGGGATCAAACCAACTACATAGAAGGTGTTTATTGATCTATCTTAAGGTGTTGGAGAAACCTTGAAGGTTGAGTCATCAACCGGATATCAAACCCTTAATATACCCTCGAATGTGCCTTTGGTTGCTTAGTTGAAGGCTAGGTGAAGTGGGTGAGTGGGCAAAGGACAATAGAGTAAACCCTTGTGTGTTGCTTCCCTTGTGCCACTCTGCATCAAAGCATCTTGGGTAAGTGATAGACAATCACTTTTGGTATATGAACAGGCATATGTTGATTTTCAGATTGGAGAATATCTGGATAGAGTTTTATGTGACATTTTGCCCATGGAATGTTGTCACCTACTTTTAGGTAGGCCATGGCAATTTGATAGGAGGGCATTGTATGATAGATATGATAACACCTACACCATCAAGTAGGATGGGAGGACTTTTGTGATGACACCATTATAGAAGGATGCTGAAGCAAAGAAGGCAGCCAAGGTCATTTTGGTAGGAAAGAAAGAGTTTGTGAAGATCAATGCAGCAAGGACAAGGACAGTTGAGGATACCTCCAGGAGTGGGGTTGCTAAGGATCAAAGTTTGAAGGTGATTTCAGTTTTGACTGATGGAGCTCAGATGGTGATGTCTAAAATGGATCAGTAGAAGGTCAACGAGCAGGTCTGCGAGAAGCCACAAGTTGATTGGAAAGACAAGGATGCTATCATAGTAGGGACCATTGTTTGTCCTCTAGACCCAACAAGAGTTGAAAGACAAACATATTCTGCCATAGCAGCAGTACAAGAAGCATTACCCAAGGTTTCCAATGCAGGTGTTTAGGTAGAGATGATAGTCAAAAAGAATGGCAAGCGAAGGATAGGTCTGGTTGTAAGCACTCACTCATGTAAAGGTGTGAGTAGAGCCTACAATGCTAGGCATGAGTCTTTGATTCCATGGAAGTAGGTTGTAGTCTAGAGATCATGGGGAAGACATGAGACAGTAGAGGATAAAGGTGAAGCAAGGCCAAGAATTAACTCATGGGGTATGAGTTCTTTTCTCAGTGGGGTGTATGGTGCAGGAGCACCTAATCTACAATGGCCTCCATGAGGCATTCAACTTCATGATGTGTCTAATGTTCAATTTGTTGTTTCCAATAAGGTCCTAGAAGACCATTTATGTAATAAGGTCTGTTTCACCAAGGCATGTCATTTTAGTTTGTATCTAGGTTCATTTTGTAAGTCCCAAGGACACTTGTCGATCTGTAATCACAAAGGTTGTTAGGTAGTTGGAGGTTGTTAGACGGTTGTCTCCCAGCCGCTTGGAGTCAGGTTGGTACTACTTAGGGTGAGTAGATAAATGCCTAGAGTAGATCAAATGTAATGAGATTAGAGAGAGATCAAATCAGATCGGAGAGGAGTGTGATATGCAATTGTGAAATAGAGTATCTGAAAAGCAAAAAATAAAAAATAAAGTCCTATTCTGTACTGTGCATCTTTTTGCCTTTTCAAATTCTTTAGGTTCTCTCTGTGCAATCGAATTTCTATTTTGTGGTCGATATGGATTCTTAGTCCATTCCACTAGTTAGATTTCTTCAAAAATGGTGGAATGACTATACATTTCTTTCATTTTTTTGTTTTGTTCATTTGAGTGTTGTGTCTGCAGGATCACGTACAATGGTGCTGAGAGATCCTAGCATCGTCATGTGCTAGGTTGTCAGAGAAACAGGTTTGTGTAGCTGCAGGGTTTGTAAAGGTTTACATTGGTGTAAGATTCATGTTGTTTCACTAAGTATACATTTTGTGTGTATATTGCAAATGCATGTTGAGAGTCATTTCGTGTGTATATCGTAAAAGCACGTCGAGTGTGTATGTTGCAAAAGCACATTGAGAATGCATGTTGCGAATGTACATTAAGAAGATACATTGAGTTAGATGCAAAGAATGACCAGCCGTATCGGTGAAGTTGGGTCAAAGATACTTTAAGTCCACCAGCAGTAGCAGGTCAAGTAATGTATATACAAGTAGAAACCTATTGGCATATCAGAAGAAGAGAAAAGAGTCCCACCGATGATCTAAGTCTTACCGACAAGGGAGACCGAAGGTGCCATCGACGTGATCGAGTCGTATTTGTGGAAGAGTTTTAAGTTACACTGACGGAGGAAGTCATAGTGAAAGAGGTGTCAGGAATACATTGGTGTAAGAAAGGTCTACGGTAAGACTTGGGAAAGTCTTACCGACATCGGTTGTCTTGTCGATAGTACAGAAAGTATATGTTTTGAGAGCTTCCACTGTGTGCTTTGCATCATGGGTGAGTTGTGGTTGTAGTTAGAGGAGTTACTGGAGAAGGGTTTCATTCATCCTACTGTATCTCCTTGGGGTGCACCTGTCATCTTCGTGAAGAAGAAGGATGAATCTCTTTGCTTGTACATTGATTATCGCTAGTTGAACAAAGTGACAGTGAAGAATCGATGCCCATTGCCTCGAATAGATGATTTGTTTGATCAGATGAGGAAAGCCAAGGTGTTCTCCAAGATAGATCTAAAGTCAAGATACCATCAACTTTGCATTCATGAGGCAGACATTCATCGGACAACATTTCGTACACACTATGGGCATTATGAGTTCACGGTTGTCCCTTTCGGGTTGACCAATGCTCCATCAATTTTCATGAGTTTGATGAATGGGGTATTTCACACCTATGTTGACCAATTTGTTCTCGTGTTCCTTGATGATATTTTGATTTATTTGAGGACTATGAGGAGCATGATGGCCATTTGCAGCAAGTGTTGTAGTGCTTGTGGGATAATCAGTTGTTTGGCAATTTGGCTAAGTGTGAGTTCTTCTAGACTGAGGTGAGAAATTTGGGTCACATCATCTTAGGAGAAGGTATCTTAGTGGATCCTTCTAAGATTCAGGCTATTGTGGATTGGCTAGCACCAACGAATGTGACCGAGGTTCGTAGTTTCATGGGATTGGCGGGTTACTATCACCGATTTGTGAGAGATTCCTCTCGGGTAGCCCATCCCATCACTTCTCTTCAGTGGAAAGGGAAGAAGTTTGTGTGGTCAAAATAGTGTGAGTCAGCATTTCAGGCTCTTAAGGAGTGGCTGACTAGTGCACCTATCCTGGTAGTGCCAGATCCTAAAGGTGATTTTGTAATGTGCACCGATGCTTCATTGGAGGGTGTGGGGGTAGTTCTCATGCAAGAGGGATTAGTGATTGCATATGACTCTTGTAAGCTCAAGGATCATGAGCTGAATTACCCCACCCACCATTTGGAGTTAGCAGCTATCATCCATGCACTTGTACATTGGAGACATTTCCTTTTGGGACATCAGTTTGAGTTGCATAGTGATCATCACAGTTTGCAATATATCTTCACTCAATCAAATTTGAATGCTCGGCAGTGCCATTGGATGGAGTTCCTCTGTGAGTACGACTTCGAGGTTCACTACGTTCAGAGTAAGGAGAATGTTGTTGCGGATGCCTTGAGCAGGAGGAGACATGCGATTTTAGTTTTGTCTCTTGGAGTGAATTTGTGGAGCTGTATTTTGGAGTCAATTCCTAGTGATACTTGGTATCAGGAGGTGAGAGCGGAGATTGAGTCTGGGAGAGTCCTTGAGGGTAAGTTTGCAGGGTTCTCTCTCGAGCATGATGGACTTTTGTGACATCTTGGTCGTATTTATATTCTAGATTCTGGTGATCTTCATTCCTTGGTTTTATCAGAATCCCATCGTGCACCCTATTCAGCTCATCCGGGTGTCACAAAGATGCATGCCAATCTTCAAAAGTTGTATTATTTGGTAGGTTTGCGATGAGATATTGCCAACTTTGTGGCTTGATGTCTTGAGTGCTAGCGGGTGAAGGCAGAGCATCAGCACCCAGCAGGATTATTACAGCCTCATTCCATCCCTGGATGGAAGTGGGATACGATATCTTTGGATTTCATAGTGGGGTTACCTATGTCTTAGCATTGTCATGATGCTATTATGGTCACAGTGGACAAGTTGTCCAAGGTGGCACACTTCTCACCCATGAGATCTTCCTACACTGCATCGTCCGTAGCTCGAGTGTTTATGGAGGATATTGTGCATCTGCATGGTATTCCTCGTAGGATCATTTCTCATCGTGATCCAGTGTTTACTTCAACTTTGTGGACTTCTCTACAAGCTTTGGGAGCTCAGCTTAATTTCAGCTCTGCATGTCATCCCGAGACTAATGGACAGATGGAGCAGGTTAATTAGGTCTTAGAGGATATGCTTTGGATGTATGTTATGGATCAACAGTCTCGTTGGGAGGACTATTTGTACCTAGTGGAGTTTTCTTATAATAATGGGTATCACAGTTCTCTCAGTATGTCTCCCTTCTAGGCCTTGTATGGTAGGCCATTCCGCACTCCGTTGAGTTGGGATCGCTTAGAGGATCAAGTTATATTCGGTCTAGAGATGCTTCAAGATATGGAACAGTAGGTAGTACAGATCAAAGAGCATTTGGCTACAGCTCAGGATCGCCAGAGGAAGTATGTTGATGCCCATAGGTTGGATCGCCACTTCTCGGTAGGTAACCATGTGTTTTTGAGAGTTCATCTGTGGAAGAGCCCCATTCATTATGGGAAAGGCTCAAAGTTGGCACCTCATTTTGTTGGACCTTTTGAGATCCTTGAGAGGATTGGTCATATTGCCTATCGCCTTGAATTACCATCGAGTCTATCACGCATCCACGATGTGTTCCATGTTTCAGTTCTTAGATAGTATATTCTTGATGTGACCCATGTTCTTGATTAGACTGCTTTGTAGGTCGAGGTGGATGGGTAGCTTTGTTTGGAACCCGTATGCATCCTTTAGCATTGGAGGTTGACCCTCAGGGGTTAGGACATAGAGCCGGTAAGGGTCCAATGGGATCCTGATGGTGAGTCCTCAACATCTTGGGAAGATGCGACGAGGATGAGAGACCTTTATCCATATCTTTTTGTAGACTTCTAGGGGATGTAATGACCCTATGTTCATATTATGTTTTTCTTATCTTGTTGGACTTGGATCACTGTATATTTTATTTTTGGATTACGCATCTTGTTATTATTTTATATTCACACCAGTGATGTGCAATCTTGATACTATTATGATGTGGACATTATTATTACTTATGATGGATTTCATGCTTACATGATTGATGTTGCTTTGGCTATATGATGTGTATATATGCACAGGTACCTTGACGTGTGCTTGGAGTGTTGCAGGTACTGAGTATCAACTCCACCTGGATTCACAAGCTTGAGCATACTCTTATTATCCCTGATGGTGGTTACTGGAGATAGTCATAGGCCCTATACCCTATACCCTACCCTAGCCCACTACACCTGGTTAGAGTAGTGTCCCTATGTTGTGGTCTTACCATCTGGATTTCCTTATGGTCATGTCTACTTTGCCAGTCCATTTGTTGAGACTTTTCTCTTTGGCTTCCTTTGATTATATTGAGTTTCTTGGACTAGTGTGTGCTTTGGATTCATCTTAGTGGTTGCAAGCTTCTAGGAGTAAGCCTAGTCCTAGAGGGGTAGGATGTAACAATGCTCCAGATGGATTTTAGAGAAGGTTGGTAAAGAATTAATGCAACATATATCTTGTAGAGAGGAGGAAATCTAATATGCAGTGGAAGTCATGGCATGGTGAGGTGGTAGAGAGTTATTGCTGGTGTGAAATATCTCCCGAGGTAGATGCAAAGAGGACATGGTCTCTGGGAAGAGGCAACACATTTTGTGGAGGATGATAACCATTAAATGCAAAAAAAAATATCTATGGGAGGATAGGAATGTGAGTCAACACATATGTGGAGGAGGCTTTTAAAACAAAAAAAAAATCAGAGAACAAGGATATGGAAGTCATACCATGAGGTGGGGAAAAATGTTAAATGCTGTAGAAATATCTTGGTGATATAGTTGAACGATTTGACTGTTGTGCAGGAGATTGTTTCAGTGTGAAAAAAATTGGTGAAGGGACGTCTAGGCTTTGGCTAGATGATATTATTTTCTTAGGCACATCCTCTAGAGAACCTTATAGGGTCAATAAAGATAACAATAGAAATGGGATTACACTCAGTTTTGGTGTGAGTTTGGTGGGGAAATTCCAATTTGATTGAGAGTTGTCCAAGCTGACTGCTGGTGCAGGAGCACCTAGTGGAATTCATGCCTCCATGAGGCCATTTTTGTAAATATTTGTTTTACATGGTGTTTGGGTCATGTCATAAGGTCATTTAGACCATATTTAACGTGTTTGAGTCATTCAATAGGTTATTAGGTGATTATGAGTTCATTTTGTCAAAAATTGAAAAAATTGTCAAAGTTGTCATATTGTAAAAATTGCAAAAATGCAAAAATAAGAAGATGAAAGGTCATATGAGGAAGTTAGATAGTTGTAGGTGGTTGGTTAGGCTTATAAATGGTTTAAATACCCTTGTATAGTTGAATATTGGGGGAGGGGATTGGGAAAAATGAATATGTAATGAAATGAAGGTAAGAGACCAATGAAAATTCTAAGTTTGAACACCATTATCCCTATTCTTTGATATGGTACAGTCTGTATGGACCATAAATGAGCCTAAAATTGGTTTTTTTTGAAAGTGTAATGAATCTAGTTCATTTTGGTCTTTGTTTCACTTCATTTCATGGAGTAGAATGAAAGTTATGAATGCTTTTGTGGCTGCAATTCCAAGATTTTCCCTGTAACAGTCCTGTAGCAGCGTGTTGTATGTCCTTGTATGGACTGGTATTTGCTTGAAACAAATGGGAAAATAAGTATAAATGAATCTAGTTTCATTTAGTTTTTGTTTGGTTCAATTTCATGAAGATTTGCAGAAGTTATGATCATTTTTGTAAGTGCAGGTCTAAAACCCTTTTAGGGTAGACAGCAAGTAGTCAAAATTGTGTTTCTCTCAATTGGCATGGTGGAATGGTCTGAAAATTGGTTAAAAGGTTCATTTTAACATATATTTTTAATTCCAAAGTTGGAGATAAAAATAATGAAGTTTTCTATAAAAACAATGATGCCCTAGGACTATTTTCAGTGTGTTTGCAGACGATTATGACAGTAACAGTGGGAGTTCTTGTGTTTAGTTGTTGAAATAAAAGGTTCATTGTAAGTATAATGGATTGGAAATGGTGTTAAAGGTTCCTTGGGACCCCTTTCAATGTGCATTTGTTAAAAATCATAAGTGTTTGAGTCTTTTATCTACACTGTCCTATCATGACAATGTAGGACTGTTACAGTCAAGTTAAACACAATGCCATTTTGAAGTCTTTTATATTCATGAGATGTGCCAAAATACCATGCTTATGAGCTTATGCTTTGGATGAGTAAAGTGATTGAGAGAGAAGTTATTGGTTTGATCTCCTACCTCTTGCATTAGTTGGCATGGTTGAGTTGTTTTGTTGATGATTTCATAGTTTGTGTTATTGCAAAGTAATCAAAACATGTTTATGAGAAAGGATTTTGTAACGTTTCCTTGAATGATTGGTTGAGTTGAATTATGATCCTCCTAGCTCTACATCAACTACCCAGCTTTTGCTTATGTGCAGCATGTTTAGTTTTAATTGAAAGAGATCTCTGCAGTAGGTGAATGGATGAATGTGATCCTTGATGGAGAAAGAGGACAGGAGTACGAATCACCAGGGAGCATATCAAATTGCTAGATTTGAGGTACGCTGAAGGGGAGTGTGCTTAGCCGTGATTAGGGTAGAGGTATTTACCTTTGTCTATTGTTTTTCCAGCACAAAAAAACTAAGATATATCTATTACGATTTACATTAAGCACAGAATATTGAAATCCAATTACTGCCTTTTAATAAAAAGCTTATGCCAAAATGATTTTGATGCAAGATATTTACATTCCCTCTTTCCTTGAATCATCTTCTTCAAGTAGAATGATTTCTTTCTTTTTCTCTAATTGATAAATGGGTTTTCAAAGAACATCATAGGATCTCTGATTTATCATTGTTGGTAAAGAAAAAAAAAAGAAACTGAAACCCATTACTACCTTTTTATAAACTCAAATATGTTTGCTACGATTCTATTAAGTGCAGAAAAATTGAATCCCCATACCATGTTTAATATATGCAAAAATTATTTCAATGTAAGATATTACATCGCCTCGTTCCTGGGGAATTGTTTTGGTTTTGATTGATAATTTTATGGAAATAAAAATAGAGGGTTTCAATTTTATAGAGAATAAAAATGAGTGCAGCCATACACAAGAGTTGGGGTGTATAACAAAGATTGAATAGATCTAAGTCCCATGGAACCATTTGTTATTCGATGACTTCTCTGATGAGATTGTCATTTCAACTCTTCTTAAGAAAATGGAGTGGTTTTGCTTGGGTCACACAGTCATTTTCTACTAAATGGCCATCCTTGTGAAAACTGTGATTTTGAGTTAAAGAATGTCATGACACTAAAATACCATAGAGGCAGCGATCTGTGTTTGTGCATTGAGCTTTAGTCACATAATTTCTCTTTAAGAAAACTAGTCACGCAACACAAGGATATGAGGGAACTACTGCAGGAGGGAAAATTAAGGTTTCTATTTTGTAAGTCTTTGCAATATATTATTTTGTTATGTTAAATATGGCAGTCTGTATGTAATATTAGTCTATGAGAAGGCTTGGAATGCAATTTGTCATGCTTATTCTTATTTTTATCTGTTCATACCTTTGCTAATTGTGACCAAATTGGGGTCACTGGAGTTATTATACAACTGATCTAGCTGGCATAGGGATGTTTTCAATAACACTACACTGCCTATGGAATCTTTTGTCTTGTAGACCACATTCCCCTATTTCTAATTTGTACACCAGTGTTTTATTCTTTTCAAATTCCTCATTTAGTCAAACAAGATGAACAAGGTCTAGGCATTAGAGTGGTCATTTGGAGTGGCTCTCTACAGGCTCGGGGCCCGTAAGTGGCTGCCAAGGGAACTAGTAGTAGAGTTACAATAACAAGTGATAACTAAAACTAAAACATTGGCGTAAAAACACTAATAAGATAATTAAACCTCATGCATGGCCTTGAGCGCTTGTAAAGGCTAAGGATTCAATGAGAAGGCCTATCTATCTGTAGGGCATTGAATCATCTATCTGTGGTGCGTTGAGTCATCCGTCTACAGGGCGTAGATTTGGGCATGATTGAGTCTCCTCGTCTGTATGAGAGGTACTTGGTCCTGTGTGTACCATCCCTTCGAGCACACATGATGACACTTCATATGATTACACTCTAGTATCTTGCACCTTAGGAGTCATGAGTAGTACTCGACTTATGACTTAGATGAGTACACCTATATTATGACTTTTACTGTAAGTACTATTCTCCGTGTCTGCTCTATGTTTGATGTGTGTGTTGGCCATCTTGTATCTCATTGTTGTTGTTCATCTGTTTGGGCCTTGTGACTATCTCCGAGCATGGTGGGGTGGTCTCTTAGGAGTCCACATGGTTGGGAGGCATTGCCACCACCATTGGGAACCGATGAACAGGTTTTCAAGCACTAGTTTGAGATGATCTCTCTCTCTCCATCACTTCATTCAGTTATTGTACCTATTCAATCTCTGTATCATACTCAGGACTATGTTATGTACTTGTATCATATTTTGGAATATATCATTGTAATTATATATGCAGTTATGTAATTGAACTCTCTTAGAAGAGAAGTTGTAATCATTGTATTTAATGAGATGAAATGCGATGTTCCTTTATTGCTTTATGGATTCTGGTGTGGGTATCGGATCCGCCTGTATTTTATGCTTATGGATTCATTTTTTTTATCAGATGGGATTAGGAACATTTGCTTTTGTGTTTAAAATGAATGGTATCAATCTATCGAATTGACAATTGAATCTATGTTTGTTGTTTACTTATGCCAAAAAAAAATTATCTTGTCCCCTTTTGGCTCTTACCCTTCGGGGTTACGTAGAGGGATGTTACATATTTTTTATCATTATATAATTCTTTTTTTCTATAATTCTATTATTCTTTAAATCTATTATTAGATCATTCTATAGTTCTATAATCTTATTATTCTATTATTCTTAATTTATAGTATTCTATTATTCTATCATTCTGTAAAGCTATTATTCTATCATTTTTTCATTCTATTATTCTATCATTCTTTGATGCAGGAACTTCTAGAGATCATAACTTTTGACTTAGATGTGGGTTTTCTATGAGATTATATGGGTGGATACATTATGAGGTGGAAAGTAGTTTCGCAACCGACCCTAGTGGGTTGGACCCCATCTTGGCACTTATTCAGGGCTTGAAACTTTCATCTTGGCCCTCAAAATAGCAATTTAGTGTTTTTTTATCATCTTGTAATTCTATCACTTTATTATTCTAAATTGCTTTTACTCTATTATTCTATTATTCTATCATTCTTTCATTATATTATTTGATATATCTATTATTCTATCATTATTTCATTCTATTAGTCTATAATTCTAGAACTATCATTCTACAATTATTAGAATCATTATTTCACTCTACCATTCAATAATTCTTTCATTGTATTGTTTTGTTATTTTATTATTATATTATTCTACAATTTTGTTATCCTATATTTATTTCATTCTATCATTCCATAGTCGTATCAATATATTATCATACAAATATAGTATTCTATCACTCTTTCATTCAATTATTCAATTATTTTATTATTCTATAATTCTATTGTTGTTTAATTCTATCATTCTATTATTTTATAAACCTATTATTCTATAAGTCTATCATTCTTTCATTTTATCATTCTATAATTCTATTTTTTTTTTCTATAAATCTATTATTCTATCATTCATTCTATTGTTATATTATTTTGTTATTCTAGTATTCTACAAGACTATTTTTGTACCAATATTTCATTCTACTATTCTACCATTATATTGTTCTATAAATCTTTTATTCTATCATTGTTTCATTCTAACATTCTATAATTCTATCATTCTTTCATTCTACAATTCTATTATCTTATAAATGCTTTATTCTATCATTGTTCCCTTCTATCATTCTACAATTCTATCATTCCTTCATTCTATCCATTTATAATTCTATCATTCTATTATTAATTAAATCTATTATACTATCATTCTATAATACTATATATCTATAATTTTATAAATCTTTTATTCAATCATTCTATATATCTATTATTCTACAATTTAATTATTCTATCACTCTTCCATTCTATAATTCTATCATTCTATTATTCTACAATTCTATTACTATATCATTCATTCATTATATCATTTTATTATTCTATTATTCTGTCATTTTATAATAACTTCTAGATTATTCCATAAGTTTGATATTCTACAATTCTATTAATCTTTCATTTTTACATTCTATCATTCTATTATAGTATCATTATTTAATCCTAACATTCTATTATTATATAAATCTAATGTTATATCATTCTTTCATTCTACCATTCTCTTATTTTATTATTCTACGATTCTATTATTCTCTCGTTCTCTCGTTCTATCATTCTATTATTTCATAGATATATTATTCCATCATTGTTTCATTCTATCATTCTATTATTCTTGAAATATATTGTTCTATCATTATTTTATGCTGTCATTCTACAACTCTATTATTCTATCATTCTTTCATTCTATCATTTCTATAATTATATGATTCTATTAATCTATAATTATATGATTATATTATTCTATAAATCTATTATTTTTTCATTCTTTCATTCTCTCATTCTATTATTCTATAATCTATTATTCTATCATTCATGCATTCTATCATTCTATAATTACGTCATTATATTATTATATAAATCTATTTTTATTTTATTCTATCATTTTTTTATTCTACAATTCTATCATGCAGATATTATATAAATCTATTTTTATTTTATTCTATCATTTTTTTATTCTACAATTCTATCATGCAGTTATTATATAAATCTATTATTATATCATTATTTTAATTTGTCATTCTGTAATTATATTATTCTATCATTCTATTGTTCAAATATTCTTTTCATTCTATCAAATTCTATGATTATATGATTCTATTATTCTATAAATCTAGTATTTTATCATTTTATCATTCTATTATTCTACAATTATATTATTCTATCTTTCTTCCATATATCATTCTATAATTGTATCATTCTTTTATTATATAATTTTATGATTCTATTATTCTATGAATATCATTGTATCATTCTTTCATTCTATTATTGAACAATTATATAATTATTTTATTTTGTAACTAAATTATTTTTTCATTTTATAATTTTATTATTATATTATTTTATAAATCTATTTTTTATCATTATATAATTCTTTTATTCTATAATTCTATTATTCTTTAAATCTATTATTATATCATTCTATAGTTCTATAATCTTATTATTCTATTATTCTTAAATTATAGTATTCTATTATTCTATCATTCTTTCATTCTATTATTCTATCATTCTTTCATGCAGGAACTTCTGGAGACCATAACTTTTCACTCAGATGTGGATTTTCTACAAGATTTTACCAGTTGATGCGTTATGAGGTGGAAAGTGGTTTCATAACCGACCCTAGTGGGTTGGATGTAGTGCCCCTCCGCTTTCACTTTGGATGTGTTAGGTATGTTTGGCATTTGATTATTTGGTTTGGATTGTTTATTGGATGATTTCGTTAATCATGGCATTAAATAATATTATTAGTCGTAAAGACATTTCTGATAATTAAATAAATATAAATGCTTGTATGTAAACTTAGTTTATTGAAAATGTATATATATAATAGTAGTTAAGTTAATAAATAAATATATTGCTCTATCCCTATTTAGGAAAATGTTATATATGACAGATGATGAATACAGAGAAAATAATGGATGGCTATTATTTTTATATCCTAATGGAGGTCACGGGAAAGAGTGTGCTTCCGTGGTGAATATTGCAATCCAATACTAAGCTAAATTTCATGTGTTTTAAGCTATAAAATCTTTGTTTGTGAATTTGGTGAGTTGTCAAGAATCCCTTCTTTATACGTTAGTAACTGCCTCTTATCATCTATTTATTTCTTCTTGCCGTTAATAGCATTAACTGCTGTCATACGTTATTGGTAAGTTATAAATTAGTTTCCTGGTGATTCATAAAAGGGAGAGGGGAGAGGAACGGCAGGGGGGATCAGGGTAGAAGATCACATATGGACCCTGCCATCATCATCGCGAGGGGGACTGCGAATGGAGAAGCAGGGGTGCGTTTGTCCCATTTTTCATTGCAGATGCAGCACATGTTATATCTGATGTAATCAACTCTGCAATAGATCGGCTGGAAAGGGGTTTTGTTATAGATGGAAAGGAATCCTTGGTAGTTGCAGTGCTTCTGCAGTTTTCTAATGGACTAAAGTATAGTCTGAAAATAGCCCTTAAAGAAGACACACAGTGGTACATTAAATTTATGCCTCTCACTGAAATGATAAATGACATGGTCAGTAACCAAGCCTTGGTTCAGATTATCCTGCAATTGGTGGATGAAGAGGGCTTACTAAAGGATGATGCAGTATGTTCCTAAACTTTGTTACATAAGCATTTTCTTGTTAAATAGGTTTCAACATCGTGATTGAGCAGGTTATCTTTTATGAGGTTATTGTTTTTAAAAAAAATTTGGTACTAGTAAATAGTAATTAGCATGATTTGAAATTTCTGAACTTGAATTTGAAACACTGGCATTGAAATTAAGTTGTTTCAAATAGTTATGATGGTTTCATGATGACCTTTTAGAAAGAGCCAAGGTAAACATTTGGAGCTAAGTGGAAACAATTTTCATAATGAAACCAAACCAAGCTGCAAATATTTCTAGATGACACAACTGCTAAATTTGTGGTAGAGAATAAATTATTGTCTGACAGATGCATCTTTTCTCTTGAAGATCTCCTTTCCAAGCATGCATGTTAAATTCTTCTATACACGATGTAAAACATAGTTTAAGAAAGAATATCTTGATACAAATGACTATTTCCCCCTTGTGTGATTGTTTCATCAAATGCATCTTGTTTGGTTTTGGATGCTTATCTCAAGTTTGTTTATTGGAATCCAAGCCTGCTCCTATAGCTTTATCTAATGCTAAAATGACCATAACATAACTATATTTACCTGTAGTCTTGACTAAATAAAACTAGATTTGCATGTTTGGAATTAATAGAGCTGGCATACTGTCTTTGATCATATTGTATAGAAAACATACATTCCTGTTTTCAAAGATTTAAAGGTTTCTTATATTTAATGAGTAAGTTCGTTTTCTATTCAATGAGCTTTGCTGATGTGCGCAAAATCCATCTGACACAAGCCTAGCTTTTGTTATGCTATTTTTTCTTTGTTCTGGCCTACACCTATAATTGTCATCCATGAGGTTTTGTTCCTTAGCATAGGATTTCAGGCCTAAGTGTCTATTAAGTTTTTCATAATCTTGTTTTTTATTGTCTGGTGAGGGTTCTTCTTTATCTTGAGTTATGCAATGTTATCCTTGTTCATTTGGGTTTGGTTATAACAAAATGTCATTTACCAAGTGTTAATTTTGGGTACACTTGACACTCCTTCGAGAATTTATTGTTAGAATTATCTTCTTCAAAGAAATGATTTTTATTTCAGTTGTTTGGAAGTAATTTACTCGTGTTTATTCTTTCTCGGATAATCAAGCTAGTAGGAACTTTGATCTGACACTGTCATCTTCCCACAGATTTGTGATTGGATATAAATTGGAATTTAATGACATTTAGAACAATTCCCAGACCTTATCTGTGCTTTCACGTTTTACATACATGTCCAGCAGAACTTTTGCCAACTTTAATATCTGGCGAAACCTACTTCTCATTACGCCTTCTGGAGGTCTATACCCTAATCTAAAGCTCCCATTTAGGCGCATGCAAGTGAATGCTCAAAAAGGTTGTAGAATCCGGTTGTACGCCTGTTGTGTTCTATGGCTCAATATAATCTTAAAATCACTCCTATTGATTTATTTTATTTATCCTGCAAACTCATTCCCGAGAAATCATCTCATTGAGGAGTTGTCGATAGTTTTCATGCTTGGATTGTGCTCCCACATTATGTCATATTTCTGCCTTATGTAAGGAAGATCTCCTTTGGCCTCGCAGTTTCTTTAAATAGAATGCCTTTTGAAATTAGCGACTAAATTGTTATATTTGTTTCAACCATTTTGGCACACTAAAAGTGCTTTCTCTTGCATCTAAAACCTGAGTATTTATTCTCTCTGTAGGCACCTTTTTTTTTTTTTTTTCCTTTAAAATGTGCCTGGTAAACTTTTTAACGTGACCGGCGATGCTGGTGCGACACGTCCTCCATCTCCACGCAAATACTTTTGCCTGGAGCAATGAACCGGTGAGGCCACAGTTGGGGGACCTCATCCCCTAGGAAGAACACTTCAAACCCGCAAGCTCATTAGCCCAGCGAAGGCGTAAAGCCTTGCGAGCTCGTTGGCCCAGCGGGGGTTTGAACTCTGGTGGCCGCCACTACATCTTGAGCGACTTAACCACTGAACCATGCCATCATCAGCCTCTAGGCACCTTTTAAGTAAATCAATTTGTATATATTTTTTTTAATCTATCCAGTAAACTTAACTGATTGGCATAATGATAGATGTTGCTATCTCTCCAAACTGCCTCATATAGAAACAAATCCTTTAATGATTCCATTTTCCTTAGTCAACATGTTCTTCTTTGAATCATTTCCTTGCTACTCGTAATGCTATTGAAATATTATCTAGACCATGTGTTTTTGTACAATACCTTCTTAAAAATTGGCAACCTCTCTTTCGATTAACTTTTCTTAACATATAAACAAGTTTACATGTATAAATTAGAAGGAGAATTTTTAGAAAGAAAAGACATAGTAAAAACTCTAGAATTATATAAATTAAATATGAGAGACTTGTTTAGAATCTTCTTTTTAGAAACTAAATCTCCTTTCCTTAGAACCGTAATCTTTCTTTCTTAATATTTTATTTAATAAAGATTTCACCTTGTTCTTTTAAAGAAAGTATGAATTGTATTTAAATAAAGAAAGAAAAACATCTTTTTATATAAAGAATGATTTTATAGAAGGAATATTCATTTATTTATGAATTTATCTTAGTTATATTAAATATGAATTTGTTTTTATTTATTTATATTTTTAAATAGATAGAATGTGAATTATCTTGTAAATATAAATAAGATTTTATTTTGTAAGATGGTTTATGGAATGACTTGCTAACAACTATCACATTTGAGACTTTTGGTTAGGATAGGTATGTTTATAAATTATACATTTAATTATTATTAAATGATGTTTGTTAAATTGTTTATGGAGTCATCTACTTATTAGCTTAGAAATATAATTATGTCACAGGGTAATTGTGCTAATGTAATATCAATGCTAGTGTCTAAATTTATTAGTAATTGACTTTAGAATAATGTTTCTCTTAGAAATTTATCATTGTTTTGCTTGAAGGGGAGAAGACATAAAATAAGATTCTTAGAGATGAAATTATGAATTAATGATAGTGAATTTATTGATAGGTTTCTAGGAATGTTGATCTATAGATAACTTGCATAGGGTAAATTAGTCGAGTGCAAGAGTATTTGTGTTATGGTGAAAGGTTTTATAGAAGATCGATTACCTTTTTACATGAGTATTTGCACTATATAAAATTTATGTAATTGTTTGAGTAGATACTTGGTAATTTTTGAATGAATTTATGTAGTTAATCCTTATCAAGTGAAAAAGTACAAGAGATGAATTTGATCATTTCCCATTAATATTGACTAAATGATGTCAACGGATTTTATTTGTGTTGTTAATCAATATTGGTCTATAAGTTCTTAGATCTCTGATAAATTTGTTTTTGGATGGTATAGGGTGGCCATTAGGATTTTATAAAAGAGATAGATAGTCAGTTAGATCCTATTCTTTGATTAATTGTTGCTCAATCTAGGTAGAAGGAATAAGTGACA
Source organism: Cunninghamia lanceolata (assembly GCA_027924645.1). Lineage (NCBI taxonomy): Eukaryota > Viridiplantae > Streptophyta > Pinopsida > Cupressales > Cupressaceae > Cunninghamia > Cunninghamia lanceolata. The sequence continues at coordinate 9,408,465 of BSBN01000837.1, read as the reverse complement.
TGTTAATGCTTGTTCTTTCTAATAAACTTTTTGATTATCCAAGAATAAGTACTAATGAGAATTCATAATATGTGGCCCTTGAGCTCACTTTTGATATAGACATTCAAGTTTATTCCCACTCATAGTGAATTAAATGCAAATGATAATATTTTGGGTTCAACTATAGAAATTATATTTCCATATGGTGGTTCCTTGTTACTATACTTCTTATTTACAATTAATTAGACTATGAGTGTTTCTTAAACCATTAGTTATAACATCTATGTCGACCATGGTATCGAAAGGATCTTTGGTTTGCTACTAGTACTTGATGTTTATGTTTGATTAAGATGTAAATCTATTGTGAAATATCATTACCTTGATGATATATGAGTAAATGCTTGATGAGAGAATACTTACTGAGTAGAAATATGTCTGAGTACACATTTTGTAGCCTTTTTTCAAGTTCAAGTCCCGAACTACAAAGTCTCTGCGCTATGCGTATGTAGGCAAGGCCATCATAAGCCCCCGAGACATTAGGTTAGCCCCTTAGGGCCCTAGGTTGTCACTTTATGCATTTGATATTGGGTAATTGATAATCATGTCGAACTAATGTTTACTGAGGTGTGCAGTTGAGATCTATAAGCCCTGCAGGACTCTGGAGCTATGATAAAATATGTAAATCAGAATCTTAACCCCTTGTTGAGTTCATTACTGGGTAGACATTACTTCATTGTGTGTGTGTGTACTCATTTGGATTTAGAACAACCGTGGCTGTTAGTTAGATTGTGTAATATAATCATGTTTGAATGAGTTACGTATGTTGTTGGTTATTGCTTAATTTCAATAATGTAGTCATGCTATCCCTAGAGATGTAGTTAGCTTGTTGTGTTAGACTATGTTAATTTGGTTAATTTTATTACAAAAAAAAAAAAAAATTCTACTTTTTATTTCTTTAGTTGACTTATCGCTAGGGTTGCATGGCGGGGCATTACATTGGACCCCATCTTGGCACTTTTTCGGGGCTTGAAACTTTCATCTTGGCCCTCAAAATAGCAATTTAGTGTTTTTCTATCATTTTGTAATTCTCACTTTATTATTCTAAATTGCTTTTACTCTATTATTCTATTATTCTATCATTCTATTATTATATCATTATTTCATTCCATTAGTCTATAATTCTATAACTATCATTCTACAATTCTATTAGAGTCATTATTTCACTCTACCATTCAATAATTCTTTCATTCTATTATTTTGTTATTTTATTATTATATTATTCTATAGTTTTGTTATCCTATATTTCTTTCATTATATCATTCCATAGTTGTATCATTATATTATCATACAAATATAGTATTCTATCACTCTTTCATTCAATCATTCTATTATTTTATTACTCTATAATTCTATTGTTGTTTAATTCTATCATTCTATTATTTTATGAACCTATTATTCTATAAGTCTATCATTCTTTCATTTTATCATTCTATAATTCTATTTTTTTATTCTATAAATCTATTATTCTATCATTCATTCTATTGTTATATTATTTTGTTATTCTAGTATTCTACAAGACTATTTTTCTACCAATGTTTCATTCTATTATTCTATTATTCTACCATTATATTATTATATAAATATTTTATTCTATCATTGTTTCCATCTACCATTCTATAATTCTATCATTCTTTCATTCTACAATTCTATTATTCTATCATTCTTCCATTCTATCATTTGATTATTAATCTATTGTTCTACTATGATATCATTCTTTCATTTTATAATTCTATCATTCTCTTTTATATAAATCTATTATACTATCATTCTATAATTTTATCATTCTATTATCATATAAATGCTTTATTCTATTAGTGTTCCATTCTATCATTCTACAATTCTATTATTCCTTCATTCTATCTATTTATAATTCTATCATTCTATTATAAATTAAATGTATTATACTATCATTCTATAATACTATAATTCTACAATTTTATAAATCTTTTATTCAATCATTCTATATATCTATTATTCGACAATTTAATTATTCTATCACTCTTCCATTCTATAATTCTATCATTCTATTGTTCTACAATTCTATTACTATATCATTCTTTCATTATATCATTTTATTATTCTATTATTCTGTCATTTTATAATAACTTATTTATTATTCTATAAGTTTGATATTCTACAATTCTATTAATCTTTTATTTTTTCATTCTATCATTCTATTATAGTATCATTATTTAATCCTAACATTCTATTATTATATAAATCTAATGTTATATCATTCTTTCATTCTACCATTCTCTTATTTTATTATTCTATGATTATATTATTCTCTCATTCTCTCATTCTATCATTCTATTATTTCATAAATATATTATTGCATCATTGTTTCATTCTATCATTCTATTATTCTTTAAATATATTTTTCTATCATTATTTTATTCTATCATTCTACAACTCTATTATTCTATCATTCTTTCGTTCTATCATTCTATAATTATATGATTCTATTATTCTATAATTATATGATTATATTATTCTATAAATCTATTATTTTATCATTCTTTCATTCTCTCATTCTATTATTCTATAATCTATTATTCTATCATTCTATAATTACATCGTTATATTATTATATAAATCTATTTTTGTTTTATTCTATCACTTTTTTATTCTATAATTCTATCATGCAGTTATTATATAAATCTATTATTATATCGTTATCTTAATTTATCATTCTATAATTATATTATTCTATCATTCTATTGTTCTAATATTCTTTTCAATCTATCAAATTCTATGATTATATGATTCTATTATTCTATAAATCTAGTATTTTATCATTCTATCATTCTATTATTCTACAAATTATATTATTCTATCTTTCTTCCATATATCATTCTATAATTCTATCATTATTTTATTATATAATTTTATGATTCTATTATTCTATGAATATTATTGTATCATTCTTTCATTCTATTATTTTACAATTATATAATTATTTTATTTTGTAACTCAATTATTTTTTCATTTTATAAATATATTTTTTATCATTATATAATTCTTTTATTCTATTATTCTTTAAATCTATTATTATATCATTCTATAGTTCTATAATCCTATTATTCTATTATTCTTAAATTATAGTATTCTATTATTCTATCATTCTATAAAACTATTATTCTATAATTCTTTCATTCTATTATTCTATCATTCTTTGATGTAGGATCTTTCGAAGATCATAACTTTTGACTCGGATGTGGGTTTTCTACGAGATTTTACGGGTTAATGTGTTATGAGGTGGAAAGTGGTTTTGCAACTGTCCCTAGTGAATTAGACCCCGTCTTGGCACTTTTTCGGGCCATGAAACATTCATCTTAGCCCTCAAAATAGCAATTTAGTGTTTTTCTATCATTTTGTAATTCTATCACTTTATTATTCTAAATTTCTTTTACTCTATTATTTTATTGTTCTATCATTCTATTATTCTATCATTCTTTCATTATATTATTTGATATATCTATTATTCTATCATTATTTCATTCTATCAGTCTATAATTCTATAACTATCATTCTACAATTCTATTACAGTCATTATTTAACTCTACCATTCAATAATTATTTCATTATATTATTTTGTTATTTTTTTTTATTTTTTAAAACAAAGGGGTAAAAACTTTATTAGAAATCAGAAAAGAGCATTACAATAATAACCAAGGGACCCAGCCCCAAAAAATAAGGTGAAAACCCCACAGCATAAACAACATCAACTATCCCCATGTATCCTCCTATCCTTCTCCAAGAACCAGTCTAAATCCAAATGCAGCTCAGGGTTAACCTGATCCCAATCCTCAACCTTCCAACCACTATCATGCTCAGAGGCCCATTTGGCCAAGCAGTCGACAACTCAATTCCACTCCCTCAGGATGTGAACAAAGGATGCTTCCTCCATCTGAGAACTAACCTAAAGAATCCGCTGAACCACCAAAGCCAACTACCAATTAATATCATATATCATTCGCTCATTCAAGAGATTAATCAAAATCTGTGAATCAGCTTCACATATAACTTTTCTCCAGCCCAAAGCAAGGGCCCTCTCAATAGCATACAGAATTGCCAGACCCTCCATGAAGTTAAAAGTCTTCACCCCCTCATGTATAGAGAACAGAAAAATCACTGACCCAGCTGAGTCCCTACCAACTCCACCAATTCCAGCAGGCCCAGGATTGCCCCTAGAAGAACTGTCAGTATTGATCTTTAAAAATCCATTGGGAGGAGGTAACCACCTTCCAACCCGTTGAACCCTCTTTTTTCCATGCCTACAGTTCTTGGAATTGACAAAAGAAGAATGAATTTCTTGAAGACCTAGTCTAGCCACCAATCCATTATCACCTCTCTCTAAGGGGAAAACCACATCACATTTAGCTGAAATTGACTCCTGCACCATTCCTAGCATGCGCAGCCAAACTTGCCGACCCACCAACTTTTGATCATGAAAAATTTGGCAGTTTCGCTCCAGCCAAATCTGCCAAAGTAGAAAGGTAGGACCCACGAACCAAACTTCCTGCAAAAAGGAAGCCATAGAAGGAGGTCTTACCATACTATCCCAGAATTCAACCAAAGAGCATGCATGAATACAAGGAAGCTTCCATACCTCCCACCACCAATGCCAAAGTTGCACAACAAAGGGGCACTGGAAGAACAAATGCAAAGAATCCTCTTCTACTCCCCCACACAAAACACAAATTGAAGGTCCTTGAAATCCCCGTTTATGAATGTTATCCCAAGTCAAACACCTATTCCAAGCCAAAGTCCAAACAAAGCAGTTGCATTTAGGCCATGAGAGTTTATTCCACACCCTTTTCCACCAATGAACCTCTACGCCAGTTAGCTTCTGAGCCAATAACACCTGATAACCAGAAGCAACAGAGTAAAACCCCTTAGGATTATGGGTCCAAGCAAGAATATCCTCTTCCAGAAGAGAACTACAACTCCTACTATGAAGAATCTTGTGAAGCTCAGCACTATCTTTCGCAAATCCCAAATCTGGCCACACTGCGGGATCCTTCCAATGAGCTACCTCCAACTGACCAAAAGAAGCAACAGACTTGAAGTCACTCACCCTAGCCCAGCCAGCCTCAAGAAATCTTTGGCACAAAGGAAGAAGGTTGGGGAACTGAGAAGTAAGTGGAGGGAATCCATCCCAAGAATCTGACCAGAAGAGAGCTTTAGTTCCCCATCTACAAATCCAAAATAAACCTTCCTTGATAAGCTTTGCACCCTTCTGAAGAGTATTCCAAATCACTAAACCTTTCCCCTCTAGAGAGTAACGAGGGAGATCCTACTGTGGAATCCCTGGGAAATACTTATGAGATAATATCCTAGCCCACGGCTGATCCGATTCCACACACCATCTCCAAAATAGCTTAGTAGCCACAACCACTCCAGATAACGCAGACTGTCGAAGACCAAGACCACCAAATTGCTTTGGGCTGCACACAACATCCCACCTGACCAGGCTCCACTTGGAGGATGACAAACATCCTGCCCATAAGAACTACCTTGCAAGAGAATCCAACTCCCTTAGAAAACCCATCAGAGCCACCTGAAGCATACATTGGTAGGTAGGAAGAGCCTGCACCACTGACTTGAGAAGCTGAACCCACCCCGCAAAAGACAACCATCTGTGGGTCCAATGATTAACTTTTGCATGGAGCTTATCAATAATATTCTGCCAAGAACCCTTGGGAAGATGGCGAACAGAAATTGGGAAACCCAGATATGTCAAAGGGAGAACCCCTATCTGAAACCTCAAGATATTAGCAATTCTTCTCTGAATGGGCGACAATGTATTGAAGAAGAATATGGATGACTTCTCCTCATTAATCAATTGTCCTGAAGCAACAAGATATATGTCCAACACCTACCTCAAGTTAGCAGCTTCCCTAACAGTAGCCATCCCCATCAAGGCAGTATCATCAACAAACTATAAATGAGATTGTGGAGGCAAGTCTCCACCCCATCGCCAACCCTGAATGGTGCCAAGCTCCACCCTACTTTTCAACAAACGTCCAAGGCCTTCCACAAGAAGTAGAAAAAGATACGGAGAAAGAGGATCCCCTTGGCACAAGCCCCTTGAGGCACCAAAAAGTTCATAATGATCTCCATTTATCAAAACTGAGAAGGAAATAGATGTGACACAGCTCATGACCCATTGGATCCACTCCTCACCAAAACCAAAAGAAACAAGGATCTTCTGCAAAAAAGACCATCTAACCCTGTCATAAGCCTTAGCCATATCCAGCTTAATGAACATAGCCTTCTCGTGGGAGTTGTCCATGGAGTGGATGGTCTCTGTAGCAATGACAACCCCGTCAAGAATCTGTCGACCTGCCACAAATCCACTCTGTTCCTCTGAAATTAGCACTTTAAGCCACTTCTTTAATCTCTCAGTCAATAACTTAGAAATGATTTTGTAAGCCACATTGCAAAGAGAGATAGGCTGGAACTGAGATAACCTATCAGCCCCTTCACACTTGGGTATGAAAGCAAGGAAGGTGGAATTCAGAGCACAAAGCATCTGCTTATTCCTCTGGGACTCAAGGACAACCGCCAGAAGATCCAACTTTATGATATCCCAGAATTCTTGAAAAAATTCAATTGGGAAACCATTGGGACTAGGAGCTTTACCCTTCTTCATCTGAAACATGATCCCCTCAAGCTCATCAAGAGAGATATCTTTCATCAGATACTCATTCGCCTCCCTGGAGACCAACTGAGGAATATAAGAAAGAGCCTGTGCTTACTCAACAGAGCCCCCTCGTGAATCCTCCCTAAATAAAGTAGCAAAATACTGAGATGCCTCAATAGAGATTTCCTGAAACGAGGCAAGACGTTCACCCCTATCATTCACCAAAAAAGGAATGGAATTACCATGCCTCCTGTCCTTCACAGAATTGAAGAAGAAGGCGGTGTTTTTATCACCTTCCTGTAACCATTCAACCCGGGCCTTTTGCTTCCAATAGATTTCTTCCCGTAATTCAAATTCCTCAACCACTTTCAAAGTCCTAGCCTCCTCCCTTAGAAGATCCTCAGAGGCCCCATTCTCATGAATCAACCGCGTAATATTATTCAACTCCTCCTGGGTAGCAACCTTAGCATGAAAGATATTACCGAAACATCGTCGATTCCACCTTTTAAGCTGATATTTGACAAACTGAAGAAGCTTGGAGAATGTATACATTGCCGTACCAAAAGTTGGTCTACCAATCCGCCACCACTCAACCACAAGTTCGTGAAGAGTAGGATCCCATAACCACATAATCTGGAACTTGAATGAGGGAGAATGAGGTCCCTGAGTAGAGGTAATACTAAGCTTAATAGGCCAATGATTAGAACCTCTCCAATCAAGAATTTCAGATCGAGTGGACCATAAGTCTCCAACCCAATAACAGGAAACCAAGAATCGATCAAGCCTCTCAGCAACACAACTCTCACCAATTCTCCTATTATTCCAAGTGAAGCGACCATTACTTGGCAGAACATCAATAAGATTTAATTCAGAAATGCTATCTCTGAATAATAGAGCAGAAGGCTCCAACCTAGGAATACCACCTCTTTTCTCAGATAACTCCACAATAGCATTAAAATCGCCAGCCATAACCCATGGATGGTAAGGAGCTAAGCTATGAACAAAACAAAGATGGGACCATAGAAGTTGTTTACCCAGAAACTCAACAGGAGCATACACATTAAAGAGGAGAATACACTCACTAGTCTCATACCAAGAGGCAACTAGGGATATAGAGGATCTAGAGGACATCCACCAGAGAGGGAAAATCTTCCGAGGGTTCCAAAAGTAAGCCACCCCTCCATAAGCACCAAGAGCCCCCATACACTGGCATTCACCATATTTCCACAACTTAGGAGCCATGGGCAACATATTATCTACAGATAATTTAGTCTCCTAAAGAAAAAGAACATCCAGAGAATGATTCCTAACCAAATCACGAACATCTTTTTATCAAGGGCCATTGTTCAAGCCCCTTACATTCCATGAGAGAACAATCATTTCTGGGGGCATGAAAAATGTGAATCCAGAGTCTTGACTAACCCTGACTCCACCAAAGTTTCCCCAGTTAATTTAATCTTCTCCATATCCTTCTTCCTTCCCAGCTTGGAAGTCTTGTCACCAACCCCTTTCTTCAGTTCAATTTGCTGGATACCCAAAAGAGAGGAGGCCAAAGGGCTCCTCCCCACATTCTTGCCTCCTTTTAGGGGCAATGGGGAACCACCTCCACCACTCTTCGAAACTCCAATAGAAGATTCTTGTTCAATCTGGACAATTAATTGTTGATCCATATCCATCTGCCCAACCTCAATCTCTTGCACAACCTGCATGGCCTCCAATGGTGGCCCATCCTATCCTGTACCCAAAGTTCCCTGATCCAAGTTCAGCAACCTCAGATTTACTTCCCCCTGGCTGAGATCATCTAGCACCTCAAACCTATTAAAAGTTTCATCAACCTACCTCTCCCTCAAGGTCTGCTTCTGGCCCTGATTCCTATTGCGAGCCTTGACAAGGACATAGCCATCATCTCCATTACCATCACCCGGAATAGGCTCCTTACCATTATCAGCCCTAGGTGGATTACGAGAAGGCTGAGAAGGTTAGGGCACCACAGGCTTAGCCCTAGGGCACCTACGCTGCAAGTGACCATATTCATGACAAAGACAACACTGAAAAGGTAGGGTTTCATAATCTAGTTGTTGCACCCAAGTATATGACCCAGCACTCACTTCAATAGAATTTGGCAGTGGCTTGCTTAAATCAATTTCTACATAGATACGAGCAAAAGTCATTACCTTTTTATACTGCGTCTGTTGTGAAGACCCAATAGGTTTACCGAGCATTGAAGCCACCAACACTCAACTGGAAACCACGGCAACCGAACCCAAACTGGGATCCAACTCGGTAGTGCCTCCGTCGGGTTGAAGCCAGCATGCCATGGCTTGATAAATAAACCCACCTAGTTATAAAAATAGGGGCCACCCTTGAAGACCTTATTCCGATCTGCCATGCAATCAAAAGAGACCATAAAAAAGTTGTTCGCAAGGAGCCTAATCTCCATCTCCCCCTCTGGCATCCAAGTCCGCTGAGCCCAGGATTCAAAAAATTAGAGCGAGACTCTCAAACCCATGAACTTGCAATAAAAAGAGTGCCTTGAATAGTATTCAATATCATCTGCAAGCATTTCCATCGGGATAATCAACTTTAGTCGCTCTTTGCATCTTTCCAAACACCCATTAATCTTCGTTATACAGGAACCACTAACCGATCCTAGATCATTCATCTCCATCTCTGAAGAAAAAAGCGTATTATCAAAAGCATTCACTCCATGTGTCGAAGGCTTCGAACCAACTGCTGATCGAAAATCCAATTTGGGGCTAGCCCCAGATGTTTCCCACCCTGCATAGCAAAAAACAAGATCCCTAGTAGGCATGCAAACCCCCAGGACACGTTTGCAAGAAAAGGAAAAAGACAAGACCCCAAGGGAAGGATCAAAACCCTTCCACCCACAAGCCACCCAAACGGCAGCAAGAAGGCCTCCAGAAAAGAAAAAAACCCACCACCACCACCCCAAAGCTTCAAAAAACCCCCCCACAACGCAGAAGCGAGCAACACACAGAGAACGAGCTAGGGCACGGTCGCTCTAGCTCGGCTTGCAAAGCACACGAATGCCATCATTTTTTCACAAATGAGAGCAGATCATTATTTTGTTATTTTATTATTATATTATTCTACAATTTTGTTATCCTATATTTCTTTCATTCTATCATTCCATATTTGTATCATTATATTATCATACAAATATAGTATTCTGTCACTCTTTCATTCAATCATTCTATTATTTTATTATTCTATAATTCTATTGTTGTTTAAGTCTATCATTCTATTATTTTATAAACCTATTATTCTATAAGTCTATCTTTCTTTCATTTTATCAATCTATAATTCTATTTTTTTATTCTATAAATCTATTGTTTTATCATTCATTCTATTGATATATTATTTTGTTATTCTAGTATTCTAAAAGACTATTTTTCTACCAATGTTTCATTCTATTATTCTATTATTCTATTATTCTACCATTATATTATTCTATAAAACTTTTATTCTATCATTGTTTCATTCTACCATTCTATAATTCTATCATTCTTTCATTCAACAATTCTATTATTCTATCATTCTTCCAGTCTATCATTTGATTATTAATCTATTATTCTACTATTATATCATTCTTTCATTTTATAATTCTATCATTCTATTTTATATAAATCTATTATACTATCATTCTATAATTTTATCATTCTATTATCATATAAATGCTTTATTCTATCATTGTTCCATTTTATCATTCTACAATTCTATTATTCCTTCATTCTATCCATTTATAATTCTATCATTCTATTATTAGTTAAATCTATTATACTATCATTCTATAATACTATAATTCTATAATTTTATAAATCTTTTATCCAATCATTCTATATATCTATAATTCTACAATTTAATTATTCTATCACTCTTCCATTCTATAATTCTATCATTCTATTATTCTACAATTCTATTACTATATCATTTTATTATTCTATTATTCTATCATTTTATAATAACTTCTAAATTATTCCATAAGTTTCATATTCTACAATTCTATTAATCTATCATTTTTTCATTCTATCATTCTATTGTAGTATCATTATTTAATCCTAACATTCTATTATTATGTATATCTAATGTTATATCATTATTTCATTCTATCATTCTATTATTCTTTAAATATATTGTTCTATCATTATTTTATTCTATCATTCTACAACTCTATTATTCTATCATTCTTTCATTCTATCGTTCTATAATTATATGATTATATTATTCTATAAATCTATTATCTTATCATTCTTTCATTCTCTCATTCTATTATTCTATAATCTATTATTCTATCATTCATGCATTCTATCATTCTATAAGTACATCATTATATTATTATATAAATATATTATTATATCATTATTTTAATTTATCATTTTGTAATTATATTATTCTATCATTCTGTTGTTCTAATATTCTTTTCATTCTATCAAATTCTATGATTATATGATTCTATTATTCTGTAAATCTATTATTTTATCATTCTATCATTCTATTATTCTACAATTATATTATTCTATCTTTCTTCCATATATCATTCTATCATTCTTTTATTATATAATTTTATGATTATATTATTCTATGAATATTATTATATCATTCTTTCATTCTATTATTTTATAATTATATAATTATTTTATTTTGTAACTCAATTATTTTTTCATTTTATAATTTTATTATTATATTATTTTATAAATCTATTTTTTATCATTATATAATTCTTTTATTCTATTATTTTTTAAATCTATAATTATATAATTCTATAGTTCTATATTATTATTATTCTATTATTCTTAAATTATAGTATTCTATTATTCTATCATTCTATAAAACTATTATTCTAGGAGACTTTACGGGTGGATGCGTTATGAGGTGGAAAGTAGTTTCGCAACTTACCCTAGTGGGTTGGACCTCATCTTGGCCCTTTTTTGGGGCTTGAAACTTTCATCTTGGCCCTCAAAGTAGCAATTTAGTGTTTTTCTATCATTTTGTAATTCTATCACTTTTTTATTCTAAATTACTTTTACTCTATTATTCTATTATTCTATCATTCTTTCATTATATTATTTGATATATTTATTATTCTATCAGTCTATAATTCTATAACTATCATTCTACAATTCTATTAGAATCATTATTTCACTCTACCATTCAATAATTCTTTCATTCTATTATTTTGTTATTTTATTAGCATATTATTCTATCATTCCATAATTGCATCATTATATTATCATACAAATATAGTATTCTATCACTCTTTCATTCAATCATTCTATTATTTTATTATTCTATAATTCTATTGTTGTTTTATTCTATCATTCTATTATTTTATAAACCTATTATTCTATAAGTCTATCATTCTTTCATTTTATCATTCTATAATTCTATTTTTTTATTCTATAAATCTATTATTCTATCATTCATTCTATTGTTATATTATTTTGTTATTCTAGTATTCTACAAGACTATTTCTCTACCAATGTTTAATTCTATTATTCTATTATTCTACCATTAGATTATTCTATAAATCCTTTATTCTATCATTGTTTCATTCTAGCATTCTATAATTCTATCATTCTTTCATTCTAGAATTATATTATTCTATCATTCTTCCACTCTATCATTTGATTATTAATCTATTATTCTACTATTATATCATTCTTTTATTATTTCAATTTATAATTCTATCTTTCTATTTTATATAAATCTATTGTACTATCATTCTATTATCATATAAATGCTTTATTCTATCATTATTTTGCTCTATCATTCTACAATTCTATTATTCCTTCATTCTATCAATTTATAATTCTATCATTCTATTATTAATTAAATCTATTATACTATCATTCTATAATACTATAATTCTATAATTTTATAAATATTTTATTCAATCATTCTATATATCTATTATTCTACAATTTAATTATTCTATCACTCTTCCATTCTATAATTCTATAATTCTATCATTCTATTATTCTACAATTCTATTAATATATCATTCTTTCATTATATAATTTTATTATTCTATTATTCTGTCATTTTATAATATCTTCTAGATTACTGTATAAGTTTGATATTCTACAATTCTATTAATCTTTCATTTTTTCATTCTATCATTCTATTATTCTATCATTGTTTGATTATATTATTTGACATATCTATTATTCTATCATTATTTCATTCTATCAGTCTATAATTCTATAACTATCTTTCTATAATTCTATTAGAATCATTATTTCACTCTACCATTCAATAATTCTTTCATTCTATTATTTTGTTATTTTATTATTATATTATTCTACAATTTTTTTATCCTATATTTCTTTCATTCTATTTTTCCACAGTTGTATCATTATATTATCATATAAATATAGTATTCTATCACTCTTTCGTTCAATCATTCTATTATTTTATTATTCTATAATTCTATTGTTGTTTAATTCTATCATTCTATTATTTAATAAACCTATTATTCTATAAGTCTATCATTCTTTCATTTTATCATTCTATAATTCTATTTTTTTATTCTATAAATCTATTATTGTATCATTCATTCTATTGTTTTTGATAATATAAGGCGGCTAAACAAGGGCCCGAACCCTTATTCAAAACCAAGCCCAGGGGGCAAGAACACAGCATGCTGATAGTACTCAGCCAACACAGAGAAAGACCAGCAGCAAAGGCACAGCAACCTTGCTAAAAAAGAAACAACAGCAAAGCCTAACAGACTAAGCAACAAGGTTACAAGGAGCAACAACCTAAACAATAGTAGAACCAAACCCAACAGGTCGAACACCCTTGGCATGAGTTCGGTTCAAAAAAACATGCTTGGGAAGACCTCGCTTCCTCCTTTGGACAATAGTCCAAAGAACATCATCTCCAGCCCCAGAAATAGGAGAAGAAGGAGAAACTCTCTCCAAATCCATGGAAAGGGGCAGAGCTTGGGGCACAACAACATTAGCCCTAGCAACATGTGCACCTATATTAACAGTGCGAGACATATCAGCAACTGAGATCTCTACAACAAAACCACTAGCAACACCAGCAATCCCAGTAGCAGAATGACCAGGAACACTAGTAATCCCAGCCGCAGAACCGCCAGCAACACTAGCAATCCCAGCAGTAGAACCGCCAGCAACATGAGCAATCCCAGCAGCAGTATCCATAGCTGTAAAATTTGGAACCCTCACAATATCAGGAGTAGACCCATCATCATCAGAGGAAGAATCAACCGCCTCTGACCTAGAAATATCCTCAGTAGCACCAACTGTAAGATGTTCATGCAAGGAATTCTTCCCCCAGGAGGAAGAATAAGGGATCTTTAAGCGAGGACACCCAGAAGCCAGATGACCCGTAGCAAAGCATCTACAACACCGGAAGGGAATACCTTCATAGTCCAAAATTTGCCTCCAAGAATTATCAGCAACCTGCAGTATAATCTCAGCTAGGAGAGGCTTAGAGAGATCGAGATCCACAAGAACACGAGCGTATGTGGTATGAGAAAATAAGGTAGTCACTTGATCAACCATAATAAAAGAGCCCAAAGAATTACCAATACCCTCATAACAAGATTTGCACCAAAGATGCAGTGGAAGATTCAGGAGACGAATCTAAAAAGACATTCTATTGAAAGACTCGGTCAATGGGTTAAAGGAGGGAACCCAAGGCTTGAGAAGGAGGGCATGAATACCCCAAAACTAGGCCTGAGTATGAAGAATAGCATTCCAATCAGAAACTGAAGCAAAAACAACTACAAAGAAACCCTTTGCACAAGGGTAAATTTCTATTTTCCCCTCCATTAAAGGGCGCCAATGCTCAGAAATCCAGAGGTTCAAATCACCCAGCCGAGGCCACCAATGGTCAAATCTACAAATCAAACCCTGCTCAGAGAAATAGTCAATATTTTTTAAAACCTCATCCCCTAGGACCACTACAGGGGGAGGCAAGTCTGACTGAGAAATAGATCTCCTAGATACTAGAACAGCAGCAGCATTAACAGACTCCTCACATTGCCGAGGAGAACCACTACTAACAATCTTTGCATAAGATGTAGCAGCAATAGCAGTAGCACTAGAAATGGGCGGCGTACCAACAACCGCAGAGACCCCAACAGTAGACGGAACCCCTGCAAATAAAGCAACAGATGAACCCTAAAAAATAGCAGTCATAGTCACAAACGACACTCCTACTGCAATTCCAGTAGTTGCATGCATGGACGGTGCATTAACAGCTGTAGCCACACTATCAACAGAAGAAGCCACACCAGCCGCAGGCACCCCAGTAGCAGACGGAACCCTAGCCATAGATATAGACAGCACATCGACAACACGGACAGTCACAGCCGCATGAGCCGTAGATCCCACGGACATCACACGAACAGTCGCAGCCACACCATCAACAGGAGAACACCCAACAGCAGCAGACGGACCCCCTGCATGTAAAGTAGCAGACGAACCCTGTAAGGTAGCAGTTGTAGGCACAGACGGTGCTCTAACAGCAAAAGCAGCTGAGGCCACAGACGGCGTACCAACAGCTGCAGCCACACTAGCAGCAAAAGAAGACCCTACAAATACCCTAGCAACAGATGAATCCTGTGAACCAAGAACATGGGCGAGAAGAGGAGCGGGAGAGCCCATTTCAAAAAACTAATTCAAGGGAGTACATTCTATTGTTATATTATTTTGTTATTCTTGTATCCTAAAAGACTATTTTTCTACCAATATTTCATTCTATTATTCTATTATTCTATTATTCTATAAATCTTTTATTCTATCATTGTTTCATTCTACCATTCCTTAATTCTATCATTCTTTCATTCTACAATTCTATTATTCTATCATTCTTCCATTCTAGAATTTGATTATTAATCTATTATTCTACTATTATATCGTTCTTTCATTCTTTCATTTTATAATTCTATCATTCTATTTTATATAAATCTATTATACTATCATTCTATTATCATATAAATGTTTTATTCTATCATTGTTCCCTTCTATCATTCTACAATTCTATTATTCCTTCATTCTATCCATTTATAATTCTATCATTCTATTATTAATTAAATCTATTATACTATCATTCTATAATTTTATAAATCTTCTATTCAATCATTCTATATATCTATTATTCTACAATTTAATTATTCTATCATTTTGTAATTCTATCACTTTATTATTCTAAATTTCTTTTACTCTATTATTCTATTATTCTATCATTCTTTCATTATATTATTTGATATATCTATTATTCTATCATTATGTCATTCTATCAGTCTATAATTCTATAACTATCATTCTACAATTCTATTAGAATCATTATTTCACTCTACCATTCAATAATTCTTTCATTCTATTATTTTGTTATTTTATTATTATATTATTCTACAATTTTTTTATCCTATATTTCTTTCATTCTATCATTCCATAGTTGTATCATTATATTATCATACAAATATAGTATTCTATCACTCTTTCATTCAATCATTCTATTATTTTATTATTCTATAATTCTATTGTTATTTAATTCTATCATTCTATTATTTTATAAACCTATTATTCTATAAGTCTATCATTCTTTCATTTTATCGTTCTATAATTCTATTTTTTTATTCTATAAATCTATTATTCTATCATTCATTCTATTGTTATACTATTTTGTTATTCTAGTATTCTACAAGACTATTTTTCTAGCAATGTTTCATTCTATTATTCTATTATTCTACCATTATATTATTCTATAAATCTTTTATTCTATCATTGTTTCATTCTACCATTCTATAATTCTATGATTCTTTCATTCTTTCATTCTTTCATTTTATAATTCTATCATTCTATTTTATATAAATCTATTATACTACCATTCTATAGTTTTATCATTCTATTATCATATAAATGCTTTATTCTATCATTGTACAATTCTATTATTCCTTGATTCTATACATTTATAATTCTATAATTCTATTATTAATTAAATCTATTATACTATCATTCTATAATACTATAATTCTATAATTTTATAAATCTTTTATTCAATCATTCTATATATCTATCATTCTACAATTTAATTAGTCTATCACTCTTCCATTCTATAATTCCATAATTCTATCATTATTTAATCCTAACATTCTATTATTATATAAATCTAATGTTATATCATTCTTTCATTCTACCATTCTCTTATTTTATTATTCTATGATTCTATTATTCTCTCATTCTCTCATTCTATCATTCTATTATTTCATAAATACATTATTCCATCATTGTTTCATTCTATCATTCTATTAGTGTTTAAATATATTGTTCTATCATTATTTTATGCTATCATTCTACAACTCTATTATTCTATCATTCTTTCATTCTATCATTCTATAATTATATGATTCTATTATTCTATAATTCTATAATTATATTGTTCAATAAATCTATTATTTTATAATTCTTTCATTCTCTCATTCTATTATTCTATAATCTATTATTTTACCTTTCATGCATTCTATCATTCTATAATTACATCATTATATTCTTATATAAATATATTTTTATTTTATTCTATCATTTTTTATTCTACAATTCTATCATGTAGTTATTATATAAATCTATTATTATATCATCATTTTAATTTATCATTCTGTAATTATATTATTCTATCATTCTATTTTTCTAATATTCTTTTCATTCTATCAAATTCTATGATTATATGATTCTATTATTCTATAAATCTAGTATTTTATCATTCTATCATTCTATTATTCTACAATTATATTATTCTATCTTTCTTCCATATATCATTCTGTAATTCTATCATTCTTTTATTATATAATTTTATGATTGTATTATTCTATGAATATTATTGTATCATTCTTTCATTCTATTATTTTATAATTATATAATTATTTTATTTTGTAACTCAATTATTTTTTCATTTTATAATTTTATTATTAGACTATTTTATAAATCTATTTTTCTATCATTATATAATTCTTTTGTTCTATAATTCTATTATTCTTTAAATCTATAATTATATCATTCTATAGTTCTATAATCTTAATATTCTATTATTCTAAAATTATAGTGTTCTATTATTCTTTCATTCTATTATTCTATCATTCTTTGATGCAGGAACTTCTGGAGATCATAACTTTTGACTCGGATGTGGGTTTTCTACAATATTTTACGGGTGGATGCGCTATGAGGTGTAAAGTGATTTTGCAATTGACCCTAGTGGGTTGAACCCTATCTTGGCACTTTTCGGGGCTTGAAACTTTCATCTTGGCCCTCAAAATAGCAATTTAGTGTTTTTCTATCATTTTGTAATTCTATCACTTTATTATTCTAAATTACTTTTACTCTATTATTCTATCATTATTTCATTATATTATTTGATATAAATATTATTGTATCATTATTTCATTCTATCAATCTATAGATCTACAACTATCATTCTACAATTCTATTAGAATAATTATTTCACTCTACCATTCAATAATTCTTTCATTCTATTATTTTATTATTATATTATTCTACAATTTTGTTATCCTATATTTCTTTCATTCTATCATTCCATAGTTGTATCATTATATTGTCATACAAATATAGTATTCTATCACTCTTTCATTCAATCAGTCTATTATTTTATTATTCCATAATTCTATTGTTGTTTAATTCTATCATTCTATTATTCTATAAGTCCATCATTCTTTCATTTTATCATTCTATAATTCTATTTTTTTTATTCTACAAATCTATTATTCTATCATTCATTCTATTGTTATATTATTTTGTTATTCTAGTATTCTACAAGACTATTTTTCTACCAATGTTTCATTCTATTATTCTACCATTATATTATTCTATAAATCTTTTATTCTATCATTGTTTCATTCTACCATTCTATCATTCTTTCATTTTACAATTCTATTATTCTATCATTCTTCCATTCTATCATTTGATTATTAATCTATTATTCTACTATTATATCATTCTTTCATTCTTTCATTTTATAATTCTATCATTCTATTTTATATAAATCTATTATACTATCATTCTATAATTTTATCATTTTATTATCATATAAATGCTTTATTCTATCATTGTTCCATTCTATCATTCTACAATTCTATTATTCCTACATTCTATCCATTTATAATTCTATCATTCTATTATTAATTAAATCTATTATACTATCATTCTATAATACTATAGTTCTATAATTTTATAAATCTTATATTCAATCATTCTATATATCTATTATTCTACAATTTAATTATTCTATCACTCTTCCATTCTATAATTCTATAATTCTATCATTCTATTACTCTACAATTCTATTACTATATCATTCTTTCATTATATCATTTTATTATTCTATTATTCTGTCATTTTATAATAACTTCTAGATTATTCTATAAGTTTGATATTCTACAATTCTATTAATCTTTCATTTTTTCATTCTATCATTCTATTATAGTATCATTACTTAATCCTAACATTCTATAATTATATAAATCTAATGTTATATCATTCTTTCATTCTACCATTCTCTTATTTTATTATTCTATGATTCTATTATTCTCTCATTCTATCATTCTATCATTCTATTATTCTTTAAATATATTCTTCTATCATTATTTTATTCTATCATTCTACAACTCTATTATTCTATCATTCTTTCATTCTATCATTTCTATAATTATATGATTCTATTATTCTATAATTATATGATTATATTATTCTATAAATCTATTATTTTATCGTTCTTTCATTCTCTCATTCTATTATTCTATAATCTATTATTCTATCATTTTTTTATTCTTCAATTATACCATTCTCTTATTTTATTATTCTATGATTCTATTATTCTCTCATTCTCTCATTCTATCATTCTATTATTTCATAAATATATTATTCTATTATTGTTTCATTCTATCATTCTATCATTCTTTAAATATATTATTCTATCATTATTTTATTCTGTCATTCTACAACTCTATTGTTCTATCATTCTTTCATTCTATCATTTCTATAATTATATGATTATATTATTCTATCATTCTATCATTCTATTATTCTTGAAATATATTGTTCTATCATTATTTTATGCTGTCATTCTACAACTCTATTATTCTATCATTCTTTCATTCTATCATTTCTATAATTATATGATTCTATTATTCTATAATTATATGATTATATTATTCTATAAATCTATTATTTTATCATTCTTTCATTCTCTCATTCTATTATTCTATAATCTATTATTCTACCATTCATGCATTCTATCATTCTATAATTACATCATTATATTATTATATAAATCTATTTTTTTTTTATTCTATCATTTTTTTATTCTACAATTCTATCATGCATTTATTATATAAATCTATTATTATATCATCATTTTAATTTATCATTCTGTAATTATAATATTCTATTATTCTATTGTTCTAATATTCTTTTCATTCTATCATTCTATTATTCTACAATTATATTATTCTATCTTTCTTCCATTTATCATTCTATAATTCTATCATTCTTTTATTATATAATTTTATGATTCTATTATTCTTTGAATATTATTATATCATTCTTTCGTTCTATTATTTTATAATTATATAATTATTTTATTTTGTAACTCAATTATTTTTTCATTTTATATTTTTATTATTATATTATTTTATAAATCTATTTTTTATCATTATATAAGTCTTTTATTCTATAATTCTATTATTCTTTAAATCTATTATTATATCATTCTATAGTTCTATAATCTTATTATTCTATTATTCTTAAATTATAGTATTCTATTATTCTATCATTCTATAAAACTATTATTCTATCATTCTTTCATTCTATTATTCTATCATTTTTTGATGCAAGAACTTCTAGAGATCATAACTTTTGACTCGGATGTGGGTTTTCTACGAGATTTTACGGGTAGATGTGTTATGAGGTGGAAAGTGGTTTCCAAACTGACCCTAGTGGGTTGGACTCCATTTGGGCACTTTTTTGGGGCTTGAAACTTTCATCTTGGCCCTCAAAATAGCAATTTAGTGTTTTTCTATCACTTTATTATTCTAATTTGCTTTTACTCCATTATTCTATTATTCTATCATTCTGTTATTCTATCATTCTATTATTCTATCATTCTTTCATTATATTATTTGATATATCTATTATTCTATCATTATTTCATTCTATCAGTCTATAATTCTTTAACTATCATTCTACAATTCTATTAGAATCATTATTTCACTCTACCATTCAATAATTCTTTCATTCTATTATTTTTTTATTTTATTGTTATATTATTCTACAATTTTGTTATCCTATATTTCTTTCATTCTATCATTCCATAGTTGTATCATTATATTATCATACAAATATAGTATTATATCACTCTTTCATTCAATCATTCTATTATTTTATTATTCTATAATTCTATTGTTGTTTAATTCTATCATTCTATTATTTTATAAACCTATTATTCTATAAGTCTATCATTCTTTCATTTTATCATTCTATAATTCTATTTTTTTATTCTACAAATCTATTATTATTTTTTTTAATAAAAGAAGGAAAAAACTTTATTAATCAAAGAGAGCAGTACAAAGCATAAAAAGCAACAAGAGGCCCAAATGGGCCCAGGGAAAACAAACAAGAAGTAAAGAAGTGGTCATGCAACATCTCACATCCTCTGTGACCAAATCCACCAAATCCTGAGCAAGATCCCAAGGTAAACTATCCCAATCATCCACCAACTAGGTCCCATTCTTCTCAGAAGCCCATTTGACCAACCCATCAGCCACCTTATTCCATTCCTGAGGGATATGAGAGAAGGTGAGAGAATCAAATAAATCTCCAAGACTGGTGATTTGCTTAGCCACCACCACAAGCTGCCAACTAACATTATCAAATTGCCTTCTATTTATCAAGTCTATCACCACCTGACAATCTGACTTGTAGATAATCTTATTCCAACCAAGGGTATATGCCTTATTTAAATCCAAAAGAATAGCCAAGGCCTCCGTAGGATTATTAGAGTGCAGCCCCCTATATTCTGAGAAGAAAAACACAACCACTCCAAAACTGTCTCTATCCACCCCACCAATGCCAATGTGCCCAGGGTTACCCCTTGCAGACCCATCAGTATTGATTTTTAAGACTCTGGTGTGAGGGGGTAGCCAATTCCCTTCCCTAGAAACCTTCCTTCTAGAACACCTACTCTACCCAATCTTGGGCCTTCCGGGACCCCCAATAAGAATCCCCAGATTATGAATGACTCTAGTATCACCAGGATCCACCGGGGCTAACAAATCACATTTAGCATATAAGGTCTCCTGTAAAGCCCCAAGAATGTGAGACCAAACTTGACCCACTAGCAACTTCTTATCTAGAAAGACGTTGTAGTTGCGCTCCAACCAGATGTGCAATATAATCAGACTAGGGCCAATTGGCCATGCTATGTGTAGAAATGAAGTCCTTACCGGAATGGGCCCAAAGTTTCACCAAAACTCCTCCAGAGAAGAAGGGTACCTACACTACAAACTCTAGGCCTCCCACCAAAAATGCCAAATAGTCCTAGCAAAAGGACACTAGAAGAAAAGATGTGAAACAATATGATGCAAGGTGATGCAGGGACTTTCGGAGGTCATAACTTTTGACTTGGATGTGGGTTTTCTACGAAATTTTACAGGTGGATGCGTTATGAGGTGGCCAGTGGTTTCCCAACCCACCCTAGTCAGTTGGACCTCATCTTGGCACTTTTTTGGGGCTTCAAACTTTCATCTTGGCCCTTAAAATGGCAAATTAGTGTTTTTTTCTAGTTTTTTAAAAGTTGCTTTTTTTAATAACTCGAAACTCATGTTTCGAATTTAGGATGTTAGTTGGTTTTTCGTCCTACCTTAGCTTTATGAGCTTTTTGGGAAAAAACTGGATTCTCGAGATATGATTGTAAAATTACCTAAAATGGCAAAATCTGACAATTATCAAAATCTGCCAAAAAAGGTAATTTTTTGTTTTTTTTGTTTTCTTAGATATAAGAGAGTTTTCTCTCATTGTAGCAGCAGAGTTGAGGAATAGAAATTTTGTAATGTTTCAGCTTCCAAATTTTTGTCTCTCATGTTTAATGGCTCAATTCTGTTGAGTGTATGTTGTGTGTTGCATCACAAGGACTTGCCAAGGTCATAACTTTTGACTCGAATGTGGGTTTTATACAAAATTTTACAGGTGGATGCATTATGAGGTGGCCAGTGGTTTCCCAACTTACCCTAGCGGGTTGGACCCCATCTTGGTACTTTTTCGAGGCTTGAAACTTTCATCTTGGCCGTCAAAATGGCAATTTAGTGTTTTTATTTTTTTATTTTTTAAAAGTTACTTTTGTAATAACTCAAAACTCATGTTTCAAATTTAGAATATTAGTTGGCCGATTATCCTAACTTAGTTTTAGGAAGCTTTTTGGAAAAAAATAGGATTCTCAAGATATGATTGTAAAATTACATAAAATGGCAAAATTTGACAATTGTCAAAATATGCCAAAAAAGGTAATTTTTTTATTTTTTTTGTTTTCTTGGATATAAGAGAGTTTTCTCTCATTGTAGAAGTAGAGTTGATGAATAGAATTTTTTTTTGTTTTCTTGGATATAAGAGAGTTTTCTCTCATTGTAGAAGTAGAGTTGATGAATAGAAGTTTTTTATGTTCCATCTTCCAAATCTTTGGCTCTCATATGTTTAATGGCACAATTCCATTGAGTGTATGTTGTGTGCTGCATCATAAATGGATAGAATGAAGGAATAATAGAATTGTAGAATGATAGAATAAAGCATTTATATGGTAAGATAATGATAGTATAATAGATTTATATAAAATAGAATGATAGAATTATAAAATGAAAGAATGATATAATAGTAGAATAATAGATTAATAATCAAATGATAGAATGGAAGAATAATAGAATAATAGAATTGTAGAATGAAAGAATGATAGAATTATAGAATGGTAGAATGAAACAATGATAGAATAAAAGATTTATAGAATAATATAATGGTAGAATAATAGAATGAAACATTGGTAGAAAAATAGTCTTGTAGAATACTAGAATAACAAAATAATATAACAATAGAATGAATGATAGAACAATAGATTTATAGAATAAAAAAATAGAATTATAGAATGATAAAAAGAAAGAATGATAGACTTATAGAATAATAGGTTTACAAAATAATAGAATGATAGAATTAAACAATAATAGAATTATAGAATAATAAAATAATAGAATGATTGAATGAAAGAGTGATAGAATACTATATCTGTATCATAATATATTGATACAACTATGGAATGATAGAATGAAACAAATATAGGATAACAAAATTGTAGAATAATATAATAATGAAATAACAAAACAATAGAATGAAAGAATTATTGAATGGTAGAGTGAAATAATGATTCTAATAGAATTGTAGAATGATAGTTATAGAATTATAGACTTATACAATGAAATAATGATAGAATAATAGAATAATAAAGTAAAAACAATTTAGAATAATAAGGTAATAGAATTATAAAATGATAGAAAAATACTAAATTGCTATTTTGAGGGCCAAGATGAAAGTTTTAAGCCCCAAAAAAGTGCCAAGATGGGGTCCAACCCACTAGGGTCGGTTGTGAAACCACTTTCCACCTCATAACGCATCCACCTATAAAATCTCGTAAAAAACCCACATCTAAGTCAAAAGTTATGATCTCTGGAAGTTCCTGCATCAAAGAATGATAGAACAATAGAATGAAAGAATGATAGAATAATAGTTTTATAGAATGATAGAATAATAGAGTACTATAATTTAAGAATACTAGAATAATAAGATTATAGAACTATAGAATGATATAATAATAGATTTAAAGAATAATAGAATTATAGAACAAAAGAATTATATAATGACAAAAAATAGATTTATAAAATAATCTAATAATAAAATTATAAAATGAAAAAATAATTGAGTTAAAAAATAAAATAATTATATAATTATAAAATAATAGAATGAAAGAATGATATAATAATATTCATAGAATAATAGAATCATAAAATTATATAATAAAAGAATGATAGAATTATAGAATGATATATGGAAGAAAGATAGAATAATATAATTGTAGAATAATAGAATGATAGAATGATAAAATACTAGATTTATAGAATAATAGAATGATGTAATTATAGAATGATAGAATGCAAGAATGGTAGAATAATAGATTATAGAATAATAGAATGAGAGAATGAAGGAATGATACAATAATAGATTTATAGAATAATATAATCATATAATTATAGAATAATAGAATCACATAATTATAGAATGATAGAATGAAAGAATGATAGAATAACAGAGTTGTAGAATGAAAAAATAAAATAATGATAGAACAATATATTTAAAGAATAATAGAATGCTAGAATAAAACAATGATGGAATAATATATCTATGAAATAATAGAATGATAGAAGGAGAGAATGAGAGAATAATAGAATCATAGACTAATAAAATAAGAGATAGTATAATAGAATGATAAAATTATAGAATGATAGTGTAATAGATTTATATAAAATAGAATGATAGAATTATAAAATGAAAGAATAATATAATAGTAGAATAATACATTAATAATCAAATGATAGAATAATAGAATTGTAGAATGAAAGAATGATAGAATTATAGAATAGTAGAATGAAACAATGATCGAATGAAAGATTTATAGAATAATATAATGGTAGAATAGTAGAATAAAAGAATAAAACATTGGTAGCAAAATAGTCTTGTGGAATACTAGAATAACAAAATAATATAACAATAGAATGAATGATAGAATAATAGATTTATAGAATAAAAAAATAGAATTATAGAATGATAAAATGAAATAATGATATACTTATAGAATAATAGGTTTATAGAATAATAGAATGATAGAATTAAACAACAATAGAATTATAGAATAATAAAATAATAGAATGATTGAATGAAAGAGTGATAGAATACTATATTTGTATGATAATATAATGATACAACTATGGAATGATAGAATGAAAGAAATATAGGATAACAAAATTGTAGAATAATATAATAATAAAATAACAAAATAATAGAATGAAAGAATTCTTGAATGGTGGAGTGAAATAATGATTCTAATAGAATTGTAGAATGATAGTTATCGAATTATAGACTAATAGAATGAAATAATGATAGAATAATAGACATATCAAATAATATAATGAAAGAATCATAGAATAATAGAACGATAGAATAATAGAATAATAGAGTAAAAGCAATTTAGAATAATAAAGTGATAGAATTACAAAATGAAAGAAAAACACTAAATTGCTATTTTGAGGGCCAAGATGAAAGTTTTAAGCCCTTAAAAAGTGCCAGGAAGGGGTCCAGCCCACTAGGGTTTGTTACGAAACCACTTTCCACCTCATAATGCATCCACCCATAAAATCTCGTAGAAAACTCACATCTGAGTCAAAAGTTATGATCTCCGGAAGTTCCTGCATCAAAGAACGATAGAATAATAGAATGAAAGAATGAAAGAATAATAGTTTTATAGAATGATAGAATAATAGAATATTATAATTTAAGAATAATAGAATAATAAGATTATAGAACTATAGAATGATATAATAATAGATTTAAAGAATAGTAGAATTATAGAATAAAAAAATTATATAATGCTAAAAAATAGATTTATAAAATAATATAATAATAAAATTATAAAATGAAAAAATAATTGAGTTACAAAATAAAATAATTATATAATTTTAAAATACTAGAATGAAAGAATGATACAATAATATTCATAGAATAATAGAATCATAAAATTATATAATAAAAGAATGATAGAATTATAGAATGATATATTGTAACGCCCGCCTTGAACGCCTTAAAGAATACACACTTATGCAATATGAAACTAGAAATTTTTTTTTAAAAACGATTAAGTAACGATAACATAATCAATTACGACATATTCTCTAAGGGTTCAAGGCTGCATCACTTAACAAATCAACTAACATAATTTAATATTCTTTAGTAACGGATCCAAAACCATGATCAAATAAATAACTTATTCACATTCATTGCAAATCATCAAATAACAGAATCTGCATGATTAAATACATAACTGAAATGCTTTCATATAAGTACATCAAGATATCATTACATTGCCACTTTTAGTCTACATCCAAGTTACATACATAAAGAATGTTCTGTTACACAAATCTGGTACAAGGGTGTGCACTTACATCATCATCATTGGAACAAGTACAACTGGAACAAATCCTTTTCTGCATAAGATCTTGACAAGAGTAACCAATGGATAAAATAGCTCTTCCACCCGACCATGTGGAACCCTAAGGTCCACCCCCTGAGCTAGGAGTTAACATGAGGTCCCAAACAATGACAGTCAGGTAGACGAAAGACAAACAGAACAAAGGACGACCCAATGCCAACACATGGCAATATCAATACAACACAACATAACTTAACTTAACTTTCACTTTCACTTTCACTTCCAGAGGCGACACAAAACAAATGAGGAGAGACTAAACAAGGGATGCTAGGTTGTAGTAGGGAGAGTGTCATCGCACGGTCCTAACATGGGTTATCCTGACAGCCTCTCACTAAGCGCCGGCCCCCATCTATGGTTATCCTGACAGCCTCTCACTAGGCACCGGCCCCATAGGGTGACACATGCGGAATCGACCTTCCTTTCATGAGGACAAGGAAGTCAATCATGCCGACCAGGCTTTCTCTACCCATCCTTAGTCTAAACAAGCACTATAGGTCATGGGAGAGGAATCCAATAATCTTATTAATGTGAAATCTACCCTTAACCCCTAGTTAATTTTTAGGTTATCACTTGATTAATCTACTTCCAAAGGGTTATCCTGACTGCCACTTTGGGTGCCGGCCCCACGTTGAAAGCCACTCTCCTTCCTAACACCTAGTAAACCTTAAAACATCATGCAAGACTTAATAACAACACACGTATAAGTACACTGCAAGGCATAAACCTTCTTGCATCAAAATAGAATCATAACATCAATTGTTATCAACACTTTTAACATTACAATACTTTATTCTTTTACAGATTTCAGGTCTCTCCTTACGACAAAATGGTACAATAAGATCACAAGAGGTTTGATATCTCATCCTGAGATTATTACTTTACAAGACACAATATTCAACCTTGACAGTACCTCATTATACTTCCTACTATGTTTGATACACATAAACGCTATTACATCGTAATTACAAAAACAACCATACACAAGTTGCAAATACTTAACAACGACAACTCAGCCTCTGGAATACAAGTTTGAACAACCTCAATCCGACTCATTACAACACTCATTCAATTCAATTCAATTCAGATTCAGGAGATGAAATACTACAATTCATTCTCAGTTTGATGCAAACAACTTCTGAAATAAAAACAACATTATATTATAACAATTAAATTAATACCTTGCAACTAAATATCTAACTAATCTTTATTTTGTTTCAAAAGATAAATTAATTGGTTAACTAAATCATTACAATAATTGATAAAAGAACCAATTAATTCCAGATATGATCTTATATACTTTCCTTCAATCTTGTCCAATTAACTTTATTCTATTAAGGATAATAACGCTAGGAGAGATATCTTACGACTAAACGGTAATCACATGAGGCAAATTTAATCATGAAATGTTTGTTATCCTTCATACGGTCTTGCAGACATTCTAGTGAGCTCAACCAAATAGATTCTTTTATGATGGTATGTGATTTAATTCCTCAAGGAGAACGATCGTAAATGTGCCCTACGCGAACGGCTTGGGATATTTTACTACTGAGATGTAAAATTGCTATTGACTATTTTACCACTGACATGAATGATATGCATCCAGTCTGACGACTTTCGGCTATGATCGCTCAACTTGCAAATTTACTGCGTTGACGGTATCCACGTAAATCATTTGCTCATTTTCTAACGAATAGCAATAATCACAAAAGACGGTGAAAATCTAGAAAAGACAAACTGGAGTTGGCTTCTAACAATTTCCAAACCAAAATGATTCTTTCTACAGTTGTGCAGATTTCCAATATAAAGGTATGATTAACATTTCAAATTTTAATGATTTGACAGATGATTACATGGTTTAATCTTGCTTGCAACTATGATCACAGAATGCTACCCAATACTCGCTGTTTTACTGAGTTGCTCTCCTTACTGCTCTGGACACAGTACAGAAAGTTTCAAGCCCCATTCTACTGAACTAAAATCTGGAAGAACGCTACGTTACAGCAATGGTTTCTAGAGAGGATCTTATTGCAGTTTACACCGTATAAGAACGAATTTCCTAGTGCAGCGACGGATCTTTGTTCACTAAATACATTGCTACAAAACAAGGGTGAATATTTCATAAACTGATTATATATATATATAGAGCCAAATGTAATACGCCAGTCAACTGTCTACGGGAATTTGCACACTGGTATTCTATAGTTATCAGAAGCAATTGCTCTACAACTCATGGTTTGAGAAAGATAAGCATTAGAATTCTTTACTACACGTCCAGCTCATAACTCAGAACACCTTCAGACAGTGGCTATCTACATGCTATCCTATGTATTGTGTTCGCACTTACACCATAACAACCCCCCCTGCGAACCTATTTGAAAGAACTCCAACTGACAGTCAAGTCTGCGGCCTCCCTGGGCATAACGATCATCATTTGGCAGTGGGGAAGGATATGGATAAGCGCCAAATATTTAACTCTAATAAGTTCTTCCGTAATGGTAGTGGCTTAGGGTTTATACTGACCGAGAGATGAATACTCCATCCTCTCGACCTTAGAGACGGCAACCCAACAACTTGTAGACCTTTCTGCCCCTGGCAGATATGCGCCCAACCCATTCGGCTAGGAAACCAGGAACGAGTGTAGAGTGTAGTGCACCTCATCTTGTCGTCCATCAGATTGATGTTTGCTTAAACTTTATAGTGTCCTAGACCGTAGATGATGGATCTCTTGTTATCTTGTTACTTCATTGTGAACCTGATTGTTATGATAACAGTTGTTGATGTTGGATTTTATCATTTTATGTTTTAGAATTTGATAAATGAACTAGATGTTACAGATGTTTTGATGTTAATTGTGATATTGGATTGAATGTTTTATGTTGTTGATTAATATCAGATACCTTGTTCAACGTAGTTAATTGTTTATACATAAACGTGAATGGAACAGTGTTGTATTACTCGCTTTCGAGTACCCTACACCACTGTGATTTCCATTCACTATAGGACTGTATGTGGATATATATCTTGAATGTTTAACCGTGCGTTGTTGCAGGAATGCAGGTACTAGGCATCGACTCCACCTGATTACAGGTCTGAGCGTGCCTTCGCCAATGGATTAGTTGTTGGAGTTAACGTGAGGTCCCATGTCAGTGTGGTCTGGTTGTCAGTTTATCCTCTTGGTCATTGTCTGTCATTTGATCATGATTTGCAGACAAGTAATATTGCACCTTGGAGTCTAACTAAGTTAGAAAGTGTCTGAATGTGTAAGGTGTCATTGTGCTTTAATTAGAATCATATTACGGAAAGTATAATGTCGATAATTGTTGGTTATTGTTGTAAATAAATTATTATTTTATTAGAAGTATAGTTGTTAAATAAAGATTGTAAGAGGTTTTGTATTATTTAATATAATATTATTTACAATAAATATTTAAATAAATAAAATAATCGTAAGTTATGTTGTAATTAGTGATTTACAACTAAATTAATAAAATAAATTAATATATAGTTGTACTATTATAGATTGTTGTAATGTTATAACTTTATTAAATGCTTTATGCTTGGTCGGCTATAAAATAATTAAATGTTGCCGGAATTGTGTGTTAGTATTTAAAAAAGGAATAACCTCTTGGGAGTATGAAATTAAATAAAAGTCTTTCTCGAGGAGGGAAATGCACGGGATCGCGTGCCGAGTTCCTTGGTTGGTAGAAGGGATTGTGTTATAAAAGGGAAGCTTGTAGAGGCAAAGGGGAGGGATGGCAGGTAGAAGAAGAGAGAAGAAGGCTGGAAAAAGAAGCTGGAACTGCAGCAATTGAAACACACTTGTTGATTCGACATCATAGCATAGCCAGTTAAAGCCAATATGATGTAATCGACCATTCCATGATACGATAACACAGACTCCTGCCTTACATGAGTTGTTCCTGTCAGTGCCAAACTCGTCTGAATCTCGATTCTGAAACGGAAAGCGTCTTCATTGGCCAACGAATTCAACACAGGGGACTGTCAATATCCGTGAACAACAGGCAAATATTCTCACTCTCTTATAGAATATATTTTAATAAAAGAATTTAAGCCCTGTACCATTGAATTTTAGGGCAAACTCTGTGAGATAGGTTATGCTGTTATGTGGAAAAATGACTATAATTGGCTTTTGTTTTTCACTTCTAATGCATTGCTTGATGTGTGACGGAGTAACCATTCAATTGTTTGATAAAATTGATAAAGTTCTTTATAGTCCCGTTATGAGTTCATGGCAGCCTGGAGAAATATTCTGGTTCTTAGGTATTAATGTCAAATCTGTTTGGGATGGATATACGAATTGTGGCCCTTCCAATAGATGCCTGTAAATCAACTAAAATGCTTGATTGAATCGTACCTCTTTGAGTTAGTAGGTAATGGAGTCAATCCATATGCTTGTCCTAATTATTTTGTGAACCACTCCTATTCATACCCCTTGCACCTCCTGAAAATACAAGCAAGTTGATGTCCGTTCTTGGTTATCATCCCTATATTTTGAATAGTATGTATGGTTCTGGAATTGCATGATAGGAATAGAAACCCCGAGCTTATTACTTGCCATCAAGCTAATTGTCTGAGATTCTTGTATCTTAATTATATTCTGTAAACATTTATATTTCATAGTGATATCTCCATACCATGGTTTAAAAGTGCATAGGAACTGAATTGGATGAATACGCAATGGATGAGGTGTTCTATGATGTTTCATAAACTACATGTCAATGTATTAGAGAACATATGCATGAGAAAGGAGTTGAGGGTTTTGAGGAATGTGAACTACTCTTCTTGGTAGAAAATGGATTCTTGTATTGCAGACATTGTCCTTTTGTATGCTGGAGCTATCCTCTTTATTCTGCTATGTTTCTGCATAGTGCTTATGCAAAACATGGATAATTTCATAGCTGAATTCATTCTTCATGGCTTATGTCCTTACCTAGCTCTCTATTCTGTTCTCCTTCAACATGTGCTGCAAAAATTGCAGCCTTGTGAAGTGTTTGACATAAGAATGTTATGTAGTAAGTGTTTGGACATCCATGCAGTACGTAAGCTTGGGATCTAACACGGTAATGAGAAAACTCCTGCACTATTATTATGTGAGCTGATAATCCTTCAGAAACTTGAAGGACAATTGCCTGAGGCAGCATTGCAGCTAAAAAGTCTTTTATATCATCCAATTTAGAGTCAATTGATGACAGTAAAGGAACTAAAAATACCTAGGGCCCTTAAGGGGCTGATAACATATATGTAGACGGTTGGATTTGAAATGAATCAATAGTGATTTTACACCTCATTCACAACAAAAAATGCATGATATTTAGGAATAAGGAAGAAGAGGACAGAATTCACAGGTAGACTGTAATTTACAAGCCAGATAATTGTGCCATTAAAAAGGAACCCTGGTAATTAATGTTTTCCGGCCCTGATCTAAACCCTACCCCCCCAAAATAACAGACTTACACTTTACATTGGTTTCTTGCGTTTAGTTGTTAATAATGTTTCCTACCTTTTTGTTTGGCACAGGTTCATACGAACCAGGTTGAATGTGTCTACTGGCTGTGTATTAAGTTTGATTTTCTGATCTGTTTATGAACTGTATCTCAGTATTAAGTGCCTAAAATCAGTCTGGGGAAGATCCATAAAGTTGCTAGAATTCATCGGGATTAAAAAACATTTCTGGATTTAAATTTACTCAAAGGTTGTAGTTAAACTAGCCAGGATAATAGTATGATCTTTCATTAGTTCATCCACCGAAGTTCAAATTCTTTGTGGGTGTGATTGAGTTAGATTGGAGACTTAGTTGACTTTGAGGAACTGGATGGACCTACTGTAACAATGACTTTTTATTTTAGATCATACCCTCTCCTAACATTATAACTTACCATATAAAAATAGAGATGCCATTAAATTTTACTATTGCATAGTTGTATTTAGGCAATTTAGTTGTAAAACACAACCGAAATTTTGAAAAGACCGTATTACTTAAAGGTGAGATTGTGGACAAACTGTCAAAATTTATATAGGATCATGATGACATATATATTTGGTTTTTATATAATTTACCTGTACTAAAGTATGTCATAGTATTTTAAAGGCACTATTGAATAGATAACTGTCAACAAAATAATTGCTTGAGAGGGAAGGTTGACTGTCAAATTTAAGCCCTGGATGTCAATATTTATGTAATCCAATGTCATCTTTTTGGATTTACTTGTTACAACCCACCAAACCCTTTCATATGTGTTGGCCTGTAATGCAATTTTAGACAAACCACATTAGACTTGGAATCTCTTGTAGGCTCAAGTAATGAGGTATTTTTCCACATGGTTAAACCAATTTGTAAGCCACAATGTGGAAGAGAATAAGGGAGTTCAATTAAACGAATTTGTAATAGTGAAATTAGTATATTCATGTTATTTTTCATTTAGTTAAACCTAGTGAGTTACCCATAGTGGAAAGTTAATAAAATAATGGGTAAATGAGTTTATTTACTTAGTTACGTTTTAATTATATGTGATTATGTAAAATTAAGTAGATTAATATTTTAGTTAAGTTAATAGGTTTAATTTATTGAACTATATGGAAATGTAGTTAATAGTTTAAATTAAATTGTTATGATGATTGTTGACTAATCTTGGTAACGATCTTATTACAACCTCATTACGAAGGTGTTGTTAATTGAAGTTGTAATGGGGTCCACTGTGCAAGTTGTTTGGGTGTCAGTCCAGAGGCATAGAATAACATGATTTATGTATTGGATATATGATGATATGTTGTCTCTAGTTATGTCTGGGATAAAAGACATTGTGAATGATGAATGTATTCCCTTGGGGATGTATTGTTGTTCGTTTAATTATATTCATCTTGTATTGAGTTTTGTGTTAGATTTTGAAATGGGGAGACATCGAGTATTGCAACAGAGTAATGGTTATGTATTGTTATGGGCAATATTTGTGAGTTGTCCTTGTGATTAAGTTGATATGCAAGAGGGATAATGCCTTGCATTATTATATTTACATGTGGATATGAGAATAATTGTTATGCAAGAGGGTTAATGCCTTGCATGGTTCATGTATCATCGTTGTCATGATGATGTTTGCTATGTTGTTAGTTAGGGTTTCTAGATGCAGGTAGGGGAGTGGCTTTCAGTGTGGGGCCGGCGCCCAAAGTGGCTTTCAGGATAACCCATTGAAAGTTGTTAATTAAGTGAAAACCTAAAATGAACTGGGGGAAAAGGGTAAATTACACATTAACAAGATAGTTGGATTTCCTCTCCCATGCCTGTAGTGCTCGTTTAGACTAAGGATGGGTAGAGAAGGCCTAGTTGGCAAGATCAACTTCCTTGTCCTCATGAAAGGAAGGTTGATTCCGCATGTGTCACCCTATGGGGCCGGTGCCTAGTGAGAGGCTGTCAGGATAACCATAGATGGGGGCCGGTGCCTAGTGAGAGGCTGTCAGGATAACCCATGTCAGGACCATGCGATGACACTCTCCCTACTGCAGCCTAGCATTCCCTAGTTGTTCTCTTCCCATTTGTCTTGTGTTGCCTCTGGAAGTTCAGTCAAGTTGTGTTGTGTTGTTATTGCCATGTGTTGTATTGGCATTTTGTCGTCCTTTGTTCATGTTAGTCTTTGTCTACCTGACTGTCATTGTTTGGGACTTCATGTTAACTCCTAGCTTGGGGGGTGGACCTCAGGGTTCCACATGGTCGGGTGGAAGAGCTATTTTGTCCATTGGTTATTCTTCATCAAGTTCTTATGCAGAAAAGATTTATTCCAGTTTGCAGATAATTGTACTTGTACCAATGATGAAGATGTATGTGTATAATCATGTATCGGATTTGTGCAACAGAACAATCATGATGTATGTGATTCTGATGTAGTCTGAAAATGGCAATGTAATGATGTACCTATGTGTAAGGTAAGCATTTCAGTTATGTTTTGATCATGTAGATTGTATTATCTGACGACATGCAATGAATATGAATCAGTTATTCAATTATGCATTGGATTTAGATTAGTTACTGATGTATGTTAAATTATGTTAGTTGAATTGTTAAGTAATGCAGCCTTGTATCCTTAGAGAATATGTTGTAGTTAGTTATGTTAACATTATTTGTTATCTTAAACATTTTTCTTTTAAAAAAATGTTCCTATTTCATGTAGCATAAATGTGTATTTCTTGAGGTGTACAAGGTGGGCGTTACACAGAGTTGTATCCAAACAGAAGAAGCTTTAATAATAAAAAATGATAAGGTTTCAATCACTCCAGCTATGGCATAGGTTAGTCAATGGCAACACCGTATAGTACTAAGTGAATGGCGAAGAAAAAGGGATTCGAGACTTTCATTCAGACGAATGATAGCAAAGCAGAAACGAATGAAAGCAAGCCCGCGGCTATCTAATACCGTCGGTCCACAAAGGAATAATACCAAAGACAATATACATGGGATATCGTCTCACCACACCGGAGGAAAAGTGAAATGAAAAGGCTTCAGAAATTTTTGTCAAATCAAAGGACCATAAGACAAAAGCAGCGATCTATCAATGACACCCTAGCTTGCAGATTCGGCGCTTCCTATCATTTTTGAACCATTTGCAAATAATACTAAGGATTCCAAAAAGAATAAATTAAATCTCAAGTAACCAATTGCTATACCGGTCTCTGAGAAAATAGAATTTCCATTTACAGATGTGGGGGTAGGCACGCAGCCCATGAAGACCAAAGGATACAAAAGACATACAGTGAGTTTCCAGACAAGTTTCCAGCTAAACACAGAGAAAGAAACATTAATAACATTGATCTGATCCTACAGGGATGACTAGATGTAGCCAACAACGATTTACGGTGATTCTATTGAGGTGCCCTTTGCATCTACAAACCCTACCAAGATTACACCGGTCTGAGAGAGAAGGTGAGCTACAGAAAACACATCATGGCATCTACGAATTGGAACCCTCATACGGACGATCTCCCTTAAATGTAACCTGGAAAAATAGTTCTAATCTGTTGGAGGATGGTGGGAGGATGGTAAGGCAATTCCGTTTATTACAGACTCAAGGTTTTCATCTAAACCCGTCTACAGAGAATACACATTTGCAGAAATGATAGAAAGTTCCGGCAGAAACCACTGAACCAAAACCATTTCATAAATCAGACAAAGACGCAAACAATCAACATGCTCAGATTCAGAGAAAATAAACAGCGAAAGAAGGCAAGTATTCCAAGGAACCTGGTTTCGCAATCAACTCGACGAATCTACTCCAATCGTTGCAGTTCCAAGCTGCTTCTTTCCTTTCACCTGTGATGCCGTCCTTGATGCACCTACAGCTCTTTTATAACTCAGCCTCTCTCCTCTGCCAAGGGCTTGGCACGTGATTCCGTGCATAACTCCTTTTATATATATATATTTTATTTAATTTAATGATCCCCAATTATTATTTATTTTATTTTATTATTATATTTCTTTATAGCCGACCCAAAATATTGTTATAAATAGAATAGTACTTTTTCGACAATCTATAATTTTGTACTATACTTAATTTATCTTATTAATCAAGTTGTGAATCACAATTTACAAGCATGATTACATCTATTTATTTATTTAAATATTTATTATAAATAATATTATATCGAATAATACAAATTTCTTACAACTTTTATTAACAATCAACACTTCTCATAAAATAATAATTTATTTATAACTATAATCGACAACGATGACTTTATGCCCATTTAACAACATTTATACTCTTTCGTAAAATAATTCTAATTAAAGCACAACATTACCACACATACTTAGACACCTGCAGAACTCATTAGACTCCAAGATACAGTATTACCTGATAGCAAGACATGAGCAAATGACAACCAATAACCACAAGGGTAAACTGATGACAAAGGAACACTAACTAGGGACCTCACGTTAACTCCAACCAACTAATCCATTGGCGAAGGCACGCTCAGACCTGTAATCAGGTGGAGTCGATGCCTAGTACCTGCATCCTGCAGCAACGCATGGTTAACCATAACAAGATATACATAAACATCACATGCAGTCCTATCGTGAATGGAAATCGCAGTGGGGTAGGGTACTCGAGAACGAGTAATACAACACTGTTCCATTCACGTTTATAAATAACAATCCACTATATTGAACAAGGTATCAGATTACTAATCTACGACATAAAATGATCAACTAACTTCCAATCCCATATAATGAATAACATCAAAGCATCTAAAACATCAGTTCATTTATCAAATTGTAAAGCATAAAGTGACATAATCCAACATCAACATCTGTTATCATAATAATTAGGTTCATACTGAAATAGCAAAATAACTAGAAATCCATCATCAACGACCTAAAAATACTGTCAAAATGTCCAGTACCACTAAGCAAACATCAGTCCAAAAGATGATAAGTTGAGGGGCACTACATATATGGAAGAAAGATAGAATAACAGAATGATAGAATGATAAAATACTAGATTTATAGAATAATAGAATCATATAATCATAGAATTTGATAGAATGAAAAGAATATTAGAAAAATAGAATGATAGAATAATATAATTACAGAATGATAAATTAAAATAATGATATAATAATAGATTTATATAATAACTGCATGATAGAATTGTAGAATAAAAAATGATAGAATAAAATAAAAATAGATTTATATAATAATTTAATGATGTAATTATAGAATGATAGAATGCATGAATGGTAGAATTATAGATTATAGAATAATAGAATCAGAGAATGAAAGAATGATCAAATAATAGATTTATAGAATAATATAATCATATAATTATAGAATAATAGAATCATATAATTATAGAATGATGCAATGAAAGAATGATAGAATAATAGAGTTGTAGAATGATAGAATAAAATAATGATAGAACAATATATTTAAAGAATAATAGAATGATAGAATGAAACAATGATGGAGTAATATATTTATGAAATAATAGAATGATAGAACGAGAGAATGAGAGAATAATAGAATCATAGAATAATAAAATAAGAGAATGGTAGAACAAAAGAATGATATAACATTAGATTTATGTAATAATAGAATGTTAGGATTAATTAGTGATACTATAATAGAATGATAGGAATAAAAAATGAAAGATTAATAGAATTGTAGAATATCAAACTTATAGAATAATCTAGAAGTGATTATAAAATTATAGAATAATAGAATAATAAAACTATATAATGAAAGAATAATATAGTAATAGAATTGTAGAATAATAAAATGATAGAATGATAGAATTATAACTGGTTAGAATGAAGGAATAATAGAATTGTACAATGATAGAATGGAACAATGATAGAATAAAGCATTTATATGATAATAGAATGATAAAATTATAGAATTGTAGTATAATAGATTTATATAAAATAGAATGATATAATTATAAAATGAAAGAATGATATCATAGTAGAATAATAGATTAATAATAAAATGATAGAATGGAAGAATGATAGAATAATAGAATTGTAGAATGAAAGAATTATAGAATTATAGAATGGTAGAATGAAACAATGATAGAATAATAGATTTATACAATAATATAATGGTAGAATAATACAATAATAGAATGAAACATTGGTAGAAAAATAGTCTTGTAGAATACTAGAATACCAAAGTAATATAACAATAGAATGAATGACAGAATAATAGATTTATAGAATAAAAAAATAGAATTGTAGAATGATAAAATGAAAGAATGATAGACTTATAGAATAATAGGTTTATAAAATAATAGAATGATAGAATTAAACAACAATAGAACTATAGAGTAATAAAATAATAGAATGATTGAATGAAAGAGTGATAGAATACTATATTTGTATGATAATATAATGATACAACTATAGAATGATAGAATGAAAGAAATATAGGATAACAAAATTGTACAATAATATAATAATAAAATAACAAAATAATAGAATGAAATAATTATTGAATGGTAGAGTGAAATAATGATTCTAATAGAATTGTAGAATGATAGTTATAGAATTATAGACTGATAAAATGAAATAATGATAGAATAATAGATATATCAAATAATATAATGAAAGAATGATAGAATAATAGAATAATAGTGTAAAAGCAATTTAGAATAATAAAGTAATAGAATTACAAAATGATAGAAAAACACTAAATTGCTATTTTGAGGGTCAAGATAAAAGTGTCAAGCCCAAAAAAAGTGCCAACACGGGGTCCAACCCACTAGGGTCAGTTACGAGACAACTTTCCACCTCATAACTCATCCATCCATAAAATCTCATAGAAAACCCACATCCGAGTCAAAAGTAATGATCTCTAGAATTTCCTGCATCAAAGAATGATAGAATAATAGGAGGAAAGAATGTAGAATAATAGCTTTATAGAATGATAGAATAATACAATACTATAATTTAAGAATAATAGAATAATAAGATTATAGAACTATAGAATGATATAATAATAGATTTAAAGAATAATAGAATTATAGAATAAAAGAACTATATAATGATAAAAATAGATTTATAAAATAATATAATAATAAAATTATAAAATGAAAACATAATTGAGTTACAAAATAAAATAATTATATAATTATAAAATAATAGAATGAAAGAATGATACAATAATATTCATAGAATAATAGAATCCTAAAATTATATAATAAAAGAATGAAAGAATTATAGAATGATATATGGAAGAAAGATAGAATAATATAATTGTAGAATAATAGAATGATCGAAAGATAGAATGATAAAATACTAGATTTATAGAATAATAGAATCATATAATCATAGAATTTGATAGCATGAAAAGAATTTTAGAACAATAGAATGATAGAATAATATAATTACAGAATGATAGAATAATATAATTACAGAATGATAAATTAAAATAATGATATAATAATAGATTTATATAATAACTGCATGATGGAATTGTAGAATAAAAAAATGATAGAATAAAATAAAAATAGATTTATATAATAATATAATGATGTAATTATAGAGTGATAGAATGCATGAATGGTAGAATTATAGATTATAGAATAATAGAATGAGAGAATGAAAGAATGATAAAATAATAGATTTATAGAATAATATAATCATATAATTATAGAATAATAGAATGAAAGAATGATAGAATAATAGAGTTGTAGAATGATAGAATAAAATAGTGATAGAACAATATATTTAACGAATAATAGAATGAAACAATGATGGAATAATATATTTATGAAATAATAGAATGATAGAATGAGAGAATGAGAGAATGAGAGAATCATAGAATAATAAAATAAGAGAATGGTAGAATGAAAGAATGATATAACATTATATTTATATAATAATAGAATGTTAGGATTAAATAATGATACTATAATAGAATGATAGAATGAAAAAATGAAAAGATTAATAGAATTGTAGAATATCAAACTTATAGAATTATCTAGAAGTTATTATAAAATGACAAAATAATAGTATAATAAAATGATATAATGAAAGAATGATATAGTAATAGAATTGTAGAATAATAGAATGATAGAATTATAGAATTATAGAATGAAATAGTGATAGAATAATTAAATTGTGGAATAATAGATATATAGAATGATTGAATAAAAGATATATAAAATAATAGAATTATAGTATTATAGAATGATAGTATAATAGATTTAATTAATAATAGAATGATAGAACTATAAATGGATAGAATGAAGGAATAATAGAATTGTAGAATGATAGAACAGAACAATGATAGAATAAGGCATTTATATGATAATAGAATGATAAAATTATAGAATGATAGTATAGTAGATTTATATAAAATAGAATGATAGAATTATAAAATGAAAGAATGAAAGAATGATATAATAGCAGAATAATAGATTAATAATCAAATAATAGAATGGAAGAATGATAGAATAATAGAATTGTAGAATGAAAGAATGATAGAATTATAGAATGGTAGAATGAAACAATGATAGAATAAAAGATTTATAGAATAATATAATAGTAGAATAACAGAATAATAGAATGAAACATTGGTAGAAAAATAGTCTTGTAGAATACTAGAATAACAAAATAATATAACAATAGAATGAATGATAGTATAATAGATTTGTAGAATAAAAAAATTGAATTATAGAATGATAAAATGAAAGAATGATAGACTTATAGAATAATAGGTTTATAAAATAATAGAATGATAGAATTAAACAATAATAGAATTATAGAATAATAAAATAATAGAATGATTGAATGAAAGAGTGATAGAATACTATATTTGTATGATAATATAATGATACAAATATGGAATTATAGAATGAAAGAAATATAGGATTACAAAATTGTAGAATAATATATTATTAAACTAACAAAATAATAGAATGAAAGAATTATTGAATGGTAGAGTGAAATAATGATTCTAATAGAATTGTAGAATGATAGTTATAGAATTATAGACTGATAGAATGAAATAATGATAGAATAATAGATATATCAAATAATATAATGAAAGAATGATAGAATGATAGAATGATAGAATAATAGAATGATAGAATAATAGAACAATAGAGTAAAAGCAATTTAGAATAATAAAGTGACAGAATTACAAAATGATAGAAAAACACTAAATTACTATTTTGAGGGCCAAGATGAAAATTTCAAGCCCCAAAAAGGTGCCAAGACAGGGTCCAACCCACTAGTATAGAGCACACAATGGAAACAAGAAAAGAAAAGAAAACTTGATCGGCGAGATGTGGCCTATGTCTTCACGATCCTCACTCATTGACCAAACATATCTCCATCGGCCACCTTCCAACTTCTCCTACCGATCCCTCGACTCTTCCCCGATAGCCAATTCCACTCGACTTAACCGTAATGGTTGGTCACGACTCTGTCAGCCAGATAATTATTATCGACCACTCCAAGCTTCATTATGCTGATACATCGATTCATTCTTAACTCACATACAATACTTCACTCATTATCACCGGTAGACTATAGTGCATTATACACCAATTCACCACTACAACCGGTTGCCAATTGTATGTTGCACACATACAACCTCAACATACAATGCCAATATACATTTGGTGGGGACCACCTACCTTTGGTGTGACTTGACTCTTTGGCAACCCCTTTGTATGTCTCCCCACTATGCCGATACAACCAAATTTCATATGCAAGGTTTGACTTGCTATTCTGGTGGGCCAAAGTATCTTTTCCCTATTACTGTCGGTCACCTCTTGTATCTGCAGAAAGGGGAACTTCCAACATGCATTCTATGTTACCACTCCAGCTGGTCATCCTTTGTATCATATGAAATGTATGTTCTCAACATACAATTGCAATATGCAATCACAACATACATTTGACAACCCGATACAAGACTTGCATCGATGTATGTTCTCTGATCTTTGTCGACACCCTTCTATCGGCCTAACACCAAGGATCAGTGTGACTTCTAAAAGCTCCTCCGAGGCTTAGGTTATGCTGATGACACTTTAGTTGTTCTGCGATAGCACAGACACCTGACCCACATACATAGAAACAAATGTTTGATAGTATGGTCACCCTCTGTGAACACTTAATCACCCAGCAATTTGGTCACTCCACAACAACACTTTTCCTAACACTTCTATGACTAGTCACATAGAGATGCCTAGTCGACTTATGCTGAACTCCATGGAATCCTGGGTGTCTGGACTAGAACAACAGAAAACATAAAATACATACTGTATTCATCCATCACACTGAGAATGGGAATGCTTTCAGTGGATAGAGGAATAACACTCCATTGGTTTACTAAACCCTAGTTTCTGGGTTTCGGGCCAATCTCTGCAGAACTAATAATATCTCACAAATTTATAACTTACATGATACCAAAATACTATCAGACAGGAACTACTTTATTGCACGGATACTTCCAGTCTATACAAAATGACAATCACAGAGAATACTCAGAAAGAACAATATTCAACACCCAAAAATCTAGTTCTTCATTCATTCAACCCTCTTGAAGCATGCCTTGTTACATCACATTGCTCACCTATAAAAGGCTTGAGACAACAGTTTACATCCTCCAACCACAAAAAACTAATTTGAAAACAATTAGCCATTGGATTTCTCCTAACACAAGAAAACTACATGTTTTCCTTGTGTGATTACATCAAACTTGACCAAAACATGGTCTACATGGGTCTAGTGACCAAATTGACCCAAAAACCCTTATTACAACATGAAATGGCTTAAAAGGCTCTTTATTGAAAAACAAACAAAAAGATGAATCCTGATCCATAGAGAAGGTGCTCCTGCACCACCCACTAGGGTCGGTTGTGAAACCACTTTCCACCTCATAATGCATCCACCCGTAAAATCTCGTAGAAAACCCACATCTGAGTCAAAAGTTATGATATGCAGAAGTTCCTACATCAAAGAATGATATAATAATAGAATGAAAGAATGATAGAATAATAGTTTTATAGAATGATAGAATAACAGAATACTATAATTTAAGAATAATAGAATAATAAGATTATAGAACTATAGAATTATATAATAATAGATTTAAAGAATAATAGAATTATAGAATAAAAGAATTATATAATGATAGAAAATAGATTTATAAAATAATATAATAATAAAATGAAAAAATG
Organism: Cunninghamia lanceolata; assembly: GCA_027924645.1. NCBI lineage: Eukaryota > Viridiplantae > Streptophyta > Pinopsida > Cupressales > Cupressaceae > Cunninghamia > Cunninghamia lanceolata. Next base: position 9,364,722 of record BSBN01000837.1, on the reverse strand, counting down.
AAAAAATAATTGAATTACAAAATAATAGAATGAAAGAATGATACAATAATATTCATAAAATAATAGAATCATAAAACTATATAATAAAACAATGATAGAATTATAGAATGATATATGAAAGAAAGATAGAATAATATAATTGTAGAATAATATAATTGTAGAATAATAGAATGATAGAATGATAATGTAGTGCCCCTCCGTTCCCACCTTGGATGTATAGGTGAACTAGTCAAGGCACATGAAGGTGAAGGTAAAATAATCGAAATATTCAAGATAAGGTAAACAATTGATGTTGTACAATATAGGTAGATGCTTCATCCATGTGTGGTTTCATATGAAAGATAATGTGTTTTATTGATAACCTCTATTGTGGCAGTGATGATGCAGACTTTAATATTGTTTTGCATTCCAATGTTTAAGATGTCAATCTTACTACAATTGTTATATATTGAATGTATCTCATGTGACTGATTCTGTTTGATTTATTTGTTATGATGGTACTTTTGACACTTATGATTTCATGCACTTGTATGTTAAGTGTAGGGTTCTGTTCAGATTAAGAGATAGATTTGATTTGGTTATGATTATGTGTTGAGCTAATCTAGATTGATATGACGTGGAAGGGATGATGTCGCATCACTCACTTGTGAGCGCCCTGTGATGTTGCGATTCCTTTTTCCACCTAGTGCTATCTTATATGCATCTATACATGCTTGACCGTGACATTTGTTGCAGGATGCAGGTACCAGGCATCGACTCCACCTGAATTAATAGGTCCGAGCATGCCTTGAACCCAATGGATACGTTGTTTCGAAGATAACTTAAGGTCCCACATCCCAAGTCATTATCCTCAATCAGGATGCATGACATGTCTAGTCAACCTATCAGTTCTGTTAGTATGTCGGTCTTGCAATTGATTTATATTTTATGGAGCTTGTTGGATAAATGCATTTTGGCCTGACTTGAGAATATGTTTGATTTGGTCTTTTTGAGAACATGTTTGATTTGGGTTTTGACAGCTATCCTACTCAGTGGGTTATGTTGTATGCCTATATTTCATTATGTAGTCATACTTTAATATTTAATAAGGTCATATAATATTCTTATTATTATTATTAATATTTAATAAGATTAAATTGGTAATTGATAGTTACCTAGTTCAAATAATTATTTAAGTTGTTTGAATATGAATTATGTTATTACTACTATTAAATTGATTTAATTAAGGGAAGGTCGCTGAACACTAGTAAATGCACTAACCAGACCCTAGAGTAGAGAGGAGACAGTCCTATCATCCAATTGACGAAGCCTAACAATTGGATCAAGAGTGTATTGATTCAACGTTACACTATGGTTACTTATGGATTTGTGATAATATGTTATTTATGATGGATATATTTTGGCTATATATTGTACTAACACTTCTTGTTGAGTGTACATGTAGAATTATTATGTCAATGGATGATGGTGGTCATTTAGCCACTTTATGTCTTTCTGTGTGATGTCTGACCTAGGCATGGGGCCCTAAGGTCTATTGGCCATGATGTTAAGAAATATTATTTGTAGTTTTATGGGATAAAATGATTATGTTCTTGTGTGGGATTTAACCTTGTAACTTTTAAAATGATTTTAAGTGCTTTTAAGAGGTCTAAGTTGTATTTTATGTTTGGAAAATTGTCTTATGTCCAAGGTACATGGGTAAGAAGTTTATTTTTGTCATTTATAATATTTTAAAAGGTTTTTAGACCCTCCTTTAAGCCCCACTTACAAGAGTGATGAAAATGGGAAGGTGGTTGGTTGAATTAGTTGGGTGGTTGAGTTAGTTGGGTGGTTGAGTCAGTTGGTTGGTTGAGTTAGTTTTGGGTAGGAAGTTACTCTTTCCTTCTCTTTAAAAACTCTTCATGGAGTGGGGGTGATTGGCTCATTTTTATGATTTTCATTCAAGGATTCTACCATTAGTGGGATATTGCAATTGAGGTATCATGTTTTTCTTTATTGATTAAATATAAATATTATATGTTTTTCTTTATTGATTAAATGTAAATTTTATATGTTTTTCTTTATTGATTAAATATAAATATTATATGTTTTTCTTTATTGGTTAAATGTAAATATTGTAAGTTCTAAATATTATATGTATCCTTTATTTATTAAATGTAAAGGTTGTTTTTCTAAGGGTTGTTGCTTGTGAAATTGGAAAAGCAAACATTTCAATGTAAATCTTGAAAGAAGCATATTTGTTGCCTTATTTGCATGTCATAAACCTAGATCATCATAGCATAAGTGGATCTTGTGTAAGTAGAATTAATGTTTCTAATAAGGTTATGGAAGTAATGTATAATAGTTGTAGAAACCATATTTTGTACTCTAGAATTGGTGATGTTTTCTAAGAAGGTTCCTTAAATTGTTGGGCCTTATTCGTATATAAAATAGAATGTTGTGAATCTCAAGTTTTGATTAAGATAAGTATAGACCAGATTTCCTCTTAGGTTCTTCCCATCTTGTATTCTTATTTTGTTGACGATGCTTAGCTAAATGGAAGTATAGAATGTGGATGTTTGTTACTAAGCAGGGAAAATATGGCTAATTAATAGTAGTAGCCTTTGGTACTGAATATCATCATTAAGTTCATATCGTTAGTATTTTACATTTTATTAATTTCATTAACTCAGACCTCTTATTACCTCCTTACGCATAGTTAAACTTTGGTGCTCTCTTGAGAGATACCTTGGGCAATGTATAGTCATTAGACTTTAACTCTAGGAAATGTTGATAACCTTGTCCTGTTTTAAAAGGGAGTTATTTTCTTAATAGTTTAAGGAATAGATATCGATCATGATGTTAATAGAATTCTAGGTTTATTCTTTTATGAGTAGGGGAATCAATCTTTTATTGCGGGTTATTGTTGTAAAGAAAAAAAAATTAGGATAAGACTTTTGTAGTACCATCATAGTAATGTTATCATTAGAGGAAACGTTCTTCAACTCTTTATTAGTCCATTATAGTATGCGGTAATTGTGGTTAAATATGAGTTCAAATTAATTATTCTACCTAACAAAAAATTGTATTTAGGATTGAATAAGTGGTAATTCAAGTGTATTATGTTAAAGTTGTTTAGTATCTAATTTGGTTATAATTGTTCTTCATTGCATTTGAAGATAGGATGTTGTATTGAGTTGGACTATGACTTATTCTTATTTTGATTTACTAGAATGGCATCCATACTAGAATTTAGCTAATTGGGAACTCCTTGTGTAAGAAAAGTTTAATTACTGGCATAATAAAGGTTATGTGAGTGATCAAGTTTGAATTCTCGATACCTAGCTTGTCTATGTTTTAATCCAGGTAATGTTGTTAATAATAATATGTTGGTAGAGTATTATGTCTCCTGTATGAGAACTTTAGTTTTCATAAATAAGGTAGGATGTAGGGTTTGAATCTTGAGGTTCTTAGTGAGTATCGCATCTTAGTTTAAAAATGATATGCTTATCATGTTATTGAATTAAGAATAGAATCATTTGTGATCTCTTTTAGATAGTTTAGTTCTAAGCGTTGCTTGTCAAGTGTCTTGTCGAGTAATGGTTATTGCTAACTTTTCCTAGTAGTGAATTAAATGTTGAGTATAAGTGCTAACTCTTTGTTATAAGTGTTATGGACTTTGATGAGATGTTGTTTGCATTCATAATGAAGTCCACATTCATGGATCCCATTTGATATAATAAATTATGTTGTTGTTTATATCTTCTTAGTTACAAGGAATAGTAGAATAATTGAAGTGAATGTTGTATTGATTCATGCGCATCTTATGAGTACGGTACTGCTTTGAAGACCCATGGTTAGTATGTCATATTATATATTGCACTTAGGGTATGTTATTGGATTGGTCTATTTGAAGGAGTTGTGTTTTTAAGAGTAAATGTTAATGTGGGAATTGTTGTGTTTCAGTGGTGTCTAGTGAAAGTTTATTCCAGAGGCCAATAGGGGTAGTTGTGGGTTTGATCCTTGCATTGTTGCATTCTGGTTGAAGAATGAGCATGTTTTGGTTTTATGTGATGTTGACTTTCCTCTGCTTATGGTTTATATGATTTTCATGACTGTGTAAGAGGGATAATGCCTTGCTGAGTATATCTAGTCCTGTTGTTATGTCTTGAATCCATGTTGTTGAGCTCTTCTTGAAGGTTGTGGTTCCCTATTGTGTTGAGCTTGTTTTAATATTCTATGTTGGTCTGTGTTAAGGATTGATTTTGGGAGCAAGAGGACCCATGCCTTGCTCTGGATTACACCTTGTTATGGTTGAAATGTTGGAGCAAGAGGACCCATGCCTTGCTCTGGTGATTTATTACGTTGTGATTGGTTGCAAGAGGGTTGATGCCTTGCATTGTTATGTATATATGTTGTCATGATGATAGTTGTTATGTTTGATGGATAGGGTTTCCTAGGAGCAGATAGGGGAGTGGCTTCCAATGTGGGGCCGGTGCCCAAAGTGGCTGCCAGGGTAACCCATTGGAAGTTGGTAATCAAGTGATAACCTAATAATTAATCTAGGGGTTGGGTAGATTTCACATTAACAAGATAATTGGATGCCTCACTCATGCCTGTAGTGCTCTTTTAGGCTAAGGATTAGATGAGAAGGCCGTGGTTGGCAAAATCAACTTCCTTGTCCTCATGAAAGGAATGTTGATTCCGCATGTGTCACCCTATGGGCCCAGAGTCTAGTGAGAGACTGCCAGGGTAACCCATGCTAGGACCATGCAATGACACTCTCCCTACTGCAGCCTAGCATTCCCTAGTTGTACTCTCCCCATTTGTTGTGTGTTGCCTCTGGAAGTGATTTTGAGTTGCTTGTGGTGTTGTCATGTGTTGTAATGGAGTCTTGTTTGGTCTTTGTTCCTATTAGGCAATTGTCTACCTGACTATATGACATTTTGGGACCTTATGTTATCTCCTGGCTCGGGGGGTGGACATCAGGGTTCCACATGGTTGGGTGGAAGAGCTTTTATCCATTGGTCTCTCCTTGCCTTTGTTCATGTGCAAGAAGGTTGTAACTCCTGTAGTAGATTCAGATCGTGTACCTGTTTATGGAGACAGTTATTTATGCTCATGTACTATCCTATGTATCAGATTATTGTATGTATTCAGAAGATGATAATGTAACAATGTAATGTTGTACTCATATGCGAGGAGAAATTGTAACTATGTACTAGATCTTGATGAATACTTATATGATGTTATGTAGATGTAAATGTTTATTGATTTAGTGCATTAGGTTTACAATGAGTTACTGATGTTAATTCATGATGTGTGTTAGATTATGTTAATTGTTTTGTCAAGTAATGCAACCATGATATCTTAGAGGACAAGTCATTAGTTTAAATGATGCGTTAATATTACTTTGTTACTTTACTATCTCTTTCAATTTAAAAAAAAATTATCCTGTTGCATATAGCATAAATGTGATGTTCTCTGAGGTATTCATGGCGGGGCGTTACAGATAAAATACTAGATTTATAGAATAATAGAATCATATAATCATAAAATTTGATAGAATGTAAAGAATATTAGAACAACAGAATCATAGAATAATATAATTAAAGAATGATAAATTAAAATAATCATATAATAATAGATTTATATAATAACTGTATGATAGAATTGTAGAATAAAGAAATTATAGAATAAAATAAAAATAGATTTATATAATAATATAATGATGTTATTATAGAATGATAGAATGCATGAATGGTAGAATAATAGATTATAGAATAATACAATGAGAGAATGAAAGAATGATAAAATAATAGATTTATAGAATAATATAATCATATAATTATAGAATAATAGAATCATATAATTATAGAATGATAGAATGATAGAATGATAGAATAATAGAGTTATAGAATGATAGAATAAAATAATGATAGAACAATATATTTAAAGAATAATAGAATGATAGAATGAAACAATGATGGAATAATATATTTATGAAATAATAGAATGATAGAACGAGAGAATGAGAGAATAATAGAATCATAGAATAATAAAATAAGAGAAAGGTAGAATGAAAGAATGATATAATATTAGATTTATATAATAATAGAATGTTAGGATTAAATAATGATACTATAATAGAATGATAGAATGAAAAAATGAAAGATTAATAGAATTGTAGAATATCAAACTTATAGAATAATCTAGAAGTTATTATAAAATGACAGAACAATAGAATAATAAAATGATATAATGAAAGAAAGATATAGTAATAGAATTGTAGAATAATAGAATGATAGAATTATAGAATTATAGAATGGAAGAGTGATAGAATAATTAAATTGTAGAGTAATAGATATACAGAATGAATGAATAAAAGATTTATAAAATTATAGAATTATAGTATTATAGAATGATAGTACAATAGATTTAATTAATAATAGAATGATAGAATTATAAAATGAAAGAATGATATAATAGTAGAATAATAGATTAATAATCAAATGATAGAATGGAAGAATGATAGAATAACAGAATTGTAGAATGGAAGAATGATAGAATTATAGAATGGTAGAATGAAACAATGATAGAATAAAATATTATAGAATAATATAATGGTAGAATAATAGAATGAAACATTGGTAGAGAAATAGTCTTGTAGAATACTAGAATAACAAAATAATATAACAATAGAATGAATGATAGAATAATAGATTTATAGAATAAAACAATTGAATTATAGAATGATAAAATGAAAGAATGATAGACTTATAGAATAATAGGTTTATAAAATAATAGAATGATAGAATTAAACAACAAAAGAATTATAGAATAATAAAATAATAGAATGATTGAATGAAAGAGTGATAGAATACTATATTTGTATGATAATATAATGATACAACTATGGAATGATAGAATAAAAGAAATATAGGATAACAAAATTGTAGAATAAAATAATAATAAAATAACAAAATAATAGAATGAAAGAATTATTGAATGGTAGAGTGAAAAATGATTCTAATAGAACCGTAGAAAGATAGTTATAGAAGTATAGACTGATAGAATGAAATAATGATAGAATAATAGATATATCATATAATATAATGAAAGAATGATAGAAAAATAGAATCATAGAATAATAGAATAATAGAGTAAAAGCAATTTAGAATAATAAAGTGATAGAATTACAAAATGATAGAAAAACACTAAATTGCTATTTTGAGGGCCAAGATGAAAGTTTCAAGCCCTAAAACAGTGCCAAGATGGGGTCCAACCCACTAGGGTCAATTGTGAAACCACTTTCCACCTCAGAACGTATCCATCCATAAAATCTCATCAAAAAACCACATCTGAGTCAAAAGTTATGATCTTCGGAAGTTCCTGCATCAAAGAATGATAGAAAAATAGAATTAAAGAATGATAGAATAATAGTTTTACAGAATGTAGGGTGGTAGGGTGGGCACCCAATCCAATACATCTTGATTGGGTCGCTGCCATAAGTTTGCATTATGGCATTTAAGCCTGGTCGATACTTCATCATCATTGTTGAGCAAGCAGCCTCGTCGAAATGACCCCTCACACACTCCACATCCTCCCAATACTCTGTTTAATGAATATCGATAGTAGTTAAATGAATATGGACATCCTTCGGCTCTGACAGATAGTTGCCTTCAAATTTCTCTTCAATCAACCAGCTAGACCGATTGGTAGTTGTTCTTTGCATTGGTGGAGTGGGCAGAATGGAGGAAGATTCTGGTTTCATAGCAAAGATCTCTGTGCATGGACTGTTGAACCTGGGAATTTTGACACCTCTCCAATTGGAGAGCTTAGTCCGGTAGATGGCCTTCAAAGGAGCCATCACAGACCTAAGGCTCAAGTGAATCCTGTGGAGGCATGAAGGCCTTCTTCTCCCAGCAGTTAAGATCATTTTGGGGATAGATTTCCTATCTGTAGATGAGTTCTACAGGGTAGACTCACACATCTCCTCCTGGTTTCTAGCTTCAATCCTGGATGCAGGGGTGCCAACAGGAGCAACGAAGAGTCTAATGCTAAAGTTGTCCAAGCCAGAAATCCTCGGTGGCCTCAACTCCATACTCGGTGTAGTCATCCCTGGGGTGGGTATCCCCCACCTGAATGACATCGCTTCCCCTAAAGATCCACTAGAGGTGGTGAAAGTGTTCCCCCTCATTCTCGACCTAAAAGGCATGGCATTGACTGAACACCAGGACTGAGTTCTCTAGGTTTATGGCTTCCTCCAGAACATGTTGAATGAGGATGGGGACTTCAGGGAAGGGGAATGGGTCGGCAGGCTCCAATCCATGGCAGCGGGGCTCAGCCTTCTTTAAGAACTTGGTTTTTGTTACCTAGCTCTTTGTGATCACTTTCAGTAGGCATATGTATACGGTCTAGCTTCTAGTGGGACAGTAAGCCTAATGGCAATTTTTCTTAGATGTCTCGATAAGGTCTCAATGGTTTTTTCTCATATGACTCTGCAAGGTATCAGTGGTTTTTTTCTTTGAAAGCCAGTTTGGATGGTTGTAGGTAAACAACTTATAGGCACCTGCTTGTAAATATTTCCTTTTGATCAATACAAAATTCTACATTTATGAATAAAAAAAAAAGTTTTAAAGAATGATAGAATAATAAAATACTATAATTTAAGAATAATAGAATAATAAGATTATAGTACTATAGACTGATATAATAATAGATTTCAAGAATAATAGAATTATAGAATAAAAGAATTATATAATGATAAAAAATAGATTTATAAAATAATATAATAATAAAATTATAAAATGAAAAAATAACTGAGTTACAAAATAAAATAATTATATAATTATAAAATAATAGAATGAAAGAATCATACAATAATATTCATAGAATAATAGAATCATAAAATTATATAATAAACGAATGATAGAATTATAGACTGATATATGCAAGAAAGATAGAATAATATGATTGTAGAATAATAGAATGATAGAATGATAAAATACTAGATTTATAGAATAATAGAATCATATAATCATAGAATTTGATAAAATGAAAAGAAAAATTTAATTAAAGAATGATAAATTAAAATAATGATATAATAATAGATTTATATAATAACTGCATGATAGAAGTGTAGAAAAAAAAATGATAGAATAGATAAAAATAGATTTATATAATAATATAATGATGTAATTATAGAATGATAGAATGCATGAATGGTAGAATAATAGATTATAGAATAATAGAATGAGAGAATGAAAGAATGATATAATAATATTCATAGAATAATAGAATCATAAAATTATATAATAAAAGAATGATATATGGAAGAAAGATAGAATAATATAATTGTAGAATAATAGAATGATAGAATGATAAAATACTTGATTTATAGAATAATAGAATCATATAATCATAGAATTTGATAGAATGAAAAGAATATTAGAACAATAGAATGATAGAATAATATAATTACAAAATAATAGAATGATAGAATTATAGAGTTATAGAATTATAGAATGGAAGAGTGATAGAATAATTATATTGTAGAATAATAGACATATAGAATTATAGTATTATAGAATGATAGTTTAATAGATTTAATTAATAATAGAATGATAGAATTATAAATGGATATAATGAAGGAATAATAGAATTGTAGAATGATAGAATGGAACAATGATAGAATAAAGCATTTATATGATAATAGAATGATAAAATTATGGAATGATAGAATTATAAAATGAAAGAATGATATAACAGTAGAATAATAGATTAATAATCAAATGATTGAATGGAAGAATGATAGAATAATAGAATTGTAGAATGAAGGAATCATAGAACTATAGAATGGTAGAATGAAACAAGGATAGAATAAAAGATTTATAGAATAATATAATGGTAGAATAATAGAATTATAGAATGAAACATTAGTAGAAAAATAGTCTTGTAGAATACTAGAATAACAAAATAATATAAAAATAGAATGAATGATAGAATAATAGATTTATAGAATAAAAAAATAGAATTATAGAATGATAAAATGAAAGAATGATAGACTTATAGAATAATAGGTTTATAAAATAATAGAATGATTAAATGAAAGAGTGATAGAATACTATATTTGTAGTGCCCCTCCGTTCTCACCTTGGATGTACAGGGGAACTGATCAAGGCGCACGAGGATGAAGGTAAAATAACAGGAATAATTATTTGTAAGGTATACAATGGATGTTGTACAATATAGATAGATATTTCATCCATGTGAGGTTTCATATGATAGTTAATGTGTGTTATTGATAATCTCTATTGTGACACCGATAATGCAGGCTTTGACATTATTTTGTATTCCTATGATCAAGATGTCGATCTTACTACAATTGTTATGGATCTCATGGACTGATTCTATTAGATTTATTTGTTATGATGATGCTTCTGGGACTTATTCAATGTCATGCACCTATATGTTTAGTGTATGGTTCTGTTCAGATAATGAGGTAGATTCGAGTGGTTATGATCACGTGTTATCTAATCTAGATTGATATGATGTGGAGAGGACGATGTCACATCACTTGCTTGCGAGTGCCCTATGATATTGTGATTCCTTTTTCACCTAGTGATAGCTTTTGTGCATTTATATATATGCTTAACTATGTCATTTGCTACAGGATGCAGGTATCTGGCATCGACTCCACCTAAAATAACAGGTCTGAGCATGCCTTGAACCCAATGGATAAGTTGTTCCAGAGATAACTTAAGGTCCCACCTCCCAAGTCATCATCCTCAATCAGGATGAAGGACATGTCTAGTTAAATTGTTAGTTCTGTCAGTATGTCAGGTCTTGCAATTGAGGTATATTTGATGGAGCTTGTTTGGTTAAGTGTAATTGTGTTGTTCTCTAGTGTTTCATGGTGGGGCGTTACATCTGGTATTAGAGCCAAGTTTGCAACACTGGGATCTCTGGATTCTTGTCATTGTTCTAGGTTAGACATTTTTTTCTCCTTATGGTGAGTTAGTAATAGTACTTCTCACCTAAGAGCCTTAGTATGGTAGTAGAAAGATGATAAGCTTACAGACTTGTGGTTGACTATAGAAGAAATAAATCCTTTATGCTTTGTTCTACTTGTGTGTTTGTTATGCGAAAATGTGATGATATATCTAACAATATGTATTCCCTGAACACTAGTGCTTGCCGATTGTTGAGGCCTCCAGTTCCTCTTGTGGTCTTTGGTTCTTTAGAAGCTAGAAGCACGGTTACTTTTAGTGCATGGAATCAAGAGAGTGGAATTTATCCCCTCTAGTGAAGTATTGCAAAAGTACAATGGTTCTTTGTTTTCCCTAGTTTGCTAAATAACCATACCTTGGGAGGTTATGTTTAGGGTGGGGAAGCACCATAGTATATTTATGTTAATGACATTATTTGTGTAAGTATTGGAATGATTTGGAGGAATCATGCATTACAAGATATGTGGTTAAGTGGTATAGTCGTAGTTCAACATCTATTTTATTTCAGTGGCCATGACTTCATGTGGAATTTCTTTTGTGAATTATGAAGGTTATCATTGTATAAGTATGTAAAAACTAAATGCAGGAGATCAAATTGTAGCTTGTATTAGACCCATCTCATATAAATGTGATACTTAAAGTAAAATGTAGCCTTGATTAAGTATGTTCATGTGTGCAATATTATCTATTCTTTCTCACATAAAGAAATTGTATCACACTTAAGGTAGAAATTGTTGTAAATAAATAACGAATTGTTTTCCTTAAATCCTTGTATAAAAGTTGTTTAGGTATGAGGATGTAGATAACCTAATTATCTGTGTTATTGTACATTCTCTAACGCATTCTGGACCTGGTGTCCTTGGGTGTTGTGTAGCAGATACCCCCTTTATGTGGCCAAAATTAGCCACTTTGTGATGTGGGTTTGTTTGCAATTTGGGTAATTTGAGAATTCTGATGGTTGTTTCATGTGTTGTTAGGGGCTAACAGTGAATTTATTTTCTTTGAAATTTCTTATGTCAGGAATGGTCACTAAAACTCTTTTCTCTATACTTGAGTTATTGTTGGAAATTGCTGGCATTTTGTAACTTAAGATTTGATTTGGTTATTTTCCCACTTGGGTTTTTACCTCCTTTAAAATTTTGATGGTGACTATTTCGAATGTTTTTTTGTTAGCCCTGTACTGTGTCAAGTGTTGTTTCTATCATGTTCATGTCAAACCTCTGATAGTGTGTACAAGGGAGGATTCTGCAGAGAATTGTACTTGAATGCAGGTAATTAGTTAGAACCATGGTGGAAATAAGAAATGAGATGTAATTTTTCCTTGATAATATGTAAACACAGATCCTTGAATCGAATGAAATTCTCAAAATACGTGTGAATGGATGTAAGTAGATCACATGATACACCTTAAAGGTAAGGAATTGATGTCTTTTATGCCTGTAATGCACGTTTATGTTTGGCTTGGGAGCAATTGCTTAATGTGAATGCATATGTTGGCAATAGAAAATTGTAATACTAATGTGTTATATTTCCACCCTAGTCTGTGACTTCCAGGAGTAAGTCAAGTTTTAGGGAGGAGGATGTAGTGCCCCTCCGTTCTCACCTTGGATGTACAGGTGAACTGATCAAGGCGCACGAGGATGAAGGTAAAATAACAGGAATAATTATTGGTAAGGTATACAATGGATGTTGTACAATATAGATAGATGTTTCATCCATGTGAGGTTTCATATGATAGTTAATGTGTGTTATTGATAATCTCTATTGTGACACCGATAATGCAGGCTTTGACATTATTTTGTATTCCTATGATCAAGATGTCGATCTTACTACAATTGTTATGGATCTCATGGACTGATTCTATTAGATTTATTTGTTATGATGATGCTTCTGGGACTTATTCAATGTCATGCACCTATATGTTTAGTGTATGGTTCTGTTCAGATAATGAGGTAGATTCGAGTGGTTATGATCACGTGTTATCTAATCTAGATTGATATGATGTGGAGAGGACGATGTCACATCACTTGCTTGCAAGTGTCCTGTGATATTGTGATTCCTTTTTCACCTAGTGATAGCTTTTGTGCATTTATATATATGCTTAACTGTGTCATTTGCTACAGGATGCAGGTATCTAGCATCGACTCCACCTGAAATAACAGGTCTGAGCATGCCTTGAACCCAATGGATAAGTTGTTCCGGAGATAACTTAAGGTCCCACATCCCAAGTCATCATCCTCAATCAGGATGCATGACATGTCTAGTTAAATGTCAGTTCTGTCAGTATGTCAGGTCTTGCAATTGAGGTGTATTTGACGGAGCTTGTTTGGTTAAGTGTAATTGTGTTGTTCTCTAGTGTTTCATGGTGGGGCGTTACAATATTTGTATGATAATATAATGACACAACTATGGAATGATAGAATAATAGATATATTAAATAATATAATGAAAGAATGATAGAATAATAAAATAATAGGGTAAAAGCAATTTAGAATAATAAAGTGATAGAATTATAAAATGATAGAAAAACACTAAATTGCTATTTTCAGGGCCAAGATGAAAGTTTCAAGCCCCGAAAAAGTGCCAAGATAGGGTCCAACCCACTAGGGTCGGTTCCGAAACCACTTTCCACCTCATAACGCATCCAACTATAAAATCTCGTAGAAAACACACATCCGAGTCAAAAGTTATGATCTCCGGAAGTTCCTGCATCAAAGAATGATAGAATAATAGAATGAAAGAATGATAGAATAATAGAATACTATAATTTAAGAATAATAGAATAATAAGATTATAGAACTATAGAATGATATAATAATAGATTTAAAGAATAATAGAATTATAGAATAAAACAATTATATAATGATAAAAAATAGATTTATAAAATAATATAATAATAAAATTATAAAATGAAAAAATAATTAAGTGACAAAATAAAATAATTATATAATTATTAAATAATAGAACGAAAGAATGATACAATAATATACATAAAATAATAGAATCATAAAATTATGTAATAAAAGAATGATTGAATTATAGAATGATATATGGAAGAAAGATAGAATAATATAATTGTAGAATAATAGAATGATAGAATGATAAAATACTAGATTTATAGAATAATAGAATCATAGAATTTGATAGAATGAAAAGAATATTAGAACAACAGAATGATAGAATAATATAATTAAAGAATGATAAATTAAAATAATGATATAATAATATATTTGTATAATAACTGCATGATAGAATAAAATAAAAATAGATTTATATAATAATATAATGATGTAATTATAAAAAATAAAAAAAATATAATGATGTAATTATAGAATGATAGAATGCATGAATGGTAGAATAATAGATTATAGAATAATAGAATGAGAGAAAGAAAGAATGATAATATAATAGATTTATAGAATAATATAATCATATAATTATAGAATAATAGAATCATATAATTATAGAATAATAGAATGAAAGAATGATAGAATATTAGAGTTGTAGGATGATAGAATAAAATAATGATAGAACAATATATTTAAAGAATAATAGAATGATATAATGAAACAACGATAGAATAATATATTTACGAAATAATAGAATGATAGAATGAGAGAATGAGAGAATAATAGAATCATAGAATAATAAAATAAGAGAACGGTAGAATGAAAGAATGATATAACATTAGATTTATATAATAATAGAATGTTAGGATTAAATAATGATACTATAATAGAATGACATAATGAAAAAACAAAAGAATAATAGAATTGTAGAATATCAAACTTATAGAATAATCTCAAAGTTATTATAAAATGACAGAATAATAGAATAAATAAATGATATAATGAAAGAATGATATAGTAATAGAATTGTAGAATAATAGAATGATAGAATTATAGAATTATAGAATGGAAGAGTGATAGAATAATTAAATTGTAGAATAATAGATATATAGAATGATTGAATAAAAGATTTATAAAATTATAGAATTATAGTATTCTAGAATGATAGTATAATAGATTTAATTATTAATAGAATTGTAGAATGATAGAATGAAATAATGATAGAATAAATCATTTATATGATAATAGAATGATAAAATTATAGAATGATTGTATAATAGATTTATATAAAATAGAATGATAGAATTATAAAATGAAAGAATGAAAGAATGATATAAAAGTAGAATAATAGATTAATAATCAAATGATAGAATGGAAGAATGATAGAATAGAAGAATGATAGAATAATAGAATCAAAGAATGAAAGAATTATAGGATTATATAATGGTAGAATGAAACAATGATAGAATAAAATATTTATAGAATAATATAATGGTAGAATAATAGAATAATAGAATGAAACAATTGTAGAAAAATAGTCTTGTAGAATACTAGAATAAAAAAATAATATAACAATAGAATAAATGATAGACTTATAGAATAATAGGTTTATAAAATAATAGAATGATAGAATTAAACAACAATAGAATTATAGAATAATAAAATAATAGAATGATTGAATGAAAGAGTGATAGAATACTATATTTGTATAATAATATAATGATACAACTATGGAATAATAGAATGAAAGAAATATGGGATAATAAAATAGTAGAATAATATAAAAATAAAATTACAAAATAATAGAATGAAAGAATTATTGAATGGTAGAGTGAAATAATGATTCTAATAGAATTGTAGAATGATAGTTATAGAATTATAGATTGATAGAATAATAGATATATTAAATAGTATAGTGAAAGAATGATAGAATAATAGAATAATAGAGTAAAAGCAATTTAGAATAATAAAGTGATAGAATTACAAAATGATAGAAAAACACTAAATTACTATTTTGAGGGCCAAGATGAAAGTTTCAAGCCCCGGAAAAAGTGCGAAGATGGGGTCCAACTCACTAGGGTCAGTTATGAAACTACTTTCCACCTCATAACGCATCAACTCGTAAAATCTTGTAGAAAACCCACATCTAAGTGAAAAGTTATGGTCTCCAGAAGTTCCTGCATGAAAGAATGATAGAATAATAGAATACTATAATTTATGAATAATAGAATAATAAGATTATAGAACTATAGAATGATATAATAATAGATTTAAAGAATAATAGAATTATAGAATAAAAGAATTCTATAATGATATAAAATAGATTTATAAAATAATATAATAATAAAATTATAAAATGAAAAAATAATTTAGTTACAAAATAAAATAATTATATAATTGTTAAATAATAGAATGAAAGAATGATACAATAATATTCATAGAATAATAGAATCATAAAATTATATAATAAAAGAATGATATATGGAAGAAAGATAGAATAATATAATTGTAGAATAATAGAATGATAGAATGATTAAATACTAGATTTATAGAATAATAGAATCATATAATCATAGAATTTGATAGAATGAAAAGAATATTAGAACAATAGAATGCTAGAATAATATAATTACAAAATGATAAATTAAAATAATGATATAATAATAGATTTACATAATAACTGCATGATAGAATTGTAGAATAAAAAAATGATAGAATAAAATAAAAATAGATTTATATAATAATATAATAATATAATGATGTAATTATAGAATGATATAATGCATGAATGGTACAATAATAGCTTATACAATAATAAAATGAGAGAATGAAACAATGGTAAAATAATACATTTATAGAATAATATAATCATATAATTATAGAATAATAGAATCATATAATTATAGAATGATAGAATGAAAGAATGATAGAATAATAGAGTTGTAGAATGACAGAATAAAATAATGATAGAACAATATATTTAAAGAATAATAGAATGATAGAATGAAACAATGATAGAATAATATATTTATGAAATAATAGAATGATAGAATGAGAGAATGAGAGAATAATAGAATCATAGAATAATAAAATAAGAGAATGGTAGAATGAAAGAATGATATAACATTAGATTTATATAATAATAGAATGTTACGATTAAATAATGATACTATAATAGAATGATAGAAAGAAAAAATGAAAGATTAATAGAATTGTAGAATATCAAAGTGATAGAATAATCTAGAAGTTATTATAAAATGACAGAATAAAAGAATAATAAAATGATATAATGAAAGATTGATATAGTAATAGAATTGTAGAATAATAGAATGATAGAATTATAAAATTATAGAATGGAAGAGTGATAGAATAATTAAATTGTAGAATAATAGATATATAGAATGATTGAATAAAATATTTATAAAATTATAGAATTATAGTATTCTAGAATGATAGTATAATAGATTTAATTAATAATAGAATGATAGAATTATAAATGGATAGAATGAAGAAATAATAGAATTGTAGAATGATAGAACGAAATAATGATAGAATAAAGCATTTATATGATAATAGAATGATAAAATTAAAGAATGATTGTTTAACAGATTTATATAAAATAGAATGATAGAATTATAAAATGAAAGAATGAAAGAATGATATAAAAGTAGAATAATAGATTAATAATCAAATGATAGAATGGAAGAATGATAGAATAGAAGAATGATAGAATAATAGAATGAAAGAATGAAAGAATTATAGAATTATATAATGGTAGAATGAAACAATGATAGAATAAAATATTTATAGAATAATATAATGGTAGAATAATAGAATAATAGAATGAAACAATTGTAGAAAAATAGTCTTGTAGAGTACTAGAATAAAAAAATAATATAACAATAGAATAAATGATAGACTCATAGAATAATAGATTTATAAAATAATAGAATGATTGAATGAAAGAGTGATAGAATACTATATTTGTAAAATAATATAATGATACAACTATGGAATAATAGAATGAAAGAAATATGGGATAACAAAATAGTAGAATAATATAATAATAAAATTACAAAATAATAGAATGAAAGAATTATTGAATGGTAGAGTGAAATAATGATTCTAATAGAATTGTAGAATGATAGTTATAGAATTATAGATTGATAGAATAATAGATATATTAAATAGTATAATGAAAGAATGATAGAATAACAGAATGATAGAATAATAGAATAATAGAGTAAAAGCAATTTAGAATAATAAAGTGATAGAATTACAAAATGATAGAAAAACAGTAAATTTCTATTTTGAGGGCCAAGATGAAAGTTTCAAGCCCCGAAAAAGTGCCAAGATGGGGTCCAACCCACTAGGGTCGGTTATGAAACCACTTTCCACCTCATAACGCATCAACTCGTAAAATCTTGTAGAAAATCCACATCTGAGTGAAAAGTTATGGTCTCCAGAAGTTCCTGCATGAAAGAATGATAGAATAATAGAATGAAAGAATGATAGAATAATAGAATAATAGAATAATAAGATTATAGAACTATAGAATGATATAATAATAGATTTAAAGAATAATAGAATTATAGAATAAAAGAATTATATAATGATAAAAAATAGATTTATAAAATAATATAATAATAAAATTATAAAATGAAAAAATAATTTAGTTACAAAATAAAATAATTATATAATTGTTAAATAATAGAATGAAAGAATGATACAATAATATTCATAGAATAATAGAATCATAAAATTATATAATAAAAGAATGATATATGGAAGAAAGATAGAATAATATAATTGTAGAATAATAGAATGATAGAATGATTAAATACTAGATTTATAGAATAATACAATCATAGAATCATAGAATCATAGAATTTGATAGAATGAAAAGAATATTAGAACAATCAAATGATAGAATAATATAATTATAGAATGATAAATTAAAATAATGATATAATAATAGATTTACATAATAACTGCATGATAGAATTGTAGAATAAAAAAATGATAGAATAAAATAAAAATAGATTGATATAATAATATAATGATGTAATTATAGAATGATATAATGCATGAATGGTACAATAGTAGATTATAGAATAATAGAATGAGAGAATGAAACTGTAGTGCCCCTCAACTGGTCGTCGATCGGACAGATGTTTGCTTAGTAGTACTGGACATTATGACAGTATTTTAGATCGTTTGATGATTGATTTCTAGTTATTTTGCTATTTTAGTGTGAACCTAATTGTTATGATAACAGATGTTGATGTTGGATTATGTTATTCTATGCTTCACAATTTGATAAATAAACTGGATATTATAGATGCTTTGATGTTATGCACTATATGGGATTGGAAGATAGTTGATCATTTTATGTTGTTGACTAGTAATCAGATACCTTGTTCAATATAGTTGATTGTTATTCATAAACGTGAATGGAACAGTGTCGTATTACTCGCTCTCGAGTACCCTACCCCGCTGCGATTTCTATTCACTATAGGACTACATGTGATGTATATATATATCTTGTTATGGTTAACCATGCGTTGCTGCAGGATGCAGGTACTAGGCACCGACTCCACCTGATTACCAGGTCTGAGCGTGCCTTTGCCAATGGATTAGTTGGTTGGAGTTAACGTGAGGTCCCTAGTCAGTGTTGTCTGGTCGTCAGTTTACCCTTGTGGTTATTGGTTGTCATTCGATCATGTCTTGCTGTCAGGTAATACTGTACCTTGGAGTCTAATTAGGTTCGAAGGTGTCTAAGTGTGTATGGTAGTGTTGTGCTTTAATTAGAATCATTATACGAAAGAATATAAATGTTGATAAATGAGCATAATGTCATTAGTTGTCGATTATCGTTATAAATAAATTATTATTTTATTAGAAGTGTAGTTGTTAAATAAAGTTGTAAGAAATTTTGTATTGTTCAATATAATATTATTTATAATAAATATTTAAATAAATAAATAGTTGTAATCATGTTGTAAATTGTGATTTACAACTTGATTAATAAAATAAATTAAAATATAGTTACAAAATTATAGATTGACGTAATATTACAATTTTATATAGTTGGTCAGCTTTAAAGAAATTAAATGTTGTCGGGAATTATGGGTTTGCATTTAAAAAAATAAAATAAAATAAAATAAATAAATAACATTTTGGGATTATTAAATTAAAAAATATATATATTTAGAGGGGGGAGACGCACAGGATCGCGTGCCAAGTTCCTTGGTAGATGAGAGAGACTGTTCTATAAAAGAGAAGCTTGTAGTGGCTTAAGGGGGGATCTGACAGGAAGAAGAAGGATCGAGTCTTCTGCAGCTGAGGAATAGAATTCTACTTTGAATCTAGGCTTCAGATACAGGTTCTATCATCTTCAATATTCTGTTTGCATGTTTTTTAAATGATGGAAATCTGTCTCTCTTTACTTCCCCAATTTGCATTTTTGCTTGATAGTTTAGAGCCTCTTGATAATTCTTCTTGTACCTATTCTACCACCAGTTTATTTCAATCAAATTTCTATTAGAGATATAACTAATTCACTAACCCATTTCTGCATAAATAATTTAAGAGAAAATATGAGTCTAATTTTATTGCTTAGGGTTCCAATTTGGTAAGAGAAGAGAATCGGCCTTTTGCGCAAGATCTGTATCAGATTAATAAAATCATTCCTGCACTCCTTGATCCTAATTTGGTGTGGTCGGCCAGCGTTATCTACTTGATCAGTGTTTAAGCATCTCCATTGGGTTCCTTTTGTGCATATCCTGCATTCGCTGTCTCCCAGGTAGCCTCAACGTCCAAGCTAATTTCTTCCGCAGCTGTGCAAGATCGACCTTACTTATAGGTGCGGTCTGCCTTCTTCGTGAAAATGCATACCATTGTAGGGTTAGATCCAACTTCAGCTAGAGATCTTTTGTTTACTTTATCATTCTGTAGTCTCCAGATCTGGTAGCTTTATGTCTTGGCCGCTTATGTAGGTATGTTGGGAGAAGAGCATTAGTTAGGTAGTAGCGATGGCTTCTTTTTAAAAGGCACAATGTTTCTCACATATTCTACCCTATAGATTTTAGTGTGCAATATAGTGATAATGTTTAAGGTGCCCTTTTGATCGCCAGCTCAGGCAAAGAGGTCGATCATGCTCACATTAAAATCTTCTGTAGGTGTAGTGCAATAGGGTTACATAGGTGGCTTGGAATTATTTCCAGCTCCAATGTTTCGCATCCTCATACAGGCTGGGTTAGACGCTGGAAAAATGATGAATCTGGAACACACCTGTTAAATACGTTGCTATCGCTCCTGCAGCTGTTGCTTTTGTTAAAAAGTGTTGGGCGCACATATGTAGCTGCATAGATCACTAGCTTAGTGCTGGACATCTTCCTTGCGAGAGGTGGCGTCAGCGTTGAGTGCACCTTAAATATTTGTATTCTTGTGGTCAGTTACTCTTACCCGATTTCCTGAGGAAGCTCATGCAGGTTTGTTGTAGTTTCGATCCCTTATACAAGGCATCGTGTTATGCATAGTTTCAATTCCCATAGATTTTAATGTCCATTTTAGGGTTAATGTTTAGGGTGTCCTCCTGATCGCCTAGCTCCGGCAAGAGGGTCGACCATGCTTGTGTTTAATCAACTGTAGGTGTATTGCCTTAGGGTTGTATTGAAGGCTCCGAACTTTACTTTCTTGTTAAAGAAGAACTGATATAGTCAAAGGATCGGGTGTGGCATCTTAGGTTAAGCCTACAGTGAATCGATCACCCTTGAAATGATAATACAGTCAACTTAGTAAATCGCAGGGTTAGGGATTTGATTGAATTACTCATTCATTTGTATACTACCTGTGATAGGATGACTGTTATAACATTCCTGTGGGTTAATCAAGCACTGCACTCTTCCTAGCATTGGTTTCGCATTACTTTACACTGCATTTAACCTCTGGTAGAGACGTCTAGGCGCACAATGAAGCAGGGACTCCAACACTTAGCTCGGACCTGCATTCTAGCTCAACGTTTTCTTCTTAAAAACAATTGCAGATTTTCCAGGAACCTCAATGATGGTTAGTGCTTCCTCTGGAAGGCTAGCGCAGCCCAAGGAGGAACGATCCTACTCTCATTATGAACAGCAGCATGTAATACGCCAAAAGAGTTTGCAATCTGACAGTGTCTGTCAGAAATTAAGCTGGAGTTTGGAACTTAGATAGTTTATTCAACAATCCTTTTTGTCCGTGTCTATGTAGTGCCCCTCGTCTCATCGTCCATCAGATTGATGTTTGCTTAAACTTTATAGTGTCCTAGACCGTAGAAGATGGATCTCTTGTTATCTTGTTACTTCATTGTGAACTTAATTGTTAAGATAACAGATGTTGATGTTGGATTATGCCATTTTATGCTTTACAATTTGATAAATGAACTGATGTTTTAGATGCTTTGATATTATTCATTATATGGATTGGAAGTTAGTTGATCATTTTATGTCGTAGATTAGTAATCTGATACTCTGTTCAATATAGTTGATTGTTATTTATAAACGTGAATGGAACAGTGTTGTATTACTCGTTCTCGAGTACCCTACCTCACTGCGATTTCCATTCACGATAGGACTGCTTGTGATGTATATGTATATCTTGTTATGGTTAACGTGCGTTGCTGCAGGATGTAGGTACTAGGCATCGACTCCACCTAATTACAGGTCTGAGCGTGCCTTCGCCAATGGATTAGTTGGTTGGAGTTAACGTGAGGTCCCTAGTCAGTGTTCCTTGGTCGTCAGTTTAGCCTTGTGGTTATTGGTTGTCATTCGCCCATGTCTTACGGTCAGGTAATGCCGTATCTTGGAGTCTAATGAGTTCTGCAGGTGTCTAAGTATGTGTGGCAATGTTGTGCTTTAATTAGAATTATTCTACGGAAGAATATAAGTGTTGTTAAATGGGCATAATGCCGTTAGTTGTCGATTTTAGCTATAAATAAATTACTATTTTAATAGAAGTGTTGTTGATAAATAAAGTTGTAAGAAGTTTGTATTATTCAATATAATATTAATTATAATAAATATTTAAATAAATAAATAGATGTAATCATGTTGTAAATTGTGATTTACAACTTGATTAATAAGATAAATTAAGTATAGTACAAAATTATAATTGTCGATATAGTACTATTCTATTTATAACAATAATTTGGGTCGGCTATAAAGAAAAATAATAATAAAATAAACCATTTAATAATTGGGATCTTTAAAATTAAATAAAAATACATATTCTTTTAATGAGTGGTGCTCGGGATCGCGTGCCAAGCCCTTGGAGAGGAGAGAGGCTGAGTTATAAAAGAGCGGGAGGGGCTTCAAGGAGAGGAGGAGAGGTGAAAGGAAAGAAGCAGCTTGGAACTGCAACGATTGAAACAGATTCGTCAAGTGGATTGCGTAGCCAGGTTTCGTCGGATGCCTTATCTCTAAATTTTCTTTCCGAATCTGCAAATGCTGTTGTAGTTTATTTGGTTTCAAATAGTTTGTTGATTGGACATCCATTTTAGATATATTACGATCCGAAATTAGTTTGTTCTCTGTGTTCTGCCATCAAAGTTCAAGTCTGTAGACTGTCCTCTCTGTGTTAAAAAAACATTTTTCTCTTAGGGTTTCAAATCGTTCCTTTCTGCTCAAGGACTCCATTGGTCGATTGCCTTCCTTTCACTGGTTGCCGAATCATTCCGTATGCACTCTCAGACCGGCGTAATCTTGGTAGGGTTTGCAGATGTAAAAGACACCTCGATAGGGTCGCCGTAGATCGATGTTGGTTTTAGCTAGTCGTCCCTGTAAGATCAGATTAATGTTGTTATTATTTTCTTCTCTGTGTTTAAGCCGGAAACTGGTCTGGAAACTCGCTGTATATCAATTTTTACTTGAGGTTTAGTTGTATTCTGTTGGTATCCCTTAGAAATATTTATAACTGGAATGATAACATAGGAAGCGCTGCTATTGCATTATCATTATTTGATTTGGTTGAAAATCTCGGGAGCCTCATTTTCTCACCATTTCATGTTATTGTTTTGCTGTGATGGTTTTAGTTCTTGTATGGGCCGATTATGCTAGATAGTCCGCTGACTGGTTTCCATTCGTTTTGAATGGAGGACTCCGAACCCTTTTCCTTAGGCCATTGGACCACAGCAATACAGGTTTATCTGATACAAATATAGTTCATGCTCTTTGATTTCTTTCATCTTCTGAGAAGGAACCAGCCTTTCAAGCCACGGTTTTAGCATTCTCTCTGACGTATTCCTTTTGTTTTATGTACCCTTATGTCGATCTTCTATCTTGAGGTGCCATACATGGTCATATTGAAGGAATACTTCGTAGCTACACCATGATTCCACAGAAATGAAAGGTAGCTCTTTTACTTCCTACATTTCCTTCATCTGTTCTTTTCTCTACACACTTTGTTCTTTAGCCGTGACTATTACTGCATATATGCTCATTATTGAGCGTGTATATTGATTGGGAGTCATGGTTGTTTGCATGCAATTTTATCCCTTTTCTGAGCATCTCAAAACCCTTATGCTTTACTTCTCACGGCTTCAAAGGCACTGTACTGGGTACACTTCATTACAGATCATGAACCTCCACTGGACCGTGGCTCTGTAGCTTTTATTTCATTTTTAATAGCCAGAACAAAACTCATTTTCTCTTCATGATGGTTTACTCCTATGAGGCCATGGCTTTGTCAAATTATATGGCTCGAAACCACTCATCATAAATCTGTATCTTGTTTGGTTTTCCGGAGGTTAGTATAAGGGTTGCACCTATGATGCAAGTGCAAAACAGAAATAGACAGGCAATACCATCATATGTCAGGCGTGGGACTAATGAGAAGTAGTGCGAATTTAACGCATAGGTTAGGGTTAACCTGTCAGCCACTGTCCATAGGTTTATGTCTGCAATTTGAAGTCCTTTTTGTTTAATAAGATCTGGTTAACGAGTCTTGCCTGATATGTTAATCATTCTTTTGTTCCTTGGTATTATTTATGATGGAAGGATGATTTTGTGTACCGCTGTAAGTGGCAACGCCAGGGTGTGAAAGGGAGGTAATGTTGTAGTTAGCTCGCTGCCTTATTATCATTTGTGTTAAATGAAAGTATTGAATCCTTTTCATTCGCCTATTCCTCCAGACAATGCTGCCCCTTGAATCGTCCACCAAATCCTGTGGCCGCTAGCTTCCCTGACTAATGTCTTGTAAGAAGCAATCGGTGGTGTTCCATTCACCTTTCCTACATAAGATCAATACGATGATTCCCCATTTGGAACAGCACTCTTGGTGACTGTTTTACATCTGTAGACTGTTATTACAAGACAAAAGGACCATGTCAATGATAACTCGTGCCAAGAATATGCAATGGATTCTAGATGTTCCGTTTTCAAAACTATAGCTTCATAATAAAGGTTTGCCATTAAAAAGGCTGGAAACTTGCACCTGTTTTCGTCCATCGCTCTGGAGCATGCCCGGTGAGTAGGATAGAGTGGTTTAGCCTTAATACTGATGATAGAAATATAATGACGATGCTCTGTTAATTTGATTTGCCACTGTCAAACTATATTTGCTTGGGTAGAATGATTATCTAAGATTCTGTTTTAGCGCAGAAAACTTTGCAGATCGTTTTGAGCATCGTGGGCTTATCACAAATGTTTTAATTATTTGGTCATGCAGTATCCAGCTGACGGCTTTTGGAGATGTGCTATAGGAAGGAATGAACTCTGTTCTTAGCACACAGACAATGATCCATATAAATAAAGTTAAACATCAATAATATGATATTCGGTGGTTTTAGAATGGTTGTCCTCTAGTGCTATCTCTAAGTCCACCCTTCTGATCCATGATACTGTATTCTATCAACTATTACTAATAGTGATAATGCTTCCATAACGCCATTCTCCAGAATACATCTTACTCGATGGATAAAGTTATGCAACAACTAGGAAGGCCAATGTAAACAAGCACCACAGGAAAATGGTATTAAAAACACAATAGGTGCCATGTGATTATGTGGATACTAGATGTTCCATGTAAACATATTCAATGCAGAGATTCATTCAGAAAATTGTTAATAACTTTTAACGTGCAGCTTACTTGACACCTAAATGGATTCTTCTCCACCACTGAACAGCTGTCACTTAAATAGAATCAATGCTTCATAGCATTTACACACTTGCATTTGTAGAATTGAATTTCGCAAAGATCAGAGAGCGAAATGAATATCTACTTAAGATGTGTCATCAGATATACAATTGCCACTGCCACTAGGATCATTAAATCTGCGTCACACAACCAACCTGCTGTAAAAATTGTCAAAGTTGCTCTCACCTGTAACTGTTATCTAATAATTGGTTCTAGCCGTATTATAATCTGTTTTAACAATTTCATTTGAGAACTTATCAAACTGCCGTCCTTATAATTTGCTTGTATTAATAAATTAGGTTTCCTGCATTGCAAAACTGGAAAAGTTGTTATATCTGACCAGTCCACTCCATAGCTAGGGTGATTGAAGTCATGCTGGCCTGCAAACAGCTGATTACTATTAGTTTGAGCGAATTATAATCATCCGGGAAAGATCGCCCTTGTTTTGAGCGAATTCATTGACTAGTGTTGTTTGTTTTGTCTTGCATCGATTACTACTACTTTCACAGCGAATCTGGAGGAGTATTGCCTGAAATGCATTATGTTATGTATTTGCTAGATCGCTGTTACCAGCCAATCGCCACCTTGGGTATATTTGCAGCCACTGCAATCATAACCCTTCCAATCGCTGCAGATTTAACTGTGATCTCAATATTAAAGTTTAAGGTATACATTCAACTCGAGGAGATGAATAATGCAGCCTCCGCATTTGTCTTATCCAAACATCCAAATGACACTACAATTATTAACAGTTTGAAACATTAAAATCTAAAAGTTAGTCGAGTTATGATGTAGATCGCCCTTGTCTTGGCTGGGCGCACTTCTGAAGGAATTCAACTCTGTAGAATGCTGCCCATAGAAGCTAGCCTACATCACATACCTTCTACAATCAGGTCAATGCACATAGAACGCTGTTTCTGTCAACTAGATGCATCGTATACCATAGTTCAACCTCTTTTAACAGCAATTTTGGTATATAACTAGAATATCACCGTGGTTTGTTTTCACATTGCTGAGATGTCTGAGAGGTTCCTTCCTCCAGTTTACACCTTCACACCAGTGCACAGACTTCAATCAGACCACACAACCAACACAAACTTAGCAGTTATCTCAAAGATGCAGATTGGCGCTCCTCCGAAGGCCAGTGCAGTGAAGAAATTCGACGGAGCTCAAACAACGTTCAACTGTTGAAACCTACGGAGTGTGGTGAGGTCAATGTCTGTCAGAAATGACTGGTTAAGGTCTGATGCTATCAATTTCTATGGAAAAACAGTCAATAGCAATTTTACATCTCAGTAGTAAAGTATCTCAAACTATTCGCATAGGGCACTTTTACGACCATTCTCCCTAAGGAATTAAATCACTATGGATAAGATCAGTTTCGGAGATAACTTCAAATCATTATAAAAGAATCTATTTGGTTGAGCTCGCTAGAACGTCTGCAAGACCGTATGAAGGTTAACAAACATTTCGTGATTGAACTCTCCTCGTGTAGTTATCGTTCAGTCGTAAGATATCTCTCCTAGCGTTATTATCCTTTATAGAATAAAGTTAATTGGACAAGATTGAAGGAAAGTATATAAAGATCGTATCGTTATGAAAGTGTCGAATGGTAAACAGAAATTAAGTGGTTCTTTATTATTATTGTAATGTTTTAGTTAATCAATTTATTTATCTTTTGAAACAAAATAAAGATTAGTTAGAGATTTTGTTGCAAGGTATTAATTTAATTGTTATAATATAATGTTGATTTTATTGCAGAAGTTGTTTGCATTGAACTGAGAATGAATTGTAGTATTTCATCTCCTGAATCTAAATTGAATTGAGTTGAATGAGTGTTGTAATGAGTCAGATTGCAGTTGTTCAAACTTGTATTCCAGAGGCTAGTTGTCGTTGTTAAGTATTTGCAACTTGTGTATTGTTGTTTTTGTAATTACGATGTAATAGCGTTTATGTGTATCAAACAAAGTATGAAGTATAATGAGGTTCTGTCAAGGTTGAATGTTGTGTCTTTTAAAGTAATAATCTCAGGATGAGATATCAATCCTCTTGTGATCTTATTGTACCGTTTTGTCGTAAGGAGAGACCTGAAATCTGTAAAAGAATAAAGTTATGCAATGTTAAAAGTATTGGATAACAACTGATGTTATGATTCTACTTTGATGCAAGGGGGTTTATGCCTTGCAGTGTTCATTTACGTGTATTGTTATATGTCTTGCATGATGTTTTAAGGTTTACTAGGTGTTAGGAAGGAGAGTGGCTTTCAACGTGGGGCCGGCGCCCAGAGTGGCAGTCAGGATAACCCGTTGAAAGTAGATTAATCAAGTGATAACCTAAAAATGAATTAGGGGGTTAAGGGTAGATTTCACACTAATAAGATTAATGGATTCCTCTCCCATGGCCTGTAGTGCTTGTTTAGACTAAGGATGGGTAGAGAAGGCCTGGTCGGCATGATTGACTTCCTTGTCCTCATGAAAGGAAGGTCGGTTCCGCATGTGTCACCCTAAGGGGCCGGTGCCTAGTGAGAGGCTGTCAGGATAACCATAGATGGGGGCCGGCGCCTAGTGAGAGGCTGTCAGGATAACCCATGTTAGGACCATGCGATGACACTCTCCCTACTACAACCTAGCATTCCTTGTTCGGTCTCTCCTCATTTGTTTTGTGTCGCCTCTGGAAGTGAAAGTTAAGTTAAGTTATGTTGTGTTGTATTGATATTGCCATGTGTTGTATTGGCATTTGGTCGTCCTTTGTTCTTGTTGTCCTTCCTCTACCTGACTGTCAGTGTATGGGACCTCATGTTAACTCCTAGCTCGGGGGGTGGACCTTTGGGTTCCACATGGTCGGGTGGAAGAGCTATTTTATCCATTGGTTCTCTTGTCAGGATCTTATGCAGAAAAGGATTTGTTTCAGTTGTGCTTGTACCAGTTGATGAAGATGTGTGTGTATAACCTTGTACCAGATTTGTGTAACAGAACATTTATTGTGTATGTAATTCTGATGTAGTCTACAAATGGTGATATCATGATGTACTCATGTGTAAGGAAAGCATATCTGTTGTGTACTTAATTATGTAGATGGTATTACATTATTTGTCGACATGCAATGAATATGAATCAGTTGTTCAATTATGCTTTGGATTGGATCAGTTGTTGATGTATGCTAATTTGTGTTAGTCGATTTGTTAAGTGATGCAACCTTGGACCCTTAGAGAATATGTTGTAAGTAGTTGTGTTAACATTGCTTAATCATTTAAAAAAAAAAAATTTCCTGTTTCATATTGCAAAAGTGTGTATTCTTTAAGGCGTTCAAGGCGGGCGTTACAGTCTACGGTGATTTATGCCACCTTCATATTGAGCTGCCATATATAAGATGATTGTTAGTATATAAACCATTGTCCTCTTCTACTAAAAAAATAATGCATATTATGCAAAATTTAGATGGCTATAGTAAACGATACAGATATTTACTTGTTCCCAGTCAGAAGATATTTGTTATCCAATGACTCATAGTATTCATTATTATTGTTTTGCCATTATTAGTATTCTATTATTAATATTATTAATGTTATTATTAATGTTGGCTTAACAAAGTTTATATATAAATGAATAATTATATATATAAAAGTTATAGTTAAATGTTCAAATAATTATTCTATAGTCGAGTTGGTTAAATTCTACGACAGGTTAATTAGACTGAATATTTACACCCTGTGTGAGAGAACATTTAAGGTTAATTATGAATTCAATATTAAAGTGAGTTGTGAGATTCTTTCAGAATACACTATTGGTATTCATTTAGTTAAACCTAGCAAGTTATCCATAATTAAAAGGAATAAAATGATGAGAATCTAGATGGTCTAGATTGCAATGTATTGTTGTATTTAATTTAAGATCAAATAGTTTGGAAGAGAATTAATGTAATCTAGCATTTGTTTTATTACGGAAGTTGTTTTCACCAAACCAAGAAGGATTTGTATTGTTTAATCTCTTGAGTCTAAATTGAACTAATTGAGTTGTTGTAAAGAGTCGAATTGAGGGTGGATAAACTCAAATTCCAGAGGCTAAGTTGTCATAGTTGAGTATTTGCAACTTGTGTATGGTTGTTTTTTAATTACGATGTAATAGTGATTATGTGGATCAAACATAGTATGAAGTATATTGAGATAATGTCAAGGTGTTTATGTGTATTGAACGTAATATTTTCTGGTGGGGCTGTTAAACCACTTGTGATCTTATTGTACCATTTTGTTATATGGAGAGACCTTGAATCTGTTAAAGAGTAAAGTATTGTAATGTTAAAAGTGTTGGATAACAATTGGTGTTCTATTGTGATGCAAGAGGGTTTATGCCTTGCAGTGAACATGTACGTGTATTGTTACAAAGTCTTGTATGATGTTTAAGGTTTACTAGGTGTTAGGAAGGAGAGTGGCTTTCAACGTGGGGCCGGCGCCCAAAGTGGCAGTCAGGATAACCCGTTGGAAGTAGATTAATCAAGTGATAACCTGAAATAAACTAGAAGGTTAAGGGTAGATTTCACATTAATAAGATTAATGGATTCCTCTCCCATGACCTGTAGTGCTTGTTTAGACTAAGGATGGGTAGAGAAGGCCTGGTCAGCATGATTGACTTCCTTGTCCTCTTGAAAGGAAGGCCAATTCTACATGTGTCACCCTATGGGGCCGGCGCCTAGTGAGAGGCTGTCAGGATAACCATAGATGGGGGCCAGCGCCTAGTGAGAGGCTGTCAGGATAACCCATGCTAGGACCGTGTGATGACACTCTCCCTACTACAACCTAGCATCCCTTGTTCGGTATCTCCTCATTTGTTTTGTGTTGCCTCTGGAAGTTAAGTTGTGTTGTATTGGTGTTTGGTCATCCTTTGTTCTTGTTTGTCTTTCGTCTACCTGACTGTCATTGTTTGGGACCTCATGTTAACTCCTAGCTCGGGGGGTGGACCTTAGGGTTCCACATGGTCGGGTGGAAGAGCTATTTTATCCATTGGTTATTCTTGTCGAAGTTCATGTGCAGAAGAGATTTATTCCAATTTTCAGACAATTGTACTCAACCCAGTTGATGAAGATGTATGTGTATAATCTTGTACCTAATTTGTGTAACAGAACATTCTTTATGTATGTAATTTTGATGTAGACTAAAAATGGCAATGTAATGATGTCATGATGTACTTATATGAAAGCATTTCAGTTATGTATTTAAGCATGTAGATTCCGTTATTTGATGATATGCAATGAATGTGCAATAAGTTATTTAATTGAGCATGGATTTGGATCAGTTACTGATGTATGTTAAATTATGTTAGTTGGTTTGTTAAGTGATGCAGCCTTGAATCCTTAGAGAATATGTCGTAATTAGTTATGTTATCGTTACTTAATCATTTAAAAAAAAAAATTCCCTGTTTCATATAGCATAAGTGTGTATTTCTTTAAGGTGTTCAAGGCGGGCGTTACAGAAACAGTGCTAAAATAATACATTTATACAATAATATAATCATCTAATTATAGAATAATAGAATCATATAATTATAGAATGATAGAATGAAAGAATGATAGAATAATAGAGTTGTAGAATGACAGAATAAAATAATGATAGAACAATATATTTAAAGAATAATAGAATGATAGAATGAAACAATGATAGAATAATATATTTATGAAATAATAGAATGAGAGAATGAGAGAATGAGAGAATGAGAGAATAATAGAATCATAGAATAATAAAATAAGAAAATGGTAGAATGAAAAATGATATAACATTAGATTTATATAGTAATAGAATGTTACGATTAAATAATGATACTATAATAGAATGATAGAAAGAAAAAATGAAAGATTAATAGAATTGTAGAATATCAAAGTTATAGAATAATCTAGAAGTTATTATAAAATGACAGAATAAAAGAATAATAAAATGATATAATGAAAGATTGATATAGTAATAGAATTGTAGAATAATAGAATGATAGAATTATAAATGGATAGAATTAAGGAATAATAGAATTGTAGAATGATAGAACGAAATAATGATAGAATAAAGCATTTATATGATAATAGAATGATAAAATTATAGAATGATTGTATAATAGATTTATATAAAATAGAATGATAGAATTATAAAATGAAAGAATGCAAGAATGATATAAAAGTAGAATAATAGATTAATAA
The DNA here is from genome assembly GCA_027924645.1 of Cunninghamia lanceolata. Taxonomy (NCBI): domain Eukaryota; kingdom Viridiplantae; phylum Streptophyta; class Pinopsida; order Cupressales; family Cupressaceae; genus Cunninghamia; species Cunninghamia lanceolata. The sequence continues at coordinate 9,332,534 of BSBN01000837.1, read as the reverse complement.
TCAAATGATAGAATAGAAGAATGATAGAATAATAGAATGAAAGAATGAAAAAATTATAGAATTAAATAATGGTAGAATGAAACAATGATAGAATAAAATATTTATAGAATAATATAATGGTAGAATAATAGAATGAAACAATTGTAGAAAAATAGTCTTGTAGAGTACTAGAATAAAAAATAGTATAACAATAGAATAAATGATAGACTTATAGAATAATAGGTTTATAAAATAATAGAATGATAGAATTAAACAACAATAGAATTATAGAATAATAAAATAATAGAATGATTGAGTGAACGAGTGATAGAATACTATATTTGTATAATAATATAATGATACAACTATGGAATAATAGAATGAAAGAAATATGGGATAACAAAATAGTAGAATAATATAATAATAAAATTACAAAATAATAGAATGAAAGAATTTTTGAATGGTCGAGTGAAATAATGATTCTAATAGAATTGTACAATGATAGTTATAGAATTATAGATTGATAGAATAATAGATATACTAAATAGTATAATGAAAGAATGATAGAATAACAGAATGATAGAATAATAGAATAATAGAGTAAAAGCAATTTAGAATAATAAAGTGATAGAATTACAAAATGATAGAAAAACACTAAATTGCTATTTTGAGGGCCAAGATGAAAGTTTCAAGCCCCGAAAAAGTGCCAAGATGGGGTCCAACCCACTAGGGTTGGTTATGAAACCACTTTCCACCTCATAACGCATCAACTCGTAAAATCTTGTAGAAAACCCACATCTGAGTGAAAAGTTATGGTCTCCAGACGTTCCTGCATGAAAGAATGATAGAATAATAGAATGAAAGAATGATAGAATAATAGAATAATAAGATTATAGAACTATAGAATTATATAATAATAGATTTAAAGAATAATAGAATTATAGAATAAAAGAATTATATAATGATAAAAAATAGATTTATAAAATAATATAATAATAAAATTATAAAATGAAAAAATAATTTAGTTACAAAATAAAATAATTATATAATTGTTAAATAATAGAATGAAAGAATGATACAATAATATTCATAGAATAATAGAATCATAAAATTATATAATAAAATAATGATATATGGAAGAAAGAATAATATTATTGTAGAATAATAGAATGATAGAATGATTAAATACTAGATTTATAGAATAATAGAATCATAGAATCATAGAATTTGATAGAATGAAAAGAATATTAGAACAATCGAATGATAGAATAATATAATTACAGAATGATAAATTAAAATAATGATATAATAATAGATTTACATAATAACTGCATGATAGAATTGTAGAATAAAAAAATGATAGTATAAAATAAAAATAGATTTATATAATAATATAATGATGTAATTATAGAATGATATAATGCACAAATGGTACAATAGTAGATTATAGAATAATAGAATGGGAGAATGAAACAATGGTAAAATAATACATTTATAGAATAATATAATCATATAATTATAGAATAATAGAATCATATAATTATAGAATGATAGAATGAAAGAATGATAGAATAATAGAGTTGTAGAATGACAGAATAAAATAATGATAGAACAATATATTTAAAGAATAATAGAATGATAGAATGAAACAATGATAGAATAATATATTTATGAAATAATAGAATGATAGAATGAGAGAATGAGAGAATCATAGAGTCATAGAATAATAAAATAAGAGAATGGTAGAATGAAAGAATGATATAACATTAGATTTATATAATAATAGAATGTTACGATTAAATAATGATACTATAATAGAATGATAGAAAGAAAAAATGCAAGATTAATAGAATTGTAGAATATCAAAGTTATAGAATAATCTAGAAGTTATTATAAAATGACAGAATAAAAGAATAATAAAATGATATAATGAAAGATTGATATAGTAATAGAATTGTAGAATAATAGAATGATAGAATTATAAAATTATAGAATGGAAGAGTGATAGAATAATTAAATTGTAGAATAATAGATATATAGAATGATTGAATAAAAGATTTATAAAATTACAGAATTATAGTATTCTAGAATGATAGTATAATAGATTTAATTAATAATAGAATGATAGAATTATAAATGGATAGAATGAAGGAATAATAGAATTGTAGAATGATAGAACTAAATAATGATAGAATAAAGCATTTGTATGATAATAGAATGATAAAATTATAGAATGATTGTATAATAGATTTATATAAAATAGAATGATAGAATTATAAAATGAAAGAATGAAAGAATGATATAAAAGTAGAATAATAGATTAATAATCAAATGATAGAATGGAAGAATGATAGAATAGAAGAATGATAGAATAATAGAATGAAATAATGAAAGAATTATAGAATTATATAATGGTAGAATGAAACAATGATAGAATAAAATATTTATAGAATAATATAATGGTAGAATAATAGAATAATAGAATGAAACAATTGTAGAAAATTAGTCTTGTAGAGTACTAGAATAAAAAAATAATATAACAATAGAATAAATGATAGACTTATAGAATAATAGGTTTATAAAATAATAGAATGATAGAATTAAACAACAATAGAATTATAGAATAATAAAATAATAGAATGATTGAATGAAAGAGTGATAGAATTCTATATTTGTATAATAATTTAATGATACAACTATGGAATAATAGAATGAAAGAAATATGGGATAACAAAATAGTAGAATAATATAATAATAAAATTACAAAATAATAGAATGAAAGAATTATTGAATGGTAGAGTGAAATAATGATTCTTATAGAATTGTAGAATGATAGTTATAGAATTACAGATTGATAGAATAATTGGTATATTAAATAGTATAATGAAAGAATGATAGAATAACAGAATGATAGAATAATAGAATAATAGAGTAAAATCAATTTAGAATAATAAAGTGATAGAATTACAAAATGATAGAAAAACACTAAATTGCTATTTGAGGGCCAAGATGAAAGTTTCAAGCCCCGAAAAAGTACCAAGATGGGGTCCAACCCACTAGGGTCGGTTATGAAACCACTTTCCACCTCATAACGCATCAACTCGTAAAATCTTGTAGAAAACCGACATCTGAGTGAAAAGTTATGGTCTCCAGGAGTTCCTGCATGAAAGAATGATAGAATAATAGAATGAAAGAATGATAGAATAATATAATAATAAGATTATAGAACTATAGAATGATATAATAATAGATTTAAAGAATAATAGAATTATAGAATAAAAGAATTATATAATGATAAAAAATAGATTTATAAAATAATATAATAATAAAATTATAAAATGAAAAAATAATTTAGTTACAAAATAAAATAATTATATAATTGTTAAATAATAGAATGAAAGAATGATACAATAATATTTATAGAATAATAGAATCATAAAATTATATAATAAAAGAATGATATATGGAAGAAAGATAGAATAATATAATTGTAGAATAATAGAATGATAGAATGATTAAATACTAGATTTATAGAATAATAGAATCATAGAATTTGATAGAATGAAAAGAATATTAGAACAATCGAATGATAGAATAATATAATTACAGAATGATAAATTAAAATAATGATATAATAATAGATTTACATAATAATTGCATGATAGAATTGTAGAATAAAAAAATGATAGAATAAAATAAAAATAGATTTATATAATAATATAATGATGTAATTAAAGAATGATATAATGTACGAATGGTACAATAGTAGATTATAGACTAATAGAATGAGAGAATGAAACAATGGTAAAATAATACATTTATAGAATAATATAATCATATAATTATAGAATAATAGAATCATATAATTATAGAATGATAGAATGAAAGAATGATAGAATAATAGAGTTGTAGAATGACAGAATAAAATAATGATAGATCAATATATTTCAAGAATATTAGAATGATAGAATGAAACAATGATAGAATAATATATTTATGAAATAATAGAATGATAGAATGAGAGAATGAGAGAATAATAGAATCATAGAATAATAAAATAAGAGAATGGTAGAATGAAAGAATGATATAACATTAGATTTATATAATAATAGAATGTTACGATTAAATAATGATACTATAATAGAATGATAGAAAGAAAAAATGAAAGATTAATAGAATTGTAGAATATCAAAGTTATAGAATAATATAGAAGTTATTATAAAATGAGAGAATAAAAGAATAATAAAATGATATAATGAAAGATTGATATAGTAATAGAATTGTAGAATAATAGAATCATAGAATTATAAAATTATAGAATGGAAGAATGATAGAATAATTAAATTGTAGAATAATAGATATATAGAATGATTGAATAAAAGATTTATAAAATTATAGAATTATAGTATTCTAGAATGATAGTATAATAGATTTAATTAATAATAGAATGATAGAATTATAAATGGATAGAATGAAGGAAAAATAGAATTGTAGAATGATAGAACGAAATAATGATAGAATAAAGCATTTATATGATAATAGAATGATAAAATTATAGAATGATTGTATAATAGATTTATATAAAATAGAATGATAGAATTATAAAATGAAAGAATGAAAGAATGATATAAAAGTAGAGTAATAGATTAATAATCAAATTATAGAATGGAAGAATGATAGAATAGAAGAATGACAGAATAATAGAATGAAAGAATGAAAGAATTATAGAATTAAATAATGGTAGAATGAAACACTGATAGAATAAAATATTTATAGAATAATATAATGGTAGAATAATAGAATAATAGAATGAAACAATTGTAGAAAAATAGTCTTGTAGAGTACTAGAATAAAAAAATAATATAACAATAGAATAAATGATAGACTTATAGAATAATAGGTTTATAAAATAATAGAATGATAGAATTAAACAACAATAGAATTATACAATAATAAAATAATAGAATGATTGAATGAAAGAGTAATAGAATACTATATTTGTATAATAATATAATGATACAACTATGGAATAATAGAATGAAAGAAATATGGGATAACAAAATAGTAGAATAATATAATAATAAAATTACAAAATAATAGAATGAAAGAATTATTGAATTGTAGTGTGAAATAATGATTCTAATAGAATTGTAGAATTATAGTTATAGAATTATAGATTGATAGAATAATAGATATATTAAATAGTATAATGAAAGAACGATAGAATAACAGAATGATAGAATAATAGAGTAAAAGCAATTTAGAATAATAAAGTGATAGAATTACAAAATGATAGAAAAACACTAAATTGCTATTTTGAGGGCCAAGATGAAAGTTTCAAGCCCCGAAAAAGTGTCAAGATGGGGTCCAACCCACTAGGGTCGGTTATGAAACCACTTTCCACCTCATAACACATCAACTCGTTAAATCTTGTAGAAAACCCACATCTGAGTGAAAAGTTATGGTCTCCAGAAGTTCCTGCATGAAAGAATGATAGAATAATAGAATGAAAGAATGATAGAATAATAGAATAATAAGATTATAGAACTATAGAATGATATAATAATAGATTTAAAGAATAATAGAATTATAGAATAAAAGAATTATATAATGATAAAAAATAGATTTATAAAATAATATAATAATAAAATTATAAAATGAAAAAATAATTTAGTTACAAAATAAAATAATTATATAATTGTTAAATAATAGAATGAAAGAATGATACAACAATATTCATAAAATAATAGAATCATAAAATTATATAATAAAAGAATGATATATGGAAGAAAGATAGAATAATATAATTAGAGAATGATAAATTAAAATAATGATATAATAATAGATTTACATAATAACTGCATGATAGAATTTTAGAATAAAAAAATGATAGAATAAAATAAAAATAGATTTATATAATAATATAATAATATAATGATGTAATTATAGAATGATATAATGCACAAATTGTACAATAGTAGATTATAGAATAATAGAATGAGAGAATGAAACAATGGTAAAATAATACATTTATAGAATAATATAATCATATAATTATATAAAAATAGAATCATATAATTATAGAATGATAGAATGAAACAATGATAGAATAATATATTTATGAAATAATAGAATGATAGAATGAGAGAATACGAGAATAATAGAATCATAGAATCATAAAATAAGAGAATGGTAGAGTGAAAGAATGATATAACATTAGATTTATATAATAATAGAATGTTACGATTAAATAATGATACTATAATAGAATGATAGAAAGAAAAAATGAAAGATTAATAGAATTGTAGAATATTAAAGTTATAGAATAATCTAGAAGTTATTATAAAATGACAGAATAAAAGAATAATAAAATGATATAATGAAAGATTGATATAGTAATAGAATTGTAGAATAATAGAATAATAGAATTATAAAATTATAGAATGGAAGAGTGATAGAATAATTAAATTGTAGAATAATAGATATATAGAATGATTGAATAAAAGATTTATAAAATTATAGAATTATAGTATTCTAGAACGATAGTATAATAGATTTAATTAATAATAGAATGATAGAATTATAAATGGATAGAATGAAGGAATAATAGAATTGTAGAATGATAGAACGAAATAATGATAGAATAAAGCATTTATATGATAATAGAATGATAAAATTATAGAATGATTGTATAATAGATTTATATAAAATAGAATGAAAGAATTATAAAATGAAAGAATGAAAGAATGATATAAAAGTAGAATAATAGATTAATAATCAAATGATAGAATGGAAGAATGATAGAATAGAAGAATGATAGAATAATAGAATGAAAGAATGAAAGAATTATAGAATTATATAATGGTAGAATGAAACAATGATAGAATAAAATATTTATAGAATAATATAATGGTAGAATAATAGAATGAAACAATTGTAGAAAAATAGTCTTGTAGAGTACTAGAATAAAAAAATAATATAACAATAGAATAAATGACAGACTTATAGAATAATAGGTTTAAAAAATAATAGAATGATAGAATTAAACAACAATAGAATTATAGAATAATAAAATAATAGAATGATTGAATGAAAGAGTAATAGAATACTATATTTGTATAATAATATAATGATACAACTATGGAATAATAGAATGAAAGAAATATGGGATAACAAAATAGTAGAATAATATAATAATAAAATTACAAAATAATAGAATGAAAGAATTATTGAATGGTAGAGTGAAATAATGATTCTAATAGAATTGTAAAATGATAGTTATAGAATTATAGATTGATAGAATAATAGATATATTAAATAGTATAATGAAAGAATGATAGAATAACAAAATGATAGAATAATAGAATAATAGAGTAAAAGCAATTTAGAATAATAAAGTGATAGAATTACAAAATGATAGAAAAACACTAAATTGCTATTTTGAGGGCCAAGATGAAAGTTTCAAGCCCCAAAAAAGTGCCAAGATGGCGTCCAACCCACTAGGGTCGGTTATAAAACCACTTTCCACCTCATAACACATCAACTCGTAAAATCTTGTAGAAAACCCACATCTGAGTGAAAAGTTATGGTCTCCAGAAGTTCCTGCATGAAAGAATGATAGAATAATAGAATGAAAGAATGATAGAATAATAGATTACTATAATTTAAGAATAATAGAGCAATAAGATTATAGAACTATAGAATGATATAATAATAGATTTAAAGAATAATAGAATTATAGAATAAAAGAATTATATAATGATAAAAAATAGATTTATAAAATAATTTAGTTACAAAATAAAATAATTATATAATTGTTAAATAATAGAATGAAAGAATGATACAATAATATTCATAGAATAATAGAATCATAAAATTATATAATAAAAGAATGATATATGGAAGAAAGATAGAATAATATAATTGTAGAATAATAGAATGATAGAATGATTAAATACTAGATTTATAGAATAATAGAATCATAGAATCATAAAATTTGATAGAATGAAAAGAATATTAGAACAATCGAATGATAGAATAATATAATTACAGAATGTTAAATTAAAATAATGATATAATAATAGATTTACATAATAACTGCATGATAGAATTGTAGAATAAAAAAATGATAGAATAAAATAAAAATAGATTCATATAATAATATAATGATGTAATTATAGAATGATATAATGCACGAATGGTACAATAGTAGATTATAGAATAATAGAATGAGAGAATGAAACAATGGTAAAATAATACATTTATAGAATAATATAATCATATAATTATGGAATAATAGAATCATATAATTATAGAATGATAGAATGAAAGAATGATAGAATAATAGAGTTGTAGAATGTTAGAATAAAATAATGATAGAACAATATATTTAAAGAATAATAGAATGATAGAATGAAACAATGATAGAATAATATATTTATGAAATAATAGAATGAGAGAATGAGAGAATGACAGAATAATAGAATCATAGAATAATAAAATAAGAGAATGGTAGAATGAAAGAATGATATAACATTAGATTTATATAATAATAGAATGTTACGATTAAATAATGATACTATAATAGAATGATAGAAAGAAAAAATGAAAGATTAATAGAATTGTAGAATATCAAAGTGATAGAATTATCTAGAAGTTATTATAAAATGACAGAATAGAAGAATAATAAAATGATACAATGAAAGATCGATATAGTAATAGAATTGTAGAATAATAGAATGATAGAATTATAAAATTATAGAATGGAAGAGTGATAGAATAATTAAATTGTAGAATAATAGATATATAGAATGATTGAATAAAAGATTTATAAAATTATAGAATTATAGTATTCTAGAATGATAGTATAATAGATTTAATTAATAATAGAATGATAGAATTATAAATGGATAGAATGAAGGAATAATAGAATTGTAGAATGATAGAACGAAATAATGATAGAATAAAGCATTTATATGATAATAGAATGATAAAATTATACAATGATAGAATTATAAGATGAAAGAATGAAAGAATGATATAAAAGTAGAATAATAGATTAATAATCAAATGATAGAATGGAAGAATGATAGAATAGAAGAATGATAGAATAATAGAATGAAAGAATGGAAGAATTATAGAATTATATAATGGTAGAATGAAACAATGATAGAATAAAATATTTATAGAATAATATAATGGTAGAATAATAGAATGAAACAATTGTAGAAAAATAGTCTTGTAGAGTACTAGAATAAAAAAATAATATAACAATAGAATAAATGACAGACTTATAGAATAATAGGTTTATAAAATAATAGAATGATAGAATTAAACAACAATAGAATTATACAATAATAAAATAATAGAATGATTGAATGAAAGAGTAATAGAATACTATATTTGTATAATAATATAATGATACAACTATGGAATAATAGAATGAAAGAAATATGGGATAACAAAATAGTAGAATAATACAATAATAAAATTACAAAATAATAGAATGAAAGAATTATTGAATGGTAGAGTGAAATAATGATTCTAATAGAATTGTAGAATGATAGTTACAGAATTATAGATTGATAGAATAATAGATATATTAAATAGTATAATGAAAGAATGATAGAATAACAGAATGATAGAATAATAGAATAATAGAGTAAAAGCAATTTAGAATAATAAAGTGATAGAATTACAAAATGATAGAAAAACACTAAATTCCTATTTTGAGGGCCAAGATGAAAGTTTCAAGCCCCGAAAAAGTGCCAAGATGGGGTCCAACCCACTAGGGTTGGTTATGAAACCACTTTCCACCTCATAACACATCAACTCGTAAAATCCTTTAGAAAACCCACATCTGATTGAAAAGTTATTGTCTCCAGAAGTTCCTACATGAAAGAATGATAGAATAATAGAATGAAAGAATGATAGAATAATAGAATACTATAATTTAAGAATAATAGAGCAATAAGATTATAAAACTATAGAATGATATAATAATAGATCTAAAGAATAATAGAATTATAGAATAAAAGAATTATATAATGATAAAAAATAGATTTATAAAATAATATAATAATAAAATTATAAAATGAAAAAATAATTTAGTTACAAAATAAAATAATTATATAATTGTTAAATAATAGAATGAAAGAATGATACAATAATATTCATAGAATAATAGAATCATAAAATTATATAATAAAAGAATGATATATGGAAGAAAGATAGAATAATATAATTGTAGAATAAGAGAATGATAGAATGATTAAATACTAGATTTATAGAATAATAGAATCATAAAATTTGATAGAATGAAAAGAATATTAGAAAAATCAAATGATAGAATAATATAATTACAGAATGATAAATTAAAATAATGATATAATAATAGATTTACATAATAACTGCATGATAGAATTGTAGAATAAAAAAATGATAGAATAAAATAAAAATAGATTCATATAATAATATAATGATGTAATTATAGAATGATATAATGCACGAATGGTACAATAGTAGATTATAGAATAATAGAATGAGAGAATGAAACAATGGTAAAATAATACATTTATAGGATAATATAATCATATAATTATAGAATAATAGAATCATACAATTATAGAATGATAGAATGAAAGAATGATAGAATAATAGAGTTGTAGAATGACAGAATAAAATAATGATAGAACAATATATTTAAAGAATAATAGAATGATAGAATGAAACAATGATAGAATAATATATTTATGAAATAATAGAATGATAGAATGAGAGAATGATAGAATCATAGAATAATAAAATAAGAGAATGGTAGAATGAAAGAATGATATAACATTAGATTTATATAATAATAGAATATTATGATTAAATAATGATAGAAAGAAAAAACGAAAGATTAATAGAATTGCAGAATATCAAAGTGATAGAATAATCTAGAAGTTATTATAAAATGAGAAAATAAAAGAATAATAAAATGATATAATGAAAGATTGATATAGTAATAGAATTGTAGAATAATAGAATGATAGAATTATAAAATTATAGAATGGAAGAGTGATAGAATAATTAAATTGTAGAATAATAGATATATAGAATGATTGAATAAAAGATTTATAAAATTATATAATTATAGTATTCTAGAATGATAGTATAATAGATCTAATTAATAATAGAATGATAGAATTATAAATGGATAGAACGAAGGAATAATAGAATTGTAGAATGATAGAATGAAATGTAACGCCCGCCTTGAACGCCTTAAAGAATACACATGTGTGCAATATAAAACAGGAAATTTTTTTTTTAAAACTGATAAAGTAAGTTACACAACTAATTACAACATATTCTCTAAGGGACCAAGGCTGCATCACTTAACCAATCAACTAACATAAAATTAACATACATCAGTAATTGATCCAAATTCTTTTTCAATAAATAACTCATTCACATTCATTGCAAACATCAGATAACGGAATCAGCATGATAAGATACGTCACTGAAATGCTTTTATATAAGTACATCAAAACATCATTACAAGGCCACTTTTAGTCTACTTTTAAAGTCACATACATAAAGCATATTCTGTTACATAAATCTGGTACAAGGTTGCACACTTACATCTTCATCATTGAAACAAGTACAACTGAAACAAATCCTTTTCTGCATAAGATCCTGACAAGAGAACCAATGGATAAAGTAGCTCTTCCACCCGACCATGTGGAACCCTAAGGTCCACCCCCCGAGCTAGGAGTTAACATGAGGTCCCAAACACTGACAGTCAGGTAGACGAAAGACAAACAAGAACAAAGAACGACCAATGCCAATACAACACATGGCTATAACAATACAACACCACATAACTTAACTTTCACTTCATTTCCAGAGGCGACACAAAACAAACGAGGAGAGACTGAACAAGGGATGCTAGGTTGTAGTAGGGAGAGTGTCATCGCATGGTCCTAACATGGGTTATCCTGACAGCCTCTCACTAGGCGCCGGCCCCCATCTATGGTTATCCTGACAGCCTCTCACTAGGCGCCGGCCCCATAGGGTGACACATGCGGAATCGACCTTCCTTTCATGAGGACAAGGAAGTCAATGATGCCGACCAGGCCTTCTCTACCCATCCTTAGTCTAAACAAGCACTACAGGCCATGGGAGAGGAATCCATTAATCTTATTAATGTGAGATCTACCCTTAACCCCCTAGTTTATTTTTAGGTTATCACTTGATTAATCTACTTCCAACGGGTTATCCTGACTGCCACTTTGGGCACCGGCCCCACGTTGAAAGCCACTCTCCTTCCTAACACCTAGTAACCTTAAAACATCATGCAAGGCTTATAACAATACACGTAAATGAACACTGCAAGGCATAAACCCTCTTGCATCAAAATAGAATCATAACATCAATTGTGATCCAATACTTATAACATTACATAACTTTATTCTTTTACAGATTTCAGGTCTCTCCTTACGACAAAACTGTACAATAAGGTCACAAGAGGATTGATATCTCATCCCGAGATTATTACTTTACAAGACACAACATTCAACCGTGACAGTACCTCATTATACTACACACTTTGTTTGATACATATAAACGCCATTACATCACAATCATAAAACAGCAATACACAAGTTGCCAATACTTAACAACGACAACTTAGCCTCTGGGATACGAGTTTGACAACCTCGATACAACTCATTACAACACTCATACAAATCAACACAATTCAGATTCAGGAGGTAAAATACTACAGCTCATTCTCAGTTTAATGCAAACAACTTCTGAAATAAGATCAACATGATATTATAACACTTGCATCAAAATCTCTAACTAATCTTTATTTTGCTTCTAACGATAAATAAATTGATTAACTAAATCATTATAACAATTGACATAAGAACCACTTAATTTCTGTTTACCGTTCGACACTTCCAATGATACGATCTCATATACTTCCTTTAATCTTGTCCAATTGACCTTAACCTATCGAGTAGTGAAATGAATAATAACACCATATTACTACATGACGTTCATATCTAGGAAAAATCGTCAAAGACGGTGTAACGGTTTTATGACAAGTCTTCGCCGTAATGGTAACTTAGAAATGCTAAAACGAAATGATTTACGTCTGTCCAAACAGAAGATCAGAATTGCCATACCTATGCCGTTATGTTTATCTTCATGGCGTTCTGATTACTATTGCCGCTGATTCATTCTGTAAGATTCGACAATTAATTTCTGTAGGTACTCAGTTGAACTTTCTCGCTGCACTACCCTTCAGAAAGGCGCCAATTCTACCAATGAAATATCTGATAAGCCTATGCCAGCTAGGTGGACTGTGTTACATTCTGTAAGTTAAGGCGAAGGTGCAAGGACAGAGAGGAACCACTCAGCTGTATCAGAAGATAAATAGATTGCAAGTTACCAGCCAGGTGTATACATATACGGTAAGTTCCAATGAAATGTCAGAGTCACTGGTTTTGGTTAATAAAAAAAAAGATTAAACTTCTCAAGTAAGGTGCAGCTACTGACAGAGACAATGATCTATACGAAGTGGAAAGGATTTCAGAATTTATGCAAGACAAGGTAGCTGTCAAAGCAGCGTTCTATGTTATGAATTTTACTTTCAGAAGAGCGCCCAGTCATACTGGAACGATCTGCCCAATCAATTGACTAAAATTTAGAATTTAAACTCTAACATTTAACAGGAAACGTAAATTCTTATTATCCCAGCCTGACGATGTTGGTGCAATTAACAATTGGAGCACCGCTCAGCCACTTTCATCTTCTGCGGTTGATAAAATTCGCCCAGCTCAAAGGTAAACAACTGCTGTGGGCCAGCAAAGTCATGGCATTCCAAACTACAATGACAACTAGTCAAGGGAAACATCTCGCCATCATTTGCTGAGTGACGAAGACCTCTAGGAAGGATACGTTTAAGCAGCTTCAGTCTCTTTCACCCAAGGCGGTAGGCAAGACACAACCGGCAGCGAAACTGCCAGAATAACCAGCTCCATTCGGTGCCCTAATAATTACAATTTAGCGATAACCTGCCAATATCCGTTACTATAGGTTCTCAGACAAAATCACAGACGCGGTGTTAACTCACGGTTGAGAAATGAACTTGTGCAGGTTGTATGGGCGTAGTCCCTTGAGACAGACGGATGATACAAGGCAGAAACGCGAGTGATATGGGATTCTATCTTCCTTCAAGCGAGTGAAGAGGCCCGTCCTATCAGGTTGAAGGAATTGTTGCGTATGTTTCATGAACATCCAATAGCATTGATGATCTAATAATGTCACCAACCTGATTGACTACCTAACCACTATCTTCTTACCACGAAAGAATACCTGTCAGCCAACAGCGACCTCTCTGAAGCATAACAAACATCATTGACAGCGAAGAAGATATGGACCAGCGCCAAACATACCACGCCAATATACTTTTCCGTACGGAGCAGCTTAGGGTGTTTACTGACCAAGCGATGGATAACTCATCCTCTCGGCCTTAGAAGGCGACAAACCATCAGTTTGCATAACTTCCACTGGGAGACAGACAGTAACAATGATTCATGATCCACCTAGCAGAAGTCTTGTGAGCCGCCTCTATTGCAAATTAGGGTGTGCGCTTTCAATAATAGGAAATGCTACACCATTTCGTGTCACACCCACCGTGGCTCGATAACTCCAGCTATGGAGTAAGTTAAACAATAAGCATAGCAAAATATCTAGAATGTGTGAATAACAGCAAGGCAGAACGCAGCAGCAAGGGCATCGGCTACCAACACCGTCGGTACTAAAACGGTCAATGCCCAACTCACGCACAAAGAATACCCACCATCTGCAGGTCGTCCTCCCTCAGGCAGGTATGCGCACAACCCAACCAACTCGAAACTGGCGAAAGAAGAGGCTACGGGTCTCTTATTCACCACAAATGATGGCAAGGCAACAGACCCAGCGAAGAATACTAGGAACGGGCTTAAGCAGAAGGGTTCGGAATCCTCCATTCAAAATGAATGGATTCCAGTCAGCGAACTATCCAGCATTATCGGTCCTTGCAAGGATCAAAACCATCATAGCCAAGCAATAACATGGAATGGCGAGAAAATGAGGCTTCCGAGAGCTTCTACCAACTTAAAAAAAAATAAGACAATAGCAGCGTTCCTAAGTTATCAATCCAGTTGTAAATATTACTGAGGGATACCAACAGAATAAAACTAAACCTCAAGTAAAACTCGATATACAGGTCTCTAACGAATAGAACTTCCATTGATGGATGTGGGGCAGGCACGCAGCCTAAGCAGATCGTTGGATACAAGAGACATACAGCGGTTTTTCCAGACAGTTTTCGGCTAAACACAGAGAGAAAACACTAACAACCTTGATCAGATTTTACAGGGACGACTAGCTGAAACCAACAGCGGTTCACGGCAACTCTATCGAGGTGTCCTACAAACCCTACCAAGATCACGCCGTTCTGAGAATGCATACGGAATAATTCGGCACCAGTGGAAGGAAAGAAAACATTTGACTTACAGAATCCTTGGGCAGTACCGATGTATTTAAACCCTAAGAGAGGTTGCTGTTCACACACAGAAAGGACAGACTACCGAACTATGCGGAATCAAACAAACTATAAACACATTTGTGGATTGAAAGGAAGTTCAGAGATAAGGCAATCGACGGAACCTGATTTCGCAACCACCGTGACGAACCCGCTCCAATTGTTGCAGTTCCCAGCTGCTTCTTTCCTTACCCCTGTGTTGTCCTCCTTGTTGCACCGACAATTCTTTTATAACTCAGTCCCTTTCTCTTCTCCTAGGGCTTCCCACAAGATTCCGAGAAACTTCTTTTTAAGAATATGTATATTTTTTTAATTTAATTTAATGATTCCCAATTATTAGGTACTTTATTTTATTATTATTTTCTTTATAACCGACCCCAAAATATTATTATTAATAGAATAGTACTATTTCAACTATCCATATTTTTGTACTATCCTATAATTTATTTTATTAATCCAGTTGTGAAACACAATTTACAAGCATGGCTATAACTATTTATTTATTTAAATATTTATTATAAATAATATTATATCGAATAATACAAACTCCTTACAACTTATTTATCAACAACACTTCTATTAAAATAATAATTTATTTATAACTAAGATCGACAACTAACGACAATATGCCTATTTAACAACACTAAACTCTTCCGTAGAATATTTCTAATTAAAGCACAACATTACCGCACATACTTAAACACCTTTGAACTTGGTTTGACTCCAAAATACAATATTACCTGACAGTGAGACATGGGCGAATGACAACCAATAACCACAAGGGTAAACTGACGACGAAGGAACACTGACTAGGGACCTCCTGTTAACTCCAACCAACTAATCCATTGGCGAAGGCACGCTCAGACCTGTAATCAGGTGGAGTCGATGCCAAGTACCTGCATCCTGCAGCAACGCACAGTTAACCGTAACAAGATATACATATACATCACATGCAGTCCTATCGTGAATGGAAATCGCAGTGAGGTAGGGTACTCGTGAATGAGTAATACAACACTGTTCCATTCACGTTTTAAAATAATAATCACTACATTGAACAAGATATTAGATTACTAATCTACGACATAAAATGATTAGCTAACTTCCAATCCCATATAATGAATAACATCAAAGCATCTAAAACATCAGTTCGTTTATCAAATTGTAAAGCATAATGACATAATCCAACATCAATATCTGTTATCGTAACAATTAAGTTCATACTGAAATAGCAAAATAACTAGAAATCCATCATCAACGATCTAAAAATACTGTCAAAATGTCCAATACTACTAAGCAACCATCAGTCCAAAAGACGATAAGTTGAGGGGTACTACATCCTCCCCCACTAGGATCAGGCTTACTCCTGGAGGCCTGTGAACAAATATGGATATAGCTCTCGCATACGGGAAGTATCTTCCCAGGTCGCTGAAGTCTCATCATTAGGATCCCATTGGACCCTTACCTGCTCTATGACTCTGCCCCTGAGAGCGAGCCGCCTGTGCTCTAAAATGCCTACGGGCTCCAAAGCTAGCTGCCCGTCCTCTACCTGTAAAGAATTCCAATCAAGGACATGAGAAATATCTGGGTGATAAGGTCTAAGAACAGAAACATGAAATACGTCATGGACGCGTGACAAGCTAGGCGGCAAAGCAAGACGGTATGCAACAGGACCGATCCTCTCCAAAACCTCGAATGGCCCCACAAAGCGTGGCGCGAGCTTAGAGCCTTTTCCGTAACGGATCGGACTCTTTCGCGGACGCACCCGCAAGAACACCCGATCACCAACTGAAAACTGACGATCAAGTCTGTGAGCATCTGCATATTTCTTCTGTCTATCCTGAGCTGCTACCAGGTGCTCTCTGATGCGATCAACCTGCTGCTCCATCTCTTGGAGCATCTGAGGACCTAGGAGAACTCTATCCTCAAGGTGATCCCAACTCAATGGGGTACGACAAGGACGACCATACAGGGCCTGAAAAGGAGACATGCCAATGGAACTGTGGTACCCATTATTGTACGCAAACTCCACCAAATACAAATAATCTTCCCATCGGTTTTGCTGATCCATCACATACATACGGAGCATATCCTCGAGGACCTGATTGACCCTCTCAGTTTGCCCATCAGTCTCTGGATGATAAGCTGAACTGAAGTTCAATTGAGTCCCCATAGCATGCTGAAGAGACGTCCAAAGAGCTGAAGTAAAAACTGGATCACGATCGGAGATAATCTTGCGAGGAATCCCGTGCAATCTGACGATATCCTCCATAAAAATTTTGGCCACAGAAGAAGCATTATATGAAGATCGGACAGGAGAAAAGTGTGCTACTTTCGTAAGCCTGTCTACAGTGACCATTATCGCATCATGGCGACGAGAAGACATGGGTAAACCAACTATAAAGTCTATTGAAATGATGTCCCATTTCCATTCCGGAATAAGATGTGGCTGAAGAAGACCTGCGGGATGCTGATGTTCCGCCTTAACCCTCTGACATTCTAAGCATCTCGAAACAAAATCAGCAATATCCCTCTTCATTCCGGCCCAAAAATATATCTGCCGAAGGTCTGCATACATCTTCTTGACACCTGGATGCGCAGAATAAGGTGCCCGATGAGCCTCAGTCATGATTAGGGTGCGGAGACCCTCTGTAGAAGGCACATAAATGCGATCTAAATGTCGCAAGAGACCATCCGACTCGATAGAATACCCAGCATATCTACCCTCCAAGGCTCTACCAGACTCTACTTCAGCTTTCACTTCCTGATACCATCTATCTGCAGGGAGAGCTGCAAGAACCTGCCCTCTCAAATCCACTCCAAGAGTGATAGATGAAAGTTCATGTCTTCGACGACTAAGGGCATCCGCCACCACATTCTCCTTACCTTGGATATATTTTACCTCAAAATCATACTCACTTAGAAACTCCATCCATCGCCTCTGTCTCGCATTCAGGTTTGGCTGAGTAAAGATATACTGTAAACTTCGGTGATCACTGTGCAGCTCAAACCGATGCCCCAGCAAGAAGTGTCTCCATCTTACCAATGCATGAACAACTGCAGCTAACTCTAGATCATGTGTAGGATAGTTCAACTCATGATCTTTGAGTTTACGGGACTCGTAAGCTATCACACGACCCTCCTGCATTAAAACTGCTCCTAAACCTTCCAAAGATGCATCAGTACAAACCACAAAATCTCCGGCAGGGTCCGGCACTGCTAGAATAGGTGCACTGGTTAACCGCTCCTTAAGACTCTGAAAGGCTGCTTGACACAGATCTGACCAAATGAACTTCTTTCCTTTTCTCTGAAGTGAAGTTATAGGGTGAGCTATCTTTGAAAATCCTTCCACAAATCGCCAATAATAGCCTGCTAAACCCATGAAACTACGAACCTCCGAAACATTGGTAGGAGCAGGCCAATCCATGATCGCTTGAATCTTTGAAGGATCCACTGCAATACCCTTATCCGAAATAACATGCCCCAAATATTTTACTTCAGTTTGAAAGAAATCACATTTAGCCAAATTTGCATACAACTGATTTTCTCTTAAACACTGCAAAACCTGCCGCAAATGCTCTTCATGCTCCTCCATAGATCTTGAATAAATCAATATATCATCTAAGAAGACAAGAACAAATCTATCCAGATAGGTACGGAACACACCATTCATCAGGCTCATGAATACTGATGGCACATTTGTCAATCCAAAAGGTACAACAGTGAACTCATAATGCCCATAGCGAGTGCGAAATGCTGTCTTGTGGATGTCAGCCTCAAAAATGCGCAACTGATGATATCCCAATTTTAGGTCTATCTTCGAAAATACCTTAGCTCCCTTGATCTGATCAAAAAGGTCATCAATTCGCGGCAATGGGTACCTGTTCTTCACAGTCACCTTATTAAGCTGCCGATAGTCGATGCACAAACGCAGAGATCCATCCTTCTTCTTTACAAAAATCACAGGTGCTCCCCATGGAGAGACACTCGGACGAATGAATCCCTTCGCTAATAACTCTTCTAGCTGCAAGCAAAGCTCCTTAAGTTCCTGAGTAGTCATTCGATATGGAGCTCGTGAAATAGGTTCTGCTCCAGGAACAAGGTCTATCTTGAAATCAATATCACGCTTCGGTGGCATACCTGGAATTTCGCTAGGAAAGACATCCTCATACTCCTTGAGAATAGGATAATCATCAAGGGATGCCTCCCTATTTTCCCCAAAATCTGAGTCATTAACTGTTATAGCAAACAACTTGCATCCTTGACGCAGACATCTCTTCAATTGCATAGCAGAAATCATGCGCAAGGAGATGGGTCTCTGAATCCCAACCACTTCTACTTCTTTGCCCGAGTCATCAACACACCTTACTAATTTGCGGCGACAGTCTATCACCGCTTGATGAGCATCCAACCAATCCATTCCCAACACTATGTCATAGGATCCTAATGGTATAATGCGAAGATCTGCTGTGGTAGATAAAGGTCCTATCCTCAACTCGCAACCATGCACAAGAGAGTCTACTGATACTCTAGATCCCGAGGCCAATTCCACCTGCCACTTAACATCTTGCTTTGCTGCCACTAATTTGCAACGTTCCACTATAGAAGGGGAAATAAAAGAATCTGAAGCACCAGAGTCAAAAAGAACAGAAATGGTAATACCTCGTAAGACACCTGTAGTCTCCACAACGGTACCTTGGTGCTCCGCTTGGCGATTATCCACCGCCGCAAACACTCTATGTGACCTGCCTGCATCACCAACAGTGGGCTCTGAAGCTGCGGGTCTCTGACCAAATCCTGAAGTATTCTTATGCGGGCACTGTCTAGCAATGTGGCCCTGCTGACTGCAAGAAAAACATCCTGTTCCCCTGCCAAAACCTCCACCGCCTACAGGAGCATTTGACTGCTGAAAACTACCTCTACTTGCTGCAGATTGTGTGCTTTGCGCTGGTTGACTGGCACGATCACGTTTAACTCTCTGCCAACTTCGATCCTTTCTGGAATGAAATCTGTTGCTTTGCTGATACTGAGAGTTTCTTGATTTCATCTGAGAAAACTGTTGTTGCTGCTGTCCACCCTTAGAAGGTACCTGATGACTCCTCGAGTTACCTGCTGCATGAGACTGACCACCTCAGAAACCTAAACCTGCTCGAGATGCGCTACCAATCTGTACACCTGTATGACCCCCTAGGGCCATGGTCAAGTTCTCTTCCACCAATCTAGCCTTCTCCACTGCTACCTCCATGGTCTTCGGCTCGAACACACGAACTCCTCCGCTGATGCATGCATTCAGACCTCTGATAAAATGCTGAACTAACATGGCCTCGTCGTTTCCAATCCCTGCATATTGCTTGAGTTCATAAAACCTGCGCTCATACTGTTCCACTGTCATGGCCATCTGTCTCAACCCATGGAATTCATCCGCTCGTCGTTGCCTCCAGTGATCAGATAAAAATCGAGCTCTGAACCTATCCAGAAATAGTTCCCATGAAATTGTCGCAATATCTAGATGCAACTTTTGTTCCTCAAGACGCCACCAAGTAGAGGCGAATCCTCTTAGATGCATGATGGCGTATCTTGCCTTAGTGTTGCTGCCATATGGATGCATAGCAAAGCATCTCTCCAAATCGATTAGCCATGTTTCTACTTCCAAACCGCTACCGGAGCCATCGAAAGTAGGAGGACGGGCTCTCATCAGGTCTCTCATGTGGCCTGCAAGAATGGCTTCTTGTTCAGCTGTGACCTCTCTCCTTCTAGGAGATCTTTCTCTTTCTCTTTCTTCCGGTTGCACCACCTCCTGCCTCGGACCAAGACGAGCAAGCACCTCCTCAAGGAGCTGGCGTAGTTGAGCACCCTCAGGCTGAACCTGATTCTCCTGATTCTCACTTCCACCTTCTTGTGTACTTCTATGAGGGGAGCTAGGAGGAGGGCTGATTTCAACACCTCTCCCACGACCCCTACCTCGACCACGTCCTCGGCCTCGTACCCTAGGCATCTTCCTGGACAACACATCCAAGAACAAACTTCAGGTTGTTAGGCAAGGACTATGAATGAATATGTCCTTCAGAGTTTAAGCAACTAGCATAGCTTAATGGGCTAATTATAAAACCAGAGTACCCAGTGTTAGTAACTTGGCTCTGATACCAGATGTAACGCCCGCCTTGAACGCCTTAAAGAATACACATGTGTGCAATATAAAACAGGAAATTTTTTTTTTAAAACTGATAAAGTAAGTTACACAACTAATTACAACATATTCTCTAAGGGACCAAGGCTGCATCACTTAACCAATCAACTAACATAAAATTAACATACATCAGTAATTGATCCAAATTCTTTTTCAATAAATAACTCATTCACATTCATTGCAAACATCAGATAACGGAATCAGCATGATAAGATACGTCACTGAAATGCTTTTATATAAGTACATCAAAACATCATTACAAGGCCACTTTTAGTCTACTTTTAAAGTCACATACATAAAGCATATTCTGTTACATAAATCTGGTACAAGGTTGCACACTTACATCTTCATCATTGAAACAAGTACAACTGAAACAAATCCTTTTCTGCATAAGATCCTGACAAGAGAACCAATGGATAAAGTAGCTCTTCCACCCGACCATGTGGAACCCTAAGGTCCACCCCCCGAGCTAGGAGTTAACATGAGGTCCCAAACACTGACAGTCAGGTAGACGAAAGACAAACAAGAACAAAGAACGACCAATGCCAATACAACACATGGCTATAACAATACAACACCACATAACTTAACTTTCACTTCATTTCCAGAGGCGACACAAAACAAACGAGGAGAGACTGAACAAGGGATGCTAGGTTGTAGTAGGGAGAGTGTCATCGCATGGTCCTAAAATGGGTTATCCTGACAGCCTCTCACTAGGCGCCGGCCCCCATCTATGGTTATCCTGACAGCCTCTCACTAGGCGCCGGCCCCATAGGGTGACACATGCAGAATCGACCTTCCTTTCATGAGGACAAGGAAGTCAATGATGCCGACCAGGCCTTCTCTACCCATCCTTAGTCTAAACAAGCACTACAGGCCATGGGAGAGGAATCCATTAATCTTATTAATGTGAGATCTACCCTTAACCCCCTAGTTTATTTTTAGGTTATCACTTGATTAATCTACTTCCAACGGGTTATCCTGACTGCCACTTTGGGCGCCGGCCCCACGTTGAAAGCCACTCTCCTTCCTAACACCTAGTAACCTTAAAACATCATGCAAGGCTTATAACAATACACGTAAATGAACACTGCAAGGCATAAACCCTCTTGCATCAAAATAGAATCATAACATCAATTGTGATCCAATACTTATAACATTACATAACTTTATTCTTTTACAGATTTCAGGTCTCTCCTTACGACAAAACTGTACAATAAGGTCACAAGAGGATTGATATCTCATCCCGAGATTATTACTTTACAAGACACAACATTCAACCGTGACAGTACCTCATTATACTACACACTTTGTTTGATACATATAAACGCCATTACATCACAATCATAAAACAGCAATACACAAGTTGCCAATACTTAACAACGACAACTTAGCCTCTGGGATACGAGTTTGACAACCTCGATACAACTCATTACAACACTCATACAAATCAACACAATTCAGATTCAGGAGGTAAAATACTACAGCTCATTCTCAGTTTAATGCAAACAACTTCTGAAATAAGATCAACATGATATTATAACACTTGCATCAAAATCTCTAACTAATCTTTATTTTGCTTCTAACGATAAATAAATTGATTAACTAAATCATTATAACAATTGACATAAGAACCACTTAATTTCTGTTTACCGTTCGACACTTCCAATGATGCGATCTCATATACTTCCTTTAATCTTGTCCAATTGACCTTAACCTATCGAGTAGTGAAATGAATAATAACACCATATTACTACATGACGTTCATATCTAGGAAAAATCGTCAAAGACGGTGTAACGGTTTTATGACAAGTCTTCGCTGTAATGGTAACTTAGAAATGCTAAAACGAAATGATTTACGTCTGTCCAAACAGAAGATCAGAATTGCCATACCTATGCCGTTATGTTTATCTTCATGGCGTTCTGATTACTATTGCCGCTGATTCATTCTGTAAGATTCGACAATTAATTTCTGTAGGTACTCAGTTGAACTTTATCGCTGCACTACCCTTCAGAAAGGCGCCAATTCTACCAATGAAATATCTGATAAGCCTATGCTAGCTAGGTGGACTGTGTTACATTCTGTAAGTTAAGGCGAAGGTGCAAGGACAGAGAGGAACCACTCAGCTGTATCAGAAGATAAATAGATTGCAAGTTACCAGCCAGGTGTATACATATACGGTAAGTTCAAATGAAATGTCAGAGTCACTGGTTTTGGTTAATAAAAAAAAAAGATTAAACTTCTCAAGTAAGGTGCAGCTACTGACAGAGACAATGATCTATACGAAGTGGAAAGGATTTCAGAATTTATGCAAGACAAGGTAGCTGTCAAAGCAGCGTTCTATGTTATGAATTTTACTTTCAGAAGAGCGCCCAGTCATACTGGAACGATCTGCCCAATCAATTGACTAAAATTTAGAATTTAAACTCTAACATTTAACAGGAAACGTAAATTCTTATTATCCCAGCCCGACGATGTTGGTGCAATTAACAATTGGAGCACCGCTCAGCCACTTTCATCTTCTGCGGTTGATAAAATTCGCCCAGCTCAAAGGTAAACAACTGCTGTGGGCCAGCAAAGTCATGGCATTCCAAACTACAATGACAACTAGTCAAGGGAAACATCTCGCCATCATTTGCTGAGTGACGAAGACCTCTAGGAAGGATACGTTTAAGCAGCTTCAGTCTCTTTCACCCAAGGCGGTAGGCAAGACACAACCGGCAGCGAAACTGCCAGAATAACCAGCTCCATTTGGCGCCCTAATAATTACAATTTAGCGATAACCTGCCAATATCCGTTACTATAGGTTCTCAGACAAAATCACAGACGCGGTGTTAACTCACGGTTGAGAAATGAACTTGTGCAGGTTGTATGGGCGTAGTCCCTTGAGACAGACGGATGATACAAGGCAGAAACGCGAGTGATATGGGATTCTATCTTCCTTCAAGCGAGTGAAGAGGCCCGTCCTATCAGGTTGAAGGAATTGTTGCGTATGTTTCATGAACATCCAATAGCATTGATGATCTAATAATGTCACCAACCTGATTGACTACCTAACCACTATCTTCTTACCACGAAAGAATACCTGTCAGCCAACAGCGACCTCTCTGAAGCATAACAAACATCATTGACAGCGAAGAAGATATGGACCAGCGCCAAACATACCATGCCAATATACTTTTCCGTACGGAGCAGCTTAGGGTGTTTACTGACCAAGCGATGGATAACTCATCCTCTCGGCCTTAGAAGGCGACAAACCATCAGTTTGCATAACTTCCACTGGGAGACGGACAGTAACAATGATTCATGATCCACCTAGCAGAAGTCTTGTGAGCCGCCTCTATTGCAAAGTAGGGTGTGCGCTTTCAATAATAGGAAATGCTACACCATTTCGTGTCACGCCCACCGTGGCTCGATAACTCCAGCTATGGAGTAAGTTAAACAATAAGCATAGCAAAATATCTAGAATGTGTGAATAACAGCAAGGCAGAACGCAGCAGCAAGGGCATCGGCTACCAACACCGTCGGTACTAAAACGGTTAATACCCAACTCACGCACAAAGAATACCCACCATCTGCAGGTCGTCCTCCCTCAGGCAGGTATGCGCACAACCCAACCAACTCGAAACTGGCGAA
The DNA here is from genome assembly GCA_027924645.1 of Cunninghamia lanceolata. Lineage (NCBI taxonomy): Eukaryota > Viridiplantae > Streptophyta > Pinopsida > Cupressales > Cupressaceae > Cunninghamia > Cunninghamia lanceolata. The sequence continues at coordinate 9,307,157 of BSBN01000837.1, read as the reverse complement.
AGAAGAGGCTACGGGTCTCTTATTCACCACAAATGATGGCAAGGCAACAGACCCAGCGAAGAATACTAGGAACGGGCTTAAGCAGAAGGGTTCGGAATCCTCCATTCAAAACGAATGGATTCCAGTCAGCGAACTATCCAGCATTATCGGTCCTTGCAAGGATCAAAACCATCATAGCCAAGCAATAACATGGAATGGCGAGAAAATGAGGCTTCCGAGAGCTTCTACCAACTTAAAAAAAAATAAGACAATAGCAGCGTTCCTAAGTTATCAATCCAGTTGTAAATATTACTGAGGGATACCAACAGAATAAAACTAAACCTCAAGTAAAACTCGATATACAGGTCTCTAACGAATAGAACTTCCATTGATGGATGTGGGGCAGGCACGCAGCCTAAGCAGATCGTTGGATACAAGAGACATACAGCGGTTTTTCCAGACAGTTTCCGGCTAAACACAGAGAGAAAACACTAACAACCTTGATCAGATTTTACAGGGACGACTAGCTGAAACCAACAGCGGTTCACGGCAACTCTATCGAGGTGTCCTACAAACCCTACCAAGATCACGCCGTTCTGAGAATGCATACAGAATAATTCGGCACCAGTGGAAGGAAAGAAAACATTTGACTTACAGAATCCTTGGGCAGTACCGATGTATTTAAACCCTAAGAGAGGTTGCTGTTCACACACAGAAAGGACAGACTGCCGAACTATGCGGAATCAAACAAACTATAAACACATTTGCGGATTGAAAGGAAGTTCAGAGATAAGGCAATCGACGGAACCTGATTTCGCAACCACCGTGACGAACCCACTCCAATTGTTGCAGTTCCCAGCTGCTTCTTTCCTTACCCCTGTGTTGTCCTCCTTGTTGCACCGACAATTCTTTTATAACTCAGTCCCTTTCTCTTCTCCTAGGGCTTCCCACAAGATTCTGAGAAACTTCTTTTTAAGAATATGTATATTTTTTTAATTTAATTTAATGATTCCCAATTATTAGGTACTTTATTTTATTATTATTTTCTTTATAACCGACCCGAAAATATTATTATTAATAGAATAGTACTATTTCAACTATCCATATTTTTGTACTATCCTATAATTTATTTTATTAATCCAGTTGTGAAACACAATTTACAAGCATGGCTATAACTATTTATTTATTTAAATATTTATTATAAATAATATTATATCGAATAATACAAACTCCTTACAACTTATTTATCAACAACACTTCTATTAAAATAATAATTTATTTATAACTAAGATCGACAACTAATGACAATATGCCTATTTAACAACACTAAACTCTTCCGTAGAATATTTCTAATTAAAGCACAACATTACCGCACATACTTAAACACCTTTGAACTTGGTTTGACTCCAAAATACAATATTACCTGACAGTGAGACATGGGCGAATGACAACCAATAACCACAAGGGTAAACTGACGACGAAGGAACACTGACTAGGGACCTCCTGTTAACTCCAACCAACTAATCCATTGGCGAAGGCACGCTCAGACCTGTAATCAGGTGGAGTCGATGCCAAGTACCTGCATCCTGCAGCAACGCACAGTTAACCGTAACAAGATATACATATACATCACATGCAGTCCTATCGTGAATGGAAATCGCAGTGAGGTAGGGTACTCGTGAACGAGTAATACAACACTGTTCCATTCACGTTTTAAAATAATAATCACTACATTGAACAAGATATCAGATTACTAATCTACGACATAAAATGATTAGCTAACTTCCAATCCCATATAATGAATAACATCAAAGCATCTAAAACATCAGTTCGTTTATCAAATTGTAAAGTATAATGACATAATCCAACATCAATATCTGTTATCGTAACAATTAAGTTCATACTGAAATAGCAAAATAACTAGAAATCCATCATCAACGATCTAAAAATACTGTCAAAATGTCCAATACTACTAAGCAACCATCAGTCCAAAAGACGATAAGTTGAGGGGTACTACATGAAATAATGATAGAATAAAGCATTTATATGATAATAGAATGATAAAATTATAGAATGATTGTATAATAGATTTATATAAAATAGAATGATAGAATTATAAAATGAAAGAATGAAAGAATGATATAAAAGTAGAATAATAGATTAATAATCAAATGATAGAATGGAAGAATGATAGAATAGAAGAATGATAGAATAATAGAATGAAAGAATGAAAGAATTATAGAATTATATAATGGTAGAATGAAACAACGATAGAATAAAATATTTATAGAATAATATAATGGTAGAATAATAGAATGAAACAATTGTAGAAAAATAGTCTTGTAGAGTACTAGAATAAAAAAATAATATAACAATAGAATAAATGATAGACTTATAGAATAATAGGTTTATAAAATAATAGAATGATTGAATGAAAGAGTAATAGAATACTATATTTGTATAATAATATAATGATACAACTATGGAATAATAGAATGAAAGAAATATGGGATAACAAAATAGTAGAATAATATAATAATAAAATTACAAAATAATAGAATGAAAGAATTATTGAATGGTAGAGTGAAATAATGATTCTAATAGAATTGTAGAATGATAGTTATAGAATTATAGATTGATAGAATAATAGATATATTAAATAGTATAATGAAAGAATGATAGAATAACAGAATGATAGAATAATAGAATAACAGAGTAAAAGCAATTTAGAATAATAAAGTGATAGAATTAAAAAATGATAGAAAAACACTAAATTGCTATTTTGAGGGCCAAGATGAAAGTTTCAAGCCCCGAAAAAGTGCCAAGATGGGGTCCAACCCACTAGGGTCGGTTATGAAACCACTTTCCACCTCATAACACATCAACTCGTAAAATCTTGTAGAAAACCCACATCTGAGTGAAAAGTTATGGTCTCCAGAAGTTCCTGCATGAAAGAATGATAGAATAATAGAATACTATAATTTAAGAATAATAGAGTAATAAGATTATAGAACTATAGAATGATATAATAATAGATTTAAAGAATAATAGAATTATAGAATAAAAGAATAATATTATGATAAAAAATAGATTTATAAAATAATATAATAATAAAATTATAAAATGAAAAAATAATTTAGTTACAAAATAAAATAATTATATAATTGTTAAATAATAGAATGAAAGAATCGTACAATAATATTCATAGAATAATAGAATCATAAAATTATATAATAAAAGAATGATATATGGAAGAAAGATCGAATAATATAATTGTAGAATAATAGAATGATAGAATGATTAAATCCTAGATTTATAGAATAATAGAATCATAGAATCATAAAATTTGATAGAATGAAAAGAATATTAGAACAATCGAATGATAGAATAATATAATTATAGAATGATAAATTAAAACAATGATACAATAATAGATTTACATAATAACTGCATGATAGAATTGTAGAATAAAAAAATTATAGAATAAAATAAAAATAGATTCATATAATAATATAATGATGTAATTATAGAATGATATAATGCACGAATGGTACAATAGTAGATTATAGAATAATAGAATGAGAGAATGAAACAATGATAAAATAATACATTTATAGAATAATATAATCATATAATTGTAGAATGATAGAATGAAATAATGATAGAATAATAGAGTTGTAGAATGATAGAATAAAATAATGATAGAACAATATATTTAAAGAATAATAGAATGATAGAATGAAACAATGATAGAATAATTTATTTATGAAATAATAGAATGATAGAATGAGAGAATGAGAGAATAATAGAATCATAGAATAATAAAATAAGAGAATGGTAGAATGAAAGAATGATATAACATTAGATTTATATAATAATAGAATGTTACGATTAAATAATGATACTATAATAGAATGATAGAAAGAAAAAATGAAAGATCGATAGAATTGTAGAATATCAAAGTTATAGAATAATCTAGAAGTTATTATAAAATGACAGAATAAAAGAATAATAAAATGATATAATGAAAGATTGGTATAGTACTAGAATTGTAGAATAATAGAATGATAGAATTATAAATGGATAGAATGAAGGAATAATAGAATTTTAGAATGATAGAACGAAATAATGATAGAATAAAGCATTTATATGATAATAGAATGATAAAATTATAGAAGGATTGTATAATAGATTTATATAAAATAGAATGATAGAATTATAAAATGAAAGAATGAAAGAATGATATAAAAGTAGAATAACAGATTAATAATCAAATGATAGAATGGAAGAATGATAGAATAATAGAATGAAAGAATGAAAGAATTATAGAATTATATAATGGTAGAATGAAACAATGATAGCATAAAATATTTATAGAATAATATAATGGTAGAATAATAGAATAATAGAATGAAATAATTGTAGAAAAATAGTCTTGTAGAGTACTAGAATAAAAAAAAAATATAACAATAGAATAAATGATAGACTTATAGAATAATAGGTTTACAAAATAATAGAATGATAGAATTAAACAACAATAGAATTATAGAATAATAAAATAATAGAATGATTGAATGAAAGAGTAATAGAATACTATATTTGTATAATAATATAATGATACAACTATGGAATAATAGAATGAAAGAAATATGGGATAACAAAATAGTAGAATAATATAATAATAAAATTACAAAATAATAGAATGAAAGAATTATTGAATGGTAGAGTGAAATAATGATTCTAATAGAATTGTAAAATGATAGTTATAGAATTATAGATTGATAGAATAATAGATATATTAAATAGTATAATGAAAGAATGATAGAATAACAAAATGATAGAATAATAGAATAATAGAGTAAAAGCAATTTAGAATAATAAAGTGATAGAATTACAAAATGAAAGAAAAACACTAAATTGCTATTTTGAGGGCAAAGATGAAAGTTTCAAGCCCCAAAAAAGTGCCAAGATGGGGTCCAACCCACTAGGGTCAGTTACGAAACTACTTTCCACCTCATAATGCATCAACTCATAAAATCTTGTAGAAAACCCACATTTGACTGAAAAGTTACGGTCTCCAGAAGTTCCTGCATGAAAGAATGATAGAATAATAGAATAATAAGATTATAGAACTATAGAATGATATAATAATAGATTTAAAGAATAATAGAATTATAGAATAAAAGAATTATATAATGATAAAAAATAGATTTATAAAATATTATAATAATAAAATTATAAAATGAAAAAATAATTTAGTTACAAAATAAAATAATTATATAATTGTTAAATAATAGAATGAAAGAATGATACAATAATATTCATAGAATAATAGAATCATAAAATTATATAATAAAAGAATGATATATGGAAGAAAGATAGAATAATATAATTGTAGAATAATAGAATGATAGAATGATTAAATACTAGATTTATAGAATAATAGAATCATAGAATCATAGAATCATAGAATTTGATAGAATGAAAAGAATATTAGAACAATAGAATGATAGAATAATATAATTACAGAATGATAAATTAAAATAATGATATAATAATAGATTTACATAATAACTGCATGATAGAATTGTAGAATAAAAAAATGATAGAATAAAATAAAAATAGATTTATATAATAATATAATGATGTAATTATAGAATGATATAATGCACAAATGGTACAATAGTAGATTATAGAATAATAGAATGAGAGAATGAAACAATGGTAAAATAATACATTTGTAGAATAATATAATAATATAATTATAGAATAATAGAATCATATAATTATAGAATGATAGAATGAAAGAATGATAGAATAATAGAGTTGTAGAATGACAGAATAAAATAATGATAGAACAATATATTTAAAGAATAATAGAATGATAGAATGAAACAATGATAGAATAATATATTTATGAAATAATAGAATGAGAGAATGAGAGAATAATAGAATCATAGAATAATAAAATAAGAGAATGGTAGAATGAAAGAATGATATAACATTAGATTTTTATAATAATAGAATGTTACGATTAAATAATGATACTATAATAGAACGATAGAAAGAAAAAATGAAAGATTAATAGAATTGTAGAATATCAAAGTTATAGAATAATCTAGAAGTTATTATAAAATGACATAATAAAAGAATAATAAAATGATATAATGAAAGATTGATATAGTAATAGAATTGTAGAATAATAGAATGATAGAATTATAAAATTATAGAATGGAAGAGTGATAGAATAATTAAATTGTAGAATAATAGATATATAGAATGATTGAATAAAAGATTTATAAAATTATAGAATTATAGTATTATAGAATGATAGTATAATAGATTTAATGAATAATAGAATGATAAAATTATAAATGGATAGAATGAAGGAATACTAGAATTGTAGAATGATAGAATGAAACAATGATAGAATAAAGCATTTATATGATAATAGAATGATAAAATTATAGAATGATAGTATAATAAATTTATATAAAATAGAATAATAGAATTATAAAATGAAAGAATGATATAATAGTAGAATAATAGATTAATAATCAAATGATAGAATGGAAGAATGATAGAATAATAGAATTGTAGAATGAAAGAATGATAGAATTATAGAATGGTAGAATGAAATAATGATAGAATAAAAGATTTATAGAATAATAGAATAATAGAATGAAACATTGGTAGAAAAATAGTCTTGTAGAATACTAGAATAAAAAAATAATGTAACAATAGAATGAATGATAGAATAATAGATTTGTATAATAAAAAAATAGAATTATAGAATGATAAAATGAAAGAATGATAGACTTATAGAATAACAGGTTTAAAAAATAATAGAATGATAGAATTAAACAACAATAGAATTATAGAATAATAAAATAATAGAAAGATTAAATGAAAGACGGATAGATTACTATATTTGTATGATAATATAATGATACAACTATGGAATAATAGAATGAAAGAAATATAGGATAAAAAAATTGTGGAATAATATAATAATAAAATAATAAAATAATAGAATGAAAGAATTATTGAATGGTAGAGTGAAATAATGATTCTAATAGAATTGTAGAATGATAGTTATAGAATTATAGACTGATAGAATGAAATAATGATAAAATAATAGATATATTAAATAATATAATGAAAGAATGATAGAATAATAGAATAATAGAATAATAGAATGATAGAATAATAGAATAATAGAGCAAAAGCAATTTAGAATGATAAAGTGATAGAATTAAAAAATGATAGAAAAATAGTAAATTGCTATTTTGGGGGCCAAGATGAAAGTTTCAAGCCCCAAAAAAGTGCCAAGGTAGGGTCCAACGCACTAGGCTCGGTTACGAAACCACTTTCCACCCGTAAAATCTCATAGAAAACCCACATCCGTGTCAAAACTTATGGTCTTAGGAAGTTCTTGCATCAAAGAACGATAGAATAATAGAATGAAAGAATGATAGAATAATAGTTTTATAGAATGATAGAATAATAGAATACTATAATTTAAGAATAATAGAATAATAAGATTATAGAACTATATAATGATAAAAAATAGATTTATAAACTAATATAATAATAAAATTATAAAATGAAAAAATAATTGAGTTACAAAATAAAATAATTATATAATTATAAAATAATAGAATGAAAGAATGATAAAATAATATTCATAGAATAATAGAATCATAAAATTATATAATAAAAGAATGATAGAATTATAGAATGATATATGGAAGAAAGATATAATAATATAATTTTAGAATAATAGAATGATAGAATGATAAAATACTAGATTTACAAAATAATAGAATCATATAATCATAGAATTTGATAGAATGAAAAGAATATTAGAATAATAGAATGATAGAATAATATAATTCCATAATAATAGAATTATAGAATTATAGAATTATAGAATGGAAGAGTGTGTAGTGCCCCTCACCTTGTCGTCAGTCAGACCGATGGTTTTTCTAGTAGGATGGACACTAGGACACTCTATTTTATGATAGCTGTTAATGAACCTATGTTAGGATGATGCTTGATCACTGATACTTTATGTTATCACAGTTTGATGCACATATTAGATGTTATAGATTATTTTAATTCAGCTCCATGTGTTATTCGATCATGATTATGATGATATCTGTTGAAGTTTTAACTATTGACATTTTATGTTTTCACATTGTATGGACATACTAGATGTGTGGTTTCATATGAAAGACAACATGTTTTGTTGATAACCTCTATTGCAACACCAATAATGCAGGCTTTGATATTGTTTTGCATTCCAATGAATTAAAATGTTGATCTTATTACAATTGTTGTATATTAGAATGGACCTCATGTAATTGATTGCCGTTAGATTTAATTGTTATGTTGGTACTTCTGACACTCTTTGATTTCATGCACCGGTATGTCATGTGTAGAGTTCTGTATAGATAAGGAGATAGATTGATTTGGTTATGATTGAACTAATCTAGAATGATATGACGTGGGAGGGACGATGTCGCATCACTCACTTGTGAGCGCCCTGCGATGTTGCGATTCCTTTTCCCACCTAGTGCTAGCTGATATGCATCTTTACATGCTTGACCTTGACATTTGTTGCAGGATGCAGGTACCGGCATCGATTCCACCTAAATTAATAGGTCTGAGAGCGCCTTGAACCCAATGGATATGTTGTTTCCGAGATAACTTAAGGTTCCCCATCCCAAGTCATTATCCTCAGTCGGAATGCATGACATGTTTAGTCAACCTATCAGTTTTGTTAGTATGTCAGTCGTGCAAGTGATTTATTCTGATGGAGCTTGTTGACTAAGTGTATTCTGGCCTGATTTGAGAACATGGTTGTTTTGGTTATTGACGGTTGCCCTCTCAGTGGGCTAGGTTGTTGCCCAGATTTCGTTGATAGTGATGCTATCACTCGATCCGCTAAGATACTTAGCTAGGTTACATCCTATTATCATTATTATTATCAATATTTATTAAGGTTAAATCGGTAATTGGCATTTGCCTAGTCCGAGATAATTATTTACGGTTGTTGAATAATGAATTATTTTAGTGCTATTATTAAATCGATGTAATTGAGAGTATTTATAAAGTTAATAGTAGTCATGACGGTAAAAGTCGGGTTTATTGTTCCTTTCTAATTACTTTTATCTAATATCTAGATATTGGCCATATTTTTCAGTAATTGCTTTATTTAAAGAATGTTGAAATATTCAACATATCTTATGTTCCTTTGATTGGTAGTTGATATAACTGATTTACGCATTGATATATATATCTGGCTATGCGTGCTTGGGGGGGGAGAAAAGGTGCGAATGCAGGGGCACAAGGACGACGGGAAGAGGCGTGGCTTCCTGAGCGCGGCATTGGACAGGGCGATGGGAGGACTTGGATACGGAAATGAGGACGGACATGGAAGGGGAAATTGTTCTTACAGAGGACAAGAAATACTACCCCACAACAAAAGACGTGTAGGGCCAAGGCGTGGAAACCCTGGTGATGGACGAAGTCGCGCAGTTGTTGGAGCAGCCTAGCATAAAGCCAGTCAGAAACATCAAGTTTGAGGTGGGCGTGAAGGACTCCTCCACTTACGTCTCCACCAATTCCTTGCTCAGCTTAATGTCCAACCCTACGCTGGTGAGAAATGTTGCTTTGGTGGACACATTCAGCATGGCAAGACCATGTTCATGGACATGCTGGTCGAGCAAACCCACCGCATTTCTATTGTTGATGTCCACAACGAGAAGCATAGGAGGTATCCCGACACTTGGATTGATGAGCAAGAGCGCCAGATTTCTATCAAGGCGGAGCCCATGTCGCTCATTTTGGAGGACAGCAATGCCAAATCCTACCTCCGCAATGTCATGGAGATACAGGTAGAAAATGGATTGGGCACTATATCGATTTGCTCAGATGGAACTCACAGTTGCAAGTTGGTAAATCCTTCCAACGAGACATAATCCCTTATATGAATTTACATAATTAATAAGATATGCGTTGGGCACTCTAGTTAATATGCTATTTATTTCATGACCTTGGCTGAAAGGAAGCCAATATGCCTCCAATCAGACCAAGTCTGGTTTTTCAAATTGCAGACATGTTGAGAATTATTTATTGGGTATAAACTCTCAAGTTTAGCAATCATTGGCCATATTGTTTTAAACATAGAGATGCATTAAGAGCCCATCTTATTGGTATTTCCTGAATGGAAGCTATTAGACATTTATCAGCAAAACTTGAGAAACTTGGCCAAACTAATCCATGGTTGGGTTGCTCCAGCCTACTCCTTTATATACATGCTACCAAATTTTGGTGTATCCTCAAGAGATCAAGAAGACCTTTAACTCAACATCAGTCATAAATTGCATGGTGAACACAAAAACCAATTATTCTCTGTAAATTTGCCACATTTAAGTAAACTAAGGATATATAATATATATACCTGTTGGCTCCTTGGCAGACATAAAGTCTGGGAATGAAGGCGCATTACAGCAATTGCCAATTGCAAATAATTTAATTACCTGAAGACATTTCAAGCTGACTACCTTGCATATCCCTCTAGGCCTTATACAAAGGACTCAGCCTCGTAGGTTTGATGGTATCCACGATAGAGTCATGATACACCAGGATAGCGTAATTCTTGCTCAAATTTCAAAAGGAACAGTTTTGCAGCATCAAGCACCATATCATTCTTTCTGAGCAATTGTGAATTGCATTTTCCATAGCATAAGTTCTTAATTATAGATTGGGTGGATTTATAATGCAATTTTTGGGACAACTTAACAGGGCTAACATTGTCAATTTTCCTTAAGAGAGACTTCCAACTTAGTATATAGTCTGATTGTTGATTGAATTCATTCAAGCCATACAGCTAGGTTTTGGATGAAGGTTTTAACTTTTACCATCGTGGCATTTTCTATCTCTTGGGCTTTGCTCTGCATCTTTTGTGCCTTCCTCTATTTTGCCTGCACCTAAATTGGCACATATTATGTACATTTACCCTGCATTATCAGGGAAGAGTTTTTAGGACGGAGTTATGTGCAGTAAGCAGATTGTGCACCGCTTCCTTCAAACGACCCTCCCTTCATATTGCTGTGACCTTTGTAAATGACATTCATTACCTTCAGATCTCTTTTCTGTGATGTCTATAGCCATGTTCAACATGCCCATTTTATCATTGTATTCCATGAGATGACATCTTTCTATTTACTTGTAATTTTCAATAACCTCATTTGTTAGAACCCATGATAATTTCGTAAGAAATTTGTGATATTTATGGGTTAAATACGTGATTATTTATGGATGTGGTATAAGAATATAATAGGAGGTATCATTATTCGACTGTCTGTGTGTTTTAGGATATAATTAACCTTGTTATTCTATGTATTACATTCATAAGTATACTTAAGGTATCACTGTATATTGCTCACCGATGCTCTGGTTATTATTATGCATAGTTCTGTGTATAGTCTAGATTTTCTGGGGTGAGTGTTTAAGTTTGCACCAAATGCATGACCAACTAAATTTATGTATCTGATAAAGCATAGGTCATCCACGATATACAAATTGCAAGCTGCAAATTGGCATAGAGTGAGATTTTTTTATATTTTTGTGATAGTTCTGCTCTTTCATTCTTTCCATAATTTAGAACAGCCTTACTTAACGCCACAATGGATTCTTCTCCATCACTGAATAGTTGTCTCCTAAAAAGAATCAATGCTATATAGTGTTTACACACTTGTGTATATTGAATTGGATTTGGCAAAGAACCGGAGAAGCTAACCTGCAATAGAAGTTGCCAAAATTGCTCTCACCCGTAGTTCTTTTTATTTGTTTTCCCAGCTACTATTATATACCAGGCCTCGACATTTATAGTTGTAGGAGTGTGTATAATGATGAAATTGAGGGAAGGGTTGAAGTGACAGAATGTTAGCAACTAACTCTTATGCTTACTAAAGTTTTATCTCAAACTGGATGGATGTCTGGTTTTAAACATCTTGTGTTTTAATTTATATAATAGAGATGTGTCCTTATAATGAGTACTTCATGATAGACATTCTTGTTAAATTGAGATGTTATTGAGAAACAAAATTATGCTTTGAATTGTATAAATATTGGGAATGAAAAATATGAGTTTTAGGTAAATTCAAGTTTTAAATATTGAGGTTGTCATAACTATTATTGTGGTAGTAACGTTTCGACTTGGTAGACGGTTCTAAGTTCCTTAATCATCGTTTTGGATATTAGATGATTGGATAATATATGTTACATCCTCCGGTTTATATTTTGTAAGATTAAGCTTATTGTCACCTTTGGTCTTGGAGTAAATTTGGTGAGTTGGAATCTTGGACTATCTTATTGCCTGTAGTGCCCCTCCGTTCTCACCTTTGATGTACAGGTGAACTGATCAAGGCGCATGAGGAGGAAGGTAAAGTAACAGGAATAAATATGGTAAGGTATACAATTGATATTGTATAATATAGATAGATGTTTTATCCATGCGAGGTTTCATATGATAGTTAATGTGTGTTATTGATAATCTCTATTGCGACACTAATAATGCAGGCTTCGACATTATTCTGTATTCCAATGATCAAGATGTCGATCTTAGTACAATTGTTATGGATCTCATGGACTGATTCTATTTGATTTATTTGTTATGATGATGCTTCTGGGACTTATTCAATGTCATGCACCTATATGTTTAGTGTATGGTTCTGTTCAGATAATGAGGTAGATTCGAGTGGTTATGATTACGTGTTATCTAATCTAGATTGATATGATGTGGAGAGGACGATGTCACATCACTCGCTTGCGAGTGCCCTGTGATATTGTGATTCCTTTTTCACCTAGTGATAGCTTTTGTGCATTTATATATATGCTTAACTGTGTCATTTGCTGCAGGATGCAGGTATCTGGCATCGACTCCACCTGAAATAATAGGTTTGAGCGTGCCTTGAACCCAATGGATAAGTTGTACCGGAGATAACTTAAGGTCCCACATCCCAAGTCATCACCTTCAATCAGGATGCATGACATGTCTAGTTAAATTGTCAGTTCTATCACTATGTCAGGTCTTGCAATTGAGGTATATTTGATGGAGCTTGTTTGGTTAAGTGTGTTTTGGCCTGGCTTGTGAACATGTGTGATTCACCTTTTTAACGGTTGTCCTACTCAGTGGGTTATGTTGTATGCCTAGATTGCGTTATATAATCATGCTATTATTTGATCCACTATAATACTTAACAGGATTACATCAGTTATCATTATTAATATTAAATAAGGTTAAAATGATAACTGATAATTACCTAGCTCAAGGAAATTACCCTAAGTTGTTTGAATGTGAATTACTGTTAGTAAATTGAGTTATTTGGGGGTAATTATAGATGTAAATAAGTTTTAGTATCTTAATATGTTATTATGATTTCGTAATATTTATTTTAGTTTAGGGAATAATATTTCTCATAGTTATGTTTGTAAAAAGGTTCGGATTATTACTCGTGCTATACTAAATAAAATACATAAATTAATGTGTCTTGGTTCAAAGGTTATAAAAATAAGGTATAAATAATTATACATATATGATAAATATATATATATCTATAGTATAATACTAAAATAAAACATTATAGTGTTAGTTAAAAATTAAACTATGAGCTGTAAGGAGATAAATTTAATTAATAGTTGTATAGTTGGCATTGGATCGTGTGCCAAGCCTTCTACAAAGGTGGGAAAAATCTGGAAATTAGGGGGATCTCTCTCTCTCTCTAGCTCTCGGGGGAGGAATGGAGGAGAAGATAAGCATGACAGAGCTCCAATGTCGTGGAGGAAATGAGCCGTTGAGGCATAACCCTGCTCTATAAATACCTAATACAATAGTTTATGTGGGGGCTGTGAGTAGTGGTTTGAAGGGAAATTTTAGTTAAAGCCCTGGAAGCAAACCAGATTAATGTCGCAGGATGCATCTCACCGGTAAGTATGATTTGAGATTTTAATTTTTGAATTTTCTTTTGATGCTCTTAAAATTTTTAAGTTACAAATTCCTTCATGAAATTTTCCCCGATTTGGAGATTTGTGTATTTCTCAGTTGCTAATTATTAATGGAGGGTTTACTTAGGGTTTAGAAATTATTTGGAAAATGTATTTAAATCTCTTCTAATTAGTGGAGCTTCTATCAGGGTTTAGGAAATGATTTTGCATAACTTTGTGTAGCTTAAAAACCAAGTAAAGCTCTTGCTGTGTTTTCTTCCTCTCATCGCCATTAATTACTGTATTGTTTAGTGTATGGAAAAGGGTGGGCTCCGTGACTAGAGGTTGAAAGAATTGGACTGGTCGCAAGTTTTCACAATCCTAAATTATGTAATGGTGTTTTCTGTTAAATGACAGAGATAATTAGATGTGAAGCGACTTAGCATGGCCGTCCCATCTTGTTTGTCCCCTTTTTCTTGTTCCCTCATTTTGCTCTTCTAGAGGATGGGAAAGTGTATAAAAGCCTATTCCGTCGTATGACCTCTGCAACATTCTGCATCATTCCAATCAGGCTAGTCTCTACACTGCATTGTTACGGCCTAGGTGACGCCATATTTGCATGCGAGACATTAATTTTATTTGTGAAGCATGGGATTAGATTTGTCTCCTTCAGATCTGGCAGGAACTGCTTAGTATAATATAAAGGTGAATTGATGGCTGTGATGTTTTGTTTGTAGTCGTCAAACTTACATGGGGAAACCTTATTTGCCTGTGAGGGAGAATACAGAAGGGTTGCGATTTGAGGTTTTTGTCAAGGCTGTGATTTTAGACTAGGAAGATCCCAGCACACAGTCCTGAACCTCCTAGACCAAGCTCATAGTAAATCGTAGGAAAACTACCAACTCTAGAGTTTCAAAGATCAAGCCTTGGATCTGTTTCACATTATCTTATGAGCGGCAGGAACCCAGATGTCATAGTAAGAAATGGGCAAACTGTGCAGCTGCGTTTATAGCATATCTTTTGATTCCTGCATGATAAATAATATATCTTTTTCCGTCATCAGTGTGGTAGATAATAGTAGATAGTTCTAGGTTTCTAAAATCAGTGGAGGAAGGCAGTTAATTATGAAGTTCATCGTTTGAAACTAAAATAGCATCTAATATGTATTCGGTTGTTTAATGGTAGACAGTTTTAGGGTTCCAAAATTAGCGAAGGAAAGCTGTTAAATATGAAGTTCATCGTATGAAATTAGATTAGCATCTGATATGTGTCAAGTGTTTAATAGTAGATAACTCACATGATTTTATCTGCATTGGCATCATACATTTTCCTAGTCCCATTGTCCCAGCATCTCTGCAAGAGAAATACGAGTGATATGATGTGCTCTTATATATGAAGGACGATGGAACTTGATGCTCATGTTACGATATATGAATGGAACAATGGATAATTATATCTCTTGGCTGAATGAAATGGCAGGCTCATTGTGGCGAGATTGCAGTAAGGTTTGTTTTACATCAAAATTAGATGTGATGTCATTTTGGCATTTGATATATCAAACTTGAAGCAACTTAATAAAAAGCTGGCAAAATAATGTTTTAAGTGAACGTTCTTGATATGATTCTTGACTTGAAACAATTAGAATATCTACCTGGATATTTATGCAGTGTTTGTTTAGGTAAATCTATCAGATCTTAATTGGATTGTATATGTTCACATCAAAGAGCTCATATTTGCCTTTTTAGTTTATTCTAATCTACCTAAAGGAAAGACTGGCAAACTATGGTGGCGCTACTGATTTGCACATTGAAGTAATTTTTCTTGCAGCAAAATTTGTTTTAGTATTCAACTGTCTGTCACGATCTGGGGCTACCACTTTTGGTTTATAACTTATATTGCCCTTTTCATTGGAACTGTATGTGAAGTCAGTTTAGCACTTCTGGAGTTTCCCTACAGACAAATTACGAACTGGGTTAGGTGATTAGTGGGTTTTTCTGTGTAACAGTTCCTTGCAGCACTCCTACGCATAATATAGCTATTGCTTTGCCAACCCAGGAAACTAGTTGGATATAAGTTGCCGACTCAGTGGTGTGATGTCATCTCCAGATACAAAGTTTCATGGTTATTGCTGGTCAATAGTTGACGACCTCTAGTTATGTTGCAAATCGTATCCTTGCAGAGCTAAGTTTCTCACATTAGCTAAGTTTTTTTACCCCTCGGTAGATGTCCATATGACCTTCCAAAGCTCCCATTTTGACACATGTGGAATGGACGCAGGCTTAGGGCAGGGAATACGTTTTACCTTGCCATTTCAAAAGTTTCAAAATCTTTTTCTTTCCTCGGCATAGTTTCAGGTGCCTAATATTTGTAAGTCTGCCATAAAAGGCGCTTAGGGCCGGCCAAGCTGGTATTTGATCTTCATTAAGATTTAGGGATTGCATCTTCCCATAAATTAGGTTTAGATCTGCATATATTTCTATGTCTGTCATTTATTGGCAATAGGTATTCCTTTCCATACTTGGAAGCAGTTGTTGGTGTCATGATCTTCATGTACTTTATTGAGACATACCTTGATCTGCGGCAACATGCAGCTCTTAAGCTTCCCCATCTGCCTAAGCCTTTAGAAGGAGTGGTGAGCAAAGAGAAGTCTGAAAAGTCTAGGGCCTATAGCATTGACAAGAGTCGTTTTCATTTTGTTCATGCTGCAGTGACAATCATTGGAGACGCTTTAATTTTACTTTTTAGGGTATTACCATGGTTTTGGCAGAAATCAGAAGTTGTAGTTTTAAAGTTAGGGTTGGATCCTCAAAATGAAATCATTCATATGTTGGGATTTTTTGGCAGCTGTTACTCTGTGGTCTCAGTCCAAACCTTGTGTCCCATCAGTTTAGGGTTTGATATCATGATCTTTCCAATTAAAGAGCTATATAATGATTGTTTTTATTACATTGGAATAATTTATTAAGTTAAATGCATATGCTCTAGATAGATAAATTATGTTTGATGCATGTAATATTTAGTTGCTAATAAATTTAATTTAAATTGTTATTGAATTTATTATGATTTCTTGATAAAGATTTGTTAAGATTGGGAAATGGATTGGTAGGTTGGAATTAGAGGTATAATCATTGTAAGAAGTATTTGATTTATAAGAATTTTGTAACTAATATTACCTATGCTTTTGTTAGGTGAAGGTTATGTTTATATGTAATTGATGATTGGATTATTATATCAGATAGGATTAATATTTATTAAACTAGATTGAAGATATATGAATTCTTGTGGAGATATTACTTGTATTTGGTTGTTAATATGATTAAATGTAAATTGATATGATTAAATAATTAGTGTGGATGAAATTTAATCTAGGTTGATTGGTTTGGTAAGATCATTTCATAAGGCTTTTGTTAAGTTGAAGTTGGGTTGAAAGCTTGGAGTTAGGTGAAACAACATTGGACTTGAAATTTTAGCCTTATAAGTGAAACCTATAGGTAACTGAATGACTAAGAGATTGAATTGCTTTTGTAATAGAAATTTATGTTGTCAGTGAAGTTGATTAGTTGAAATCTCTTACTACAAGAAAAAATTTTATGAGAGTGAGTCTATGTGTAAATTGTCAAGTTTAGATTCCAGAGGCATAAGGTAATAGAATTTGTTCGTATGTATTCTATTCGTAGTTGTCTTGAAATGAAGATGTTGTAAGAACATGATGTCTCTTGTCTATGTATGTGGGTCTTGGTAAACAATAATGTAAGATGATGTACATATTGTGTCATGAATTTATTACAATGGGTTTAAATTTCCTTCATGTATGTGTTGATATCAAGCTTGTGATTAGTATGGAAATGGGGAGATCTTGTAATTGTATTGAGAAACTATTTTGGTTCATATCTGTGATTGGAAGAGCAAGATGACCCATACCTTGCTCTAGATATGTGTTATGATTATTGCGATTGATGACTGAAAGTTTTTGGACAATGATCTAAAGGTTGGTTATCGTGACTATGTTTTGTATGCAAGAAGGGAAATGCCTTGCATTGTTTATGTATACTTATCAGTATGAAAGTGATTGTCTTGCTTGATGGTTCGGGTTTCTAGATGCAGGTAGGGGAGTGGCTTTCAATGTGGGGCCGGCACCCAAAGTGGCTGTCAGGATAACCCATTGAAAGTTGTTAATCAAGTGAAAACCTAAAAATAAACTGGGGGGAAAAAGGGTAAAATATACATTAACAAGATAATTGGATTTCCTCTCCCATGCCTGTAGTGCTCGTTTAGACTAAGGATGGGTAGAGAAGGCCTGGTCGGCAAGATCAACTTCCTTGTCCTCACGAAAGGAAGGTTGATGCCGCATGAGTCACCCTATGGGGCCGGCGCCTAGTGAGAGGCTGTCAGGATAACCATAGATGGGGGCCGGCGCCTAGTGAGAGGTTGTCAGGATAACCCATGTTAGGACCATGCGATGACACTCTCCCTACTACAACCTAGCATTCCCTAGTCGTATTCTCCCCATTTGTCGTGTGTTGCCTCTGGAAGTGATATTGAGTTGTTTGTGATGTTGTCATGTGTTGTGATGGAGTTATGTTTAGTCCTTGTTCCTGTTAGGCACTTGTCTACCTAACTGTATGATGTTGTGGGACCTTATGTTATCTCCTAGCATGGGGGGTGGACCTCAGGGTTCCACATGGTCGGGTGGATGTGCTTTATCTCCATTGGTTTTTCCTTGCCATTATTCGTGTGCAAGAAGGTTGTAACTCCTGTAGCAGACTCAGATTATGTACCAGTTGATGAAGACAGTTATTTATGCTCATGTACTATCCTGTGTATCAGGTTATTGATAATGTTTGTAATTCTTTGTAATCGAAAGTTGGTGATGTAAACTATATTATGTTGTATCCTCATATGTATGAAAAACTGTAGTTGTTTTTGTTATGGATGATTATTTATTTGATGTCATGGAAATGGGTAAGGTTACTCAATTAATGTAATAAATTTAGAATGAATTATTGTTGTCAAGTTAATGTGTGATGTGTGTGTGAGAACATGATAGTAGTTTTGTTAGTAATGCAGCCATGGAACCCTAGGAGAATGTTACTTGTATAGATAAGTTAAATGTTACCTTGTTATTCTTTGTATTTAAAAAAAAAATTGTCTGATTTGTTTAGTGTAATTGTGTTGTTCTCTAGTGTTTCATGGTGGGGCGTTACATTGCCTTAGAAATGCGATGATAGGTTTGTAGTATACGTAAAGTTAGTCTATGATTTAAACTTATGCTTGTTATATGTCGAAGATAAAGTTAGTGAGTTTTAGTTAAACTTGTCTAGTGTGTATATATATAAAATATATTTAAATATGTCTTGCTTCCCACCTCACCTTAAGGAATGTGGTAATGCCTAGTTTGGTTGACCAATGTATTATAGTTTGAGAGGGTTGTGTACCCACCTGACTATTCTTGTGACACGATAAAATGCCATAACGGATGGAATATTATATTTGTACTTATTATGGTGTAATGACTGTTGTTTGTCGTTGGGACCTTATGTTATCTCCTAGCTCGGGGGGTGGACCTCAGGGTTCCACATGGTCGGGTGGAAGAGCTTTATCCATCGGCCTTTTGTTTCCTTTGCCGTCACTCGTCAGCAAGAGGGGACACTCTCCTTGTGTTCCAGACACCAGATCTTGTACCTGTTTTGAAGTCACTTATTGTACTTATGTTCTTGCCGTTGTATCAATGGATTCAGATTGTATGTAATCAAATGTAACCGATATTGTAATGATGTAATTTATGCAATGTTGTACTCATTTGCATAGACTTGGATTATGTACATGTAACCATGATTAAAGTTGATTATCTAATGATGTCATGTAAGGTAGATGTATATGTATAATCAATAATGTTATAGAATTAGAATGCTTGTCGATGTTATTTAGTTATGCATGTATAATGATGTTGTTTATTTAGTAAAGCAACCATGGCACCTTGGGAGACAAGTTGTTAGTTAACGATGTGTATTGATCTGTTTAACCTCACCTGTGATCTTATTCAAAAATTCAAAAAAAAAAATTATTCCATTTTGCTTGCATTTAAGTGTTTTCTTTCAAGGTGTTCATGGCGGGGCGTATCAGAGTGATAGAATAATTAAATTGTAGAATAAAGATATATAGAATGATTGAATAAAAGATTTATAAATTTATGGAATTATAGTATTATAGAATGATAGTATAATAGATTTATTTATAATAGAATGATAGAATTATAAATGGATAGAATGAAGGAATAATAGAATTGTAGAATGATAGAACGGAACAATGATAGAATAAAGCTTTTATATGATAATAGAATGATAAAATTATAGAATGATAGTATAATAGATTTATATAAAATAGAATGATAGAATTATAAAATGAAAGAATGAAAGAATGATATAATAGTAGAATAATAGATTAATAATCAAATGTTGGAATGAAAGAATGATAGAATAATAGAATTGTAGAATGAAAGAATCATAGAACTATTGAATGGTAGAATGAAACAATGATAGAATAAAAGATTTATAGAATAATATAATAGTAGAATAATAGAATAATAGAATGAAACATTGGTAGAAAAATAGTCTTGTAGAATACTAGAATAACAAAATAATATAACAATAGAATGAATGATAGAATAATAGATTTGTAGAATAAAAAAATAGAATTATAGAATGATAAAATTAAAGAATGATAGACTTATAGAATAATAGGTTTATAAAATAATAGAATGATAGAATTAAACAACAATAGAATTATAGAATAATAAATATTAGAATGATTGAATGAAAGAGTGATAGATTACTATATTTGTATGATAATATAATGATACAACTATGGAATGATAGAATGAAATAAATATAGGATAAAAAAATTGTAGAATAATATAATAATAAAATAACAAAATAATAGAATCAAAGAATTATTGAATGGTAGAGTGAAATAATGTTTCTAATAGAATTGTAGAATGATAGTTATAGAATAATAGACTTATAGAATGAAATAATGATAGAATAATAGATATATCAAATAATATAATGAAAGAATGATAGAATAAGAGAATGATAGAATAATAGAATGATAGAATAATAGAATAATAGAGTCAAAGCAATTTAGAATAATAAAGTGAGAGAATTACAAAATGATAGAAATACACTAAATTGCTATTTTGAGGCCCAAGATGAAAGTTTCAAGCCCTGAAAAAGTGCCAAGACGATGTCCAAACCACTTTCCACCTCATAATGCATCCACCCATAAAATCTCGTAGAAAACCCACATTCGAGTCAAAAGTTATAATCTTCGGAAGTTCCTGCATCAAAGAATGATAGAATAATAGAATGAAAGAATGATAGAATAATAGTTTTATAGAATGATAGAATAATAGAATACTATAATCTAAGAATAATAGAATAATAAGATTATAGAACTATAGAATGATATAATAATAGATTGAAAGAATAATAAAATTATAGAATAAAAAAATTATATAATGATAAAAAATAGATTTATAAAATAATATAATAATAAAATTATAAAATGAAAAAAAAATTGAGTGACAATATAAATTAATTATATAATTATAAAATAATAAAACGAAAGAGTGATACAATAATATTCATAGAATAATAGAATCATAAAATTATATAAGAAAAGAATGATAAAATTATAGAATGATATATGGAAGAAAGATAGGATAATATAATTGTAGAATAATAGAATGATAAAATACTAGATTCATAGAATTTGATAGAAAGAAAAGAATATTAGAACAACAAAATGATAGTGTAACGCCCGCCTTGAACACCTTAAAGAATACACATGTATGCAATATAAAACAGGAAATTTTTTTTTTTAAAACTGATAAAGTAAGTTACACAACTAATTACAACATATTCTCTAAGGGACCAAGGCTGCATCACTTAACCAATCAACTAACATAAATTAACATACATCAGTAATTGATCCAAATTCTTTTTCAATAAATAACTCATTCACATTCATTGCAAACATCAGATAACGGAATCAGCATGATAAGATACGTCACTGAAATGCTTTTATATAAGTACATCAAAACATCATTACAATGCCACTTTTAGTTTACTTTTAAAGTCACATACATAAGCACATTCTGTTACATAAATCTGGTACAAGGTTGCACCCTTACATCTTCATCATTGAAACAAGTACAACTGAAACAAATCCTTTTCTGCATAAGATCCTGACAAGAGAACCAATGGATAAAGTAGCTCTTCCACCCGACCATGTGGAACCCTAAGGTCCACCCCCCGAGCTAGGAGTTAACATGAGGTCCCAAACACTGACAGTCAGGTAGACGAAAGACAAACAAGAACAAAGGACGACCAATGCCAATACAACACATGGCTATAACAATACAACACCACATAACTTTACTTTCACTTCATTTCCAGAGGCGGCACAAAACAAACGAGGAGAGACCGAACAAGGGATGCTAGGTTGTAGTAGGGAGAGTGTCATCGCATGGTCCTAACATGGGTTATCCTGACAGCCTCTCACTAGGCGCCGGCCCCCATCTATGGTTATCCTGACAGCCTCTCACTAGGCGCCGGCCCCATAGGGTGACACATGCGGAATCGACCTTCCTTTCATGAGGACAAGGAAGTCAATAATGCCGACCAGGCCTTCTCTACCCATCCTTAGTCTAAACAAGCACTACAGGCCATGGGAGAGGAATCCATTAATCTTATTAGTGTGAGATCTACCCTTAACCCCCTAGTTAATTTTTAGGTTATCACTTGATTAATCTACTTCCAACGGGTTATCCTGACTGCCACTTTGGGCGCCGGCCCCACGTTGAAAGCCACTCTCCTTCCTAACACCTAGTCAACCTTAAAACATCATGCAAGACTTATAACCATACACGCAAATGAACACTGCAAAGCATAGACCCTTTTGCATCAAAATAAAATCATAACATCAATTGTGATCCAATACTTTTAACATTTCATAACTTTATTCTTTTATAGATTTCAGGTCTCTCCTTACGACAAAACAGTACAATAAGGTCACAAGAGGATTAATATCTCATCCCGAGATTATTACTTTACAAGACACAACATTCAACCGTGACAGTACCTCATTATACAACACACTTTGTTTGATACATATGAATGCTATTACATCACAATCATAAAACAGCCATACACCAGTCGCCAATACTTAACAACGACAACTCAGCCTCTGGAACACAAGTTTGAACAACCTCAAAACGACTCATTACAACACTCAGACAATTCAATTCAAAACTCAAGAGATGAAATACTACAATTCATTCTTAGTTTTAATGCAAACAACTTCTGAAATAAAATCAACATTATATCTTAACACTTGCAACTACATTTCTAACAAATCCTTATTTTGTTTCAAGAGATCAGTAAATTGATCAACTGAATCATTACAGTAATTGATGTAGGAACCACTTAATTTTCAGATACAATCTTATATACTATCCTTCAATCTTATCTAACTAGTTTATTCTATTAAGGATAATAACGCTAAGAGAGATGTCTCATGGCTGAACGGCAATCACACGAGGCGAAATTCAAACACGAAATCCAAAAGAATTCTTTTATGATGATTTGAAGTTATCTCCGATACTGATCTTATAGTGATTTACTTTCTCAAGAGAATGATCGTAATTACGCCCTATGCGAACAGCTTGGGATATTCTACTACTGAGGTGTAAAACTGCTATTGACTGTTTAATCACTGACGTGAATGATATGCATCTGGTCTGATGACTTCCGGCTATGTTCTCTGAACTTGCAAATTTTACTGCGTTTACAGTATCCACGTAAATCGGAAAGAACTGGAGAGTGTTTATGATGTGATAAAGAAGACCACGGTTTTGCCCTCACAGCAATCTCTTTTCAACTCAGTAAGCGAACTGCATTCGTTAGCATACTAGAATGGCTTTCTGCCTGTAAGAAGAGCTATATTGATAATTCTTCTATCACACTGCTGCTGCCGAATCTGTTATCAGATTTCTGAGATATTCAGATGTGAGGATTAGCCAAAACGAGACAGTAGCTACAGGAAACCGACAGCTGCTCAAATTACACTTGGAACTATTACTACATTATACCAACAGTTGGCTAATGACCATCTTGCCTTCACTGGCTATCTTGAGGTCACTCCAAACTTTTCAGACGTGCATCAGCTAAAACAACGGCAGCCTACAGATTAAACCTGACTAAGTTTAGACTTTCACCTCTAACAACTGCAGTAAGCATAAACTTTTAAGACATTATTACTGCTATATAAACTATGAGTGCGGACAGAGATTGCTGTATGACGAATGCCCTAACCACTTCGATGTTGCATGCTACAGCCTCCATTATCTTCCAGGGTTAACGGTGTTTGCTCAGCGTGTTTGAAAGCCAGTGATAACGTGCTATCCCAATCTATAAGATGGCTGGTGTACGACGAATCATCGTCGCAAAACTGACAATGACTGACGGTGGCCATAAAATGGTCACGTTGAAAAGACTTCTGTGACTGCAACAAGAGCGATCGGCAATAAGGCCACGGCAGCGAGCATTTCAACCTTGCAGCGTGACCTGATATCCCGATCCACTAATAGCCAATATCAACTGCAGCTAAAAACATAGAACCTCAGCCAAGTTGGCTCACCCGTTTTCTTTTAACAAGCAGAACTGAGAGCGAATGGTGAGACAACTACTCGACTCATCCCCTCCCATCGCGCCCTGACTTAACAATATGCAGCGCCTCCCACAAAACCTTATCAGACGCTATAAGGCATGACGAATAGGGTGCCGGCCAGATCGCTACACTAGGGTTAAACAGCAACGAACAGCCTGCCAAAAAGCATTCAACCTCTCTAGCAAGAATCTGCATTTTACACGCTTGGGAATTACACAAGTCTAGGCATTTCTGTAGGTTTCGATTTGCTCCAGGTGATAAGATCGATCTGGCTGTTAGAACGCATTGTCCCTGAGAGACTCCTCTTACACTTTCATGGAGATCCATGACCAGATAACACTGAGGCGTGTGCAGAAAGGTATCAAACAAAAAAGGACTCCAGCTAAGGAATGCGCTAGACAATGGAGAAATGAACCCGTGGGTTTAGCCCCAAAGACAACACCACCTGGCCGCTCAGCTATAAAGAACAGGAGAAAGATTTTTGATCCTCTCGATAGCCAAAATTCGCTGGTAACCAAACTCTAAAGTAGGGGTGACGTATTATGATGAACCATATCTGAGCCAAGGACGACATTCATCCCTACTATCAAGCATTTACCGTCACCACCTAGACGCTGCAATCTATTTACAAAATCATATATTACAAAGACAAATGGTATAGCTCCCTTTACCACGCAATAAGATTCTAGAGACGCCCTTGGTTGCTTAAATCTGAGACTACTGAAATATTGAAGTTAAATTCCCTTCTTCTATTGCAAATCTACCAATTAAAGTTTCCTGTCAACCCTCGCAAAACCATCCATCCTACGGAAATGAAATTGCAGATGTGGGAGCATGCACGCAGCCTAAGCAGATCGTTGGGTACAAGAGACATACAGCGGTTTTCCTTGACAGTTTCCAGCCACCACAGGGAGAAAACACTAATAACCTTGATCAGATTTTACAGGGACGACTAGTTGAAGCCAACAGCGGTTCACGGCAACTCTATCGAGGTGTCCTACAAACCCTACCAAGATCTTGCCGGTCTGAGAATGTATGCGGAATAATTCGGCAACCATTGAAAGGAAAGAAAACATTTGACTTCCAGAATCCTTGGGCAGTACCTATGTATTTAAACCCTAAGAAAGGTTGCTGTTCACACACAGAAAGGACAGACTGCCGAACAATGCGGAATCAAACAAACTAAAAACACATTTTGCAGATTGAAAGGAAGTTCAGAGATAAGGCAATCGACGGAACCTGATTTCGCAACCACCGTGACGAACCCGCTCCAATTGTTGCAGTTCCCAGCTGCTTCTTTCTTACCCCTGTGTTGTTCTCCTTGTTGCACCGACAACTCTTTTATAACTCAGTCCCTTTCTCTTCTCCTAGGGTTTCCCACAAGATTCCGAGAAGCTTTTTTTTTTTTTTTTAAGAACATGTATATTTTTTTAATTTAATTTAATGATTCCCAATAATTAGGTACTTTATTTTATTATTATTATTTTCTTTATAACCGACCCCAAAATATTATTATTAATAGAATAGTACTATTTCAACTATCCATATTTTTGTACTATCCTATAATTTATTTTATTAGTCTAGTTGTGAAACACAATTTACAAGCATGGCTATAATTATTTATTTATTTAAATATTTATTATAAATAATATTATATCGAATAATACAACTTCTTAGAACTTATTTATCAACAACACCTCTATTAAAATAATAATTTATTTATAACTTAAATCGACAACTAACGACAATATGTCTATTTAACAACACTAGACTCTTCCGTAGAATATTTCTAATTAAAGCACAATATTACCGCACATACTTAAACACCTTTGAACTTGGTTTGACTCCAAAATACAATGTTACCTGACAGTGAGACATGGGCGAATGACAACCAATAACCACAAGGTGAACTGACGACGAAGGAACATTGACTAGGGACCTCATATTAACTCCAACCAACTAATCCATTGGCGAAGGCACGCTCAGACCTGTAATCAGGTGGAGTCGATGCCAAGTACCTGCATCCTGCAGCAACGCACAGTTAACCGTAACAAGATATACATATACATCACATGCAGTCCTATCGTGAATGGAAATCGCAGTGAGGTAGGGTACTCGTGAACGAGTAATACAACACTGTTCCATTCACGTTTTAAAATAATAATCACTACATTGAACAAGATATCAGATTACTAACCTACGACATAAAATGATTAGCTAACTTCCGATCCCATATAATGAATAACATCAAAGCATCTGAAACATCAGTTCGTTTATCAAATTGTAAAGCATAATGACATAATCCAACATCAATATCTGTTATCATAACTGAAATAGGCAAAATAACTAGAAATCCATCATCAACGATCTAAAAATACTGTCAAAATGTCCAATACTACTAAGCAACCATCAGTCCAAAAGACGATAAGCTGAGGGGTACTACATCCTCCCCCCCTAGGATCAGGCTTACTCCTGGAAGCCTGTGAACAAATATGGATATAGCTCTCGCATACGGGAAGTATCTTCCCAGGTCGCTGAAGTCTCATCATTAGGATCCCATTGGACCCTTACCTGCTCTATGGCTCTGCCCCTGAGAGCGAGTCGCCTGTGCTCTAAAATGCCTACGGGCTCCAAAGCTAGCTGCCCGTCCTCTACCTGTAAAGCATTCCAGTCAAGGACATGAGAAATATCTGGGTGATAAGGTCTAAGAACAGAAACATGAAATACATCATGGACGCGTGACAAGCTAGGCGGCAAAGCAAGACGGTATGCAACAGGACCGATCCTCTCCAAAACCTCGAATGGCCCCACAAAGCGTGGTGCGAGCTTAGAGCCTTTTCCGTAACGGATCGGACTCTTTCGCGGACGCACCCGCAAGAACACCCGATCACCAACTGAAAACTGACGATCAAGTCTGTGAGCATCTGCATATTTCTTCTGTCTATCCTGAGCTGCTACCAGATGCTCTCTGATGCGATCAACCTGCTGCTCCATCTCTTGGAGCATCTGAGGACCTAGGAGAACTCTATCCTCAAGGCGATCCCAACTCAACGGGGTACGACAAGGACGACCATACAGGGCCTGAAAAGGAGACATGCCAATGGAACTGTGGTACCCATTATTGTACGCAAACTCCACCAAATACAAATAATCTTCCCATCGGTTTTGCTGATCCATCACATACATACGGAGCATATCCTCGAGGACCTGATTGACCCTCTCAGTTTGCCCATCAGTCTCTGGATGATAAGCTGAACTGAAGTTCAATTGAGTCCCCAAAGCATGTTGAAGAGACGTCCAAAGAGCTGAAGTAAAAACTGGATCACGATCGGAGATAATTTTGCGAGGAATCCCGTGCAATCTGACGATATCCTCCATGAAAATTTTGGCCACAGAAGAAGCATTGTATGAAGATCGGACAGGAGAAAAGTGTGCTACTTTCGTAAGCCTGTCTACAGTGACCATTATCGCATCATGGCGACGAGAAGACATGGGTAAACCAACTATGAAGTCTATTGAAATGATGTCCCATTTCCATTCCGGAATAAGATGCGGCTGAAGAAGACCTGCGGGATGCTGATGTTCCGCCTTAACCCTCTGACATTCTAAGCATCTCGAGACAAAATCAGCAATATCCCTCTTCATTCCGGCCCAAAAATATATCTGACGAAGGTCTGCATACATCTTCTTGACACCTGGATGCGCAGAATAAGGTGCCCGATGAGCCTCAGTCATGATTAGGGTACGGAGACCCTCTGTAGAAGGCACATAAATGCGATCTAAATGTCGCAAGAGACCATCCGACTCGATAGAATACCCAGCATATCTACCCTCCAAGGCTCTACCAGACTCCACTTCAGCTTTCACTTCCTGATACCATCTATCTGCAGGGAGAGCTGCAAGAACCTGCCCTCTCAAATCCACTCCAAGAGTAATAGATGAAAGTTCATGTCTTCGACGACTAAGGGCATCCGCCACCACATTCTCCTTACCTTGGATATATTTTACCTCAAAATCATACTCACATAGAAACTCCATCCATCGCCTCTGTCTCGCATTCAGGTTTGGCTGAGTAAAGATATACTGTAAACTTCGGTGATCACTGTGCAGCTCAAACCGATGCCCCAGCAAGAAGTGTCTCCATCTTACCAATGCATGAACAACTGCAGCTAACTCTAGGTCATGTGTAGGATAATTCAACTCATGATCTTTGAGTTTACGGGACTCGTAAGCTATCACACGACCCTCCTGCATTAAAACTGCTCCTAAACCTTCCAAAGATGCATCAGTACAAACCACAAAATCTCTGGCAGGATCCGGCACTGCTAGAATAGGTGCACTGGTTAACCGCTCCTTAAGACTCTGAAAGGCTGCTTGACACTGATCTGACCAAATGAACTTCTTTCCTTTTCTCTGAAGTGAAGTTATAGGGTGAGCTATCTTTGAAAATCCTTCCACAAATCGCCGATAATAGCCTGCTAAACCCATGAAACTACGAACCTCCGAAACATTGGTAGGAGCAGGCCAATCCATGATCGCTTGAATCTTTGAAGGATCCACTGCAATACCCTTATCCGAAATAACATGTCCCAAATATTTTACTTCAGTTTGAAAGAAATCACATTTAGCCAAATTTGCATACAACTGATTTTCTCTTAAACACTGCAAAACCTGCCGCAAATGCTCTTCATGCTCCTCCATAGACCTTGAATAAATCAATATATCATCTAAGAAGACAAGAACAAATCTATCCAGATAGGTACGGAACACACCATTCATCAGGCTCATGAATACTGATGGCGCATTAGTCAATCCAAAAGGTACAACAGTGAACTCATAATGCCCATAGCGAGTACGAAATGCTGTCTTGTGGATGTCAGCCTCAAAAATGCGCAACTGATGATATCCCGATTTTAGGTCTATCTTCGAAAATACCTTAGCTCCCTTGATCTGATCAAAAAGGTCATCAATTCGCGGCAATGGGTACCTGTTCTTCACAGTCACCTTATTAAGCTGCCGATAGTCGATGCACAAACGCAAAGATCCATCCTTCTTCTTCACAAAAATCACAGGTGCTCCCCATGGAGAGACACTCGGACGAATGAAT
Source organism: Cunninghamia lanceolata (assembly GCA_027924645.1). Lineage (NCBI taxonomy): Eukaryota > Viridiplantae > Streptophyta > Pinopsida > Cupressales > Cupressaceae > Cunninghamia > Cunninghamia lanceolata. The sequence continues at coordinate 9,277,348 of BSBN01000837.1, read as the reverse complement.
CCCTTCGCTAATAACTCTTCTAGCTGCAAGCGAAGCTCCTTAAGTTCCTGAGTAGTCATTCGATATGGAGCTCGTGAAATAGGTTCTGCTCCAGGAACAAGGTCTATCTTGAAATCAATATCCCGCTTCGGTGGCATACCTGGAATTTCGCTAGGAAAGACATCCTCATACTCCTTGAGAATAGGATAATCATCAAGGGATGCCTTCCTGTTTTCCCCAAAATCTGAGTCATTAACTGTTACAGCAAACAACTTGCATCCTTGACGCAGACATCTCTTCAATTGCATAGCAGAAATCATGCGCAAGGAGATGGGTCTCTGAATCCCAACCACTTCTACTTCTTTGCCCGAATCATCAACACACCTTACTAATTTGCGGCGACAGTCTATCACCGCTTGATGAGCATCCAACCAATCCATTCCCAGCACTATATCATAGGATCCTAATGGTATAATGCGAAGATCCGCTGTGGAAGATAAAGGTCCTATCCTCAACTCGCAACCATGCACAAGAGAATCTACTGATACTCTAGATCCCGAGGCCAATTCTACCTGCCACTTGACATCTTGCTTTGCTGCCACTAATTTGCAACGTTCCACTATAGAAGGGGAAATAAAAGAATCTGAAGCACCAGAGTCAAAAAGAACAGAAATGGTAATACCTCGCAAGACCCCTGTAGTCTCCACAACGGTACCCTGGTGCTCCGCTTGGCGATTATCCACCGCCGCAAACACTCTATGTGATCTGCCTGCATCACCAACAGTGGGCTCTGAAGCTGCGGGTCTCTGACCAAATCCTGAAGTATTCTTATGCGGGCACTGTCTAGCAATGTGGCCCTGCTGACCGCAAGAAAAACATCCTGTTCCCCTGCCAAAACCTCCACCGCCTACAGGAGCATTTGACTGCTGAAAACTACCTCTGCTTGCTGCAGATTGTGTGCTTTGCGCTGGTTGACTGGCACGATCACGTTTAACTCTCTGCCAACTTCGATCCTTTCTGGAATGAAATCTGTTGCTTTGCTGATACTGCGAGTTTCTTGATTTCGTCTGAGAAAACTGTTGTTGTTGCTGTCCACTCTTAGAAGGTACCTGATGACTCCTCGAGTTACCTGCTGCATGAGACTGACCACCTCGGAAACCTGAACCTGCTCGAGATGAGCTACCAATCTGTACACCTGTATGACCTCCTAGGGCCATGGTCAAGTTCTCTTCCACCAATCTAGCCTTCTCCACTGCTACCTCCATGGTCTTCGGCTCGAACACACGAACTCCTCCGCTGATGCGTGCATTCAGACCTCTGATAAAATGCTGAACTAACATGGCCTCGTCGTTTCCAATCCCTGCATATTGCTTGAGTTCATAAAACCTGCGCTCATACTGTTCCACTGTCATGGCCATCTGTCTCAACCCATGGAATTCATCCGCTCGTCGTTGCCTCCAGTGATCAGATAAAAATCGAGCTCTGAACCTATCCAGAAATAGTTCCCATGAAACTGTCGCAATATCTAGATGCAACTTTTGTTCCTCAAGACGCCACCAAGTAGAGGCAAATCCTCTTAGATGCATGATGGCGCATCTTGCCTTAGTGTTACTGCCATATGGATGCATAGCAAAGCATCTCTCCAAATCGATGAGCCATGTTTCTGCTTCCAAACCGCTACCGGAGCCATCGAAAGTAGGAGGACGGGCTCTCATCAGATCTCTCATGTGGCCCGCAAGAATGGCTTCTTGTTCAGCTGTGACCTCTCTCCTTCTAGGAGATCTTTCTCTTTCTCTTTCTTCCGGTTGCACCACCTCCTGCCTCGGACCAAGACGAGCAAGCACCTCTTCAAGGAGCTGGCGTAGTTGAGCACCCTCAGGCTGAACCTGATTCTCCTGATTCTCGCTTCCACCTTCTTGTGTACTTCCATGAGGGGAGCTAGGAGGAGGGCTGATTTCAACACCTCTCCCACGACCCCTACCTCGACCACGTCCTCGGCCTCGCACCCTAGGCATCTTCCTGGACAACACATCCAAGAACAAACTTCAGGTTGTTAGGCAAGGACTAAAAATGAATATGTCCTTCAGAGTTTAAGCAACTAGCATAGCTTAATGGGCTAATTATAAAACCAGAGTACCCAGTGTTAGTAACCTGGCTCTGATACCAGATGTAACGCCCGCCTTGAACACCTTAAAGAATACACATGTATGCAATATAAAACAGGAAATTTTTTTTTTTAAAACTGATAAAGTAAGTTACACAACTAATTACAACATATTCTCTAAGGGACCAAGGCTGCATCACTTAACCAATCAACTAACATAAATTAACATACATCAGTAATTGATCCAAATTCTTTTTCAATAAATAACTCATTCACATTCATTGCAAACATCAGATAACGGAATCAGCATGATAAGATACGTCACTGAAATGCTTTTATATAAGTACATCAAAACATCATTACAATGCCACTTTTAGTTTACTTTTAAAGTCACATACATAAGCACATTCTGTTACATAAATCTGGTACAAGGTTGCACCCTTACATCTTCATCATTGAAACAAGTACAACTGAAACAAATCCTTTTCTGCATAAGATCCTGACAAGAGAACCAATGGATAAAGTAGCTCTTCCACCCGACCATGTGGAACCCTAAGGTCCACCCCCGAGCTAGGAGTTAACATGAGGTCCCAAACACTGACAGTCAGGTAGACGAAAGACAAACAAGAACAAAGGACGACCAATGCCAATACAACACATGGCTATAACAATACAACACCACATAACTTTACTTTCACTTCATTTCCAGAGGCGGCACAAAACAAACGAGGAGAGACCGAACAAGGGATGCTAGGTTGTAGTAGGGAGAGTGTCATCGCATGGTCCTAACATGGGTTATCCTGACAGCCTCTCACTAGGCGCCGGCCCCCATCTATGGTTATCCTGACAGCCTCTCACTAGGCGCCGGCCCCATAGGGTGACACATGCGGAATCGACCTTCCTTTCATGAGGACAAGGAAGTCAATAATGCCGACCAGGCCTTCTCTACCCATCCTTAGTCTAAACAAGCACTACAGGCCATGGGAGAGGAATCCATTAATCTTATTAGTGTGAGATCTACCCTTAACCCCCTAGTTAATTTTTAGGTTATCACTTGATTAATCTACTTCCAACGGGTTATCCTGACTGCCACTTTGGGCGCCGGCCCCACGTTGAAAGCCACTCTCCTTCCTAACACCTAGTCAACCTTAAAACATCATGCAAGACTTATAACCATACACGCAAATGAACACTGCAAAGCATAGACCCTTTTGCATCAAAATAAAATCATAACATCAATTGTGATCCAATACTTTTAACATTTCATAACTTTATTCTTTTATAGATTTCAGGTCTCTCCTTACGACAAAACAGTACAATAAGGTCACAAGAGGATTAATATCTCATCCCGAGATTATTACTTTACAAGACACAACATTCAACCGTGACAGTACCTCATTATACAACACACTTTGTTTGATACATATGAATGCTATTACATCACAATCATAAAACAGCCATACACCAGTCGCCAATACTTAACAACGACAACTCAGCCTCTGGAACACAAGTTTGAACAACCTCAAAACGACTCATTACAACACTCAGACAATTCAATTCAAAACTCAAGAGATGAAATACTACAATTCATTCTTAGTTTTAATGCAAACAACTTCTGAAATAAAATCAACATTATATCTTAACACTTGCAACTACATTTCTAACAAATCCTTATTTTGTTTCAAGAGATCAGTAAATTGATCAACTGAATCATTACAGTAATTGATGTAGGAACCACTTAATTTTCAGATACAATCTTATATACTATCCTTCAATCTTATCTAACTAGTTTATTCTATTAAGGATAATAACGCTAAGAGAGATGTCTCATGGCTGAACGGCAATCACACGAGGCGAAATTCAAACACGAAATCCAAAAGAATTCTTTTATGATGATTTGAAGTTATCTCCGATACTGATCTTATAGTGATTTACTTTCTCAAGAGAATGATCGTAATTACGCCCTATGCGAACAGCTTGGGATATTCTACTACTGAGGTGTAAAACTGCTATTGACTGTTTAATCACTGACGTGAATGATATGCATCTGGTCTGATGACTTCCGGCTATGTTCTCTGAACTTGCAAATTTTACTGCGTTTACAGTATCCACGTAAATCGGAAAGAACTGGAGAGTGTTTATGATGTGATAAAGAAGACCACGGTTTTGCCCTCACAGCAATCTCTTTTCAACTCAGTAAGCGAACTGCATTCGTTAGCATACTAGAATGGCTTTCTGCCTGTAAGAAGAGCTATATTGATAATTCTTCTATCACACTGCTGCTGCCGAATCTGTTATCAGATTTCTGAGATATTCAGATGTGAGGATTAGCCAAAACGAGACAGTAGCTACAGGAAACCGACAGCTGCTCAAATTACACTTGGAACTATTACTACATTATACCAACAGTTGGCTAATGACCATCTTGCCTTCACTGGCTATCTTGAGGTCACTCCAAACTTTTCAGACGTGCATCAGCTAAAACAACGGCAGCCTACAGATTAAACCTGACTAAGTTTAGACTTTCACCTCTAACAACTGCAGTAAGCATAAACTTTTAAGACATTATTACTGCTATATAAACTATGAGTGCGGACAGAGATTGCTGTATGACGAATGCCCTAACCACTTCGATGTTGCATGCTACAGCCTCCATTATCTTCCAGGGTTAACGGTGTTTGCTCAGCGTGTTTGAAAGCCAGTGATAACGTGCTATCCCAATCTATAAGATGGCTGGTGTACGACGAATCATCGTCGCAAAACTGACAATGACTGACGGTGGCCATAAAATGGTCACGTTGAAAAGACTTCTGTGACTGCAACAAGAGCGATCGGCAATAAGGCCACGGCAGCGAGCATTTCAACCTTGCAGCGTGACCTGATATCCCGATCCACTAATAGCCAATATCAACTGCAGCTAAAAACATAGAACCTCAGCCAAGTTGGCTCACCCGTTTTCTTTTAACAAGCAGAACTGAGAGCGAATGGTGAGACAACTACTCGACTCATCCCCTCCCATCGCGCCCTGACTTAACAATATGCAGCGCCTCCCACAAAACCTTATCAGACGCTATAAGGCATGACGAATAGGGTGCCGGCCAGATCGCTACACTAGGGTTAAACAGCAACGAACAGCCTGCCAAAAAGCATTCAACCTCTCTAGCAAGAATCTGCATTTTACACGCTTGGGAATTACACAAGTCTAGGCATTTCTGTAGGTTTCGATTTGCTCCAGGTGATAAGATCGATCTGGCTGTTAGAACGCATTGTCCCTGAGAGACTCCTCTTACACTTTCATGGAGATCCATGACCAGATAACACTGAGGCGTGTGCAGAAAGGTATCAAACAAAAAAGGACTCCAGCTAAGGAATGCGCTAGACAATGGAGAAATGAACCCGTGGGTTTAGCCCCAAAGACAACACCACCTGGCCGCTCAGCTATAAAGAACAGGAGAAAGATTTTTGATCCTCTCGATAGCCAAAATTCGCTGGTAACCAAACTCTAAAGTAGGGGTGACGTATTATGATGAACCATATCTGAGCCAAGGACGACATTCATCCCTACTATCAAGCATTTACCGTCACCACCTAGACGCTGCAATCTATTTACAAAATCATATATTACAAAGACAAATGGTATAGCTCCCTTTACCACGCAATAAGATTCTAGAGACGCCCTTGGTTGCTTAAATCTGAGACTACTGAAATATTGAAGTTAAATTCCCTTCTTCTATTGCAAATCTACCAATTAAAGTTTCCTGTCAACCCTCGCAAAACCATCCATCCTACGGAAATGAAATTGCAGATGTGGGAGCATGCACGCAGCCTAAGCAGATCGTTGGGTACAAGAGACATACAGCGGTTTTCCTTGACAGTTTCCAGCCACCACAGGGAGAAAACACTAATAACCTTGATCAGATTTTACAGGGACGACTAGTTGAAGCCAACAGCGGTTCACGGCAACTCTATCGAGGTGTCCTACAAACCCTACCAAGATCTTGCCGGTCTGAGAATGTATGCGGAATAATTCGGCAACCATTGAAAGGAAAGAAAACATTTGACTTCCAGAATCCTTGGGCAGTACCTATGTATTTAAACCCTAAGAAAGGTTGCTGTTCACACACAGAAAGGACAGACTGCCGAACAATGCGGAATCAAACAAACTAAAAACACATTTTGCAGATTGAAAGGAAGTTCAGAGATAAGGCAATCGACGGAACCTGATTTCGCAACCACCGTGACGAACCCGCTCCAATTGTTGCAGTTCCCAGCTGCTTCTTTCTTACCCCTGTGTTGTTCTCCTTGTTGCACCGACAACTCTTTTATAACTCAGTCCCTTTCTCTTCTCCTAGGGTTTCCCACAAGATTCCGAGAAGCTTTTTTTTTTTTTTTTAAGAACATGTATATTTTTTTAATTTAATTTAATGATTCCCAATAATTAGGTACTTTATTTTATTATTATTATTTTCTTTATAACCGACCCCAAAATATTATTATTAATAGAATAGTACTATTTCAACTATCCATATTTTTGTACTATCCTATAATTTATTTTATTAGTCTAGTTGTGAAACACAATTTACAAGCATGGCTATAATTATTTATTTATTTAAATATTTATTATAAATAATATTATATCGAATAATACAACTTCTTAGAACTTATTTATCAACAACACCTCTATTAAAATAATAATTTATTTATAACTTAAATCGACAACTAACGACAATATGTCTATTTAACAACACTAGACTCTTCCGTAGAATATTTCTAATTAAAGCACAATATTACCGCACATACTTAAACACCTTTGAACTTGGTTTGACTCCAAAATACAATGTTACCTGACAGTGAGACATGGGCGAATGACAACCAATAACCACAAGGTGAACTGACGACGAAGGAACATTGACTAGGGACCTCATATTAACTCCAACCAACTAATCCATTGGCGAAGGCACGCTCAGACCTGTAATCAGGTGGAGTCGATGCCAAGTACCTGCATCCTGCAGCAACGCACAGTTAACCGTAACAAGATATACATATACATCACATGCAGTCCTATCGTGAATGGAAATCGCAGTGAGGTAGGGTACTCGTGAACGAGTAATACAACACTGTTCCATTCACGTTTTAAAATAATAATCACTACATTGAACAAGATATCAGATTACTAACCTACGACATAAAATGATTAGCTAACTTCCGATCCCATATAATGAATAACATCAAAGCATCTGAAACATCAGTTCGTTTATCAAATTGTAAAGCATAATGACATAATCCAACATCAATATCTGTTATCATAACTGAAATAGGCAAAATAACTAGAAATCCATCATCAACGATCTAAAAATACTGTCAAAATGTCCAATACTACTAAGCAACCATCAGTCCAAAAGACGATAAGCTGAGGGGTACTACAGATAGAATAATATAATTACAGAATGATAAATTAAAATAATGATATAATAATAGATTTATATAATAACTGCATGATAGAATAAAATAAAAATAGATTTATATAATAATATAATAATGTAATTATAGAATGATAAAATGCATGAATGGTAGAATAATAGAATGAGAGAATGAGAGAATGATAAAATAATAGATTTATAGAATAATATAATCATATAATTATAGAATAATAGAATCATATAATTATAGAATGATAGAATAATAGAGTTGTAGAATAACAGAATAAAATAATGATAGAACAATATATTTAAAGAATAACATAATGATAGTATGAAACAATGGTAGAATAATATATTTATGAAATAATAGAATGATAGAACGAGAGAATGAGAGAATAATAGAATCATAGAATAATAAAATAAGAGAATGGTAGAATGAAAGAATGACATAACATTAGATTTATATAATAATAGAATGTTAGGATTAAATAATGATACTATAATAGAATGACAGAATGAAAAAATGAAAGAATAATAAAATTGTAGAATATCAAACTTATAGAATAATCTAGAAGTTATTATAAAATGACAGACTAATAGAATAATAAAATGATATAATGAAAGAATGATATAGTAATAGAATTGTAGAATAATAGAATGATAGAATTATAGAATAGAAGAGTGATAGAATAATTAAATTGTAGAATAATAGATATATAGAATGATTGAATAAAAGATTTATAAAATTATAGAATTATAGTTGTATAGAATGGTAGTATAATAGATTTAATTAATAATAGAATGATAGAATTATAAATGGATAGAATGAAAGAATAATAGAATTGTAGTATGATAGAATGAAACAATGATAGAATAAAACATTTATATGATAATAGAATGATAAAATTAAGCTGATCTAATGAATCAGAAAATCTGATGCAAACAAGTTTAAAGTATTGTAAAAGCTTTTAAGCTCATCTTTCTGCAAGTATGTTTGTATCATTGCCAACGCGCATTGAATATGATGAATGTATTGTTCCTGACTGTTTGAAATAATAATAATCATAAGATCTATTTGAATGTCAGATACTTTGTTCATCCGCATATCATTTGTCATTTGCAGCTATTGTTAAAAGTGGGTATCAGAGCCGATGATGTGTTTGTCTATTGTTATCGTTGTTGTCTACGCATAATGACTCACTAGGTGTTAATTTATTCATTTGTATTGCTCCTTATATTGCTCCCCGTACTGCTCATACAAATCAGAGTTCTATTGTAAGTCCTCTTCATGTAAGTCCCATCTTTGCTTGTTGCATTTAGGGCAGATTTGAGGTAGTAATCTTGTATTTCAAGAGCGGGCTCGAGCATAGCTTTGAGCACAGAAATGGATAGACCAAGCACTTCTAGATTGAGTATGGAAGGCATCAACTAGACAGCAGATCGCAACACAGAAGTTAAGTTTACAAACTTCTTTGCTGATAATGAAAGTTCATTTTGTACCCCTGAATCTAGTAGTAATATTTTAGATGAAGTATCTTCTAGTCAGTTTGATAATAAGAAATTTCGTGTACCTAAGATTAAACCTTCTGAGATCTATAGAGATGTTCCCAATAGTCTAGTAGATATGTTTAGTAAAAATAAAGGTTTAAAAAATTGGTTTGGATATAAGACCTCTCAACGATGTCATGTAGCTACCCTTCAACACGTAGTTACAGGTGGTAACAAAGGCAAGCTGAGAATATTCTCAAATGCCCAAGTTCATAAATTCTAGAAGGAAGCCATAGCCAGTCCAGATAATCCTCAATTTATGCATCTGTCCTATGTTAGGATAGGTATCTGTGGACACTATAGAAAAGGCTTACCTATCATCATTATGATGATGTTGAAAGATGCAAGATTCTACAAGTTGTCTCATTCCTTGTTAGGTGCTGCATGTGACTCCATGTCTAAAGGGTCACTTTATTTAGATTGCATATTAGATTTCCCTATCAGTTTAAAAGATGGTAATCTTCGAGATGTTCTCAAATACAACTTTAAGACCATGAACCTTCACATGAAAAAACAATTCGTAGACCATTCCCTCACCTTTCTGGTTCATTATAGATTGTATAACAAAGTCTTACCACTGATGATAAATCCCAGAAAAGCTCAAGGTTTAGAAGGTCTGTCTACCATTTGGAAATCTACTAGTGGCAGCACATAGTTAACTACACCAAAGATAGTCCATCATAAAGATATCAGGTTACCAGAAGAATGGGCATTAGATCTTTGGGATCAAGGTGAACAACCTGAAGAAGAAAAATAACCACAATTGAGAGGCATCTCAATTGAAGAATTAGATGATCATGTAGTAATCAGATTCTCATCCGGTAACCAACCTGCTTTACGTAGTGGTCCTTCCATGAGAACAGAAAGAATTTTTAACTATAACCAACCTGGTCCATCTAGGATTCCGTTACTGCGCACTCAGAGCACAAGGTTACAACCCACTAAGGGTTTTGAAGAATTATTTAAAATTCCCTCTGTAGCTAAGCCTAGTAGTTTTACAGCCTTAGCCACACTTGCTAGTTCTTCTTGCTCCCATAAAAAGTTTTCTGAATCAGATAATGGGTTGTACATATGTGAAGACTACTCTTTTGTTTTCAATCCTCCCAGAACTGGCCATTTCTGAATGATGTCATCCAAGCGAGCTATCATGCCTGAATAGGATATTACTGAAACCAATGAAAAGGTAATAACCACTCCTGCAGGTCCTTGCCCAGTACCTGGTACTATTCCACCCTTTAAGGATTTCATTCTTTTTGACACTACCGGTACCTACAGAGCTGATTTCTGGCCCTTGCATTTATTTCCTATTGAAAATTCCCAAGGAACCAGTCAAAGCAAATTGTTCAACTGGTCTAACCTGCGTCTAAGGAAATCTCTACTACTTGCTAAGGATAGAAAGATCTGGCATAAGATCTAAGCAGTCAAGGCTTCAAAGGCACGTCTCAGTGCTCAAGAGAATTTTTATTCTCTCATTTCCACTCTTGAATGCTTGGAAAAGCGTCTCACTGATCAGTGGATGGCCTCTGTTAACAAAGACCTTCAAGAACTCAAAACCCAGTACAATGAGTTCAAAATTCAAGCTGAAACTTGGTGGGTTACTCAACAGCTATCTTTAGATCAATAGAGAGAACTTCTGCAAAAGGTCAGAAGTGAAGTAAAATTAGATTGTGATGTGCTTGCTTCACAAATGAATACTACAAATATTCATACAAAGCATAATGGACAAAGAATAGATGAAGTCTTTGATGAAGTTCATTCTATTGCACAGTCACAACTTCTAATAGGAGATTCCATAAGAGAGGAATCTGTAACAATACAGTCTGAACTACATCAAGAATCCATGACTATTCAGTTTGTGGTTCAAACAGTTCGCCAGCAGCCGACTGTAAAACAATGAATTTCTCTTCCATTGCTAAGGGATATTTATAGGCTCAGTATGAAGGACCTAATCTATCTACCGAGGTTAGAAAGCCTGTAATTGAGAAAGTTTATGATCCCTCTACAGGGAATCTAAGAGAAACCACTCAAGAGGAATAAGCAAAAGGAAAGTTTCAGATGGCTCGTGGTAATGGTTCCAATCCCAATGGATCTAATCCCATTGATCCATTTAAGAATATTCAAACCCTGAAAGCAGATACACCTCCCCTTGTAAATTTTGATAATTTTGAGGCTATAGAAAATACAAGAGGAATAGATGCCATGTGAGCCTGGATAACTAATTATTTATCCACTAATGCTAATGCTAATGAATCTCAAGTGATCAAGCAGGCTCTCAATGCTATGACAGGTGTTGCACGAAGTGTCTGGGATAGATTGGATGACACTTTCAGAGAAAGCCTAATAGGCAGAGGTACAGATCAAGTCTTTGCACAGTTCACACGCCCGCCTTGAACACCTGAAAGAAATACACACTTATGCTACATGAAACAGGAACATTTTTTTTTAAAAAATGTTTAAGATAACAAAGTAATGTTAACATAACTATTTACACCATTACACTTACAACATGCTCTCCAAGGTTTCAAGGCTACATTACTTAACAAACCAACTAACATAAATTAACATTCATCAGTAACTAATTCAAATCCAATGCACAATAACTAATTCATATACATTGCATATCGTCAAATAATACAATCTACATGATCAAATACATAACTGAAATGTTCTCCTTATATGAAAGTACATCATTACATCATTACATTATCATTTCCAGACTACATCAGAATTACATACATTATGATTGAGCTGTTACACAAATCTGGTACAAGATTATACACATACATCTTCATCAACTGGTACAAGTACATTTGTCTAAAAACTGGAATAAATCTTTTCTGCATATGAACTTCAACAAGAATAACCAATGGATAATAAAGCTCTTCCACCTAACCATGTGGAACCCTAAGGTCCACCCCCTGAGCTAGGAGTTAACATGAGGTCCCAAACAATAACAGTCAGGTAGACAAAAGACAACAAGAACAAAAGACAACCAAACGCCAATACAACACATGGCAATAACATAAACAACACAACACAACTTAACTTCCAGAGGTGAAACATAACGTAAGTGGAGAGACCAAACAAGGAATGCTAGGTTGTAGTAGGGAGAGTGTCATCGCACGGTCCTAGCATGGGTTATCCTGACAACCTCTCACTAGGCACCGGCCCCCATCTATGGTTATCCTGACAGCCTCTCACTAGGCGCCGGCCCCATAGGGTGACACATGCGGAATCGACCTTCCTTTTGTGAGGACAAGGAAGTCAATCATGCCAACCAGGCCTTCTCTACCCATCCTTAGTCTATACAAGCACTATAGGCCATGGGAGAGGAATCCATTAATCTTGTTTAGTGTGAAATCTACCCTTAACCCCGTAGTTCATTTTAGGTTATCACTTGATTAATCTACTTTCAACGGGTTATTCTGACTGCCACTTTGGGCGTCAGCCCCACGTTGAAAGCCACTCTCCTTCCTAACACCTAGTAAACCCTAACCACCATACAAGGCATTATAGCAATACACATACGTGTTCATTGCAAGGCATAAACCCTCTTGCATTACAAACAGAATCATAACACCAATTGTTATCCATTTCCTATCACATTACAACATTTTACACTTTTACAGATACCAGGTCTCTCCAGACAACAATTACGACAAAACGGATACAAGATAGTCACAACTGGTTAAATATCTCATCCAGAGAATATTATATCACAAAACACTTAATCAACTTAGTCAATACTCCATTATACTTCATACTAAATTTGAATCACGTAATCGTTATAACGTCACAAATACAAAAAACATCCATCCACACTACGACAAACTAAGCCTCTGGAATTTTGAGTTCGACCACTCTCAATTCGACTCTTTATGACAATAAAAATACTTAACTCACACAGTACAATTCAGATTCTAGAAATTAAACACTAAAATTCCTTCTTGGCTCATCATAAATAAGTTTGTAATGAAATCAACAATGGATTACATTATCTCTATAAATCAAACTAATTGATTTCACAATAAATACAATAATTATACTAATACATTACAATTAAATTATCTAAATATTCTACATTTGTTTCTAAAGATAGATTATAAAACACAAGTATAAAATTTTTTACACTGATTAACTTACCTTTCCAACATTGGATTAAGTACTAAAATAATACCTTATAACTATACGGCAATACAACGAGGACAAAGGTCTAACCATCAACAATGAACATCAATGTTTTCGTTTTCCTCTAAGTTCTACCCTAAGACGGTCCTTCAAATATTCTTGACCTCAATCAGATAACAGTTTAATATGCTTGGATTTCTTCATCATAACGATGTCTCTAAAATGTTTTAATCAAAGATGATTTAAATCTGTCTAAGAAGAAGATCGGGACTGGTCATTCTCACGCCGTCAAAACTTGATAGATGTATCAACTATGTTCATTCCCAAGGCATTACAGTTTTCTGGTAAATGCTTCTACTATATCTGTTTCAAGTGTAATAACCTATTGAATTGCAAGCACTTATCGCAGAGATGGTGTGAAATTGTTAATGACCACTTAACCATTGAAATGGATGATATTAGTTTAGTCTAATAACTTCTGGTAGCGTCCATCTAACTCCTTCAAACTTGCAATTGATATAATTGGCGGTAACACTTCAATAGTTTTCTTTCTATCACAATATTTTTCACGAAAGTCAATGGTCACAGAAAATAAAGGCAATAGGTTTGACGAAGGTTCCAAGGATGTTCTTTGAGATCCCGACACCTTAATAATGCTTCCAAGTAATATCAAAACCACAACTCCTAAACAGAGAACAACTCCTAAATGGGATCACATGGAAATATGAAATTATGGATTAACTAATTACTTGCTGACGTTGTGGATAGTTGAATGCCCAACAATAGCCTATATGTCAAGTGACAATGAGAGTAGAGGATTATGTCTTGAAATGTATAGTGGTTTCCAAGGTTTCCTTATAAATGGCATCGTAAATGCAAAAGATAAAGTTAAACCTCAAGAATATGGAGATAGCTATTAGATCTACCATATGACTTAAAAGCAATAATCCAAGATGGCACCACAGACTTCTTGAGACACTCATGGCACAACAAGGCCTTAGAGCATAATGTGGATGAGATATTCCATAATAAGATTCCAGAATACAATCTAAGACTCTAAGGTTATGAAATGTTCACTGTGTATGAGGAACAATATGCTAAACTCCACTAAGGGTGCGATCTGCATGGGTAAATCCTCCACAGTTTACTGAGATGCTTAATGGCTTTAAGGAGAATAACGTATACCACTGCAGACAGACATCACAAAAAACATACAGCTCGGTGAATAAGCCTACATGTACAGACTGCCATTTTCATGTATGTTTTTATTGCTAAATGCTCAGTACCATACAAATTAGAAATCAAAACATCCGACACCATTTTGCTGCTCAATTACAAATATTGAGATTGCTTACAACAGCAAAAGAGAAGGGAAAATAACCTCCACTGACTGCATACCAAACTAAACCATCTGTATCCATATTCCATCAAAAACCTCAATCTAACTCGGTCTCCATATGAGATGCATCTGCACTAGGCTCTGATTTAAAGGACTCATCTTAATTCTAGGTATTTATAATGCTTGGATTGTGGATGGCTTCTAGTCTATCTACTGCGTGGTGGGGATGGCCAATACTGGACCAAGTGTGCACTGAAGGGAACCTACATTCAATTTGACTTACACATTTTGTCACAGCAGACCTATATTCACTGCTATAAAAGGCTTTGCCATTAGCATACTGTTAAATTCAGTAAGAATATAATGATGGCAAACAAGTCTTCAAGCATACATTATATCAATCCTTCCAAATCACAGATCAGATCCACCTGATAGATCAAAACCGCAACAGTTGGGATCAAGCCCACGATACTCAAAATTGATCTGCAATGTTTTCTGTGCAAATTCAGAATCTTAGATAGTCATTCTACCCAGGCAATTATATTTTGACAATGGCAAATCAATGCTGTGGGTTGGAAAACCTGGATAGAAAGAAACCCTTGGTCATATTTTGGACCATCTCTAACTTGACACCATGAGGCTTCCAAGTAGCTTGCACCCAGCTCATAAGCCTGGTTCTAGACAGGATAGGTCTAACAAAAATAAGCAGTAAGGGTATAGTGTTCAATTCATGCACAAGCTTTATAAAATCCAAACAATTCTAAAACAACATAAGGTAAAGACTGTTCAGAGGGAGATTCATTCCCTTGTGGAACACCATTGGAATGAATTTGTGAGGTCTCTTGGGAGCCATGGTCATCAGAAACTCCAGCAGAAACAACATCAACTGATGCATGCATGATCTAGGTGGCCATTATAAATTAAAAAACACATTGGCCAAAGGGTGAAGGACATAATCAAATCATGAACTGGTCTGCAAGGATTATTTGATTGTTATGATTTAAAACTTCTGAATATTAAGTCATCGATGCATATATCTATGCAGTTGTTTTCGATATCATCCTTATATATGAAAGAAAGGGCAACTAAAAGAAGATGGTAAAGTAAAAACTTCCCAACCTCACCAAATATCTGGCTGACTTCAGGACATGTAACAAAGTCTTCTAAACTCTCAACTACATCTCAGTTCATATAAAAACCGGCATTAGGATTCTTTAAAACTCCACCCATGTACTCTGCTACTATAATCGATCCTCGCCTAAACCAATGAAGATCTGTATATGCAGTTTCATCCACAAAATTCCTAAACTTCGATGCTTCCTCTTCTGAAAGTTTAAGTTCTGTGATGAGCTTCCATGCATGTGCTATTTTTCTTAGAGTCTTTTGAAACAGTTCTTGGCGACCCAGCCTTGGCCTGTCATCTTTGAAAAACTTAGGATCAGTGGCAACGAGCTTTGACATGCGATCTGAGAATTCAAAACATGTTGAGAGCCTGCCCACACAATCTTGAGAACATCGACGTCAAATTGCGCCTTCTTTCTCTCGTGCGCCAACTGATCCACTCCACCCATTTTCACCGCAATCAAGATAGCCCTTGCCTTAATAGAGCACAAACCTGCGAGATGATTTTGATTTCTTTCGTTCTGCTACGGGAGCTATTTATAAAGGAAAGACAAACCGATCGCAGTGGGTGGATAATAAATTTGCCTATAGATTATAGCAGTTTCTATTGGCAGAATAATAATGAATGAAAAACCAAGATTTTCTGGTAGTATAGGTAGATTTACTTAATCACACCATAGAAGCTCTCTGAGAATCTTTCAGACGACCAGAAATGGTGTTATCGAATTCTCTATTTTGGGGGTTTTCTGCAAGGGCAGCGTTTACATTAAGATACCTATTAAATCTGCTATGGTTGTTCTAGCCACTTCATAAAGGCATTACTCAGACCAATACAAGAATGCAAATGCCCGTTTAAGAAAGCTATTTCTATTTTAAATGTTGGATGCTAGGTTTTGGTGATGGTCCAATTCAGTTTATGTGGCCTTAAAGACAGACGTCTCTGCAGATTATGATTTGGTCATCTTTCAGCTAATGAAAACAGTGGTAAATTCTGATTAAAATTCCAGATCTCATAGCATAACAAACACGACTCCTTCAACATGATCAGAGAGTATGAAAGATCGGAGGAATCAATTCTTTCTAGTCTAAAAGAGCACTAGGTCTACAACATTACCGCAACCAGTAATAAAAACTAATGATAAACCATTTAGTGGAAATGTTAAGATATATATCTCAGATTAAACATCAGAGGGATACAGAAAACAACTTAATTGCAAACTAAAATATCTCTTGAAGCAAAAATTCAACTAAAACAATCCTTTTAGAAACAAGGAAACGATCAACACCCCCAGATTCAGAGGGAAGGAATTATGCGTTCAGTGGAACCTAGCTTTGATTATCGAATCGCCGAGTCCGTTTCAATTGCTGAAGTTCCACGCTTCTTTTCCCAGCCTTCTACTCTCTTCTTCTACCTGCAATGCCGTCCTCTTTGCCTCTACAAGCTTTTCTTTTATAACACAGTCTCTCTCATCTACCAAGGACTCGGCACGCGATCCCGTGCATCTCCCTTCTAAAAAATATACTTTTATTTAATTTAATGATCCCAAGAGGTTACTCTTTTTTAAATATTAACACACAATTCTGACAACATTTAATTATTTTATAGCCGACCAAGCATATTTTATTTAATAAAGTTATAACATTACAACAATCCATAATTGTACAACTATATATTAATTTATTTTATTAATTTAGTTGTAAATCACTAATTACAACATAACTTACAACTATTTTATTTATTTAAATATTTATTGTAAATAATATTATATTAAATAATACAAAATATCTTACAATCTTTATTTAACAACTATACTTCTAATAAAATAATAATTTATTTACAACAATAATTAACAACTATTGACATTATACTCAATATTATCTTTTATAAATATATTTAATTATAAACATTATAATTTTCGTAATATGATTCTAATTAAAGCACAATGACACCTTACACACTTAGACACTTTCTAACCTAGTTAGACTCCAAGGTGCACTATTACTTGTCCGCAAATCATGATCGAATGATAGACAACGACCAAAAGGATAAACTGACAACCAGACAACACTGACATGGGACCTCACATTAACTCCAAACAACTAATCCATTGGTGAAGGCATGCTCAGACCTGTAATCAGGTGGAGTCGATGCCTAGTACCTGCATTCCTGCAACAACGCATGGTTAAGCATAACAATATATATATATATCCACATGTAGTCCTGTAGTGAATGGAAATCGCAGTGGTGTAGGGTACTCGAGAGCGAGTAATACAACACTGTTCCATTCACGTTTATGTATAAACATGTAACTAGATTGAGCAAGATTTCTGATTACTAGTCAACAACATAAAACATTTAATCCTCTTACAATCCAATATTGCAATTGACATCAAAACATCTGTAACATCTAGTTTATTTATCAAATTCTAAAGCATAAAACAACCTATTCCAACATCAATATCTGTTATCATCACAATTAGGTCCATAATAAAGTAAAAAGATAACAAGAGATCCATCATCTACGGTCTAAGACACTATCATAGAGTCTAAGCAAACATCAATCTGATAGACGACGAGATGAGGGGCACTACATCCTCCCCCCTATTATCAGGCTTACTCCTGGAAGCCTACGAACAAATATGGATATAGCTCTTGCATTTGGGATGCATCCTTCCAGGTAGCTGAAGTCTCATCACTACACGATGGGCATCCAACCCATCCATCCCAACACTATGTCATAGGATCCTAGTGGTATAATGCAAAGATCCGCTGTGGTAGATAAGGGACCTATCTTTAACTCACAACCATACACAAAAGAGTCCACTGTTACCGTAGATCTAGAGGCTAATTCCACTTGCCACTTAACATCTTTAGGTTGCTAGGCGAGGACTACGAATGGATATATTCTTCAGAGTTTAAACAACTAGTATAGCTTGATGGACTAATTTAAATCCCAAAGTACCCAGTGTTAGAAAACCAGGGTCTGATACCAGATGTAACGCCCGCCTTGGACACCTTAAAGAAATACACACTTATGCTACATGAAACAGGAACATTTTTTTTTAAAAAAATGTTTAAGATAACAAAGTAATGTTAACATAACTATTTACACCATTACACTTACGACATGCTCTCCAAGGTTTCAAGGCTGCATTACTTAACAAACCAACTAACATAAATTAACATTCATCAGTAACTGATTCGAATCTAATGCACAATAACTAATTCATATTCATTGCATATCGTCAAATAATACAATCTACATGATCAAATACATAACTGAAATGTTCTCCTTATATGAAAGTACATCATTACATCATTACATTATCATTTCCAGACTACATCAGAATTACATACATTATGATTGAGCTGTTACACAAATCTGGTACAAGATTATACACATACATCTTCATCAACTGGTACAAGTACATTTATCTGAAAACTGGAATAAATCTTTTCTGCATATGAACTTCGACAAGAATAACCAATGGATAATAAAGCTCTTCCACCCGACCATGTGGAACCCTAAGGTCCACCCCCCGAGCTAGGAGTTAACATGAGGTCCCAAACAATAATAGTCAGGTAGACAAAAGACAACAAGAACAAAAGACAACCAAACGCCAATACAACACATGGCAATAACATAAACAACACAACACAACTTAACTTCCAGAGGTGAAACATAACGTAAGTGGAGAGACCAAACAAGGAATGCTAGGTTGTAGTAGGGAGAGTGTCATCGCACGGTCCTAGCATGGGTTATCCTGACAGCCTCTCACTAGGTGCCGGCCCCCATCTATGGTTATCCTGACAGTCTCTCACTAGGCGCCGGCCCCATAGGGTGACACATGCGGAATCGACCTTCCTTTCGTAAGGACAAGGAAGTCAATCATGCCAACCAGGCCTTCTCTACCCATCCTTAGTCTATACAAGCACTATAGGCCATGGGAGAGGAATCCATTAATCTTGTTTAGTGTGAAATCTACCCTTAACCCCCTAGTTCATTTTAGGTTATCACTTGATTAATCTACTTTCAACGGGTTATCCTAACTACCACTTTGGGCGTCGGCCCCACGTTGAAAGCCACTCTCCTTCCTAACACCTAGTAAACCCTAACCACCATACAAGGCATTATAGTGAACACGTATAAGGCATAAACCCTCTTGCATTACAAACAGAATCATAACACCAATTGTTATCCATTTCCTATCACATTACAACATTTTACATTTTTATAGATACCAGGTCTCTCCAGACAACAATTATGACAAAACGGATACAAGATAGTCACAACTGGTTAAATATCTCATCCAGAGAATATTATATCACAAAACACTTAATCAACTTAGTCAATACTCCATTATACTTCATACTAAATTTGAATCACATAATCGTTATAATGTCACAAATACAAAAAACATCCATCCACACTATGACAAACTAAGCCTCTGGAATTTTGAGTTTGACCACTCTCAATTCGACTCTTTACGACAATAGAAATACTTAACTCACACAGTACAATTCAGATTCTAGAAATTAAACACTAAAATTCCTTCTTGGCTCATCATAAATGAGTTTGTAATGAAATCAACAATGGATTACATTATCTCTATAAATCAAACTAATTGATTTCACAATAAATACAACAATTATACCAATACATTACAATTAAATTATCTAAATATTCTACATTTGTTTCTAAAGATAGATTATAAAACACAAGTATAAAAAATTTTACACTGATTAACTTACCTTTCCAACATTGGATTAAGTGCTAAAATAATACCTTATAACTATACGGCAATACAACAAGGACAAAGATCCAACCATCAACAATGAACATCAATGTTTTTGTTTTCCTCTAAGTTCTACCCTAAGACGGTCCTTCAAATATTCTTGACCTCAATCAGATAACAGTTTAATATGCTTGGATTTCTTCGTCATAACGATGTCTCTGAAATGTTTTAATCAAAGATGATTTAAATCTCTCTAAGAAGAAGATCGGGATTGGTCATTCTCACGCCGTCAAAACTTGATAGATGTATCAACTATGTTCGTTCCCAAGGCATTACAGTTTTCTGGTAAATGCTTCTACTATATCTATTTCAAGTGTAATAACCTATTGAATTGCAAGCACTGATCGCAGAGATGGTGTGAAATTGTTAATGACTGCTTAACCATTGAAATGGATGATATTAGTTTAGTCTAATAACTTCTGGTAGCATCCATCTAACTCCTTCAAACTTGCAATTGATATAATTGGCGGTAACACTTCAATAGTTTTCTTTCTATCACAATATTTTTCACGAAAGTCAATGGTCACAGAAAACAAAGGCAATAGGTTTGACGAAGGTTCCAAGGATGTTCTTTGAGATCCCGACACCTTAATAATGCTTCCAAGTAATATCAAAACCACAACTCCTAAACAGAGAACAACTCCTAAATGGGATCACATGGAAATATGAAATTATGGATTAACTAATTACTTGCTGACGTTGTGGACAGCTGAATGCCCAACAATAGCCTATATGTCGAGTGACAATGAGAGTAGAGGATTATGTCTTGAAATGTATAGTGGTTTCCAAGGTTTCCTTATAAATGGCACCCTAAATGCAAAAGATAAAGTTAAACCTCAAGAATATGGAGATAGCTATTACATCTACCATATGACTTAAAAGCAATAATCCATGATGGCACCACAGACTTCTTGAGACACTCATGGCACCACGAGGCCTTAGAGCATAATGTGGATGAGATATTCCATAATAAGATTGCAGAATACAATCTGAGACTCTAAGGTTATGAAATGTTCACTGTGTATGAGGAACAAGATGCTAAACTCCACTAAGGGTGCGATCTGCATGGGTAAATCCTCCACAGTTTACTGAGATGCTTAATGGCTTTAAGGAGAATAACGTATACCACTGCAGACAGACATCACACAAAACATATAGCTCGGTGAATAAGCCTACATGTACAGACTACCATTTTCATGTATGTTTTTATTGCTAAATGCTTAGTACCATACAAATTAGAAATCAAAACATCCGACACCATTTTGCTGCTCAATTACAAATATTGAGATTGCTTACAATAGCAAAAGAGAAGAGAAAATAACCTCCACTGACTGCATACCAAACTGAACCATCTGTATCCATATTCCATCAAAAACCTCAATCTAACTCAGTCTCCATATGAGATGCATCTGCACTAGGCTCTAATTTAAAGGACTCATCTTATTCTAGGTATTTCTAATGCTTGGATTATGGATGGCTTCTAGTCTATTTGCTGCGTGGTGGGGATGGCCAATACTGGACCAAGTGTGCACTAAAGGGTACCTACATTCAATTTGACTTACACATTTTGTCACAGCAGACCTATATTCACTACTATAAAAGGCTTTGCCATTAGCATACTGTTAAATTCAGTAAGAATATAATGATGGCAAACAAGTCTTCAAGCATACATTATATCAATCCTTCCAAATCACAGATCAGATCCACATGATAGATCAAAACCGCAACAGTTGGGATCAAGCCCACGATACTCAAAATTGATCTGCAATGTTTTCTGTGCGAATTCAGAATCTTAGATAGTCATTCTACCCAGGCAATTATATTTTGACAATGGCAAATCAATGCTATGGGTTGGAAAACCTGGATAGAAAGAAACCCTTGGTCATATTTTGGACCATCTCTAACTTGACACCATGAGGCTTCCAAGTAGCTTGCACCCAGCTCATAAGCCTGGTTCTAGACAGGATAGGTCTAACAAAAATAAGCAGTAAGGGTATAGTGTTCAATTCATGCACAAGCTTTATAAAATCCAAACAATTCTAAAACAACATAAGGTAAAGACTGTTCAGAGGGAGATTCATTCCCTTGTGGAACACCATTGGAATGAATTTGTGAGGTCTCTTGGGAGCCATGGTCATCAGAAACTCCAGCAGAAACAACATCAACTGATGCATGCGTGATCTAGGTGGCCATTATAAATTAAAAAACACATTGGCCAAAGGGTGAAGGACATAATCAAATCATGAACTGGTCTGCAAGGATTATTTGATTGTTATGATTTAAAACTTCTGAATATTAAGTCATCGATGCATATATCTGTGCAGTTGTTTCCGATATCATCCTTATATATGAAAGAAAGGGCAACTAAAAGAAGACAGTAAAGTAAAAACTTACCAACCTCACCAAATATCTGGCTGACTTCAGGACATGTAACAAAGTCTTCTAAAGTCTCAAATACATCTCAGTTCATATAAAAACTGGCATTAGGATTCGTTAAAACTCCACCCATGTACTCTGCTACTGTAATCGATCCTCCCCTAAACCAATGAAGATCTGTATATGCAGTTTCATCCACAAAATTCCTAAACTTCGATGCTTCGTCTTCTGAAAGTTTAAGTTCTGTGATGAGCTTCCATGCATGTTCCTTTTTTCTTAGGGTCTTTTGAAACACTTCTTGGTGACCCAGCCTTGGCCTGTCATCTTTGAAAAACTTAGGATCGGCGGCAACGAGATTTGACATGCGATCTGAGACTTCAAAAGCATGTTGAGACCCTGCCCACACAATCTTGAGAACATCGACATCAAATTGCGCCTTCTTTCTCTTGTGTGCCAACTGATCCACTCCACCCATTTTCACCGCAATCAAGATAGCCCTTGCCTTAACAGAGCACAAACCTGCGAGATGATTTTGATTTCTTTCATTCTGCTACGGGAGCTATTTATAAAGGAAAGACAAACCGATCGCAGTGGGTGGATAATAAATTTGCCTATAGATTATAGCAGTTTCTATTGGCAGAATAATAATGAATGAAAAACCAAGATTTTATGGTAGTATAGGTAGATTTACTTAATTACACCATAGAAGCTCTCTGAAAATCTTTCAGATGACCAGAAATGGTGTTATCGAATTCTCTGTTTTGGGGGTTTTCTACAAGGGCGGCGTTTACATTAAGATACCTATTAAATCTACTATGGTTGTTCTAGCCACTTCATAAAGGCATTACTCAGACCAATACAAGAATGCAAATGCCCGTTTAAGAAAGCTATTTCTATTTTAAATGCTGGAAGCTAGGTTTTGGTGACGGTCCAATTCAGTTTATGTGGCCTTAAAGACAGACGTCTCTGCAGATTATGATTTGGTCATCTTTCAGCTAATGAAAACAGTGGTAAATTCTGATTAAAATTCCAGATCTCATAGCATAACAAACATGACTCCTTCAACATGATCAGAGAGTATGAAAGATCAGAGGAATCAATTCTTTCTAGTCCAAAAGAGCACTAGGTCTACAACATTACCGCAACCAGTAATAAAAACTAATGATAAACCATTAGTGGAAATGTTAAGATATATATCTCAGATTAAACATCAAAGGGATACAGAAAACAACTTAATTGCAAACTAAAATATCTCTTGAAGCAGAAATTCAACTAAAACAATCCTTTTAGAAACAAGGAAACGATCAACACCCATAGATTCAGAGGGAAGGAATTATGCGTTCAGTGGAACCTGGCTTTGATTATCGAATCACCGAGTCCATTTCAATTGCTGAAGTTCCACGCTTCTTTTCCCAGCCTTCTACTCTCTTCTTCTACCTGCAATGCCATTCTGTTTGCCTCTACAAGCTTTTCTTTTATAACACAGTCTCTCTCATCTACCAAGGACTTGGCACATGATCCCGTGCATCTCCCTTCTTAAAAATATACTTTTATTTAATTTAATGATCCCAAGAGGTTACTCTTTTTTAAATATTAACACACAATTCTGACAACATTTAATTATTTTATAGCTAACCAAGCATATTTTATTTAATAAAGTTATAACATTACAACAATCCATAATTGTACAACTATATATTAATTTATTTTATTAATTTAGTTGTAAATCACTAATTACAACATAACTTACAACTATTTTATTTATTTAAATATTTATTGTAAATAATATTATATTAAATAATACAAAATTTCTTACAATCTTTATTTAACAACTATACTTCTAATAAAATAATAATTTATTTACAACAATAATTAACAACTATCGACATTATACTCAATATTATCTTTTATAAATATATTTAATTATCAACATTATAATTTCCGTAATATGATTCTAATTAAAGCACAACGACACCTTACACACTTAGACACTTTCTAACCTAGTTAGACTCCAAGGTGCAATATTACTTGTCCGTAAATCATGATCGAATGACAGACAACGACCAAAAGGATAAACTGACAACCAGACAACACTGACATGGGACCTCACGTTAACTCCAAACAACTAATCCATTGGTGAAGGCACGCTCAAACCTGTAATCAGGTGGAGTCGATGCCTAGTACCTGCATTCCTGCAACAACGCACAGTTAAGCATAACAATATATATATATCCACATGCAGTCCTGTAGTGAATGGAAATCGCAGTGGTGTAGGGTACTCGAGAGCAAGTAATACAACACTGTTCCATTCATGTTTATGTATAAACATGTAACTAGATTGAGCAAGATTTTTGATTACTAGTCAACAACATAAAACATTTAATCCTCTTACAATCCAATATTGCAATTGACATCAAAACATCTGTAACATCTAGTTTATTTATCAAATTCTAAAACATAAAATAACCTATTCCAACATCAATATCTGTTATCATCACAATTAGGTCCATAATAAAGTAACAAGATAACAAGAGATCCATCATCTACGGTCTAAGACACTATCATAGAGTCTAAGCAAACATCAATCTGATAGGTGATGAGATGAAGGGCACTACACTTCTATTCGTAGGAAAAATAGATACCAAAGAAAAGTTGGCCTACAACAAGTTCATAAAAGGTAAATGTAAAGATCTCAAATATTTCAAGAAATATTGTGAGGTTCAATATCAGAATTTCTATCAGTCAGGACATGAACAAAATCATGATTTTATGTTCACAACTTTTCTAAAAAGCTTTGGAAATGTGATAGGAGAATTCT
The DNA here is from genome assembly GCA_027924645.1 of Cunninghamia lanceolata. Taxonomy (NCBI): domain Eukaryota; kingdom Viridiplantae; phylum Streptophyta; class Pinopsida; order Cupressales; family Cupressaceae; genus Cunninghamia; species Cunninghamia lanceolata. The sequence continues at coordinate 9,251,717 of BSBN01000837.1, read as the reverse complement.
ATCACAAAAAAGTTCTAGAAAATCTGGTAACAGATAACATAGAAATGAAAGAGGTAACCTTTCCTCAGTTAGTTCAATTCCTTACACAGATCAATGAAGAGATGTGTGAAGAAGGAAAAGAAAAAAAGGAAATAAAAAAGGTACAACCTCTACTGTCCTCTTCTGTTTGCTACCAGATAATGCCTTCAAACCAGTTTCCAAAGAAAGGCAATTCTTCTTGTTATGATTGTGATAAGCCAGAAGAAAGGATATTTTAGAAAAAGGGATAAGAAAAGAAAAGGTTCCAAAAAATGGAAACCTACCTGCTATATTTGCAAGGGTGAGCACTTTGCAAACAAATGTCCAGACAGACACAAGAAAAAGGGAAAAGGTAAAGTTCGTGTTGCCTGAGAAGTAGGTGTTGAAGATGATGAATTTGAATTCATTAACAACTATCCCTTAGACTCAGACGATATCATTCTATCCAGCACTGATACAGAGACAGAATCAGAATCTGAAGAATATCCATCAGCAACAGAGCAAGCTCAAGTAAATCTGATGACAAAGGAAGTTCAATCTTTTGATGAAGATTCGGAAGTCTCCTTCTTCTGTAGAATGCTACGAAGGGACACCCGTACAGAATTGGACAAGGTAATTGAAGATATTGTCCAAACTGAATCTTCACTCCATGAAATGGACATGGGTCAAGAAACATGGAAAAAGTTGACCAATAAGTTGGAAGAACTTAAAGTAAGAAAGTGTTTTCTGCTTCAATAGGAAGCAAGGCCTCCTAAACTTCTAGTTCAGAGATCTCCTATTCTCCAATATGGTTTATCTGTCTCTCCAATAGAAATTCCAAAACAACATGGCTATAAACCATTACAAAGGAGAGAACCTTGGCCTCCAGGTTCCCCTGTACAAAGACCTTTAGGATCCCTTGATCAAAGATCTATCAATGACACTCCTTCTCTAGGAAGTATGGCTAGAAGAATATGGAGAAGAAATTGAAAAGCCTTTCTTGAAAAGGTCATTACTCAAGATCAGGCAGAAACCACAGAAATCGATGATGAAGAAAATTTCTATCTCACAGAAGAAATGGAAAAGGTCCCTGAACTTGATAAGTTTGTCAACTAGTTCAATTTAGTTGGAACCTTATAGTTGCCTAGTCAAACATCCTTTCAGGAAGAACAATTGTATTGTGAAGAAAAGCCGTACAGTCCTCTCATCCATCAAGCTGTCAAAGAACAAGTTGAACCAAGAGCCACTTTTGAAGAAGGTTCTAGCAGTCAACAGATGAAAACCTACAAGCGCAGTGCCAAGACAATTACTTCATGTCCAGGAATAATCCTGACAATCCACTTTCCAGGTATAATGGCATACCCATTAGCATTTTTAATTGATACTGGAGTAGACCTAAACATTGCCAGGTATAATGCTTTACCCAAAGATGCATGGATAGAAGGAACTACAGGTATTACTTTTCATAATTTTGAAAAGGAAAATAGTTCTGCCATCTGTGAAGCTCCTGTTCAAATTGGATTTGATGGTTTTATGGATAAACTAACTTTTTTCCAATATGAAGTAGATGGATATGATGGTGTCATTGGAAGCAATGCAATCAAACAATGGGAACCATTCACCATTGATTATGATTTCATTATAATTCAGAATAGATATCAGCTTCCCCAGCTTTATCAAGATCTAGCTTATACATCTAAGCTACAAAAGGAAAAGAAAAAGAAACCAGTTAATGTAGTTTGGTTAGCCAAACAAATGGATGCAAGTCAAGAATCTCTAATAGAGATTAAAACTACCTTTGCTGCCACAGTACTTATAAAAGACTTGAAGAAGCAGAAAAGGAACCTGACATGTGATCTCCCTCTTAAAAGAGATCCTCAAGGTAATGAACTCATACCCAAAGCTAAGGCTAATTACTTTTTAATGAGTTCATCTAAAGCATTAACTTGTAGAACAGAAGTTGCAAAGCTTGAAAAGCTTGGCATAATTTAAACTTCTGAATCCCCATTCTCATGTCATGCAATGTATGTTCCAAAGGTTGATGAGAATGGTAAGGAATTACCTGAGAAATGGCTATTTGTAAATTATAAGCCATTAAATGACTGTCTTGTTGATAATAGACATCCTCTGCCTAGCAAAGATCATATCTGGCAGACTATTCAAGGTAGTCATGTTTATTCTAAATTTGATCTGACAAAAGGGTTTTGGCAGATTGGTCTCAAAAGTGCTGACTTTTACAAAACATCATTTTTAGTCCCACAAGGCCTTTATGAATGGATAGTCCTTCCATTTGGTATCAAAACTGCTCCCTCCATTTTTCAACAGAAAATAGATATTATTTTCTGGCCTTATGCCAAATTTATTCAGCCCTATATTGATGATATTCTTGTCTTTAGTCAGGATATGCCTCAACATCTCAATCATCTTTGCCAGTTCCTCACTATTTGCCAGCATCATGGTCTTGCTGTCAATCCCACAAAGTCTTTCTTTGCTCAAAACCATATTATTTTTATTGGCATCAAGCTTCTCTCGGGGGGGAGAATGGAGGCCCAACCACAAATCCTAAACAAAATTTCCAATCTTGCTGTCACAAATGTTAAAGAACTGTAACAATTTTTGGGTCTTGTTAATTATATTATAGGATTCTACTATAAGTTTGCTGAAGATAGAATTGAGCTAAACAAGCTTCTAGGAAAGAAGCCACCATCATGGACAATCAAACATGATGCCCTGATCGACAGGATCAAACAGAAGTGTTCTCAACTACCACCATTAAAGTTACCAGGTAATGGTTTCAAGATAGTAGAAACTGATGCAAGTGAAGGTGCCTAGGCTGGTGTTCTTAGAGAACAAAAGACAATATCTCACAACCCCAAAGACAAAGGTGAGATTGTTCGATATATCTCTGGTAGTTTCAAGAACAGTGAAATAGACTACCATAGTACGCATAAAGAAATCCTTGTTGTTGTTAATACTTTCCAAGTATTTCAGATGTTTATTGCTAACAAGAGATTTCTGCTAAAAAGTGATCTACAAAATCTACGGGGATTCTTTTGAAAAGAATCTAAGAATAAAGTTGTCAGAGGAAGACTCCTTAGGTGGGCACAGTTATTAAGTACTTATGAATTTGATTTTATTCACCTTCCTGGAGTTGAAAATATTTTTGCAGATTTCATGTCTAGAGAAGGACACACTTCAGAACCTATTCTTTCTGAAGCAAAACAAGAACCGTCTAGCATTGTTCAGATAATCTGAATAAGGGAACACCATTGGTATGAAGAAAGCTACCAAGAATGGAGTACAAATCCTTTCAAAAGAAGAAATCTCCATAATTTCAAAATGGCTAATGATTTTCTTTATGATTGATTTAAAATGTTAGTAGCCAAACAACAGTTAACATATTCAGGATTATGGACTGACACACCATTCTTCTAGTTCTTAGCTGAAGCAAAACGTATTGATCCTAATGTCAAACATATACTTACTTAAGAACTGGTGCGGGGACTTTGTTCTTCCTATCTCCTTTCTCAATCCACCAGTAGAAAGACTAGAACGATGGCTGAATAAAGAATATGGAAAGAATTTAATCAGGGATCTATTTCAAGGACCTTATCCACCTGTAGATGATCTGGAGTTTAATGGGACATTGTCCTATATGGGTTGTACCTTCAAACTCACATTCAACTCCCCTGATGAAAATCCAATCAGCAGACATCTTTGTCAAGTTTATGGTCCTGCTGGATCCTCTTCAGTCTTTGAACACTGGAATATTCCAAATAGATTATGATTTCTCCATTCTAAGAACATGCTAATCTAGATCCATACCAAGACTTACAGAATGGACAGGATGGACCAACGAAGTATTGCTCAGGAGTTTTATGGTCCATACAAGATGAAGACCATGAGTATCATCTGGAAGGAAAATGAACCAGAACCACAAGCACACCCATGATGTATTCCCCATTCTTTAACTCAAACTTGTGCTAATTGTGCGTATGATCCAATAGATGATCCTAGAGTTCCCACCTATGATGCAGTAGGGCATTTCGCTAATAATCGTGCTCCTGATTGTACACACCCACCTGGTGAATCCTATGAAGGTTGCATATTTTATGCCAGATGCATTCCAAGGGATTTTGACTCCGACCCAAGCACGAGCTAGTGGGCCAGGCTTGTTGGCCACTGAAGATATCTATCTCTTCATGTCAAAAGATAGACGTGGGCCCTTCCATGGTAAAAGGGGAACAACTTACGTGCCTCATAGTAAGCATGAGTTAACCTTCTCATGATAAAAAAGAAGTCTTGTAAAAGTAGTTTCCTTTTAGGTTTTGTCTGTCCCCTTCTTTCTCTGTTCACAAGTTATTGGGACCCACCAGAAGATGCTTATCTTCATATGGGTAACTCTTTGAAAAAGGGGTTGCAACATGTCCACTTTCTATGGATGGATTTCAAATTAGAATTCAAGAGAGAAGGTTAAAGATCTACCCACACTCCCTATAAAAGGCAAGCGAGATGCCTTCATTTCTCAACGAATTCTAGGCAAGTGAAGTCTTAGAGAGTATAGAGTCTAAGTCTTGAGTCTATTAGGAGTTTGATAAAGAAGAGTATGCTCTTCACTTTGCAGCTTTAAGCTAATATGAGTGAATCAGAAAATCTGATACAAACAAGTTTAAAGTATTGTAAAATCTTTTAAGTTCCTCTTTCTGCAAGTATGTTTGTATCATTGCCAATGCGCATTGAATATGATGAATGTATTGTTCCTAATTGTTTGAAATAATAATATTCATAAGATCTATTTGAATGTCAGATACTCTGTTCATCCGGCTATCATTTGTCATTTGCAGCTATTGTTAAAATTTATAGATTTATATAAAATAGAATGATAGAATTATAAAATGAAAGAATGAAAGAATGATATAATAGTAGAATAATAGATTAATAATCAAATGATAGAATGGAAGAATGATAGAATAATAGAATTGTAGAATGAAAGAATGATAGAATTATAGAATGGTAGAATGAAACAATGATAGAATAAAAGATTTATAGAATAATATAATGGTAGAATAATAGAATAATAGAATGAAACATTGGTAGAAAAATAGTCTTGTAGAATACTAGAATAATAAAATAATATAACAATAGAATGAATGATAGAATAATAGATTTATAAAATAAAAAAATAGAATGACTGAATGAAAGAGTGATAGAATACTATATTTGTATGATAATATAATAATACAACTATGTAATGATAGAATGAAAGAAATATAGCATAACAAAATTATAGAATAATATAATAATAAAATAACAAAATAATAGAATGAAAGAATTATTGAATGGTAGAGTGAAATAATGATTCTAATAGAATCATAGAATGATAGTTATAGAATTATAGACTGATAGAATGAAATAATGATAGAATAATAGATATATAAAATAATAGAATTATAGAATGATAGAATAATAGAATAATAGAGTAAAAGCAATTTAGAATAATAAAGTGATAGAATTACAAAATGATAGAAAAACACAAAATTTCTATTTTGAGGGCCAAGATTAAAGTTTCAAGCCCCGAAAAAGTGCCAAGACGGGGTCCAACCCACTAGGGTCGGTTGCAAAACCACTTTCCACCTCATAATAGAATTCTAGAATAAAAGAATTATATAATGATAAAAAATAGATTTATAAAATAATAAAATAATAACATCATAAAATGAAAAATAATTAAGTTACAAAATAAAATAATTATATAATTATAAAATAATAGAATGAAAGAATGATACAATAATATTCATAGAATAATAGAATCATAAAATTTTATAATAAAAGAATGATAGAATTATAGAATGATATATGGAAGAAAGATAGAATAATATAATTGTAGAATAATAGAATGATAGAATGATAAAATACTAGATTTACAGAATAATAGAATCATATAATCATAGAATTTGATAGAATGAAAAGAATATTAGAACAACAGAATGATAGAATAATATAATTGTAGAATGATAACTTAAAATAATGATATAATAATAGATTTATATAATAACTGCATAATAGAATTGTAGAATAAAAAAATGACAGAATAAAATAAAAATAGATTTATATAATAATATAATGATGTAATTATAGAATGATATAATGCACGAATGGTAGAATAATAGAATGAGAGAATAGAAGAATAATAAATTAATAGATTTATAGAATAATATAATCATATAATTATAGAATAATAGAATAATGTAATTATAGAATGATAGAATGAAAGAATGATAGAATAATAGAGTTGTAGAATGACAAATTAAAATAATGATAGAACAATATCTTTAAGGAATAATAGAATGATAGAATGAAACAATGATAGAATAATATATTTTTGAAATAATAGAATGATAGAATGACAGAATGAGAGAATAATAGAATCATGTAATAATAAAATAAGAGAATGGTAGAATGAAGGAATGATATAACATTAGATTTATATAATAATAGAATGTTAGGATTAAATAATAATACTATAACAGAATGATAGAATGAAAAAATGAAAGATGGATAGAATTGTAGAATATCAAACTTATAGAATAATCTAGAAGTTATTATAAAATGATAGAATAATAGAATAATAAAATGATATAATGAAAGAATGATATAGTAATAGAATTGTAGAATAATAGAATGATAGAATTATAGAATTATAGAACGGAAGAGTGATAGAATAATTAAATTCTAGAATAAAAGATTTATGAAATTATAGAATTATAGTATTATAGAATGATAGTATAATAGATTTAATTAATAATTGAATGATAGAATTATAAATGGTTAGAATGAAGGAATAATAGAGTTATAGAATGATAGAATGGAACAATGATAGAATAAAGCATTTATATGATAATAGAATGATAAAATTATAGAATGATAGGATAATAGATTTACATGAAATAGAATGATTGAATAATAAAATGAAAGAATGAAAGAATGATATAATAGTAGAATAATAGATTAATAATGAAATGATAGAATGGAAGAATGATAGAATAATAGAATTGTAGAATGAAAGAATGATAGAATTATAGAATGGTAGAATGAAACAATCATAGAATAAAAGATTTATAGAATAATAGAATAATAAAATGAAACATTGATAGAAAACTAGTCTTGTAGAATACTAGAATAACAAAATAATATAACAATAGAATGAATGATAGAATAATAGATTTGTAGAATAAAAAAATAGAATTATAGAATGATAAAATGAAAGAATGATAGACTTATAGAATAATAGGTTTATAAAATAATAGAATGATAGAATTAAACAATAGTAGAATTATAGAATAACAAAATAATAGAATGATTGAATGAAAGAGATAGAATACTATATTTTGTATGATAATATAATGATACAACTATGGAATGATAGAATGAAAGAAATATAGGATAACAAAATTGTAGAATAATATAATAATAAAATAACAAAATAATAGAATGAAAGAATTATTGAATGGTAGAGTGAAATAATGAATCTAATAGAATTGTAGAATGACAGTTATAGAATTATAGACTGATAGAATGAAATAATGATAGAATAATAGATATATCAAATAATATAAGGAAAGAATAATAGAGTAAAAGCAATTTAGAATAATAAAGTGATAGAATTACAAAATGATAGAAAAACACTAAATTGCTATTTTGAGGGCTAAGATGAAAGTTTCAAGCCCTAAAAAAGTGCCAAGACAGGGACGAAACCACTAGGGCCAATTGTGAAACCACTTTCCACCTCATAACGCATCCACCCGTAAAATCTCGTAGAAAACCCACATCCGAGTCAAAAGTTATGATCTCCGGAAGTTCGCGCATCAAAGAATGATACTATAATAGAATGAAAGAATGGTAGAATAATAGTTTTATAGAATGATAGAATAATATTTTATAGAATGATATAATAATAGAATACTATAATTTAAGAATAATAGAATAATAAGATTATAGAACTATATAATGATATAATGATAAAAAATAGATTTATAAAATAATATAATAATAAAATTATAAAATGAAAAAATAAGTCGGTTGCAAAATAAAATAATTATATAATTATAAAATAATAGAATGAAAGAATGATACAATAATATTCATAGAATAATAGAATCATAAAATTATATAATAAAATAATGATATAATAATAAATTTATATAATAACTGCATGATAGAATTATAGAATAAAAATATTATAGAATAAAATAAAAATAGATTTATATAATAATATAATGATGTAATTATAGAATGATAGAATGCATGAATGGTAGAATAATAGATTATAGAATAATAGAATGAGAGAATGAAAGAATGATAAAATAATAGATTTATAGAATAATATAATCATATAATTATAGAATAAAATAATCATATAATTATAGAATGATAGAATGAAAGAATGATAGAATAATAGAGTTGTAGAATGACATAATAAAATAATGATAGAAGAATATATTTAAAGAATAATAGAATGATAGAATGAAACAATGATGGAATAATATATTTATGAAATAATAGAATGATAGAACGAGAGAATGAGAAAATAATAGAATCATAGAATAATAAAATAAGAGAATGGTAGAATTAAAGAATGATATAACATTAGATTTATATAATAATAGAATGTTAGGATTAAATAATGATACTATAATAGAATGATAGAATGAAAAAATGAAAGATTAATAGAATTGTAGAATATCAAACTTATAGAATAATCTATAAGTTATTATAAAATGAAAGAATAATAAAATAATAAAATGATATAATGAAAGAATGATATAGTAATAGAATTGTAGAATAATAGAATGATAGAATTATAGAATTATAGAATGGAAGATTGATAGAATAATTAAATTGTAGAATAATAGATATATAGAATGCTTGAATAAAAGATTTATAAAATTATAGAATTATAGTATTATAGAATGATAGTATAATAGATTTAATTAATAATAGAATGATAGAATTATAAATGGATAGAATGAAGGAATAATAGAATTGTAGAATGATAGAATAAAGCATTTATATGATAATGTTGGTGTAAGCCTGGACCGATGATGGACTGGTCCAAGAGGGGCCAGTAGCTCAGTGGTAGAGCACTCCAGCAGCGTATGGAAGGTCCTAGGTTCGAGTCCTAGCTGGTCCATGTCTCAACATGGTATCAGAGCCAGGCCAGGCTAGGAGCCCCAAGCACACGAGAGGTGTGGCTTAAGGGTGGTGTTGGTGTAAGCCACACCCGGACCGATGATGGACTGGTCCAAGAGGGGCCAATAGCTCAGTGGTAGAGCAGTCCAGCAGCAAATGGAAGGTCTTAGGTTCGAGTCCTAGCTGGTCCATGTCTCAACAGATAACAGAATGATAAAATTATAGAATGATAGTATAATAGATTTATATAAAATACAATGATAGAATTATAAAATGAAAGAATGAAAGAATGATATAATAGTAGAATAATAGATTAATAATCAAATGATAGAAGAATAGAATTTTAGAATGAAAGAATGATACAATTATAGAATGGTAGAATGAAACAATGATAGAATAAAAGATTTATAGAATAATATAATGGTAGAATAATAGAATAATAGAATGAAACATTCGTAGAAAAATAGTCTTGTAGAATACTAGAATAACAAAATAATATAAAAATAGAATGAATGATAGAATAATAGATTTATAGAATAAAAAAAAAGAATTATAGAATGATAAAATGAAAGAATGATATACTTATAGAATAATAGGTTTATAAAATAATAGAATGATAGAATTAAACAACAATAGAATTATAGAATAATAAAATAATAGAATGATTGAATGAAAGAGTGATAGAATACTATATTTGTATGATAATATAATGATACAACTATGGAATGATAGAATGAAAGAAATATAGGATAACAAAATTGTAGAATCATATAATAATTAAATAACAAAATAATAGAATGAAAGAATTATTGAATGGTAGAGTGAGATAATGATTGTAATAGAATTGTAGAACGATAGTTTTAGAATTATAGATTGATAGAATGAAATAATGATAGAATAATAGATATATCAAATAATATAATGAAAGAATCATAGAATAATAGAATGATAGAATGATAGAATAATAGAATAATAGAGTAAAAGCAATTTAGAATAATAAAGTGATAGAATTACAAAATGATAGAAAAACACTAAATTGCTATTTTGAGGGCCAAGATGAAAGTTTCAAGCCCTGAAAAAGTGCCAAGATGGGGTCCAACCCACTAGGGTTGGTTACGAAACCACTTTCCACCTCATAACGCATCCACCCGTAAAATCTCATAGAAAACCCACATCTGAGTGAAAAGTTATGATCTCTGGAAGTTCCTGCATCAAAGAATGATAGAATAATAGAATGAAAGAATGATAGAATAATAGTTTTATAGAATGATAGAATAGTATAATTTAAGAATAATAGAATAATAAGATTATAGAACTATAGAATGATATAATAATAGATTTAAAGAATAATAGAATTATAGAATAAAAGAATTATATAATGATAAAAAAATAGATTTATAAAATGATATAATAATAAAATTATAAAATGAAAAAATAATTGAGTTACAAAGTAAAATAAGTATATAATTATAAAATAATAGAATGAAAGAATGATACAATAATATTCATAGAATAATAGAAGCATAAAATTATATAATAAAAGAATGATAGAATTATAGAATGATATATGGAAGAAAGATAGAATAATATAATTGTAGAATAATAGAATGATACAATGATAAAATATTAGATTTATAGAATAATAGATCATATAATCATAGAATTTGATAGAATGAAAAGAATATTAGAACAACAGAATGATAGAATAATATAATTACATAATGATAAATTAAAATAATGATATAATAATATATTTATATAATAACTGCATGATAGAATTGCAGAATGAAAAAATGATAGAATACAATAAAAATAGATTTATATAATAGTATAATGATGTAATTATAGAATGATAGAATAATAGAATTGTAGAATGAAAGAGTGATAGAATGGTAGAATGAAACAATGATAGAATAAAATATTTATAGAATAATAGAATGGTAGAATAATAGAATGAAACATTGGTAGAAAGATAGTCTTGTAGAATACTAGAATAACAAAATAATATAACAATGAATTTTGGGTGTCTAGGGTGATGTCAGGCTGGAGGATGGTGCTGCGTGGTGAGGGGAAGGTTGCACGCTACCTATGAAGGCACGCGCATGTCTTCTTTTCTCTTTGCATGTGCATTTTTTTGCTTTTATTCAGTGGCAGTTCTCAGCTGGGGGAGTTCTCTGCTTTCGGGGTGGGTTTTTCTTTTCTTTTTCTCTATTTTGCTCTTGCTGTGGATTTTGCCAGAAGGATTGGTGTTGGGTGAAAGTGGGTTTTTCTTTCAAGGCTGTGTGTAGGGTTTGGTGTTGGGTGTGGAGGAATGGTAGGGGTTTCAAAAAGCTTGGTGTCTGCTGGTGTGAAGCGGTCTCAAGGTTTTTCAGAGGTTTCCTCTTTCATGGGTGAGAGCTCTAAGCTTAAGAAAGTGAATGGCTGTTTACCACAGATTCTTGATCATCTGCTGCTAGTTATCTCTCCTAAATCGGTACAAGAGGACATATCTTACTGGAGGCAACATGTTCTGATTTGTAAGTTCCTAGGTATTCGTATCCCTCTCTCAGCCTTGGAGGCCTAGATTCACGGATCCTGGCAAGTTGAGGGTGATTTTGAATGGTTATTTCATGGTTGATTTTTCTTGTATTTCGGATCAAAATCATGTTTTTGAGGGAGGGTCATATTTTTACAAACATGTTGGTTTGTTCATGAAGCCCTGGCATGGAGGTTTTAACACGGTAGAGGATATGCCTTCACGGGTTCCTGTGTGGGTCTGTTTGCCCTGGCTACCACTAGAGTTTTGGAAGGAGGATACTCTGCTCCAGATTGCAGCTCTGCTAGGGAGGCTGGATGCCATCACTCAGAATACTTTGGATAAAAAGGTGTTTTCCTTTGCTCGTATTTGTGTTGAAATTGACCTAAACAATCCATTTCCAGATTCTTTAGAAATTTGTCTTGGCTCTGCTTCGTGGATTCAATGGTTAGATTATGAATCCCTCCCTTTTCGATGTCGCTTCTATCATGAGTATGGACACCTTAAGCACCAATGCCCTTGGGCACCCAAAGCTATAGGGGTTTCTTCTCCTCCTTCATCAAAGCCTTCAATGGAGAATTTTGATAAAGGCAAGTTGCCTGTGGCTGAGGGTGGGACCGATAAGGATGGCTTCATTCTTGTTACGCTGAGGGCTAAAGGAAGGGGACAGAAGTAGGCCTACAAAGATAGACAAAGTGATCAGGTATCTAATCATTTTGAGGTCTTGGATAATCAGGCCTTGGAGGAGGGGATTCCTATTGAGTTTCCTTCTGGGGCCACTGGTATGGATACAAGGTTGGAGCAGGCAATTGTTGTTAAGGATTTTTCTCCAGCTTTGGAATAGGAGAATTCTGGGCTTCCTGGTGCCTCTGCAGATCTGCAGGATGACATTGTACTAGCTAATTTAGCTAAGGAGGTGTTGCCTGCTAGTAAGGGGTGGGGATCATCTCATGTTTTGGGGGTGTTGCAATGCCTTCTTAAGAGGGTTCATCTTGAGAATTCCTCTAAAGCTAGCTGTAAAAAGGATGTGGACAAGATTAAATCCACTGGGGATTTGTTGGTGGAATCTGGGTCGGTTAAGACCATTGATGCCCTTTTCTCTCCACCTTCCTCATGATTATTCTTTCATGAAACACAAGGGGTTTGAATAGCACCCCCTGTCAAAAGGCTATTCAGGATTTGATTGTGGCGCATTCTCTCTAGATATCTTTTGCATTCAGGAGACTAAGCTTCGGGTGTACTCCATGCTTCACTATGCTCCTCGTATTTGGGCTTCTGGTTAATGTCAGTGTATTGGTTCTAAGGGAAACTCTAGAGGTCTACCTTTTTCTGGGATCCACATAAGGTTGTTCCTCACTGGTGGATTTCTAGCCATTCCTCTATTTTTGTGGTGGCTTCAGTTTTGGAGTATGGTGAGACTATTCTAGTAAGTAATGTTTATGCTCCGATTGACATCCGTGGTAAAATCCAGCTTTGGGCCCACATCAGGTTTGTTGGGTCTTGTGTGCCTTTTCTTCCTTGGATCTTAGCTGGTGATTTCAATTCTATGTTGTGTTTGGAGGAGAAAAGAGGGGGGCTGCCTAGGCTTGGTCCTGCTTCAGATCTTTTTCAGGCAAATGTGGATTCTCTTTCTCCTGTTGATGTTAAACACTCTAATGGTATTTTTACTTGGAATAATAGACAGAGTGGTCCAGAAGTGATATCTGAGCAGCTGGATAGATTTCTTGTTTCTAGGTTTTGGATGGGTGGTTGCATGGTCACTTGCTCTGAGATTCTTGATTGGTGTGGCTCTGATCATTGGCCAATTAAGTTTTCTGCTTCTTCTTTTCCTTCTCCAAAGAATCCTCCTTTCAAATTTTAGCTTATGTGGCTTCGTGATCCGTCCTTCTATGACTTGATTGCCCAGTGGTGGCAGGACGGGGCCCCTGTGTATGGTACAACTATGTATTGTCTTGTTAAGAAGCTATAATTTATCAAGTATCATCTTAAGCGCTGGAATAGGTCATGTTTTAGCAATCTTTGGGCCAAGAAAGGGGAGGTGCAGGATCAACTTGCTATTATTACTCGTCAAATTCAAGATTTGGGATTTTCAGAGGATCTGGGACATGCTGAGTCCCAGGCTCTGAAATTGGAGGAGTGGGAGCTTCTTGAGGAGATTTTGTAACGCCCGCCTTGTACACCTCAAAGAAATACACTTTTATGCTACATGAAATAGGAACAATTTTTTTTTTAAACGTTTAAGATATCAAAGAAATGTTAACATAACTAATTATGACATATTCTCTAAGGATACAAGGCTGCATTACTTTACAAACCAACTAACATAATTTAACATTCATCTGTAACTGATCTAAATCCAATGCATAATTGAATAACTGATTCATATTCATTACATACCGTCAGATAATACAATCTACATGATCAAAACATAACTGAAATGCTTTTATTACACATAAGTACATTATGATATCATTACATTACCATTTTCAGACTACATCAGAATTACATACTCAATGAATGTTCTGTTGTACAAATCCGGTACAAGATTATACACATGCATCTACATCAACTGGTACAAGTACAATTATCCAGAATAAATCTTTTTTGCATATGAACTTGATGAAGAATAACCAATGGATAAAATAGCTCTTCCACCCGACCATGTGGAACCCTAAGATCCACTCCCCGAGCTAGGAGTTAACATGAGGTCCCAAACAATAACAGTCAGGTAGATAAAGACTAACATAAACAAAGGACGACCAAACACCAATACAACACATGGCAATAACAATACAACACAACTTAACTTCCAGAGACGAAACATAACATAAGTGGAGAGACCAAACAAGGAATGCTAGGTTGTAGTGGGGAGAGTGTCATCGCACGGTCCTAGCATGGGTTATCCTGACAGCCTCTCACTAGGCGCCAACCCCCATCTATGGTTATCCTGACAGCCTCTCACTAGGCGCCGACCCCATAGGGTGACACATGCGGAATCGACCTTCCTTTCGTGAGGACAAGGAAGTCAATCATGCCAACCAGGCCTTCTCTACCCATCCTTAGTCTATACAAGCACTACAGGCCATGGGAGAGGAATCCATTAATCTTGTTTAATGTGAAAACTACCCTTAACCCCCTAGTTCATTTTAGGTTATCACTTAATTAATCTACTTTCAACAGGTTATCCTGACTGCCACTTTGGGCGCCGGCCCCACGTTGAAAGCCACTCTCCTTCCTAACACCTAGTAAACCTTAACCATCATACAAGGCATTATAGCAATACACATACATGTTCATTGTAAGGCATAAACCCTCTTGCATTACAACAGAATCATAACACCAATTGTTATCCATCGCCTATAGCATTACAATATTTTACACTTTTATAGATACCAGGTCTCTCCAAACAACAATTACGACAAAATGGATACAAGATAGTCACAACTAGTTAAATATCTCATCCAGAGAATATTATATCACAAAACACATAATCAACTTAGTCAATACTCCATTATACTTCATAGTAAATTTGAATCACATAATCGTTACAACATCACAAATACAAAAACATCCATCCACACTATGACCAACTAAGCCTCTGGAATTTCGAGTTTCACCACTCCCAATTCGACTCTTTACGACAATAGAAATACTTAACTCACACAGTATAATTCAGATTCTAGAAATTAAACACTAAAATTCCTTCTTGGCTCATCATAAATAACTTTGTAATGAAAACAACAATGGATTACATTATCTCTATAAATCAAACTAATTGAATTCACAATAAATACAACAATTATACTAATACATTACAATTAAATTATCTAAATATTCTACATTTTGTTGCTAAAGATAAATTATAAAAACACAAGTATAACAAATTTTACACTAATTAACTTACCTTTCCAACGTTGGATTAAGTACTAGAATAATACCTTATAACTTTACGGCAATACAACGAGGACAAAGGTCCAACCATCAATAATGAACATCAATGTTTTCATTTTCCTCTAAGTTCTACCCTAATACAGTCCTTCAGATATTCTTGACCTCAATCAGATAACAGTTTACTATGCTTGGATTTCTTCGTCATAACGATGTCTCTAAAATGTTTTAATCAAAGATGATTTAAATCTGTCTAAAAAGAAGATCGGAACTGGTCATTCTCACGCCGTCAAAACTTAATAGATGTATCAACTATGTTTGTTCCCAAGGCATTACAATTTTCTAGTAAATGCTTCTGCTATATCTGTTCCAAGTGTAATAAACTATTGAATTGTAAGCACTGATCACAGAGATGGTGTGAAATTGTTAATGACCACTTATCCATTGAAATGGATGATATTAGTTTAGTCTAATAACTTCTGGTAGCATCCATCTAACTCCTTCAAACTTGCAATTGATATAATTGGCGGTAACACTTCAACAGTTTTCTTTCTAACACAATATTTTTCATGAAAGTCCATGGTCACAGAAAATGAAGGCAATAGGTTTGACGAAGGTTCCAAGGATGTTCTTTGAGATCCCAACACCTTAATAATGCTTCCAAGTAATATCAAAACCACAACTCCTAAACAAAGAACAACTCCTAAATGGGATCACATGGAAATATGAAATTATGGATTAACTAATTACTTGCTGATGTTGTGGACAGCTGGATGCACAACAATAGCCTATATGTCAAGCGACAATGAGAGTACAGGATTATGTCTTGATATGAATAGTGGTTTCCAAGGTTTCCTTATAAATGGCACCCTAAATGCAAAAGATAAAGTTAAACCTCAAGAATATGGAGATAGCTATTAGATCTACCATATGACTTAAAAGTAATAATCCATGATGGCACCATAGACTTCTTGAGACACTCATGGCACCACGAGGCCTTAGAGCATAATGTGGATGAGATATTCCACAATAAGATTGTAGAATACAATCTGAGACTCTAAGGTTATGAAATGTTCACTGTGTATGAGGAACAAGACGCAAACTCCACTAAGGGTGTGATCTGCGTGGGTAAACCCTCCACAGTTTACTGAGATGCTTATTGGCTTTAAGGAGAATAACGTATACCACTGCAGATAGACATCACACAAAACATACAGCTCTGTGAATAAGCCTACATGTACAGACTACCATTTTCATGTATGTTTTTATTGCTAAATGCTCAGTACCATACAAATTAGAAATCAAAACATCCGACACCATTTTGCTGCTCAATTACAAATATTGAGATTGCTTATAATAGCAAAAGAGAAGGGAAAATAATCCTCCACTGACTGCATACCAAACTAAACCATCTGTATCCATATTCCATCAAAAACCTCAATCTAACTTGGTCTTCATATGAGATGCATCCGCACTAGGCTCTGATTTAAATGACTCATCTTAATTCTAGGTATTTCTAATGCTTGGATTGTGGATGGCTTCTAGTCTATCTGCTGCGAGGTGGGGATGGCCAATACTTGACCAAGTGTGCACTACATTCAATTTGAACTTACACATTTTGTCACAGCAGATCTATATTCACTGATATAAAAGGCTTTGCCATTTGCATAATGTTAAACTCAGTAAGAATATAATGATGGCAACTGCAACAGAACAGTTTCTTTCATAGATCGCATATCATCATTAATTACAGAAGTTGTGCAATCTCAAATATCCAAAAAGCTGAACTTTTAAATGTAAGCAACCTGGATCAGAACATGCACTGCCAGACATTCGTGATCTTATCATCCCTCAACTAACACAAGCTGTATATTTCAAGAGGCATCATGCCTAACATACAAGATTCATGATTTAATCATTGTCTTCTCAGCAAATAAGCCAGCAGTTGCATCAATCTACTCAAATGCATACAAGAACACAAAATCGGATCAGGAATATGAAGCGTATTGTAAGGCAATGGAACTTCTAGTGACATGACTGCCAACGGTTTATTCCTATCATAACAAAAATGAATTTTAAAAGACCATTTAGTCACGCTGGGATAGGTTTATACTCTGGGAAGTGAAAGCTTTAGATTCTCTGTAAGGCCACATCAGGTGAATAGCGGATTCTAATCTCCAACATTTAAGTTTGTTGATGTGCCATCTATCTTCCTTCATGAAGACAGATCAGGGATTGTGCATTTGATTGATAGTTGTTTAGCTATATTCTTTGATGCCGCCAAACTGAGAGCACTGCTTCTATTTACTGAATACTGTATTGTACCAATCATAGTGAAGTCTGCATTGAATACATCAATTTTGTTGTAAAATAAAGATAGCTCTGAGTTAACCATATTTAGTAGCCCAAGGACATTACAGCTAATGCTGCAAGGTGATGAAAAATCAATATACACCAAGGAGTAATCAAAGGCAGATAGATCAATTGTGGCACCTAGGCATAAACTATTACTTGTAGATGACTACTCTAATCATTGGCAATGGATCTTCAAGCTAAGTATCAAACTTGAATGGTATGATTTTTGTTGTATGACAGCGAATGTAGATATATATGCAAATTGGATTAACAGTGGAAGCAGCGATCCGTTCTGGTTAGAACGCCCAAGTCATGGTGTGATTTGCACTAGCTTATGGACTATTTTTTTTAAGTCACCGTTGAACTTTTCAGAGAAAACTGTATTCCACACAAAAATAGAAGGAAGTTGTGGAAAATGGGAAGAAAATTAGGGTTCTTAGGTAGTGTCACCTTCATGTCTTCTACAAACTCTCTTGTTTAGAAAAATTTGCACCATTAATCTGACGATCTCCTCGATGGTATCTGAAGACACCATCTTAACAGTCTCAAGACATCAACAAGCGAAGGCAACATCAACATTATATCTCTATCATCGATAATAACACTGCTGGTAAACAAATGAAGTTGAGCTTTTCACACAGATTTAGCCTCATCCAACATGCTGGAAAGCTGCCAATTCAGAAGCAACCCTTGACTTAGAGCATTGATCACTACCATCGAATTGCCCTTGACAGTAAACTTATCTCAGTTGAACGATAAAGCCAGGAAAGGACCGTGCACTAATGCCTACCACTTAGCTCGATTGTTAGATTTAGTGCCAAGAAGCAATGAATTATCCTTTAAACTAGAATTCGCACTTTAGTGTGTGCGATGGGTAAGCCAAAAGAGTCTTAAAGGTCAATTGTTGGCTTAATAATTTAGTCAGTTGTGGTTAGTGGTAATAATGCTGGCAAGTGTAATCTGCTACCTTTGTTATTCATCTGAAATATCGTTTTCTACCTACCATCATGAATTGCATAAGATTAGAAATTAGACCTTAGTAGATTGCATTCCTCCAGATTATAACAGTGATTAACAATAGCAGTTTATATATTCACCCGGTCCATTGCAGATATTAGATCTCTAACAACAAACTAGAGTTCGATGCCATTTATAATGACTGGCCAGAGGTATAAGTGGACCCCCCCAAGAGTTTATTTACTTTCTGGTTTCTAGTTTAACGGAATGTCATTAGATAGAATTTGATTACCACAGTGAATGGTAACAAGGAAACTTTAGCAACTCTAAACCAATGCAGACAGAGACATAAAGCCATCTATGCACTAAGCCACATTTTCTTACCGCTAAATGAAAGTCCTGAGCATAAAAGAAGTTTGTGCCTCGATATACCAGTTTAGCAACTGAGATCTGGGATTGCAAAATCAATACAGTGATGTATTCATGGCTCCACCTAAGGAGAACGAATCAGTTAACAAAGAGATTGGTGGCGATCTCATCTAGAACTAACCGGAAGATAATTACAAGGATGCTACTTCTGGTTTAAAACCAATGGAAAAGTAATGTCCTTGTTCAATTCCTCGGATTCAATTCAGCTGGTTCTAAGATTGAAAACACTGTTCATTATAAGAGAAAAAAAAAAACTAAAGGAATGCATGATTCTATGTTTACGGTACAGACCTACAGTTCACCATGAAACCGTCCTTAACATAGAACTACAGAATAACCTGGCAGTTTGAAGGAGGCAAATCAAACAAAAAGGAATCCGTTTTGAAATTAATATAGCATTCATCATCGACAAGTGTAGATTCAGAAAAAGATTTAGAAAAAGAATCAGACAGAGAGTCCCGGTAGAAAATCGTTTAACCAAAAAACCATTTCATTTGCAGATAAAGAAGCAACAATCAACATGCTCAGATTCAGAGAAAAGAAACAGTGGAAGAAGGCAAGTATTCCAAGGAACCTGGCTACGATGTCGGTTCAATAGGTCTGCTTCAATTGTTGCAGATCCAAGCCACCTATTCTAGCCTTCTTCTCCCTTCGTGTACCTATAATGCTGTCCTTAAGGCCTCTACCGCTCTTTTATAACACAGCCTCTCTCATCTACCAAGGACTTGGCACGCGATCCCGAGCAACTCTCCTCTATAAAAATATATTTTATTTAATTTAAAGATCCCCAAATATTATTTATTTTACTTTATTATTATTATTTTTTTAAATGTAAGCACATGATTTCAGATAAAATCTAATTTCTTTATAGCTGACCCAATATATTGTTATTAATAGAATAGTACTATTTCGACTATCTATAATTTGTAACTATACTTTAATTTATTTTATTAATCAAGTTGTGAATCACAATTTACAACATGATTACTACTATTTATTTATTTAAATATTTATTATAAATATTATTATATCGATAATACAAATTTCTTACAACTTTATTTAACAACAACACTTCTAATAAAATAATAATTTATTTATTATGATAATCGACAACTAACGACATTATGCCCATTTAACAACATTTATACTCTTTCGTATAAAGATTCTAATTAAAGTACAACACTACCACACATACTTAAACACCTTCAGAACTAGTTAGACCCCAAGGTATAGTTTTACCTGATGGCAAGACATGATCGAACGACAACCAATAACCACAAGGGTAAACTGACGACCAAGGAACACTGACTAGGGACCTCATGTTAACTCCAACCAACTAATCCATTGGCGAAGGCACGCTCAGACCTGGTAATCAGGTGGAGTCGATGCCTAGTACCTGCATCATGCAGCAACGCACGGTTAACCATAACAAGATATACATATACATCACACGCAGTCCTATAGTGAATGGAAATCACAGTGAGGTAGGGTACTTGAGAATGAGCAATACGACACTGTTCCATTCACGTTTATGAATAACAATCAACTATATTGAACAAAGTATCAGATTACTAGTCTATAAAATGATCAACTAACTTCCAATCCCATATAGTGAATAACATCAAAGCATCTAAAACATCCAGTTTATTTATCAAATTGTAAAGCATAAGATAATAGAATCCAACATCAACAATTGTTACTATACTGATTAGGTCCATAATGAATTAGCAAAATAACAAGAGATCCATCATCTATGATCTAAGACACTATCATAAAGTCTAAACAAACATCAATCCGATGGACGACGAGATGAGGGGCACTACATCCTCCCCCCTAGGATCAGGCTTACTCCTGGAAGCCTGCGAACAAATATGGATATAGCTCTCGCATTCGGGATGCATCTTCCCAGGTAGCTGAAGTCTCTTCACTACATGATGGGCATCCAACCCATCCATCCCAACACTATGTCATAGGATCCTAGTGGTGTAATGCAAAGATCCGCCGTGGTAGATAAGGGACCTATCTTCAACTCACAACCATACACAAAAGAGTCCACTGTTACCCTAGACCCAGAGGCTAATTCCATTTGCCACTTAACATTTTCAGGTTGCTCGACAAGGGCTATGAATGAATATATTCTTCAGAGTTTAAACAACTAGCATAGCTTAATGGGCTAATATAAATCCCAGAGTACCTAGTGTTAGAAACCTGGCTCTGATACCAGATGTAATGCCCACCTTGTACACCTCAAAGAAATACACTTTTATGCTACATGAAACAGGAACATTTTTTTTTTAAACGTTTAAGATATCAAAGAAATGTTAACATAACTAATTACGACATATTCTCTAAGGATACAAGGCTGCATTACTTTACAAACCAACTAACATAATTTAACATTCATCTGTAACTGATCTAAATCCAATGCATAATTGAATAACTAATTCATATTCATTACATACCATCAGATAATACAATCTACATGATCAAAACATAACTGAAATGCTTTTATTACACATAAGTACATTATGACATCATTACATTGCCATTTTCAGACTACATCAGAATTCATACTCAATGAATGTTCTGTTGCACAAATCTGGTACAAGATTATACACATGCATCTACATCAACTGGGACAAGTACAATTATCCAGAATAAATCTTTTCTGCATATGAACTTGATGAAGAATAACCAATTGATAAAATAGCTCTTCCACCCGACCATGTGGAACCCTAAGGTCCACCCCCCAAGCTAGGAGTTAACATGAGGTCCCAAACAATAACAGTCAGGTAGATAAAGACTAACATAAACAAAGGATGACCAAACGCCAATACAACACATGGCAATAACAATACAACACAACTTAACTTCCAGAGACGAAACATAACATAAGTGGAGAGACCAAACAAGGAATGCTAGGTTGTAGTGGGGAGAGTGTCATCGCACGGTCCTAGCATGGGTTATCTTGACAGCCTCTCACTAGGCACCAGCCCCCATCTATGGTTATCCTGACAGCCTCTCACTAGGCATCGGCCCCATAAGGTGACACACGCGGAATCGACCTTCCTTTCGTGAGGACAAGGAAGTCAATCATGCCAACCAGGCCTTCTCTACCCATCCTTAGTCTATACAAGCACTACAGGGCATGGGAGAGGAATCCATTAATCTTGTTTAATGTGAAAACTACCCTTAACCCCCTAGTTCATTTTAGGTTATCACTTAATTAATCTACTTTCAACAGGTTATCCTGACTGCCACTTTGGGCACCAGCCCCGCGTTGAAAGCCACTCTCCTTCCTAACACCTAGTAAACCTTAACCATCATACAAGGCATTATAGAAATACACATACATGTTCATTGCAAGGCATAAACCCTCTTGCATTACAACAGAATCATAACACCAATTGTTATCCATCGCCTATAGCATTACAACATTTTACACTTTTACAGATACCAGGACTCTCCAAACAACAATTACGACAAAACGGATACAAGATAGTCACAACTGGTTAAATATCTCATCCAGAGAATATTATATCACAAAACACATAATCGACTTAGTCAATACTCCATTATACTTCATACTAAATTTGAATCACATAATCATTACAACATCACAAATACAAAAACATCCATCCACACTATGACCAACTAAGCCTCTGGAATTTCAAGTTTGACCACTCCCAATTCGACTCTTTACGACAATAGAAATACTTAACTCACACAGTACAATTCAGATTCTACAAATTAAACACTAAAATTCCTTCTTGGCTCATCATAAATAACTTTGTAATGAAAACAACAATGGATTACATTATCTCTATAAATCAAACTAATTGAATTCACAATAAATACAACAATTATACTAATACATTACAATTAAATTATCTAAATATTCTACATTTTGTTGCTAAAGATAAATTATAAAAACACAAGTATAACAAATTTTACACTGATTAACTTACCTTTCCAATGTTTGATTAAGTACTAGAATAATACCTTATAACTTTACGGCAATACAACGAGGACAAAGGTCCAACCATCAACAATGAACATCAATGTTTTCATTTTCCTCTAAGTTCTACCCTAATACGGTCCTTCAGATATTCTTGACCTCAATCAGATAATAGTTTACTATGCTTGGATTTCTTCAACATAAAGATGTCTCTGAAATGTTTTAATCAAAGATGATTTAAATCTGTCTAAGAAGATCAGAACTGGTCATTCTCACGCTATCAAAACATAATAGATGTATCAACTATGTTCGTTCCCAAGGCATTACAATTTTCTGGTAAATGCTTCTACTATATCTGTTCCAAGTGTAAAAACCTATTGAATTGTAAGCACTGATCGCAGAGATGGTGTGAAATTGTTAATGACCGCTTAACCATTGAAATGGATGATATTAGTTAAGTCTAATAACTTCTGGTAGCATCCATCTAACTCCTTCAAACTTGCAATTGATATAATTGGCGGTAACACTTCAACAGTTTTCTTTCTAACACAATATTTTTCATGAAAGTCCATGGTCACAGAAAATGAAGGCAGTAGGTTTGACGAAGGTTCCAAGGATGTTCTTTGAGATCCCAACACCTTAATAATGCTTCCAAGTAATATCAAAACCACAACTCCTAAACAGAGAACAACTCCTAAATGGGATCACATGGAAATATGAAATTATGGATTAACTAATTACTTGCTGATGTTGTGGACAGCTGGATGCACAACAATAGCCTATATGTCGAGCGACAATGAGAGTAGAGGATTATGTCTTGATATGAATAGTGGTTTCCAAGGTTTCCTTATAAATGGCACCCTAAATGCAAAAGATAAAGTTAAACCTCAAGAATATGGAGATAGCTATTAGATCTACCATATGACTTAAAAGCAATAATCCATGATGGCACCACAAATTTCTTGAGGCACTCATGGCACCACGAGGCCTTAGAGCATAATGTGGATGAAATATTCCATAATAAGATTGTAGAATACAATCTAAGACTCTAAGGTTATGAAATGTTCACTGTGTATGAGGAACAAGACGCTAAACTCCACTAAGGGTGTGATCTGCGTGGGTAAACCCTCCATAATTTACTGAGATGCTTATTGGCTTTAAGGAGAATAACGTATACCACTGCAGACAGACATCACACAAAACATACAACTCTATGAATAAGCCTACATGTACAAACTACCATTTTCATGTACGTTTTTATTGCTAAATGCTCAGTACCATACAAATTATAAATCAAAACATCTGACACCATTTTGCTGCTCAATTACAAATATTGAGATTGCTTACAACAGCAAAAGAGAAGGGAAAATAATCCTCCACTGACTGCATACCAAACTGAACCATCTGTATCCATATTCCATCAAAAACCTCAATCTAACTCGGTCTTCATATGAGATGCATCTGCACTAGGCTCTAATTTAAAGGACTCATCTTAATTATAGGTATTTCTAATGCTTGGATTGTGGATGGCTTCTAGTCTATCTACTGTGAGGTGGGGATGGCCAATACTTGACCAAGTGTGCACTACATTCAATTTGAACTTACACATTTTGTCACAGCAGATCTATATTCACTGATATAAAAGGCTTTGCCATTTGCGTAATGTTAAACTCAGTAAGAATATAATGATGGCAACTGCAACAGAATAGTTTCTTTCACAGATCGCATATCATCATTAATTACAGAAGTTGTGCAATCTCAAATATCCAAAAAGTTAAACTTTTAAATGTAAGCAACCTGGATCAGAACATGCACTGCCAGACATTTGTGATCTTATCATCCCTCAACTGACACAAGCTGTATATTTCGAGAGGCATCATGCCTAACATACAAGATTCATGATTTAATCATTGTCTTCTCAGCAAATAAGCCAGCAGTTGCATCAATCTACTCAAATGCATACAAGAACACAAAATTGGATCAGGAATATGAAGCGTATTGTAAGGCAATGGAACTTCTAGTGACATGACTGCCAACGGTTTATTCCTGTCATAACAAAAATGAATTTTAAAAGACCATTTAGTCATGCTGGGATAGGTTTATACTCTGGGAAGTGAAAGCTTTAGATTCTCCGTAAGGCCACATCAAGTGAATAGCGGATTCTAATCTCCAGCATTTAAGTTTGTTGCTGCACCATCTATCTTCTTTAATGAAGACAGGTCAGGGATTGTGCATTTGATTGATAGTTGTTTAGCTATATTCTTTGATGCCGCCAAACTGAGAGGACTGCTTCTATTTACTGAATACTGTATTGTACCAATCATAGTGAAGTCTGCACTGAATACATCAATTTTGTTGTAAAATAAAGATAGCTCTGAGTTAACCATATTTAGTAGCCCAAGGACATTACAGCTAATGCTGCAAGGTGATGAAAAATCAATATACACCAAGGAGTAATCAAAGGCAAACAGATCAATTGTGGCACCTAATCATAAACTATTACTTGCAGATGACTACTCTAATCATTGGCAATGGATCTTCAAGCTATGTATCAAACTTGAATGCTATGATTTCTATTGTATGACAGCGAATGTAGATATATATGCAAATTGGATTAACAGTGGAAGCAGCGATCCATTCTGGTTAGAACGCCCAAGTCATGGTGTGATGTATACTAGCTTATGGACTTTTTTTTTAAGTCACCGTTGAACTTTTCAGAGAAAACTGTATTCCACACAAAAATAGAAGGAAGTTGTGGAAAATGGGAAGAAAATTAGGGTTCTTAGGTAGCGTCACCTTCATGTCTTCTACAAACTCTCTTGTTTAGAAAAATTTGCACCATTAATCTGACGATCTCCTCGATGGTATCTGAAGACACCATCTTAACAGTCTCAAGACATCAACAAGCGAAGGCAACAAATCTTAAACATACATTATATCAATTCAACCTTCCAATCACAGATCAGATCCATGTGATAGATCAAACCGCAATAGTTGGGATCAAGCCCACGATGCTTACAATCGATCTGCAATGCTTTCTGTGCGAATCAGAATCTTAGATAGTCATTCTACCCAGACAACTATATTTTTGACAAAGGCAAATCAATTTAACAGAGCATCAACATTATATCTCTATCATCGATAATAACACTGTTGGTAAACAAATGAAGTTGAGCTTTTCACATAGATTTAGCCTCGTCCAACATGCTAGAAAGCCGCCAATTCAGAAGCAACCCTCGACTTAGAGCATTGATCACTACCATCGAATTGCCCTTGACAGTAAACTTATCTCAGTTGAACGATAAAGCCAGGAAAGGACCGTGCACTAATGCCTACCACTCAGCTCGATTGTTAGATTTAGTGCCAAGAAGCAACGAATTATCCTTTAAACTAGAATTCGCACTTCAGTGTGTGTGATGGGTAAGCCAAAAGAGTCTTAAAGGTCAATTGTTGGCTTAATAATTTAGTTAGTTGTGGTTAGTGGTAATAATGCTGGCAAGTGTAATCCACTACCTTTGTTATTCATCTGAAATATCGTTTTCTACCTACCATCATGAATTGCATAAGATTAGAAATTAGACCTTAGTAGATTGCATTCCTCCGGATTATAACGGTGATTAACAATAGCAGTTTATATATTCACCCGGTCCATTGCAGATATCAGATCTCTAAGAACAAACTAGGGTTCGATGCCATTTATAATGACCTGCCAGAGGTATAAGTGGACCTCCCCCCAAGAGTTTATTTACTTTCTGGTTTCTAGTTTAACGGAATGTCATTAGACAGAATTTGATTACCACAGCGAATGGTAACAAGGAAACTTTAGCAACTCTAAGCCAATGCAGACGGAGACATAAAGCCATCTGTGCACTAAGCCACATTTTCCTACCGCTAAACGAAAGCCCTGAGCATAAAATAAGTTTGTGCCTCGATATACCAGTTTAGCAACTGAGATCTGGGATTGCAAAATCAATACATTGATGTGTTCATGGCTCCACCTAAGGAGAACAAATCAGTTAACAAAGAGATTGGTGGCGATCTCATCTAGAACTAACCGGAAGACAATTACAAGGACGCTACTTCTGGTTTAAAACCAATGGAAAAGTAATGCCCTTGTTCAATTCCTCAGATTCAATTCGGCTAGTTCTAAGATTGAAAACACTGTTCATTATAAGAGAAAAAAAAAACTAAAGGAATGCATGATTCTATGTTTACAGTACAGACCTACAGTTCACCATGAAACCATCCTTAACACAGAACTACAGAATAACCTGGCAGTTTGAAGGAGGCAAATCAAACAAAAAGGAATCCGTTTCAAAATTAATATAGCATTCATCATTAACAAGTGTAGATTCAGAAAAAAGATTTAGAAAAAGAATCAGACAGAGAGTCCCGGTAGAAAATCATTTAACCAAAAAACCATTTCATTTGCAGATAAAGAAGCAACAATCAACATGCTCAGATTCAGAGAAAAGAAACAGTGGAAGAAGGCAAGTATTCCAAGGAACTTGGCTATGATGTCGGTTCAACAGGTCTGCTTCAATTGTTAAAGATCCAAGCCGCCTATTCCAACCTTCTTCTCCCTTCGTGTACCTGTAATGCTGTCCTTAAGGCCTCTACCGCTCTTTTATAACACAGCCTCTCTCATCTACCAAGGACTTGGCACGCGATCCCGAGCAACCCTCCTCTATAAAAATATATTTTTTTTAATTTAAGGATCCCCAAATATTATTTATTTTACTTTATTATTATTATTTTTTTAAATGTAAGCACATGATTTCAGATAAAATCTAATTTCTTTATAGCCGACCCAATATATTGTTATTAATAGAATAGTACTATTTCGACTATCTATAATTTGTAACTATACTTTAATTTATTTTATTAATCAAGTTGTGAATCACAATTTACAACATGATTACTACTATTTATTTATTTAAATATTTATTATAAATAATATTATATCGACAATACATATTTCTTACAACTTTATTTAACAACACTTCTAATAAAATAATAATTTATTTATTACGATAATCGACAACTAACGACATTATGCCCATTTAACAACATTTATACTCTCTCGTATAAAGATTCTAATTAAAGCACAACACTACCACACATACTTAAACACCTTCAGAACTAGTTAGACCCCAAGGTATAGTTTTACCTGACGGCAAGACATGATCGAACGACAACCAATAACCACAAGGGTAAACTGATGACCAAGGAACACTAACTAGGGACCTCATGTTAACTCCAACCAACTAATCCATTGGTGAAGGCACGCTTAGACCTGGTAATCAGGTGGAGTCGATGCCTAGTACCTGCATCCTATAGCAACGCACGGTTAACCATAACAAGATATACATATACATCACACGCAGTCCTATAGTGAATGGAAATCGCAGTGAGGTAGGGTACTCGAGAACGAGCAATACGACACTGTTCCATTCACGTTTATGAATAACAATCAACTATATTGAACAAAGTATCAGATTACTAGTCTATAAAATGATCAACTAACTTCCAATCCCTTATAGTGAATAATATCAAGGCATCTAAAACATCCAGTTTATTTATCAAATTGTAAAGCATAAGATAATAGAATCCAACATCAACAATTGTTACTATATTGATTAGGTCCATAATGAATTAGCAAAATAACAAGAGATCCATCATCTATGATCTAAGACACTATCATAAAGTCTAAACAAACATCAATCCGATGGACGACGAGATGAGGGGCACTACAGATTTTCTAGAAACAAAAGGTAAGGATTGATTGGCTTCAAGAGGGTGACAAGAATACTTCTTTCTTCCATCATTCTGTGTAAGCTCGTCAGAATAAGTGTTATATTTCTTCTCTTGTTAACTCTGAGGGTCTTTCAATTTCCTTGCAACAGGCGTTGTCTAGAGAGGCTCATCAGTTTTATTCTTCCCTATTTACTAAAGACTCACCTCCTGCTGAGGCTGATGAGAATATGATCATTTCTTGCATTCCTTCTTTGATCTCTAATGATTTGAATGCTTCTCTTACTCGTCCAATTTCTTTGTCTGAAGTGGAGGAAGTTGTGTTTGGGATGAATAAGGGGAAAGCTCCTGGCCCTGATGGTTTTCCATTTGAATTTTTCCAAGAGTTTTGGGATATTGTGAAGCTAGATTTGTTGGAGGTTGTTCGGGAGTCTCTCCATAGTAAGCAGATGCTATGGGCCTTGAATGCTACTTTACTGGTTCTCATTCCTAAAAAGGAAGGTACTAATAGGCTTGAATTCTTTAGACCTATTGTGCTCTATAATGTGGTGTACAAGATTATTACAAAATTGATTGTTGAGAGGCTTAAACATTGCCTACCCGTTGTCATTTTTGAGGAGCAAGGAGGCTTTGTGGTAGGCTAGCAAATTCTGGATGGGGTGGTTATAGCCTCTGAGGTCATTCATTCCATGGTGACTTCTTCGAAATGGTCTATGTTCATCAAGTTGGATATGGCCAAAGCTTACGACAGAGTTAAATGGAGTTTTCTTTAGAAGATTATGTTGGCCTTTGGTTTTTCTTTGGATTGGGTGAGTTGGACTTTGAGTTGTGTGACTTCCTCCTCTTTTTCAATTATTGTGAATGGTGAACCTTCAGAGCCTTTTCGTACTACTAGGGGCCTTCGTCATGGGGAACCGCTCTCTCCTTATCTATTTATCATTATGGTGGAGGGGCTGAGTCAATTTCTTAAATGTAAGGTCTCCCAAGGCTTGATTCATGGCTGGCAGTGGAGCTTGGGTTTGCCAACAATTTCCCATCTCTAGTTTTTTAATGACACTTCTCTTATGGGGTTGGGTTGTATTCGAGAAGCTGAATCATTTAGGCAAGGTTTGGATATCTACCTTGCTACTTCAGGTCAGAAAGTCAATGAGCAAAAGTCTTCTATTTTATTTTTTAATACACCTCAGGCTATCCAACTATGGATTGCAGCGATTTTGCGGTTTCAAATTGGGTCTCTTCCCTTTGTCTATTTGGGTATTCCTTTGGCTATTAAGCGTCAACCTAGGTCCTCATGTAGATGTTGCTTGACAAGTTGAGGCAGAAGGTAACTCATTGGACTCATCGGTGGTTATCTACAGCTGCTAGAGTGACTCTTCTCATGTCAGTTATCCAGGCCCTTCCTATCTACAGATGCTTTGTTCAAGTGGCCCCTATGTATTTCCTTAGGGCATTTGATGCCCTCTCTTGTCAATTCCTTTGGAGTGGTAACTTACTGTCTACTAAGTGGAGCCTTGTTAAGTGGGATTTTGTGTGTAGACCAAAGCAGGAGGGCGGTCTTGGTTTATGCTCTACTATTTTGAATGGGCAAGTTCTTGCTGCTAAGCTTTACTGGTGTTGGTGTACCAATCAGCATCAATTATGGGCCTTTATTCTCACCCATAGGTATCTTAGGGGTGTTGCTTCTTGTGACATCCCTCGCTATCCTCTAGAGGGGAGTGGTTCGATGATTTGGCATACTTTGAAAGCTAGGGCTCAGTTGATTAAGCATGCACTTTTTTGGATTTGTCATTCGGGGTCACAAACTCTTTTTTGGTTAGATTCTTGGGATGGCCACCCACCTATTCTCTCTTCTCTTCCTCACCGCCAGTCACTTTATGAGGTTTTTACTGTGGCTGGCTGGGATACCATTGAGCATTATAAATATGCACAACATTGTGGTTCGGTTGTAAGCTTTCGTTGGAAGCTTCCCTCTGAGTGGCCTCCTGGGGGGTCTAAGGAGGATAGGTGTGAGCTTGCTCAGCTTTTAGCTTCCTGTGCTTGTAATTCTTTGAAGGGACCCGATGTCTTGGCTTGGGATGGTCTTGATTTATCCAGGAAGTACTCTATGTCTGTTGGTTATAAGTAGCTTGGTAGGTAGTTGTTTGTGGATATTGAGGTCCCTTGGTGGAAGCATGTTTGGCACAAGTTGTCGTGGCCCAAATGTAATTTTTTCTTATGGCTAGTTGCTCAAAACTAGTGCCTTACTTGGGATAATTTGTGTAAGCATGGTTTCCAAGGCCCTTCTATGTGTGTTTTGTGTCATAACTATGAGGAGAGTGTCTCTCATCTCTTCTTCCAATGTTCCTATGCTAGGAAGATTTGGCATTTTCGGTGGAGGGTGTGGAATATGCCCTATTGTCATGTCTCCTCCCTGGATGAGTTTGTGGATCAGTGGGGCAAGGCCCCTGTTTCTACTTCCTTTCTTTAGGATGCTTGGGCTATTGGTCCTTCCTTTATTATGTGGAACCCTTGGTTGGAGCAGAATCATTAGATTTTTCAAGAGGTGATGTTGGTGGTCCCTCGCTTGTTGTGGAAAATTTTGCATTCTTTGGGAGAAACTGTTGTGGCTAAGTGTGATCTTATGGCATCAGTGGACCCTTGTGATGTTGGTTGTTGTCATCGTCTTCATCTTCCACCTCCGCAATGTCAGCTCATGCACAACAAATGTAGAAATCCTACCCTGAAGGTGAATAGGGAGGGGAGATGGTCTCCTCTGCCTTAGGGTACACTAAAAATCAACACAGATGGTTCTTCTCGCGGAAACCCTGGTCATGTTGGAATTGGTGGTGTTGGTCAGGATAGCTTTGGAGAGAAGTTTAGTTTATCTTCTCTATTTATAAGGGTCTTCATACTAATAATCTTATGGAGGCCCAGGCTATTTTAATGGCAGTGGAGCGTGGAAGTCAATTGGGGTGGTGAAGGATCATATGTGAGTCTGATTCCTAGGTTGTGGTGAACATGTTGAATAGGAGGCATTTACATAATGTCAGTTGGCATTTGGATTTGATTGTTGGCCAGATTCATAACCTCTGTGCTTCATTGGAGTATGTTACATTTACTCATATTCTTAGAGAATGGAATAGTGTTGCTGATTGTTTGGCTAAATGGGCTTCTGAACATATTCATGGTTGGAATTTGATGGACCATGGTTGTTTACCCCCGGATCTGTCTCAACATTTGGCTCACTTAGTGGAGCTTGATAGGGCTTTGTAATTTTCTTTCTTTGTACTTCTTCTCGTTTTAATAAATTTTTACACCTCCTTTATGTTAAACAAAATAATATAACAATAGAATGAATGATAGAATAATAGATTTGTAGAATTAAAAAATGGAATTATAGAATAATAGGTTTATAAAATAATAGAATGATAGAATTAAACAACAATAGAATTATAGAATAATAAGATAATAGAATGATTGAATGAAAGAGTGATAGAATACTATATTTGTATGATAATATAATGATACAACTATGGAATGATATAATGAAAGAAATATAGGATAACAAAATTGTAGAATAATATAATAAAAAAATAACAAAATAATAGAATGAAAGAATTATTGAATGGTAGAGTGAAATAATGATTCTAATAGAATTGTAGAATGATAGTTATAGAATAGTATACTGATAGAATGAAATAATGATAGAATAATAGATATATCAAATAATATAATGAAAGAATGATAGAATAATAGAATGATAGAATAGTAGAATAATAGAGTAAAAGCAATTTAGAATAATAAAGTGATAGAATTACAAAATGATAGAAAAACACTAAATTGCTATTTTGAGGGCCAAGATGAAAGTTTCAAGCCAAGATGATCTCTGGAAGTTTCAAGCCAAGAATTACAAAATGATAGAAAAACACTAATTTGCTATTTTGAGGGCCAAGATGAAAGTTTCAAGCCCCAAAAAACTGCCAAGATGGGGTCCAACCCACTAGGGTTGGTTGCAAAACCACTTGCCACCTCATAACGCATCTATCCATAAAATCTCATAGAAAACCCAGATCTGAGTCAAAATTTATGATCTCTAGAAGTTCCTACATAAAAAAATGATAGAATAATAGAAGGAAAGAATGATAGAATAATAGAATAAAAAGATTATAGAACTATAGAATGATGTAATAATAAATTTAAATAATAATAGAATTATCGAATAAAAGAATTATATAATGATAAAAAATAGATTTATAAAATAATATAATAATATAATAATAAAATTATAAAATGAAAAAATAATTGAGTTACAAAATAAAATAATTATATAATTATAAAATAATAGAATGAAAGAATGATACAATAATATTCATAGAATAATAGAATAATAAAATTATATAATAAAAGAATGATAGAATTATAGAATGATCTATGGAAGAAAGAAAGAATAATATAATTGTAGATTAATAGAATGATAGAATGATAAAATACTAGAATTATAGAATAATAGAATCATATAATCATAGAATTTGATAGAATGAAGAGAATATTAGAACAAAAAAATGATAGAATAATATAATTACATAATGATAAATTAAAATAATGATATAATAATATATTTATATAATAACTGCATGATAGAGTTGTAGAATAAAAAATGATAGAATAAAATAAAAATAGATTTATAATATAATATAATGATGTAATTATAGAATGATAGAATGCATGAATGGTAGAATAATAGAATGAGAGAATGAAAGAATGATAAAATAATAGATTTATAGAATAATATAATCATATAATTATAGAATAATAGAATCATATAATTATAGAATGATAGGATGAAAGAATGATAGAATAATAGAGTTGTAGTATGACAGAATAAAATAATGATAGAACAATATATTTATAGAATAATAGAATGAAACAATGATGGAATAATATAGTTATGAAATAATAGAATGATAGAACAAGAGAATGAGAGAATAATAGAATCATAGAATAATAAAATAAGAGAATGGTAGAATGAAAGAATGATATAACATTAGATTTATATAATAATAGAATGTTAGGATTAAATAACGATACTATAATAGAATGACAAAATGAAAAAATGAAAGATTAATAGAATTGTAGAATTATACAATAGAATTGTAGAAATATAGAATGGAAGAGTGATAGAATAATTAAATTGTAGAATAATAGATATATGGAATGATTGAATAAAAGATTTATAAAATTATAGAATTATATTATTATAGAATGATAGTATAATAGATTTAATTAATAATAGAATGGTAGAATTATAAATGGATAGAATGAAGGAATAATAGAATTGTAGAATCATAGAACAGAACAATGATAGAATAAAGCATTTATATGGTAATAGAATGATAATATTATAGAATGATAGTATAATAGATTTATATAAAATAGAATGATAGAATTATAAAATGAAAGAATGAAGGAATGATATAATAGTAGAATAATAGATTAATAATCAAATGATAGAATGGAAGAATGATAGAATAATAGAATTGTAGAATGAAAGAATGATAGAATTATAGAATGGTAGAATGAAACAATGATAGAATAAAAGAATTATAGAATAATATAATGGTAGAATAATAGAATAATGGAAAGAAACATTGTTAGAAAAATAGTCTTGTAGAATACTAGAATAACAAAATAATATAACAATAGAATGAATAATAGATTTATAGAATAAAAAAATAGAATTATAGAATGATAAAATGAAAGAATGATAGACTTATAGAATAATAGGTTTATAAAATAATAGAATGATAGAATTAAACAACAATAGAATTATAGAATAATAAAATAATAGAATGATTGAATGAAAGAGTGATAGAATAATATATTTGTATGATAATATAATGATACAACTATGGAATGATAGAATGAAAGAAATAGAGGATAACAAAATTGTAGAATAATATAATAATAAAATAACAAAATAATAGAATGAAAGAATTATTGAATGGTTGAGTGAAAAAATGATTCTAATTGAATTGTAGAATGATAGTTATAGAATTATATACTGATAGAATGAAATAATGATAGAATAATAGATATATCAAATAATATAATGAAAGAATGATAGAATAATAGAATAATAGAGTAAAAGCAATTTAGAATAATAAAGTGATATAATTACAAAATGATAGAAAAACACTAAATTGCTATTTTGAGGGTGAAGATCATCTCTGGAAGTTCCTCCATCAAAGAATGATAGAATAATAATTTTATAGAAAGACAGAATAATAGAATACTATAATTTAAGAATAATAGAATAATAAGATTATAGAACTATAGAATGCTATAATAATAGATTTAAAGAATAATAGAATAATAAAATTATATAATAAAAGAATGATAGAATTATAGAATGATATATGGAAGAAAGATAGAATAATATAATTGTAGAATAATAGAATTATAGAATGATAAAATACTAGATTTATAGAATAATAGAATCATATAATCATAGAATTTGATAGAATGAAGAGAATATTAGAAAAAAATGATAGAATAATATAATTAGATAATGATAAAAATAAAATAATGATATAATAATATATTTATATAATAACTACATGATAGAGTTGTAGAATAAAAAATGATAGAATAAAATAAAAATAGATTTATAATATAGTATAATGATTTAATTATAGAATAATAGAATGCACGAATGGTAGAATAATAGAATGAGAGAATGAAAGAATGATAAAACAGTAGCTTTATAGAATAATATAATCATATCATTATAGAATAATAGAATGATAGAATGAAACAATGATGAAATAATATATTTATGAAATAATAGAATGATAGAACGAGAGAATGAGAGAATAATAGAATCATAGAATAATAAAATAAGAGAATGGTGAAAGGAAAGAATGATATAACATTAGATTTATATAATGATAGAATGTTAGGATTAAATAACGATACTATAATAGAATGACAGAATGAAAAAATGAAAGATTAATAAAATTATAGAATTATAGAATGGAAGAGTGATAGAATAATTAAATAGTAGAATAATAGATATATAGAATGATTGAATAAAAGATTTATAAAACTATAGAATTATAGTATTCTAGAATGATAGTATAATAGATTTAATTAATTATAGAATGATAGAATTATAAATGGATAGAATGAAGGAATAATGTAATTGTAGAATGATAGAATGGAACAATGATAGAATAAAGCATTTATACGATAATAGAATAATAAAATTATAGAATGATAGTATAATAGATTTATATAAAATAGAATGATAGAATTATAAAATGAAAGAATGAAAGAATGATATAATAGTAGAATAATAGATTAATAATCAAATGATAGAATGGAAGAATGATAGAATAATAGAATTGTAGAATGAAAGAATGATAGAATTATAGAATGGTAGAATGAAACAAAGATAGAATAAAAGATTTATAGAATAATAGAATGAAACATTGTTAGAAAAATAGTCTTGTAGAATACTAGAGTAACAAAATAATATAACAATAGAATTAATAATAGAATAATAGATTTATAGAATAAAAAAATAGAATTATAGAATGATAAAATGAAAGAATGATAGACTTATAGAATAATAGGTTTATAAAATAATAGAATGATAGAATTAAACAATAATAGAATTATAGAATAATAAAATAATAGAATGATTGAATGAGAGAGTGATAGAATACTATATTTGTATGATAATATAATGATACAACTATGGAATGATAGAATGAAAGAAATATAGGATAACAAAATTGTAGAGTAATATAATAATAAAATAACAAAATAATAGAATGAAAGAATTATTGAAGGGTAGAGTAAAATAATGATTCTAATAGAATTGTAGAATGACAGTTATAGAATTATATACTGATAGAATGAAATAATGATAGAAAAACACTAAATTGCTATTTTGAGGGCCAAGATGAAATTTTCAAGCCAAGATGATCTCTGGAAGTTCTTGCATCAAAGAATGATAGAATAA
This sequence comes from Cunninghamia lanceolata, assembly GCA_027924645.1. Lineage (NCBI taxonomy): Eukaryota > Viridiplantae > Streptophyta > Pinopsida > Cupressales > Cupressaceae > Cunninghamia > Cunninghamia lanceolata. The sequence goes on along the minus strand of BSBN01000837.1, from coordinate 9,214,670 downwards.
TAATTTTATAGAAAGATAGAATAACAGAATACTATAATTTAAGAATAATAGAATAATAAGATTATAGAAGTATAGAATGATATAATAATAGATTTAAAGAATAATAGAATTATAGAATAAAAGAATTATATAATGATAAAAAATAGATTTATAAAATAATATAATAATAAAATTATAAAATGAAAAAATAATTGAGTTACAAAATAAAATAATTATATAATTGTCAAATAATAGAATGAAATAATGATACAATAATATTCATAGAATAATAGAGTCATAAAATTATATAATAAAAGAATGATAGAATTATAGAATGATATAATTGTAGAATAATAGAATGATAGAATGATAAAATACTAGATTTATAGAATAATAGAATCATGTAATCATGGAATTTGATAGAATGAAAAGAATATTAGAACAACAGAATGATAGAATAATATAATTACAGAATGATAAATTAAAATAATGATATAATAATAGATTTATATAATAATATAATGATGTAATTATAGAATTATAGAATGCATGAATGGTAGAATACTAGATTATAGAATAATAGAATGAGAGATTGAAAGAATGATAAAAAATAGATTTATAGAATAATATAATCATATAACTATAGAATAATAGAATCATATAATTATAGAATGATAGAATGTGGGCGGTTGGGAGGAAGCCTTGCCACCCCATGATGGGTGGCAAGGCCGAGACAGCTAAGGGGTCATTGATGATGCGCAGCTGCAGAGGGGAGGTATGAGTGGAAGGGATGCTTCAGTTGTTTCAATCATTAATGTGAATGACAGTTTAGGCATGATTGGGAGCTTAGCTAGATTTCTTGAAGTTTCGGTTGGCTCCTTCATAAGCAGGTAGTAGAGACAGTCTTTCTTAGTCTTCCCGGTGATAACCAAATGCCTTCCTACTTTGTGGTGATTGTTTCAGCGGATGCTATACAGTGTGGTGGCATGGATACGCCAGTGCGTCTTACCAGCCGAAAGCATCAAATGGCTTTCCTTGGAGCCATTACGGACCTTTGACTCTAGAGAATGCTGCACCGGTCTGACGTCTTGATGCTGGGAGCGATGAAAATGGTTTTGGGGAGGGTGTTTCTGGAAAATAGTGAACGGTATAGAGTGGATACAGATATTACCTCTCAGACTCTAGTGATGTTGCTAGCGCTAGGCCTGGACAAACAACTGATAAAGTTAATTATACAGGGCATCTTCATTGCCGAGCTTTTGGGGGACCTCAAGTTTTCCTTGCAGATGGCCAGTGTGGGGTTAGGAATTCCATAGCCAAAGGATTGGATCCAGTTCAAAGACCCAGGTGCGGTAATTAAGCTATATCCATTTATCTTAGATGTCCGAGGCTTTGATTTGATTCTACTCAAGGACCAAGTGACACTGGCAGTCAGCTTCATTAAGAAGGCATTAGGCTTAGAGACGGTGGTCGAGCTAGACTGGTTGGAGGACTTCAGGAACCTCCTTGCTTCTGCCAATCTCTAGTGTTTACTTCTTCTCTTGCTCCATTTTGTATAGCCGGAGCCCTGTAGTGGTTGACTAGGTGTTAGTATATTTCCTCTATAAATAAGGCTGGTGACCCTGTGAGATCTCTCTTCCAAGCCTCCTAGATAGTATTCATAGACAGTGTATCTCTGGCTAGCCATGAAAGGCTATGGATATGTAACTCCTTTTTGAAAATATAATATAAAATCAATATTACGGACCAAAAAAAAATTATACAATGATAGAATGAAAGAATGATAGAATAATAGAGTTGTAGAATGACAGAATAAGATAATGATAGAACAATATATTTAAAGAATAATAGAATGATAGAATGAAACAATGATGGAATAATATATTTATGAAATAATAGAATGATAGAACGAGAGATTGAGAGAATAATAGAATCATAGAATAATAAAATAAGAGAATGGTAGAATGAAAGAATGATATAACAATAGATTTATATAATAATAGAATGTTAGGATTAAATAATGCTACTATAATAGAATGATAGAATGAAAAAATGAAAGATTAATAGAATTGTAGAATATCAAACTTATAGAATAATCTAGAAGTTCTTATAAAATCACAGAATAATAAAATAATGATATAGTAATAGAATTGTAGAATAATAGAATGATAGAATTATAGAATTATAGAATGGAAGAGTGATAGAATAATTAAATTGTAGAATAATAGATATATAGAATGATTGAATAAGAGATTTATAAAATTATAGAATTATATTATTATAGAATGATAGAAGGGAACAATGATAGAACAAAGTATTTATATGATAATAGAATGATAACTTATAGAATGATAGTATAATAGATTTATATAAAATAGAATGATAGAATTATAAAATGAAAGAATGAAAGAATGATATAATAGTAGCATAATAGATTAATAATCAAATGATAGAATAGAAGAATGATAGAATAATAGAATTGTAGAATGAAAGAATGATAGAATTATGGAATGGTAGAATGAAACAATGATAGAATAAAAGATTTATAGAATAATAGAATGAAACATTGGTAGAAAAATAGTCTTGTAGAATACTAGAATAACAAAATAATATAACAATAGAATGAATGATAGAATAATAGATTTGTAGAATAAAAAAATAGAATTATAGAATGATAAAATGAAAGAATGATAGACTTATAAAATAATAGGTTTATAAAATAATAGAATGATTGAATAAAAGAGTGATAGAATACTATATTTGTATGATAATATAATGATACAACTATGCAATGACAGAATGAAAGAAATATAGGATAACAAAATTGTAAAATAATATAATAATAAAATAACAAAATAATAGAATGAAAGAATTATTGAATGGTAGAGTGAAATAATGATTCTAATAGAATTATAGAATCATAGTTATAAAATTATAGACTGATAGAATGAAATAATGATAGAATAATAGATATATCAAATAATATAATCAAAGAATTATAGAATAATAGAATGATAGAATAACAAAATGATAGAATAATAGAATAATAGAGTAAAAGCAATTTAGAATAATAAAGTGATAGAATTACAAAATGATAGAAAAACACTAAATTGCTATTTTGAGGGCTAAGATGAAAGTTTCAAGCCCCGAGAAAGTGCCAAGATGGGGTCCAACCAACTAGGGTCGGTTGTGAAACCACTTTCTACATCATAATGCATCCACCCATAAAATTCCGTGGAAAACCCACATCCTAGTCAAAAGTTATGATCTTCAGAAGTTCCTGCATCAAAGACTGATAGAATAATAGAATGAAAGAATGAAAGAATAATAGAATAATAATATTATAGAACTATAGAATGATATAATAATAGATTTAAAGAATAATAGAATTATAGAATAAAAGAATTATATAATGATAAAAATAGATTTATAAAATAATATATTAATAAAATTATAAAATGAAAAAATAATTGAGTTCCAAAATAAAATAATTATATAATTATAAAATAATAGAATGAAAGAATGATACAATAATATTCATGGAATAATAGAATCAGAAAATTATATAATAAAAGAATGATAGAATTATAGAATGATATATGGAAGAAAGATAGAATAATATAATTGTAGAATAATAGAATGATAGAATGATAAAATACAAGATTTATAGAATAATAGAATCATATAATCATAGAATTTGATAGAATGAAAAGAATATTAGAAAAACAGAATGATAAAATAATATAATTACAGAATGATAAATTAAAATAATGATATAATAATAGATTGATATAATAACTGCATGATAGAATTGTAGAATAAAAAAATGATAGAATAAAATCAAAATAGATTTATATAATAATATAATGATGTAATTATAGAATGATAGAATGCACGAATTGTAGAATAATAGATTATAAAATAATAGAATGAGAGAATGAAAGAATGATAAAATAATAGATTTATAGAATAATATAATCATATAATTATAGAATAATAGAATCATATAATTATAGAATGAAAGAATGATAGATTAATAGAGTTGTAGAATGACACAATAAAATAATGATACAACAATATATTTAAAGAATAATAGAATGATAGAATGAAACAATGATGGAATAATATATTTATGAAATAATAGAATGATAGAAAGAGAGAATGAGAGAATAATAGAATTATAGATTAATTAAATAAGAGAATGGTAGAATGAAAGAATGATATAACATTAGATTTATATAATAATAGAATGTTAAGATTAAATAATGATACTATAATAGAATGATAGAATTAAAAAATAAAAGATTAATAGAATTGTAGAATTTCAAAATTATAGAATAATCTAGAAGTTATTATAAAATGACAGAATAATAGAATAATAAAATAATATAATGAAAGAATGATATGGTAATTGTAACGCCCCACCATGAAACACTAGAGAACAACACAATTACACTAAACAAATCGGACAATTTTTTTTTTTAAATACAAGGAATAACAAGGTAACATATAACTTATCTATACTAAGTAACATCCTCACAGGGTTCCATGGCTGCATTACTAACAAAACTACTATCATGTTCTCTCACACATCAAACATTAACTTGACAACAATAATTCATTCTAAATTTATTACATTAATTGAATAACCTTATACATTTCCATGACATCAAATAAATAATCATCCATAACAAATACAACTACAGTTTTTTCATACATATGAGGATACAACATAATATTGTCTACATCACCAACTTTCGTTTACATTGGATTACAAACATTATTAATAACCTGATACACAGGATAGTACATGAGCATAAATAACTGTCTTCATAAACTGGTACATGATCTGAAACTGCTACAGGAGTTACATCCTTCTTGCACACGAATAATGGCAAGGAAAAAAAAACCAATGGAGATAAAGCACATCCACCCAACCATGTGGAACCCTGAGGTCCACCCCCCGTGCTAGGAGATAACATAAGGTCCCACAACATCATACAGTTAGGTAGACAAGTGCCTAACCGGAACAAGGACTAAGCCTAACACCATCACAACACATGACCACATCACAAACAACTCAATATCACTTCTAGAGGCAACACACGACAAATGGGGAGAATACGACTAGGGAATGCTAGGCTGCAGTAGGGAGAGTGTCATCGCACGGTCCTGACATGGGTTATCCTGATAGCCTCTCACTAGGCGCCGGCCCCCATCTATGGTTATCCTGACAGCCTCTCACTAGTTGCCGGCCCCTTAGGGTGACTCATGCAGTATCAACCTTCCTTTCGTGAGGACAAGGAAGTTGATCTTGCCGACCAGGCCTTCTCTACCCATCCTTAGTCTAAACGAGCACTACAGGCATGGGAGAGGAAATCCAATTATCTTGTTAATGTGTATTTTACCCCCTTTTCCCCCCAGTTTATTTTTAGGTTTTCACTTGATTAACAACTTTCAATGGGTTATCCTGACAGCCACTTTGGGCGCTGGCCCCACATTGAAAGCCACTCCCCTACGTGCATCTAGAAACCCAAACCATCAAGCAAGACAATCACTTTCATACTGATAAGTATACATAAACAATGCAAGGCATTTCCCTTCTTCCATACAAAACATAGTCACGATAACCAACCTTTAGATCATTGTCCAAAAACTTCCAGTCATCAATCGCAATAATCATAACACATATCCAGAGCAAGGTATGGGTCATCTTGCTCTTCCAATCACAGATATGAACCAAAATAGTTTCTCATTACAATTACAAGATCTCCCCATTTCCATACTAATCACAAGCTTGATATCAACACATACATGAAGGAAATTTAAACCCATTGTAATAAATTCATGACACAATATGTACATTATCTTACATTATTGTTTACCAAGACCCACATACACAGACAAGAGACATCATATTCTTACAACATCTTCATTTCAAGACAACTATGAATAGAATACATACGAACAAATCCTATTACCTTATGCCTCTGGAACCTAAACTTGACCATTTACACAAAGACTCACTCTCATGAAAATTTTGCTTGCAATAAGAGATTTCAACTAATCAACTCATTGACAACATAAATTTTTATTACAAAAGCAATTCAATCTCTTAGTCATTCAGTTACCTATAGGTTTCACTTATAAGGCTAAAATTTTCAAGTCCAATGTTGTTTCACCTAACTCCAAGCTTTCAACCAACTTCAACTTAACAAAAGCCTTATGAAAAGATCTTTACCAAACCAATCAACCTAGATTAAATTTCATCCACACTAATTATTTAATCATATCAATTTACATTTAATCATATTAACAGCCAAATACAAGTAATATCTCCACAAGAATTCATATATCTTCGATCTAATTTAATAAATATCAATTCTATCTGATATAATAAATCAGTCATCAATTACATATAAACATAACCTTCAAGCTAAACAAATGCATAGGTAATATTAGTTACAAAATTCTTATAAATCAATTACTTCTTACAATGATTATACCTCTAATTCCAACCTACCAATCCAATTCCCAATCTTAACAAACCATTATCAAGAAATCATAATAAACTCAATTACAGTATTAAATTTATTAACAACTGAATATTACATGCATCATACATAATTTATCTATCTTGAGCATATGCATATAACTTAATAAATTATTCCAATGTAATAAAACAATCATTATACAGCTCTTTAATTGGAAAGATCATGATATCAAACCCTAAACTGATGGGACACATGGTTTTGGCATACCTACATGCATGCAGAACTATTTTCCCACAATGTGACACTGAACTTGGTGCACAGATTTGAACTGTAAGTCATGTGAATGATTTAGCAAAAAAAATCGACTATGTGTTTGAAGATACTAATGATCATCAATGACGTCCCTTCAGCAACCTACTTCTCTTCCTCATGTATCACAGTATAACCTAAGGCAATTTTCATTCTTCCTAAATGAATTAAATATGCACATTACGTAATAGACTTCAGATCCACAATGTAACCGTATGGCTATGCCTTGAGGTCAATTCATCAATGACTATAATACAATCATAAAAAAATATTAAACTTATATACATCAAACTATTCTAAATCTAGATATAGATTAAAGAATTACTCATGCAAAACTCGATATACTTAGACTAACATGTTGAGATAAATTAATCAGACAAGAGGTTATAGTTTCTGGCATCTCAGGGTATAGTACTTATCAAAGGCAAATAGAAATTAATATAAATATGGTAGGCACAAACATTCAGTTATGTGAATAACTAATGCCGATTCCTGGCTGACAAAACTTAGGGTTTGAGAATAAATATCGCCATTATATGGCATACATTAGCTCAAGGATACAGGAATATCTATCGCCAATATATGGCAAACATAAGCATTAAGATATACGTATACCTGTTGCTAATATATGACAGACATAAAAATATATGCAGATCTAATTCTAATTTATGGGAAATGCAACCCTAAATTTTAATGAAGATCCAATCACCAACTTGGCCTGCCCTAGGCGTCCTTTATGGGAGACTTACAAATATCTAGGCACCTGAAAACTATGCTGAGGAAAGAAAAAGATTTTGAAAGCTTTTGAAATGGGTAAGGCAAATCATATTCCCTGCCCTATGCCTGCGTCCATTCCTCATGCGTCAAAATGGGAGCTTTGGAACATCGTATGGACATCCACCGAGGGTAAAGAAGATGGTTTACAGACAAAAAGAGCTAGACATTCACATGAGCATTCCTATTGCACTTCAGCTTTAAACGATTCATAAGAGCACATGGTTGACAATCACTCAACGAAAATGACATGTAGTCAGTGCCACCCAAAAGATCACAAGTTTGACTACTCTGCAGGCTGGACAAACGTGTGCATTTGACAAACAATAAAAGATTTCAACTTTCAAATATGAAAGCAAGTTATACAACACATTCATCCAAATACTTGTCCATACACAAGATCATAAAACCACAAGCCTCACTGCATAAATATCCAGGTAGATATTCTAATTGTTTCAAGTCAAGAATCATATCAAGAACATTCACTTAAAACATTGTTTTGCCAACTTTTTATTAAGTTGCTTCAAGTTTGATATTTCAAATGCCAAAATGACATCGCATCTAATTTTGATGTAAATCAAACCTTACTGCAATCTCGCCACAATGAGCCTGCCATTTCATTCAACCAAGAGATATAATTATCTAGTGTTCCTTTCATATATCGTAACATGAGCATCAAGTTCCATCGTCCTTCATATATAAGAGTACATCATATCACTCATATTTCTCTTGCAGAGATGCTGAGACAATGGGACTAGGAAAACGTATGATTCCAATGCAGATGAAATTGTGTGAATTATCTACTATTAAACACTTGAATACACATTAGATGCTATTTTAATTTCATACGATGAACTTCATCTTTAACCGTCTTCCTTCACTAATATTGGAACCCTAGAACTGTCTACCATTATCCACCACACTGAAGACGGGAGAAAGATATATTATTTATTATGCAGGGTCAAACGGTATGATATAAATGAAGCTATACAGTTTGCCATTTCTTACTATGAAATCTGGGTTCCTGCCGCTCATAAGGTAATCTATTTTGGTAGAATAATACCTCCAGTCAAGATAATGCGAAAATTGATCCAAGGCTTGATCATTAAACCCTGGGATTTGGTAGTTTCCCTACGATTTACTATGAGCTTGGTCTAGGAGGTTCAGAACTGTGTGCAGGGATCTTCCTAGTGTAAAATCACAGCCTTGACAAAAACCTAAAATCGCAACCCTTTGAATTCTCCCTCACCGGTAAATAAGGTTTCCCATGTAAATTGACGGCTTCAAACAAAACATCACAGTCTTTGATTTCACCTTTATATGAAACTAAGCAGTTCCTGCCAGATCTGATAGGAGACAAATCTAATTCCATGCTTCACAAATGAAGTTAATGTCTCGCATACAAATTTGGCGTTTAACTTGGCCGTAACCTAACCTAGGCCGTAACAATTATGTTACTGTTCCCAAATCCTACTAGGTCTGGATCAATTAAAGAAAACCTTGAGCTGCATAAAGGGAGCTAAGCTCTTATTTGTATACAAAACATAAAATCACAACCTTTGCCTTTCCGTAAAAGATCTTCCTCAGATCCTGACTGACCCAGGTTTTAACAAACCAAGCGATTTACTCGGCTAATCAAAATTAAAAAATAAATTTTCATTCCTACAATAACAGATTTAAATAAATTGTTTTCTGAACTAGACCCTCCGACTCTTTATCAAAATTTTCCCTTATAACATTTCCATCTTGACCTACAAATCCAATAACTAGGTTGCACACACACATATGCGTAACGAAAACCCTGCTCCCTTGCCCTTATCGAAATTGATGTAAATAAATCTTCAAGATCTTGGGAACACGGGCGATCAAATCATATTTTAATCGCACGGTTGCAATGTCAAGAGTTCTAAAAATAGTTATCACAAAACCAAAACAAGAGCAAAATCGGAAACAAATAAATATAAATCTGTATTCTACCACAATAAATAATCAGAACGCATACCTGGTATGATATTATTCCTCTTCCTGCGATTGCCCAAACCCTCTGAATTAATCACACGGAAATAGCGATCGATGCGAAGCGAACACTGACGTTTGAATTTATAAGATTGCTGATTTGCTTGTAAACAATGGGGAAAATGTGCTTCCTTTGCTGCAGCCAAAATAGAAAAGATGCAACCTGGATTTGATGCCGAAACCTCTCCGGCTGCAACCTAAACCAATCTCCCCTGCTTGTTGTTCCTTCTCCTCCATTCCTCCCCCTTTCCCCCTGAGAGAGAGAGAGAGATCCCCTTATTTCCAGATTTTTCCCACTTTTGCAGAAGGCTTGGCACAAGATCCAACGCCAACTATAACAACTATTAATTAAATTTTATCTCCTTACAGCTCATAGTTTAATTTTCAACTAAACACTATAATGTTTTATTTTAGTATTATACTATAGATATATATTTATCATATATGTTATAATTATTTATACCTTATTTGTATAACCTTTGAGCCGTGACACAAATTAATTTATGTATTTTATTTAGTATACCCTGAGTAATAATCTGAACCTTTTTACAAACATAACTATGAGAAATATTGTTCCCTAAACTAAAATAAATATTGCAAAAATCATAATAAAATATTAAGATACTAAAACTTATTTACATCTATAATTACCCCAAAAAAACTCAATTTAATAACAGTAATTCACATTCAAACAACTTAGGATAATTACCTTGAGCTAGGTAATTATCAGTTATCATTTTAACCTTATTTAATATTAATAATGAAATTGATGTAATCCTGTTAAGTATTATAGTGGATCAAATAATAGCATGATTATATAATGCAATCTAGGCATACAACATAACCCACTGAGTAGGACAACCGTTAAAAGCCAAATCAAACATGTTCACAAGCCAGCCCAAAACACACTTAACCAAACAAGCTCCATCAAATACACCTCAATTGCAAGACCTGACATACTGAGAGAACTGACAATTTAACTAGACATGTCATGCATCCTGATTGAGGATGATGACTTGGGATGTGGGACCTTAAGTTATCTCTGAAACAACTTATCCATTGGGTTTAAGGCACGCTCAGACCTGTTATTTCAGGTGGAGTCGATGCCAAATACCTACATCCTGCAGCAAATGACACAGTTAAGCATATATATAAATGCACAAAAGCTATCACTAGGTGAAAAGGAATCACAATATCACAGGGCACTCGCAAGCAAGTGATGTGACATCATCCTCTCCACATCATATCAATCTAGATTAGATAACACATGATCATAACCACTCGAATCTACCTCATTATCTGAACAGAACCATACACTAAACATATAGGTGCATGACATTGAATAAGTCCCAGAAGCATCATCATAACAAATAAATCTAATAGAATCAGTCCATGAGATCCATTCTATCATATAACAATTGTAGTAAGATCGACATCTTGATCATTGGGATGCAAAATAATGTCAAAGCCTGCATTATCAGCGTCACAATAGAGGTTGTCAATAAAACACATTAACTATCATATGAAACCTCACATGGATGAAACATCTATCTATATTGTACAACATCAATTGTATACCTTACCAATAATTATTCCTGTTATTTTACCTTTGTCCTCATGCGCCTTGATCAGTTCACCTGTACATCCAAGGTGAGAACAGAGGGGCACTACAGTAATAAAATTGTTGAATAATAGAATGGAAGAGTGATAGAATAATTAAATTGTAGAATAATAGATATATAGAATGATTGAATAAAAGATTTATAAAATTGTAGAATTATAGTATTATAGAATGATAGTATAATAGATTTAATTAATAATAGAGTAAAAGCAATTTAGAATAATAAAGTGATAGAATTACAAAATGATAGAAAAATACTAAATTACTATTTTGAGGGCCAAGATGAAAGTTTCAAGCCATGAAAAAGTGTCAAGATGGGGTCCAACCCACTAGAGTTGGTTGCAAAACCACTTTCCACCTCATAATGCACCCACCTGCAAAAGCTCTTAGAAAACCCACATCCGAGTCAAAACTTATAATCTCTGGAAGTTCCTGCATCAAAGAATGATAGAATAATAGAATGAAAGAATGATAGAATAATAGCTTTATAGAATGATAGAATAATAGAATACTATAATTTAAGAATAATAGAATAATAAGATTATAGAACTATAGAATGATATAATAATAGATTTAAAGAATAATAGAATTATAAAATAAAAGAATTATATAATGATAAAAAATAGATTTATAAAATAATATAATAATAAAATTATAAAATTATAAAATAATTGAGTTCAAAATAAAATAATTATATAATTATAAAATAATATAATGTGTAGTGCCCCTCCATTTTCACCTTGGATGTACAGGTGAATTGACCAAGGTGCATGAAGATGAAGGCAAAATAACAGGAATAATTAAGGTAAGGTAAGGTAAACAATTGATGTTGTACAATATTGATAGATGTTTCATCCATGTGTGGTTTCATATGATAGTTAATGTGTTTTATTGATAATCTCCATTGCAACACTGATAATGCAAGCTTTGATATTGTTTTGCATCCCAATGATTAAGATGTCGATCTTACTACAATTGTTATATGTTAGAATGAATCTCATGGACTGATTCTGTTAGATTTATTTGTTATGATGGTACTTCTAAGACTTATTCAATTTCATGCACCTAAATGTTCAATGTATGGTTTTGTTCAGATAATGAGGTAGATTTGATTTGGTTACGGTTATGTGTTATCTAATCTGGATTGATATAATGTGGAAAGGACGATGTCGTATCACTCGCTTGTGAGTGCCCTGCGATATTGTGATTCCTTTTTCACCTAGTGTCAGCTTTTGTGTGTCTATATATGCTTGACTGTGTCATTTGTTGCAGGATACAAGTATCTGGCATCGACTCCACCTGAATTAATAGGTCTGAGCATGCCCTGAACCTAATGGATAAATTGTTCCAAAGATAACTTAAGGTCCCACATCCCAAGTCATCATCCTCGATCAAGATGCACAACATGTCTAGTTCAACCTGTCAGTTCTGTTGGTATGTCAAGTCTTGCAACTGATTGATATTTGATCTAGCCTGTTGGTTAAGTGCGTGTTTGGCCCTGGCTTGTGAGCATGTTTGATTTGGCTTTTAACGGCTGTCCTTCTCAGTGGGTTATGTTGTATGCCTATATTTCATTATATAGTCATACTAATATTTGACGCACTTTAATATTTAATAAGGTCATATAATATTCTTATTATTATTATTAATATTTAATAAGATTAAATTGGTAAATGATAATTACCTAGTTCAAATAATTATTTAAAGTTGTTTGAATATGAATTATTTTATTACTACTATTAAATTGATTTAATTAAGGGAAGGTCGTTGAACACTAGTAAATGCACTAGCCAGACCCTAGAATAGAGAGGAGACAGTCCTATCATCCAATTGACGAAGCCTAACAATTGGATCAAGAGTGTATTGATTCAGCATTACACTATGGTTACTAATAGATTTGTGATAATATGTTATTTATGATGGATATATTTTGGCTATATATTGTACTAACACTTCTTGTTGAGTGTACATGTAGAATTATTATGTCAATGGATGATGGTGGTCATTTAGCCACTTTATGTCTTTTTGTGTGATGTCTGACCTAGGCATGGGGCCCTAAGGTCTATTGGCCATGATGTTAAGAAATATTATTTTTAGTTTTATGTGATAAAATGGTTATGTTCTTGTGTGGGATTTAACCTTGTAACTTTTAAAATGATTTTTAAGTATTTTTAAGAGGTCTAAGTTGTATTTTATGTTTGGAAAATTGTCTTATGTCCAAGGTACATAGGTAAGAAGTTTATTTTTGTCATTTATAATATTTTAAAAGGTTTTTAGACCTTCCTTTAAGCCCCACTTACAAAAGTGACGAAAATGGGAAGGTGGTTGGTTGAATTAGTTGGGTGGTTGAGTTAGTTGGGTGGTTGAGTTAGATTTGGGTAAGAAGTTACTCTTTCCTTCTCTTTAAAAACTCTTCATGGAGTGGGGGTGAATGGCTCATTTTATGATTTTCATTCAAGGATTCTACCATTAGTGGGATATTGCAATTGAGGTATCATGTTTTCTTTATTAATTAAATATAAATATTATATGTTTTTCTTTATTGATTAAATGTAAATTTTATATATTTTTTCTTTATTGATTAAATATAAATATTATATGTTTTTCTTTATTGGTTAAATGTAAATATTTTATGTTCTAAATATTATATATATCCTTTATTTATTAAATGTAAAGGTTGTTTTTCTAAGGGTTGTTGCTTGTGAAATTGGAAAAGCAAACATTTTAATGTAAATCTTGAAAGAAGCATATTTTTTGCCTTATTTGCATGTCATAAACCTAGATCATCATAGCATGAATTATATTTTTGATTTTTACATTAGATCTTCCTATAATTATAAGATAGTAATCGCCATATATATTGGCATTAAGGTTTGCATATAATCATATGTTATCTATATATTAGTATTAAGATTCCTATATAATCTTATAATTGCTAAATGTTGGTGTTGGATCTTAGAAACGATGGTTTTTATCTATTTTTAAAAGGGATTACGAAGTCATCTTGCTAAGGATCTGTTACTTTGTTCATATCCTCTAATAGATAAACTAATGATGTTCTTTGTGTACGTAAGTATCTTTGAACCTTGTAAAATAGTTCAAGTACCTTTTCCATTAGAGTATTCCTTACTTCTTCCTTCTATTAGATCTAGATAGAAATGTTTTTTCTTATGTGCATTAAGGTCTCAAATAAATATGGACATTGGACCATATAAAACTGCCCACTTTTGCATAGATTCTTCAGGGTCCAATTCTTATAGTAGATTGTATTAAACATCTTATTAGCTCTTCATTTAGTCAATTTATATTTTGGGTGTCTTGTTCTTTGGTTGTTCAAATCTTCACAGTATTCTTGATCGACCATAATCCAAATCTAGATAACCCATTTAATACGGTGTGCATACTCCTTAAGTCTGTCAAACTCCATCCTCTAGGTGAGACTCCAGCCATGTATAACAAAGGTGTTTCAAATTGGGTGTGGTGGTCTATGAAGTCGTCACTTGAAGAAATGGAAATGGTGTGGCTGCTACTCAAAGGCAGAGTGCTGTTGTTTATAAACCATCCAAAATTTGAAGGTTGATTGACCAAATCTTACCTTGAGGATAGGAATAACCTACACAAGTGCATGAACATGTATATAAACATTTATGTCATATGGATATTTGTATAGGTATCAATTATTAATTATAAATTAAATATGAATCCATGCATAGTTAAGATACACGATTTAGTAGATGAGTTTGTTGGAGTATATATATATGATATAGATATTAACTTATGAACAAGAGAAACGTAGTTGTTATAGTTTAATACAAATGTTTATTAAACTAATCGATTTGATCATATATTTACTGTAATATGGCATTAATTTTATTATAATGGTTTTTAGGAATTTGATGAACGGGTTGGATTTATATATGTTATAATTAGTAGTTGATCTATAAGCATTTGTAATTGATCTTACATATGCATTAGCTTGATGGTTATATTTATATATAATTGATGATAGAATTAATATTAATTAAACTAGACCTAGGGTTTATGAATCCTTGGTGGAGATATAACTTGAATCTAGTACTACTACGATTAAATGTAAATAGATATGACAAAATAATTAGTGTAGATGAAATTTAATCTAGTTTGATTTGGTTTGTAAAGATCTTTTATAATGATTTTGTTAAGTTGTAATTGGATTTAAAGTTTGGAATTAGGTTAAGCAACAGTGTATTTGAAAATTTAGTCTTATAAGTAAAAATTGTAGGTAACTTGGTAACTAAGAGATTGAATTGCTCTAGTAAGAAGAATTTATGTTGTCAATGAGTTGATTAGCTGAAATCGCATATTGCAAGCAAAATTTTTCATGTGAGTTGGTCTATGTGTAAATTGTCAAGTTTAGGTTCTAGAGGCATAAGATAATATGATTTGATTGCATGTATTGATAGGCATCTTGAAATGAAGATGTTGTAAGAACATGATGTCTCTTGTCTATGTATGTGAGTCTTGGTAAACAATAATGTGAGATGATGTACATACTGTGTTGTGAATATATCATGATGGGATTAAATCTCCTTCACGTATGTGTTGATATCAAGCTTGTGTTTAGTATTATAATGGGGAGATCTTGGAGATCGTAATGAGAAACTATTTTGTTCATGGTTGAGATTTGTAAGCAAGATGACCCATACCTTGCTCTGGATATGTGTTGTTATGGTTATTGCGATTGGTTAACTGAAAGATTTGGGACAATGATGTACAGGTTGGTCATTGTGATTTTGTTTTGTATGCAAGAAGGTAAAAGCCTTGCATTGTTTATATATACTTATCAGTATGATAGTGATTATCTTGCTTGATGGTTAGGGTTTCTAGATGCAAGTAGGGGAGTGGCTTTCAATGTGGGGCCGGTGCCCAAAGTGGCTGTCAGGATAACCCATTGAAAGTTGTTAACTAAGTGAAAACTTAAAATGAACTAGGGGGAAGGGTAAATTACACATTAAATAAGATAATTGGATTTCCTCTCCCATGCCTATAGTGCTCATTTAGGCTAAGGATGGGTAGAGAAGGCCTGGTTGGCAAGATCAACTTCCTTATCCTCACGAAAGGAAGGTTGGTTCCGCATGAGTCACCCTATGGGGCTGGCACCTAGTGAGAGGCTGTCAGGATAACCATAGATGGGGGACGGTGCCTAGTGAGAGGTTGTTAGGATAACCCATGTCAGGACCATGCAATGAGACTCTTCCTACTGCAACCTAGCATTCCCTAGTTGTATTCTCCCCATTTCTCATGTGTTGCCTCTGGAAGTGATATTAAGTTGCTTGTGATGTTGTTATGTGTTGTGATGGAGTCATGTTGAGTCCTTGTTCCTGTTAGGCATTTGTCTACCTGGTTGTTTGATGTTTTGGGACCTTATGTTATCTCCTAGCATGGGGGGTGGACCTTAGGGTTCCACATGGTCGGGTGGATGTGCGTTAATCTCCATTGGTTTTTCCTTGCCTTTGTTCGTGTGCAAGAAGGTTGTAATTCTTGTAGCAGATTCAGATCTTGTATCGGTCTATAAGAACAGTTATTTATGCTCATGTACTATCTTGTGTATCAGATTATTCATAATATATGTAATCTGATGTAATCAAAAGTTGTTGATGTAAACAATGTAATACTATATCCTCTTGTGTAAGGAAAAACTATAGTTGTACTTGATCCAGATGATTATTTATCTAATGTCATGGAAATCTATACAGTTATTCATTTAATGCAATAGATATAGAATGAATTATTGTTGTCAAGTTAATACGTGATGTGTGAGAGAAGATGATAGTAGTTTTGTCAGTAATGTAGCCATGGAACCCTGGGAGAATGTTACTTAGTATAGATACGTTAAAGGTTACTTTATTATCTCTTTCAAAAAAAATTTGTCCTATTTGTATGGTGTAATTGTGTTATTTTCTAGAGTTCCTTGGCAGGGCGTTACATCTGGTATCAGAGTGAAGGTTTGCAACACTGGGATCTCTGGTTCTTGTCATTGTTTTAGGTTGAGCATTTTTCTCCTTATGGTGAGTTGGTAATAGTACCTCTCACCTAAGAGCTTTAGTATGGTGTTAGAAGGTTGATAAATTTACAAACTTGTTCCTTGTTTTTGGAAGAAATAAATTCTTTATGCCTTGTCTTACTTATGCTTCTGCTATGTGCTCTCTCTCCTTCTTTTATGAGAATGTGATGATATATTTAACAATATGTGTATGTTTCTTGAATGTTAGTATTTATTGATTTGATGAGGTCTTAAGTTTCTCTTGTGGTCTCTAGTGTTTTAGAAGAAAAGAAATTGTATTGCATTAAAGGTAGAAATTGTTGTAATTAAGTAATTTTTTTGTTGCCGTAAATCCTTGTATAAAAGTTGTTTAGGTATAAGGATGTAGATAACCTAATTATCTATGTGTTGGCATACGTTCTCTAACGCATTCTAGACCTTGTGTCCTGAGTGTTGTGTAGCGGATACTCCCTTTTTGTGACTAAAGTTAGCCACTTTGTGATGTGGGTTTGTTTGCAATTTGGTTAATTTGAATTTTTGATGGTTGTTTCATGTGTTGTTAGGGGCTAATAGTGAATTTGTTTTCTTGAAATTTCTTATGACAGGAGTGGTCACCAAAACTCTTTTCTCTATAATTGAGTTATTGTTGGAAATTGCCGGCATTTTGTGACTTAAGATTGGACTTGGTTATTTTTCCACTTGGGTTTTCACCTTCTTTAAAACTTTGATGGTGACTATTCCGAATGTTTGTTTTGTTAGCCCCGCATTGTGTCAAGTGTTGTTTCTATCATGTTCATTTCGAACCTCTGATAGTGTGTACAAGGGAGGACTCTACGGAGAATTGTACTTGAATGCTTGGTAATTAGTCAGAACCATGGTGGAAATAAGAAATGAGATGTAATTTTCCTTGATAATATGTAAACACAGATCCTTGAATCAAATGAAATTCTCAAAATAAGTGCGATTGGTTATAAGTAGATTGCATGATACACCTTAAAGGTAAGGAATTGATGTCTTTTATGCCTATATTGAACGATTGTGCTTGTCTTGGGAACAATTGCTTAATGTGAATGCGTATGTTGGCAATAGAAAATTGTAACACTAATATGTTATGTTTCCACCCTAGTCTGTGACTTCTAGGAATAAGTCAAGTTTTAGGGGGGGAGGATGTAGTGCCCCTCCATTTTCACCTTGGATGTACAGGTAAACTGACCTAACAGGAATAATTAAGGTAAGGTAAGGTAAACAATTGATGTTGTACAATATTGATAGATGTTTCATCCATGTGTGGTTTCATATGATAGTTAATGTGTTTTATTGATAATCTCCATTGCGACACTGATAATGTAGGCTTTGATATTGTTTTGCATCCCAATGATTAAGATGTCGATCTTACTATAATTATTATATGTTAGAATGAATCTCATGGACTGATTCTATTAAATTTATTTGTTATGATGGCACTTCTAAGACTTATTAAATTTCATGCACCTAAATGTTTAATGTATGGTTCTGTTCAGATAATGAGGTAGATTTGATTTGGTTACGGTTATGTGTTATCTAATTTGGATTGATATAATGTGGAAATGACAATGTCGTATCACTCGCTTGCGAGTGCCTTGCGATATTGTGATTCCTTTTTCACCTAGTGTCAGCTTTTGTGTGTCTATATATGCTTGACTGTGTCATTTGTTGCAGGATGCAGGTATCTGGCATCGACTCCACCTGAATTAATAGGTTTGAGCGAGCCCTAAATGTAGTGCCCCTCCGTTCTCACCTTGGATGTACAGGTGAACTAATCAAGGCGCATGAGGATGAAGGTAAAATAACAGGAATAATTATTGGTAAGGTATACAATTGATGTTGTACAATATAGATAGATGTTTCATCCATGTGAGGTTTCATATGATAGTTAATGTGTTTTATTGACAACCTCTATTGCGACACTAATAATGCAGGCTTTGACATTATTTTGCATTCCAATGATCAAGATGTCGATCTTACTATAATTGTTATATGTTAGAATGGATCTCATGGACTGATTCTATTTGATTTATTTGTTATGATGATGCTTCTGGGACTTATTCAATGTCATGCACCTATATGTTTAGTGTATGGTTCTGTTCAGATAATGAGGTAGATTCGAGTGGTTATGATCACGTGTTATCTAATCTAGATTGATATGATGTGAAGAGGACGATGTCACATCACTTGCTTGCGAGTGCCCTGTGATATTGTGATTCCTTTTTCACCTAGTGATAGCTTTGTGCATTTATATATATGCTTAACTGTGTCATTTGCTACAGGATGCAGGTATCTGACATCGACTCCACCTGAAATAACAGGTCTGAGTGTGCCTTGAACCCAATGGATAAGTTGTTCCGGAGATAACTTAAGGTCCCACATCCCAAGTCATCATCCTCAATCAGGATGCGTGACATGTCTAGTTAAATTGTCAATTCTGTCAGTATGTCAGGTCTTGCAATTGAGGTATATGTGATGGAGCTTGTTGGTTAAGTGTGTTTTGGTCTGGCTTGTGAACATGTTTCATTCGGCTTTTAACAGCTGTCCTACTCAGTGGGTTATGTTGTATGCCTAGATTGCATTTTATAGTCATGCTATTATTTGATCCACTATAATACTTAACAGGATTACATCAATTATCATTATTAATATTAAATAAGGTTAAAATGATAACTGATAATTACCAAGCTCAAGGTAATTATCCTAAGTCATTTGAATGTGAATTACTGTTAGTAAATTGAGTTATTTGGGGGTAATTATAGATGTAAATAAGTTTTAGTATCTTAATATTTTATTATGATTTCGCAATATTTATTTTAGTTTAAGGAACAATATTTCTCATAGTTATGTTTGTAAAAAGGTTCAGATTATTACTCAGGTTATACTAAATAAAATACATAAATTAATATGTGTCTTGGTTCAAAGGTTATACAAATAATGTATAGATAATTATAACATATATGATAAATATATATCTATAGTATAATACTAAAATAAAACATTATAGTGTTTAGTTGAAAATTAAACTATGAGCTGTAAGGAGATAAATTTAATTAATAGTTGTTATAGTTGGCATTGGATCATGTGCCAAGCCTTCTACAAAGGTGGGAAAAATCTGGAAATAAGGGCAGATCTCTCTCTCTCTCACTCTCGGGGGGAAAGGGGGAGGAATGGAGGAGAAGGAACAATAAGCAGGGGAGATTGGTTTAGGTTGCAGCCGGAGAGGTTTCAGCATCAAATCCAGGTTGCATCTTTTCTATTTTGGCCGCAGCAAAGGAAGCACATTTTCCCCATTGTTTGCAAGCAAATTAGCGATCTTATAAATTCAAATGTCAGTGTTCACTTCGGATCGATCGCTATTTCCGTGTGATTATTTCAGAGGGTTTGGGCAATCGCAGGAAGAGGAATAATATCAAACCAGGTACACGTTCTGATTATTTATTGCAGTAGAATACATATTTATTTGTTCCTGATTTTGCTCTTGTTTTGGTTTTGTGATAACTGGTTTTAGAGCTCTTGACATTGCAACCGTGTGATTAAAATATGATTTGATCACCCGTGCTCTCAAGATTTTGAAGATTTAATTACATCGAATTCGATAAGGGCAAGGGCGCGGGGTTTTCGTTATGCATATGTGTGTGCGCAACCTAGTTTTTTGGATTCGTAGGTCAAGATGGAATTGTTATAATGGAAAATTTTGATAAAGAGTCAGAGGGTCTAGTTTAGAAAACAATTTATTTAAATCTTTTATTGTAGGAATGAAAATTTATTTTAATTTTGATTAGCAGAGTAAATCGCTTGGTTTGTTTAAACTCGGGTCAGTCAGGATCTGAGGAAGATCTTTTACGGAAAGGCAAATGTTGTGATTTTATGTTATGTATACAAATAAGAGCTTAGCTCCCTTTATGCAGCTCAAGGCTTTTTAATTGATCCCACCTAGTAGGATTTGGGAACAGTAACATAATTGTTACAGCCTAGGTTAGGTTACGGCCAAGTTAAACGCCATATTTGCATGCGAGACATTAACTTCATTTGTGAAGCATGGGATTAGATTTGTCTCCTATCAGATCTAGCAGGAACTGCTTAGTATCATATAAAGGTGAAATTGAAGGCTGAGATGTTTTGTTTGTAGCCGTCAATTTACATGGGGAAACCTTATTTGCCGATGAGGGAGAATATAAAAGGTTGCGGTTTTAGTTTATTGTCAATGCTGTGATTTTAGACTAAGAAGATCCCTGCACACAGTTCTGAACCTCCTAGACCAAGCTCATAGTAAATCGTAGGAAGACTACCAAATTCCAGGGTTTATAGATCAAGCCTTGGATCTGTTTCGCATTATCATGACTGTAGCTATTATTCTACCAAAATAGAGTACCTTATGAGCGGCAGGAACCCAGATTTCATAGTAAGAAATGGCAAACTATATAGCTATGGGTATATCATACCATTTGACCCTGCATGGTAAATAATATATCTTTTCCCGTCATCAGTGTGGTGGATAATGGTAGACAGTTCTAGGGTTCCAAATTAGCGAAGGAAGACGGTTAAAGATGAAGTTCATCGTATGAAATTAAAATAGCATTTAGTGTGTATTCGAGTGTTTAATAGTAGATAGTTCACATGTTTTCAACTGCATTGGAATCTTATGTTTCCTAGTCCCATCTGGCTGAGCTTAACAAACGATTTGTCAACATCGTAGTTCAGTGTATAATCATTTTTCATACCTGCTGTAAAAGTTGATAGGTGGCTTTCAACCATAGGTTTGTTTTAAACGTTTGTATTAGCTGCAATTATAGACCTTGACATTTTTAGTTGAAGTAGAAATGCCTATAAATGATGCTCTAAAAGCTATTCTAACAATTATCACACAGCTTATCTAAATGCCTGTAAATGATGAACTAAAAACTGTTCTAACAATTATCGCATGGCTTATCTTTTTATACTAAAGTATCTCCATGTAACCATCACAGGTGTAGTTGGCCTCTTAATAATTAAGTTTGGTGTGTTCCCATAATAGCCTCCAGTGTTATGAATGTTAACCATGTACTCATATGAATCGGTTAAAGCTGAAGTGCAATAGGGATGCTCATGTGAATGTCCAGCTCTTTTTGTCTGTAAACCATCTTCTTTACCCTCGGTGGATGTCCATACGATGTTTCAAAAGCCCCCCATTTTGACGCATGAGGAGTGGATGCAGGCATAGGGCAGGGAATATGATTCGCCTTGCCCATTTCAAAAGCTTTAAAAATCATTTTCTTTCCTCAGCATAGTTTCCAGGTGCCTAAAAATTCGTAAGTCTGCCCATAAAGGACGCTTAGGGCAGGCCAAGCTAGAAATTAATCTTCATTAAAATTTAGGGTTGCATCTTCCCATAAATTAGAATTAGATTTGCATATATATTTCTATGTTTGTCATATATTGGCAATAGGTATATATATATATATATATATCTTAACGCTTATGTCTGCTATATATTGGCGATAGATATTCCTGTATCCTTGAGCTAATGCATGCCATATAATGGTGATATTTATTCTCAAACCCTAAGTTTTGTCAGCCATAAATCGGCATTAGTTATTCACATAACTAAATGTTTGTGTCTACCATATTTATATTAAATTCTATTTGCCGTTGATAAGTATTATACCCTGAGATGCCAGAAACTATAACCTCTTTTCTGATTAATTTATCTCAACATGTTAGTCTGAGTATATCAAATTTTGCATGAGTAATTCTTTAACCTATATCTAGATTTAGAATAGTTTGATGTATATAAGTTTAATATTTTTTTTATGATTGTATCATAGTCATTGGAGAATTGACCTCAAGGCATAGCCATATGGTTACATTGTGGATCAGAAGTCTATTACGTAATTTAATTCATTTAGGAAGAACGAAAATTGCCTTAGGTTATACTGTGATACGTGAGGAAGAGAAGTAGGTTGCTGAAGGGACGTCATTGATGATCATTAGTATCTTCTAACACATTTCAATAGTCAATTTTTCTACTTAATCATTCACATGACTTACAGTTCAAATCTGTTGGTGCAGGAGCACTAAGGGCTTGGAGCCCATGTGTATATATGTTTGCATTTTGTTGTGATGTTTTGAATTTTCAAAATAGGGCAGAGTGGGAAGAAGTTTATACATGTACAAAGTAAACCCATCGGAGTGAGCAAGCTCATCGGTGCAACGTTTTAAAGCTTTATCAATAGTTAAAGTCATACCGACAAAGGTATACCGACAAAGGCACATCGGCGTGAAAGACATATCGGGAGACAGCGAGAATGTCTGACCGATGTAGGAAGTTATACTGATGGGATAGAATGGTCGGCAAGACTAATGATATTGGAGACTGATGGAATAGTTTCACCGACGACCAAATGTTTGGCCGATGGAGAGTTGCCATAAGCATATCGGCATGAGATTTATTGTCGGCAGGAGAATGGATGGGGTTGCCGATGGGAGGAGTCTTGACGATGGGGACACATCGGCAAGAGAATGGTGAAGTTACACCGATAGAACATCGGCAGGAGAACGGTGAAGTTACACCGATAGAAGGAGCATCGGCATGACCGACGATATCGGCGAATAGGTTTTAAGTTACACCGACAGAGTTAGTCTTGGCGAAAGTGAATTTGATGTAAAACACATCGGCGTGAGAAATAACATCGGTGGAGGAATCGAAGGTTTGGCCGATGCTAAAGTCACGCCGATAGTTGGTTTAGAAGGTGCCATCGGCAAGATGGAGTTTATCGGCATGAGCAGTTTAGAAGCTACCGATAGTTGACGTCTCGCCAATAGGCGAGAACCAAACCACAAACAGTTATGTCGGGGAGAAGATGGGTATCGGCAGAAGAAGATTGGAGTGTGCCGATGGTGTTTGTCACACCGATGATGGTTCGTGAAAGTAACCTAAGTAAAAATACCATTAGACTCATCGGCAGGAAATAAGCTATCGGGCAAGCGGGATCTAAGAATACCGATAGGCATTGTTTGACCGATGAGTAGAAGTTCCAGCGATGCCGATGTGTTTCGCCGGTGAGAACCTACTATTGTAGAAAAGCCCTAACCGTCTGGTAATAGACAAGGGCAGTTATTATATAAGATGTGATTCAGTCTGTGATGGGGGTTGGAACGTTTTGAAGCCTGAGATGCCGTGAATGTAATAGAGGAACTTTTGATAATAAAAACATTGACAGTTGAATCCATTTGAATTTTGTCTATAGAGTACTTGCATAATCTGGTTTGCAGTAGAGTAGACAGTTTAATTCCTGTTAGTTTTGTTTATGTTTGTACATAGTGACTCTAGTTTGATATCCTCGCATATTCTTTGTACAATCATGGGGGGAAATCAAACAGAGTCTCTTTTTTTAGTTTTTCTTTCTGTTGTTGTGAACGGGTTGACAGAGAGAGGCCATGTGAACTTGTACTAGGCAAGCTGTGCCATAGCCCGGCTAGTATGCAAGTTGCAGTCTAAGAGACAGAGGTGAAAACAGAGTGGAAGAATTGAGTACCAAGCAATCAGAACCCTGGACCCGGAGAGGAGGGCTGATAATGGGCTCAAGAAGGCTATGAGCCTTGGAGATTAGGAATCTTGGAAATAGTGAGGGTAAAGAAGAATACCTCACACCAAGTAAGCAATGTCTGTATTGGGAACAACAGGCAAACAGGTCTTTCACCTCTGTAAGAGACTGGTTAGGTTGATATAGGCATTTTGGGGCAGAAAATGTCTTTGAGCACTTGAATTGGTAGGGAGACTTGGGATTGATATAGGTCTTGAAGTGTTGTGTCCAGATAGGTTTGCTAAACCCATAGGTCTCCCTATCAAATTGGTATCAGAGCCAAATTAAAGATTTGGGCTATTCCTAGGTTGGAATAGAAGAAGTTGTATGTTATCACCGAGTTCAAGTGAGTCTGTAGGTTCAGCCAGAGAGATGGTGACTAATGCAGAGTTAGCAAAGAAGGTTGATGATCAAGAAGAGGAGAATAGACTCCTACGGGAAAGATTGGTAGAAATGGAAAGTAGACTAGGTTTAATGATGGAAAAGACTAAAGAAGTCAGGCAGAAAGTAAACAAGGAAAAAGGTGTGTCTATAGAAGATGAAGAGCCAACACCTGATCCTAAGATGGAAGAAGAACCTTTCTTGAAGGCCTTGAAAGCCATGAGTGGTAAGTCATTGGAAGGAGTTCCTCTTTTTAGTGGAAAGATGGAACCTGATTTGGTTATGGAATGGATAGAAGGTTTAGAAAATCACTTTGAATGTGATGGAGTGAGTGAAGCTCAAAAGGTGAAGGTGGCTAAATCAAGACTCAAAGGAGCTGCCTTGACATGGTGGAAATTTGTTCAAACTGAAAGAGAGAAAGAAGACAAGAAACCTATAGCTACTTGGAAGGGTATGGTGGCTAAAATCAAAGAGGTATACATGCCTAGAGATTATGAAGTCCAGTTGTATAAGAAACAACAAAATTTGAGACAAAGAGAATTAGATGTCAGTGCATACACTGAGGAGTTTCAAAAACTATGCCTGAGGTCTAAGGTGATGGAAGAGGAAAATGTGAAAGTAGCAAGATATCTCAATGGTTTGAGATGGAGTATTCAAGAGGAAATTAGCTTGTTCAGCCCTACAACAGTGCATCAAAGCTATCAGCTAGCACTCAAGGTAGAGGAGAAGAGCAAGAAGAAACAAGAATCAAACAGCAGATCAAGAGGAAGAGGAAATTATGGCGGTAGAAATACTAATCAAAGACCCCAAGGGGAATCCAAACTCACAGAGCAGAGTGGAGAGACTAGTAGTAGAGGAAACTACAGAGGAAGGGGATCTAACAGAGGAAGATCAGGAGGATCAGGCAGAGGATCCTACTTTGCCACTATGAAATGCTACAATTGTGGTCAATTGGGCCATCCAGCATATAGGTGTCCTAATAAGGGCACATCTTCTTCTCAAGGAGTTGACAAAAGAAATCAATATGTGCAAGATGATGCTTCAAGCAGCAAAACACCTGAAGTCGGTCTAACCTCAGAAGTGGGAGAGAACATCATGGTAAGGAGAACATTGATCAAAGAACTAGTGAAATCTGAACCAAGCCAAAGGAGAGCATTATTTAGAATCAGATGCAAGATTATGAATAAGGTATGTCAAGTAATCATAGACTCAGGGTCTACTGATAATATAGTATCTGATGAAGCAGTTAGAAAACTAAATTTGCAAAGAATACCTCATTCAAATCCATATAGAGTTACATGGTTAAATAAAGGTCAACATGTGATAGTCAATGAGCAAACTTGGGTAGAGTTTGGTATAGGTGGATACAAAGACAAGGTACTTTGTGATATCCTACCTATGGATGCATGTCATCTCTTATTGGGTAGACCATGGCAGTTTGACCGGAAGGCCATACATGATGGTGAGAAGAATGCATATTCTTTTCAAAAAGATGGTGTCACCTATAAAATACAATCTTTGGAAGATGAAGAAGCAAATAAGACTAAGAGTCCTAGTATCTTAGTTGTGAGTGGTAAAGAGTTTTTGAACACTCTTAAGGAGGATGGTATTGGTTATGCTATCATAGTGAAGCCTAAGGAGGAGAAGAGAGACAAAAAGGTAGTGATCCCAAAAGAAATGCAGACTATACTGGAACAGTATAAGGACATCATTAGTGATGGAACACCAGCAACACTACCTCCACAGAGGACTATAAGCCATCAGATAGATCTGATTCCAGGAGCATCTTTGCCTAACAAGGCTCCTTACAAAATGACTCCAGAACAACATAAGGAGATAACCAGACAGGTACAAGAATTGCTTGACCAGGGGTTAGTTCAAAAAAGCATAAGTCCTTGTGCAGTGCCTACAGTGTTGGCACCAAAGAAAGGAGGAACATGGAGATTGTGCACGGACTCCAGAGCTATCAATAAGATCACCATAAGGTACAGATTTCCAATTCCCAGAATTGAAGATCTTATGGACTGTTTAGGAGGAGCTAAGTATTTCACTAAGATGGACCTAAAAAGTGGTTATCACCAGATTAGAATCAAGGAAGGTGATGAGTGGAAAACAGCCTTCAAAACTATAGAAGGACTGTATGAGTGGCTTGTTATGCCATTTGGTTTATCAAATGCTCCCAGCACATTCATGAGGCTCATGAATGAAGTCCTTAAGGACTATACGGGTAAATTTGTAGTTGTTTATCTAGATGACATCTTGATTTTTAGTCAAACTAAAGAAGAGCATCTTGAACATGTAAATACTGTTTTGAAAAAGTTACATGATGAACAACTAACCATAAATTTGGAGAAGTGTGAATTCATGAAGCAGGAATTGGTATACCTTGGTTTTGTGTTGTCCAAAGGAGAATTGAAAATGGACAAGTCAAAGGTAGAAGCCATATTGAGTTGGCCTACTCCCAGAGCAGCAACTGAGGTGAGAAGTTTTCATGGTTTAGCTCAGTTTTATAGAAAATTCATAAAGAATTTCAGTGCTATTTGTGCACCCATGCTTGATACGATCAAAAGTGGAATGAAAACAAAGTTTCAATGGACACAAGTAGCTAATCACAGTTTTGAATTGTTGAAGAAAGAAGTAGCCACACAGCTAGTGTTAGTGCTGCCTAGTTTTGATAAGTTGTTTACTTTAGAATGTGATGCTAGCAATATTGCAGTAGGGGCAGTACTCAGCCAAGAGAATAGACTAGTAGCCTTTTTCAGTGAGAGGCTAAATGAAGCAAAGAGTAGATATTCTTCATATGACTTGGAGCTCTATGCTCTAGTTCAAGCACTTAGAAAATGGAGACATTACCTCCTACCTAAGGAATTTGTTGTGTATACAGACAATCAAGCTTTGAGTTTTCTGAACTCACAAGACAAATTGAGCCATAGGCATATCAAGTGGATGGAGTATTTGCAGTCTTATACATTTACAATTAAGCACAAGAAGGGACAGCTCAACAAAGTAGCAGATGCTTTAAGCAGAAGGTTTCTCACAGTACAAGAAGTGCAACTAAGAAGCATAGGAATGGAAGAGTTCAGAGCTCTCTACAAGGAGGATGAAGATTTTGCTGAGGCATACAAAGTCTGTCAAGACTTTGAGAATCACTTTCATAGTGAATTTGCAGATTACACATTGCAGTAGGGTTTGCTATTCAAAGGTGGACAGTTGTGTGTCCCAAACGGATCCATGAGAGAAAATCTCATACAGGAGAAGCATAATGGCAGTTTGAGTGGACATTTTGGTCTGAACAAAACATTGGAATTAGTCCAGAGGTTCTACTATTGGCCGAAGATGCACAAAGATGTTAGGAAGTATGTGGAGCAGTGTATCATCTGTCAAAAGGCCAAGGGAACTTCTTCAAATGCTGGAGTGTATCAACCATTACCCATTCCTTCCAGACCATGGGATTGTGTAAGTATGGATTTTGTAGTTGGTCTACCAAAGACTAAGACTGGTTTTGATAGTATTCTTGTAGTTGTTGATAGATTCAACAAGATGAGTCATTTCATTCCTTGTAAGGTGACTCATGATGCTAGTCATATAGCTCATTTGTTTTTCAAAGAGGTCATAAGAATTCATGGACTCCCAACAAGCATCGTGTCTGATAGAGATGCTAAGTTCATGGGACATTTCTGGAAAACTCTATGGCAGAGGTTAGGGACAAAGCTGTCTTTTGGATCAGCATATCATCCACAGACAGATGGCCAAACAGAAGTGGTGAACAGGACATTGGGCAACCTATTAAGGTGTTTGACAAAAGAATATGGACAGAGTTGGGATCAAGTAATTTTTCAGGCAGAATTTGCCTATAATGACAGTGTGAACAGGACTACTGGCAAGAGTCCTTTTGAAATCATCTATGGAATGCACCCTAGAGGTGTATGTGAACTCAGAATTCTTGGAGACATGGAGTTTAGAAGTGGTCATGCATAGGATTTTGCATAGTCTATGAAGGAGATTCATGACCAAGTGAAGCAGCAATTGATGGAAAACACCCTGAAAATCAAAGATAGGGTAGATGCACACAGAAAGGATATTCAATTTGCAGTTGGTGATTTGGTCATGGTTCATTTGAACAAAGCCAGATTACAGAAAGGGATACCAACCAAATTGCAGATGAGACGGATTGGTCCTTGCAGAATTCTGAACAAGTATGGCAACAATGCCTATAGGATTGATTTGCCAGCAGACTTGGCAATTTCCCCAGTGTTCAATGTTCAGGACTTGGTGCCATATAAAGGTCCTCATTCAGCAGCAGGGGAATCTCGTACAGAAGCTACACAGACAGTGAATGATGTCACCTTGCCTCCAAAAATCCCACCACAGGCTGAGAGAATTTTGGATTCTCGCGTGCAGAAGCAGACCAGACATGGTGTGTACATGGAGCACCTGATCAAGTGGAAACAGTTGCCTGAAGCAGAGGCTACCTGGATTACAGAGTCAGAGTTCAAGAAATGGGGCATTGATTTTGCCTTGTTGTCACCGGAGGTGACTTGACTTCTTCCACATAGGGGGAGTATGGTGCAGGAGCACCAAGGGCTTGGAGCCCATGTGTATATATGTTTGCATTTTGTTGTGATGTTTTGAATTTTCAAAATAGGGCAGAGTGGGAAGAAGTTTATACATGTACAAAGTAAACCCATCGGAGTGAGCAAGCTCATCGGCGCAACATTTTAAAGCTTTATCGATAGTTAAAGTCATACCGACAAAGGCACATCGGCGTGAAAGACATATCGGGAGACAGCGAGAATGTCTGACCGATATAGGAAGTTATACTGATGGGATAGAATGGTCAGCAAGACTAATGATATCAGAGACTGATGGAATAGTTTCACCGACGACCAAATGTTTGGCTGACGGAGAGTTGCCATAAGCATATCGGCATGAGATTTATTGTCGGTAGGAGAATGGACGGGGTTGCCGATGGGAGGAGTCTCGACGATGGGGACACATCAGCAAGAGAATGGTGAAGTTACGCCGATAGAACATCGGCAGGAGAACGGTGAAGTTACACTGATAGAAGGAGCATCGGCATGACCGACGATATCAGCGAATAGGTTTTAAGTTACACCGATGGAGTTAGTCTTGGCGAAAGTGAATTTGATGTAAAACACATCGGCGTGAGAAATAACATCGGCAGAGGAATCGAAGGTTTGGTCGATGCTAAAGTCACGCTGATAGTTGGTTTAGAAGGTGCCATCGGCAAGATGGAGTTTATCGGCATGAGCAGTTTAGAAGCTGCCGATAGTTGACGTCTCGCCGATAGGCGAGAACCAAACCGCAAACAGTTATGTCAGGGAGAAGATGGGTATCGGCAGAAGAAGATTGGAGTCTGCCGATGGTGTTTGTCACACCGATGATGGTTAGTGAAAGTAACCTAAGTAAAAATACCATTAGACTCATCGGCAGGAAATAAGCTATCAGGGAAGCAGGATCTGAGAATACCGATAGGCATTGTTTGACCGATGAGTAGAAGTTCCAGCGATGCCGATGTGTTTCACCGGTGAGAACCTACTATTGCAGAAAAGCCCTAACCGTCTGGTAACAGACAAGGGCAGTTATTATATAAGATGTGATTCAGTCTGTGATGGGGGTTGGAACGTTTTGAAGCCTGAGATGCCGTGAATGTAATAGAGGAACTTTTGATAATAAAAACATTGACAGTTGAATCCATTTGAATTTTGTCTGTAGAGTACTTGCATAATCTGGTTTGCAGTAGAGTAGACAGTTTAATTCCTGTTAGTTTTGTTTCTGTTTGTACATAATGACTCTAGTTTGATATCCTCGCATATTCTTTGTACAGTCATGGGGGGAAATCAAACAGAGTCTCTTTTTTTAGTTTTTCTTTCTGTTGTTATGAATGGGTTGACAGAGAGAGGCCATGTGAACTTGTACTAGGCGAGCTGTGCCATAGCCCAGCTAGTATGCAAGTTGCAGTCTATGAGACAGAGGTGAAAACAGAGTGGAAGAATTGAGTACCAAGCAATCAGAACCCTGGACCCGGAGAGGAGGGCTGATAATGGGCTCAAGAAGGCTATGAGCCTTGGAGATTAGGAATCTTGGAAACAGTGAGGGTAAAGAAGAATACCTCACACCAAGTAAGCAATGTCTATATTGGGAACAACAGGCAAATAGGTCTTTCACCTCTGTAAGAGACTGGTTAGGTTGATATAGGCATTTTGGGGCAGAAAATGTCTTTGAGCACTTGAATTGGTAGGGAGACTTGGGATTGATATAGGTCTTGAAGTGTTGTGTCCAGATAGGTTTGTTAAACCCATAGGTCTCCCTATCATCTGTGCACCAAGTTCAGTGTCACACTGTGGGAAATTAGTTCTGCATGCATGTAGGTATGCCAAAACCATGTGTCCCATCAGTTTAGGGTTTGATATCATCATCTTTCTAATTAATGAGCTATATAATGATTGTTTTTATTACATTGGAATAATTTATTAAGTTAAATGCATATGCTCAAGATAGATAAATTATGTATGATGCATGTAATATTCAGTTGTCAATAAATTTAATATTGTAATTGAATTTATTATGATTTCTTGATAATGGTTTGTTAAGATTGGGAATTGGATTAGTAGGTTGGAATTAGAGGTATAATCATTGTAAGAAGTAATTGATTTATAAGAATTTTGTAACTAATATTACCTATGCATTTGTTTAGCTTGAAGGTTATGTTTATATGTAATTGATGATTGATTTATTATATCAGATAGAATTAATATTTATTAAACTAGATCGAAGATATATGAATTCTTGTGGAGATATTACTTGTATTTGGTTGTTAATATGATTAAATGTAAATTGATATGATTAAATAATTAGTGTGGATGAAATTTAATCTAGGTTGATTGGTTTGGTAAAGATCATTTCATAAGGCCTTTGTTAAGTTGAATTTGGATTGAAAGCTTGGAGTTAGGTGAAACAACAATGTACTTGAAAATTTTAGCGTTATAAGTGAAACCTATAGGTAACTGAATGACTAAGAGATTGAATTGCTTTTGTAATAAAAATTCATGTTGTCAATGAGTTGATTAGTTGAAATCTCATATTGCAAACAACATTTTCATGAGAGTGGGTCTATGTGAAAATTGTCAAGTTTAGGTTCCAGAGGCATAAGGTAATAGGATTTGTTCGTATGTATTCTATTCATAGTTGTCTTGAAATGAAGATGTTGTAAGAACATGATGTCTCTTGTCTGTGTATGTGGGTCTTGGTAAACAATAATGTAAGATGATGTACATATTGTGTCATGAATTTATTTCAATGGGTTTAATTTTCCTTCATGTATGTGTTGATATCAAGCTTGTGATTAGTATGGAAATGGGGAGATCTTGTAATTGTAATGAGAAACTATTTTGGTTCATATCTGTGATTGGAAGAGCAAGATGACCCATACCTTGCTCTGGATACGTGTTATGATTATTGCGATTGATGACTGGAAGTTTTTGGACAATGATCTAAAGGTTGGTTATCGTGACTATGTTTTGTATGCAAGAAGGGAAATGCCTTGCATTGTTTATGTATACTTATCAGTATGAAAGTGATTGTCTTGCTTGATGGTTCAGGTTTCTAGATGTAGGTAGGGGAGTGGCTTTCAATGTGGGGCCGGCGCCCAAAGTGGCTGTCAGGATAACCCATTGAAAGTTGTTAATTAAGTGAAAACCTAAAAATAAACTGGGGGAAAAAGGGTAAAATACACATTAACAAGATAATTAGATTTCCTCTCCCATGCCTGTAGTGCTCGTTTAGACTAAGGATGGGTAGAGAAGGCCTGGTTGGCAAGATCAACTTCCTTGTCCTCACGAAAGGAAGGTTGATACCGCATGAGTCACCCTATGGGGCCGGCGCCTAGTGAGAGGCTGTCAAGATAACCCATGTTAGGACCGTGCGATGACACTCTCCCTACTGCAGCCTAGCATTCCCTAGTCATATTCTCCCCATTTGTCTTGTGTTGCCTCTGGAAGTGATATTGAGTTGTTTATGATGTGGTCATGTGTTGTGATGGTGTTAGGCTTAGTCCTTGTTCCTGTTAGGCACTTGTCTACCTAACTGTATGATGTTGTGGGACCTTATGTTATCTCCTAGCACGGGGGGGTGGACCT
The DNA here is from genome assembly GCA_027924645.1 of Cunninghamia lanceolata. NCBI lineage: Eukaryota > Viridiplantae > Streptophyta > Pinopsida > Cupressales > Cupressaceae > Cunninghamia > Cunninghamia lanceolata. Next base: position 9,181,326 of record BSBN01000837.1, on the reverse strand, counting down.
CAGGGTTCCACATGGTCGGGTGGATGTGCTTTATCTCCATTAGTTTTTTTTCCTTGCCATTATTCGTGTGCAAAAAGGTTGTAACTCCTGTAGCAGATTCAGATCATGTACCAGTTTATGAAGACAGTTATTTATGCTTATGTACCATCATGTGTATCAGGTTATTAATAATGTTTGTAATTCCAATGTAAATGAAAGATGGTGTTGTAAACAATATTATGTTGTATCCTCATATGTATGAAAAAACTGTAGTTTATTTGTTATGGATGATTATTTATTTGATGTCATAGAAATGTATAAGGTTATTCAATTAATGCAATAAATTTAGATTGAATTATTGTTGTCAAGTTATTGTGTGATGTGTGAGAGAACATGATAGTAGTTTTGTCAGTAATGCAGCCATGGAACCCTGGGAGAATGTTACTTAGTACAGATAAGTTAAATGTTACCTTGTTATTCCTTGTATTAAAAAAAAAATTGTCCGATTTGTTAAGTGTAATTGTGTTGTTCTCTAGTGTTTCATGGTGGGGCGTTACACTAAACCCAATGGATAAATTGTTCCAGAGATAACTTAAGGTCCCACATCCCAAGTCATCATCCTCGATCAGGATGCATGACATGTCTAGTTCAACCTATCAGTTCTGTCAGTATATCAGGTCTTGCAACTGATTGATATTTGATGGAGCCTGTTGGTTAAGTGTGTGTTTGGCCCTGGCTTGTGAACATGTTTCATTTGGCTTTTAACGGCTGTCCTTCTCAGTTGGTTATGTTGTATGCCTACATTTCATTATATAGTCATACTAATATTTGACGCACTTTAATATTTAATAAGGTCATATAATATTCTTATTATTATTATTAATATTTAATAAGATTAAACTGGTAATTGATAATTACCTAGTTCAAATAATTATTTAAAGTTGTTTGAATATGAATTATTTTATTACTACTATTAAATTGATTTAATTAAGGAAAGGTCGTTGAACACTAGTAAATGCACTAACCAGACCTTAGAATAGAGAGGAGACAATCCTATCATCCAATTGACGAAGCCTAACAATTGGATCAAGAGTGTATTGATTCAGCATTACACTATGGTTACTAATAGATTTGTGATAATATGTTATTTATGATGGATATATTTTGGCTATATATTGTACTAACACTTCTTGTTGAGTGTACATGTAGAATTATTATGTCAATGGATGATGGTGGTCATTTAGCCACTTTATGTATTTCTATGTGATGTCTGACCTAGGCATGGGGCCCTAAGGTCTATTGGCCATGATGTTAAGAAATATTATTTTTAGGTTTATGTGATAAAATGGTTATGTTCTTATGTGGGATTTAACCTTGTAACTTTTAAAATGATTTTTAAGTTTTTTTAAGAGGTCTAAGTTGTATTTTATGTTTGGAAAATTGTCTCATGTCCAAGGTACATAGGTAAGAAGTTTATTTTTGTCATTTATAATATTTTAAAAGGTTTTTAGACCCTCCTTTAAGCCCCACTTACAAAAGTGACGAAAATGGGAAGGTGGTTGGTTGAATTAGTTGAGTGGTTGAGTTAGTTGGGTGGTTGCGTTAGTTTTGGGTAGGAAGTTACTCTTTCCTTCTCTTTAAAAACTCTTCATGGAGTGGGGTGAATGGCTCATTTTATGATTTTCATTCAAGGATTCTACCATTAGTGGGATATTGCGATTGAGGTATCATGTTTTCTTTATTAATTAAATATAAATATTATATGTTTTTCTTTATTGATTAAATGTAAATTTTATATGTTTTTTCTTTATTGATTAAATATAAATATTATATGCTTTTCTTTATTGGTTAAATGTAAATATTTTATGTTCTAAATATTATATGTATCCTTTATTTATTAAATGTAAAGGTTGTTTTTCTAAGGGTTGTTGCTTGTGAAATTGGAAAAGCAAACATTTCAATGTAAATCTTGAAAGAAGCATATTTGTTGCCTTATTTGCATGTCATAAACCTAGATCATCATAGCATGAATTATATTTTTGATTTTTACATTAGATCTTCCTATAATTATAAGATAGTAATCGCCATATATATTGGCATTAAGGTTTGCATATAATCATATGTTATCTATATATTAGTATTAAGATTCCTATATAATGTTATAATTGCTAAATGTTGGTGTTGGATCTTAGAAACGATGGTTTTTATCTGTTTTTAAAAGGGGTTACGAAGTCATCTTGCTAAGGATCTATTAGTTTGTTCATATCCTCTAATAGATAAACTAATGATGTTCTTTGTGTACGTAAGTATCTTTGAACCTTGTCAAACATTTCAAGTACCTTGTCCAGTAGAGTATTGCTTACTTCTTCCTTCTATTAGATCTAGATGGAAATGTTTTTTCTTATGTGCATTAAGGTCTCAAAAAAATATGGACATTGGATCATATAAAATTGCCCACTTTTGCATAGATTCTTCAGGATCCAATTCTTATAGTAGATTGTATTAAACATCTTATTAGCTCTTCATTTAGTCAATTTATATTTTGGGTGTCTTGTTCTTTGGTTGTTCAAATCTTCACAGTATTCTTGATCGACCATAATCCAAATCTAGATAACCCATTTAATAGAGTGTGCATACTCCTTAAGTCTATCAAACTCCATCCTCTAGGTGAGACTCTAGCCATGTATAACAAAGGTGTTTCAAATTGGGTGTGGTGGTCTATGAAGTCGTCGCTTGAAGAAATCGAAATGGTGTGGCTGCTACTCAAAGGCAGAGTGCTGTTGTTTATAAACTGTCCAAAATTTGAAGGTTGATTGTCCAAATCTTACCTTGAGGATAGGAATAACCTACACAAGTGCATGAACATGTATATAAACATTTATGTCATATGGATATTTGTATAGGTATCAATTATTAATTATAAATTAAATATGAATCCATGCATAGTTAAGATACATGATTTAGTAGATGAGTTTGTTGGAGTATATATATGATATAGATATTAACTTATGAACAAGAGAAATGTAGTTGTTATAGTTTAATACGAATGTTTATTAAACTAATCGATTTGATCATATATTTACTATAATATGGCATTAATTTTATTATAATGGTTTTTAGGAATTTGATGAATGGGTTGGATTTATATATGTTGTAATTAGTAGTTGATCTATAAGCATTTGTAATTGATCTTACCTATGCATTAGCTTGATGGTTATATTTATATATAATTGATGATAGAATTAATATTAATTAAACTAGACCTAGGGTTTATGAATCCTTGGTGGAGATATAACTTGAATCTAGTACTAATACGATTAAATGTAAATAGATATGACAAAATAATTAGTGTAGACAAAATTTAATCTAGTTTGCTTTGGTTTGTAAAGATCTTTTATAATGATTTTGTTAAGTTGTAATTGGATTTAAAGTTTGGAATTAGGTTAAGCAACAGTGTATTTGAAAATTTAGTCTTATAAGTAAAAATTGTAGGTAACTTGGTAACTAAGAGATTGAATTGCTCTAGTAAGAAGAATTTATGTTGTCAATGAGTTGATTAGCTGAAATCGCATATTGCAAGCAAAATTTTTCATGTGAGTTGGTCTATGTGTAAATTGTCAAGTTTAGGTTCCAGAGGCATAAGATAATATGATTTGATTGCATGTATTGATAGGCGTCTTGAAATGAAGATGTTGTAAGAACATGTTGTCTCTTGTCTATGTATGTGGGTCTTGGTAAACAATAATGTGAGATGATGTACATACTGTGTTGTGAATATATCATGATGGGATTAAATCTCTTTCACGTATGTGTTGATATCGAGCTTGTGTTTAGTATTATAATGGGGAGATCTTGGAGATCATAATGAGAAACTATTTTGTTCATGGTTGAGATTTGCAAGCAAGATGACCCATACCTTGCTCTGGATATGTGTTGTTATGGTTATTACGATTGGTTAACTAAAAGATTTGGGACAATGATGTACATGTTGGTCATTGTGATTTTGTTTTGTATGCAAGAAGGTAAATGCCTTGCATTGTTTATATATACTTATCAGTATGATAGTGATTGTCTTGCTTGATGGTTAGGGTTTCTAGATGCAAGTAGGGGAGTGGCTTTCAATGTGGGGCCGGTGCCCAAAGTGGATATCAAGATAACCCATTGAAAGTTGTTAACTAAGTGAAAACCTAAAATGAACTATGGGGAAGGGTAAATTACACATTAAATAAGATAATTGGATTTGCTCTCCCATGCCTGTAGTGCTTGTTTAGGCTAAGGATGGGTAGAGAAGGCCTGGTTGGCAAGATCAACTTCCTTGTCCTCAAGAAAGGAAGGTTGGTTCCGCATGAGTCACCCTATGGGGCCGGCGCCTAGTGAGAGGCTGTCAAGATAACCATAGATGGGGGCCGGCGCCTAGTGAGAGGTTGTCAGGATAACCCATGTCAGGACCATGCGATGACACTCTTCCTACTGTAGCCTAGCATTCCATAGTTGTATTCTCCCCATTCATCGCGTGTTGCCTATGGAAGTGATATTGAGTTACTTGTGATGTTGTTATGTGTTGTGATGGAGTCATGTTGAGTCCTTGTTCCTATTAGGCATTTGTCTACCTGGCTATTTGATGTTTTGGGACCTTATGTTATCTCCTAGCATGGGGGGTGGACCTTAGGGTTCCACATGGTTGGGTGGATGTGCGTTAATCTCCATTGGTTTTTCCTTACCTTTGTTCATGTGCAAGAAGGTTGTAATTCCTGTAGCAGATTCATATCTTGTACCAGTCTATAAGAACAGTTATTTATGCTCATGTACTATCTTGTGTACCAGATTATTCGTAATGTATGTAATCCAATGTAATCAAAAGTTGTTGATGTAAACAATGTAATACTGTATCCTCTTGTGTAAGGAAAAACTATAGTTGTACTTGATCCAGATGATTATTTATCTAATGTCATGGAAATGTATATGGTTATTCATTTAATGCAATAGATACAGAATGAATCATTGTTGTCAAGTTAATACGTGATGTGTGAGAGAAGATGATAGTAGTTTTGTCAGTAATGCAGCCATGGAACCCTAGGAGAACATTACTTAGTATAGATATGTTAAAGGTTACTTTATTATCTCTTTCAAAAAAAAAAATTGTCCTGTTTGTATGGTGTAATTGTGTTGTTTTCTAAAGTTCCTTGGCAGGGCGTTACATAATGAAAGAATGATACAATAATATTCATAGAATAATAGAACCATAAAATTATATAATAAAAGAATGATAGAATTATAGAATGATATATGGAAGAAAGATAGAATAACATAATTGTAGAGTAATAGAATGATAAAACGATAAAATACTAGATTTATAGATTAATAGAATCATATAATCATAGAATTTGATAGAATGAAAAGAATATTAGAACAACAGAATGATTGAATAATACAATTACAGAATGATAAATTAAAATAATGATATAATAATAGATTTATATAATAACTACATGATAGAATTGTAGAATGAAAAAATAATTTATATAATAGTATAATGATGTAATTATAGAATGATAGAATGCATGAATGGTAGAATAATAGATTATAGAATAATAGAATGCGACAATGAAAAAATGAAAAAATAATAGATTTATAGAATAATATAATCATATAATTATAGAATAATAGAATCATATAGTTATAAAATGATAGAGTGAAAGTATGATAGAATAATAGAGTTGTAGAATGACATAATAAAATAATGATAGAACAATATATTTAAAGAATAATAGAATGAAACAATGATATAATAATATATTTATGAAATAATAGAATGATAGAACAAGAGAATGAGAGAATAATAGAATCATAGAATAATAAAATAAGAGAGTGGTAGAATTAAATAATGAAAGAATGATATAACATTATATTTATATAATAATAGAATGGTAGGATTAAATAATGATACTCTAATAGAATGATAGAATGAAAAAATGAAAGATTAATAGAATTGTAGAATATCAAACTTATAGAATAATCTAGAAGTTATTATAAAATGACAGAATAATAGAATAATAAAATGATATAATGAAAGAAAGATATAGTAATGGAATTGTAGAATAACAGAATGATAGAATAATTAAATTGTAGAATAATAGATATATATGATGATTGAATAAAAGATTTATAAAATTATAGAATTATAGTATTATAGAATGATAGTATAATAGATTTAATTGATAATAGAATGATAGAATTATAAATGGATAGAATGAAGGAATAATAGAATTGTAGAATGATAGAACGGAACAATGATAGAATAAAGCATTTATATGATAATAGAATGATAAAATTATAGAATGATAGTATAATATATTTATATAAAATAGAATGATAGAATTATAAAATGAAAGAATGAAAGAATGATATAATAGTAGAATAATAGATTAATAATCAAATGATAGAATGGAAGAATGATAGAATAATAGAAGTGTAGAATGAAAGAATGATAGAATGGTACAATGAAACAATGATAGAATAAAAGATTTATAGAATAATATAATGGTAGAATAATAGAATGAAACATTGGTAGAAAAATAGTCTTGTAGAATACTAGAATAACAAAATAATATAACAATAGAATGAATGATAGAATAATAGATTTATAGAATAAAAAAATAAAATTATAGAATGATAAAATGAAAGAATGATAGACTTATAGAATAATAGGTTTATAAAATAATAGAATGATAGAATTAAACAACAATAGAATTATAGAATAATAAAATAATAGAAAAATTGAATGAAAGAGTGATAGAATACTATATTTGTATGATAATATAGTGATCCAACTATGGAATAATAGAATGAAAGAAATATAGGATAACGAAATTGTAGAATAATATAATAATAAAATAACAAAACAATAGAATGAAAGAATTATTGAATGGTAGAGTGAAATAATGATTCTAATAGAATTATAGAATGATAATTATAGAATTATAGACTGATAGAATGAAATAATGATAGAATAATAGATATATCAAATAATATAATGAAAGAATTATAGAATAATAGAATGATAGAATAACAAAATGATAGAATACTAGAGTAATAGAGTAAAAGCAATTTAGAATAATAAAGTGATATAATTACAAAATGATAGAAAAACACTAAATTGCTATTTTGAGGGCTAAGATGAAAGTTTCAAGCCCCGATAAAATGCCAATACAGGGTCCAACCCACTAGGGTCGGTTGCGAAACCACTTTCTACATCATAACTCATCCACCTGTAAAATTTTGCAGAAAACCCACATCCTAGTCAAAAGTGATGATCTTCAGAAGTTCCTGCATCAAAGAATGATAGAATAATAGAATAATAAGATTATAGAACTATATAATGATATAATAATAGATTTAAAGAATAATAGAATTATAGAATAAAAGAATTATATAATGATAAAAAATAGATTTATAAAATAATATAATAATAAAATTATAAAATGAAAAAATAATTGAGTTACAAAATAAAATAATTATATAATTATAAAATAATAGAATGAAAGAATGATACAATAATATTCATAGAATAATAGAATCATAAAATTATATAATAAAAGAATGATAGAATTATAGAATGATATATGGAAGAATGATAGAATAATATAATTGTAGAATAATAGAATGATAGAATGATAAAATGTAACGCCCTGCCATGAACACCTTAGAAGACAACACATCTATTCTATGTAGTGTAGAATATTATTATTTTTTTTGAATAAGATAACAAAGTAATGTTTAGCAAATCAATACACAACATTAACTAACAACTTGTCTTCTAAGGTCCCATGGTTGCATCACTTGACAAATTAATGAACATAAGTTACATGCATTACTAACTAACATCGGCAGAACATTCTAAATCTATTGCACTAATGATTATACATATACATCTCCATTTCATGACATCAATTAGATAATCAACTTGATCAAGATTACATGTTCATATTCAAAGTTCATACATATGAGTACATCATCATGTAGTTTACATTCTCACTATCCTGATTACATCTGAATACATACATTATGAATCAACTGATACACAGGCTAGTACATGAGCATAATAACTATCTTCATAAACAGGTACAAGATCTGATGTCTGATACATAAGGTATATCCTCCTCACTCACAAACAACGGCAAGGGGAAAAACCAATGGATAAAGCTCTTCCACCCAACCATGTGGAACCCTAAGGTCCACCCCCCAAGCTAGGAGATAACATAAGGTTCCCACTACAACATACCATCAGGTAGACAGTAAACTAAGACATCACATGACTCCAACATCACAAGTCAATATCACAAACAACACAACAGAACTTCCAGAGACAAACACTTAACAAAAAGGGGAGAGTACAACTAGGGAATGCTAAGCTGCAATAAGGAGAGTGTCATCGCATGGTCCTAACATGGGTTACCTTGACAGTCTCTAGATAGACGTCGGCCCCCATCTATGGTTACCCAGACAGTCTCTCACTAAACATCGGCCCCATAGGGTGACACATGCGGAATCAACATTCCTTTCATGAGGAAAAGGAAGTTGATTATGCCAACCATGGCCTTCTCATCTCATCCTTAGCCTGAATGAGCACTACAGGCATGAGTGAGGCATCCAATTATCTTGATTAGTGTGAAAACTACCCAACCCTCTAAATTTATTATTAAATTATCACTGGATTAACAACTCCTAATGGGTTACCCTGACAAGCCACTTTGGGCGCTGGCCCCACATTGGAAGCCACTCCCCTATTTGCACCTAGGAAACCCCATCCATCAAGCCATGCACAAATCATCATAACAATAAACTTTGCATACACATTGCAAGGCATTAACCCGCTTGCAAACTATGGCATAATCATAAGGACATACTCTCAATACATTATCCATGGCTTCCAGATGAAGTAACACATGAGAAATTTCTTCTTTACAGATGATAAAGTGTCCCCATGGTCTTTAACCAACATGATATCTTATAACATACTCAAAACAAGTAAATAATAGCAACATCCATGAAGGACTTAATTATCACACCATGAGGCATTCTCAACATACCATGTACATGAGGACAAATGTTATACCCTATGCCTTTAGAACTAACCACTCAGGTAGATGTAATAACATAGGGACCATGATGACATATCTAACTCATTGTTGTTTAACCTAACTCCAAGCTTTAGAACCAATTTCAACCTAACAAAAATCATTATGACAAGATCTTTACCAATTCAATCAAACTAGATTAAATTTCATCTACCCTAATTATTTTGTCATATCCATTTACATTTAATCGTATTAACAACTAAATTCAAGTTATACCTCCACAAGAATTCATAAACCTAGGTCTAGTTTAATAATTATTAATTCTATCTGTTATATTAAATCAATCACCAATTACATAAAAATATAACCTTCAAGCTAAACAGACACATAGGTAATATTAACTACAAATGCTTATAAATTAAATACTAATTACAATGTTTATACATCTAATTTTGACCTATTAATCCAATTCCCTGCTTGACGAATCATTATCAAGAAATCTTATTAAAATCAATAACAATTTAAATAAAATTCATTAACAACTCAATATTACACATATCGATTAATCAAATACATCAAACATAATTTTACCTATCTTGAGCATATGCATTATGTTTAACTTAATAACCTATTTCAATGTAATAATAAAATAATCATTATACAACTCAATATATCACATACCAATTGAAATAAATCAAATTAATTAAATAATTTTCAATGTAATTTAAATTCAATACATGCGGATAACTTGAGGGTTCCTAATTATTTATAACCATATAAAAAAAAACCTAAACCTTGTTATAACATATTTATCTTAAAAGTAAAAAGAACAACCATATCTATTTACATCTTTTGCTATAAACATATAAACATTGCCTACCACATTCACATCCCGATAACATTCCACCAACTACAATTTCTAACAAAGTGACTACAATATTATTATAAAATGTCTTGCAAATATAAATTTATTTCCTATACGCATAGATTGTCATCTATATTTTAATAACTACAATTCATAATTAAAACTACAATTAATTCTAACCCTATTACAATAAATTATTTCACCACAACCTCAAACCACAAGCTAAACCATATGAAAATAACTATCTTGGAAACAAACTTTACGGGAATTTTCTAAGACACATACATTTTAATTCCCAAAAATGATAGTCATTAACCTAACCTCTCTCTAGAGCTAGTACCAATAGCTAGCTAACCAATATTTGAATAACATACATTAACTAATCCATAATTAAAATATCTATACGCATACATAAACTTACCTAAATACTGATCTCATTCAAAAGGAATATTTAGTAACATTACCTGAGCAACCATATTAACGGTGGGAATTTACCCAAGCAACCAAACCTAACCCTAAAATGCCATTGGCATCCACTACTCATCTCAATCTCAGAGTATTATGTAGAGAGGGCAGTTGAGGCATGAAATCAGACCAAATTCCTCAAAAGGACGTAAACTCTAGGAATACAATGAGGTTCAAGATATGTACGCAATGGATTTGGTGAAACGGCTTTGGAAACTTTAAAGCAAATGCAATTTGTAGGTGTAAGACTAGACGCTAAAACCTTTGTATGGCATTTGTCAGATATTATCATGGAAATGCTCTGGTAGACATGCACGTGAAATGGAGAAGTATAGATAAGGCACGTGACTGTGGGTGGGACGTCTCAACATGAGGCAAAGAAAACTCTTGAAAGAATGAGTTGCCTTTACTGTTACTGCACCTGAGAGCCATTGTGTTTGTCACACGAAAAGCAATACTTCATTTAACTTGTTTTTTGAGAGCTATCTGTAGGTTTGATAAAAAGCAAACGCAGGGTTCATCCATCATGATCAATCATGCTATAAGTGTTCATTACACACTTTTCCAGTCTCTTCATTATTTAACCTACCCACGAACCACATATAGGAGACAGAAGCTTGAAATAACTTTTCAACAAAGGGTGGAAGGAACTATTAGGGGAAAAGTATCTGAGTCGAAAGCCTTCATGGAAAATCTTTCACACGCTGATGCCTCTAAGATAGTCAAATCAATAACTCTGGTGCTTGATAATGGCTGTCATACAGGTCAGGCAGGTGATGATTTTTTTATGGATGTGTATTAATTGAAACTGAAGTATCTATTCATTATCGCCTACTACAATGGAAAGAAGTATGTTTATGTATTCAATTGGGTTGCTGGTTTATAACTGTAGTTGTATTTTATAGTTAAAATATCAATATATAGATTTAATGTTGTTTAAACCAGCTATAAATAATGAGAATTTTCTTTGAAAGTTATTAACGGGGAAACCAATTTAAACGATTTTATATGTGATTTATACATTTGTAAGTGAAAATAATCCAAAGGAATAGACATTTCACCCCTCACTGCTGGGTACCTAAACCATAGGCAATTTATTTTAGATTGATAAATTTTAGATTTTTTTTGTCCTCTTAGTAATAGAAAATATAATTTCTTAAAGCATTAATGTGCATTAACTTATCCTGAAATAAAAGGCATAAAGGAATACAATCTTCATTCCAGCATGAGCTATGTTGAGCATGTAGATTATGATAGATAGCTGGTAGAGATAAAGAGCAGTAAGATGCAATAGATTAGACATTGACAAACTTCAATATAGAATGCCGTCCAACCTAAGATTACAGGATATGCACAAAATGGCATTGCTGAAAAGTGCTTTAATCAAGTTTTGAACAAAGGCGGCTCGCAGAATTCAAAAGTGAACCATTTGATGTTTGCAGGAAATGGTGGCATTTTGAATGCTCGCTTAAATTGCAATGGTGCAATGTGATTTTCTTGAACTATGGATTACATATGAATAAAGGCTTAGGAGAAATTATAGTAACACATTTTTTTGTGTTTTTCTTTGATTTCGATCTTAAAATTGTTGCACATACTCTAAACCTCTTTCAAGCACCAATGCAGAATTGGGTGGTATGGCAAGGCAAAAAAAAAGGTTAAAAGATTGACGAAGATAGAAGAATTAAGCAAACTAATAAGCAAGATATGCATTGATAATGGCACTCCAAAGAGAAGTCATCTCAAGGATTTAATAATTACATGATATGCACAAAATGGAATAAAATTATTTTAGCCAATGTATTTGTATGGTGTAAATTCTAGATCTGAGAACAGTTTAACAAATCACCTCTAGACCAGATCTGGCTCATAAGAAAAATTGTTTACAAGATATACACAATGACCTAATTCCATTAAAATTTTGTATGCAATCAGCAAAAATCATATACAGTTGCATACCTAAGGTTTGTTAAGCTTTTCCAAAATCTCCTTTTTTCTCCAAAATGCAACCCCTCTCCCTTCTCTTCCAGAAATGTAATGCCCCTCGCTTTTGACTTGTGATAGATGATATTTTCATGTTTCCTATGACAGTTCTAGTATAGTTGATAGTCTTATACTGCATATTTACGGTTTCAAGACATTTGGACTAGTACATTATGGTTTATGTTGTCATATTTCCTATGACAGTCTTGGTATAGTTGTTAGTCTTATATCGCACATTTACAATTTTGAGACATTTGGACTAGTATGTTATGGTTTATGTTCTCCTTGATCATGATGGACATATCTGATGATTATAGACTAATGTTATTCTGAGTTTAATGTGTTATTCGATTATGATTATGATGCATTACTGGTAATGGATGTAGTTATTTGATGATGTGTTTACATGAACGGAACAATGTTGCATTACTCGTGTCTGAGTACCCTGCCATGCTACAACTTCCATTCATTATGTCTATGATTACATGTTTATATATATATGTGCGCAACCTTGTCGTTTGTTGCAGGATGCAGGTACCAGGCATTGACTCCACCTGAACTACCAGGTCTGAGCGTGCCCTAGCCAATGGAGTTGTTGTTTGGAGTTAGCATAAGGTTCCCTACTCAATCAACATCCTCAAAAGGATGAGTTCTTAGTATTATAACCTTTCATCACCACCAGTTGGACTGATTGTTGTTATGTTGTCGTCATGTCCTATGGCTTTACATGGGGGTCAGGTATCATCCTGTAAGTTTGGTTCATCTAATTTACGTGTTGATTTAAGTTTGGTTAGCACTTTATTAAAAATAAGGTTAAAATTAAGTTAACGTTAAATAAACATGTGTTAGGGAAATTATGTGTTGTAATTATTTATAAATGAATTAACTGTTTGATAATTAGCAAATTATCAGGAATTAGTAAATAAATAAATAAAATTAGATAAATGATTAAATGAAATATTAAATTGCAAATTGTAAGCGGATTAAATTAAACAGAAAACAAATGCATATGTAAAGGTGAATAATCAACTATAGTGTTGATAAAATAAATTTATAGTAAAATAATGATAATATCTCAAGGTTAGAAAAATAATTCTGAGTGCCGTCAATATCAAATTGGAGGTTTTGGAATTTTTTGAGATGGTTAAATTTTTTGAACCTCACGAGAATGTGGTTGTGGGAAAAGAGAGGAATGTTTTGTTTTGCATTTACTCGAGGAGTTCATCTGTGTTTTGGGAAAATGAGTTGTCGGGCAGAGAGCATTGTTCCTTGCATTTATCTGGGAAGTGAGTCCTAGTTTTGAAAAAGGAAAAAGATTGCTGGAAAGAAGGAGGTCTGAAGAAATTTCAGAGGAAGAAAAGAAAAGAAAGAAGAAGGGAGGAGGTTAGGTGCAGACCAGAGGCAAGTAGATCAGCTCAACAGGTAAGAACTATTTTGATAAACCTTTTCAAACAATCCACTTCTTTTTTTTTTGCATGCCCTGCAATCATGGTGATTCATTAGACTGCATACTATGAAATAGTTGCTTTTGTACATGTATGTGCTTTTACATTTCTGCATACGTATACTTGCAAATTACATCTTTATTTCCCCCTCTATTTGCTTTGATGTATGTTTATGCCCTGCTCCAAAGCTCCCATGTAGGCATAAGGCAAGGAAGGCGTGACTTTTTCATCTACAGATTTTATTTGTTTTGAAATTTTCTAACTTCTTTCTCAACTGATCCTTTCTATGCACGTCTTGCAATTCATTGCTATCCATGAGACAACATCTCTTTGAGGGACTTTGTCAAATAGTAGACATGCTATGTCCTTGAATTTTGCCAAACAGAAGGCGTGTCTTGCCTTTGAATTTTGTCAATGGTTGAAGTGCCTTGTTCTATGCATTTCCATTTTATATATATATATCTACCAGTGTAATTTCAAACTTTAATATCTACCAAATCCCCCTTCCGTTATGCTGCTCCAAAGATTCAATTTCAATTTGTGTGCAGGGTTATGGGTTCTGGTTATGCATTTGCCAATTACTTTTGCTTGAAAGTTTTTAAATCCCTTTCAGCATGTTGATTTTTTTTTAGGCATTCTGCTGAATAGGTCAAGCACCTTGTCTTTGCTCTCATGCTTTGCATACATGCCTAAGAACTATAATATTGACAAAATAAAAGAGAAGTTTTACTTTTCCTATTTCGGGCACCTGTGCACACCTGCATATTTCATAAATTCATTTTTAGAAACCAATATTGGGATTGGACTGATAGAAATTGAGCTCATTTTGCCAAATGGAATTAAATGTCAAAGGAATTGTGCTATAAACCGTTTGTCTAGGAAATGGAAAATCGATAAATCTTAAAGACTTATTTTCAAATTCCCTATTGCCTTATGTTCAGAAATTTTAACAAATTTGACCTATTTAAATTAGTTAACATTTTTCTCAGGGAGTTTTGAATGAATGAAATTCTCTGTTAGAGACCAAATTTATGATTTTAGCATTTGTGTAGGAAGGTAATTTGTAACATTGTTATTCATAATATTATCTTTTTCCTATGACCTTTAGCTCAGTTTCTGTACCTTAACAAATGTAATTGATTTGAACTAATTTTTGTTTGAAGTATTGTGGCCTAGGTTCAAGCTACTGAATGGGGTTTGAAAGAAACATAAAATTTGAGTGTTTATGGTTCATATTGACAAAATAAATGATGTACCTTTCATGCAAAATAGATAAAGAAAGAAAAATAAACATTTAGATGTTATCTTTGAGGCATGTTGTCAAACGGTTCAAGTGACCTCTCATGCTTCCACATTTTGCATACATATCTACTATAGCCATTGCAATTTCAACATCTGTCAATATCCTCTCTCCTTTATGCCTTATGGATGTCCATACCCTGTTCAAGCTACCATTTTGGCACAGGCGTGAGAATGCTGGCAGAAACCACAAACCTGTTTGAAGTAGTTTGCATTTATTAAAAAAATTTCCAAGACATTTCAACAAATCCATATTGTGTATTTTCCTGAATCAAAAGTTATGAATTTCACCAGCAATCTGTTACCTTGTGAGTTCAATTTATTGTGGCTTACAAGTGGCAAAGTATTTGTCATCATATATACCATCTCCATACCTGATAGATCTGAATTTTATTTCTTGCATAAGGTATAATTCATTTCTAACTGCTTTCCCCTCTTGTGCTCCAATCCAATACTTCAATACATTTCAACCAAAAAAAAAGAGATACGGCTACAAAGAACACCAGCAAGCTTTCAATAATCAATGTGTTTCATTAAATCAAAAATTTTGAGAGTATCCTCCCAAAATCTAATGAGTGTATTTTACAATTATAACATCATATAAAACATCTAATCTCATGTCTTCATTTGCTTTTATTTTTTTTAAAAACTAATATAGATGGACCAATTCATTTCTTAAATTAAAAATATGTTCTTTTTAGAAATAAAGAAAAGCCCACATAACTCTCTCTTTTTCTTAAGATTTAAATTAGAAACTAAACTCTTCTCTAATATAAACTATTTCCTTTTTAGAAATATAATAAGTTATAATTAATCCTTTTGAATTATTTTTATTCTTTAAATTGAGCTAGAATCCTACATTCTTTATTTAAAGAAAAGTAAGAAAATAAATTATTTTGTAGAAAGTTTCTTAAACTTGATTCAATTAATTTGTGATATTATATTTGCTTAAATATGTAAATAATTCCTATATTAGAATAGAAATTAGAGAAAAATAAAATTAATTAAGTATTAAATTGTAGAATAAATGTGTTAGGGAGAGAAAAATAAATAAATTATTCTTTAAATGATTTTGTTTCTAAAAATTAAGAAATAGATTAATTTTAGAAGGATTTTGAATATTATCCACATTGCATGTTTATTTAATAGAGAAATAGATTATTTAGAATGATATTTTTTTTTAATAGAGAAAGGATAATAATTATATAGAGAGTTTGTATATTGTAAATGATAAATAGGAACCCTCAAGTTTATCCTTAAGGGTTGAATTTAAATTGTATTGTAATTATTTAATTAACTTGATTTATAAAAATGACAAATAGTGGGTTACTTTAGTTGTGTTAATGATATATAAATATATTTGTATCTTTGTAAATCAATTAAATAATTATTTTAATAAATATTTATATGTAGTTAATTTTTATTGTAATTATAGATTTATTCCTTAATAAGAATACAATCAAATGATAAGCTATATTTTAATGTTAATATACTATTGTAACAACTTAGTCAATTGTAATCTGCTATAGTGGATTAGTTGTAAAGAAGGCATAATTTAATTATGAGTGTATTGATATTGAGAAAATGTAAATTGCTAGTAATAGGTTTAGTAAATTCAATTTGTGGGTCATGAACTAGTTCATATAGTCTTTTGATTTTGTATCTACCTGTGTGGCTAGTTTTCCAGAGGGTTAGAATGGGATGTCTTGATTTCATGTATTATGTTGATAGATGTCTTAAGACCATGATGTTTTAAGAAGCATGATTGTCTCTAGTTATGTATGGACTAAAAGACAAGGTGAATGATAAATGTACTTCTTGAGTATGTATTGTTGTCCATTTGGTTGTATTTGTCTTGTATCGAGTTTGGTGGTGAGTTGTGGCATGGATAGACATGAAAATCATAAAGATGTAATGAATATGTGTTGTTATGGGCAATGGACTAGGAGTTCTACCTTATGATTATGTTTTGGTATGCAAGAAGGGTCAGTGCCTTGCATTGTTATATATACATGTTGATATGCAAGATGGTTAATGCCTTGCAATGTGTATGAAAAGTTTTATTGTTATGATGATATATGTGTAGCTTGATGGATGGGGTTTCCTAGGTGCGGATAGGGGAGTGGCTTCCAATGTGGGGTCGGCGCCCAAAGTGGCTTGTCAAGGTAACCCATTGGGAGTTGTTAATCTAGTGATAACTTAATAATAAATTTAGAGGGTTGGGTAGTTTTCACACTAGTCAAGATAATTGGATGCCTCACTCATGCCTGTAGTGCTTGTTCAAGCTAAGGATGAGATGAGAAGGCCGTGGTTGGCAAAATCAACTTCCTTGTCCTCTTGAAAGGAATGTTGATTCTGCATGTGTCACCCTATGGGGCCGGCATCTAGTGAGAGATTGTCAGGGTAACCATAGATGGGGGCCGGCGTCTAGCCAGAGACTGTCAGGGTAACCCATGTTAGGGCCATGCAATGACACTCTCCTTACTGCAGCCTAGCTTTCCCTAGTTGTACTCTCCCCATTTGATAAGTGTTTATCTCTGGAAGTATTGTTGTGTTGTTTGTGATATTGATTTGTGATGTTGGAGTCATGTGTTGTCTTTAGTTTATTGTCTACCTGACTGCATGTTGTAGTGGGGACCTTATGTTAACTCCTAGCTCGAGGGGTGGACCTCAGGGTTCCACATGGTTGAGTGGAAGAGCTTTACCCATTGGTTTTTCCCTTGCCATTGTTCGTGAGCGAGGAGGATATACCTTGTGTACCAGACATCAGATCTTGTACCTGTTTATGAAGACAGTTATTATGCTCATGTACTAGCCTTGTGTATCTACTATATCACATTGTATATATTTAGATGTAATTAGGATGTTGATAATGTAAACTACATGATGATGTACTCATATGTATGGACTTGAATATGTACATGTAATCTGATCAAGTTGATTATCTAACTGATGTTGTGAAATGGAGATGTATATGTATAATCATTAGTGTAATAGATTTAAAATGTTCTACCAATGTTAGTTAGTAATGCATGTAAGTTATGTTGATTAATTTGTTAAGTAATGCAACCATGGGACCTTAGAAGACAAGATGTTAGTTAATGAAGTGTATAGATTTGTTCAACATTACCCTGTTATTTTATATAAAAAAATTATTCCGCTTTGCATAGCATAGATGTGTTGTCTTCTAAGGTTTTCATAGCGGGGCATTACAAGAAATCTTTTCTTTTTTTTTTTCAAACCGGGACTCAACTCCTCGGATAAATGCAAGAGCCAACCTCTCTTCCCGACAACCCACTTTCTCAAAACACGGGTTGACTCCTCAAGTAAATGCAGAAACATTCCTTTCTTTTCCCAACAACCCACTCTCTCATGGGATTCAAAATTAATTATATACATCGAATCCCAATTCCTCCCATTTGCAAATGACGGCACCCAGTATTAATTTGCATATCCCCAAAATACCGAATACATGGTATGGAGCAATAACCCTAATTTTTTTAACCTTAAAATATTATCATTGTTACTATAAATTTATTTTATCAACATTATAGTTGTTTATTCCTCTTTTTAATTTAATCCACTTACAACTTTGACTTAATATTTCATTTAATCATTTATCACACTTATTTATTTACTTACTATTTCATGATAATTTTACCAATTATCACACAATTAAATCGTTTATAAATAATCACAACACATAATTTCCCTAGCACATGTTTATTTAACGTTAGCTTAATTTTAACCTTATTTTTAATAAAGTACTAACCAAGCTTAAATCAACACTTAAATTGAATAAACCAAGCTTACAGGATGATACCTGACCCCCATGTAAAGCCACAGAACATGACAAAATAACAACAAGTAGTCCAACTAACGGTGACGACAGGATATAATACTGAGAACTCATCCTCTTTGAGGATGTTGACTGAGTAGGGAACCTTATGCTAACTCCAATCAACAACTCCATTAGCTAGGGCATGCTCAAACCTGGTAGTTCAGGTGGAGTCGATGCCCGGTACCTGCATCCTGCAACAAACAACAACGTTGTACATATATATATATAAACATGTAGTCATAAACATAATGAATGGAAGTCGCAGCGTGGCAGCGTACTTGGACACGAGTAATGCGACACTGTTCCTGTAATGCCCCGTCATGCAACCCTAGAGTGCTAGACTAAAAGTGCAAAAGTTATAGAAATAATTTTTTTTTTGAAAGCAAGATAGTGCAAGTAGTAACCAACATATCATATTACACCATATACACGATATTACTCTTCTAACAACTCTAGGGCAACATAACTGCATTAATGACAGAAAATAAAACTATAGAAGCAATAGCAATTACATTGCTAAAATAGATACAAATAACTTTTACTGTAACAGGATAGATTAATTACAGAGTCTCAGTACAAGATTACATGATTACAAGATTATAAGACCGATCATGTCGGTTTACAAAACAATACATAAGAAAGCATACAACTCTGAAGGAGGAGAGCGAACTGGTTATGGAACACCTTTGCGCGGAACTCGAACTGTATCTCCAAAAAGGACCAATGGATAGCTCTTACCACCCAACCATGTGGAACACTGAGGTCCACCCCTCTAAGCTAGGAGATAACATAAGGTCCCCAAAATGTCAAACAGTCAGGTAGACAATGCCTAACATGAACAAGGACTATTCATGGCACCATTCCAACACATGACAACATCACAAGGAACTCAATATCACTTCCAGAGGCAACACACGACAAATGGGGAGAGTACAACTAGCAAATACTAGGCTGCAGTAGGGAGAGTGTCATCGCATGGCCCTAACATGGGTTACCCTGACAGCCTCTAGCTAGACGTCGGCCCCCATCCATGGGTTCCCATGACAGTCTCTCACTAGGCACCAGCCCCCATCTATGGTTACCCTGACAGTCTCTCTCTAGACACCGGCCCCATAGGGTGACACATGCAGAATCAAAATTCCTTTCATGAGGACAAGGAAGTTGATTTTGCCAACCACGGCCTTCTTATCTCATCCTTAGCCTAAACGAGCACTACAGGCATGAGTGAGGCATCCAATTATCTTGATTAGTGTGAAAACTATCCAACCCACTAAATTTATTATTAAGTTATCACTTGATTAACAACTTCCAATGGGTTCAAGGCACGCTCAGACCTATTAATTCAGGTGGAGTTGATGCCTGGTACCTGCATCCTACAACAAATGTCACGGTCAAGCATGTATAGATGCATATAAGCTAGCACTAGTTGGAAAAAGGAATCGTAACATCGCAGGCGCTCACAAGTGAGTGATGCGACATCGTCCCTTCCACGTCATATCAATCTAGATTAGCTCAACACATAATCATAACCAAATCAAATCTATCTCTTAATCTGAACAGAACCCTACACTTAACATACAGGTGCATGAAATAATAAGTGTCAGAAGTACCATCATAACAATTAAATCTAATAGAATCAGTCACATGAGATCCATTCTAATCTATAACAATTGTAGTAAGATCGACATCTTAATCATTGGAATGCAAAACAATACCAAAGCCTACATTATCAGTGCCACAATAGAGATTATCAATAAAACACATTAACTATCATATGAAACCACACATGGATGAAGCATCTATCTATATTGTACAACATCAATTGTTTACCTTACCATGAATATTCTTGTTATTTTACTTTCACCTTCATGCACCTTGACCAGTTCACCTATACATCCAAGGTGAGAATGGAGGGGCACTACATCTTCCCCCCCTAAAGCTTGACTTACTCCTGGAAGTCACAGACTAGGGTGGAAACATAACATATTAGTTTTATAATTTTCTATTGCCAACATACACATTCACATTAAACAATTATTCTGAAGACAAGCACAATCATTCAATAAAGGCATAAAAGACATTATTTCCCACCCCTTAAGGTGTATCATGTGATCTACTTATAACGAATCACACATGTTTTGGGAATTTCAAACGATTCAGGGAACTATATTTACAGATTATCAAAAAAATTACATCTCATTTCCTATTTTTACTATGGTTCCAACTAATTACTAACATGTAAAGTACAATTCTCTGTGGAATCCTCCCTTGTACATACTATCAAAGGTTTGAAATGAACATGATAGAAACCACACTTAACACAGTACGGGGCTAATAGAAACAAACATTCAGAGTAGCCACCATAAGAAATTTTAAAGAAGGTGAAAACCCAAGTGGGAAAGTAACCAAATTCAATCTTAAGTCACAAAATGCCGGCAATTTCCAACAATAACTCAAGTGTAGAGAAAATAATTTTGATGGCCACTCCTATCATAAGAAAGTTTAATGAAAACAAATTCACTGTTAACCCTTAACAACACATGAAACAACCAGCAAAATTTTCAAAATAACCAAATTGCAAACAAATCCATATCACAATGTGGCTAATTTTAGCCACAAAAGGGGAGTATCCGCTACACAACACCCAAGACACAAGGTCTAGAATGCATTAGAGAACGTATGCCAACACATGGCTAATTAGGTTATCTACATCCTCAAACCTAAACAAGCTTTATACAAGGGTTTAAGGCAACAAAATCATTACTTATTTACAACAATCTCTACCTTTAATGCAATACAATTTCTTTATGTGAGGAAGAGTAGCTAGCATCGCACACAAGAACATACTTAATCAAGACTACATTGAACTTATAGTATCACATTTATAACACATGGGTCTAACATGAATTCAATTGTCCTCCTACACACCATTCTTACACATGCTTATACAATGGTAACTTTCATAACCCATCACAGAACTTCCACATGAAGTCATGGCCAGCAAGAGAAAGATATAAGATTATCAAGAAAGCACACAAAGATACCTCACAAGGTATGGTTACTTCACCAACCCAGGGAAGACAAAACACCACTGCCCTTTCACAATACCTCACCTAAAATGGGTTTAGGATATTTACTTCACTAGAGGGGACAAATTCCACTCTCCTAATTCTATGCACTAAAAGTAACCAGGCTTCTAACTTCTAAAGCACTAGAGACCACAAGAGGAACTTGAGGCCTCAATAGTCAGCAAGCATTAGTGTTCAGGGATCACATATTGCTAGATATAACATCACATTTTTGCATAATAGACACAAATAAAACAAAGCATAAAGGATTTATTTCTTCTAGAGTCAAGAACAAGTCAGTAAATTTGGCATCCTTCTAACACCATACTAAGGTTCATAGATGAAACGTACTATTACCAACTCACCATAAAGAGAAAAACGTTTAACCTAAAACCATGACAAGAACCAGAGATCCCAGTGTTGCAACCTGGGATACAGTTAGTCTACAGAGTTTAAGCACTAGGTCACATAATGGGTTCAAATGTAACTAGAATACCTAGTGTTTAAACTTGGCTCTAATACCAGATGTAATGCCCCATCATGCAACCCTAGAGTGCTAGACTAAAAGTGCAAAAGTTACAGAAATAATTTTTTTTTTTGAAAGCAAGATAGTCCAAGTAGTAACCAACATATCATATTACACTGTATACATGATATTACTCTTCTAACAACTCTAGGGCAACATAACTACATTAATGACAGAAAATAAAACTACAAAAGCAATAGCCATTACATTGCTAAAATAGATACAAATAACTTTTACTGTAACAGGATAGATTAATTACAGAGTCTCAGTACAGGATTACATGATTACAAGATTATAAGACAGATCATGTCAGTTTACAAAAGAATACATAAGAAAGCATACAACTCTGAAGGAGGAGAGCGAACTAGCTATGGAACACCTCTGCGCGGAACTTGAACTGTATCTCCAAAAAGGACCAATGGATAGCTCTTACCACCCACCCATGTGGAACCCTGAG
Organism: Cunninghamia lanceolata; assembly: GCA_027924645.1. NCBI lineage: Eukaryota > Viridiplantae > Streptophyta > Pinopsida > Cupressales > Cupressaceae > Cunninghamia > Cunninghamia lanceolata. The sequence continues at coordinate 9,158,321 of BSBN01000837.1, read as the reverse complement.
GTCCACCCCTCCGAGCTAGGAGATAACATAAGGTCCCCAAAATGTCAAACAGTCGGGTAGACAATGCCTAACATGAACAAGGACTATTCATGGCACCATTACAACACATGACAACATCACAAGCAACTCAATATCACTTCCAGAGGCAATACATGACAAATGGGGAGAGTACAACTAGCGAATGCTAGGCTGCAGTAGGGAGAGTGTCATCGTATGGCCCTAACATGGGTTACCCTGACAGCCTCTAGCTAGACGTCGGCCCCCATCCATGGGTTACCCTGACAGTCTCTCACTAGGCGCCGGCCCCCATCTATGGTTACCCTGACAGTCTCTCTCTAGACGCCGGCCCCATAGCGTGACACATGCAGAATCAACATTCCTTTCATGAAGACAAGGAAGTTGATTTTACCAACCATGGCCTTCTCATCTCATCCTTAGCCTAAACGAGCACTACAGGCATGAGTGAGGCATCCAATTATCTTGATTAGTGTGAAAACTATCCAACCCACTAAATTTATTATTAAGTTATCACTGGATTAACAACTTCGAATGGGTTCAAGGCACGCTCAGACCTGTTAATTCAGGTGGAGTTGATGTCTGGTACCTGCATCCTGCAACAAATGTCATGGTCAAGCATGTATAGATGCATATAAGCTAGCACTGGGTGGAAAAAGGAATCGCAACATCACAGGCGCTCACAAGTGAGTGATGCGACATCGTCCCTTCCACGTCATATCAATCTAGATTAGCTCAACACATAATCATAACCAAATCAAATCTATCTCTTAATCTGAACAGAACCCTACACTTAACATACAGGTGCATGAAATAATAAGTGTCAAAAGTACCATCATAATAATTAAATCTAATAGAATTAGTCACATGAGATCCATTCTAATATATAACAATTGTAGTAAGATCGACATCTTAATCATTGGAATGCAAAACAATACCAAAGCTTGCATTATCAGTGCCGCAATAGATATTATCAATAAAACACATTAACTATCATATGAAACCACACATGGATGAAGCATCTATCTATATTGTACAACATCAATTGTTTACCTTACCTTGAATATTCCTGTTATTTTACTTTCACCTTCATGCGCCTTGACCAGTTCACCTATACATCCAAGGTGAGAATGGAGGGGCACTACAGTTCCATTCATGTAGACACATCATCAAATAACTACATCCATTACCAGTAATGCATCATAATCATGATCGAATAACACATTAAACTTAGAATAACATTAGTCTATAATTATCAAATATGTCCATCAAGATCAAGGAGAACATAAACCATAACATACTAGTCCAAATGTCTCAAAACTATAAATATGCAATATAAGACTATCAACTATACTAGAACTGTCATAGGGATTATGAAAATAACATCTATCACAAGTCAAAAGCGAGGGGCATTACATAAAATACTAGATTTATAGAATAATAGAGTCATATAATCATAGAATTTGATAGAATGAAAAGAATATTAGAACAACAGAATGATAAAATAATATAATTATAGAATGATAAATTACAATAATGATATAATAATATATTTATATAATAACTGCATGATAGAATTGTAGAATTAAAAAATGATAGAATAAAATCAAAATAGATTTATATAATAATATAATGACGTAATTATAGAATGATAGAATGCATGAATGGTAGAATAATAGATTATAGAATAATAGAATGAGAGAATGAAAGAATGATAAAATAATAGATTTATAGAATAATATAATCATATAATTATAGAATAATAGAATCATATAATTATAGAATGAAAGAATGATAGAATAATAGAGTTGTAGAATGACAGAATAAAATAATGATAGAACAATATATTTAAAGAATAATAGAATGATAGAATGAAACAATGATGGAATAATATATTTATGAAATAATAGAATGATAGAACGTGCGAATGAGAGAATAATAGAATCATAGATTTATAAAATAAGAAAATGGTAGAATGAAAGAATGATATAACATTAGATTTATATAATAGTAGAATGTTAGGATTAAATAATGATACTTTAATAGAATGATAGAAAGAAAAAATGAAAGATTAATAGAATTGTAGAATATCAAAGTTATAGAATAATCTAGAAGTTATTATAAAATGACAGAATAAAAGAATAATAAAATGATATAATGAAAGAATGATATGGTAATAAAATTTTAGAATAATAGAATGGAAGAGTGATAGAATAATTAAATTGTAGAATAATAGATATATAGAATGATTGAATAAAAGATTTATAAAATTATAGAATTATAGTATTATAGAATGATAGTATAATAGATTTAATTAATAATGGAATGATAGAATTATAAATGGATAGAATGAAGGAATAATAGAATTGTAGAATGATAGAATGGAACAATGATAGAATAAAGCATTTATATGATAAAAGAATGATAAAATTATAGAATGATGGCATAATAGATTTATATAAAATAGAATGATAAAATTATAAAATGAAAGAATGATATAATATTAGAATAATAGATTAATAATCAAACGATAGAATCGAAGAATGATAGAATATTAGAATTATAGAATGAAAGAATTATAGAATTATAGAATGGTAGAATGAAACAATGATAGAATAAAAGATTTATAGAATAATATAATGGTAGAAGAATAGAATGAAACATTGGTAGAAAAATAGTCTTGTAGAATACTAGAATAACAAAATAATATACCAATAGAATGAATGATAGAATAATAGATTTGTAGAATAAAAAATAGAATTATAGAATGATAAAATGAAAGAATGATAGACTTATAGAATAATAGGTTATAAAATAATAGAATGATAGAATTAAGCAACAACAGAATTATAGAATAATAAGATAATAGAATGATTGAATGAAAGAGTGATAGAATACTATATTTGTATGATAATATAATGATACAACTATGGAATGATAGAATGAAAGAAATATAGGATAACAAAATTATAGAATAATATAATAATAAAATAACAAAATAATAGAATGAAAGAATTATTGAATGGTAGAGTGAAATAATGATTCTAATAGAATTGTAGAATTATAGTTATAGAATTATAGACTGATAGAATGAAATAATGATAGAATAATAGATATATCAAATATTATAATGAAACAATGATAGAGTAATAGAATGATAGAATAATAGAATAATAGAGTAAAAGCAATTTAGAATAATAAAGTGATAGAATTACAAAATGATAGAAAAACACTAAATTGCTATTTTGAGGGCCAAGATGAAAGTTTCAAGCCCCGAAAAAGTGCAAAGACGGGGTCCAACCCACTAGGGTCAGTTGCGAAACCACTTTCCACCTCATAACGCATCCACCCATAAAATCTTGTAGAAAACTCACATTCGAGTCAAAAGCTATGATCTCCGGAAGTTCCTACATCAAAGAATGATAGAATAATAGTTTTATAGAATGATAGAATAATAAAATACTATAATTTAAGAATAATAGAATAATAATATTATAGAACTATAGAATGATATAATAATAGATTTAAAGAACCATAGAATTATAGAATAAATGAATTATATATTGATAAAAAATAGATTTATAAAATAATATAATAATAAAATTGTAAAATGAAAAAATAATTGAGTTACAAAATAAAATAATTATATAATTGTAAAATAATAGAATGAAAGAATGATACAATAATATTCATAGAATAATATAATCATAAAATATATAATAAAAGAATGATAGAATTATAGAATGATATATGGAAGAATGATAGAATAATATAATTGTAGAATAATAGAATGATAGAATGATAAAATACTAGATTTATAGAATAATAGAATCATGTAATCATAGAATTTGATAGAATGAAAAGAATATTAGAACAATAGAATGGTAGAATAATATAATTACAGAATGATAAATTGAAATAATGATATAATAATAGATTTATATAATAACTGCATGATAGAATTGTAGAACAAAAAAATGATAGAATAAAATAAAAATAGATTTATATAATAATATAATGATGTAATTATAGAATGATAGAATGCATGAATGGTAGAATAATAGATTATAGAATAATAGAATGAGAGAATGAAAGAATGATAAAATAATAGATTTATAGAATAATATAATCATATAATTATAGAATAATAGAATCATATAATTATAGAATGATAGAATGAAAGAATGATAGAATAATAGAGTTGTAGTATGACAGAATAAAATAATGATAGAACAATATATTTAAAGAATAATAGCATGAAACAATGATGGAATAATATATTTATGAAATAATATAATGACAGAATGAGAGAATGAGAGAATAATAGAATCATAGAATAATAAAATAAGAGAATGGTAGAATGAAAGAATGATATAACATTAGATTTATATAAAAATAGAATGATAGGATTAAATAATGATACTATAATAGAATGATAAAATGAAAAAAATGAAAGATTAATAGAATTGTAGAATATCAAACTTATAGAATAATCTACAAGTTATTATAAAATGATAGAATAATAGAATAATAAAATGATATAATGAAAGAATGATATAGTAATAGAATTGTAGAATAATAGAATGATAGAATTATAGAATGGAAGAGTGATAGAATAATTAAATTGTAGAATAATAGATATATAGAATGATTGAATAAAAGATTTATAAAATTATATAATTATAGTATTATAGAATGATAGTATAATTGATTTAATTAATAATAGAATGATAGAATTATAAATGCATAGAATGAAGGAATAATAGAATTGTAGAATGATAGAATTATAAAAATGAAAGAATGAAAGAATGATATAATAGTAGAATAATAGATTAATAATGAAATGATAGAATGGAAGAATGATAGAATAATAGAATTGTAGAATGAAAGAATGATAGAATTATAGAATGGTAGAATGAAACAATAATAGAATAAAAGATTTATAGAATAATATAATGGTAGAATAATAGAAAAACAGAATGAAACATTGGTAGAAAAATAGTCTTGTAGAATACTAGAATAACAAAATAATATAACAATAGAATGAATGATAGAACAATAGATTTGTAGAATAAAAAATAGATTTATAGAATGATAAAAAGAAAGAATGATAGACTTATAGAATAATAGGTTTATAAAATAATAGAATGATATAATTAAACAACAATAGAATTATAGAATATTAAATTAATAGAATGATTGAATGAGAGAGTGATAGAATACTATATTTGTATGATAATATAATGATACAACTATGGAATGATAGAATGAAAGAAATATAGGATAACAAAATTGTAGAATAATATAATAATAAAATAACAAAATAATAGAATGAAAGAATTATTGAATGGTAGAGAGAAATAATGATTCTAATAGAATTGTAGAATGATAGTTATAGAATTATAGACTGATAGAATGAAATAATGATAGAATAATAGATATATCAAATAATATAATGAAAGAATGATAGAATAATGGAATAATAGAGTAAAAGCGATTTAGAATAATAAAGTGATAGAATTACAAAATGATAGAAAAACACTAAATTGCTATTTTGAGGGCCAAGATGAAAGTTTCAAGCCCCAAAAAAGCGCCAAGACAGGGTCCAACCCACTAGGGTCGGTTGCGAAAGCATTTTCCACCTCATAATGCGTCCACCATAAAATCTCGTAGAAAACCCACATCCGATTCAATAACTGCATGATAAAATTACAGAATGATAGAATGATAGAATTAAACAACAATAGAATTATAGAATAATAAAATAATAGAATGATTGAATGAATGAGTGATAGAATACAATATTTGTATGATAATATAATGATACAACTATGGAATGATAGAATGAAAGAAATATAGGATAACAAAATTGTAGAATAATATAATAATAAAATAACAAAATAATAGAATGAAAGAATTACTGAATGGTAGAGTGAAATAATGATTCTAATAGAATTGTAGAATGATAGTTATAGAATTATAGACTGATAGAATGAAATAATGATAGAATAATAGATATATCAAATAATATAATGAAAGAATGATAGAATAACAGAATAATAGAGTAAAAGCAATTTAGAATAATAAAGTGATAGAATTACAAAATGATAGAAAAACACTAAATTGCTATTTTGAGGGCCAAGATGAAAGTTTCAAGCCCTGAAAAAGTGTCAAGATGGGGTCCAACCCACTAGAGTTGGTTGCGAAACCACTTTCCACCTCATAACCCATCCACCTGTAAAATCTCTTAGAAAATCCACATCTGAGTCAAAAGTTATGATCTCTGGAAGTTCCTGCATCAAAGAATGATAGAATAATAATTTTATAGAATGATAGAATAATAGAATACTATAATTTAATAATAATAGAATAATAAGATTATAGAACTATAGAATGATATAATAATAGATTTAAAGAATAATAGAATTATAGAATAAAAGAATTATATATTGATAAAAAAATAGATTTATAAAATAATATAATAATAAAATTATAAAATGAAAAAATAATATAATAAAAGAATGATAGAATTATAGAATGATATATGGAAGAAAGATAGAATAACATAATTGTAGAATAATAGAATGATAAAATGATAAAATACTAGATTTATAGAATAATAGAATCATATAATCATAGAATTTGATATAATGAAAAGAATATTAGAATAACAGAATGATTGAATAATACAATTACAAAATGATAAATTAAAATAATGATATAATAATAGATTTATATAATAACTACATGATGGAATTGTAGAATGGAAAAATGATAGAATTGTAGAATGAAAAAATAATTTATATAATAGTATAATGATGTAATTATAGAATGATATAATGCATGAATGGTAGAATAATAGATTATAGAATAATAGAATGAGACAATGAAAAAATGATAAAATAATAGATTTATAGAATAATATAATCATATAATTATAGAATAATAGAATCATATAGTTATAAAATGATAGAATGAAAGAATGATAGAATAATAGAGTTGTAGACTGACATAATAAAATAATGATAGAACAATATATGTAAAGAATAATAGAATGAAACAATGATAGAATAATATATTTATGAAATAATAGAATGATAGAATGAGAGAATGAGAGAATAACAGAATCATAGAATAATAAAATAAGAGAATGGTAGAATGAAAGAATGAAAGAATGATATAACATTAGATTTATATAATAATAGAGTGTTAGGATTAAATAATGATACTGTAATAGAATGATAGAATGAAAAAATGAAAGATTAATAGAATTGTAGAATATCAAACCTATAGAATAATCTAGAAGTTATTATAAAATGACAGAATAATAGAATAATAAAATGATATAATGAAAGAAAGATATAGTAATGGAATTGTAGAACAATATAATTATAGAATTATAGAATTATAGAATGGAAGAGTGATAGAATAATTAAATTGTAGAATAATAGATATATAGAATGATTGAATAAAAGATTTATAAAATTATAGAATTATAGTATTATAGAATGATAGTATAATAGATTTAATTGATAATAGAATGATAGAATTATAAATGGATAGAATGAAGGAATAATAGAATTGTAGAATGATAGAATGGAACAATGATAGAATAAAGCATTTATATGATAATAGAATGATAAAATTATAGAATGATAGTATAATATATTTATATAAAATAGAATGATAGAATTATAAAATGAAAGAATGAAAGAATGATATAATAGTAGAATAATAGATTAATAATCAAATGATAGAATGGAAGAATGATAGAATAATAGAACTTTAGAATGAAAGAATGATAGAATGATAGAATGGTAGAATGAAATAATGATAGAATAAAAGATTTATAGAATAATATAATGGTAGAATAGTAGAATAATAGAATGAAACATTGGTAGAAAAATAGTCTTGTAGAATACTAGAATAACAAAATAATATAACAATAGAATGAATGATAGAATAATAGATTTATAGAATAAAAAAATAGAATTATAAAATGATAAAATGAAAGAACGATAGACTTATAGAATAATAGGTTTATAAAATAATAGAATGATTGAATGAAAGAGTGATAGAATACTATATTTGTATGATAATATAGTGATCCAACTATGGAATGATAGAATTAAAGAAATATAGGATAACAAAATTGTAGAATAATATAATAATAAAATAACAAAATAATAGAATGAAAGAATTATTGAATGGTAGATTGAAATAACGATTCTAATAGAATTGTAGAATGATAGTTATAGAATTATAGACTAATAGAATGAAATAATGATAGAATAATAGATATATCAAATAATATAATGAAAGAATGATAGAATAATAGAATAATAGAGTAAAACCAATTTAGAATAATAAAGTGATAGAATTACAAAATGATAGAAAAACACTAAATTGGTATTTTGAGGGCCAAGATGAAAGTTTCAAGCCCCAAAAAAAAGTACCAAGATGGGGTCCAACCCACTAGGGTTGGTTGCAAAACCACTTTCCATCTCATAACACATCCACCTGTAAAATCTCGTAGAAAACCCACATCCGAGTCAAAAGTTATGATCTTCGGAAGTTCCTGCATCAGAGAATGATAAAATAATAGAATGGAAGAATGATAGAATAATAGTTTAATAGAATGATAGAATAATAGAATACTATAATTTAAGAATAATAGAATAATAAGATTATAGAACTATAGAATGATATAATAATAGATTTAAAGAATAATAGAATTATAGAATAAAAGAATTATATAATGATAAAAAATATGTAACATCCCTCTATGTAGCCCCGAAGGGTAAGAGCCAAAAGGGGACAAGATAATTTTTTTTTGGCATAAGTAAACAACATACATAGATTCAGCTGTCAATTCGATAGATTGATACCATTCATTTTAAACACCAAAGCAAATGTTCCTAATCCCAACTGATAAAAAAAACATGACTCCATAAGCATAAAATATAGGTAGATTCGATACCAACACTAGAATCCATAAAGCAATAAAGGAACATCACATTTCTTCTCATTAAACACAATGATTACAACTTCTCTTCTAAGAGAGTTCAATTACATAACTGCATATACAATTACAATGATATATTCCAAAATATGATACAAGTACATAACATAGTCCTGAGTATGATACAAAGACTGAATAGGTACAATAACTGAATGAAGTGATGGAGAGAGAGATCATCTCAAACTGGTGCTCCAAAACCTATTCACCGGTCCCCAATGGTGGTGGCAATGCCTCCCAACCATGTGGACTCCTAAGAGACCACCCTGGTGCAAAAGCTCCCAATTCTAGTCATTTTTTGCTATGTCATGTTTTGTTGTCATGTTGTATTGTTCTCTCTAAGGCTTTGAAAGACATTTTCATGAGTTGTAATAAGGACTTGGTCCATTTGGTCGACTTGTCCAATCTAGACCTTGATATGGTCATTTTGAATGTAATTACACTAAGAAACATGTGGTTTCTTGTGAAGGAGGTAATGTCCAACGGTTAACTACCTTGGATAGTAGTTGTATAGTTGGAGGAGGAGGAGAAACATTCCTTAAGCCTTCTATAGGCAGAACAATGTAATTACATGCCAAGAATAATGAAAGATTGAAGTTTTGGAGTGCAAAAACTGTGATTTCATGCGTTTTCCTGGAAACAGTCATTTAGTACGACACTGTACCGACTGCAAGGGATCTAAAAGTTGTGAAATGTGTTAGAGATTCAAAGTACCTTTCATTTGAATGTAGTTAGGCCTCTTGAAACCTTTTGTGTTGTGAGAACCAATTCATTTTGTGTAAACTAGTCTGAAAACCCTCAAAACTAGGGTTTTGTGGCAAAATGAGGGATTTCTCCTCTATCCTCTGAAAGACATCAACCATTTTTAGTAGGATGGAGGGAGATAGAGTAGATTTCATGTTTTTGTTTCTTGTTTGGTTTGTATTCCGCACTCTAAGGCACTTGGCGTGATTCTAACTAGTCTACATAGTGACTAGTTAGTATGCAAATGGTGGAAATCGGTGTGAATTCAAAGAACAGTCAAGTGCATGACCAAATGGATGGTGGATTTAGTGTTTGTAGATGGAAATAGACCTATGAAGGTGCTTGTTTGGTCTTGAGCAAGTGAATTTGATGCACTTCCTTTGTAAAGACCTCAAATTAGGCCTATTCCCTAAAGAGAAGAACTCGTTGTCATTGGACGCCTGAAATAGGGTACTGTTCTGCAACTTGGCGAATTGTTGTATGTTCATAGAGGGTATCCAAATGTTCAAAGAGGCTAGTGTGTACTTTGGGGGTTTGTGGAGTTATCCTTGGATTAGCTGATCCCAAGGGCTACAAGGAATAGGTCTATTAGGCATTGTCATGGTGCAATCTTACTATAATTTGCTGTTCACTGTCCTTGTAGGTATAGAATATAGTTGTTGGGTTAGAGACCTTGTATTGGTCATGTCCTTGGCAAGTTTGTGTTGATTGTAGTGTGGGATCCTATTGGTAGGGATGTTGGTAGTTTGGTTGTTGATCTAGAAGGTAAGTGTGTGTTGGTTGGGTTGAGTAGTCTATGTGGGTGGACACCAGGGTGTGGTCCTAGACTAGGTCAATCTCTTGGATAGCCTTGTATAGGCTTGTGTTACATAAGGTTTTGAAAGTTCTTGTGAAGGAAACCTTGAAGTCTAGGTCTATTGTGTGGACAAAACCAAACCTACCAATACCTCTATATCACACCCCACCGTGCTCGGAGATAGTCACAAGGCCCAAATGGATGAACAACAAGGGGATACAAGATGGCCAACACACACATCAAACACAGAGTAGACATAGAGAATAGTACTTATAGTCAAAGTCATAATATAGGTGTACTCATCTAAGTCATAAGTTAGGTACTACTCACGACTCCTAAGGTGCTAGATACTAGAGTGTAATCATATGGCGTGTCATCATGTGTGCTCAAAGGGATGTCACACATGGGACCAAGTACCTCTTATACAGACAAGGAGACTCAATTGTGCCTGAATCCATGCCCCGCAGACGGATGACTCAACACCCCGCAAATGGATAGGCCTTCTCATTGCATCCTTAGCCTTTACAAGCACTCAAGGCCATCCACGAGGTTTAAATATCTTATTAGTGTTTTTACCCCAATGTTTTAGTTTTAGTTATCACTTGTTATTGTAACTCTACTACTAGTTCCCCTGGCAGCCACTTATGGGCCCTAGGCCTGCAGAGAGCCACTCCAAATGACCACTCTAATGCCTAGACCTTGTTCATCTCATTTGACTAAACAAGGAATCTGAAAAGAATAAAACACTGGTGTAGAAATTAGAAATAGAGGAATGTGGTCTACAAGACAAAAGCTTCCATAGGTAGTTAGTGTTATTGAAAACATCCCTATGCCAGTTAGATCAGTTGTATAATAACTCCAATGACCCCAATTTGGTCACGATTAGCAAAGGTATGAACGGATAAAAATAAGAATAAGCATGACAAATGGCATTCCAAGCCTTCTCATAGACTAATATTACATACAAACTGCCATATTTAACATAACAAAATAAAATATTACAGAATTACAAAATGGAAACCTTAATTTTCCCTTCTACAGTAGTTCCCTCATATCCAAGTGTGTTGTGTGACCAATTTTCTTAAAGAGAAATTATGTGACTAAAGCTCAATGCACAAACACATATCATTGCCTCTATGGTATTTTAGTGTCATGACATTCTTTAACTCAAAATCATAGTTTTCACAAGGATGGCCATTTAGTAGAAAATGACTGTGTGACCCAAGCAAAACCACTCCATTTTCTTAAGAAGAGTTGAAATGACAATCTCATCAGAGAAGTCATCGAATAACAAATGGTTCCATGGGACTTAGATCTATTCAATCTCTGTTATACGTCCCAACTCTTGTGTATGGTTGCACTCATTTTTATTCTCTATAAAATTGAAACCCTCTATTTTTATTTCCATAAAATTATCAATCAATACCAAAATAATTCCCCAAGAATGAGGCGATGTAATATCTTACATTGAAATAATTTTTGCATATATTAAACACGGTATGGGGATTCAATTTTTCTGTACTTAATAGAATCGTAGCAAACATATTTGAGTTTATAAAAAGGCAGTAATGGGTTTCAGTTTCTTTTTTTTTCTTTACCAACAATGATAAATCAGAGATCCTATGATCTTCTTTGAAAACCCATTTATCAATCAGAGAAAAAGAAAGAAATCATTCTGCTTGAAGAAGATGATTCAAGGAAAGAGGGAATGTAAATATCTTGCATCAAAATCATTTTGGCATAAGATTTTTATGAAAAGGCAGTAATTGGATTTTGGTATTCTGTGCTTAATGCAAATCGTAATAGACATATCTTAGTTTTTTTGTGCTAGAAAAATAATAGACAGAGGTAAATACCTCTACCCTAATCGCGGTTGAGCGCACTCCCCTTCAGTGCACCTCAAATCTAGCAATTTAATATGCTCCCTAGGTGATTCACACTCCTGTCCTCTTTCTATGTCAAGGATCACATTAATCCATTCACCTACTGTAGAGATCTCTTTCAATTAAAACTAAACATGCTGCACATAAGAAAACGCTGGGCAGTCAACTTGGACAACTCTCAATCAAATTGGAATTTCCCCACCAAACTCACACCAAAACTGAGTGTAATCCCATTTCTATTGTTATCTTTATTGACCCCATAAGTTTCTCTACAGGATGTGCCTAAGAAAATAATATCATCTACCCAAAGCCTAGATGTCCCTTCACCAATTTTTTTCACGCTGAAACAATCTCCTACACAATAGTCAAATCGTTCAACTAAATCACCAAGATATTTCTACAGCATTTAACATTTTTACCCACCTCATGGCACGACTTCCATCTCCTTGTTCTTTGATTTTTTTTTTTTAAAAGCCTCCTCCACATATGCATTGACTCACCTTTCTTCATTCCTATCCTCCCATAGATATTTTTTTTTGCATTTAATGGTTACCATCCTCCACAAAACGTGTTGCCTCTTCCCAAAGACCATGTCCTCTTTGCATCTACCTCAGGAGATATTTCACACCAGTAATAACTCTCTACCACCTCACCATGCCACAACTTCTGCTGCATATCAGATTTCCTCCCCTCTACAATATATTTTGTTGCATTAATTCTTTACCAACCTTCTCTAAAATCCATCTGGAGCATTGTTACATCCTACCCCCTAGGACTAGGCTTACTCCTAGAAGCCTACAACCGCTAAGATGCATCCAAAGCACACACTAGTCTAAGAAACTCAATACAATCAAAGAAAGCCAAAGAGAAAAGTCTCAACAAATGGACTGGCAAAGTAGACATGACCATAAGGAAATCTAGATGGTAAGACCACAACATAGGGACACTACTCTAACCGGGTATAGTGGGCTAGGGTAGGGTATAGGGTATAGGGCCTATGACTATCTCCAGTAACCACCATCAGGGATAATAAGAGTATGCTCAAGCTTGTGAATCCAGGCGGAGTCGATACTCAGTACCTGCAACACTCCAAGCACACGTCAAGGTCCCTGTGCATATATATACATCATATAGCTGAAGCAACATCAATCATGTAAGCATGAAATCCATCATAAGTAATAATAATGTCCACATCATAATAGTATCAAGATTGCACATCACTAGTGCGAATACAAAATAATAACAAGATACATAATCCAAAAATAAAGTATATAGTGATCCAAGTCCAACAAGATAAGAAAAACATAATATGAACACAGGGTCATTATATCCCCTAGAAGTCTACAAAAAGATATGGATAAAGGTCTCTCATCCTCATCGCATCTTCCCAAGATGTTGAGGACTCACCATTAGGATCCCATTGGACCCTTACATGCTCTATGTCCCAACCCCTGAGGGTCAACCTCTGATGCTGAAGGATGCATATGGGTTCCAAACAAAGCTGCCTATCCACCTCGACCTACAAGGCAGTCCAATCAAGAACATGGGTCACATCAGGAATATACTATCTAAGAACTAAAACATGGAACACATCGTGGATGTGTGATAGACTCGGTGGTAATTCAAGGTGATAGGCAACAGGACCAGTCCTCTCAGGATCTCAGAAGGTCCAACAAAACAAGGTGCCAGCTTTGAGCCTTTCCCATAATGAATGGGGCTCTTCCATGGATGAACTCTCAAAAATGATGCAGAGTGGCACAAGGGAAGCAACAACACAATGGTTTACTACCCACTCACCCACTCACCTAGCCTTTAACCAAGCAAAGCCACTCACCAAATGCAAATTATGGATTTGTGGTCTAAGCTATTGTCTAACCCCTGAGACTATTTCTACGCCCTATGGCAGGTCTGAAAACACCTTACCAACACTTGGTTTGATCACCAACTTCATTCAACTCTCTAACCTTGACTAGGCCTAGTGAGGCTACTAGCCCTCCAAAACTAGTTTTCTTCACACCAAATGACAAAATCCAAAAGGACTAGGAAAACAAATGGTGATTTTGGATACTCTCTATGGGACTCTAACAAACCTCCAAATCTCCAATCCCAACTCTACTCCAGCAATTCAAAACCCCCACTAGGTCTCTAGGCCTAATTAATCACTTTAGGCCTAGGTTACAAAGCAAAGGGTTCAAATTGGGTTCATAGGTCAGGGGAAGAAATTTAGAATGTCTCTACCAGGTCCCTACAACACAAAACCACCATCCTTTCATTCACCTTGTCTGGATTCTGTCACCTACAACAGCAGATAGCATAAAACAGGCCAAATACATGGTAATACTTGACCTAGGGCATCAAATTAAAAATAGAAGACTGCATTTCCTAACAAAAATATTTTGGAATCTTAAAGTACATATCCCTAGCCTACATTTCACCATTTTTTGTGAATTTTCACTAGTCGAAATGCATTCTAGGGCCGGATTTCTATGGCTGCCCTAGAAAATAGGGTTTCTAGACCTGTTTTGAAAGAAAAATCAATAACTTTTGATCCTGACCACTTCAGAACCTCAAACTAGTTGCATTAGAAAGCTGACTCCAAGTGCTTTCAGAAAAAGTACATTAGACCAAGAGTTAAGTCTGTACAGTCCATACAGCAACACGTTTTCTTCAGAAAAATAGTTAAATTCTTGATTTTTGTGCCCAAAATTGCATACAAAATCTCTTCCTCCGTACTGGAGTTAGATATCCACCATATTAACCCATCCAAGTCAGTTTCCAACTTTTATAACAGCATTCAACTACCCAAAGTGGTTTTTTTTTAACCAACCGAACACATAACACCTTTGACAACTATGGTGTTTTGCATTAACATAAGGAGGTTGATTTGTTTGGCTTGTCCAATGGAGTCCAAATGATCAACACACTCCTTCCAACATACTAAAACACTAAAACAACCAAAAAAAACTCAAAACCAATCCTTAGACCTTCTAGGCCTAATTGGCACAACAAGGGTCCAAATGGACTAAGAATGATTTAAGGTTTATATAGTCACCCCAAACATCTTGACCATACAAAATGGACCAAACAACAATGGCTAAAAGCCTTATTACAAAACACATTGAACAAAAAACATAACTTCTCAAAATGCATCAAAATGCCTTTCGGAACCAAGGTGCTCCTAGGTGCCCTGCACCATACACCCACTGTCAAAGAGAACTCAAGTCTCTTGAGTTGGAATGCTATCAAATGTGAAACCTATCTTCTCAATGTCTACCCTACTCATCTAAGTGGCATCCTCCTGAGGTTTGTTTAGCCACTTCACCAAATAGTCATGATAGGTGTGCCTTCTAGTTTGTTTTGCAATCCTCTTGTCCAAAATGTACTCAATCTGATTTGGAGATGAAGGAATGAGTTCCTAGAGTGTTTGATCAGTTTGATATTCTTCAACAGCAATCTAAGGATCAGATCCTTTATAGGGATAAAGGTCTGAAACATTAAAAATTGGAGACAAAGCAATGCCATCCAGAAGTCTGATTTTGTAGGCATTTTCTCCACATTTCTTGAGCACTTCACAAGGCCCAATCTTCTTCATGAGTAGCTTGGTATGTTTACCTATAGGGAGCCTTTCTTTCTTTAGATGGACCATTACCAAATCACCTTCCTTGAACTACAAATCCCTTCTTTTCCTATCAACAAACTGTTTGTACTTCTATGAAGTGGACAGCAATTTCTGTTGTACTTGTTCATGGACATCTTTCATGACTTGAATGAAGTCTTTAGCCAAGGCACTACTATTTTCCAGTCCTTTAACCTCCCTAAGTTCCAAAATACCCCTTGGGTGAGTACCATAAACAATTTGGAAAGGAGACAGGCCAGTGCTTCTATTGACAGTGTCATTGTATGAGAACTCTGCCTGAGCCAAAATTGAATCCCAACTAGCACCCTGCTCCTTTGTTAGGCATCTTAAGAGGTTGCCAAGTGACCTATTAATCACCTCTATTTGTCCATCAGAATGAGGGTGATAGGCAGATGATAATGACAAGTTTGTACCTAGTCTCTTCCACAGTGTCCTCTAGAAGTGTCCTATGAACTTGGGGTCTCTGTCTGAGATGATTGACAAAGGTAAACCATCTAATCTGACTATTTCCTTAAAGAAAAGACCTGCTATGTGTGACACATCATGTGTGGTTTTACATGGGATGAAGTGAGCCATTTTTGAGAACCGATCTATGACCACAAAAATGCTGTCATGTCCATTCTTTGTCCTAGGCAAACCAAGTACAAAGTCCATGCTTATGGAATCCCAAGGCTTTGAAGGAATAGGTAGAGGAGTGTATAAACCTACATTTGATGTATGCCCCTTTGCTCTTTGGAAAATTTGACAAGTTTCAACAAACTTCCTTACATCGGTTGGCAATTTTGGCCAAAAATAGTACCTCCTAACCAATTCTAGGGTCTTATCAATACCAAAGTGGGCTGACATGCTGCCACAGTGCTTTTCCTTGATTATATTCTCTCTAACAGACCCCCTTGGGATACACAACATGCTACCCTTGAAAAGATATCCATCTTGCAACAAAAAATTAGAAAAATCAGTATTATACCTTCCTGTCATGGCCTTGCAAGAGAGGTATGGTTCTTTGAAGTCCTCATCTGCTGCATACTGATCTTTGATGGCTTGAATACCTATACTTTCTAGCTGTATGGTCTGCACAACAAGATTCCTCCTACTTAAGGCATTGGCTACCTTATTGGCCACTCCTTTCTTATGTTTTATGGAGAAGGTGTATGCTTGGATGTACTCCATCCACTTGACATGTCTGTGATTCAACTTTTGCTATCTGTTCAAGAAGCTTAATGCATGGTTATCAGTAAAAACTATAAATTCCTTTGGCAACAAGTAGTGTCTCCATTTCCTCAATGATTGAACCATGGCATATAACTCTAGATCATAGGTGGAGTAGTTTTGTTTTGTCTCATTTAACTTCTCACTAAAGAATGCTACAGGCCTCCCATCTTGACGCAAGACTCCCCCAATAGCCCTCTTACTTGCATCACACTCTACCACAAAGACCTTGTCAAAATTAGGTAGCACTAGGACTGGTTTTTCTGAAATTTTTTTCTTTAATAGTTCAAAGGCTTGAGTGGCCTCATTTGTCCATACAAACACACATTTCTTTCCCCCTTTTATGGTGTCAACAAGTGGAGCACAAATGCCACTAAACCCTCTAATGAACTTTCTATAAAAGCTGCATAAACCATGGAAACTCCTTACCTCCGAGGCTGTTGTAGGTGTTGGCCAATTAAGAATGGCTGCAACCTTACTTGGATCCATTTTTAGGCTGCCCTTGGAGATGACAAACCCCAAAAATATCAACTCTTCTTGTAGGAAGACACATTTGTCAAGATTGATTCTCAACTTCTCCTCTTGAAGCCTCCTGAGCACTTGATGGATATGCCTTATGTGGTCTTCCTTGCTGTCACTAAAAATCAGTATATCATCCAAATATACAACAATAAACTTGTTAAGGAAATGTTTTAGCACTTCATTCATCAATCTCATGAAGGTGCTTGGTGCATTTGACAAGCCAAAAGGCATGACAACCCATTCAAATAGTCCTTCATTGGTTTTGAGAGTGGTTTTCCACTCATCCCCTTCCCTTATCCTGATTTGGTGGTAACCACTTTTTAGATCTATCTTGGTAAAATACTTAGCCCTACCCAAGCAATCCATTAAATCTTCTATTCTAGGCATTGGAAATCTATACCTGATAGTGATCTTGTTGATGGCTTTGGAATCAGTGCATAGTCTTCATGTTCCTTCCTTCGTGAGTGCAAGTACTGCAGGTACTGCACATGGACTAATACTCCTCCTAATAAGTCCTCTATCCTATAAGTCTTGGATTTGTCTTGCCACTTCAACATTTTGCTCTAGGGTCAACTTGTATGCTGCTTGGTTTGGTAGGGTGGATCTAGGGATGAGATCAATGCAATGACTAATCTCCCTCTTTAGTGGAAGGGCATCCTTGCCTTCATTAGCTATCACATCCTGAAACCTCTCCAATAGTTCTTCCACTTCCTTTGGTCCAATCCTCCTAAGAGGTTTCTGCACTTTGACCTTCTTGGGATTCACATCTTTGGGCTTGATGACTACTGCAAAACATGGCACTTTCTCTTCCTTGAGGTTAGCCAAAAACTCTTTTTCACCTACCAACATAACTGAACTAGAAATGACTTTCTCTTTGAAGGAGTCATTGTAAACTTTTCACCATTCTTGGACAAATGAATCACATTGTTCTTACCATCATGTTGGGAACTTGTGTCATGTTGCCAAGGCCTTCCAAGAAGAAGGTGGCATGCATCCATATCCACTATCTCACAAAGAACCTTATCATGATATTCACCTATCTTGAATTCAACCCAACATTGCTCTTTCACCACAATTTGTTGTTCCTTGGTTAGCCAAAAGACTCTATAGGGGTTAGGATGAGGCATTCTTTCCAGTCCTAACTTAGTCACCATTTCATTAGAAGCCAAATTTTCAGAAGAACCTGAGTCAACTATTACCTTGCACACTTTTCCTTTCACCTTGCAAGTGGTTCTAAACAAGTTGTTCCTTTAGGGCTGCTCCTTGGTGGCTGGCATGATGAGTGACCTATTGAACATGATGCATTCTCCACTCTCAGGTGTTGCAGACTTGGAAGAGGCTATTTGGTAACTTGTGGTGCTTTGACAGTCCTCTTCTTGAAGGAGTTGTACTCTTCTTTCTTTCTGATTTGCAGCAGTGTTTCCCATCTTCTCTGGGCACCTAAAGGACTGATGTCCAATCTGATTGCAAGAGAAACACCTTCTAGTAAACACATTGGGACCTCTACCCCCACTTCTACCTCTGCCATTACCTCTCCCTCTAAACTGACCCTGATTTGCACTATTTTATCAGCTTGCCCTTGGCTACCTTCTTGTGATCTGCCACCTTGGAGTCTAGAGAATTTATCTCTATTTTGAAATCTGCCCCTGCCCCTAAAGTTTTGATTTCCTCTGCCTCTGCTGCTGCTATATGAATCACCTTTTCTTCTTTGTTTATCCTCAATTCTCAATGCCATTTGAAAACACTTATGGACTGTCTCCGGGTTAAAGAGAGTTAATTCATCTTGAATGGAGAACTTAAGGCCATTGAGATACCTTGCAAGCTTCTATTTTTCATTCTCAGGCATCTTGGCTTTCAATGTCATCTTGTGAAACTCCTCTGTGTAGGTGCTCACGTCCATGTCCTTCTGTCTCAAGTTGTGCAACTTCTTGTTCAAGTTGACTTCATAATCCTCAGGGACAAATTGCTTCTTGATTTCAAGTACCATCTTCCTCCATGTAGAGATAGGATTCCTATCATCTTCTATCCTCTCATTTTGAATAAAATTCCACCAACTCAAGGCTGGCCCTTTCATTCTTGATTTGGTAATCCTTACTTTCTAATTTTCTGCCACTTCTTCACATTCAAAATAGTTCTCCATTGCCTCAATCCAATCAAGGCACTCCTCTGGATTCATCTTACCAAAAAACATAGGTAAGTCTGCCTTAGTGTCCTTCCTACTCAACTTTCCAAGTGCGTCTAGGAATTGTCTCTCTGACATGCCTCCTTGTGGCTCTTCCATTGGCACTTCTTCTTCCTCATCTTGATCCTCTTCATCTGAATCCAAGATGACCTCTGGCTTCTTCTTCTTGTCTTTGTCTTTCTTCAACTTTTCTATCTCAGCCTCCATCCTTTTGTTCTTGGCTGCTTGCTCTCTCACTATCTTTGCCAACTCGACATTAGTCACTCTTGAAGGGACTTCCTCCTCTTCTTCTCTATCTCCCATCTCTTTGATGGCTCTGATACCACCTGATGCAGAGGTGCATAAGGGAAGCAACAACACAATGGTTTACTACCCACTCACCCACTCACCAAATGCAAATTATGGATTTGTGGTCTAGGCTATTGTCTAACCCTTAAAACTATTTCTACACCCTATGGCAGGTCTGAAAACACCTTACCAACACTTGGTTTGATCACCAACTTCATTCAACTCTCTAACCTTGACTAGGCCTAGTGAGGCTACTAGCCCTCCAAAACTAGTTTTCTTCACACCAAATGACAAAATCCCAAAGGACTAGGCAAACAAATGGTGATTTTAGATACTCTCTATGGGACTCTAACAAACCTCCAAATCTCCAATCCAACTCTACTCCAGCAGTTCAAAACCCCCACTAGGTCTCTAGGCCTAATTGATCACTTTAGGCCTCGGTTACAAAGCAAAGGGTTCAAATTGGGTTCATAGGTCAGGGGCAAGAATTTAGAATGTCTCTACCAGGTCCCTAAAACACAAAACCACCATTCTTTCATTCACCTTGTCTGAATTCTGTCACCTACAATAGCAAATAGCATAAAACAGGCCAAATACATGGTAATACTTGACCTAGGGCATCAAATTAAAAATAGAAGTCTACATTTCCCGACAAAAATCTTTTGGAATCTTATAGTACATATCCATAGCCTACATTTTACCAGTTTTTGTGAATTTTCATAGGTGGGAATGCATTCTAGGGCCGGATTTCTATGGCTGCCCTAGAAAACAGGGTTTCTAGACCTGTTTTGAAAGAAAAATCAATAACTTTTGATCCTGACCACTTCAAGACCTCAAACTAGTTGCATTAGAACCCTAACTCCAAGTGCTTTCAGAAACAGTACATTAGACCAAGAGTTAAGTCCATACAGTCTATACATCAACATGTTTTCTTTAGAAAAATGGTCAAATTCTTGATTTTTGTGCCCAAAATTGCATACAAAATCTCTTCCTCCCTATTGGAGTCAGATATCCACCATATTAACCCATCCAAGTTAGTTTCCAACTTCTATAATAGCATTCAACCACCCAAAGTGGTTTTTTTTTAACCGACCCAACACATAACACCTTTGACAACTATGGTGTTTTGCATTAACATAAGGAGGTTGATTTGTTTGGCTTGTCCAATGGAGTCCAAATGATCAACACACTCCTTCCAACATACTAAAACACTAAAACAACCAAAAAAAACTCAAAACCAATCCTTAGACCTTCTAGGCCTAATTGGCACAACAAGGGTCCAAATGGACGAAGAAGGATTTGAGGTTTATATAATCACCCCAAACCTCTTGACCATACAAAATGGACCAAACAACAATGGCTAAAAGCCTTATTACAAAACACATTGAACAAAAAACATAACTTCTCAAAATGCATCAAAATGCCTTTAGGAACCAAGGTGCTCCTAGGTGCCCTACACCTAAAAACACGTGGTCACCTACCAGGAAGTGGCAATCCAACCTATGGGCATCAGCATACTTCCTCTGCCAATCATGAGCTGTAGCCAAATGCTCTCTGATCTACACTACCTACTGCTCCATATCCTAAAGCATCTCTGGACCTAAAATAACTCAATCCTCTAAGCGATCCCAACTCAACGGAGTGTGGCATGGCCTACCATACAAGGCCTGAAAGGGAGACATACCGAGAGAACTGTGATACCCATTGTTATAAGAAAACTCCACTAGGTACAAATAGTCCTCCCAACAAGATTGTTGATCCATAACGTACATCTAAAGCATATCCTCTAAGACCTGATTAACCCACTCCATCTGTCCGTCAGTCTCGGGATGATATGCAGAGCTAAAATTAAGCTAAGCTCCCAAAGCATGTTGTAGAGAAGTTCACAAAGTTGAAGTGAACACTAGATCATGATCAGAAATGATCCTATGAGGAATACCATGTAGATGCACAATATCCTCCATAAACACTCGAGCTACGGATGATGCAGTGTAGGAATATCTCATGGGTGAGAAGTGTGCCACCTTGGACAACTTGTCCACTATGACAATAATAGCATCATGACGATGAGAAGACATAGGTAACCCCACTATGAAATCCAGAGATATTGTATGCCACTTCCATCCAAGGATGGAATGAGGCTGCGATAATCCTGCTGGGTGCTGATGCACTGCCTTCACCCGCTGGCACTCAAGACATCGAAACACAAAGTCAGCAATATCTCGTCGCAAACCTGCCCAATAATATAATTATCGAAGATCGGCATGCATCTTTGTGACACCTGGATGAGCTGAAGAGGGTGCATGATGGGCTTATGATAAAACTAAGGAACGAAGATCACTAGAATCTAGAACATAAATATGGCCAAGATGTCGCAAAAGTCCATGAGGCTCGAGAAAGAACCTTGCAAACCTACCCTCAAGGACTCTCCCAAACTCAATCTCCACTCTCACCACCTGATACCAAGTATCACTAGGAAGTGACTCCAAAATACGGCTCTGCAAATCCACTCCAAGAGACAAAACTAAAATCTCATGTCTCCTCCTGCTCAAGGCATCCGCAACAACATTCTCCTTACCCTAAATGTAGCGAACCTCGAAGTCATACTCGTAGAGGAACTCCATCCAATGGCACTACCAAGCATTCAAATTTGGTTGAGTGAAGATATACTGCAAACTACGATGATCACTATGCAACTTAAATCGATGTCCCAAAAGGAAATGTCTCCAACACACAAGTGCATGGACGATAGCCGCTAACTCCAAATCATGGGTGGGGTAATTCAGCTCATGATCCTTGAGCTTACGAGACTCATATGCAATCACTCCTCCCTCCTACATGAGAACTGCCCCCACACCCTCTAATGAAGCATCGGTGCACACTACAAAATCACCTGTAGGATCTGGTACTACCAAGATAGGTGCACTAGTCAGCCACTCCTTAAGAGCTTGAAATGCTGACTCACACTGATCTGACCACACAAACTTCTTGCCTTTCCACTAAAGAGAAGTGATGGGATGGGCTACCTGAGAGAAATCTCTCACAAATCAGTGATACTAGCCCGTCAATCCCATGAAACTATGAACCTTGGTCACATTCATTGGTGCTAGCCAATCCATAATAGCCTGAATCTTAGAAGGATCCACTGAGATACCTTCTCCTGAGATGATGTGACCCAAAAATCTAACCTCAGTCTAGAAGAACTCACACTTAACCAAATTGCTAAACAACTGATTATCCTGCAAGCATTGCAACACTTGCCACAAATGGTCTTCATCCTCCTCGATAGTCCTTGAATAAATCAAAATATCATCAAGGAACATGAGAAAAAACTAGTCAAGATAGGTGTGAAACACCCCATTCATCAAACTCATGAAAACCGATGGAGCATTGGTCAACCCAAAAGGCACAACCGTGAACTCATAATGCCCATAGCATGTACGAAATGTTGTCAAATGAATGTCTGCCTCATGAATGCGAAGTCAATGGTATCCTGACTTTAGATCTATCTTGGAGAACAACTTGGCTCCCCTCATCTGATCAAACAAATCATCTATTCAAGGCAACGAGTATCGATTCTTCACTGTCACTTTGTTCAACTGGTGATAATCAATGCACAAGCGAAGAGATCTGTCCTTCTTCACAAAGATGATAGGTGTACCCCAAGGGGATACACTTAGACGAATGAAACTCTTCTCCAGTAACTCCTCTAACTGCAACCACAACTCACCCATGATGCAAAGCACACAGTGGAAGCTCTCAAAACATATACTTTTTGTACTATCGACAAGACAACTGATATCAGTAAGACTTTGCCAAGTCTTGCCATAGACCTTTCTTACACCGATCTATTCCCAACACCTCCTTCACTGTGACCACCTCCGTCGGCATAACTTAAAACTCTTCCATTGATACAACCCAATCACGCCGATGGCACCTTCGGTCTCCCTTGTCAATAAGACTTAGATCATCGGCAGGATTCTTTTCTCTTCTTCCGATATGCTGATAGGTTTCTACTTGTATATGCATTACTTGACCCGCTACTATCGGTGGACTTAAAGTATCTCTGACCTGACTTCACCGATATAGATGGTCACTCTTTGCATCTAACTCAATGTATCTTCTCAATGTACATTTGCAACATGCATTCTCAATGTGCTTTTGCAACATACACACTCGACGTGCTTTTATGATATACACACGAAATGACTCTTGACATGAATTTGCAATATACACACAAAATGTATACTCAGTGAAACAACATGAATCTTACACCAATGTAAACCTTTACAAACCCTGTAGCTACACAAACCCTTTTCTCTGACAACCTAGCACATGACAATGCTAGGATCTCTCAGCACCATTGTACGTGATCCTGCAGACACAACACCCAAATGAACAAAACAAAAAAAATGAAAGAACTGTATAGCCATTCCATCGATTTCAAAGAAATCTAACCGGTGGAATGGACTAAGAATCCATATCGACCACAAAACAGAAATTTGATTGCATAGACATAACCTAAAGAATTCAGAAAGGCAGAAAGATGCACAGTACAGAATAGGACTTTATTTTTATTTTTTACTTTCTAGATACTCTGTTTCACAATTACATATCACACTCCTCTCTGATCTGATTTGATCTATCTCTAATCTCATTACATTTGATCTACTCTAGGAATTTATCTACTCACCCTGAGTAGTACCAACCTGACTCTAAGCAGCTGGGAGACCCATCCAAGCGGTTAGGAGAGAATGGTCTAACAACCTCCAACTGCCTAACAACCTTTGTGATTATAGATCGACAAGTGTCCTTGGGACTTACAAAATGAACCTAGATACAAAGTAAAATGACATGCCTTGGTCAAACAGACCTTATTACATAAATTGTCTTCTAGGACCTTATTGGAAACAACAAAATGAACATTAGACACATCATGAAGTTGAATGCCTCATGGAGGCCATTGTGGATTGGGTGCTCCTGCACCATACACCCCACTGAGAAAACAACTCATGCTCCATGAGTCAATTCTTGGGCTTGCTCCACCTTTATCCTCTGCTGTCTCATGTCTTCGCCATAATCTCTAGACTGCAACCTGCTTCCATGGAATCAAAGACTCATGCCTAGAATTGTAGGCTCTACTCACACCTTGCCATGAGTGAGTGCTTGCAACCAAACCTATCCTTTGCTTTCCATTCTTTCTGACTATCATCTCTTCTTGAACACCTGCATTGGAAACCTTGGGTAATGCTTCATGTACTGCTGCTATGGCAGGATATGTTTGTCTTTCAACTCTTGTTGGTTCTAGAGGACAAACAATGGTCCCTACTATGATAGCATCCTTGTCTTTTCAATCGACTTATGGCTGCTTGCAGACCTGCTCATTGACCTTCTACTGATCCATTTTAGACATCACCATCTAAGCTCCATCAGTCAAAACTAAAATCACCTTCAAGCTTTGATCCTTAGCAACCCCACTCCTGGAGGTATCCTCAACTATCCTTGTCCCTGCTGCATTGATCTTCACAAACTCTTTCTTTCCTACCAAAATGACCTTGGCTGTCTTCTTTGCTTTAGCATCCTCCTACAATGGTCTCATCACAAAAGTCCTCCCATCCTGCTTGATGGTGTAGGTGTTAGCATATCCATCATACAATGCTCTCCTATCAAATTGCCATGGCCTACCTAAAAGTAGGTGACAACATTCCATGGGAAAAATGTCACATAAAACCCTATCCTGATATTCTCCAATCTCAAAATCAACATATACCTATTCATATACCAAAAGTGATTGGTTATCACTTACCCAAGATGCTTTATAAGGGGTTTGATGAGGAATTCTTTCTATGTTCAATTTATCCACCATTTCCCTAGACACCATATTATCTATTGAACCAGAGTCTATTACTACCTTACATATTTTACCTTTGCTTTTGCAATTGGTCCTAAAAAGTGCTCTCTGTTGTATCATGTCCTTAGATGTCTTCAAGAGTGTTCTCCTTAGCATCAATGCTTCTCCATCTAGAACTGGGGCTGCACTCCCAATTGGAGAGTTAACACTTTCATCTGCCTCCTCTTCTTATACATATTGAACCCTCTTTTCATTTTTCCTATCACCTCCTGATGGTGAACCTTGCCTTTCTAGACATTTAAATGTTGGGTGACCAATTTCATTACAATTATAACATCTCCCAGTGAAAAGATTAGAACCTCTACCACCTCCAAATCTGCCTCTTGTGCCTATCCATCCACCCTTGAAATCAGACTACTCTTGTCCTTTACTATTCTCTCCTCAGTTCTCATTGGCTTGTTCTAGGGGCTGATCCTCCCCCTCTTATATTGCTACCTCTTCCTCTCATGGACTTATCTTGTTTCCTTTTCATCTTCTCCTCAATCCTGATTGCCATTTGATAGCATTCTTCTACACTCCTAGGGTAAGCCAAAACTAATTCATCTTGTATATTCAATCTCAAACCAGCCAAGTATCTAGCAACCTTTTCAATCTCATTCTCATGATGACCAGACCTCATACTTAATTTATAAAATTCCTCAGTATATGCTTTCACATCCATTTCTTTTTGTCTTAAAAATTGAAGCTTTTTAAACATTTGAACTTCATAATCCTTGGGTAAGAATTTACCTTTGATTCTTGCTACCATCTTGTCCCATGAAGAAATCTTTGACTTTCCTTGCTTTCTCCTCTCTGTTTGTAAGTAATCCCACCACACCAAGGCATGACCTGTGAATTTGGTCTTTGCAATCTTTACTTTCTGCTCCTTAGGAACTTCCTCACATTCGAAATGATTATCTAATGCAACAATCCAATCAAGTAACTCTTCCTCATTTAAACTTCCACTATACTTTGGTACATCAATCTTTACCTTAGGTTTGTCATTCTTGACTGCCCTTAATAGTTTTGCAAATCTCTGATCTTCAGGATCTAGATCTTCATCTACATCTTCAAATTCTTCACCATCCTCTTCTTTTCTGATTCACTTTCTTCCACTTTTCTTCTTTTGTTCATCTCCAACGCTGCAAGCCTAGCTTGAAGGGCTTCTGTAAGCTCTTTCATTTCCCTCATCTCTTTAGCATGCTTTTCCTTCATCTCTTGCAACTCTATAGCAGTGCCAGCATTTTTTAGAGGCATCTTGCTAACTTGTTTCTACAACCTCTCAGTCCTTCTACTTCTGTCTTTCTCAATGATAGAACTGAACACACAATTGCCTAGACCTTTTGCTGGGATCTGATACCAATTTGATGCAGAGCACACAGTGGAAGCTCTCAGAACATATACTTTCTATACTATCGGCAAGACAACCAATGTCGATAAGACTTTCCCAAGTCTTACCGTAGACCTTTCTTACATCGATGTATTCCCGACACCTCCTTCGCTGTGACTTCCTCCATCGACGTAACTTAAAACTCTTCCACCGATACGACCTGATCACGTCGATGGTACCTTCGGTCTCCCTTATCGGTAAGACTTAGATTATCAACGGGACTCTTTTCTCTTCTTCCGATATGCTGATAGGTTTCTACTTGTATATGCATTACTTGACCCGCTACTTCTGATGGACTTAAAGTATCTCCGACCTGACTTCACTGATACGGCCGGTCACTCTTTGCATCTAACTCAATGTATCTTCTCAATGTGCATTCGCAACATGCATTCTCAATGTGCTTTTGTAACATACACACTCAATGTGCTTTTGTGATATACACATGAAATGACTCTCGACATGCATTTGCGATATACACACAAAATGTATACTTGGTGAAACAACACGAATCTTACACCAATGTAAACCTCTGCAAACCCTACAGCTACATAGACCCTTTTCTCTGACAACCTAGCACATGATGATGCTAGGATATCTCAACACCATTGTATGTGATCCTGCAAACACAACACCCAAACGAACAAAACAAAAAAAATGAAAGAACTGTACAACCATTCCACTGATTTCAAAGAAATCTAACCAGTGGAATGGACTAAGATCCATATCGACCACAAAATAGAAATTTGATTGCACAGAGAGAACCTAAAGAATTCAGAAAAGCAGAAAGATGCACAGTACAGAACATGAATTTTTTTTTTTTTTTGCTTTTCAGATACTCTATTTCACAATTGCATATCACACTCCTCTCTGATCTAATTTGATCTCTCTCTAATCTCATTACATTTGATTTGCTCTGGGCATTTATCTAGTCGCCCTGAGTAGTACCAACCTGACTCCAAGTGGTTGGAAACCCATCCAAGTGGTTGGGAGACAACCGTCTAACAACCTCCAACTGCCTAACAACCTTTGTGATTACAAATCGACAAGTGTCCTTGGTACTTACAAAATGAACCTAGATACAAATTAAAATGACATGCCTTTGTCAAATAGACCTTATTACATAAATGGTCTTCTAGGACCTTATTGGAAACAACAAAATGAACATTAGACACATCATGAAGTTGAATGCCTCATGGAGGCCATTGTGGATTAGGTGCTCCTACACCATACACCCCACCGAGAAAAGAACTCATGCCCCATGAGTTAATTCTTGGGCTTGCTCCACCTTTATCCTCTACTGTCTCATGTTCTCCCCATGATCTTTGGACTGCAACTTGCTTCCATGGAATCAAAGACTCATTGTAGCACCCCACCCTGAACACCTTAGAGAAAGATACATTTACGCTATAAGAAATAGGAATTTTTTTTTTTTCAAATAACTAATTACACCATTAAACTTACGACATGTTCTCTAAGGTTTCAAGGATGCATTACTTACACATTAACTAACATAATTTAACATATATTGCTAACATCAGTAACTGATCTAAAACCAATGCATAAACATATTCATATTCATTGCATGTCATCAAAAATATAATCTTCATGATCAAATACATAACTGTAATGTTTTCCTTACACATAGTTACATCATTACATCAATGACATCTTCTGTCTACATCAAATTACATACATTAAAAATGATCTGGTATGCAAGTCAGGTACACAATTATCTTCCTCAACTGGCACAAGTACAATTGTCTGAAATTGAGATAATCCTTTTCTGCACATGAACTCTGACAAGGGATAACCAATGGATAAGATAGCTCTTCCACCCGACCATGTGGAACCCTAAGGTCCACCCCTCGAGCTAGGAGTTAACATGAGGTCCCAAATGACAACAGTCAAGTAGACAACGACAAACATGAATGAAGGATGACCAAACACTGATACAACACATGACAATAACACCACATGACTTCCAAAGGTGATACATAACATAAATGGAGAGACCATACAAGGAATGCTAGGTTACTGTAGGGAGAGTGTCATCGCATGGTCCTAGCATGGGTTATCCTGACAGCCTCTCACTAGGTGCCGGCCCCCATCTATGGTTATCTTGATAGCCTCTCACTAGGCGCCGGCCCCATAGGGTGACACATGCGGAATCGACCTTCCTTTCATGAGGACAAGGAAGTCAATCATGCCGACCAGGCCTTCTCAACCCATCCTTAGCCTAAACGAGCACTACAGGCCTGGGTGAGGAAATCCATTAATCTTGTTTAATGTGAAATCTACCCTTAACCCCCCTAGTTCATTTTAGGTTATCGATTGATTACTCCACTTTCAACAGGTTATCTTGACTGCCACTTTGGGCGTCGGCCCCCACATTGAAAGCCACTCTCCTTGTTAACACCTAGTAAACCCTAACCATCAAACATAACATCATAACAATCAATATTCATGTCCACTGCAAGGCATTAACCCTCCTGCATACCAAACATAATCATGAAAACACCATTCATAAACCAATGCCTATAGCATTACGATTCATCACTCTTTTACAAATTTCAAGTCTCCCCATAAGACAATTATGACTAAACGGACACAATATATTTACAAATAATAAAGTACCTCATCTAGAGAATAGTACCACCACAAAATGCATTCCCACCTTAGACTATTCTTCTTTCATGATATAATATGTCTCATACTTAACTAAAACAACATGCCCATTATAACATCGTAATTCTTAACATGTTTCCATATGTTACATGTAATTAAAACATGACATCCTAAGCCTCTGAATCAAAACTAGACTACTTACAATTCGACCCATTACAACCAATGTGCCAATACACTACAAGTTTACTTAAATTATGGGATTCAATCAATACTCTAGAGCCAATACTAAAAACTCCCCCTCATAACATGGTATATACACCTTCTTTATACTAATATATCAATTCTATTTAACTGCCATCTCAATTTACAACAATTAGTTAATCATATCAATTGTCATTTAATTTTTATTAATACAAAACAATCTAATTTATCAGCATACTTTTATTTGTAGTTCGATGCTCCAATTTGATAAATTCCAATATTCTAATCTAAATAATTTACATAACTAAACTATAATTTTTTCTACTATTGCAATTTAAAACTGTCATATAATCCTATTAACGAGATAACATGTTTAAATGTAAGTTCAACTTTAAAATTTATCATTGTATTTATGAAGAACTAAGAGACAATGAAGGTGGTATTTCCTGGCATGAAAATACAATGCCTTTGTCTAAATGTTATGCACACTAATCTTTGGTTTAAATAGGATAATTATATACTACTTTTGTTGTGAATGAGGTGTAAAATTGTTATTGGTTGTTTGACCATTGAACGATTTAATATTTAAGTTGAGAGAGGTTAATTGTAGCATATCTCATTGGCATAAATAAAAATGAAAGTTAAAGCCCTAATATTACCTAAACCCTAAAATTTTTTGTTTGAAAAGACTTTAGAAACTTGCAACAATAAATCTACAAGTGTAAAGCTAGACTCCTCAACCTGGAAGCTTTAGATCAGAAATGGACATCCATCAACGCATATAGGATAGAGGGAATTTGATCAGATTTTATAGTTAGAGATGCTTGGATGGCCAGGTAAGCAAAACTAGGCACATAGACCGGCATACAAACCCTATTACACAGCGGCCTCAAGGAGATGTCTTCTCCTGGATTACAAGGATTGGAGAATGCACACTAAATGGATTCGTTGGGAAGGCCTTAGGAACTTTCAAGCAAAGCAATTGGCAGTTTGAACGCCAAATTGTAATGGGAGGTCTTAGTAATTTTCAAGCAATGCAATTGGGAGTTTAATGCCAAATTCACAACCTCTACCAACATCCTCCTAGCCACGAATAGTGCGGGGCTTGGAAACTATTATGGACATTCATCAAGGCATAAAGGGGTAAAGGAGTTTTGTCAGATGTTTATGGTTGCTTCTGCCCTTGAAGACAAGTATGCTAGACGTGAAACCAAGGATTGCAGCAACGACACTACTCAAAAAGTATGCAGACTGTTTGATAATGTACAATGATCATAGGATAATACAAAATAGTTTTGCAATGATTTGGTAGTTTGCCTCAAAGAGATTCTGTCTCAAGGGACGTAATGACTATCAAGTTTGCACAAAAATGGATTTGTTGAAAAGGTTTTAGAAACTTTTAAGCAAAATGCTATTGAAATGCCATAGGAAGTTGAAGGTATTCGATAATAGAAAAATTAATGAATTTTGAAAGTCTTTGGGCGTGAATCTTTTGTTTACGGTGTGAAACAACTCCAGCCATAATGTGTGAATCATTTACTTATGCAGAGAAGAAAATGCTCATTTGTAACTAATGAGGATGAGTTAACAGCCTTAACAGAAGAAAGATAAATATATTCATATGAGTTCTGATTTAAAATCTAACACATCCCTAATTAAAAATATTGGTCTCTATTCTTAGAATGATTAGAAAGTAATGTCTTTGACAGAGTTAAAGGTGCATGAGAAGGAAAAATTTCTAGTGTGAAACATTCGCAAAGGAAACATAGTAAAAGTGTGTGAATTATTTGACATAATGCCTCACAAGCAACATGGAAGGAAATAATTGCATAATATGCACAAAATGGATTCGCAAGGATGATCTAAAAATCTTTAAATCCTGACACTAAATCATTTAAACTATTAAAATCATACTAACTTTTTTAAAATTATCCTACCAAAAATTGAATAACATACTCGGATTGATTTACCACCAGTTCCAACTTTTCCTTTCTCTCATTTTTTGAACCCCCCTCTCCAGGCAAAAACCCCCCTTTTAAAAAGAATATTTTCGTAACCAATTTATGGGAAAAACTAACTTTCACATACCAGAACTAACATCAAATTTATTAAATCCATGACAAAATAATTTGACTTAATTAATTCAAAGCAACGGTTAAAATATTTACTCATTATTATTATTATTATCATTAAATTAACATTATAAAAATATATTAATTTTTTTTTTTACAACTATAATTTATTTATATAGATTTTTATATATATATATATAATATCATTTTCTAACACCTAAATTAACCAAGGCATCAAGCCAAATCAAATAAAATGCCAACCTAATCATTTAATCACACGACTAAACCTTAACAACACCAACTGACCATTAATTTGAAACACAATGTGAACTCACATCCTAACCAACCTCAACTAGTAGGGTAACTAGACGCGATGCTCATCCTCATCGTAGATGATGGGTTAGGGCATGGGACCATATGTAACTCCAACCAACTATTCCATTGGCGAAGGCACACTCAAACCTGGTAAATCAGGTGGAGTCGGGGCCTAGTACCTATAGCCTGTAGCAAGTACATGGTTAAACATAACAAGATATATATCCACATGCAGTCATATAGTGAATGGAAATTGCAGTGGGGTAGGGTACTTGATAGCGAGTAATACGACACTGTTCCATTCACGTTCCTGTATGAACAAATCACTACAAGATTTCTTGTTACTTATCAACAACATATAATAATCAATTATCTCACCATCAAATATAGCAATTAATATCAAAACATCTGAAACATCTAGTTTATTTATCAATTGTAAAGCATGGAATAACAAAATCCAATATCCACAACTATTATCATATGATTAGTTCCATAATGAATTAACAAAACAATAAAGGATCCATCATCAGATAATCTAAGATACTGTCAAAATGTTAAAATCTGATAAGCAACTATCAATCAGACAGATGACAAGGTGAGGGGCACTACATCCTCCCCCCCAAGGATCAGGCCTACTCCTGGAAGCCTGCAAACAAATAAGGATATAGCTCTTGCATTTGGGATGTATCTTCCTAGGTAGCTGAAATCTCATCACTAGGATCCCATTGGACCCTTACCTACTCTATGACTCTACCCCTGAGAGTGAGTCTCCTATGCTCCAAAATGCCTATGGGCTCCAAAGCTAGCTACCCGTCCTCTACCTGTAAGGCATTCCAATCAAGGACATGAGAAGTATCTGGATGATAAGGTCTAAGAATAGAAACATGAAATACATCATGGATGCACGACAAGCTAGGCAGCAACATAAGATCATATGCAACAAGACCAATTCTCTCCAAAACCTCAAATGGCCCTACAAAGCACGGTGCAAGCTTAGAGCCTTTTCTGTAACGGATCAGACTCTTTCGCGGATGCACCCGCAAGAACACCTGATCACCAACTGAAAACTGACGATCAAGTCTATGAGCATCTGCATATTTCTTCTGTCTATCTTGTGCTGCCACCAAATGCTCTCTAATGCGATCAACCTGCTGCTCCATCTCCTGGAGCATCTAAGGTCCAAGGAGAACCCTATCCTCAAGATGATCCCAACTCAGTGGGGTATGACAAGGATGACCATAAAGAGCCTGAAAAGGAGACATGCCAATCGAACTATGGTACCCATTATTGTATGCAAACTCCACCAAATACAAATAATCTTCCCAACGGTTTTGCTGATCCATGACATACATTCTGAGCATATCCTCGAGGACCTGGTTGACCCTCTCAGTTTGCCCATCAGTGTCTGGATGATAAGCTGAACTGAAGTTTAACTAAGTTCCCAATGTATGCTGAAGAGATGTCCAAAGAGCTGAAGTGAACACTGGATCACGATCAGAGATAATCTTGCGAGGAATCCCATGCAATTTGACTATGTCCTCCATAAAAATTCTCGCTACAGATGAAGCATTATATGAAGATCAGACAGGAGAAAAGTGTGCTACTTTCATAAGCCTGTCTACAGTGACCATTCTTGCGTCATGATGATGAGATGACATGGGTAGACCAACTATAAATTCTATTGAGATGATGTCTCATTTCCATTCCAGAATCAGATGTGGCTGAAGAAGACTTGCGGGATGCTAATGTTCTACCTTAACCCTCTGACATTCTAGACATCTCAAAACAAAATCAGCAATATCCCTCTTCATTTCGGCCCAAAAATATATCTGACAGAGGTCTGCATACATCTTCTTGACACCTGGATGAGCAGCATAAGGTGCCCGATGTGCCTCAGTCATGATTAAGGTATGGAGACCTTCTGCAGAAGGAACATAAATGCGACCTGAATGCCACAAGAGACCATCAGACTCGATAGAATATATGACATATCTACCCTCCAAGGTTCTACTAGACTCAACTTCTGCTTTCACTTCCTGATACCATTTATCTGCAGGGAGTGCTACTAGGATCTGACCTCTCAAATCCACTCCAAGAGTGATTGATGAAAGTTCATGTTTCCACCGACTGAGAGCATCTGCCACCACATTTTCCTTACCTTGGATATATTTTACCTCAAAATTGTACTCACAAAGAAACTCCATCCACCGCCTCTGTCTCGCATTCAGGTTTGGTTGTGTAAAAATGTACTATAAACTTCGGTGATCATTGTGTAGCTAAAACTAATGCCCCAATAAGAAGTGTCTCCATCTCACTAATGCATGCACAACAGCAGCTAACTCTAGGTCATGTGTAGGATAGTTCAACTTGTGATCTTTGAGTTTGCGGGAGTCATAGGCTATCACATGACCCTCCTGCATTAAGACTGCTCCTAACCCTTCCATGGATGCATCAGTACATACCACAAAATCTTTGGTAGGATCAGGCACTGCTAGAATGGGTGCACTAGTCAACCGCTCCTTAAGAGTCTGAAACGCTACTTGACACTGTTCCAACCCAAAAGGTGCATTCGTCAACCCAAAAGGTACAACAGTGAACTCATAATGTCTGTAGCGGGTATGAAAAGCTGTCTTGAGGATGTCAGCATCAAAGATACGCAACTGATGATATCTTGACTTTAGATCTATCTTTGAAAACACCATAGCCCCCTTGATCTAATAAAAAAGGTCATCAATTCGTGGAAAGGGGTATCTATTCTTAACAGTCACCTTATTAAGCTATCGATAGTTGATGCACAATCAAAGAGATCCGTCCTTTTTCTTCACAAAAATAACTGGTGCTCCCCATGGAGAGACAATAGGATGAATGAACCCCTTGGCTAACAACTAAAGCTCCTTAAGCTCCTAAGTAGTCATCTGATATGGAGCTCGAGAAATAGGTCCTGCTCTAGGAACAAGGTCTATCTTAAAATCAATGTCATGCTTAGGTGGCATTCCCAGGATATCACTAGGAAAGACATCTACATACTCCTTGAGAATAGGATGATCATCAAGGGATGTCTCCCTATTCTCCTCAAAATCTAAGTCATTAACCTTTACGGCAAACAACTTGCATCCTTGTCTTATACAACTCTTCAACTGCATGGCATAAATCATACACAAAGAGATGGGTCTCTGAATACCAACCACTTCTACCTCACTACCAGATTTATCAACACACCTCACTAACTTGCGGCGACAATCTATCACTGCTTGATGAGCATCCAACCAGTCCATACCCAACACTATGTCGTAGTATCCTAGGGGTATAATGCGAAGATCCACCATGGTAGGTAAAGGACCTATCCTTAACTTGTAACCATACACCAGAGAGTCTACTGCTACCCTAGATCCAGAGGCCAATTCCACCTGCCACTTGACATCTTGCTTTGCTACCACCAACTTGCAATGCTCCACTATAGAAGGGGAAATGAAGGAATCTGAAGCACCAGAGTCAAAAAGAATAGAAACTGTAATACTTCGCAAGACACCTGAAGTCTCCACAATAGTGCCTTGATACTGTACTTGGAGATTATCTACCGCCACAAACACCCTATAAGACCTGCCTACATCTCCCATAGTTGGCTCTGAAGCTGCAGGCCTCTGACCAAATCCTGTAGTATTCTTACGCGGACACTGTCTAGCAGTATGGCCCTGTTAGCTGCAAGAGAAACATCTTGTTCCCCTCCCAAAACCTCCACCACCTACAGGGGCACTCGACTATTGAAAACTTCCTCTATTTGCTGTAGACTATGTGCTCTGCACTGGCTGACTAGCACGGTCACGCCTAATTCTCTACCAACTTCAATCTTTTCTAGACTGAAATCTACTACCTTACTGATATTGAGAGTTTCTCGATTTCATCTGGGAATACTGCTATTGTTGTCCACTCTTAGAAGGTACATGATGACTCCTTGAGTTACCTGCTATCTGAGACTGACTCCCTTAGAACCCAGAACCTGCTCAAGAATCACTACCAATCTGCACACCTGAATGACCCCCCAAAGCCATGGTCAAGTTCTCCTCCACCAGTCGAGCTTTCTCAACTGCCACCTCCATGGTCTTCAGCTCGAAAACCTGGACTCCTCCACTGATGCGTGCATTCAAACCTCTAATAAAATGCTGAACCAACATGGCTTCATTGTTTCCAATGCCTGCATACTGCTTGAGTTCATAAAATCTGTGCTCGTACTGCTCCACTATCATGGCCATCTGTCTCAATCCGTGGAACTTGTCAGCTCGCCTCTGCTTCCAGTGGTCTGACGAAAATCAAGCTCTAAACCTTTCTAGGAATAGTTCCCAAGATATTGTGCCAATATCCAGATGCAACTTCTGTTCCTCTAGTCGCCACCATGTAGAGGTGAAACCTCTAAGATGCATGATGGCACATCTTGCCTTGGTGTTGCTACCATATGGATGCATAGCAAAACACCTGTCCAAATCAATTAGCCATGTCTCTGCCTCCATACCGCTACCAGAACCCTCGAAAGTAGGAGGACGAGTTCTCATAAGATCTCGCATGTGGCCTACAAGAATAGCTTCTTATTCAGCTGTGGTTTCTCTCCTTCTAGGAGATCGTTCTCTATCTCTTACTTCTGACTGGTCCCCCTCCTGCCTATGACCTAGATAAGCAAGGACCCCCTCAAGAAGCTGGCGAAGCTAAGCACCCTCTGGCTGACCCTGACTCTCCTAATTCTCGCCCCTACCTTCATGTGTACTTTCATGAGGGGGACTAGGAGGAGGACTATTAGCATCACCTCTTCCATGTCCCCTACCTCACCCACATCCTCGACCTCGACCCTTAGGCATCTCCCTGACTGCACACCCAAGAACAACTTCTGGTTGCTAGGCGAGGACTACTAATGAAAATATACTTCAGAGATTAAGCAACTAGTATAGCTTAATGGGCTCATTTAAACCCAGAATACCTAGTGTTAGAAACCTGGGCTCTAATACCAGATGTAACGTCCCGCCATGAACACCTTAGAGAAAGATACATTTACGCTATAAGAAACAGGAATTTTTTTTTTTAAATAACTAATGACACCATTAAACTTATGACATGTTCTCTAAGGTTTCAAGGATGCATTACTTACACATTAACTAACATAATTTAACATATATTGCTAACATTAGTATCTGATCTAAATCCAATGCATAAACATATTCATATTCATTCCATGTCATCAAAAATATAATCTTCATGATCAAATACATAACTGTAATGTTTTCCTTACACATAGTTACATCATTACATCAATGACATCTTCTGTCTACATCAAATTACATACATTAAGAATGATCTGGTATGCAAGTCAGGTACATAATTATCTTCCTCAACTGGTGCAAGTACAATTGTCTGAAACTGAGATAATCCTTTTCTGCACATGAACTCTGACAAGGGATAACCAATGGATAAGATAATTCTTCCACCCGACCATGTGGAACCCTAAGGTCCACCCCCCAAGCTAGGAGTTAACATGAGGTCCCAAATGACAACAGTCAAGTAGACAATGATTAACATGAACGAAGGATGACCAAACTCTGATACAACACATGACAATAACACCACATGACTTGCAAAGGTGATACAAAACATAAATGGAGAGACCATACAAGGAATGCTAGGGTGCTATAGGGAGAGTATCATCACACGGTCCTAGCATGGGTTATCTTGACAGCCTCTTACTAGGCGCCGGCCCCCATCTATGGTTATCCTGATAGCCTCTCACTAGGCACTAGCCAGTGACACATGCAGAATCGACCTTCCTTTCGTGAGGACAAGGAAGTCAATCATGCCGACCAGGCCTTCTCAACCCATCCTTAGCCTAAACGACCACTATAGTTCTGGGTGAGGAAATCCATTAATCTTGTTTAATGTGAAATCTACCCTTAACCCCCCTAGTTCATTTTAGGTTATCACTTGATTACTCCACTTTCAACGGGTTATCCTGACTGCCACTTTAGGCGCCGACCCCCACATTGAAAGCCACTCTCCTTGTTAACACCTAGTAAACCCTAACCATCAAATAGAACATCATAACAATCAATATTCATGTCCACTGCAAGGCATTGACCCTCCTGCATACCAAACATAATCATGAAAACACCATTCCTAAACCAATGCCTGTAGCATTACGATTCATTACTCTTTTACAAATTTCAAGTCTCCCCATAAGACAATTACGACTAAACGGACACAATATATTTACAAATAATAAAGTACCTCATCCAGAGAATAGTACCACCACAAAATGCATTCCCAACTTAGACTATTCTTCTTTCATGATATAATATGTCTCATACTTAACTAAAACAACATGCCCATTATAACATCGTAATTCTTAACATGTTTCCATATGTTACATGTAATTAAAACATGACATCCTAAGCCTATGAATAAAAATAGGACTACTTACAATTCGACCCATTACAACCAATGTGCCAATACGCTACAAGTTTACTTAAATTATGGGATTCAATCAATACTCTAGAGCCAATACTAAAAACTCCCTCTCATAACATGGTATATACACCTTCTTTATACCGATATATCAATTCTATTTAATCGCCATCTCAATTTACAATAATTATTTAATCATATCGATGGTCATTTAATTTGTATTAATACAAAACAATCTAATTTATCAGCATACTTTTATTTGTAGTTCGATGCTCCAATCTGATATATTCCAATATTCTAATCTAAATAATTTACATAACTAAACTATAATTTTTTCTACTATTTCAATTTAAAACCGTCATATAATCCTATTAACGAGATAACATGTTTACATGTAAGTTCAACTTTAAAATTTATCATTGTATTTATGAAGAACTAAGAGACAATGAAGGTGGTATTTCTTGGCATGAAAATACAATACCTTTGTCTAACTGTTATGCACACTAATCTTAGGTTTAAATAGGATGATTATATAGTACTTTTGTTGTGAATGAGGTGTAAAATTGTTATTGGCTGTTTGACCATTGAACGATTTAATATTTAAGCTGAGAGAGGTTAATTGTAGCATATCACATCGGCATAAATAAAAATGAAAGTTAAAGCCCTAATATTACCTAAACCCTAAAATTTACTTATCAACTATAGATTTGTTTGAAAAGACTTTAGAAACTTGCAACAATAAATCTACAAGTGTAAAGCCAGACTCCTCAACCTGGAAGCTTTGGATCAGAAATGGACATCCATCAATGCATATAGGATAGAGGGAATTTGATCAGATTTTATAGTTGGAGATGCTTGGATGGCCAGGTAAGCAAAACTAGGCACATAGACCGGCATACAAACCCTGTTACACAGCGGCCTCAAGGAGATGTCTTCTCTTGGATTACAAGGATTGGAGAATGCACACTAAATGGATTCGTTGGGAAGGCCTTAGGAAGTTTCAAGAAAAGGAATTGGTAGTTTCAAGGCCAAATTGTAATGGGAGGTCTTAGTAATTTTCAAGCAATGCAATTGGCAGTTTAACGCCAAATTCACAACCTCTGCCAACGTCCTCCCAGCCACGACTAGCGTGGGGCTCGGAAACTGTTATGGACATTCATCAAGGCGTAAAGGGGTAAAGGAGTTTTGTCAGATGTTTATGGTTGCTTCTGCCCTCGAAGACAAGTATGCTAGACATGGAACCAAGGATTGCAGTGACAGCCCTACTCAAAAAGTATGCAGACTGTTTGATAATGTGCAATGATCATAGGGTAATACAAAATAGTTTTGCAATGATTTGGCAGTTTGCCTCAAAGAGATTATGTCTCAAGGGACATAATGACTATCATGTTTGCACAAAAATGGATTTGTTGAAAAGGTTTTAGAAACTTTTAAGCAAAATGCTATTGAAATGCCACAGGAAGTTGAAGGTATTCGCTGATAGAAAAATTAATGAATTTTGAAAGTGTTTGGGCATGAATCTTTTGTTTACAGTGTGAAACAACTTGAGCCATAATGTGTGAATCATTTACTTATGCAGAGAAGAAAATACTCATTTGTAACTAATGAGGATGAGTTAACGGCCTTAACAGAAGAAAGATAAATATATTCATATGAGTTCTGATTTAAAATCTAACACATCCCTAATTAAAAATATTGGTCTCTATTCTTAGAATGATTAGAAAGTAATGTCTTTGACAGAGTTAAAGGTGTATGAGAAGGAAAAATTTCCAGTGTGAAACATTGGCAAAGGAAACATAGTAAAAGTGCGTGAATTATTTGACATAATGCCTCACAAGCAACATGGAAGGCAATAATTGCATAATATGCACAAAATGGATTCGCAAGGATGATCTAAAAATCTTTAAATCCTGACACCGAATCATTTAAACTATTAAAATCATACTAATTTTTTTAAAATTATCCTACCAAAAATTGAATAACATACCCGGATTGATTTACCACCAGTTCCAACTTTTCCTTTCTCTCAATTTTTGAACCCCCCTCTCCAGGAAAAAATCCCCCTTTTAAAAAGAATATTTTGGTAAACAATTTACGGGAAAAACTAGCTTTCACGTACCAGAACTAACATCATATTTATTAAATCCATGACAGAATAATTTGACTTAATTAATTCAAAGCAATGGTTAAAATATTTACACATTATTATTATTATTATCATTAAATTAACATTATAAAAATATATTAATTTTTTTTTACAACTATAATTTATTTATATATATATATATATATAATATCATTTTCTAATGCCTAAATTAACCAAGGCATCAAGCCAAATCAAATAGAATGCCAACCTAATCATTTAATCACACGACTAAACCTTAACAACACCAACTAACCATTAATTAGAAACACAATGTGAACTCACATCATAACCAACCTCAACTAGCAGGGTAACTAGACGCGATGCTCATTGTCATCGCAGATGATGGGTTAGGGCATGGGACCTTATGTAACTCCAACCAACTATTCCATTGGCGAAGGCATGCTCAAACCTAGTAAATCAGGTGGAGTCGGTGCCTAGTACCTACATCCTGCAGCAAGTACATGGTTAAACATAACAAGATATATATCCACATGCAGTCGTATAGTGAATTGAAATCGCAGTG
The DNA here is from genome assembly GCA_027924645.1 of Cunninghamia lanceolata. Lineage (NCBI taxonomy): Eukaryota > Viridiplantae > Streptophyta > Pinopsida > Cupressales > Cupressaceae > Cunninghamia > Cunninghamia lanceolata. The sequence continues at coordinate 9,116,423 of BSBN01000837.1, read as the reverse complement.
GGGTAGGGTACTCAAGAGTGAGTAATACGACACTATTCCATTCACGTTCCTGTATAAACAAATCACTACAAGATTTCTGGTTACTTATCAACAACATAAAACAATCAATTATCTCACCATCAAATATAGCAATTAATATCAAAACATCTGAAACATCTAGTTTATTTATCAATTCTAAAGCATGGAATAACAGAATCCAATATCCACAACTATTATCATATGATTAGTTCCATAATGAATTAACAAAACAACAAAGGGTCCATCATCAGATAATCTAAGATACTGTCAAAATGTCAAAATCTGATAAGCAACTATCAATCAGATAGACGACAAGGTGAGGGTTACTACACTCATGCCTAGCATTGTAGGCTCTACTCACACTTTGCCATGAGTGAGTGCTTGCAACCAAACCTATCCTTTGCTTGTCATTCTTTCTTACTGTCATCTCTGCCTAAACACCTACATTGGAAACCTTGGGTAATGCTTCTTGTACTGCTGCTATGGCAAAATATGTTTGTCTTTCAACTCTTGTTGGTTCTAGAGGACAAACAATGGTCCCTACTATGATAGCATCCTTGTCTTTCCAATCAACTTGTGGCTGCTTGCAGACCTGCTCATTGACCTTCTGCTGATCCATTTTAGACATCACCATCTAAGCTCCATCAGTCAAAACTGAAATCACCTTCAAACTTTGATCCTTAGCAACCCCACTTCGGGAGGTATCCTCAACTGTCCTTGTCCCTACTGCATTGATCTTCACAAAATCTTTCTTTCCTACCAAAATGACCTTGGCTGCCTTCTTTGCTTCAACATCCTTCTACAATGGTGTCATCACAAAAGTCCTCCCATCTTGCTTGATGGTGTAGGTGTTAGCATATCCATCATACAATGCTCTCCTATAAAATTGTCATGGCCTACCTAAAAGTAGGTGACAACATTCCATGGGTAAAATGTCACATAAAATCCTATCCTGATATTTTCCAATCTCAAAATCAACATATGCCTATTCATATACCAAAAGTGATTGGCTATCACTTACCCAAGATGCTTTGTAAGGGGTTTGATGAGAATCCTTTCTATGTTCAATTTATCCACCATTTCCCTAGACACCATATTATCTATTTAACCAGAGTCTATTACTACCTTGCATATTTTACCTTTCCTTTTGCAATTGGTCCTGAAAAGTGCTCTCTATTGTATCATGTCCTTGGATGTCTTCAAGAGTGTTCTCCTTAGCATCAATGCTTCTCCATCTAGAACTAGGGCTGCGCTCCCAATTGGAGAGTTAACACTTTCATCTACCTCCTCTTCTTGCACATATTGAACCCTCTTTTTATTTTTCCTATCACCTCCTGATGGTGAACCTTTCCTTTCTAGACATTTAAATGTTGGGTGACTAATTTCATTACAATGATAACATCTCCCAGTGAAAACATTAGAACCTCTACCACCTCCAAATCTACCTCTTGTGCCTCTCCATCCACCCCTGAAATTAGACTGCTCTTGTCCTTTACTATTCTCTCCTCGGTTCTCATTGGCTTGTCTTGTTGTAGGGGCTGATCCTCCCCCTCTTATATTGTTGTCTCTTCCTCTCATGGACTTATCTTATTTCCTTTTCATCTTCTCCTCAATCCTGATTGTGACTTGATAGCATTCTTCTACACTCCTAGGGTAAGCCAAAACTAATTCATCCTGTATATTCAATCTCAAACCAGCCAAGTATCTAGCAACCTTTTCAATCTCATTCTCATGATGACTAGACCTCATACTTAATTTATAAAAATTTTCAATATATGCTTTCACTCCATTTCTTTTTATCTTAAAAATTTATTCTTTTTAAACATTTAAACTTCAGAATCCTTGGGTAAGAGTTTACCTTTGATTCTTGCTACCATCTTGTCCCATGAAGAAATCTTTGACTTTCCTTGCTTTCTCCTCTCTATTTGTAAGTAATCCCACAACACCAAGGCATGACCTGCCAATTTGGTCTTTGCAATCTTTACTTTTTGCTCCTCAGAAACTTCCTCACATTTGAAATGATTATATAATGCAGCAATACAATCAAGTAACTCTTCCTCATTTAAACTTCCACTATACTTTGGAACATCAATCTTTACCTTAGGTTTGTCATTCTTGACTACCCTTAACAGTTTTACAAATCTCTGATCTTCAGGATCCAAATCTTCATCTACATCTTCAAATTCTTCACCATCCTCTTCATTTTCTGATTCTCTTTCTTGCACTTCTCTTCTTTTGTTTGTCTCCAAGGCTACAAGCCTAGCTTGAAGGGCTTCTGTAAGCTCTTTCATTTCCCTCATCTCTTTAGCATGCTTTTCCTTGATCTCTTGCAACTCTCTAGCAGTGCCAAAATTTTTCAGAGGCATCTTGCTATCTTGTTTCTGCAACCTCTCAGTCCTTCTACTTCTGCCTTCTCAATGACAGAACTGAACACACAACTGCCCAGACCTTTTGCTGGGATCTGATACCAATTTGATGCAGAGCACACAATGGAAGCTCTCAAAAAATATACTTTTTGTACTATCAGCAAGACAACCGATGTCGGTAAGACTTTCCCAAGTCTTACTGTAGACCTTTCTTACACTGATGTATTCTTGACACCTCCTTCACTGTGACTTCCTTTGTCAGCATAACTTAAAACTCTTCCACTGATATGACCCGATCACACTGATGGCACCTTCAATCTCCCTTGTTGGTAAGACTTAGATCATTGGCGGGACTCTTTTCTCTCCTTCCGATATGTCGATAGGTTTCTCCTTGTATATGCATTACTTGACCTGCTACTGCTAGTGGACTTAAAGTATCTTCGACCCGACTTCATTGATACGACCAGTCATTCTTTGCATCTAACTCAATGTATCTTCTCAATGTACATTCACAACATGCATTCTCAATGTGCTTTTGCAACATAAACACTCAATGTGCTTTTGTGATATACACATGAAATGACTCTCGACATGCATTTGCAATATACACACAAAATGTATACTCAGCGAAACAACACAAATCTTACACCAATGTAAACCTCTACAAACCCTACAGCTACACAGAACCTTTTCTCTTACAACCTGGCACATGACAATGCTAGGATCTCTTAGCACCATTGTACGTGAGCCTGCAGACACATCACCCAAATGAACAAAACAAAAAAAACAAAAAGAACTATACAACCATTCCATTGATTTTGAAGAAATCTAACTGGTGGAATGGACTAAGAATCCATATCAACCACAAAACAAAAATTTGATTGCACAGAGAGAACCTAAAGAATTCAGAAAGGTAGAAAGATGCACAGTATAGAACAGGACTTTTTTTCTTTTCTTTTGTTTTCAGATACTCTATTTCACAATTGTATATCACACTCCTCTCCGATCTAATTTGATCTCTCTAATCTCATTACATTTGATCTGCTCTAGGCATTTATCTACTCGCCCTGAGTAGTACCAACCTGACTCCAAGTGGCTGGGAGACAACCGTCTAACAACCTCCAACTGCCTAACAACCTTTGTGATTACAGATTGACAAGTGTCCTCGGGACTTACAAAATGAACCTAGATACAAACTAAAATGACATGCCTTGGTCAAACAGACCTTATTACATAAATGGTCTTCTAGGACCTTATTGGAAACAATAAAATGAACATTAGACACATCATCAAGTTGAATGCCTCATGGAGGCCATTGTAGATGAGGTGCTCTTGCACCAACCCAACTCCTGAGTAGTCATGCGATACGGTGCCTGAGAAATAGGCTCCGCACCGAGAATGAGATTGATACGAAAGTCTATGTCACACTTAGGTGGCATACCTAGAATATCACTCAGAAAGACATCTACAAACTCCTGAAGAATAGGATGATCATCAAGAGATACCTCCTGAATCCCACCCTCAGCAAGATCACTAACTGAAATAGTGAACATTTGACAACCTTTCTGCATGGCATGCTTCAGCTGCATAGCTGAAATCACACAGAGAGAAATGGGTCTCTAAACCCCAACTAACTCAACACGCTCTCCAACATCGTCAACACACTGAACTGACTTATGCCAACAATCTATACTGGCTAGGTGGGTCTCCAACCAATCCATGCCTAAAACAATCCTGTAGGACCCCAAAGGCAACACATAGAGATCCGCTGTGGTAGTTAAGGTGCCCAAATGAAACACAGAACCACGAACAAGGGAGTCTATAGCCATCTTGGATCCAGTAGCTAACTCAACCTACCAACCAAAGTCTTGCCTTGCCAACATGAGTCCACAACACTCCACAAGAGAAGGAGAAATGAAAGAATCTGAAGCTCTTGAATCAAACAAGATAGATGTGGTAATCCCACATAACACACCTGAATACTTGACTACAGTGCCCTGATGCTCATCCTAACAGTTATCAACCACCACAAAAACTCTATGTGATCTACCAACCTCACCTACTGTAGGCTCTGAAGTAGCTTGTCTCTGACTACCTCTAGCCACTAATCTCTAAGGACATTGAGCAGCTATATGACCATGCTGCCCATAAGAATAACAACCACCCCTGTCGAAACCTCAGCCTGAAAATGGTGCACATGACTGGTGGGATCCACCACCCCTAGAACTCTGCTGAGCACTCTAAAAACTCTATGATGGACCACTCTGCTACCTACTCTAAGAGCAATGATGCAAGTGATCTCTAGAAAATGGAGTACTAGGATTCTACCCACTCTACTGAGACTGAGCAGGCCTATGCCTCTGTCGCTGACCATGTCTAGGAGGTGCATTATGAGATCTAGATGGTCTAACTCCTCGAGACTGTGTACCCCGAGCAACTGATCCTGGAGGAGGGGTACTACCAATTTGAACACCTGCCTAACCACCAAAACCCCTAGTCAAATTCTCCTCTATCAATCTCGCCTTCTCCACATAAACCTCTAAGGTCTTCGGCTCAAACACACGAACACCAACACTGATATGGGCATTTAAGCCCCTAATGAAATGTTGTACTAACATTGGCTCATCATCAAAAATGCTAGCATATTGCTTCATCTCAAAGAAGTGGTGCTCATACTGATCTACTATCATAGTCAACTAATGAAGTTCATGGAACTCATCAGCACATCTCTATCAATAGTAATATGAAAGAAATCATGCACAGAACCTCTCTAAGAATAGTCCCCATGACATGGAAGCAGTTGTTGGCAAGAGACACTATATGGATTCATGGTTGTTGTCATTGATGGCAACAAAGGTCATCCCACATATCCGCAAGTCATGATGTGTCTCTACCGGAAGTCAGAATAAAGAATGTTGTGGTCCGGTGAACAAGAACAGAGCATGTGGCAAGGTCCGACAGATTGATCCGGATCTCTCAGAGGAAGTGTCTTGGTGCAGTGCGGATTTGGGGAAGTCAAGAGGACTACCTTGAGTGGTATATTCCAAGGATTTAGCCTCTGGTGATGGACAAGGAAAAAGATATGAACAGTTGAGTACCGGATTCCTGAGAAACAGTGAAAACAGAGGAAGAACTGACTGATAGAGTATCAGACTACTTTCCGGATGTGTTACTGTTGATGATAGAGGTTGTGAAGGCATGAATCATGTTTGGCCAACATGATTAATGATATCTACAAGTATATGCTTGATCCGCATTGCTTGGTGAGGAAGGATTCAGCCGACAGAACAAGAGTTTGTAAGAAACTAGACTGTTCCGGATGCCGACTAGAAAGGTGATGAAATTACTTGTGCGGATATATATATAGGATGGATTTAGTTGTGAAGGGTGTGATGGTGTGAAGATATATGCCAAGAAGTCCAGAACAGAGCAGAAGTAGCAAAAAGGATCCGGTATGTGAAAGATAGCAGAATAAAGAATAGAGGAAAGATGAAGTGCAGCAGATCAGTGTACTGAGCCTAACTGGAACTGAACTCCAGCATATGCAGATGCTTCCAATCAGTTCAAGACTGTGATTCTTATCACTTTGTAGACAGTGTGTCTTCTTGTAGGCAGTGGGCCTCTTGTGAGCAGTGTGCTCGGGCAGTGAGCCCTAATTGGCAAGTGCCATTTTTGTAATCTCCTATTCTTCTAACAGAGAATAATTTTGGGTTAATCACCCCGTGGTTTTCTCCCTTAACAGGGTTTCCACGTCAAAAATACTGTGTTATGTGTTTCTTATTTCATGTTAATGTTTTAGTGTTTTGATTCAATGCTGCATCAATTAATAAGAAAGTTCAATAAGGGAAATAATTAGGATAACTGATTCACCCCCCCCTCTCAGTTATCAACAATTGGTATCAGAGCTAAGTTCCTCCTAATAGAGCCTAACAGCTTGAGGAAGATCTAGGATTTCAAATGGATGCATATGGTTTAAGGGAGCAACTCAAGACTGCTCTTGAGGATCTTGAACAGTCAAATTCTGAAGTCAGTGAATTAAAGGAAAGACTCAAACAGGCTGATGAATTCATGAGAGAATTAAAAGACAAATTAAGTCTCTCTATGAAAAAGAGAAAGGAGCTGCTCCAACAGTTGGCAAGACAAAGTGAAGAAAGCAATACAAATGAAGAATTGACTGAGCAAACCAAGTTATGTGAAAAGTTATCAAAAGAAGTCATTATGTTAAGACATGAAATGGAATCAGGAACTATAAAGTTTACTCAAGAGATTGAAGAAAAAAGAAAGGCTGAAGACAATCTAAGACAATCTCTTAAAGAAAAATTAGAAGAATGCCACCAGATGGATAGGATTATCAGACATCTTGAATCTGATCTTGAAGATGCCAAAGATAATGAAGAAAAACTTGAGGATCAAATTGCCTCTCTCAAAAGAGACCTTCAAACAGCAAATGAATATAAAGAGAAATTCAAGATAAGTTCTGCTCAACTTGAAGTTCTTCTTGGAAGTCAAAAGAGGACAGATGACAAGTATGGTTTGGGATATGAGAAAGGAAAAAGCTGCGGATCCGGTCAGAAGAATCTTGGATCAGAAAATCCAAGGAGCAGGCCTAGAAGACCTCCGGTAAGACAGCCAAATGCTCAAAGATATCCATCCTTCAATGGATACTGCCACAGCTGCAACCACTTTGGTCACAAAGCTAATCAGTGCAGAATGAGAATGAATCAGATTAATTCATCCTTCTCCGGACAATGCTTCAACTGCAAAAGGTATGGACACAAATCCCATGAATGCAGAATTATGCAAGTAAACAAATCATTCAAAGGTAGATGCTTCACATGCAATAGAGTAGGTCATATGGCTAATCAATGCAGATCAAGAGGATATCAGTCAAATATGCAAAGAAATGTTATTTGCCAAATCTGCAATAGGTCCGGTCATAATGCTAAAGTCTGCAGAAACAAGTATCAGGACAAAAGAGGTCCGGTGTATAATCAGAATCAAGACAAGGGTAAACAAAAGATGAATGCGGATGAAGTTAGGAATCAGATGAGCAAGATTTGGGTGAAGAAAAGTTCAGAGAATGTAGAGGTTGGATCCGCACCAGACTCTGGTGCTGATATTTCTTCCGGAAATTAAAAAGTGAGCTCAGGCTCAGGGGGAGACTCAAAGAAAATCCTGTTCCCCCAGCCAAACAAGTGATGCCGGATGTGGCACAAGATGCGGATTAAAGGGTTTGTAGATATGAGTCTTGAGATGCTTCAGTCAAGTTTTCAGAGGTCCGCATGGAGTTATGGAGAAGCTGTGATCGATCAAATAAGACCTGTTCAGGGAGATGCTCCGGTATGATAAAGGATTACAAAAAGGTCCGGAGAGATCCGGAAGTGTACTATCTTGTTCTGCGGATTGGACAGAGTGTTTGGGATGTTCTTGTAATATGTTACCTCGATTTATTCATGATTGAAAGATCCGGATGATATCCATAGATCAGGACTAATCCGGGATACTCCAAGCTATCCAGACAAGGCAAACCAGAATGATGTAGGTGAAGCATTTATTGCAGACAGATATTAGGGTTCGCGGAGCAATTTAAGGGATTTCTCAAAAGTCATTTGCTCATTCTGCACTCAAGAAGAAGCGAAAAGTGGAGCTCTGCAACAAGGTTCATCAAGCACACCAAGGATCTCCTGCCGAAGTTATTGCATAAAGAAATCAATCCAACCACTCCGTGCAAACTGAAGGCGCATAAGGTATTCTCCGTTTTTCATTATCTCACTACAAATCTTTGAAGAATGGCTACTCCAAATATAGTTAAGATCTCTGATAGACCTCGCCCCACATTCAAGAAACATCCTTACAAATCATTGGAGGTAGATCCACTAGGAGCCTTCTCTAGTGTTCCTCACGGAGTTTTACATACTAAAGACATTAGGGTTTACATACATGCAAGCATTGAGGAATTTGGGGAACTCAAATTAAGAGACCTCTATCACAAGCAACTGATAGACAATGCTTTTGAGCTTAAACCAGAGTATAAGGATATCCAGAAGAAACAATTTGAGCAATTTATTCATTTCCCCTGCTTTGAAGAAGATGAATGGGTCCGGTATGTACTGAGCAGGATGCATGACAACTTTCTATGGCTGGATAGACCCTGCAAGATCACAAAAGAGGCAATTAGAGCAGTAACTGGTCTATACTCTTCCGGAGGGATACCTATCCTCAAATCTGTCAAGAACAACATTGTAACTGAGGCCACCGGATCAAAATTTGATAAGAGGGCAATGACCATTGAAGATATTTCGGATCCGGATATCAAATATGCATCCATGATAATAGGATACAAGATCTATCACTCCAGCAGGGAGAATTCTGTATCCGGAACTGCAGTATACACTGCCTATGAAATGCTAAGAAAGAATGCAGAATATGATCTCTGCGAACTACTGCTAAGCCAATTAATGGAAAATATATAGAAAATCAAGAAGGATAAGAAGAATTCCTTTAACTATGGTACTCTTATTGTATGTCTATTCTTCTACTTCATGAATGAGCTATCTGGATCAAGTGGATGGGTATGGCAGAATGACAAACCTGTTGCAGTCCAGATAAGAGACTATTTGCATGGACTTGGGGATGCAAAGGTGAGAAATACAGCTCTATGGGGATACTTCAAAAACTTTCAGAGCATGATGCAAGCAAGAGAGAGAATTCCCCAGTCTCTTGTTGAAAAATACAAAGACTCAGTGTGCTTTATGGTTGACACTGATCAGTGCCTAATGGAGGCAGTGGAGCCAAGGACTGTCTGGATCATGCCCATGGGGTATGAAGTGGATGAACAGATAGTGGAGTTGCATGTTCAACACATGCTAAGTCAGCCCAAAGATCCTAAGGCAGAAAGGTTTGGAACCTTTGAGGAGCTGAGTGTAAAAATACATGTAGAACTCAGGGAACCTGAGATTAAAAGAAAGGTGAGAAAAGAAGTAGAGCACATTGCACAAGGCCTAGGCATCTCAAAAGAGGCACTTGATGCCAGCCGGGAAAAGAGGAGGAAGGCTGAGGAAGAAGAGAAAAGTAAAGAAAGTGCTCTCGTTGAAACTCCCACCCGGACCAGATCATCAAAGAGACCTGCACCTCTCACAACCAAAAGTTCAAAACCGGAAGTCCAGGCATCCGGTAAGAGATCCAAGACAAAAGCCACAAGGGCTTATGGAAGCCAAAAGGATGAAGAGGAAACAGAGTCAGATGAGGGAGTAAAAGAAATAAAGAAACAGAAGAAGAAAGGATCCGGTAAACCCTCCACAGGCCAAGACAAGGATGAAATGGCGGAGGTATCTGTTGAAAAGCCCACTCTGTCTCTAGAGAATGTAATCAAGTCGGTCACGGTGGATGGAAACCTTCAACCAATGACTGAATCTTATGATGACTTCAGTGAGGCTGACCAAAAGACTCTGCAGGAAGCCACAGTCAAATATCTTAACATATATAATAAGGCTTTCATTGAGATCATATCTCTTATTCCTAAAAGCCTAGAAAAGGAATTGGAAGTAAGAAAGAATAATGCTCATGCTAAAGATCTTGAGATCCGGGAGCAGATAGCTATTCAGCTATATCCTCAAATTGATCCCAAGACAATGAACATTATCTTCAAGGACTGCAAAGATGAGTTCAGAAGTAAAGCCAGGATGAATCAACTCATGCTTGGTGAGACTGACAGAGTGGCCCAAGAAACAGAAGAGATCCTCCGGAAGGCCTTCAAAAGGTTCAATCTTCCTGTTGTAGAGGACTTAGGTACAGAAATAGCTGAGGACTTGGGACCCTCTGCTCCAGAAGAAGTGACCCATGAACAAGCTAGCATCTCTCCTCCGGTTTCCCCTACAGTCTCCTGATCCAAAGAAGAAGAGCAATTATAGGAGAAGGAAGCAGTGGTGAAAGACAAAGAGGTTGACAGTTCCAAGACTGCAGAAGAAAAGAAACATTTGTCTCCGGCAAGAGACACTGCACAAACTGTTCAACAATTTTTGAGCAAAGAAACTTTAGAGATTGATGAACCGGAGCTTCTAAAAGGCCCATTCGACTTTGACTCTCTCTCTCCGGTACAAACAATGAAGATAGCTTCATTTGCAAATGCCAAGGCAAATGAAAAGCTCCTGAAGTCTCATATGGAAGACTGTGAGTTGATAGAGGCTGCTTCTGGAGTACTTGTAAAGATTATGCCATCAATCCAGATAGATCCGACAGCCTCCTCTTCCGGTAATCTAAAAACCTTAGTCAGCAGTGTTGATACACATTTTGATTCTCTAGAAAAATCAGCTGAAGAAAAGGTCCGGAAGGAATTTTTGGATAAAAGATTTTCAGAAATATTAGAATTAATCTCTAAAGATAGGAAGATTGTGAGCATTGGAATAAAGAGCTTAGAAAATGCTCTTAAGGATGGCGGTGACATCTACAAATTTTGCATATCCTGGCCAAAGGCAACAACAACAATTGATAAGAAAATAAAAGAGGAACAGGATAAGCTACAAAGCTTATCTCAAAGTTTTGATCCTCTCTCTTCCTCCATAATAAATCAAGAATGTTAGACTATTGCAGTCTTGAATGAAATAAAGAATCTTGAGAAGGAAAGGAAGAACATCACTAACCGGATGGGAGAACTTAGACGGATTATAATCCCTAAGTTGGAAACTATGCATGAGGCCATCAGTGATGCTCAGACCACCGCCCAAACAAAAGATCTGACAGATCTCAAGCGGGCAGAAGCTTTTGCATTTTTGTTGAGTGGTCACATTTCAATCTTGGATAGAATGAAGCAAAGTTGGGCTACAGAAATGATCCAATTGCAGACATCCTTTGCAGACATTCTTCAGTATATGTGAGTATGTAAATATGCGGCTATGTATAGAAAATTTTTGAAAATTTTGGTGTACGGACCCTACCCTTTGCCATTGATGTCAAAGGGGGAGTGAGGAGTAGTGAAAAATGAGGAATCCAACTAAGGGGGAGTTCTGGAAATTGTATATAAAGACAGAGCATCAGCAAAGGGGGAGCATAGTGTAAACACTTAGTCATTTTTCACTAAGTGTTGCCATCAATGCCAAAGGGGGAGATTGTTGGCAAGAGACACTATATGGATTCATGGTTGTTGTCATTGATGGCAACAAAGGTCATCCCACATATCCGCAAGTCATGATGTGTCTCTACCGGAAGTCAGAATAAAGAATGTTGTGGTCCGGTGAACAAGAACAGAGCATGTGGCAAGGTCCGACAGATTGATCCGGATCTCTCAGAGGAAGTGTCTTGGTGCAGTGCGGATTTGGGGAAGTCAAGAGGACTACCTTGAGTGGTATATTCCAAGGATTTAGCCTCCGGTGATGGACAAGGAAAAAGATATGAACAGTTGAGTACCGGATTCCTGAGAAACAGTGAAAACAGAGGAAGAACTGACTGACAGAGTATCAGACTACTTTCCGGATGTGTTACTATTGATGATAGAGGTTGTGAAGGCATGAATCATGTTTGGTCGACATGATTAATGATATCTACAAGTATATGCTTGATCCGCATTGCTTGGTGAGGAAGGATTCAGCCGACAGAACAAGAGTTTGTAAGAAACTAGACTGTTCCGGATGCCGACTAGAAAGGTGATGAAATTACTTGTGCGGATATATATATAGGATGGATTTAGTTGTGAAGGGTGTGATGGTGTGAAGATATATGCGAAGAAGTCCAGAACAGAGCAGAAGTAGCAAAAAGGATCCGGTATGTGAAAGATAGCAGAATAAAGAACAGAGGAAAGATGAAGTGCAGCAGATCAGTGTACTGAGCCTAACCGGAACTGAACTCCAGCATATGCAGATGCTTCCAATCAGTTCAAGACTGTGATTCTTATCACTTTGTAGACAGTGTGTCTTCTTGTAGGCAGTGGGCCTCTTGTGAGCAGTGTGCTCGGGCAGTGAGCCCTAATTGGCAAGTGCCATTTTTGTAATCTCCTATTCTTCTAACAGAGAATAATTTTGGGTTAATCACCCCGTGGTTTTCTCCCTTAACAGGGTTTCCACGTCAAAAATACTGTGTTATGTGTTTCTTATTTCATGTTAATGTTTTAGTGTTTTGATTCAATGCTGCATCAATTAATAAGAAAGTTCAATAAGGGAAATAATTAGGATAACTGATTCACCCCCCCTCTCAGTTATCAACAGCAGTATCTAGGTAAAGCTTCTAATCCTCTACTCTCCACCATGTAGATGGAAAACCTCTGAGATGCATGATAGCACATCGAGCTCTAGTATTACTACTATAAGGATGCATAGCAAAACATCAATCAAGATCAATCGGCCAAGTCTCTACCTCAGTACCTATACTAGAACCATAAAAAGTAGGGGGATGAGCCCTAAGAAGATCCCTCATGTGACCTATAGTAACACTATCTCCATCCACCCTATCCCTCACAACAACTACTCTTGAATGATCTAGACTACGAGAACACTCACGCTCAGCTCAAACATCCTGACCATCCTGATGAGAAGGGTGTGTGTAATGCCCTGCCATGAACACCTTAGAGAACAACATATCTATGCTATGCAAAGCAGGATAATTTTTTTTTTATATGAATAAGACAACAAAGTAATGTTAACACATCTATACACATCATTTGAACTAACAACTTGTCCTCTAAGATTTCATGGTTGCATTACTTGGCAAATCAATTAACATAATTCAACATACATTATTAACTAACATTAGTAGATCATTCTAAATCTATAGCATTAAATGAATAAACATATACATCTCCATATCATAACATCAGATGAATAATCGACATGATTAGGATTACATGTGAATGTATAAATCCCTATACACATGAGTAATTCATTACATTGATTACATTATCACCTTTCTGAATACATACATTATGAATCGACTGTCACACAAGGCTAGACCATGAGTATGCATAATCATCTTCCTCAAACTGGTACAAGATCTGATATCTATGCACAAGATACATCCTCCTCACCCACGAACATCGGCAAGGGAAAAACTAATGTAAATAAAAGCTCTTCCACCTGACCATGTGGAACCCTAAGGTCCACCCCCCGAGCTAGGAGATAACACAACATCCCACACTCACAGATAGTAAGGAGAACAATAGACTAACACAAGCAGTAGGGTTATACATGACACCAATTATCAAACTATCCACAATAAACATCACTGACATACTTAACTGCACTTCCAGAGGCACTTACGCAATTAAGGGAGGAAATACAACTAGGGAGTGCTAAACTGCAATAGGGAGGAGTGTCATCACATGGATTGATATGGGTTGTCCTGGTGGACTTCACTAGGCCCCGACTCCCATCTTTGGGTTGTCTTGGCAGCCTCTCCCGATCCTCGGTCCCCATACAAACTCATGCAGAATCAATGTACCTTTCATGGGGACAAGGTAGTTGATATTACCATTCCAGGCCTTCTCATCTCATGTCAAGCCTAAATGAGCATTTGAGCCACGAGTGAGGCATACATTATCTTGATTAATGTGAATTCTACCCATTCCCCTATTTCATTATTAATGTTATCACTGGATTAAGAAACCCTTCAATGGGTTGTCCTGGACAGCACTATGGGTTCCGGCCCCCATTGAAAGCCACTCCCCCTACTTTACAACTAGTAAACCCTACACTGGGCAAGGCATTGACCATCTTGCACAACCATCATAACCACATAATCCATACACCAAACAAGGCATTAATCATATTTGAATGTTCATCACAATTAAATGAGTTCATGTCAGAAAAGGAGACAACATTTTAGGGTTACATATCACAAGGACCATACACACAACTACACCCTTCTTAGCCTCTACAATCCAACTTCCCAATGACACAGAACTTACATCCCACTATAACAAAAGCATGAACATTTAATCCAATAGTCTAGATACATTGGTTACTACAGAGAATTTATCATAACAAAGTTATCAATATAAGATTGTAACTTGGTTATTATCCAATCTCAATTTTAGAATAGACCAATTTCATAATTCTATGCACAGTGTAAGTAGATAGTAAACATAAAAGACAATTACCTATATGTAATTATTTCACAATAATCTATTTTTACTTAACACAAAAAGCCAACTTTTTATTATAACAGAAAATTAAGAAAATCCTATATTCTAAACATGAGATCCTTCTATGATAACTCTTTCTCTCTTTATTCAAAGATATCATATAAAAAGATAATTCATAATTAATTAAAATCTAATTAAGATTAACTACTTACTATTCTTACCTATACATGACTCTACTCAATTAAAACATCAACTAAGCCTTAATTTGGAACTTAAGTCTCTAGAATTGTTGTATGGTTTTAATTTCTCTGCAACTGGTATATTGTAAATTCTAACTAGAAGAATACATTTCAGTTGTCATCTACAAATAATTTATTCTACGTAAAGAATATAACCTTTCCATTTATTCCTAACTGAATCTCATGAACATTTAATGAGAAATCAAAATAAACAAAACATTGTTTAAATGGTATAAGAAACGTTATAACTACTTATTCCTAACAAACTTTATAATTAGACATAATGTAATATATTTATTTATTTTAAATGTCCCCAACTCTCAATGACTTATCTATAAGAAGTAATCAATCCACTGACCAATATATTTATTCATCACTAAAAGCTTGATTTAATTGATAAGTACACAGTTAAAAATCCTTTCAAACTTATGTCCTTATGCTTATGATCTCATAATCCCATTTCATATTCATAATAATTTTTATATTCACTTTCATATTCATATTTATATCCATTTTCATATATGTAAGTAGATTTACCTTATTTCTACACTCCTATTTATTCTCATATTGTTATACCTATTCTGTATGCATACTTATACATAATGAATGTATATACATCAATGATGGTAATATATTCCAATTATTATTATATTGATATAAGCAGTATTCATTTATTTATATTCATAGTATTCATCTACAACATTTATATTACCTAACCTATTAATAAAGGAAAGTGCACGTACCTCTTTATGCTGCTTGTCTTGTTGAATCTTCTCACTGGATTCTATTCTCTTTCGCCTATTCTTTAATATTTATATATTATAGTATTTGTTATAATATTAATAATATCTCTATATTATATTATTGTAAATGCTATTAATATATATATATTTACTTGAATAATTCCTCCCTATATGTATTTATGATATCTTTCCTACTTATGACTCAGAAATATATATATATATATATATATATATATATATATATATATATATATAATGCAGATTTAAATATATAAATATAATGCGGATTTAATTATATTTATTTATAATGCCGATATTCCTTTTTTATTTATTTCCCATATATTTATAATACTTCCTCTTAAATTAAATGCAAGCTACTGTTATTCCATACTTTCTGACTTTCATATTTAAAGACTTTTGTTTGCTTACTTTAGACTTCCTTATTTTCTTATATCCCCAAATCTGATCCCCTTTCCTTCCTTGCTGCTGCTATTTATATTATATATGTTCCATTTTACCTCTTATGAAGAATGGTGACTCTTCAAAGAGTCACATACATAATATTAATATCTAATATATATATATATATTATTTAATTAATTAATTCATATTAATAATATATATTATAATAATATTAATATCTTATGAGTATAATAATAATAATATTTGATATTTATATTCATGTAATATGATAATATATTATATAACTTATTAATATTTAATTATTAATATTTGTGTAATTAAATATATTGTTTAAATCTTCAATTTAAACAAGGCTCTAATATGGGGACATGACAATATAGTACTAGAAATAAACCCTAATAAAATAGTATATTTTACCCTAATAGTATATTTTATACCAGCTTTACAGTAAATTAAATGTAGTGTTGGAAATAAAAATATAAAATATTGTACCACACTTGTAAATAAAATAGAGTGATGTAAATTTAAAAGATAGTATAAAATATTATTTTATAGCACTATATTAAACCCTAACAAAATATAATTATAAACAACAATGAAAAGATAATAATTTAAATTTCATTGTGTAGAAAACATAAGTAAAAATTGGTGACAAAATCTATAAAATATAATGCACTTATTATTCAATTAACTTCTGTTCTTCGGGTCTAAAATATTGCAGCCACCTCTTAAAAAAAACTCCATGGAAATTTATAATGCACAGTGTTCCCAATAAAGTAATTTCCAAAAAGATTAAAAAGCCCCCAAATTCTCCAGGTCAAAATTCTCCCTCCCCATTTAATAAATAATGAACGGAGGGAAGTTATTTTTCCCACTCCCGTACAAAATAAATTTACAACTACCCCAACTAACTACCTACTAACCCTTATTAAAAATAAATAAAATATATGCAACCAACATAATTTAAACATACACACAATAAATAATTTTAGACAAATGGGTAAAACCATTTACCCACACTCACTCACATATTATAATTAATTATATAACCAACTTTATAATATTCTATTTATTTACTATTTTATTATTATTTCTTAATTATAATATTACACTATAATTTTATTTTATTATCAACTAGGATTATATATATTATTTATCAATCCATTTTAATGCATAAGATAACCAAGGCATATTATCAGACAAATTAAACCAAAAGCCAAAACAATTGCCTAACCACTAACCAGGGTCAAAAGGCAAAACTTCAAGCAACATTGACTGGCCACTGATAGTACTTGACAAGGTATCAAGCTAGGTACTCATCCTCTTCAAGGATGATGGTTAGGGTGGGGGACCAAGTGCTATCTCTGGTCAACTACTTCCATTGGGTGCAAGGCACGCTCAAACCTACCAATTCAGGTGGAGTCGATGTCTGGTACCTGTTCACTCAAACATACAAGTTAGAGCACATGTACATAATAGCCAAAGCACTAGGGAAGGGACTCTAGCAATCATATCTCATACTCGTATGTCACCCATATGTCCAATGGTATGATGCCACCCTTTCCACCTATCCTAACAACATACTACTGCATCACCTTATCCAAATAAATCTCTGCATAATAACAATATGCATCATGCTCCCAAAAGTATTAACAGAAGATCTTGTTCCATCCTCATCATCAAGTTCCTTAGCCAAACTACCTGCACATCCAAGGTGAGAATGGAGGGGTGCTACATCCTTCCCCACTAAAACTTGACTTACTCCTGGAAGTCGCAAACTAGGGTGGAAACATAACACATTAGTACCAATATCAGAATTGATTCATTATATCAAAATAATAAACACTAGTTTGCTTATGAAAATACTTTATCTCGAAAGAACATATACTTAATATATGGTCCATTTCAGACCTATCTTTTTACCCTTTAATGTTACAATAATAACACAATCAAGACTTGCATTTCAAAAAATGATTCCATAGTACACAAACCACTCAAAATCCTTCAGTTTCTTTCAGAACAAAGAAAACATTGCACCTACTTAATCCTAACTAGCAGAATTTCTCATATCAGAAACATATAAGGTATTCAATTTCAAATGCATTACCATATCATTTTCTTTACCCTTAAATTACAATTCTCTTTCCAATACACTATTAAGAAATCAATACATCAAAATGCTACATTTCCATAAATCACAACATAATTAGACCCACAAAGCACACTAAATATCCATCGTTTATAAACAAGACATTCCTCTTTATTCATTTTACAACAATAAATCTCATGACATATTCAACCAAGATCATGATTTTACACCTTTTAGAAGCATGTAAACACAATTCATCATTTTATAAGTACTATATTCACAATTTCACATACATTCTTCACATACACACAATTCACATCACCGAGAATCACATCACAAGGCTACATAGGGGTCCATCTGGACACCAGGAAGCAACATACTAATCCATGATACATAATCCATGAGCCAAGAGCCAAAATCCATCTCACATAATCTATACCTCACACGTAGTGGCTTGATGGTGTTAGGCCACACACACATGGTGAGACCATCCAAACAAGACCACAATGACCTATCTCTTGTTGTATAAGGTAGTTAGCCTCCAAGAGATAGTCATCACACATAGGGGGGTAGTGGGTCCTAGCTGTGTAACAACCTCACATACCCCTATCCTCAAGGTTCCCTGCATCTGCTTCCTCGTATACACTCACCAAGTCCACCTCATATGTCCTTGGAGAGGAATCACAATATGACACATGGCCGACATCAAAAATAATAAGAAAAAAAAAACTAGTTTAGCCACCAATGTCATAAGAAAGATCAAATAAAAATTCAATTTCAACAATAAAGTAGAAAAATGCGTGCAATTTTAATATTAAGTCAAATGTAACCACGAGGGTTACAACCAAATAGGATCACAAGGTGTGGCTAAACCATCACAATCAAAAAGAAACAAAGTGCCTGCCTTCACAATCAATAGGAAATCATCAATAACAATAAAGAAAATATTCAATCTTCGAAAGTACACTGTACAACACTATGTGACTAGATACTAGCCACCAAACAAGGAAGGAGGGAACAACGTCAGGCTATAGCAGTAGCCCTCATGTGGTGTGGAGTGAGCACGCCATCCACATGGCTCAAGGTGTACTCCTCGGCTACACCCTATATCGCGTCATCACGTGGCATGGACTAACCAAGTGGCCCACACACTCCTTGGCTGCCCTCATGGAACGTGCACCTCGGCCACATCCTGCATTGCATCTCAGCACAACATGGTCATACGCCAGCTGGAGAAGGCACGTATTGGCCATATGCCACATGGCAGTGTGTCTGTGGCTCCGCGGAAGTAGGCACACGCAGAACACACCCCGCATAGTGATACCTCATGGAGAAGGCACACACAGGTACTCACTGTAGCCAGAGGTATACATGGCTAGGACCTACTCATATGCTAATCGACCCAACACTGTCGAAAGAAAACATGAGTATCCCTCTACAAGTGTGCGAGGCCCCATTATGCTCATCACACAAGTAGGCTATAACATAATCTCATAGTGCACCTTCACGTGTCTATGCACATGGCATCGTGTCCTCGAGCCTAGCTCACTACCAACAGCAACATGGCATCATCACCAGCACTGTGTCGAAACATCAGTGGGGGTGTGGCATCGTACCTATCATGTCAGAACATGTGCAGATACGGAATCATCTCAGTATGGGTAACAAATCTCCCTCCACATGTTACACCTCAAAATATACATGGGGCACATGGTCTCACTTGGGTTACCCATGCAGGTCCTAGACCCAGGCCCCCAAGTGATGACTCATGTCATCACATAGTTCCAGTTGGGTTGTCCATGCAGGTCCTAGACCCCGGCCCTCAACTGATAACTCATGTGGCATATCATACCTTTCGTGAAGACAAGGTAAATGATCATCCAAGAAATACCATCCAAATGCTTAGAAACTGTGGGGTTTAGGCTAACACATATGAATCAAGTACCCTAATCCATCATATGGGGAAGTAGTGAGTACGTTTCCTTAGGATCGGTTGAGCGAGGGACCACTCTGCGCCGTCATAAGCGTACGTTGTTCACTCCACCCAAGGAACTTTGTGGCTGCTACTACCCCTTCACAGACTGAGGGACTAGAGAACCAAAAGAAGAGAATCTATGAATCTAACTTTTGGCTACTCTTTTATATATATATTTTCAACCACACAAGGGTTGGCCCTCAATCAGGTAACAAACATACAAACACACGTTGTGGTATGGTTAAACCCACACCAAAATACACTCATTCCCAATGGATGGGTACCTAGTATCACCATATTATGGGCACACAAAGCATGTACGGGGTATTCACAACACTTGACCAATGCACAGTTACTGGTTCCTCACATTTACAGGGGGAAGATTTGCATTTACATACACAATTTTCATTACTACCAAGGATCACATACCAAAAGTACATTTATTTCCATAACCACTGTGATTCCATTTATAAGATCATATCATTTCATATCATCCATAACCCCTTTTTTTTTAAATCATCTTTTCCATATACCACCTAATGCTAAAAGTCACTGTCATGATCATCACGATTACTTAACAATTCCACTTAACAAATTATACACAAGTTCCATATTCACAAAATAACAATAATGATCCTCTACTTAACTCTTACCACTTCATGTAGGTCTTTCCTAAACGCAACAACTCTTACTTCATCACAAGCTATTTGAATTCTCACAGAACCAAAGGATTCACATATTTTCAACGTGCAAGACATCCAATGCATAAATCTTTTCTATTTATAGAATAGTAAGAAAAGAGAAGGACATTACCTCATGGGTTTTCAGCTACACCTAGCAAACAAGATTTTCAAACACCAAATATAGTCATTGTAATTTTCCAGAGAAGATACCTAGTTCTATGCACTAGCATCTTATTTATTCCACAAAAATAGCCCTTTCCAATAAAACATATCACATTATGTAATACAAAACTTAATCACATACATTTACTTCCAAATACATAGATTAAATACCTAGCTACACAAAATAACATCTTATCCTAATGCACCTTTAGTCAAACAAAAGAAATTTACATGCCAACTTAGCTAATTAATCTGAACCTGCACATGCATAAGAGAAGTTACTATAACTAGACATGGGCAACAACATTAACTAGAGATCCCAGTGCTGCAACTTGGCTCTGATACCAGATGTAATGCCCCGCCATGAACACCTTAGAGAACAACATATCTATGCTATGCAAAGTAGGATAATTTTTTTTTTATATGAATAAGATAACAAAGTAATGTTAACACATCTATACACATCATTTGAACTAACGACTTGTCCTCTAAGATTTCATGGTTGCATTACTTGCCAAATCAATTAACATAATTCAACATACATTATTAACTAACATTAGTAGATCATTCTAAATCTATAGCATTAAATGAATAAACATGGACATCTCCATATCATAACATCAGATGAATAATCAACATGATTAGGATTACATGTGAATGTACAAATCCCTATACACATGAGTAATTCATTACATTGATTACATTATCACCTTTCTAAATAGATATATTATGAATCGACTGTCACACAAGGCTAGACCATGAGTATGCATAATCATCTTCCTCAAACTGGTACAAGATCTAATATCTAATGCACAAGATACATCCTCCTCACCCACGAACATCGGCAAGGGAAAAACCAATGGAAATAAAAGCTCTTCCACCCGACCATGTGGAACCTTAAGGTCCACCCCCTGAGCTAGGAGATAACACAACATCCCACACTCACAGATAGTAAGGAGAACAATAGACTAACACAAGCAGTAGGGTTATACATGACACCAATTATCAAACTATCCACAATAAACATCACTGACATACTTAACTGCACTTCCAGAGGCACTTACGCAATTAAGGGAGGAAATACAACTAGGGAGTGCTAGACTGCAATAGGGAGGAGTGTCATCACATGGATTGATATGGGTTGTCCTGGTCGACTTCACTAGGCCCCGACTCCCATCTTTGGGTTGTCTTGGCAGGCTCTCCTGATCCCCGGTCCCCATACAAACTCATGCAGAATCAATGTACCTTTCATGGGGACAAGGTAGTTGATATTACCATTCCAGGCCTTCTCATCTCATCCCAAGCCTAAATGAGCATTTGAGCCATGAGTGAGGCATACATTATCTTGATTAATGTGAATTCTACCCATTCCCCTATTTCATTATTAATGTTATCACTGGATTAAGAAACCCTTCAATGGGTTGTCCTGGACACCACTATGGGTTCCGGCCCCCATTGAGAGCCACTCCCCCTACTTTGCAACTAGTAAACCCTACACTGGGCAAGGTATTAACCATCTTGCACAACCATCATAACCACATAATCCATACACCAAACAAGGCATTAATCATCTTTGAATGTTCATCACAATTAAATGAGTTCATGTCAGAAAAGGAGACAACATTTTAGGGTTACATATCACAAGGACCATACACACAACTACACCCTTCTTAGCCTCTACAATCCAACTTCCCAATGACACAGAACTTACATCCCACTATAACAAAAGAATGAACATTTAATCCAATAGTCTAGATACATTGGTTACTACAGAGAATTTATCATAACAAAGTTATCAATATAAGATTGTAACTTGGTTATTATCCAATCTCAATTTTAGAATAGACCAATTTCATAATTCTATGCATAGTGTAAGTAGATAGTAAACATAAAAGACAATTACCTATATGTAATTATTTCACAATAATCTATTCTTACTTAACACAAAGAGCCAACTTTTATTATAACATAAAATTAAGAAAATCCTATATTCTCAACATGAGATCCTTCTATGATAACTCTTTCTCTCTTTATTCAAAGATAGCATATAAAAAGATAATTCATAATTAATTAAAATCTAATTAAGATTAACTACTTACTATTCTTACCTATACATGACTCTACTTAATTAAAACATCAACTAAGCCTTAATTTGGAACTTAAGTCTCTAGAATTGTTGTATGGTTTTAATTTCTCTGCAACTGGTATATTGTAAATTCTAACTAGAAGAATATATTTCAGTTGTCATCTATAAATAATTTATTCTACGTAAAGAATATAACCTTTCCATTTATTTCTAACTGAATCTCATGAACATTTAATGAGAAATCAAAATAAACAAAACATTGTTTAAATGGTATAAGAAACGTTATAACTACTTATTCCTAACAAACTTTATAATTAGACATAATGTAATATATTTATTTATTTTAAATGTCCCCAACTCTCAATGACTTATCTATAAGAAGTAATCAATCCACTGACCAATATATTTATTCATCACTAAAAGCTTGATTTACATAGTTAAAAATCCTTTCAAACTTATGTCCTTATGCTTATGATCTCATAATCCCATTTCATATTCATAATAATTTTTATATTCACTTTCATATTCATATTTATATCCATTTTCATATATGTACGCGGATTTACCTTATTTCTACACTCCTATTTATTCTCATATTGTTATACCTATTCTGTATGCATACTTATACATAATGAATGTATATACATCAATGATGGTAATATATTCCAATTATTATTATGCTGATATAAGCAATATTAATTTATTTATATTCATATTATTCATCTACAACATTTATATTACCTAACCTATTAATAAAGGAAAGTGCACGTACCTCTTTATGCTGCTTGTCTTGTTGAATCTGGATTCTATTCTCTTTCGCCTATTCTTTAATATTTATATATTATAGTATTTGTTATAATATTAATAATATCTCTATATTATATTATTGTATATGCTATTAATATTATTATATATATATATATTACTTGAATAATTCCTCCCTATATGTATTTATGATATCTTTCCTACTTATGACTCAGAAATATATATATATATATATATATATATATATATATATATATATATATATATATATAATGCAGATTTAAATATATAAATATAATGCGGATTTAATTATATTTATTTATAATGCCGATATTCCTTTTTTATTTATTTCCCATATATTTATAATACTTTTAAATTAAATGCAAGCTACTGTTATTTCATACTTTCTAACTTTCATATTTAAAGACTTCTGTTTGCTTACTTTAGACTTCCTGATTTTCTTATATCCCCAAATCTGATCCCCTTTCCTTCCTTGCTACTGCTATTTATATTATATATGTTCCATTTTGCCTCTTATGAAGAATGGTGACTCTTCAAAGAGTCACATACATAATATTAATATCTAATATATATTATTTAATTAATTAATTCATATTAATAATATATATTATAATAATATTAATATCTTATGAGTATAATAATAATAATATTTGATATTTAGATTCATGTAATATGATAATATATTATATAACTTATTAATATTTAATTATTAATATTTATGTGTAATTAAATATATTGTTTAAATCTTCAATTTAAACAAGGCTTTAATATGGGGACATGACAATATAGTACTAGAAATAATCCCTAATAAAATAGTATATTTTACCCTAATAGTATATTTTATACCAGCTTTACAGTAAATAAAATGTAGTGTTGGAAATAAAAATATCAAATATTGTACCACACTTGTAAATAAAATAGAGTGATGTAAATTTAAAAGATAGTATAAAATATTATTTTATAGCACTATATTAAACCCTAACAAAATATAATTATAAACAACAATGAAAAGATAATAATTTAAATTTCATTGTGTAGAAAACATAAGTAAAAATTGGTGACAAAATCTATAAAATATAATGCACTTACCATTTAATTAACTTCTGTTCTTTGGGTCTAAAATATTGCAGCCACCTCTTAAAAAAAAACTCCATGGAAATTTATAATGCACAGTGTTCCCAATAAAGTAATTTCCAAAAAGATTAAAAAGCCCCCAAATTCTCTAGGTCAAAATTCCCCCTCCCCATTTAATAAATAATGAAGAGAGGGAAGTTATTTTTCCCACTCCCGTACAAAATAAATTTACAACTACCCCAACTAACTACCTACTAACCCTTATTAAAAATAAATAAAATATATGCAACCAACATAATTTAAACATACACACAATAAATAATTTTACACAAATGGGTAAAACCATTTACCCACACTCACTCACATATTATAATTAATTATATAACCAACTTTATAAAATTCTATTTATTTACTATTTTATTATTATTTCTTAATTATAATATTACACTATAATTTTATTTTATTATCAACTAGGATTATATATATTATTTATCAATCTATTTTAATGCATAAGATAACCAAGGCATATTATCAGACAAATTAAACCAAAAGCCAAAACAATTACCTAACCACTAACTAGGGTCAAAAGGCAAAACTTCAAGCAACACTGATTGGCCACTGATAGTACTTGACAAGGTATCAAGCTAGGTACTCATCCTCTTCAAGGATGATGGTTAGGGTGGGGGACCAAGTGCTATCTCTGGTCAACTACTTCCATTGGGTGCAAGGCATGCTCAAACCTACCAATTCAGGTGGAGTCGATGCCTGGTACCTGTTCACTCAAACATACAATTTAGAGCACATGTACATAATAGCCAAAGCACTAGGGAAGGGACTCTAGCAATCATATCTCATACTCGTATGTCACCCATACATCCAATGGTATGATGCCACCCTTTCCACCTGTCCTAACAACATACTACTGCATCACCTTATCCAAATAAATCTCTGCATAATAACAATATGCATCATGCTCCCAAAAGTATTAACAGAAGCTCTTGTTCAATCCTCATCATCAGGTTCCTTAGCCAAACTACCTACACATCCAAGGTGAGAATGGAGGGGCGCTATAGTGTGACTCTGCCTCATGAGATACCTCCTAACAAGGTCCTAATCGATCCAAAATCTACTGCAAAATAGCTAAAACATGAGCACCCCTGAGCCTTCGGCTTGATTCTTAACACGCAGTTCCTCCTGATGCTCACCTCGATTGCCCTGATTACTTTGATTGGCATCATGCCAGGTGCTACGTCAAAGAATAGTGGCTATACCTCTAATTCTACCTCTAGCTCTACCCCTAGGAGGCATCCTAAAGGAACAAAGAACACATCAAAATAGATCATCACAAAGATGACCTAAGCACCATACTAAGGCATTAAGGCATAACAGCATGACTATAGAACAATATAACAAGCTCACGCCACACACATCAAACACAAAAAAACATAGAAGGCTCAAGTATGCCAGAGCTCCCAGTGTGTGAACATGGGCTCTGATACTAGATGTAACATATGTAACACCCGCTACGTAACCTTGAAGGGTAAGAGCCAAAAGGGGACAATATAATTTATTTTTGGCATAAGTAAACAACATACATAGATTCAACTATTAATTTGATAGATTGATACCATTCATTTTAAACACCAAAGAAAATGTTCCTAATCCCATCTGATAAAAAAAACATGAATCCATAAGCATAAAATATTGGCAGATCTGATACCCACATCAAAATCCATAAAGCAATAAAGGAACATCACATTTCTTCTCATTAAATACAATGATTACAACTTCTCTTCTAAGAGAGTTCAATTACATAACTGCATATACAATTACAATGATATATTCCAAAATATGATACAAGTACATAACATAGTCTTGAGTATGATACAAAGACTGAATATGTACAATAACTGAATGAAGTGATGTAGAGAGAGATCATCTCAAACTGGTGCTTCCAAACCTATTCGTTGGTCCCCAATGGTGGTGGCAACGCCTCCCAACCATGTGGACTCCTAAGAGACCACCCCATCGTGCTCAGAGATAGTCACAAGGCCCAAATGGATGAACAATAACAAGGGGATACAAGATGGCCAACACACATCAGACATAGAGCAAACACGAAGAATAGTACTTACAGTCAAAGTCATAATATAGGTGCACTCATCTAAGTCATAAGTCAGGTACTACTCATGACTCCTAAGGTGCTAGATACTAGAGTGTAATCATATGGATTGTCATCATGTGTTCTTAAAGGGATGGCACACACGGGACCAAGTACCTCTCATAAAGACGAGGAGACTCAATTGTGCCTGAATCCATGTCCCACAAAAAGATAGGCCTTCTTATTGCATCCTTAGCCTTTACAAGCGCTCAAGGCCATGCACGAGGTTTAATTATCTTATTAGTGTTTTTACCCCAATGTTTTAGTTTTAGTTATCACTTGTTATCGTAACTCTACTACTAGTTCCCCTGGTAGCCACTTACGGGCCCCGGGGCCTATAAAGAGCCACTCCAAATGACCACTCTAATGCCTAGACCTTGTTCATCTCATTTGACTAAATTATGAATTTGAAAAGAATAAAATACTGGTGTAGAAATTAGAAATAGAGGAATGTGGTCTACAAGACAAAAGCTTACATAGGTAGTGTAGTGTTATTGAAAATATCCCTAAGCCAGTTAGATCAGTTGTATACTAATTCCAGTGACCCCAATTTGGTCACGATTAGCAAAGGTATGAACGGATAAAAATAAGAATAAGCATGACAAATGGCATTCCAAGCCTTCTCACAGACTAATATTACATACAGACTACCATATTTAACATAACAAAAAAAAATATTACAAAGACTTACAAAATGGAAACCTTAATTTTCCCTCCAACAGTAGTTCCCTCATATCCTTGTGTTGCATGACTGGTTTTCTTAAAGAGAAATTATGTGACTAAATCTCAATGCACAAACACAGATCGTTGCCTCTATTGTATTTTAGTGTCATGACATTCTTTAACTCAAAATCACAGTTTTCAAAAGGATGGCCGTTTAGTAGAAAATGACTGTGTGACCCAAGCAAAACCACTCCGTTTTCTTAAGAAGAGTTGAAATGACAATCTCATTAGAGAAGTCATCAAATAACAAATGGTTCCATGGGACTTAGATCTATTCAATCTCTGTTATACGTCCCAACTCTTGTGTATGGCTGCACTCATTTTTATTCTCTATAAAATTGAGACCCTCTCTTTTTATTTCCATAAAATTATCAATCAAAACCAAAACAATTCCCCACGAATGAGGTAATGTATGTTTATAAAAGGAAAGTAATGGGTTTCAGTTTCTTTTTTTTTTCTTTACCAACAATGATAAATCAGAGATCCTATGATCTTCTTTGAAAACCCATTTATCAATCAGAGAAAAAGAAAGAAATCATTCTACTTGAAGAAGATGAATCAAGGAAAGAGGGAATGTAAATATCTTGCATTGAAATCATTTTGGCATAAGCTTTTTATTAAAAGGCAGTAATTGGATTTCGGTATTCTGTGCTTAATGCAAATCGTAATAGACATATCTTTGTTTTTTTGTCCTAGAAAAACACTAGACAAAAGGTACATACCTCTACCCTAATCACAGCTAAGCGCACTCCCCTTTAGCACACCTCAAATCTAGCAATTTTATATGCTCCCTGGGTGATTCGCACTCCTATTCTGTTTCTCCGTCAAGGATCACATTCATCCATTCACCTACTATAGAGATCTCTTTCAATTAAAACTAAACATGCTGCATACCATATTTCCTCCTCTCTACAAGATATTTTGTTGCATTAATTCTTTACCAACGTTCTCAAAAATCCATCCAGAGCATTGTTACAAAATAGATTTATAAAATAATATAATAATAAATTTATAAAATGAAAAAATAATTGAGTTACAAAATAAAATAATTATATAATTATAAAATAATAGAATGAAAGAATGATACAATAATATTCATAGAATAATAGAATCATAAAATTATAAAATAAAAGAATGATAGAATTATAGAATGATATATGGAAGAAAGATAGAATAATATAATTGTAGAATAATAGAATGATAAAATGATAAAATAATAGATTTATAGAATAATAGAATCATATAATCATAGAATTTGATAGAATGAAAAGAATATTAGAACAACAGAATGATAGAATAATATAATTATAGAATGATAAATTAAAATAATGATATAATAATAGATTTATATAATAACTGCGTGATAGAATTATAGAATAAAAAAATGATAGAATAAAATAAAAATAGATTTATATAATAATATAATTATGTAATTATAGAATGATAGAATGCATGAATGGTAGAATAATAGATTATAGAATAATAGAATGAGAGAATGAAAGAATGATAAAATAATAGATTTATAGAATAATATAATCATATAATTATAGATTAACAGAATCATATAATTTAGAATGATAGAATGAAAGAATGATAGAATAAGAAAGTTGTAGAATGACTGAATAAAATAATGATAGAACAATATATTTAAAGAATAATAGATTGATAGAATGAAACAATGATTGAAGAATATATTTATGAAATAATAGAATGGTAGAAGGAGAGAATGAGAGAATAATAGAAACATAGAATAATAAAATAAGAGAATGGTAGAATGAAAGAATGATATAACATTGGATTTATATAACAATAAAATGTTAGGATTAAATAATGATACTATAATAGAATGATAGAATGAAAAAATGAAAGATTAATAGAATTGTAGAATATCAAACTTATAGAATAATCTAGAAGTTATTATAAAATGACATAATAATAGAATAATAAAATGATATAATGAAAGAATGATATAGTAATAGAATTGTAGAATAATAGAATTATAGAATTATAGAATTATAGAATGGAAGAGTGATAGAATAATTAAATTGTAGAATAATAGATATATAGAATGATTGAATAAAAGATTTATAAAATTATAAAATTATAGTATTATAGAATGATAGTATAATATATATTTTTTTAATGCCCCTGGTAAACTATTTAATGTGACCAGTGACGCTGGTGCAACACGCCCTCCAGCTCCACGTGAATGCTTTTACCCAGAGGAATGAACTGGTGAGGCCACAACATGTGGGACCTCATCCCCTACAAAGAACACTTCAAACCCGCGAGGTCGTTGTCCTAGAGAAGCTGTAAAGCCTTGCGAGCTCATTGGCCCAGGGAAGGTTTGATCTCTAGTGGCCGCCACTACAACCAAGCGACTTAACCACTGAACCACATTGTCATCGGCTATAGTATAATAGATTTAATTAATAATAGAATGATAGAATTATAAATGGATAGAATGAAGGAATAATAGAATTGTAGAATTGTAGAATGATAGAACGGAACAATGATAGAATAAAGCATTTATATGATAATAGAATGATAAAATTATAGAATGATAGTATAATAGATTTATATAAAATAGAATGACAGAATTATAAAATGAAAAATGAAAGAATGATATAATAGTAGAATAATAGATTAATAATCAAATGATAGAATGGAAGAATGATAGAATAATAGAATTGTAGAATGAAAGAATGATAGAATGGTAGAATGAAACAATGATAGAATAAAAGATTTATAGAATAATATAATGGTAGAATAATAGAATGAAAAATTGGTAGAAAAATAGTCTTGTAGAATACTAGAATAAGAAAATAATATAACAATAGAATAAATGATAGAATAATAGATTTATAGAATAAAAAAATAGAATTATAGAATGATAAAATGAAAGAATGATAGACTTATAGAATAATAGGTTTATAAAATAACAGAATGATTGAATGAAAGAGTGATAGAATACTATATTTGTATGATAATATAATGATACAACTATGGAATGATAGAAAGAAATATAGGATAACAAAATTGTAGAATAATATAATAATAAAATAACAAAATAATAGAATGAAAGAATTATTGAATGGTAGAGTGAAATAATGATTCTAATAGAATTGTAGAATGATAGTTATAGAATTATAGACTAATAGAATGAAATAATGATAGAATAATAGATATATCAAATAATATAATGAAAGAATGATATAATAATAGAATGATAGAATAATAGAATAATAGACTAAAACCAATTTAGAATAATAAAGTGATAGAATTACAAAATGATAGAAAAACACTAAATTGCTATTTTGAGGGCCAACATGAAAGTTTCATGCCCCAATAATGTGCCAAGACAGGGTCCAACCCACTAGGGTCATTTGCAAAACCACTCTCCACCTCATAATGCATCCACCCATAAAATCTCGTAGAAAACCCACATCTGAGTCAAAAGTTATGATCTTCAGAAGTTCCTGCATCAAAGAATGACAGAATAATAGAATGAAAGAATGATAGAATAATAGTTTTATAGAATGATAGAATAATAGAATAATAAGATTATAGAACTATAGAA
The DNA here is from genome assembly GCA_027924645.1 of Cunninghamia lanceolata. Classification (NCBI taxonomy): domain Eukaryota; kingdom Viridiplantae; phylum Streptophyta; class Pinopsida; order Cupressales; family Cupressaceae; genus Cunninghamia; species Cunninghamia lanceolata. The sequence goes on along the minus strand of BSBN01000837.1, from coordinate 9,085,248 downwards.
TGATATAATAATAGATTTAAAGAATAATAGAATTATAGAATAAAAGAATTATATAATGATAAAAAATAGATTTATAAAATAATATAATAATAAAATTATAAAATGAAAAAATAATTGAGTTACAAAATAAAATAATTATATAATTCTAAAATAATAGAATGAAAGAATGATACAATAATATTCATAGAATAATAGAATCATAAAATTATATAATAAAAGAATGATAGAATTATAGAATGATATATGGAAGAAAGATAGAATAATATAATTGTAGAATAATAGAATGATAGAATGATAAAATACTAGATTTATAGAATATTAGAATCATATAACCATAGAATTTGATAAAATGAAAAGAATATTGGAACAACTAAATGATAGAATAATATAATTCTAGAATGATAAATTAAAATAATGATATAATAATAGATTTATATAATAACTGCATGATAGAACTGTAGAATAAAAAAATGATAGAATAAAATAAAAATAGATTTATATAATAATATAATGATGTAATTATAGAATGATAGAATGCATGAATGGTAGAATAATAGATTATAGAATAATAGAATGAGAGAATGAAAGAATGATAAAATAGTTAGCCTCCAAACAAGACCACAATGACCTATCTCTTGTTGTATAAGATAGTTAGCCTCCAAGAGATAGTTATCACACATAGGTGAGTAGTGGGTCCTAGCTATGTAACAGCCTCACATACCCCCATCCTCAAGGTTCCCTACATCTGCTTCCTCGTATACACTCATCAAGTACGCCTCATACATCCTTGGAGAGGAATCACAATACGACACATGGTCGACATCGAAAACAATAAGAAAAAACTAGTTTAGCCACCAATGTCATAAAGAAAGATCAAATAAAAATTCAATTTCAACAATAAAGAAAGAAATGCGCGCAATTTCAATACTAAATCAAATGTAACCACGATGGCTACATGCAAATAAGATCACAAGGTGTGGCTAAACCATCATAATTAAATATAAACAAAGTGTCAGCCTTCACAATCAATAGAAAATCATCAACAACCATAAAGAAAGTCCACAATCTTTAAAATTGCACTATACAAAACTACGTGACTAGATACTAGCCACCAAACAAGGAAGGAGGGAACAACCTCAGGCTATAGCAGTAGCCCTCATGTGGTGCAGAGTGAGCATGCCATCCACATTGTAGTGCCCCTCATCTCGTCATCCATCAGATTGATGTTGCTTAAACTTTATAGTGTCCTAGACCGTAGATGATGGATCTCTTGTTATCTTGTCACTTCATTGTGAACCTGATTGTTATGATAACAGATGTTGATGTTGGATTATGTCATTTTATGCTTTAGAATTTGATAAATGAACTAGATGTTACAGATGTTTCGATGTTAATTGCGATATTGGATTGAATGTTTTATGTTGTTGATTAATATCAGATACCTTATTCAACGTAGTTAATTGTTTATACATAAACGTGAATGGAACAGTGTTGTATTACTCGTTCTCGAGCACCCTACCTCACTGCGATTTCCATTCACGATAGGACTGCATGTGATGTATATGTATATCTTGTTATGGTTAATTGTGCATTGCTGCAGGATGCAGGTACTAGGCATCGACTCCACCTGATTACAGGTCTGAACGTGCCTTCGCCAATGGATTAGTTGGTTGGAGTTAACGTGAGATCCCTAGTCAGTGTTCCTTGGTCGTCAGTTTACCCTTGTGGTTGTTGGTTGTCGTTCGATCATGTCTTACTGTCAGGTAATACTGTACCTTGGAGTCTAATTAAGTTCGAAGGTGTCTATGCATGTGTGTTAGTGTTGTGCTTTAACTAGAATCATTTTACGAAAGAGTATAAAAGTTGTTAAATGGGCATAATGTCGTTAGTTGTCGATTATTGTTGTAAATAAATTATTATTTTATTAGAAGTATAGTTGTTAAATAAAGTTTGTTAGAGGTTTTGTATTATTTAATATAATATTATTTATAAATATTTAAATAAATAAAACAATTGTAAGTTATGTTGTAATTAGTTGTTTACAACTTAATTAATAAAATAAATTAAAATATATTTAGTTGTACTATTATAGATAGTTGTATTATTATAACTTTATTAAATAAAATATGCTTGGTCGGCTATAAAGTCATTAAGTGTTGTCAGGAATTATGTGTTTTTCATTTAAAAAAAAAAATACAATAAAATAAATAAAGAACTTCTTTGGGATTATTAAATTAAATAAAAATATTAGTAGAGGAGGGAGATGCACGGGATCACGTGCCGAGTCCCTTGGAAGAAGTAAGGGGGCTGTGTTATAAAAGAAAAGGTTTGTTGAGGCAAAGGACAGCATTGCAGGTAGAGAAAAAGTGAAGAAGATCAGGGAAAAAGGCTTGGACTGCAGCAGTTGAACCGGAATTGTCATCGGCATCGCAACCAGGTTCTATTAAAAGTTTAATTTACTCCTCTGCTTCTCTTTTTGAATCTGCAAATGTTGTTGGTTGTTTAATCTTCCAAATGATTTGTTTGGGCTAAATTTATGCTTAAAGATTTGATCCAAACTGCAATCAGTTTGTATTCTGAGTTTTAGTCGTCAAATCTTAAACCCGGATGATCATGTCTGTAGGTTGCCCTCTCTACTTTTAAAACATAACATCTTTTAGGGTTTTAAATCGTTTCTGCCAAGGAATTCGTGGTGTAATTGTCTACCTCCCACTCCATTTACCGGCAAACATAGTATATTTCCTTGGATCTTAGCTTGAAGGCAGTGACATCACAACATGCTGTAGAAAATACTTTACCAATTGCAATGATTACAGGGTTTAGACTGAGATTTTAGCGCTACACTTGTAGCAGTTCGTTCCAGGGTGAATTTACATCATTTTTGGTTGTGCATTGTATTTACCTTCATTCTGGAGGTTTGCCAATGAATGTCTTTGTGATCGCATCATTTGGAGACTTCCTTTCTATTAATCACCATATTACTCTGAGTTGGCATTCTCTGCTGTGCGTCTGTTGAGGGTTTCGGGATATTTATATAGATCTCAATAGTTCTTATTGACCACTAAGGCTCAAACATTCCTTCAAGATTATTGTTTGTTAGCTGCCCATACGCTCAGGCTTCTAGTAGACCTGTTGCCATCCTTAGATCATGTCAAGAGAGTTTCAATTTCATAAAATCTGAGTGTAGATTGCCTACCAATTTAGGGACTCATCATAGGATTCCCGAGCAAGCATTCGACCCTTTTTGGATTCGCTATATGTTGTCACTATAATCAGTTGTAATTTTGCAAATTATAACTTCTGCATCGATGTTTGAGGAAAGAACATAGATTGTGCAGTCAAGCGTAGTGATACTGTAAATACTCCTAAGCCGATATACATATGTGTACTACAGGAATCAAGAGAATGTGTTACAGATTTAAACAGCTACCGCAAAGATATCAGGTTAGGGTGTCTTCAAGATAGCCGTACGGGCATGCAGGCGCACACAGTAATCACATGTAGGGATAGCTCGTTGTGCCCAAGGGTATGCGATAATGACAAGAAATGGATACCTTTCAATGAAAACACGAGTCAGAAATTGTTTACGAGAGGAGCCATACTGGAAAGCGGATATGAGTTATTGCAGGGAGATTGTAGTAGACTGTGGTGACTCCCTTATTTGGCAACAAGTTCATACGAAGATATAGGTAACAAGATATGGACATGAGCGACTCCTCCAGATTTAAAATGCTACTAATGGGCGCGGGGATGGCTATTTATATTTATGCGGTCCTTGTAAATTTAGTTCTCCATAAATCCTGTGTCACGGCTTCTCCAGTTTTGGACCATCCCTTCCATAGTGTAGACGCAGAATTCAGAGATGGTGTTCGGCCTGTACAAACACTATATCAGGATTCGGCTACCATTGCACAAGCAGCTCGTGTTGCTATTCTCTGCACCCCAGCTGTGCATTGTTTCCCGTATGCCTTCCCCACCCGGTTAACATCGGCCAGATAATCCAGCTTGCACAGTGCTCGTCGGTTGCTCCTATCGGCGTATTCCTGGAACCCCCTATAGGTGCAAGTGCTAGTATATAGATCCGTTGCAGGCCGCTTCGAGGAATTTCTCTTCGTCAAACAGCACTTTTCCTTTCGTTTTGTTTTGTCTAGTGGATTTGGACGCAATACACCTGCCTCCTGGTGAAAACTTAGGCATTACAAGGAATACATTTGGTTTATGTTATGGGTCACACTTTGACAAGTGTCTCCTATTATCATAACACCGCCATTTCTTGGATAGGGCACTGAATACGATTGGATTTCTATGTAGATGCTATTTTATGTACCTATAGGACCTGCACGTATCTGTAGGTGGATATGACATAATAGCAAGTTGAAGGGCTGACATATGAATTACCACATTAGCATTTGAAAAATTTTAGAAGCTCCTTCATGTAAGTAGTATGTTGTGATCCTAGCTATCGTTCCATTATAATTGTGGCGAGGCTGTTGATATCTGTGTGCTAAAGTTTGTTTTACTTTTGTTGGCAATAGGTTGCTTACTTATTGAGTTATAGGTTTTTATTTGTTGACATGATGCCGTCCTAGCACACATTTCATGAAGTATTTTTTTATGTTAGATAACAAAGAAGTATTAAATTATCAATCTGATTCCTGGTCTTAATGTTTCCTATTCAGCTATATAAAACCATGCAGTTCAGTCACATTGGATAACTGAGTTTTTAGGCAGAAACTGATGAATTGTAGAAATCTGTGGAAAAACATTCTTATATCGAGGCATCTTGGTTCATCCAGTAGCTTGACAGTGGGCTTAATTACCAATTTGAGTCTAGTGGCTAATGGATGGCTAGAATATCATCTATAATCTAAACAAGGTTATAATAACAACTTTGTACTTAAACTGTCATAAATTATTGTATTTGTTCCATCCTAATTGGATGGAGCCTTAGCAAAGTCTTAGTTATTCAATACATACCAAGACATGAACCTTTACTCTCATTGTCACTCGACATGTAGGCTATTATTGTGCATACAACGTCAGCAAGCATTTAGTTAGTCCATAAATTTGTATTTCCATATGATCCCTTTTAGGAGTTGTTCTCTGTTTAGGAGTTAGGAGTTGTGGTTCTGGTATGTCTTGGAAGCATTATTAAGGTTTTGGGATCTCAAAGAACATCCTTGGAACCTTCGTCAAACCTATTGCCTTCGTTTTCTGTGACCTTGGACTTTCGTGAAAAATATTGTGTTAGAAAGAAGACTGTTGAAGTGTTACCGCCAATTATATCAATGGCAAGTTTGAAGGAGTTGGATGGACGCTACCAGAAGTTATTAGACTAAACTAATATTATCCATTTCAATGGTTAAGTGGTCATTAACAATTTCACACCATCTCTACGATCAGTGCTTACCATTCAATAGGTTGTTACACTTAAAATCGATATAGTAGAAGCTTTTACCAGAAAACTGTAATGCCTTGGGAACGAACCTAGTTGATACGTCTATCAAGTTTCGACGGCGTAAGAATGTCTAGTCCCGATCGTCTTCTTAGACAGATTTAAATCATCTTCGATTAAAACATTTCAGAGACATCGTTATGACAAAGAAATCCAAGCATAATAAACTGTTATCTGTTTGAGGTCAAGAATATCTGAAGGACCGTATTAGGGTAGAACTTAGAAGAAAACGAAAACACTGATGTTCATTGTTGATGGTAGGATCTTTGTCCTCGTTGTATTGCCGTATAGTTATAAGGTATCATTTTAGTACTTAATCCAACGTTGGAAAGGTAAGTTAATCAGGGTAAAATTTGTTATACTTGTGTTTTATAATCTATCTTTAGAAACAAATGTAGAATATTTAAATAGTTTAATTGTAATGTATTAGTATAATTGTTGTATTTATTGTGAAATCAATTAGTTTGTTTAAAGAGATAATGTAATCCATTGTCGATTTTGTTACAAAGTTATTTATGATGAGCCAAGAAGGAATTTTAGTGTTTAATTACTAGAATCTGAAATGTACTGTGTAAGTTAAGTATTTCTATTGTCTTAAAGAGTCGAATTGAGAGTGGTCATACTCGAAATTCCAGAGGCTTAGTTTGTCGTGGTGTGGATGGATGTTTTTGTATTTGTGATGTTATAACGATTATGTGATTCGAAATTTAGTATGAAGTATAATGGAGTATTGACTAAGATGATTATGTGTTTTGTGATATAATATTCTCTGGATGAGATATTTAACCAGTTGTGACTATCTTGTATCTGTTTTGTCATAATTGTTGTTTGGAGAGACCTGGTATCTGTAAAAGTGTAAAATGTTGTAATGCTATAGGCGATGGATAACAAATGGTGTTATGATTCTGCTTGTAATGCAAGAGGGTTTATGCCTTGCAATGAACAAGTATGTGTATTGCTACAATGCCTTGTCTGATGGTTAGGGTTTACTAGGTGTTAGGAAGGAGAGTGCTTTCAACGTGGGGCCGGCGCCCAAAGTGGCAGTCAGGATAACCCGTTGAAAGTAGATTAATCAAGTGATAACCTAAAATGAACTAGGGGGTTAAGGGTAGATTTCACACTAAACAAGATTAATGGATTCCTCTCCCATGGCCTGTAGTGCTTGTATAGACTAAGGATGGGTAGAGAAGGCCTGGTTGGCATGATTGACTTCCTTGTCCTCATGAAAGGAAGGTCGATTCCGCATGTGTCACCCTATGGGGCCGGCGCCTAGTGAGAGGCTGTCAGGATAACCATAGATGGGGGCCGGCGCCTAGTGAGAGGCTGTCAGGATAACCCATGCTAGGACCATGCGATGACACTCTCCCTACTACAACCTAGCATTCCTGGTTTGGTCTCTCCACTTATGTTATGTTTCGCCTCTGGAAGATAAGTTGTGTTGTATTGTTATTGCCATGTGTTGTATTGGCGTTTGGTCGTTCTTTGTTCATGTTAGTTCTGTCTACCTGACTGTTATTGTTTGGGACCTCATGTTAACTCCTAGCTCGGGGGGTGGACCTTAGGGTTCCACATGGTCGGGTGGAAGAGCTATTTTATCCATTGGTTTTTCCTTGTCAAGTTCATGTGCAGAGAAGATTTGTTCCAGTTGTACTTGTCCCAGTTGGTGAAGATATATGTGTATAATCTTGTACCAGATTTGTGTAATAGATCAATCATAATGTATGTGATTCTGATGTAGTCTGAAAATGGCAATGTAATGATATCATGATGTACTTATGTGTAATAAAAGCATTTCAGTTATGTTTTGATCTTGTAGATTGTATTATCTGATGGTATGTAATGAATATGAATCAGTTATTCAATTATGCATTGGATTTAGATCAGCTACTGTTGAATGTTAAATTATGTTAGTTGGTTTGTAAAGTAATGTAGCCTTGTATCCTTAGAGAATATGTCGTAGTTAGTTATGTTAACATTATTTGTTATCTTAAACATAAAAAAAAACAAAAAAAATGTTCCTGTTTCATGTAGCATAAATGTGTAATTCTTTGAGGTGTACAAGGCGGGCGTTACATCTGGTATCAGAGCCAAGTTTAAACACTGGGTACTCTGGGTGTGCTTAGTCCCATTATGTTGTCCCAGTTGCTTAAACTCTGAAGATTTTCTTCTTTCCTTTTGTCATCCTTGCCTAACAATGGGAGGGTGTTCCTTGGCGGTGTGTACGTAGGTAGGTGCCTAGAGGTCAAGGTAGAGGTGGTTGGCATGTAGAGATCCATTCCCATGATTTTTGCCATACAGTTGAAGAAAGGCATGTGTCAAGGTTGTCAGTCGTTTTCCATGATGGTGAACAATTTGGAGATTAGGGGAGAGTCGAGAGGTGTCCCTCAATGATCATCCTATTCTTAAGGAGCTTTGGTTGTGGCTAGAGGAGTTGTCAGGTAGACGATTAGATGCTTGTGCATCCTCTTGTGAAGTATGCATTCTGGGATGTTCTTAGTGCTTATGTAGAGTCCTTATTGTATGGAATAAAAAGTTGAGGATAACCTGACGTTGTTCCCTCCTTCCTCGTTTGGTGGCTAGTACCTAGTCACGCAGTGTTGTACAGTGCAATTTCAAAGATTGTGTATTTTCTTTATAATTATTGATGATTTTCTATTAACTGAAAAGGCCGACACTTTGTTTAAATTTGATTGTGATGGTTTAGCCACACCTTGTGATCTTCATTTGTGCGTTACCCTCGTGGTTACATTTGGTTTAGTGTTGAACTGCGCGCATTTCTTGTTTTATTGATGAAATTTAATCTTTATTTTATATTTGTTTATGACTTTGGTGGCTAAACTAGTTTCTCCTTATTGTTTTCGATGCCGGCCATGTATCGTATTGTGATTCCTCTCCAAGGATGTATGAGACAGACTTGGTGAGTGTATACGAGGAAGCAGACACAGGGAACCTTGAGGATGGGGATATCCAAGGCTAGGACTATTTCTTGGAGGCTAACTAATTTTTGCTGTAGGAGTTAGGTCATTGTTGTCTTGTTTGGATGGTCTAACCATGTGTGTGTGACCTAGCACCATCAAGTCCCAGAGTGTGTGGTACGGATTGTGTGGGATAGATGTTAGCTCTTGGCTCATAGATTTTGTGTCATGTCTTAGTAGGTCAGTTACCGGTGTCCAGATGGATCCTTGTGTAGCCTTGAGGTGTAGTTCAGGGTAATTTGAATTCGTGTATGTGTGTTAAATCATGAATATAGTACTTATAAAATGATAAATTATGGTACCATGCTGCTAAAGGTGTAAAGTTAGTATATCAAGACTTTTCTGTTAATAGATCTCATGCACAGTGTGTGCTCCCATGTTTGCATAGTGTTGTGAAAACTGCCCAAACTCAATACATTTCACCCATATTTGTTCGCAGGCTTCCAGGAGTAAGCCTGATCCTAGGGGGGGAGGATGCAGTGCCCCTCATCTCGTCGTCCATCAGATTGATGTTGCTTAAACTTTATAGTGTCCTAGACCGTAGATGATGGATCTCTTGTTATCTTGTCACTTCATTGTGAACCTGATTGTTATGATAACAGATGTTGATGTTGGATTATGTCATTTTATGCTTTAGAATTTGATAAATGAACTAGATGTTACAGATGTTTCGATGTTAATTGCGATATTGGATTGAATGTTTTATGTTGTTGATTAATATCAGATACCTTATTCAACGTAGTTAATTGTTTATACATAAACGTGAATGGAACAGTGTTGTATTACTTGTTCTCGAGTACCCTACCTCACTGCGATTTCCATTCACGATAGGACTGCATGTGATGTATATGTATATCTTGTTATGGTTAATTGTGCGTTGCTGCAGGATGCAGGTACTAGGCATCGACTCCACCTGATTACAGGTCTGAGCGTGCCTTCGCCAATGGATTAGTTGGTTGGAGTTAACGTGAGGTCCCTAGTCAGTGTTCCTTGGTCGTCAGTTTACCCTTGTGGTTGTTGGTTGTCGTTCGATCATGTCTTACTGTCAGGTAATACTGTACCTTGGAGTCTAATTAAGTTCGAAGGTGTCTATGCATGTGTGTTAGTGTTGTGCTTTAATTAGAATCATTTTACGAAAGAGTATAAAAGTTGTTAAATGGGCATAATGTCGTTAGTTGTCGATTATTGTTGTAAATAAATTATTATTTTATTAGAAGTATAGTTGTTAAATAAAGTTTGTTAGAGGTTTTGTATTATTTAATATAATATTATTTATAAATATTTAAATAAATAAAACAATTGTAAGTTATGTTGTAATTAGTTGTTTACAACTTAATTAATAAAATAAATTAAAATATATTTAGTTGTACTATTATAGATAGTTGTATTATTATAACTTTATTAAATAAAATATGCTTGGTCGGCTATAAAGTCATTAAGTGTTGTCAGGAATTATGTGTTTTTCATTTAAAAAAAAAAATACAATAAAATAAATAAAGAACTTCTTTGGGATTATTAAATTAAATAAAAATATTAGTAGAGGAGGGAGATGCACGGGATCACGTGCCGAGTCCCTTGGAAGAAGGAAGGGGGCTGTGTTATAAAAGAAAAGGTTTGTTGAGGCAAAGGACAGCATTGTAGGTAGAGAAAAAGTGAAGAAGATCAGGGAAAAAGGCTTGGACTGCAGCAGTTGAACCGGAATTGTCATCGGCATCGCAACCAGGTTCTATTAAAAGTTTAATTTACTCCTCTGCTTCTCTTTTTGAATCTGCAAATGTTGTTGGTTGTTTAATCTTCCAAATGATTTGTTTGGGCTAAATTTATGCTTAAAGATTTGATCCAAACTGCAATCGGTTTGTATTCTGAGTTTTAGTCGTCAAATCTTAAACCCGAATGATCATGTCTGTAGGTTGCCCTCTCTACTTTTAAAACATAACATCTTTTAGGGTTTTAAATCGTTTCTGCCAAGGAATTCGTGGTGTAATTGTCTACCTCCCACTCCATTTACCGGCAAACATAGTATATTTCCTTGGATCTTAGCTTGAAGGCAGTGACATCACAACATGCTGTAGAAAATACTTTACCAATTGCAATGATTACAGGGTTTAGACTGAGATTTTAGCGCTACACTTGTAGCAGTTCGTTCCAGGGTGAATTTACATCATTTTTGGTTGTGCATTGTATTTACCTTCATTCTGGAGGTTTGCCAATGAATGTCTTTGTGATCGCATCATTTGGAGGCTTCCTTTCTATTGATCACCATATTACTCTGAGTTGGCATTCTCTGCTGTGCGTCTGTTGAGGGTTTCGGGATATTTATATAGATCTCAATAGTTCTTATTGACCACTAAGGCTCAAACATTCCTTCAAGATTATTGTTTGTTAGCTGCCCATACGCTCAGGCTTCTAGTAGACCTGTTGCCATCCTTAGATCATGTCAAGAGAGTTTCAATTTCATAAAATCTGAGTGTAGATTGCCTACCAATTTAGGGACTCATCATAGGATTCCCGAGCACGCATTCGACCCTTTTTGGATTCGCTGTATGTTGTCACTATAATCGGTTGTAATTTTGCAAATTATAACTTCTGCATCGATGTTTGAGGAAAGAACATAGATTGTGCAGTCAAGCGTAGTGATACTGTAAATACTCCTAAGCCGATATACATATGTGTACTACAGGAATCAAGAGAATGCGTTACAGATTTAAACAGCTACCGCAAAGATATCAGGTTAGGGTGTCTTCAAGATAGCCGTACGGGCATGCAGGCGCACACAGTAATCACATGTAGGGATAGCTCGTTGTGCCCAAGGGTATGCGATAATGACCAGAAATGGATACCTTTCAATGAAAACACAAGTCAGAAATTGTTTACGAGAGGAGCCATACTGGAAAGCGGATATGAGTTATTGCAGGGAGATTGTAGTAGACTGTGGCGACTCCCTTATTTGGCAACAAGTTCATACGAAGATATAGGTAACAAGATATGGACATGAGCGACTCCTCCAGATTTAAAATGCTACTGATGGGCGCGGGGATGGCTATTTATATTTATGCGGTCCTTGTAAATTTAGTTCTCCATAAATCCTGTGTCACGGCTTCTCCAGTTTTGGACCATCCCTTCCATAGTGTAGACGCGGAATTCAGAGATGGTGTTCGGCCTGTACAAACACTATATCAGGATTCGGCTACCATTGCACAAGCAGCTCGTGTTGCTATTCTCTGCACCCCAGCTGTGCATTGTTTCCCGTATGCCTTCCCCACCCGGTTAACATCGGCCAGATAATCCAGCTTGCACAGTGCTCGTCGGTTGCTCCTATCGGCGTATTCCTGGAACCCCCTATAGGTGCAAGTGCTAGTATATAGATCCGTTGCAGGCCGCTTCGAGGAATTTCTCTTCGTCAAACAGCACTTTTCCTTTCGTTTTGTTTTGTCTAGTGGATTTGGACGCAATACACCTGCCTCCTGGTGAAAACTTAGGCATTACAAGGAATACATTTGGTTTATGTTATGGGTCACACTTTGACAAGTGTCTCCTATTATCATAACACCGCCATTTCTTGGATAGGGCACTGAATACGATTGGATTTCTATGTAGATGCTATTTTATGTACCTATAGGACCTGCACGTATCTGTAGGTGGATATGACATAATAGCAAGTTGAAGGGCTGACATATGAATTACCACATTAGCATTTGAAAAATTTTAGAAGCTCCTTCATGTAAGTAGTATGTTGTGATCCTAGCTATCGTTCCATTATAATTGTGGCGAGGCTGATGATATCTGTGTGCTAAAGTTTGTTTTACTTTTGTTGGCAATAGGTTGCTTACTTATTGAGTTATAGGTTTTTATTTGTTGACATGATGCCGTCCTAGCACACGTTTCATGAAGTATTTTTTTATGTTAGATAACAAAGAAGTATTAAATTATCAATCTGATTCCTGGTCTTAATGTTTCCTATTCAGCTATATAAAACCATGCAGTTCAGTCACATTGGATAACTGAGTTTTTAGGCAAAAACTGATGAATTGTAGAAATCTGTGGAAAAACATTCTTATATCGAGGCATCTTGGTTCATCCAGTAGCTTGACGGTGGGCTTAATTACCAATTTGAGTCTAGTGGCTAATGGATGGCTAGAATATCATCTATAATCTAAACAAGGTTATAATAACAACTTTGTACTTAAACTGTCATAAATTATTGTATTTGTTCCATCCTAATTGGATGGAGCCTTAGCAAAGTCTTAGTTATTCAATACATACCAAGACATGAACCTTTACTCTCATTGTCACTCGACATGTAGGCTATTATTGTGCATACAACGTCAGCAAGCATTTAGTTAGTCCATAAATTCGTATTTCCATATGATCCCTTTTAGGAGTTGTTCTCTGTTTAGGAGTTAGGAGTTGTTGTTCTGGTATGTCTTGGAAGCATTATTAAGGTTTTGGGATCTCAAAGAACATCCTTGGAACCTTCGTCAAACCTATTGCCTTCGTTTTCTGTGACCTTGGACTTTCGTGAAAAATATTGTGTTAGAAAGAAGACTGTTGAAGTGTTACCTCCAATTATATCAATGGCAAGTTTGAAGGAGTTGGATGGACGCTACCAGAAGTTATTAGACTAAACTAATATTATCCATTTCAATGGTTAAGCGGTCATTAACAATTTCACACCATCTCTACGATCAGTGCTTACCATTCAATAGGTTGTTACACTTAAAATCGATATAGTAGAAGCTTTTACCAGAAAACTGTAATGCCTTGGGAACGAACCTAGTTGATACGTCTATCAAGTTTCGACGGCGTAAGAATGTCTAGTCCCGATCGTCTTCTTAGACAGATTTAAATCATCTTCGATTAAAACATTTCAGAGACATCGTTATGACAAAGAAATCCAAGCATAATAAACTGTTATCTGTTTGAGGTCAAGAATATCTGAAGGACCGTATTAGGGTAGAACTTAGAAGAAAACGAAAACACTGATGTTCATTGTTGATGGTAGGATCTTTGTCCTCGTTGTATTGCCGTATAGTTATAAGGTATCATTTTAGTACTTAATCCAACGTTGGAAAGGTAAGTTAATCAGGGTAAAATTTGTTATACTTGTGTTTTATAATCTATCTTTAGAAACAAATGTAGAATATTTAAATAGTTTAATTGTAATGTATTAGTATAATTGTTGTATTTATTGTGAAATCAATTAGTTTGTTTTAAAGAGATAATGTAATCCATTGTCGATTTTGTTACAAATTTATTTATGATGAGCCAAGAAGGAATTTTAGTGTTTAATTACTAGAATCTGAAATGTACTGTGTAAGTTAAGTATTTCTATTGTCTTAAAGAGTCAAATTGAGAGTGGTCATACTCGAAATTCCAGAGGCTTAGTTTGTCGTGGTGTGGATGGATGTTTTTGTATTTGTGATGTTATAACGATTATGTGATTCGAAATTTAGTATGAAGTATAATGGAGTATTGACTAAGATGATTATGTGTTTTGTGATATAATATTCTCTGGATGAGATATTTAACCAGTTGTGACTATCTTGTATCTGTTTTGTCATAATTGTTGTTTGGAGAGACCTGGTATCTGTAAAAGTGTAAAATGTTGTAATGCTATAGGCGATGGATAACAAATGGTGTTATGATTCTGCTTGTAATGCAAGAGGGTTTATGCCTTGCAATGAACAAGTATGTGTATTGCTACAATGCCTTGTCTGATGGTTAGGGTTTACTAGCTGTTAGGAAGGAGAGTGCTTTCAACGTGGGGCCGGCGCCCAAAGTGGCAGTTAGGATAACCCGTTGAAAGTAGATTAATCAAGTGATAACCTAAAATGAACTAGGGGGTTAAGGGTAGATTTCACACTAAACAAGATTAATGGATTCCTCTCCCATGGCCTGTAGTGCTTGTATAGACTAAGGATGGGTAGAGAAGGCCTGGTTGGCATGATTGACTTCCTTGTCCTCATGAAAGGAAGGTCGATTCCGCATGTGTCACCCTATGGGGCCGGCGCCTAGTGAGAGGCTGTCAGGATAACCATAGATGGGGGCCGGCGCCTAGTGAGAGGCTGTCAGGATAACCCATGCTAGGACCATGCGATGACACTCTCCCTACTACAACCTAGCATTCCTGGTTTGGTCTCTCCACTTATGTTATGTTTCGCCTCTGGAAGATAAGTTGTGTTGTATTGTTATTGCCATGTGTTGTATTGGCGTTTGGTCGTTCTTTGTTCATGTTAGTTCTGTCTACCTGACTGTTATTGTTTGGGACCTCATGTTAACTCCTAGCTCGGGGGGTGGACCTTAGGGTTCCACATGGTCGGGTGGAAGAGCTATTTTATCCATTGGTTTTTCCTTGTCAAGTTCATGTGCAGAGAAGATTTGTTCCAGTTGTACTTGTCCCAGTTGGTGAAGATATATGTGTATAATCTTGTACCAGATTTGTGTAACAGATCAATCATAATGTATGTGATTCTGATGTAGTCTGAAAATGGCAATGTAATGATATCATGATGTACTTATGTGTAATAAAAGCATTTCAGTTATGTTTTGATCTTGTAGATTGTATTATCTGATGGTATGTAATGAATATGAATCAGTTATTCAATTATGCATTGGATTTAGATCAGCTACTGTTGAATGTTAAATTATGTTAGTTGGTTTGTAAAGTAATGTAGCCTTGTATCCTTAGAGAATATGTCGTAGTTAGTTATGTTAACATTATTTGTTATCTTAAACATAAAAAAAAACAAAAAAAATGTTCCTGTTTCATGTAGCATAAATGTGTAATTCTTTGAGGTGTACAAGGCGGGCGTTACACACATGGCTTAAGGTGTACTCCTCGGCTACACTCTACATCATGTCATCACGCTGCATGGACTAACCAAGTGGTCTGCACACTCCTTGGCTACCCGCATGGAACGTGCACCTCGGCCACATCCCACATCGCATCTCAGCGTGACATGGTCATACACTAGTTAGAGAAGGCATGTACCAGCCGTATGCCACATTTCAGTGTGTCTGTGGCTTTGCAAAAGTAGGCATGCATAGAACACACCCCGTATAGCGATACCTTGTGGAAAAGGCACACGCAAGTACTCGTCATAGCCAGAGCTATACATGGCTAGGACCTACCCATATGCTAACTAACCCAACACTATCGAAAGCAAACATGGGTATCCCTCTACAAGTGTGCAAGGCCCCATTACGCTCATCACATAAGTAGGCTATGACACAATCTCATAGTACACCTTCACATGGCTATGCACGTGGCATCATGTCCTCGAGCCCAACTCACTACCATCAGCAGCACGGCATCATCACCAACACTGTGTCAGAACATTAGTGGGGTGTGGCATCGTACCTATTGCATCATGTCAGAACATGTACAGATACAGAATCTATCTCAACATGGGTAACAAATCTCCCTCCACATGCTAGACCTCAAATATACATCAGGCACATGGTCTCACTTGGGTTATCCATGTAGGTCCTAGACCTTGGCCCCCAAATGACGACTCATGTCATCGCATAGTTCCAGTTGGGTTATCCTTGCAAGTCCTAGACCCCAGCCCCCAACTGACAACTCATGTGGCATATCATACCTTTCGTGAAGACAAGGTAAATGATCTTCCAAGAAATACCATCTAGATGCTCAGAAACTGTGGGGATTAGGCTAACACATATGAATCAAGTACCCTGATCCATCATAAGGGAAAGTAGTGAGTACGTTTCCTTAGGTTTGGTTGAGCGAGGGACCGCTCTGCGTCGTCATAAGCGTATGCTATACACTCCGCCCAAGGAACTTTGTGGCTGCTACTACCCCTTCACAGATTGAGGGACTAGTGAACCAAAAGAAGAGAATCTATGAATCTAACTTTTGGCTATTCTTTTATATATATATTTTCAACCACTCAAAGGTTGGCCCTCAATCAGGTAACAAACATACAAACACACATAATGGTATGGTTGATTCCACACCTAAACTACACATTTCCCCATGAATGGGTACCCAGTATCACCATCTCAAGGGCACACAAAGCAAGTACGGGGTATTCACAACACTCAACCAATGCACAGTTACTGGTTTCACACTTTTACATGGGAAGATTACTTTTATATACATAATTCCATTACTACCAATATGATTCCTATTTGCAAAATCATAACATTACCTGTTATCCACTTCCCTATTCTAGTTTCCTTCCACTTTACTTTTCTGCATATCACATGATGCTAAATATCAATCTCATGATCATCTATCCAATACATCAATCTAGGTGTATAGATCAAGCATAGTATCCTACTTAGAAGTTTCCTACCACTTGCATAAAAAGTACTACTATAGCTAAACATGGGTGACAACATTAATCCAGAGGTCCCAGTGCTGAAACCTAGCTCTGATACCAAATCTAATGTCCCCTTCTAGCAAGCTAAAATTTTTGCACCCTTGCAAACAATTTCAACTTACCAAAAGAGAACATTAGTATTCCATTTTTTATTTCCTTTTAATCTTGATGATAATCATAAACATAACCATATACTATTTGCCATTTCATAAATTCATTTTTCCATACATCATGATTCTCCTCGGGTGAGATAATCCTTAGGCCTCTTATTAACCTCACCTTCCACCTTGTGAGAGAAGATTCGTTAGGTAGGTGATGTCATCTCAATCCTATGGGTCCATTAATATTATTCCTTAGTTTTTTCAACCAATGCCCATAATTCCTTAGTTCATCAACTAAGGCCTATAATTCCTTAGTTTGTCAACTAAGGCCCATTCCTTCAGTACTTAAATTGAAGGTCCATAGTAATACCCTTGATTCGTCAATCAAGGCCCATAATATCCTTTATTCGTCAATCAAGGCCCATTCCCATGGAATGATCAATACCTACCATAACTATCTACCCCACCTTCTTAGTGTTAGGGGTTAATTAGGAAGTCTCGTATCTACCCTTAGGAATTCATGCCTTTATTAATCTTTAGGTTTTACCCTAAAGCCTTCATTAATCTTTAGGTTTTATCCTAGAGCCTTCTCCCTAGGTTTTACCCTAAGGCCTTAATTAATCTTCATCTATACATATACATACTTGTTATCTCTCATACGTCATTTAATCCATACCTTATTATCTTAGGCTATGATAATTTGCATTATTATTCATCATGTATTCTATTTACTTAATCAATAATCCTCTAATCATTTCCAAAGTTCATATGACTCTATCATGACATATCATGTCATAATGCGTATTGTTAAAATCTTACATGTACACATATATTTCATCATTTAATTTCATTTTCATACATAAACACATATAATTAGTTCCTACTTAATAATCTTATCATTTATATTTTACAAGTCATAAATTGAACAAATAATTATAAATTCTTACAAATCATAAATTGAATAAGTAAATATAAATACTTACTTACCTATGCTACAGTAATATAGTCTTTATTGCATTGACGTTATAAAATGCAGATCTAAATATATGTATTTATCCCATACTCTTTTTATTTTTTCTCCCCATGATCCTTTTCCTTGGCTGCCCTCATGTCTTCCTTGTGATATTTTCTTGCTGTGTCTTTGATGAATTCAAATGATGTTCCTTCTTTATTACCTTTATTGAATTCACAGATGTTTATTTATTTCTTTTTATTACTTCATTCTTTCAAAGATCCTTTCCTTCTATCTCACAACCTTCATTTATTTCCCTTTCAAGGGATATGTTCGAAGAGGTATGTCTCTTATTATTTTTATTACTTTATATTAATTCCCTTTTGTGGTAAAACTAGTTCTAACCATATGTAACTCCCTTATCATAAGAGGATAGGTTAAAAGATGTTTATTATTATTTATTTACCTTATTTGTATTTATATTATATCATTATAATAAATGATATATTATTTATATTTATATAACAATATAAGATAATAATAATAATAATATTTGTATTTATATTATTAGATATATTTATAATATATTATTTATTAATATGCTGCACTTATAAATATCTTCCTTCGACCTCCCCTTAATCTTTTTAAAGTACATTATTTATATAATATATATAGTATAAATAAATACTTTTGTTATTAAGTACGGGAGCTCTTTTATTTTATTTTATTTTATTTCCAAGCATATAATATGGTGGGATAATGTTTGTCTTATTAGACTTTTATTTTTATATGATTTTATTTTGAATTTAACCTTTTGTTTAATCGTATTACTTTGTCTTATTCCAAATTACTTTACTTTCTAACTTTAATAGATAAGACTCTTCATAATATTTATTTTTATATATAATAATATATCTTATTAATTACTCACATAAATATTATATTAAAATATTGATATTTATAATATATCTAGTTAATTAAAATATAAATATATATATTTTTCATATATTTTATAATATTTAAATTATATTAAATTAATAATATTATTTTATAAATAATTTATTTTATAACTATATTTTACTAAGTTTATGTACACCATAAATACTTTGGGTTAATTTGTTTGGTTGTATTTTTTTTTAATCATAATAATAATAATATATTTATTTATTAACTTGACTACTATTACAATATATATATTCAATAAATTAAATTTGCATAAAGGCATTTCTATTTATTTAATTATCAAAAAAATTTTAATGACTACTAATATTATTTTAATGCCATGATTAACCAATAGCATCAAATGAACAATCCAAACCAAATAACCAAATGTCAAACATACCTGACACAACCAAAGTGAAAACAGAGGGGCACTACAATGATAGTATAATAGATTTATATAAAATAGAATGATAGAATTATAAAATGAAAGAATGAAAGAATGATATAATACTAGAATAATAGATTAATAATCAAATGATAGAATGGAAGAATGATAGAATAATAGAATTGTAGAATGAAAGAATGATAGAATTATAGAATGGTAGAATGAAACAATTATAGAATAAAAGATTTATAGAATAATATATTGGTAGAATAATAGAATAATAGAATGAAACATTGGTAGAAAAATAGTCTTGTAGAATACTAGAATAACAAAATAATATAACAATAGAATGAATGATAGAATAATAGATTTATAGAATAAAAAAATAGAATTATAGAATGATAAAATGAATGAATGATAGACTTATAGAATAATAGGTTTATAAAATAATAGAATGATAGAATTAAACAACAATAGAATTATAGAATAATAAAATAATAGAATGATTGAATGAAAGAGTGATAGAATACTATATTTGTATGATAATATAATGATACAACTATGGAATGATAGAATGAAAGAAATATAGGATAACAAAATTGTAGAATAATATAATAATAAAATAACAAAATAATAGAATGAAAGAATTATTGAATGGTAGAGTGAAATAATGATTCTAATAGAATTGTAGAATGATAGTTATAGAATTATAGACTGATAGAATGAAATAATGATAGAATAATAGATATATCAAATAATATAATGAAAGAATGATAGAATAATAGAATAATAGAGTGATAGAATAATAGAATAATAGAATAATAGAATGATAGAATAATAGAATGATAGAGTAAAAGGAATTTAGAATAATAGAATGATAGAATAATAGAATAATAGAGTAAAAGCAATTTAGAATAATAAAGTGATAGAATTATAAAATGATAGAAAAACACTAAATTGCTATTTTGAGGGCCAAGATGAAAGTTTCATGGCCCGATAAAGTACCAAGACGGGGTCCAACCCACTAGGGTCTTTTACAAAACCACATTCCACCTCATAATGCATCCACCAATCAAATCTCGTAGAAAACCCACATCCGAGTCAAAAGCTACGATCTTCAGAAGTTCTTGCATCAAAGAATGATAGAATAATAGAATGAAAGAATGATAGAATAATAGAATACTATTATTTAAGAATAATAGAATAATAGGATTATAGAACTATAGAATGATAAAATAATATATTTAAAGAACAATAGAATTATAGAATAAAAGAGTTATATAATGATAAAAAATAGATTAATAAGATAATATAATAATAAAATTATAAAATGAAAAAATAATTGAGTTACAAAATAAAATAATTATATAATTCTAAAATAATAGAATGAAAGAATTATACAATAATATTCATAGAATAATAGAATCATAAAATTATATAATAAAAGAATGATAGAATTATAGAATGATATATGGAAGAAAGATAGAATAATATAATTGTAGAATAATAGAATGATAGAGTGCTAAAATACTAGATTTATAGAATAATAGAATCATATAACCATAGAATCTGATAGAATGAAAAGAATATTAGAACAACAGAATGATAGAATAATATAATTATAGAATGATAAATTAAAATAATGATATAATAATAGATTTATATAATAATTGCATGATAGAATTGTAGGATAAAAAAATGATAGAATAAAATAAAAATAGATTTATATAATAATATAATGATGTAATTATAGAATGATAGAATGCATGAATGGTAGAATAATAGAATGAGAGAATGAAAGAATGATAAAATAATAGATTTATAGAATAATAGAATCATATAATTATAGAATGATAGAATGAAAGAATGATAGAATAATAGAGCTGTAGAATGACGGAATAAAATAATGATAGAACAATACATTTAAAGAATAATAGAATGATAGAATAAAACAATGATGGAATAATATATTTATGAAATAATAGAATGATAGAATGAGAGAATGAGAGAATAATAGAATCATAGAATAATAAAATAAGAGAATGGTAGAATGAAAGAACGATATAACATTAGATTTATATAATAATAGAATGTTACGATTAAATAATGATACTATAATAGAATGCTAGAATGAAAAAATGAAAGATTAATAGAATTCTAGAATATCAAACTTATAGAATAATCTAGAAGTTGTTATAAAATGACAGAATAATAGAATAATAAAATGATATAATGAAAGAATGATATAGTAATAGAATTGTAGAATAATAGAATGATAGAATTATTGAATTATAGAATTGAAGAGTGATAGAATAATTAAATTGTAGAATAATAGATATATAGAATGATTGAATAAAAGATTTATAAAATTATAGAATTATAGTATTATAGCATGATAGTATAATAGATTTAATTAGTAATAGAATGATAGAATAAATCATTTATATGATAATAGAACGATAAAATTATAGAATGATATTATAATAGATTTATATAAAATAGAATGATAGAATTATAAAATGAAAGAATGATATAATAGTAAAATAATAGATTAATAATCAAATGATAGAATGGAAGAATGATAGAATAATAGAATTGTAGAATGAAAGAATGATAGAATTATAGAATGGTAGAATGAAACAATGATAGAATAAAAGATTTATAGAATAATATAATGGTAGAATAATAGAATAATAGAATGAAACATTGGTAGAAAAATAGTCGTGTAGAATACTAGAATAACAAAATAATATAACAATAGAATGAATGATAGAATAATAGATTTATAGAATAAAAAAATAAAATTATAGAATGATAAAATGAAAGAATGATAGACTTGTAGCATAATAGGTTTATAAAATAATAGAATGATAGAATTAAACAACAATAGAATTATAGAATAATAAAATAATAGAATGATTGAATGAAAGAGTGATAGAATACTATATTTGTATGATAATAAAATGATACAACTATGGAATGATAGAATGAAAGAAATATAGGATAACAAAATTGTAGAATAATATAATAATAAAATAGTAAAATAATAGAATGAAAGAATTGTTGAATGGTAGAGTGAAATAATGATTCTAATAGAATTGTAGAACGATCATTATAGAATTATAGACTGATAGAATGAAATAATGATAGCATAATAGATATATCAAATAATATAATGAAAGAATGATAGAATAATAGAGTAAAAGCAATTTAGAATATTAAAGTGATAGAATTACAAAATGATAAAAAAACACTAAATTACTATTTTGAGGGACAAGATGAATTTTCAAGCCCCAAAAAACTACCAAGACAGGGTCCAATCCAGTAGGGTTGGTTGTGAAACCACTTTCCACCTCATAACGTATCCACCCATAAAATCTCATAGATAACCCACATCCGAGTCAAAAGTTATGATCTCTGGAAGTTCCTGCATTAAAGAATGATAGACTAATAGAATGAAAGAATGATAGAATAATAGTTTTATAGAATGATAGAATAATAGAATACTAGAATTTAAGAATAACAGAATAATAAGATTATAGAACTATAGAATGATAGAATAATAGATTTAAAGAATAATAGGATAAAAAAATTATATAATGATAAAAATAGATTTATAAAATAATATAATAATCAAATTATAAAATGAAAAAATAATTGAGTTACAAAATAAAATAATTATATAATTATAAATTAATAGAATGAAAGAATGATACAATAATATTCACAGAATAATAGAGTTATAAAATTATATAACAAAAGAATTATAGAATGATATATGGAAGAAAGATAGAATAATATAATTGTAGAATAATAGAATGATAGAATGATAAAATAGTAGATTTATAGAATAATATAATCATATAGTCATAGAATTTGATAGAATGAAAAACATATTAGAAAAACAGAATGATATAATAATATAATTATAGAATGATAAATTAAAATAATCATATAATAATAGATTTATATAATAACTGCATGATAGAATTGTAGAATAAAAAAATGATAGAATAAAATAAAAATAGATTTATATAATAATATAATCATGTAATTATAGAATGATAGAATGCATGAATTGTAGAATAATAGATTATAGAATAATAGAATGAGAGAATGAAAGAATGATAAAATAATAGACTTATAGAATAATATAATGATCTAATTATAGGATAATAGAATCATATAATTATAGAATGATAGAATGAAAGAATGATAGAATAATAGAGTTGTAGAATGACAAAATAAAATAATGATAGAACAATATATTAAGAGAATAATAGAATGATAGAATGAAACAATGATGGAATACTATTTTTATGAAATAATAGAATGATAGAACGAGAGAATGAGAGAGTAATAGAATCATAGAATAATAAAATTAGAGAATGGTAGAATGAAAGAATGATATAACATTAGATTTATATAATAATAGAATGTTAGGATTAAATAATGATACTATAATAGAATGATAGAATGAAAAAATGAAAGATTAATAGAATTGTAGAATATCAAACTTATAGAATAATCTAGAAGTTATTATAAAATGACAGAATATTAGAATAATAAAATGATATAATGAAAGAATGATATAGTAATAGAATTGTAGAATAATAGAATGATAGAATTATAGAATTATAGAATGGAAGAGTGATAGAATAATTAAATTGTAGAATAATAGATATATAGAATGATTGAATAAAAGATTTATAAAATTATAGAATTATAGTATTATAGAATGATAGTATAATAGATTTAATTAATAATAGAATGATAGAATTATAAATGGATAGAATGAAGGAATAATAGAATTGTAGAATGATAGAATGAAACAATGATAGAATAAAACATTTATATGATAATAGAATGATAAAATTACAGAATGATAGTATAATAGATTTATATAAAATAGAATGATAGATTATAAAATGAAAGAATGAAAGAATGATATAATACTAGAATAATAGATTAATAATCAAATGATAGAATGGAAGAATGATAGAATAATAGAATTGTAGAATGAAAGAATGATAGAATTATAGAATGGTAGAATGAAACAATGATAGAATAAAAGATTTATAGAATAATATATTGGTAGAATAATAGAATAATAGAATGAAACATTCGTAGAAAAATAGTCTTGTAGAATACTAGAATAACAAAATAATATAACAATAGAATGAATGATAGAATAATAGATTTATAGAATAAAAAAATAGAATTATAGAATGATAAAATGAAAGAATGATAGACTTATAGAATAATAGGTTTATAAAATAATAGAATGATAGAATTAAACAACAATAGAATTATAGAATAATAAAATAATAGAATGATTGAATGAAAGAGTGATAGAATACTATATTTGTATGATAATATAATGATACAACTATGGAATGATAGAATGAAAGAAATATAGGATAACAAAATTGCAGAATAATATAATAATAAAATAACAAAATAATAGAATGAAAGAATTATTGAATGGTAGAGTGAAATAATGATTCTAATAGAATTGTAGAATGATAGTTATAGAATTATAGACTGATAGAATGAAATAATGATAGAATAATAGATATATCAAATAATATAATGAAAGAATGATAGAATAATAGAATAATAGAGTAAAAGAAATTTACAATAATAAAGTGAGAGAATTACAAAATGATAGAAAAAAACTAAATTACTATTTTGAGGGCCAAGATGAAAGTTTCAAGCCCTGAAAAAGTGCCAAGATGGGGTCCAACCCAATAGGATCGGTTGCGAAACCACTTTCCACCTCATAACGCATTCGCACGTAAAATCTCATAGAAAACCCACATGCGAGTCAAAAGTTATGATCTCTGGAAGTTCCTACATCAAAGACTGTTAGATTAATAGAATGAAAGAATGATAGAATAATAGAATACTATAATTTAAGAATAATAGAATAATAAGATTATAGAACTATAGAATGATATAATAATAAATTTAAAGAATAATATAATTATAGAATAAAAGAATTATATAATGATAAAAAATATGTAACATCCTACTACGTAACCCCAAAGGGTAAGAGCCAAAAGGGGACAAGATAATTTTTTTTTTGCATAAGTAAACAACATACATAGATTCAGTTGTCAATTCGATAGATTTATACCATTCATTTTAAACACCAAAGAAAATGTTCCTAATCCCATCTGATAAAAAAACATGAATCCATAAGCATAAAATATAGGCGGATCCGATACCCACACCAGAATCCGTAAAACAATAAAGGAACATCACATTTCTTCTCATTAAATACAATGATTACAACTTCTCTTCTAAGAGAGTTCAATTACATAACTGCATATACAATTACAATGATATATTCCAAAATATGATACAAGTACATAACATAGTCCTTAGTATGATACAAGGACTGAATAGGTACAATAACTGAATGAAGTGATGGAGAGAGAGATCATCTCAAACTGATGCTCCAAAACTTATTCTTCAGTCTCCAATGGTGGTGGCAATGCCTCCCAACCATGTGGACTCCTAAGAGACCACCCCACCGTGCTCGGAGATAGTCATAAGGCTTAAACAAATGAACAACAAGGGGATACAAGATGGCCAACACACACATCAAACACAGAGCAGACACATAGAATAATTCTTATAGTCAAAGTCATAATATAAGTGTACTCATATAAGTCATAAGTCAGGTACTACTCATGACTCCTAAGGTGCTAGATACTAGAGTGTAATCATATGGAGTGTCATCATCTATGCTCGAAGGGATGGCACACACGGGACCAAGTACCTCTCTTATAGAAGAGGAGACTCAATTGTGCCAGAATCCACACCCCACAGATGGATGACTCAATGCCTCACAAAGGGATAGGCATTCTCATTGCATCCTTAGCCTTTACAAGTGCTCAAGGCCATGCACGAGGTTTAATTATCTTATTAGTGTTTTTACCCCAATGTTTTAGTTTTAGTTATCACTTGTTATTGTAACTCTACTACTAGTTCCCCTGGCAGCCACTTATGGGCCCCAGGCTTGTAGAGAGCCACTCCAAATGACCACTCTAATGCCTAGACCTTGTTCATCTCATTTGACTAAACAAGGAATCCAAAAAGAATAAAACACTGGTGTAGAAATTAGAAATAGAGGAATGTGGTCTACAAGACAAAAGCTTCCATAGGTAGTGTAGTGTTATTGAAAACATCCCTATGCCAGTTAGATCAGTTGTATAATAATTCTAGTGACCCCAATTTGGTCACGATTAGCAAAGGTATGAATGGATAAAAATAAGAATAAGCATGACAAATTGCATTCCAAGCCTTCCAACAGACTAATATTACATACAGATTGCCATATTTAACATAACAAAATAAAATATTATGAAGACTTACAAAATGGAAACCTTAATTTTCCCTCCTACAGTAGTTCCCTCATATCCTTGTGTTGTGTGACTGGTTTTCTTAAAGAGAAATTATGTGACTAAAGCTCAATGCAGAAACACATATCGTTACATCTACAGTATTTTAGTGTCATGACATTCTTTAACTCAAAATCACAGTTTTCACAAGGATGGCCATTTAGTAGAAAATGACCGTGTGACCCAAGCAAAACCACTTTGTTTTCTTAAGAAGAGTTGAAAAGACAATCTCATCAAAGAAGTCATCGAATAACAAATGGTTCCATGGGACTTAGATCTATTCAATCTCTGTGATATGTCCCAACTCTTGTGTATGGCTGCACTCATTTTTATTCTCTATAAAATTGAAACCCTCAATTTTTATTTCCATAAAATTATCAATCAAAACCAAAACAATTCCCTAGGAATGAGGTGATGTAATATCTTACATTGAAATAATTTCTGTATATATTAAACACGGTATTGGGATTCAGTTTTTCTGCACCTAATAGAATTGTAGAAAACATATTTGAGTTTATAAAAAGGCAGTAATGGGTTTCAATTTCTTTTTTTTTTTTACCAACAATGATAAATCAGAGATCCTATGATCTTCTTTGAAAACCCATTTATCAATCAGAGAAAAAGAAAGAAATCATTCTTCTTGAAGAAGACGATTCAAGGAAAGAGGGAATGTAAATATCTTGCATTGAAATCATTTTGGCATAAGCTTTTTCTTAGAAGGCAGTAATTAGATTTCGGTATTCTATGCTTAATGCAAATTGTAATAGACATATCTTAGTTTTTTTGTGCTGGAAAAATAGTAGACAAAGATAAATACCTCTACCCTAATCACAGCTGAGCGCACTCCCCTTCAGTGCACCTCCAATCTAGCAATTTGATATGCTCCCTTGGTGATTCACACTCTTGTCATCTTTATCCATCAAGGATCACATTCATCCATTCACCTACTACAGAGATCTCTTTCAATTAAAACTAAATATGCTACACATAAGGAAAAGCTGGGCAGTTAGCTTGGACAACTCTCAATCAAATTGGAATTTCCCCATCAAACTCATTCCAAAATGAGTGTAATCCCATTTCTATTGTTATCTTTATTGACACCGTAAGGTTCTCTAGAGCATGTGCCTAAGAAAATAATATCATCTAGCCAAAGCCTAGACATCCCTTCACCAATTTTTTTCACGCTGAAACAATCTCCTGCACAATAGTCAAATCATTCAACTATATCAACAAGATATTTCTACACCATTTAACATTTTTACCCACCTCATGGCATGACTTCCATCTCCTTGTTCTCTAATTTTTTTTTCTTTTAAAAGCCTCCTCCACATATGCGTTGACTCACCTTTCTTCATTCCTATCCTCCCATAGATTTTTTTTTGCATTTAATGGTTACCATCCTCCACAAAACATGTTGCCTCTTCCCAAAGACCGTGTCCTCTTTGCATCTACCTAGGGAGATATTTCACACCAGCATTAACTCTCTGCCACCTCACCATGCCACAACTTCTGCTACATATTAGATTTCCTCCCCTCTACAAGATATTTTGTTGCATTAATTCTTTACCAACCTTCTCTAAAATCCATCTGGAGCATTGTTACATCCTACCCCCCTAGGTCTAGGCTTACTCCTGGAAGCCTACAACCACTAAGATGCATCCAAAGCACACACTAGTCCAAGAAAATTGATACAATCAAAGGAAGCCAAAGAGAAAAGTCTCAACAAATGGACTGGCAAAGTAGACATGACCATAAGGAAATCTAGACTATAAGACCACAACATAGGGACATTACTTTAACCAGGTGTAGTGGGCTAGGGTAGGGTATAGGGTATAGGGCCTATGACTATCTCTTGTAACCACCATCAGGGATAATAAGAGTATGCTCAGGCTTGTGAATCCAAGTGGAGTTGATACTCAGTACCTGCAACACTCCAAGCACACACGTCAAGGTACCTGTGCATATATATACATCATATAGCTGAAGCAACATCAATCATGTAAGCATGAAATCCATCATAAGTAATAATAATGTCTACATCATAATAGTATCGAGATTGCACATCACCGGTGCCAATACAAAATAATAACAAGATGCGTAATCTAAAAATAAAGTATACAGTGATCCAAGTCCAACAAGATAAGAAAAACATAATATGAACACAGGGTCATTACATCTCTTAGAAGTCTACAAAAAGATATGGATAAAGGTCTCTCATCCTCGTCGCATCTTCCCAAGATGCTGAGGACTCACCATCAGGATCCCATTGGACCCTTACTTACTCTATGTCCCGACCCCTGAGGGTCAACCTCCGATGCTAAAGGATGTGTACAGGTTCCAAAGAAAGCTGCCCATCCACCTCGACCTACAAAGCAGTCCAATCAAGAACATGGGTCACATCAGGAATATACTGTCTAAGAATTGAAACATGGAACACATCGTGGATGCGTGATAGACTCAGTGGTAATGCAAGGCGATAGGCAATAGGACCAATCCTCTCAAGGATCTCAAAAGGTCCAACAAAATAAGGTGCCAACTTTGAGCCTTTCCCATAATGAATGGGGCTCTTCCATGGATGAACTCTCAAAAACACACGGTCACCTACTGAGAAGTGGCGATCCAACCTATGGGCATCGGCATACTTCCTCTGCTGATCCTAAGCTGTAGCCAAATGCTCTCTGATCTGCACTACCTGTTGCTCCATATCTTGAAGCATCTCTGGACCCAAAATAACTCGATCTTCTAAGCAATCCCAACTCAACAGAGTGTAGCATGGCCTACCATACAAGGCCTAGAAGGGAGACATACCAAGAGAACTATGATACCCATTGTTATAAGCCAACTCCACTAGGTATAAATAGTCCTCCCAATGAGACTGCTGATCCATAACGTACATTTGAAGCATATCCTCTAAGACCTGATTAACCCGCTCTGTCTATCCATTAGTCTCGGGATGATATGTAGAGATGAAATTAAGCTGAGCTCCCAAAGCATGTTGTAGAGAAGTCCACAAAGTTGAAGTGAACACTGGATCATGATGAGATATGGTCCTATGAGGAATACCATGCAGATGCACAATATCCTCCATAAACACTTGAGCTACAGATGATGTAGTGTAGGAGATCTCATGGGTGAGAAGTGTGCCACCTTGGACAACTTGTCCACTGTGACCATAATAGCATCATGATGACGCGAAGACATAAGTAACCCCACTATGAAATCTAGAGATATTGTATCCCACTTCCATCTAGGGATGGAATGAGGCTGTAATAATTTTGTTGGGTGTTGATGCTCTGCCTTCACCCACTGGCACTCAAGACATCGAACCACAAAGTTGGCAATATCTCGTCACAAACCTACCCAATAATACAACTATCGAAGATTAGCATGCATCTTCGTGACACATGGATGAGTTGAATAGGGTGCATGATGGGCTTCTAATAAAACCAAGGAATGAAGATCACCAGAATTTGGAACATAAATATGACCAAGATGTCGCAAAAGTCCATTAGGCTCGAGAGAGAACCCTATAAACCTACCCTCAAGGACTCTCCCAGACTCAATCTCTGCTCACACCTTCTGATACCAAGTATCACTAGTAAGTGACTCCAAAATACAGCTCCGCAAATCCACTCCAAGAGAGAAAACTAAAATCTCATGTCTCCTCCTACTCAAGGCATCCACAACAACATTCTCCTTACCCTAAATTTAGTGAACCTTGAAGTCATACGCACAGAGGAACTCCATCCAACAACACTGCTGAGCATTCAAATTTGGTTGAGTGAAGATATATTGCAAACTGTGATGATCACTATGCAACTCAGACCAATGTCCCAAAAGGAAATGTCTCAAACACACAAGTGCATGGACGACAACCGCTAACTCCAAATCATGGGTAGGGTAATTTAGCTCATGATCCTTGAGCTTACGGGACTCATATGCAATCACTCCTCCCTCCTACATGAGAATTGCCCCCACACCCTCTAATGAAGCATCGGTCCACACTACAAAATCACTTGTAGGATCTGGTACTACCAGGATAGGTGCACTAGTCAGCTGCTCCTTAAGAACCTGAAATGCTGACTTGCACTGATCTGACCACACAAACTTCTTCCCTTTCCACTGAAGAGAAGTGATGGGATGGGCTACCTGAGAGAAATCTCTCACAAATCGGTGATAGTAACTCGCTAATCCCATGAAACTATGAACCTCGATCACATTCGTTAGTGCTGGCCAATCCACAGTAGCCTGAATCTTAGAAGGATCCACTGAGATACCTTCTCTTGAGATGATGTGACCCAAATATCTCACCTCAGTCTGGAAGAACTCACACTTAGCCAAATTGCCAAACAATTGATTATCTCGCAAGCACTGCAACACTTGCCATAAATGGCCTTCATGCTCCTCCATAGTCCTCGAATAAATCAAAATATCATCAAGGAACACGAGAACAAATTGGTCAAGATAGGTGCGAAACACCCCATTCATCAAACTCATGAAAACTGATGGAGCATTGGTCAACCTGAAAAGGACAACCGTGAACTCATAATGCCCATAGCGTGTAGGAAATGTTGTCTGATGAATGTCTGCCTCATGAATGCGAAGTTGATGGCATCCTGACTTTAGATCTATCTTGGAGAACACCTTGGCTCCCCTCATTTGATCAAACAAATCATCTATTTGAGGCAACGGGTATCGATTCTTCACTATCACTTTGTTCAACTTGCGATAATCAATACACAAGTGAAGAGATCCATCCTTCTTCTTCACGAAGATGACAGGTGCACTGCAAGGGGATACACTAGGATGAATGAAACCCTTCTCCAGTAACTCCTCTAACTGCAACTGCAACTCACCCAACTCCTAAGTAGTCATGCTATACGGTGCCCGAGCAATAGGCTCTGCACTAGGAATGAGATTGATACAAAAATCTATGTTGTGCTTAGGTAGCATACCTAGAATATCACTTAGAAAGACATCTACAAAATCCTAAAGAATAGGATGATCATCAAGAGATACCTCCTGAATCCCACCCTCAACAAGATCACTAACTGAATTAGCAAACATTTGATAACCTTTCCGCATGGCACGCTTCAGCTACATAGCTGAAATCACATGGAGAGAAATGGGTCTTTGAACCCCAAATAACTCAACATGCTCTCCAACATTGTCAACACACTGAACTGACTTATGCGGACAATCTATACTGGCTAGGTGGGTCTCCAACCAATCCATGCCTAAAATAATCTCGTAGGACCCCAAAGGCAACACACGGAGATCCACTGTGGTAGTGAAGGTGCCTAAATGCAACACACAACCATGAAAAAGGGAGTCTACAGCCACCTTGGATCCAGTAGCTAACTCAACCTACCAACCAACGTCTTGCCTTGCCACCACGAGTCCACAACACTCCATGAGAGAAGGAGAAATGAAAGAATTTGAATCTCCTGAATCAAACAAGATAGATGTGGTAATCCCACATAACACACTTGAATACTCAACTACTGTGCCCTGATGCTCAACTTGATGGTTATCAACTGCCGCAAAAACTCTATGTGATCTTCCAGCCTCACCTACTGTAGGCTCTGAAGTAGCCTATCTCTGACTACCTCCAGCCATTGATCTCTGAGGACACTGAGCAGCTATATGACCATGCTGCCCACAAGCATAACAACCACCCCTGCCGAAACCTCAGCCTGAAAATGGTGCACGTGACTGCTAGGATCCACCACCCCTAGAACTTTGCTGAGCACTCTGAAAACTCTGTGACAGACCACTCGGCTACCTACTCTGAGAGTGATGATGCGAATGATCTCTAGAAAATGGAGTACCAGGATTCTACCCTCTACTGAGACTAAGCAGGCCTATGCCTCTGTCGCTGACCATGTCTAGCAGGTGCAGTATAAGATCTAGATGGTCCAGCTCCCTGAGACTGTGTACCCTGAGTAACTGATCCTAAAGGAGGGGTACTACAAATCTGAACACCTGCCTGACCACCAAAACCCCTAGTCAAATTCTCCTCTATCAACCTCACCTTCTCCACGGCAACCTCTAAGGTCTTTGGCTCAAACACATGAACACCACCACTAATACAGGAATTCAACCCCTGATGAAATGCTTTACTAACATCAGCTCATCATTAGAAATGCTAGCATATTGCTTCAGCTCAAAGAAGTGGTGCTCATACTGATCTACTGTCATAGTCAACTGACGAAGTTCATGGAACTCATCGACACATCTCTGTCAATAGTAATCTGAAAGAAATCAGGCACGAAACCTCTCTAAGACTAGTCCCCATGACATGGAAGCAATATCTAGGTAAAGCTTCTGCTCCTCTACTCTCCACCATGTAGATACAAAACCTCTGAGATGCAGGATAGCACATCAAGCTCTAGTATTACTACTATAAGGATGCATAGCAAAGCATCAATCAAGATCGATCAACCAAGTCTCTGCCTTGGTACCTATACCAGAACCATCAAAAGTAGGGGGATGAGCCCTAAGAAGATCCCTCATGTGACTTGTAGTAACACTGTCTCCATCCACCCTATCCCTCACAACAACTACTCTCAAATGATCTGGACTATGAGAATATTCACGCTTAGCTCTAGCGTCCTAACCATCCTAACAAGAAGGGTGTGACTCTACCTCATGAGATACCTCCTGACGAGGTCCTAATCAGTCCAAAATCTATTGTAAAATAGCTAAAACATGAGCACCCCCTAGCCCTTCGGCTTGATTCTCAACACGCAGTTCCTCCTGACGCTCACCCTAATTGCTCCAATTGCCCAGATTACCCTGATTACCCTGATTGGCATCATGCCTAGTGCTACGTCAAAGAATAGTGGCTATACCTGTAATTCTACCTCTAGCTCTACCCCTAGGAGGCATCCTAAAGGAACAAAGAACACATCAAAATAGATCATCACAAAGATGACCTAAGCACCATACTAAGGCATGAAGGCATAATAGCATGACTATAAAACAATATAACAAGCTCACGCCACACACGTCAAACACAGCAAAACATAGAAGGCTCAAGTATGCCTGAGCTCCCAGTGTGTGAACATGGGCTCTGATACCAGATGTAACATATGTAACATCCCACTACGTAACCTCAAAGGGTAAGAGCCAAAAGGGGACAAGATAATTTTTTTTTTGGCATAAGTAAATAACATACATAGACTCAGCTGTCAATTCAATAGATTGATACCATTCATTTCAAACACCAAAGTAAATGTTCCTAATCCCATCTGATAAAAAAAACATGAATTCATAAGCATAAAATATAGGCGGATTCGATACCCACACTGGCATCTGTAAAGCAATAAAGGAACATCACATTTCTTCTCATTAAATACAATGATTACAACTTCTCTTCTAAGAGAGTTCAATTACATAGCTGCATATACAATTACAATGATATATTACAAAATATGATACAAGTACATAACATAGTCCTGAGTATGATACAAAGACTAAATAGGTACAATAACTGAATGAAGTGATGGAGAGAGAGATCATCTCAAACTGGTGCTCCAAAACCTGTTCCCCGGTCCCCAATGGTGGTGGCAACGCCTCCCAACCATGTGGACTCCTAAGAGACCACCCCACCGTGCTTAGAGATAGTCACAGGCCCAAACGGATGAACAACAACAAGGGGATACAAGATGGCCAACACACACATCAGACACGGAGCAGACATAGAGAATAGTACTTATAGTCAAAGTCATAATATAGGTGTACTCATCTAAGTCATAAGTCGGGTACTACCCATGACTCCTAAGGTGCTAGATACTAGAGTGTAATCATATGGAGTGTCATCATGTGTCCTTGAAGGGATGGCACACACAGGACCAAGTACCTCTCATATAGACAAGGAGACTCAATCGTGCCTGAATCCACACCCCACAGACGGATGACTCAACACCCTGCAGATGGATAGGCATTGTCATTGCATCCTTAGCCTTTACAAGTGCTCAAGGCCATGCATGAGGTTTAATTATCTTATTAGTGTTTTTACCCCAATGTTTTAGTTTTAGTTATCACTTGTTATTGTAACTCTACTACTTATTCCCCTGGCAGCCACTTACAGGCCCCGGGGCTGTAGAGAGCCACTCCAAATGACCACTCTAATGCCTAGACCTTGTTCATCTCATTTGACTAAATGAGGAATCCGAAAAGAATAAAACACTGGTGTAGAAATTAGAAATAGAGGAATGTGGTCTACAAAAAAAAATCTTCCATAGGCAGTGTAGTGTTATTGAAAACATCCCTATGCCAGTTAGATCAATTGTATAATAACTCTAGTAACCCCAATTTGGTCATGATTAGCAAAGGTATGAACAGATAAAAATAAGAATAAGCATGACAAATGGCATTCCAAGCCTTCTCACAGACTAATATTACATACAGACTGCCATATTTAACATAACAAAATAAAATATTACAAAGACTTACAAAATGGAAACCTTAATTTTCCATCCTACAGTAGTTCCCTCATATCCTTGTGTTGCGTGACTAGTTTTCTTAAAGAGAAATTATGTGATAAAGCTCAATGCACAAACATAGATCGCTGCCTCTACTATATTTTGGTATCATGACATTCTTTAACTCAAAATCACAGTTTTCACAAGGATGGCCGTTTAGTAGAAAATGACTGTGTGACCCAAGAAAAACCACTCCATTTTCTTAAGAAGAGTTGAAATGAAAATCTCATCAAAGAAGTCATCGAATAACAAATGGTTCCATGGGACTTAGATCTATTCAATCTTTGTTATACATCCCAACTCTTGTGTATGGCTGCACTCATTTTTATTCTCTATAAAATTGAAACCCTCTATTTTTATTTCCATAAAATTATCAATCAAAACCAAAACAATTCCCTAGGAACGAGGCGATGTAATATCTTACATTGAAATAATTTCTGCATATATTAAACATGGTATGGGGATTCAATTTTTCTATGCTTAATAGAATTGTAGAAAACATATTTGAGTTTATAAAAAGGTAGTAATGGGTTACAGTTTCTTTTTTTTTTCTTTACCAACAATGATAAATCAGAGATCCTATGATCTTTTTTGAAAACCCATTTATCAATCAGAGAAAAAGAAAGAAATCATTCTGCTTCAAGAAGATGACTCAAGGAAAGAGGGAATGTAAATATCTTGCATCAAAATCATTTTGGCATAAGCTTTTTATTAAAAGGCAGTAATTAGATTTTGGTATTCTGTGCTTAATGCAAATCGTAATAGACATATCTTAGTTTTTTTGAGTTGGAAAAATAATAGAAAGAGGTAAATACCTCTACCCTAATTGTGGTTGAGCACACTCCCTTCAATGCACCTCAAATCTAGCAACTTGATATGCTCCCTAGGTGATTCGTACCCCTATCCTCTTTCTCCATCAAGGATCACATTCATCCATTCACCTATTGCAAAGATCTCTTTCAATTAAAACTAAACATACTGCATATCAGATTTCTACCCCTCTACAAGATATTTTGTTGCATTAATTCTTTACCAACCTTCTCAAAATCCATCCGGAGCATTGTTACAAAATAGATTTATAAAATAATATAATAATAAAATTATAAAATGAAAATATAATTGAGTTACAAAATAAAATAATTATATAATTATAAAATAATAGAATGAAAGAATGATACAATAATATTCATAGAATAATAAAATCATAAAATTATATAATAAAAGAATGATTGAATTATAGAATGATATATGGAAGAAAGAGTAATATAATTGTATAGTAATAGAATGATAAAATACTAGATTTATAGAATAATAGAATCATATAATCATAGAATTTGATAGAATGAAAAGAATATTATAACAACAGAATGATAGAATAATATAATTAGAGAATGATAAATTAAAATAATGATATAATAATAGATTTATATAATAACTACATGATAGAATTGTAGAATAAAAAAATGATAGAATAAAATAAAAATAGATTTATATAATAATATAATGATGTAATTATAGAATAATAGAATGCACGAATGGTAGAATAATAGATTATAGAATAATAGAATGAGAGAATGATAAAATAATAGATTTATAGAATAATAGAATCATATAATTATAGAATGATAGAATGAAACAATGATAGAATAATAGAGTTGTAGAATGATAGAATACAATAATGATAGAACAATATATTTAAAGAATAATAGAATGATAGAATGAAACAATGATAGAATAATATATTTATGAAATAATAGAATTATAGAATGAGAGAATAATAGAATCATAGAATAATAAAATAAGAGAATGGTAGAATGAAAGAATGATATAGAATTAGATTTATATAATAATAGAATGTTAGGATTAAATAATGATACTATAATAGAATGATAGAATGAAAAAATGAAAGATTAATAGAATTGTGGAATATCAAACTTATAGAATAATCTAGAAGTTATTATAAAATGACAGAATAATAGAATAATAAAATGATATAATGAAAGAATTATAGAATTATAGAATGGAAGAGTGATAGAATAATTAAATTGTAGAATAATAGATATATAGAATGATTGAATAAAAGATTTCTAAAATTATAGAATTATAGTATGATAGAATGATAGTATAATAGATTTAATTAATAATAGAATGATAGAATTATAAATGGATAGAATGAAGGAATAATAGAATTGTAGAATGATAGAATGAAACAATGATAGAATAAAGCATTTATATGATAATAAAATATAAAAATTATAGAATCATAGTATAATATATTTATATAAAATAGAATGATAGAAATCTAAAGTGAAAGAATGATATAATAGTAGAATAATAGATTAATAATCAAATTATAGAATGGAAGAATGATAGAATTAATAGAATTGTAGAATGAAAGAATGATAGAATTATAGAATGGTAGAATGAAACAATGATAGAATAAAAGATTTATAGAATAATATAATGGTAGAATAATAGAATAATAGAATGAAACATTGGTAGAAAAATAGTCTTGTAGAATACTAGAATAACAAAATAATATAACAATAGAATGAATGATAGAATAATAGATTTGTAGAATAAAAAAATAGAATTATAGAATGATAAAATGAAAGAATGATAGACTTATAGAATAATAGGTTTATAAAATAATAGAATGATAGAATTAAACAACAATAGTATTATAGAATAATAAAATAATAGAATGATTGAATGAAAGAGTGATAGAACACTATATTTGTATGATAATATAATGATACAACTATGGAATGATAGAATGAAAGAAATATTGAGGGCCAAGATGAAAGTTTCAAGCCCCCAAAAAATGCCAACACAGGATCCAACCCACTAGGGTCAGTTGTGAAACCACTTTCCACCTCATAACGTATCCACCTGTAAAATCTCGTAGAAAACCCACATCCGAGTCAAAAGTTATGGTCTCTGGAAGTTCCTGCATCAAAGAATGATAGAGTAATAGAATGAAAGAATGAAAGAATAATAGTTTTATAGAATGATAGAATAATAGAATACTATAATTTAAGAATAATAGAATAATAAGATTATAGATCTATAGAATGATATAATAATAGATTTAAAGAATAATAGAATTATAGAATAAAAGAATTATATAATGATGAAAAATAGAGTTATAAAATAATATGATATTAAAATTATAAAATGAAAAAAAAATTGAGCTACAAAATAAAATAATTATATAATTATAAAATAATAGAATGAAAGAATGATACAATAATATTCATAGAATAATAGAATCATAAAATTATATAATAAAAGAATGATAGAATTATAGAGTGATATATGGAAGAAAGATAGAATAATATAATTATAGAATAATAGAATGATAGAATGATAAAATACTAGATTTATAGAATAATAGAATCATATAATCATACAATTTGATAGAATGAAAAGAATAATAGAACAACAAAATGATAGAATAATATAATTACAGAATGATAAATTAAAATAATAATATAATAATAAATTTATATAATAACTGCATGATAGAATTGTAGAATAAAAAAATGATAGAATAAAATAAAAATAGATTTATATAATAATATAATGATGTAATTTTAGAATGATAGAATAAAATAGTTGTACAATGATAGAATAAAATAATGATAGAACAATATATTTAAAGATTAATAGAATTGTAGAATATCAAACTTATTGAATAATCTAGAAGTTATTATAAAATGACAGAATAATAGAATAATAAAATGATATAGTAATAGAATTGTAGAATAATAGAATGATAGAATTATAGAATTATAGAATGGAAGAGTGAAAGAATAATTAATTTGTAGAATAATAGATATATAGAATGATTGAATAAAAGATTTATAAAATTATAGAATTATAGTATTATAGAATGATAATATAATAGAATTAATTAATAATAGAATGATAGAATTATAAATGGATAGAATGAAGGAATAATAGAATTGTAGAATGATAGAATGGAACAATGATAGAATAAAGTGTTTATATGATAATAGAATGATAAAATTATAGAATGATAGTATAATAGATTTATATAAAATAGAATGATAGAATTATAAAATGATAGAATGATATAATAGTAAAATAATAGATTAATAATCAAATGATAGAATAATAGAATTGTAGAATGAAAGATTGGTAGAATGAAACAATAATAGAATAAAAGATTTATAGAATAATATAATGGTAGAATAATAGAATAATAGCATAAAACATTGGTAGAAAAATAGTCTTATAGAATACTAGAATAACAAAATAATATAACAATAGAATGAATGATAGAATAATAGATTTTGTAACGCCCTGCCTTGAACACCTTAGAGAAATACACATTTATGCTACATGAAATAGGAACAAATTTTTTTTTTTAAATAATTAAGATAACAAAGTAATGTTAACATAAATATTTACACCATCAAACATTCTACATGTTCTCCAAGTTCCCAAGGCTGCATTACTTAACAATTTACCTAACATAATCTTACATGCATCAGTAACTGATCTAAATCCAACTCACAATTAAATAACTTATTCATATTCATTGCATATCGTCAAATAATACAATCTACATGATTAAATACATAACTGAAATGCTTTCCTTGCTCATAAGTACATCATTACATTGCCATTTTCAAACTACATCAGAATCACATACATTATGATTGATCTGTTACACAAATCTGGTACAAGATTATACACATACATCTTCATCAACTGGTACAAGTACAATTATCTGGAATAAATCTTTTCTGCACATGAACTTGACAAGGGGAAACCAATGGATAAGATAGCTCTTCCACCCGACCATGTGGAACCCTAAGGTCCACCCCCCGAGCTAGGAGTTAACATGAGGTCCCAAACAATAACAGTCAGGTAGACAAGACTAAACATGAACAAAGGATGACCAAACGCCAATACTACACATGGCAATAACAACACAACACAACTTAACTGAACTTCCAGAGGCAACACATAACAAATGGGGAGAGTACAACTAGGGAATGCTAGGCAGCAGTAGGGAGGAGTGTCATCACATGGCTTGTCATGGGTTGTCCTAGTATGCCTTCGTAGGCCCCGGCCCCCATCTAGGGTTATCACTGAGTTATCAAACTCCCACATGGGTTGTCCTAGACGCCACTTTTGGGCTCCAGCCCCCATTGAGAGCCACTCCCCTACCTACATCTAGAAGACCCTACTCAACAAACATAGCAAACATCATCATGACAACGATGATACATGAACCATGCAAGGCATTAACCATCTTGCATAACAATTATTCTGATATGAACATATATATGTAATAATGCAAGGCATTCACCATCTTGCATATCAACTTAATTACAAGGACATACTCTTAATATATTTTCCAAGGCTTCCAATGACGTAACTCATAAGAAAAATACTTCTTCACGAATACCGATGTCTCCCCATTGTCTAATCCAACACAACATCTGAAACAAATAAATAAATCACAACATTCATGAAGAGTCTTTCTACTCATCACGATGCATTAAGAATATTTACATTCTTCCACTACACCATAACCAAATTCTTTAAAACAAAAGGCAACATAGCTTCATTAACTCAAGACACTTATCAACATGTTACATGACGTCAGACTACCTTGGCCTCTGGAATAAACCCTTGACAACTTAGACTGTTTCATAAACATTCCACTCACATTATACAATTCCAAATCACAATATACTAACCAACTCAAAAATTGCAAAATAGAATAGGTCCATTATTTAACTCCAATATGAAAATGTACTTTAATTTAAGTCTCTTTTCTATATCTAGTTCCAATTTATGTAACCTACTTAATTTTACATGAACACATATAATTAAAACATAACTAAGTAAATAAACTCATTTACCCATTATTTTATTAACTTTCAACTATGGATAACCCACTAGTTTTAACTAAATAATTACAATAATTTATTCGTAAAAGAAACACTTAATATAATAATGCTATTCAATTTCGGTTTACCATTACGACACTTCCATACCAATTTGGTGTTTATCATTTCCATTCAAACTTGTCCAGTTAACTTGACTCTTTCAAGAAATGAGATGAATAAGAACGCTAAATTAATACCATATAACTAAACGACAATTATAACAAGGAGAAAACATCAACGACGAACATTATTGTTTTATTCCGCCTTCATACGGTCATTTGATGTCTTCGTTGTAACAAAGTCTCAGAAAAGATTTTACTAAGAGTAATTAATTCTGCCAAAAGATTGGAATGATCATTTCATAAACGATCATCACTTGATCATTGTAGTTATTACTTTTTGTTCCTGTGGCATTCTGATTCCTACGCAGATGCTTCTACTACAATCGTTTTGGCTGTTGTTATCTACTGAGCAGCAATCATATGTTGCAGAGGAGGTATAAAATTGTTATCGACTATTTTACCACTGAAATGGATGATATTTTCTTAAATTAGTGACTTCTGGTAGCGTCCCTCAAACTTACAAATTTGATATAATCGACAGCAGCAAACATTAAATAGTTTTTCTCTCCATTGATGTCTTAGAAATATCAATAATTCTTAGGAAAAGCTAAACTGGTTTTGCTGAATAAACTATTTTGGTTTCTATTGGCTTTCTTTCTATACCCAACGCCTAAAGATTCTCCCTACAGTTGAGCCGACTTCCAAATATGAAAGGTAAGAATACAAATTTAAACTATAGTAGGAGTGCCTCCATTTCTGGTCTTATGACTGACAGAAGTTTATACATATAGTCATGTCTGAAATCTATTATATAACTCAAAACTCAAGTTAAAACCAATATCTGAAACTTCTAAAAAACTAAAATGAATTGATGAATGGAAACTAATGCCTGAAGTTGTAATATTATTCAAAATAGATGAGATAAAATTGATAATACATAGGATAGAAGAAAAATTTCTTAAGAAGGTATGGGTGCCAACTCAGCAATAAAAGGTTTCTGAGAGCAGTATGTGCACTGCGCTTGTACAAGAGATTCAGCCTTTCAAGCTGCCAAAAAAATATAAACTCTGCTAGGCAAAAGTTAACATTTCTCCTTATAGAGGACACAAGTCTATATTGTAGACTTTGCATGCAGAAGCCTATTTATTACATATCTATCTAAACAGCCCAGATAAATTCAATCTAGACCATTGTCACAAAGAAAATAGAGACATTCAGGTTTGTAAGGGAGGCCAATTAACAAAAAATAGGTTTATGTGCCATGGGAGGAGGAATTGCACTGGGAGATAGCAATATAGAATATTTATAAATGATAGAAAAAATGGTTTTTCTTCAATTTTAAATCATTCTAGAGTGCCATGGCAGAAGTGTCAGTATACTTAACCGAAGACATAGGAAAAATTTGGTCAAGTCTCCTAATGCCTGGTGATGTCCTTTCAAAACACTCCAACCAGGTATAAGGGCGATGAGTTTTTTTCATTGTAAGGTATCAATTTTTGGTCATTTTCGCATACCATTGGACTTCAGCTACTTGGGACGCAAACCTCAAGTCTTATTATAGCCAGGTTGGATGCCAAACCCAACTCCTAGTATTGAGCAGATTCTATACATGGGTCTGCACTGGGCTTCATTTGGTATCATTGTTTCTTTTCAGGATTTGCCAGTCATATAGAGGAATCACATACAAAAATCATGATATTAAAGGTGTCTGTGACACGGCTAACTAACACCACATGAGGAGGCCATCACTCAGGAGAATCGTAATCCATAGTGCCTCAAGCACTTAGAGGAGTCTCTGGCTATCCAACATGTATCGCACCACTATTAACACCAAACCAAGTACTCAGATCCAAACTAGCGCTGAGGGGAAAGCGTTGAAAATTGTCTTCATCCAGCAGAGTTGATCTCCAGACAGGATAAGGGTACTCGAGTCCAAGATAACAAGTGTTATAACTTTTACTGTGTAAGGATTGCTCCCTGTAGCTTCCTTGGAAGTAGCCATAATATTGAATTTTATCATTAATATATGCTATATTCTTTGATGCCGCCAAACTGAGAGAACTGCTTCTATTTTTTGAATA
Source organism: Cunninghamia lanceolata (assembly GCA_027924645.1). NCBI lineage: Eukaryota > Viridiplantae > Streptophyta > Pinopsida > Cupressales > Cupressaceae > Cunninghamia > Cunninghamia lanceolata. The sequence continues at coordinate 9,042,122 of BSBN01000837.1, read as the reverse complement.
CTGTATTGTACCAATCATAGTGATGTCTGCACTGAATACATCAATTTTGTTATGAAATAAAGATATCTCTGAGTACTGCATTTATTAACCATATTTAGTAGCCCAGGGACATTACAGCTAGTGCTACAAGGTGATGAAAAATCAATGTACACAAAGGAGTAAATCAAATGCAGACAGATCAATTGTGGCACCACAGTTTCCTTCAAAATTAGACCTTCTATTATTAATTTTCATTAGAACTTCTCCAATTTTGCAAGTCTTGCATCTTCAAAGTGAGAAGATGTGGAGTCAACCCCCAAGGTATAAATTTACTTGGCCCAGATGCTACTATGGGCAGAGCAATACATAATGAAGTATCATCCTGCCTTAACCACATCCAACGTGCAAAATAGGCATTCTCTTCTCCCAGCCTTCCTTAGTTGATGCCCATAAACCAGTTTGATATCTGAGTTTATGTGAACTAGTCCTCAGTTAGGTTATGAGCATTTTGCCCTCCATTCAGTTACTACCTCTATGTGAGCCTTTTCTCAGTGTTCATATGTGATATTAAATTTACTAAGGTAATGTTGTCAATTACTTACAAGTTTCAACATGGCAGTGTTGTTTCTTTCGAAGTTTCTTTGTCCCTATTGTTAACCTAGATTTTATGCTTACAAATTGTTTGAAATGTAATGGTTATGGAATAAGTATAAAATGGATTATCAGAGAGACTCTAGAACTTTCAAGCAATGCGAATTGGAGGAGTAAAACTAGATTCCCGTCATTCATTCTAAAGAAAACAAGGATAGAATAAAGAAAAACATTAGAACCTGTACCCGTAGCTTAGATTCAATGCAGAAATCAATTCTTCAGTCGCAAAACTCGATCCTGCAATTTTCCTCCTCAATCCTTCTTCTTCCTGCCAAAATCCCCCCCCTTGCCTCTACAACCTTCCCTTTTATAAAACAGTCCCTTTCCTCTTCCAAGGAACTCGGCACGTGTTCCCGTGCATCTCCCCTCTAAAAATATATTTTTATTTAATTTAATGATCCCAAGAGATTACTCTTTTTTTTAAATATTAACACACACTTCTGACGACATTTAATTTCTTTATAGCTGACCAACCATAATGTTATTAATAAAGTTATAACGTTACAACAATCTATAATTGTACAACTATATTTTAATTTATTTTATTAATTAAGTTGTAAATCACAAATTACAACATAACTTACAACTATTTAATTTATTTAAATATTTATGGTAAATAATACAAAATTTCTTACAAACTTTATTTAACAACTATACTTCTAATAAAATAATAATTTATTTACAACAATAATTAGCAACTATTGACATTATGCTCAATATTATCTTTTATAAATATATTTAATTATCAACATTATACTTTCCGTAATATGATTCTATTTAATGCACAACGATACCTTACACACTTAGACACCTTCTGACCTAGTTAGACTCCAAGGTGCAATATTACCTGTCTGCAAGTCATGATCGAAAGACAGATAATGACCAAAAGGATAAACTGACAACCAGACAACACTTACATGGGACCTCACGTTAACTCCAAACAACTAATCCATTGGCGAAGGCATGCTTAGACCTGGTACATCAGGTGGAGTCGGTGCCTAGTACCTGCATTCCTGCAACAACGCACGGTTAAACATTCAAGATATATATCCACATGCAGTCCTATAGTGAATGGAAATCGCAGTGGGGTAGGGTACTCGAGAGCGAGTAATACGACACTGTTCCATTCACGTTTATGAATAAACAATTAACTATGTTGAACAAGGTATCTGATTACTAGTCATCAACATAAAATGATCAACTATCTCACAATCCCATATAGTGAATATCATCAAAACATCTGTAACATCTAATTTTATCAAATTCTAAAGCATAAAATAATAGAATCCAACATCAACAATTGTTACTATACTGATTGGGTCCATAATAGAGTAACAAGATAACAAGAGATCCATCATCTACGGTCTAAGATATTGTCATAAAGTCTAATACTACTAAGCAAACATCAATCTGATAGATGACAAGTTGAGGGGCACTACAGATTTGGAGAATAAAAAAAAGAATTATAGAATGATAGACTTATAGAATAATAGGTTTATAAAATAATAGAATGATAGAATTAAACAAGAATAGAATTATAGAAGAATAAAATAATTGAATGATTGAATGAAAGAGTGATAGAATACTATATTTGTATGATAATATAATGATACAACTATGGAATGATAGAATGAAAGAAATATATGATAACAAAATTGTAGAATAATATAATAATAAAATAACAAAATAATAGAATGAAAGAATTATTGAATGGTAGAGTCAAGTAATGATTCTAATAGAATTGTAGAATGATAGTTATAGAATTATAGACTGATAGAATGAAATAATGATAGAATCATAGATATATTAAATAATATAATGAAAGAATGATAGAATAATAGAATGATAGAATAATAGAATAATAGAGTAAAAGCAATTTAGAATAATAAAGTGATAGAATTACAAAATGATAGAAAAACACTAAATTACTATTTTGAGGGCAAAGATGAAAGTTTTAAGCCAAAAAAAAGTGCCAACACGAGGTCCAACACACTAGGGTCAGTTGCGAAACCACTTTGAACCTCATAATGCATCCACCCATAAAATCTCATAGAAAACCCACATCTGAGTCAAAAGTTATGATCTCCGGAAGTTTCTGCATCAAAGAATGATAGAATAATAGAATGAAAGAATGATAGAATACTAGAATACTATAATTTTAGAATAATAGAATTATAAGATTATAGAACTATAGAATAATATAATGATAGATTTAAAGAATAATAGAATTATAGAATAAAAGAATTATATAATGATAAAAAATAGATTTATAAATAATATAATAATAAAATTATAAAATGAAGAAATAATTGAGTTACAAAAGAAAATAATTATATAATTATAAAATAATAGTATGAAATAATGATACAATAATATTGATAGAATAATAGAATCATAAAATTATATAATAAAAGAATGATAGAATTATAGAATGATATATGGAAGAAAGATAGAATAATATAATTGTAGAATAATAGAATGATATAATGATAAAATACTAGATTTATAGAATAATAGAATCATATAATCATATAATCACAAAATTGGATAGAATGAAAAGAATATTAGAACGACATAATGATACATTAATATAATTAGAGAATGGTAAATGAAAATAATGATATAATAATAGACTTATATAATAACTGCATGATAGGATTGTAGAATAAAAAAATGATACAATAAAATAAAGATAGATTTATATAATAATATAATGATGTAATTATAGAATGATAGAATGCATGAATGGTAGAATAATAGAATGAGAGAATGAAATAATGATAAAATAATAGATTTATAGAATAATATAATCATATAATTATAGAATGATAGAATGAAATAATGATAGAATAATAGAGTTGTAGAATGACGGAATAAAATAATGATAGAACAATACATTTAAAGAATAATAGAATGATAGAATGAAACAATGATGGAATAATATATTTATGAAATAATAGAATCATAGAATAATAAAATAAGAGAATGGTAGAATGAAAGAATGATATAACATTAGATTTATATAATAATAGAATGTTACGATTAAATAATGATACTATAATAGAATGATAGAATGAAAAAATGAAAGATTAATAGAATTGTAGAATATCAAACTTATAGAATAATCTAGAAGTTATTATAAAATGACAGAATAATAGAATAATAAAATGATATAATGAAAGACTGATATAGTAATAGAATTGTAGAATAATAGAATGATAGAATAATTAAATTGTAGAATAATAGATATATAGAATGATTGAATAAAGGATTTATAAAATTATAGAATTATAGTATTATAGAATGATAGTATAATTGATTTAATTAATAATAGAATGATAGAATTATAAATGGATGCAATGAAGGAATAATAGAATGGAACAATGATAGAATAGAGCATTTATATGATAATAGAATGATAAAATTATAGAATGATAGTATAAGAGATTTATATAAAATAGACTGATAGAATTATAAAATGAAAGAATGATATAATAGTAGAATAATAGATTAATAATGTAGTGCCCCTCCGTTTTCACTTTGGTTGTGTCAGGTATGTTTGACATTTGATTATTTGGTTTGGATTGTTCATTTGATGCTATTGGTTAATCATGGCATTAACATAATATTAGTAGTCATTAAAACATTTTTGATAATTAAATAAATAGAAATGACTTTATGCAAATTTAGTGCTAAAAATTTAAAAGGGTAAACCCAAATTTATAAATTATTATTTTACGCCCCTATATTATTTATAGCACTATAATTTATTAGCTATATTAATTTGTTACATTTTGTAGAGGTTATTTTATACTATTGGTGAGTGAAAACTTATTTTATATAAGGAAACCTAATAAAATATAATGTTATTAAATATTACTTTCGGATACCTAATTATAATTGCTTGAGGACAAGCAATCTTGAGTGGGGAGGGTTGTAACGCCTCGCAATGAACACCTTAGAAAACAACACATCTATGTTATGCAATGCAGAATATTTTTTTTTTTTAATGAAGAAGATAACAAATTAATGTTTAACAAATCAATACACATCATTAAACTAACAACTTGTCCTCTAAGGTTCCATGGTTGCATTACTTGACAAATCAATTAACATAATTTAACATACATTATTAACTAATCATCAGTAGATCATTCTGAACCTATTGCATCAATAAACATTTACATCTCCATATCACAACATTAGATAAGTAATTAGCAGGATCTAGTTCATAGTTACAATTTCTCCTCACATATGAGTACAGCATTACATTGTTACATTATCACCTTCTGAATACATACATTATAAATCAACTGATACATAGGCAAGTACATGAATATAATATCTATCTCCTCAACTGGTACAAGATCTGATAGCTGATACACAAGATACATCCTCCTCGCACATGAACAATAGCAAGGGAAAAACCAATGGATAAAAGCTCTTCCACCCGACCATGTGGAACCCTGAGGTCCACCCCCCGAGCTAGGAGATAGCATAAGGTCCCACTACAACAGACAGTCAGGTAGACAGAGGACTATAAGAACAAAGACAACACATGACTTCCAACTGCACAAGTCAATATCACAAACAACTCAACATCACTTCCAGAGGCAAACACTTAACAAATGGGGAGAGTACAACTAGGGAATGCTAGGTTGCAGTAGGGAGAGTGTCATTGCATGGTCCTAACATGGGTTACCCTGACAGTCTCTAGCTAGACGCCGGCCCCCATCCATGGGTTACCCTGACAGTCTCTCGCTAGGCACTGGCCCCAATCTATGGTTACCCTAACAGTCTCTCACTAGATGCCGGCCCCATAGGGTGACACATGCGGAATCAACATTCCTTTCATGAGGACAAGGAAGTTGATTTTGCCAACCACAGCCTTCTCATCTCATCCTTAGCCTGAACGAGCACTATAGGCATGAGTGAGCCATCCAATTATCTTGATTAGTGTGAAAACTACCCAACCCTCTAAATTTATTATTAAGTTATCACTGGATTAACAACTTCCAATGGGTTACCCTGGCAGCCACTTTGGGCGCCGGCCCCGCATTGAAAGCCACTCCCCTACCTGCACCTAGAAACCCTATCCATCACACATAACAACTATCATCATAACAGTAAATATACATAAGAATGCAAGGCATCAACCATCTTGCAACCAATCTCAACATAATAAATCACCAGAGCAAGGCATGGGTCCTCTTGCTCCAACATCTCCACCATTAACAAACCCTTAGAAACCAACATTTACATTTAATAAATAAATAAAACATATAATATTTAGGACATACAATATTTGCATTTAACCAATAAAGAAAAACATATAAAATTTACATTTAATCAATAAAGAAAAACATATCATTTATACTTAATCAATAAAGAAAAACATGATACCTCAATCGCAATATCCCACTAATGGTAGAATCCTTGAATGAAAATCATCAAATGAGCAAGTCACCCCCACTCCAAGAAGAGTTTTTAAAGAGAAGGAAGGAGTAACTTCCTACCCAAAACTAACTCAACCACCCAACTAACTCAACCACCCAACTAATTCAACCAACCAACTACCTTCCCATTTTCGTCACTTTTGTAAGTGGGGCTTAAAGGAGGCTCTAAAAACCTTTTAAAATATTATAAATGACAAAAATATATTTCTAACCTATGTACCTTAGACATAAGACAATTTCTCAAACATAAAATACAACCTAGACCTCTTAAAAACACTTAAAAATTACTTTAAAAATTACAAGATTAAAACCCACACAAGAACATAATCATTTTATCACACAAAATTAAAATAACATTTCTTAACATCATGGCCAATAGACATTAGGGCTCCATGCCTAGGTCTGACATCACATAGAAAGACATAAAGTGGCTAAATGAGCCCCATCATCCATTGACATAATAGTTCCACCTATACACTCAACACATAATCATAACCAAATCAAATCTATCTCTTAATCTAAACAGAACCCTACACTTAATATATAGGTACATAAAATCATAAGTGTCAGAAGTACCATCATAACAAATAAATCTAACAGAATCGGTCACATGATATCCATTCTAATATATAACAATTGTAGTAAGATTGACATCTTAATCATTAGAATGCAAAACAATATCAAAGCCTGCATTATCAGTGCTGCAATAGAGATTATCAATAAAACATATTAACTATCATATGAAACCACACATGGATGAAGCATCTACCTATATTGTACAACATCAATTGTTTACCTTACCTTGAATATTCCTGTTATTTTACCTTCACCTTCATGTGCCTTGACCAGTTCACCTATACATCTAAGGAGAGAATGGAGGGGCACTACAAGGGTTGTCATATCCCTATAATGATTTATAATTGAATTGTTTATTTAAATAATAAGTTAGCCTTATATAAACTAAATATATAATATATTTAATTAAAATATATTATTAATATGTATTATTTAATAAATAATATTATTAATTTAATATAATTTAAATATTATTAAATATATGAAATATATATATTTATATTTTAATTAACTAGATATATTATAAATATAAATATTTTAATATAATATTTATGTGAGTAATTAATAAGATATATTATTATATATAAAAATAAATATTATGAAGAGTCTTATCTATTAAAGTTAGAAAGTAAAGTAATTTAGAAAGTAAAGTAATTTGGAATAAGACAAAGTAATATGGTTAAACAAAAGCTTAAAATCAAAATAAATCATATAAAAATAAAAGTCTAATAAGACAAACATTATCCCACCATATTATATGCTTGGAAATAAAATAAAATAAAAGAGCTCCCATACTTAATAACAAAAGTATTTATTTATACTATATATATTATATAAATAATGTACTTTAAAAAGACTAAGGGGAGGTCGAAGGAAGATATTTATAAGTGTAGCACATTAATAAATAATATATTATAAATATATCTAATAATATAAATACAAATATTATTATTATTATTATCTTATATTGTAATATAAATATAAATAATATATCATTTATTATAATGATATAATATAAATACAGATAAGGTAAATAAATAATAATAAACATCTTTTAACCTATCCTCTTAGGATAAGGGAGTTACGTATGGTTAGAACTAGTTTTACCACAAAAGGGAATTAATATAAAGTAATAAAAATAATAAGAGACATACCTCTTCGAACATATCCCTTGAAAGGGAAATAAATAAAGGTTGTGAGATAGAAGGAAAGGATCATCGAAAGAATGAAGTAATAAAAAGAAATAAATAAATAGCTGTGAATTCAATAAAGGTAATAAAGAAGGAACATCATTTGAATTCATCAAAGACACAGCAAGAAAATATCACAAGGAAGACACGAGGGCAGCCAAGGAAATGGATCATGGGGAGAAAATATAAAAAGAGTATGGGATAAATACATATATTTAGATCTGCATTCTATAACAACAATGCAATAAAGACTATATTCCTACAACATAGGTAAGGAATCCCAGGTAAAGCAGGTAAGTAAGTATTTATATTTACTTATTCAATTTATGATTTGTAAGAATTTATAATTACTTATTCAATTTATGACTTGTAAAATATAAATGATAAGATTATTAAGTAGGAACTAATTATATGTGTTTATGTATGAAAATAAAATTAAATGATGAAATATATGTGTACATGTATGATTTTAATAATAGGCATTATGACATGATATGTCATGATAGAGTCATATGAACTTTGGAAATGATTAGAAGCTTATTGATTAAGTAAATAGAATACATGATGAATAATAATGCAAATTATCATAGCCTAAGATAATAAGGTATGGATTAAATGACGTATGAGAGATAACAAGTATGTATATGTATAGATGAAGATTAATTAAGGCCTTAGGGTAAAACCTAGGGAGAAGGCTCTAGGATAAAACCTAAAGATTAATGAAGGCTTTAGGGTAAAACCTAAAGATTAATAAAGGTATGAATTCCTAAGGGTAGATACGAGACTTCCTAATTAACCCCTAACACTAAGAAGGTGGGGGAGATAGTTATGGTAGGTATTTATCATTCCATGGGAATGGGCCTTGATTGACGAATCAAGGATATTATGGGCTTTATTGATGAATCAAGGGTATTACTATGGACCTTCGATTTAAGTACCGAAGGAATCGGCCTTAGTTGACGAACTAAGGAATTATAGGCCTTAGTTGACAAACTAAGGAATTATGGGCATTGGTTGAAAAAGCTAAGGAATAATATTAATGGACCCATAGGATTGAGATGACATCACCTACCTAACGAATCTTCTCTCACAAGGTGGAAGGTGAGGTTAATAAGAGGCCTAAGGATTATCTCACCCGAGGAGAATCATGATGTATGGAAAAATGAATTTATGAAATGGCAAATAGTATATGGTTATGTTTATGATTATCATCAAGATTAAAAGGAAATGAAAAATGGAATACTAATGTTCTCTTTTGGTAAGTTGAAATTGTTTGCAAGGGTGCAAAAATTTTGGCTTGCTAGAAGGGGACATTACAAATAATCAAATGATAGAATGGAAGAATGATAGAATAATAGAATTGTAGAATGAAAGAATGATAGAATTATAGAATGGTAGAATGAAACAATGATAGAATAAAAGATTTATAGAATAATATAATGGTAGAATAATAGAATAATAGAATGAAACATTGGTAGAAAAATAGTCTTGTAGAATATTAGAATAACAAAATAATATAACAATAGAATGAATGATAGAATAATATATTTGTAGAATAAAAAAATAGAATTATAGAATGATAAAATGAAAGAATGATAGACTTATAGAATAACAGGTTTATAAAATAATAGAATGATTGAATGAAAGAGTGATAGAATACTATATTTGTATGATAATATAATGATACAACTATGGAATGATAAAATGAAAGAAATATAGGATAACAAAATTGTAGAATAATATAATAATAAAATAACAAAATAATTGAATGAAAGAATTATTGAATGGTAGAGTTAAATAATGATTCTAATAGAATTGTAGAATGATAGTTATAGAATTATAGACTAATACAATGAAATAATGATAGAATAATAGATATATCAAATAATATAATGAAAGAATGATAGAATAATAGAATGATAGAATAATAGAGTATAAGCAATTTAGAATAATAAACTGATAGAATTACAAAATGACAGAAAAACACTAAATCGCTATTTTGAAGGGCAAGATGAAAGTTTCAAGCTCCAAAAAAGTACCAAGATGGGGTCCAACCCACTAGGGTGGGTTGCGAAACCACTTTCCACCTCATAACGTATCCACCTCTAATAGTATGATAGAATGATAGAATAATAGTTTTATAGAATGATAGAATAATAGAATAATAAGATTATAGAACTATAGAATGATATAATAATAGATTTAAAGAATAATAGAATTATAGAATAAAAGAATTATATAATGATAAAAAATAGATTTCTAAAATAATATAATAAAAGAATGATAGAATTATAGAATGATATATGGAAGAAAGATAGAATAATATAATTGTAGAATAATAGAATGATAGAATGATAAAATACTAGATTTATAGAATAATAGAATCATATAATCATAGAATTTGATAGAATGAAAAGAATATTAAAGCAACAGAATGATAGAATAATATAATTATAGAATGATAATTTAAAATAATGATATAATAATAGATTTATATAACAATTGCATGATAGAATTGTAGAATAAAAAAATGATAGAATTGTAGAATATCAAACTTATAGAATAATCTAGAAGTTATTATAAAATGACATAATAATAGAATAATAAAATGATATAATGAAAGAATGATATAGTAATAGAATTGTAGAATAATAGAATGATAGAATTATAAAATGGAAGAGTGATAGAATAATTAAATTATAGAATAATAGATATATATAATGATTGAATAAAATATTTATAAAATTATAGAATTATATTATTATAGAATGATAGTATAATAGATTTAATTAATAATAGAATGATAGAATTATAAATTGATAGAATGAAGGAATAATAGAATTGTAGAATGATAGAATCGAACAATTATAGAATAAAGCATTTATATGATAATAGAATGATAGTATAATAGATTTATATAAAATAGAATGATAGAATTATAAAATGAAAGAATGATATAATAATAGAATAATAGATTAATAATCAAATGATAGAATGGAAGAATGATAGAATAATAGAATTGTAGAATGAAAGAATGACAGAATTATAAAATGGTAGAATGAAACAATGATAGAATAAAAGATTTATAGAATAATATAATGGTAGAATAATAGAAAAATAGAATGAAACATTGGTAGAAAAATAGTCTTGTAGAATACTAGAATAACAAAATAATATAACAATAGAATGAATGATAGAATAATAGATTTGTAGAATAAAAAAATAGAATGATAGAATGATAAGATGAAATAATGATAGACTTATAGAATAATAGGTTTATAAAATAATAGAATGATAGAATTAAACAACAAAAGAATTATAGAATAATAAAATAATAGAATGATTGAATGAAAGAGTGATAGAATACTATATTTATATGATAATATAATGATACAACTATGGAATGATAGAATAAAGGAAATATAGGATAACATAACTGTAGAATAATATAATAATAAAATAACAAAATAATAGAATGAAAGAATTATTGAATGGTAGAGTGAAATAATGATTCTAATACAATTGTAGAATGATAGTTATAGAATTATAGACTAATAGGATGAAATAATGATAGAATAATAGATATATCAAATAATATAATGAAAGCATGATAGAATAATAGAATAATAGAGTAAAAGCAATTTAGAATAATAAAGTGATAGAATTACAAAATGATAGAAAAACACTAAATTGCTATTTTGAGGGCTAAGATGAAAGTTTCAAGCCCCAAAAATGTGCAAAAATAGGGTCCAACCGACTATGGTCAGTTTGGAAACCACTTTCCACCTCATAATGCATCCACCTGTAAAATCTTGTAGAAAACCCACATCCGAGTCAAAAGTTATAATCTCCGGAAGTTCCTGCATCAAAGAATGATAGAATAATAGAATGAAAAAATGATAGAATAATAGTTGTATAGAATGATAGAATAATAGAATAATAAGATTATAGAACTATAGAATGATATAATAATAGATGTAAAGAACAATAGAAATATAGAATAAAAGAATTATATAATCATAAAAAATAGATTTATAAAATAATATAATAATAAAATTGTAAAATGAAAAAATAATTGAGTTACAAATTAAAATAATTATATAATTGTAAAATAATAGAATGAAAGAATGATACAATAATATTCATAGAATAATAGAATCATGAAATTATATAATAAAAGAATGATAGAATTATAGAATGATATATGGAAGAAAGATAGAATAATATAATTGTAGAATAATAGAATGATAGAATGATAAAATACTAGATTTATAGAATAATAGAATCATATAATCATAGAATTTGATAGAATGAAAATAGTATTAGAACAACATAATGATAGAATAATATAATTAGAGAATGAGAAATTAAAATAATAATATAATAACAGATTTATATAATAACTGCATGATAGAATTGTAGAATAAAAAAATGATAGAATAAAATAAAAATAGATTTATATAATAATGTAATTATAGAATGATAGAATGCGTGAATGGTAGAATAATAGATTATAGAATAATAGAATGAGAGAATGAAAGAATGATAAAATAATAGATTTCTAGAATAATATAATCATATAATTATAGAATAATAGAATCATATAATTATACAATGTTAGAATGAAAGAATGATAGAAGAATAGAGTTGTAGAATGACAGAATAAAATAATGATAGAACAATATATTTAAAGAATAATAGAATGATAGAATCAAACAATGATAGAATAATATACTTATGAAATAATAGATTAAGAGAATGGTAGAATGCAAGAATGATATAACATTAGATTTATATAATAATAGAATGTTAGGATTAAATAATGATACTATAATAGAATGATAGAATGAAAAAATGAAAGATTAATAGAATTGTAGAATATCAAACTTATAGAATAATCTAGAAGTTATTATAAAATGACAAAATAATAGAATAATAAAATGATATAATGAAAGAATGATATAGTAATAGAATTGTAGAATAATAGAATGATAGAATTATAGAATTATAGAATGGAAGAGTGATAGAATAATTAAATTGTAGAATAATAGATATATAGAATGATTGAATAAAAGATTTAAAAAATTATAGAAGTATAGTATTATATGATTAGAGTATAATAGATTTAATTAATAATAGAATGATAGAATTACAAATGGATAGAATGAAGGAATAATAGAATTGTAGAATGATAGAACAAAACAATGATAAAATAAAGCATTTATATGATAATAGAATGATAAAATTATAGAATGATAGTATAATAGATGTAGTGCCCCTCATCTTGTCGTCCATCGGATTGATGTTTGTTTAGACTTTATGATAGTGTCTTAGATCGTAGATGATGGATTATGTCACTTTATGCTTTACAATTTGATAAATGAACTGATGTTTTAGATGCCTTGATGTTATTCATTATATGGGATTGGAAGTTAGTTGATCATTTTATGTTGTAAACTAGTAATCTGATATCTTGTTCAATATAGTTGATTGTTATTTATAAACGTGAATGGAACAGTGTCGTATTACTCATTCTCGAGTACCCTACCCCACTGCGATTTCCATTCACGATAGGACTGCATGTGATGTATATGTATATCTTGTTATGGTTAACTGTGCGTTGCTGCAGGATGCAGGTACTAGGCATCGACTCCACCTGATTACAGGTCTGAGCGTGCCTTCGCCAATGGATTAGTTGGTTGGAATTAACGTGAGGTCCCTAGTCAGTGTTCCTTTGTCGTCAGTTTACCCTTGTGGTTATTGGTTGTCGTTCGCTCATGTCTTGCTGTCAGGTAATACTGTATCTTAGAGTCAAATCAAGTTCGAAGGTGTCTAAGTATGTGTGGTAATGTTGTGCTTTAATTAGAATTATTCTACGTAAGAGTATAAATGTTGTTAAATGTGCATAATGTCGTTAGTTGTCGATTTTAGCTATAAATAAATTATTGTTTTAATAGAAGTGTTGTTGATAAATAAAGTTGTAAGAAGTTTGTATTATTCGATATAATATTAATTATAATAAATATTTAAATAAATAAATAGTGGTAATCATGTTGTAAATTGTGATTCACAACTTGATTAATAAAATAAATTAAAGGATAGTACAACATTATATGATAGTCGAAATAGTACTATTCTATTTATAACAATATTTTGGGGTCGGCTATAAAGAAATATAATAATAAAATAAAATATCTAATAATTGGGATCTTTAAATTAAATAAAAATACATATTCTTTAAAGGAGTTATGCACGGGATCGCGTGCCAAGCCCTTGGAGAGGAGAGAGGCTGTGTTATAAAAGAGCTGTAGGTGCATCAAGGACAGACACACAGGTGAAAGGGAAGAAGCAGCTTGGAACTGCAACGATTGGAGCAGATTCGTCGAGTTGATTGCGAAACCAGGTTCCTTGGAATACTTGCCTTCTTTCGCTGTTTATTTTCTCTGAATCTAAGCATGTTGATTGTTTGCATCTTTGTCTGATTTTTGAAATGGTTTTGGTTCAATGGTTTCTGCTGAAACTTTCTGTCATTTCTGCAAATGTGTATTCTCTGTAGACGGGTTTAGATGAAAACCTTGGGTCTGTAATAAACGGAATTGTCTTACCATCCTCCCACCGTCCTCCAACAGATTAGAACTATTTTTTCCAGGCTACATTTAAGGGAGATCGTCCGTATGGGGGTTCCAATTCATAGATGCCATGATGTGTTTTCTGTAGCTCACCTTCTGTCTCAGACATTAGACGACCACGGTTTCTTCTCCACACTGAAATCTCCTAACACCTTGGGGCAAGCGATTTGTTTGTGTGAAAACAATTATGTTCCTTGCTTCCTTACAGTCTTTGAACCCTAGTTTAGAAAGAGAACATTGACAGGCAGTGGATCGGGCATATACAGATGGTATCGCTTCCATCATAGTTTAAAAAAAATAGGTAGTAGCAGTGAGTCGACCATTCTAACAATTGTGGTCCCTTTTCCCTGAGATCCTCTCTGTGCGTCCACTGATCATTGATCAGCACCTCTGATATAGCGAACTAATCATAGATCACCTTGGCAACAGCTAGTCGCACATCTATCAGGTCAGCGAACATATTCAGCCGTTATAATTGAAAGCTCTGTGTATATATTGCGTTTTGTTGTGGTTAGTTTTACTTCTGTTATGGACAGATAATAATAGGTAATTCACTGCCTTGTTACCACTCATTTTGGAATGAAAGTCTGAAACCTCTTCTTTCGCCATTTACTAGATATCATACTATGGACCATTGACAAACTATGCCATAGCTGGAGTCATTGAAACCCTTACATTTTGAATTATTGAAGGTTCTTCTGTAGGATATCACTCGCTTGAATGAAAGACCGAATCCCTTTTATCTGCCATATTCTGAGTATTGTGCTATGTTTCATTGTCTAACTTACCCCATAGCTGGAGATATCGAGCCCCTTGTTATTATCGATTATTGAAGATTCTGCTTATTGGGGTAGACATCAACATCACAATAACCGAATCTGAATACGGATGACTGAAATCCACGATTATGCTGTGGTTTGCCAGAATTGTAGTATCACCTTATACTCCATCGAATTTCTGCACACCAGAAATACATCTTAGCCTCAGAAAAAAATGTCTAACCTCTGTAGCCTTGTGATCTCGCCTTTCCATGTATATTGTTTTGTTGTGTTTGGTGTTACTTCTTTGGTGGCCCGGTGATATTAGGTATTCGCTGCCCTAGTTTACCAATCGTATTGAATATGCTGAAGTCCTGTCAGTTCGTTTTCCTTCCAAGATGTCAGATCGACTTTACCACCTTAACCTTGCCTTCTTCCCCAAGCAAGCATCTTAATGCTAGACAGTTCTGAGTCTTTCAATAGCCCCTTCGAAGTGGCTTAATACTAAACCAGGATTGAGGTTGAGTAGGTATAGTTAGGAAACCTGATGTGGCTTTATGAATGACCTCAAAGACTCTAATCTAATCTCTTTTGTTATAAAAGATATAAATACCTTTCAAGTATTGTGAGGACGAGGAGAAGGCACCATGAAGAGCATGACTCTTCTGAGGTCGTTCACATTATCAGTCTCTGTATCAGGCAGGGCATTTGCTCATAACAGAAGGTTATTCTCAAACAAGCTGGTAGATTTCTGTGTGGGCAGAAGAATCAGAAACAGTTAGTTAGTGATATTAGAAGGGTGGTATCATACAACCAACTCGGTCTTTTAGCAGGAGGAGGAAGAGTAGGAGCTAGAGGATTCTTTCTTCTTCAAAGAGGGCCTTTTCTTTTTCAACGCGTGCAGCTGTCGTTACTCCACCACAAGCCCCTCCTCCCGGTAATATCTCTTATTCCTATACCCAGCCATACTCAACTGGAAATATATCATTTTAATACAACTATTGTAAACTAATAACTGGTAATTAGTTTCTAGTTTTTTTTACCTGGAGTTAGAACCAAGTTCAATCCAAGGCCAGGCTTTTATTCAGATGTCAATAGCAAGCTTTCAACCCAGGTTTCCCTAGGACCGGCAGAGGAAGATTGGAAGCATTTTCTTTTGAGATAGTAACTACACTTGTATCAGGCATTCTTCATCACAATTATAATCTGCTTGGTGTGCCATTTACTAATCTGCATGTTCTTCCATTTCTAATGCTTATCTTTCTCAAACCATGAGCTGTAGAGCAATTGCTTCTGATAACTATAGAATACCAGTGTGCAAATTCCCGTAGACAGTTGACTAGGGTATTTCAGTGGGTTCTATATATGTTTAGGTTTTTAGATGAGCATTCTTGTATAGATAGCAATGTATCCAGTGAACAGGATCTATCGCTGCACCAGGAAATTCGAACTTGTATTGTGTAAACTGCCCTAGATCATCTTTAGAAACCATTGCTGTTACGTAGCGTTCTTCCATATTTTAGTTCAGTAGAACGGGGCTTGAAACTTTCTGTACCGTGTCCAGAGCTGTAAGGAGATCAACTCAGTAAAACAACGAGTATTGGTCAGCAATCTGTGAATCTAGTTGCAAGCAAGATTAAACCATGCAACCTTCTATCAGATCATTAAAATTTGAAATGTAATCATACCTTTATATTGGAAATCTACACAACGGTAGAAAGAATCATTTTAGCTTCGAAATAAGAAGAATACTATTAGAAGCCAACTCCAGTTTGTCTTTTCCAGATTGTCACCATCTCTTGTGATTATTGGTATTCATTAGGAAATGAGGAGACAATTTACGTGGATACCGTCAACGCAATAAGTTTGCAAGTTTAGTGATCATAGCCAGAAGTCGTCAGACCAGATGCATATCATTCACGTCAGTGGTAAAATAGTCAATAGCAATTTTACATCTCAGTAGTAAAATATCCCAAGCTGTTCGCATAGGGCGCATTTACGATCATTCTCTTGAGGAAATAAATCACCACGGATAAGATCAACTTCAGAAACATCTTCAAATCATCATAAAAGAATCCATTTAGTTGAGCTTGCTAGAATGTTTGCAAAATCGTATGAAGGATAACAAACATTTCATAATTGAATTCGCCTCATGTAATTGCCGTTCAGTCGTAAGATATCTCTCCTACCGTTATTATCCTTAATAGAATAAAGTTAATTGGACAAGATTGAAGGAAAGTATATAAGATCGTATCGTTATGAAAGTGTCGAATGGTAAACAGAAATTAAGTGGTTCTTTTATCAATTATTGTAATGATTTAGTTAATCAATTTATTTATCTTTTGAAGCAAAATAAAGATTAGTTAGAGATTTAGTTGCAAGTGTTATAATATAATGTCGATTTTATTTCAGAAGTTGTTTGCATTAAACTGAGAATGAATTGTAGTATTTTATCTCATGAATCTGAATTGAATTGAATTGTATGAGTGTTGCAATGAGTCAGATTGAGGTTGTTCAAACTTGTATTCCAGAGGCTAAGTTGTCGTTGTTAAGTATTTGCAACTTGTGTATTGTTGTTTTTGTAATTACGATGTAATAGTGTTTATGTGCATCGAACAAAGTATGAAGTATAATGAGGTACTGTCACAGTTGAATGTTGTCTCTTGTAAAGTAATAATTTCAGGATGAGATATCAAACCCCTTGTGATCTTATTGTACCGTTTTGTTGTAAGGAGAGACCTGAAATCTGTAAAAGAATAAAGTATTGTAATGTTAAAAGTGTTGGATAACAATTGATGTTATGATTCTATTTTGATGCAAGAAGGTTTATGCCTTGCAGTGTACTTATACGTGTGTTGTTATTAAGTCTTGTATGATGTTTTAAGGTTTACTAGGTGTTAGGAAGGAGAGTGGCTTTCAACGTGGGGCTGGCGCCCAAAGTGGCAATCAGGATAACCCGTTGGAAGTAGATTAATCAAGTGATAACCTAAAAATAAACTAGGGGGTTAAGGGTAGATTTCACATTAATAAGATTAATGGATTCCTCTCCCATGGCCTGTAGTGCTTGTTTAGACTAAGGATGGGTAGAGAAGGCCTGGTCGGCATGATTGACTTCCTTATCCTCATGAAAGGAAGGTCGATTCTGCATGTGTCACCCTATGGGGCCGGCGCCTAGTGAGAGGCTGTCAGGATAACCCATGTTAGGACCGTGCGATGACACTCTCCCTACTACAACCTAGCATTCCTTGTTCGGTCTCTCCTCATTTGTTTTGTGTCGCCTCTGGAAGTGGAAGTGAAAGTGAAAGTTAAGTTAAGTTATGTTGTGTTGTATTGTTATTGCCATGTGTTGTATTGGCATTTGGTCGTCCTTTGTTCTTGTTTGTCTTTCATCTACCTGACTGTCAGTGTTTGGGACCTCATGTTAACTCCTAGCTTGGGGGGTGGACCTTAGGGTTCCACATGGTCGTACTTATTCCAGTGATGATGATGTAAGTGTACAACCTTGTACCAGATTTGTGTAACAGAACATTCTTTATGTATGTAACTTTGATGTAGACTAAAAGTGGTAATGTATTGATGTCTTGATGTACTTATATGAAAGCATTTCAGTTATGTATTTAATCATGCAGATTATGTTATTTGATGATTTGCAATGAATGTGAACAAGTTATTTATTTGAGCATGGATTTGGATCAGTTACTGATGTATGTTAATTTGTGTTAGTTGATTTGTTGAGTGATGCAGCCTTGGACCCTTAGAGAATATGTCGTAATTAGTTGTGTTAACGTTACTTTATCTTTTAAAAAAAAAAAATTTCCTGTTTCATATTGCTTACGTGTGTATTCTTTAAGGCATTCAAGGCGGGTGTTACAATAGATTTATATAAAATAGAATGATAGAATTACAAAATGAAAGAATGAAAGAATGATATAATAGTAGAATAATAGATTAATAATCAAATGACAGAATGGACGAATGATAGAATAATAGAATAATAGAATGAAATATTGGTAGAAAAATATTCTTGTAGAATACTAGAATAACAAAAGAATATAACAATAGAATGAATGATAGAATAATAGATTTTTAGAATAAAATAATAGAATTATAGAATGATAAAATGAAAGAATGTATAAACTTATAGAATAATAGGTTTATAAAATAATAGAATGATAGAATTAAACAACAATGGCATTGTAGAATAATAAAATAATAGAATGATTGAATGAAAGAGTGATAGAATACTATATTTCTATAATAATATAATGATACATCTATGGAGTGACAGAATGAAAGAAATATAGGATAACGAAATTGTAGAATAATATAATAATAAAATAACAAAATAATAGAATGAAAGAATTATTCAATGGTAGAGTGAAACAATGATTCTAATAGAATTGTAGAATGATAGTTATAGAATTATAGACTGATAGAATGAAATAATGATAGAATAATAGAATGATAGAATAATAGAATAATAGAGTAAAAACAATTTAGAATAATAAAGTGATAGAATTACAAAATGATAGAAAAACACTAAATTGCTATTTTGAGGGCCAAGATGAAAGTTTCAAGCCCTGAAAAAGTGCCAAGATGGGGTCCAACCCACTAGGGTCAGTTTGGAAACTACTTTCCACCTCATAACATATCGACCTATCAAATCTTGTAGAAAACCCACATTCGAGTCAAAAGTTATGATTTTTGGAAGTTCCTGCATCAAAGAATGATAGAATAATAGTTTTATAGAATGATAGATTAATAGAATACTATAATTTAAGAATAATAGAATAATAAGGTGATAGAACTATAGAATGATATAATAATAGATGTAAAGAATATTAGAATTATAGAATAAAAGAATTATATAATCATAAAAAATAGATTTATAAAATAATATAATAATAAAATTGTAAAATGAAAAAATAATTGAGTTACAAAATAAAGTAATTATATAATTGTAAAATAATAGAATGAAAGAATGATACAATAATATTCATAGAATAATAGAATCATAAAATTATATAATAAAAGAATGATAGAATTATAAAATGATATATGGAAGAAAGATAGAATAATATAATTGTAGAATAATAGAATGATAGAATGATAAAATACTAGATTTATAGAATAATAGAATCATATAATCATAGAATTTGATCGAATGAAAAGAATATTAGAACAACAGAATGATAGAATAATATAACTACAGAATGATAAATTAAAATAATGATATAATAATAGATTTATATAATAATATAATTATGTAATTACAGAATGATAGAATGCATGAATGGTAGAATAATAGATTATAGAATAATAGAATGAGAGAATGAAAGAATGATAAAATAAAAGATTTATAGAATAATATAACCATATAATTATAGAATAATAGAATCATATAATTATAGAATGATAGAATGATAGAATGATAGAATTATAGAATGAAAGAATGATAGACTAATAGAGTTGTCGAATGACAGAATAAAATAATGATAGAACAATATATTTATAGAATATTAGAATGATAGAATGAAACAATGATGGAATAATATATTTATGAAATAATAGAATCATAGAATGAGAGAATAATGGAATCATAGAATAATAAAATAAGAGAATGGTAGAATGAAGGAATGATATAACATTAGATTTATATAATAATAGAATGTTAGGATTAAATAATGATACTATAGAATAAGAGAATGATAGAATGAAAAAATGAAAGATTATTAGAATTGTAGTATATCAAACTTATAGAATAATCTAGAAGTTATTATAAAATGACAGAATAATAGAATAATAAAATGATATAATGAAAGAATGATATAGTAATAGAATTGTAGAAGAATAGAATGGAAGAGTGATATAATAATTAAATTGTAGAGTAATAGATATATAGAATGATTGAATAAAAGATTTATAAAATTATAGAATTATAGTATTATATAATGCTACTATAATAGATTTAATTAATAATAGAATGATAGAATTATAAATGGATAGAATGAAGGAAATAGAATTGTAGAATGATAGAACAAAACAATGATAAAATAAAGCATTTATATGATAATAGAATGATAGTATAATAGATTTATATAAAATAGAATGATAGAATTATAAAATGAAAGAATGATATAATAGTAGAATAATAGATTAATAATCAAATGATAGAATGGAAGAATGATAGAATAATAGAATTGTAGAATGAAAGAATGATAGAATTATAGAATGGTAGAATGAAACAATGATAGAATAAAAGATTTATAGAATAATATAATGGTAGAATAATAGAATAATAGAATGAAACATTGGTAGAAAAATAGTCTTGTAGAATACTAGAATAACAAAATAATATAACATTGTTAAAGATGTCACTCCTGCCTTTTGGCACAATATTATTAAAAGAACTCAGAGAAAGCTCATGTGCTGGAAAGGCAAACTTCTCAGCAATGCTGGGAAAATTCAACTTTTACGAGCTTCCCTTCAAGGCATTCCCACGTACTTCCTATCTCTTTTTAAGATGCCTAGATATCTAGCTAAAAAACTAGAATAGATACAAAGGACTTTTTTATGGACTGGAATGGAGGCAAAGAAAAGGATTTCTTTGGTCAAGTGGGAGCAGGTCTGTTGTCCTAAATCTCATGGGGGTCTTAGCAACAGAACTATCCAAAGCATGAATAAAGCCCTGCTCTCCAAGGTAATGTGGAACTTCATCAACAATAATAAAGATTGGGGAGATATAATGAAGGCTAAATATTTCAAAGATTCTGATAGCTACTCGATACTTGTTCAAGAAGGTATTCCGCTAGGTTCTGCAATTTGGAACAAAATACTTAAAACTAGGAGCATCATTAGAAAAGGAATGAGATAGAAATTAGGGGACGGTTCTCTCGTCAACTTCTGGGAAGACCCCTAGTTAACTAATCAGGCTCTCTTAGCCCAAATTGATAATAAAGATATTGTTGCCTTGGCCAAGCAATTTTTTGGCTCTAAACTTAGTAATTACCTTACCAAAAGCCATGGGCTTAAAAGGTGGAAGAATCTGTTACAATGCACCATGAATAACCCTGAGTTTCATCAAAAATTGAATATGGTTCAACAATTAATGATGGGTACCAGACTTCCTTTATTCCCTCGAAAGGATGAACTCCTGTGGTATGCTGACAAAAAAGGGAGGTTCTCAGTAAAATCTGCTTACCTTCTGCTGGTGGAGGATGTAAACAAAATGAGATATGGCAGAAGGTCTGGAATTGTAAAAGTCTTCGTAAAATCAACTTCTTTTGGTGGACTACCACCCATAATAAAATTTTGACTCAGGATAACCTCCAACATAGAGGGTTGCAGCTTGTCAACAGATGTGTTCTTTGCTGCAATCAAGAAGAAACTGTGGCACATCTCCTCATTCATTGTGATTATGCCTGTGAAGTTTGGAGCAAAATTTTGGAAAAATTTGGTATACAATGGGTTTTTAATAGAGAGATTTGTGATTGTATCACCAGTTGGAATGTTCCCCTTAAACACCCTTGGTTGCGGGAATTGTGGAAGTAGACCCTTCCTTCACTTGGGTGGGCTGTGGAAAGAAACAAACAATAGGATTTTTCAAGACACTCATAGGTCTCTAATGCAGGCTTAGATCTCTTTATTTAAGGCTATTGTTGAAAATGTTTCACATGTTAACATTAAACCTGTAGATCAACCTTTGACCAAACAGGAATCTTGGGTGGCTTCTAACTGGGGTTTGCTAAACCAAATCCTGGCTTTTGATGATACGAAACTTCAAAAAAGACTTAATACTATTTGGGCCCAGCCTGAGCTGGGGTGGTTGAAACTTAATTTTGATGGTGCTACTAAAGCTGATGGTTGTGCCAGCGGAGGAGGTATAATAAGGGATGAACATGGTGATCTTGTTGCGGCTTATGCCAGAGGACTTGGAAAGCATTCTAACAACATTGCTAAAGCTATGGCCCTCCTCTAGGGTCTCAAAGTGGCAATCTCCTTGGGGATTAGCCATCTCCACATACAAGGTGATTCTAAAATCATTCTAGATGTGGTTACCGATCTCTCTACTTGTAGGTGGAATCTAAGTGACAATATATCTGATATACAAACCATTCTCCATGGCATCCCATATGTCTCTTTCTCCCATACTTATAGGGAAGGCAACTCGGTTGCTGATGGTCTTGCCAACTTTGGTCAGGAATTTCAATTCTGGCGGGTTTGGCGCCAAACTAGCAGCATTCCTGGTCACATTGGAATGCTTATTCATAAGGAGAAGAATTCTATTATTACATGATGTCTACTCAAGTGTCGAGTGATGAGGTGGCATGTTTTTCCACCCTATCTAGGCTTATGCACAACCCCTGTGCGAATTGGCAGCAGCGTCTGTACTCCCTTCATGCGAAATTAATACTCATTATTTGGGTTGCATTTCGGAACTTAAAGTATCATGATTGGCGTCGGTTGGTTTTTGTTCACATGAATACTACTTGCTGGATTCCTCAGAAGGGTATTCTACATTTTATTTCTCTTCTCCTACTGGGTATTGCGGTGTGGGCTATCATTATGGGTGGTGAAAGAATTTGCATTAAACCTAACACCTACAATGAATTCAAAGATAATGCCATTATCTAGCATTACTGCAAGGAGGGGGGCATTATTCCATTCCTGGAATGCATTAACGGGCATGATGAGTCATTATCCATCCAGTGTGCTTCTTCGTGGGTTGACAAACAGGTCACCATTGGCAATGTCAGCTTTGAGATCTCAGAGAAAAGCATTTCTGAGGTGATGGGCTTATCCCTTAAAGGCATTAAGTTGTTGAGAAAGTCAAGGCTTTCTCACGTGCAAAACCAAAAGCTTTTCTTGGGTGACGGCGAAGAGTTGGTACCCTACTAGGGAGGGTTTAAAAGGGCGCAGCTTCCTCAGCCATGGGCAGACATGTGCTTTTTAATCATGAAGTACTTCACCTTGAAAGGCCGATATGCTAGGTTCTATTACTACCATCTTCCCCTGCTCAATCATTTTCGCAGAAACTTGGCTATTTGTTTCCCTTACTACCTACTTTCTTCTTTAGAACACTCGGTTAAAAGGGTTCATAAGAATTTAACCTCTAGGCCTTTAGAGAAGCCTATGCCCCTTCACCAAGGCCTCATACACAAACTTTACCAGTTTCACTTGGCCCTGATGCCCCCTGCCACTCTCCATCTCCCAGCTATGGAACCCTCCCCCAATACTTTGTCGGATTCTATCAATTGTGATTCCCTTCACACTCCTATGAATAAAAGTCATGATGGCCTGACTTCAGCCTCTGTGAAAGCTAATACCCCCACCCCTGGGTCTACCTCTACCTCTAAGTTGAAGGACTCTATTAAGTCTAGGAAGCGGCTTCATCACCTTTCTGAGCTGGCTGAGGAAGCGGCTATTCTTAGCTCCCTCAAAGATAGTCATGAGACCCCTAGAGGTAAAAACATGTCTGCTGAGAATCCTGCTAAAAAGGCTAGAAAGTTCAAAGGGAAAAGCATAACCCCTATTGTTAGATGCTCTACCAGAATTGCTGGGAAGCCAGCCCCCAAGATTAAACTTATAGACTACTCTGAAAGTAACTCTAAGGCTTCTTCTCATGGTGAGGAGACCTAAGGTGATGATTTCAAGGAAATTCGCATGGAAAATCCTGTTTCTGGGGAGCAGTTTGATGCCATGACTCTCTACAGAAAGATTACAGGGACAACCCTGAGAATGTGATTGGTACTGGTAGTGATGATAATGAGTTTGACCATCAGAGCCCTGTGGAGGCCCAGTATGATACTGACAAAGGAGAGGGGAACACGATTAAGCAAAATCTTGTCGGTACTGAAGACGTGGAAGCAAACAGTCAGTCTGTCCCTGAAGAGATTCACAATGATGATCTCAGGGCTACTGCTGAGGATGGCAATGTGAATGAGGGCAGGAACAGCAACTCTCTTTTTGCTGAAGTGACTCAGTTAAAGGACAAGATGGTGGCTATGTAGTTCAAGCTGTCTACTCTTTATAAGTTCATTACCCGCATGTTGTGCAGGTCTTCCATGATCAACTTAACCCTTTTGCAGGATATTCAACTTTTTTCCCAGGGAGCTGACAATGACAGAACTCAGGAGCTGGAAAAAGTTTTTGAAGTTCTTGCTAAAGATTGGGAGGACTCTATGTCCTAGTGTGTCTTCTGCTGTCTGGTTGCTGGTTTTTTGTTGTTGCTTACTTTCTGCCAATTGTTAGCTGGTGTTTCCTAGGTTTTGGTTCCAGGCTGTTTTTGTATCCTGAGCCTATGCTTTTTCTTATGTAAACTTTGTTAAGGGTCCGGCCCCTTGTTTTGCCACCTGTTGTAATAAAAAACAAAATAATATAACAATAGAATGAATGATAGAATAATAGATTTGTAGAATAAAAAAATAGAATTATAGAATGATAAAATGAAAGAATGATAGACTTATAGAATAATAGGTTTATAAAATAATAGAATGATAGAATTAAACAACAATAGAATTATAGAATAATAAAATAATAGAATGATTAAATGAAAGAGTGATAGAACACTATATTTGTATGATAATATAATGATACAACTATGGAATGATAGAATGAAAGAAATATTGAGGGCCAAGATGAAAGTTTCAAGCCACAAAAAAGTGCCAACATGGGGTCCAACCCACTAGGGTCGGTTGCAAAACCACTTTCCACCTCATAACGCATCCACCCGTAAAATCTTGTAGAAAACCCACATCTGAGTCAAAAGTTATGGTCTCTGGAAGTTCCTGCATCAAAGAATGATAGAATAATAGAATGAAAGAATGATAGAATAATAGAATGGTAGAATGATAGAATAATAGTTTGATAGAATGATAGAATAATAGAATACTGTAATTTAAGAATAATAGAATAATAAGATTATAGAACTAGAGAATGATATAATAATAGATTTAAAGAATAATAGAATTATAGAATAAAAGAATTATATAATTATAAAAAATAGATTTATAAAATAATATAATAATAAAATTATAAAATGAAAAAATAATTGAGTTACAAAATAAAATAATTATATAATTATAAAATAATAGAATGAAAGAATGATACAATAATATTCATAGAATAATAGAATCATTAAATTATATAATAAAAGAATGATAGAATTATAGAACGATATATGGAAGAAAGATAGAATAATATAATTGTAGAATAATAGAATGATAGAATGATAAAATACTAGATTTATAGAATAATAGAATCATATAATCAAGAAGTTGATAGAATGAAAAGAATATTAGAACAACAGAATGATAGAATAATATAATTACAGAATGATAAATTAAAATAATGATATAATAATAGATTTATATAATAACTACATGATAGAATTGTAGAATAAAAAAATGATAGAATAAAATAAAAATAGATTTATATAATAATATAATGATGTAATTATAGAATGATAGAATGCATGAATGGTAGAATAATAGATTATAGAATAATAGAAAGAGAGAATGAAAGAATGATAAAATAATAGATTTATAGAATAATATAATCATATTATTATATAATGAAAGAATGATAGAATAATAGAGTTGTAGAATGATAGAATAAAATAATGATAGAATAATATATTTAAAGAATAATAGAATGATAGAATGAAACGATGATGGAATAATATATTTATGAAATCATAGAATGATAGAACAAGAGAATGAGAGAATAATAGAATAATAAAATAAGAGAATGGTAGAATGAAAGAATGATATAACATTAGATTTGTATAATAATAGAATGTTAGGATTAAATAATGATACTATAATGGAATGATAGAATGAAAAAATGAAAGATTAATAGAATTGTAGAATATCAAACTTATTGAATAATCTAGAAGTTATTATAAAATGACAGAATAATAGAATAATAAAATGATATAGTAATAGAATTGTAGAATAATAGAATTGTAGAATAATAGAATTATAGAATTATAGAATTATAGAATGGAAGAGTGATAGAATAATTAAATTATAGAATAATAGATATATAAAATTATTGAATAAAAGATTTATAAAACTATAGAATTATAGTATTATAGAATGATAGTATAATAGATTTAATTAATAATAGAATGGTAGAATTATAAATGGATAGAATGAAGGAATAATAGAATTGTAGAATGATAGAACAGAACAATGATAGAATAAAGCATTTATATGATAATAGAATGATAAAATTATAGAATGATAGTATAATAGATTTATATAAAATAGAATGATAGAAATATAAAATGAAAGAATGATATAATAGTAGAATAATAGATTAATAATCAAATGATAGAATGGAGGAATGATAGAATAATAGAATTATAGAATGAAAGAATGGTAGAATGAAACAATAATAGAATAAAAGATTTATAGAATAATATAATGGTAGAATAATAGAATAATAGCATAAAACATTGGTAGAAAAATAGTCTTGTAGAATACTAGAATAACAAAATAATATAACAATAGAATGAATGATAGAATAATAGATTTAGAATATAAAAAAAAGAATTATAGAATGATAGAATTATAGAATAATAGGTTTATAAAATAATAGAATGATATTAAACAACAATAGAATTATAGAATAATAAAATATTAGAATGATTGAATGAAAGAGTGATAGAATACTATATCTGTATGATAATATAATGATACAACTATGGAATGATAGAATGACAGAAATATAGGATAAAAAAATTGTAGAATAATATAATAATAAAATAACAAAATAATAGAATGAAAGAATTATTGAATGGTAGAGTGAAATAATGATTCTAATAGAATTGTAGAATGATAGTTATAGAATTATAGACTGATAGAATGAAATAATGATAGAATATTAGATATATTAAATAATATAATGAAAGAATGATAGAATAATAGAATAATAGAGTAAAAGCAATTTAGAATAATAAAGTGATAGAATTACAAAATGATAGAAAAACACTAAATTGCTATTTTGAGGGCAAAGATGAAAGTTTCAAGCTTGAAAAAAGTGCCAACACTGGGTCCAACCCACTAGGGTTAGTTGCGAAACCACTTTCAACCTCATAACGCATCCACCCGTAAAATCTCGTAGAAAACCCACATCCGAGTCAAAAGTTATGATCTCCGGAAGTTCCTGCATCAAAGAATGATAGAATAATAGAATGAAAGAATGATAGAATACTAGAATACTATAATTTTAGAATCATAGAATAATAAGATTATAGAACTATAGAATGATATAATAATAGATTTAAAGAATAATAGAATTATATAATAAAGGAATTATATAATGATAAAAAATAGATTTATAAAATAATATAATAATAAAATTATAAAATGAAAAAATAATTGAGTTACAAAATAAAATAATTTTATAATTATAAAAAAATAGAATGAAAGAATGATACAATAATATTCATAGAATAATAGAATCATAAAATTATATAATAAAAGAATGATAGAATTATAGAATGATATATGGAAGAAAGATAGAATAATATAATTGTAGAATAATAGAATGATAGAATGATAAAATACTAGATTTATAGAATAATAGAATCATATAATCATAAAATTGGATAGAATGAAAAGAATATTAGAATGACATAATGATACATTAATATAATTAGAGAATGGTAAATTAAAATAATGATATAATAATAGACTTATATAATAACTGCATGATAGAATTGTCGAATAAAAAAAATGATACAATAAAATAAAGATAGATTTATATAATAATATAATGATGTAATTATAGAATCATAGAATGCATGAATGGTAGAATAATAGATTATAGAATAATAGAATGAGAGAATGAAATAATGATAATATAATAGATTTATAGAATAATATAATCATATAATTATAGAATGATAGAATGAAAGAATGATAGAATAATAGAGTTGTAGAATGACAGAATAAAATAATGATAGAACAATATATTTAAAGAATAATAGAATGATAGAATGAAACAATGATGGAGTAATATATTTATGAAATAATAGAATGATAGAACGAGAGAATGAGAGAATAATAGAATCATAGAATAATAAAATATGAGAATGGTAGAATGAAAGAATGATATAACATTAGAGTTATATAATAATAGAATGTTAGGATTAAATAATGATACTATAATAGAATGATAGAATGAAAAAATGAAAGATTAATAGAATTGTAGAATATCAAACTTATAGAATAATCAAGAAGTTATTATAAAATGACAAAATAATAGAATAATAAAATGATATAATGAAAGAATGATATAGTAATAGAATTGTAGAATAATAGAATGATAGAATAATTAAATTGTAGAATAATAGATATATAGAATGATTGAATAAAGGATTTATAAAATTATAGAATTATAGTATTATAGAATGATAGTATAATAGATTTAATTAATAATAGAATGATAGAATTATAAATGGATAGAATGGAGGAATAATAGAATTTTACAATGATAGAATAGAGCATTTATATGATAATAGAATGATAAAATTATAGAATGATAGTATAAGAGATTTATATAAAATAGACTGATAGAATTATCAAATGAAAGAATGATATAATAGTAGAATAATAGATTAATAATCAAATGATAGAATGGAAGAATGATAGAATAATAGAATTGTAGAAAGAAAGAATGATAGAATGATAGAATGGTAGAATGAAACAATGATAGAATAAAAAATTTATTGAATAATATAATGGTAGAATAATAGAATAATAGAATGAAACATTGGTAGAAAAATAGTCTTGTAGAATACTAGAATAACAAAATAATATAACAATAGAATGAATGATAGAATAATAGCTTTGTAGAATAAAAAAATAGAATTATAGAATGATAAAATGAAAGAATGATAGACGTATAGAATAATAGGTTTATAAAATAATAGAATGATTGAATGAAAGAGTGATAGAATACTATATTTGTATGATAATATAATAATACAATTATGGAATGATAGAATGAAAGAAATATAGGATAACAAAATTGTAGAATAATATAATAATAAAATAACAAAATAATAGAATGAAAGATTTATTGAATGGTAGAGTGAAATAATGATTCTAATAGAATTGTAGAATGATAGTTATAGAATTATAAACTAATAGAATGAAATAATGATAGAATAATAGATATATCAAATAATATAATGAAAGAATGATAGAATAATAGAACGATAGAATAATAGAGTAAAAGCAATTTAGAATAATAAACTCATAGAATTACAAAATGATAGAAAAACACTAAATCGCTATTTTGAGGGGCAAGATGAAAGTTTCAAGCTCCGAAAAAGTACCAAGACGGGGTCCAACCCACTAGGGTCGGTTGCGAAACCACTTTCCACCTCATAACACATCCACCTGTAATAGGATGAAAGAATGATAGAATAATAGTTTTATAGAATGATAGAATAATAGAATACTATAATTTAAGAATAATAGAATAATAAGATTATAGAACTATAGAATGATATAATAATAGATTTAAAGAATAATAGAATTATAGAATTTAAAAGAATTATATAATGATAAAAAATAGATTTCTAAAATAACATAATAATAAAATTATAAAATGAAACAATTATTGAGTTACAAAATAAAATAATTATATAATTGTAAAATAATAGAATGAAAGAATGATACAATAATATTCATAGAATAATAGAATCATAAAATTATATAATAAAAGAAGGTGTTTTAAGGGGGAAAATTTGTCCTAGTTTGGGGGGGGACCTGTTCTGAAGGTTGGTGCAATCACGGTTATGCGTTTTGTCTATGTTCCTTGAGATTTGTTGTTTCAGTTCTAGCTAATGCATGAGTTTATGATTGCCTTGTTAAGAAAATTGTCTCGCTCTGTACTCAACCTCTTTGTCATCTTCTGAGAAATTTCACTAAATTTGGTCTGCACGATTTCGCTAAGCTCCTACAACATTGGAATCCTATATCTCTAAGATGTTTTCTCTTCACAACTTCTACCTTTTATCATGTGTTTTGAGTTATATCCTTATCAATTTTGTGTTTGAGTTGACACTGTAGGTCCTAGTTTATTCAAGCCCTTGTGAGCAATACGGGTGTTTGCATGCCACGTACTTTATCTTCTTGGACCCCTACCTTACCCTGGCTCAATTGGTTTTGTCCTTCTAACAATGCTTGCTTTGTGTTCTTTTTTGTCTCTTTACCCTCAATCTTGTGCCCTGTTCAGCCCTTATTTCTGTTGCAACTTCTTGGGTGATGAACCAACTTAGATGGCTCTTTTTTTGGGTCTAGACATTTAAACTATTTACTGCAAACCCAAGATGAAACTTGTAATGCCCCTCGCCTTTTCGTTTGCGATAGATGTTGTTCTCATGATTCCTATGACAATCCTAGTACTGATGATAGTCCTTTAGTGCATGTTTTCAGTTTTGAGACACCTTGATTTCTATGCTATGGTTGATGTTTTTCTTGATATTGCTAGACACTTGATTATCATACGAACTAGATATGGATTATGTTAGATGATGCTTGATCTCTTGTACCTTATGCATTCTTAGTTGATGGACATATTATGGTTTGATGTTAATTTTAGTTTAATATGATCATGATTTCATATTAGTGTTACTTTATGTTTAAGGTATTGTTTGATCATGATTATGATGTATGTCTAGGATTGGATGCAGTTATTTATTTGATGAGTTACTGAACGGAACAGTGTGGCATTAGTTGTGTCCAAGTACCCTACCACGCTGCGACTTCCGTTCATTATGTTTATGATAACATGTATATATGTACAACCATGTTGTTTCGATGCAGTATGCAGGTACCAGGCATCGACTCCACCTGGACTGTAACGTCCGCCTTGAACACCTTAAAGAATACACACTTATGCAATATGAAACGAGAAATTTTTTTGTTTTAAATGTTTAAGACAACAAATAATGTTAACATAACTAATTACGACATATTCTCTAAGGGTCCAAGGCTGCATCACTTAACAAATCGACTAACACAAATTAACATACATCAGTAACTGATCCAAGTTCATGCTCAAATAAATAACTTATTCACATTCATTGCAAATCATCAAATAACAGAATCTGCATGATTAAATACATAACTGAAATGCTTTCATATAAGTACATCATAACATCATTACATTGCCACTTTTAGTTTACATCAAAAGTTACATACACAGAATATTTTGTTACACAAATCTGGTACAAGGTTATGCACTTACATCATCATCATTGGAACAAGTACAACTGGAGCAAAACCTTTTCTGCATATGATCTTGTCAAGAGTCACCAATGGATAAAATAGCTCTTCCACCCGACCATGTGGAACCCTAAGGTCCACCCCTCGAGCTAGGAGTTAACATGAGGTCCCAAACACTGACAATCAGGTAGACGAAAGACAAACAAGAACAAAGGACGACCAAACACCAATACAACACATGGCAATATCAATACAACACAACATAACTTATCTTAACTTAACTTTCACTTTCACTTCCAAAGGCGACATAAAACAAATGAGGAGAGACCGAACAAGGAATGCTAGGTTGTAGTAGGGAGAGTGTCATTGCACGGTCCTAACATGGGTTATCCTGACAGCCTCTCACTAGGCACCGGCCCCCATCTATGGTTATCCTGACAGCCTCTCACTAGGCGCCGGCCCCATAGGGTGACACATGCGGAATCGACCTTCCTTTCATGAGGACAAGGAAGTCAATCATGCCGACCAGGCCTTCTCTACCCATCCTTAGTCTAAACAAGCACTATAGGCCATGGGAGAGGAATCCATTAATCTTATTAATGTGAAATCTACCCTTAACCCTCTAGTTAATTTTAGGTTATCACTTGATTAATCTACTTCCAACGGGTTATCCTGACTGCCACTTTGGGCACCGGCCCCACGTTGAAAGCCACTCTCCTTCCTAACACCTAGTAACCTTGACATCATACAAGACTTATAACAAAACACGAATATATACACTGCAAGGCATAAACCTTCTTGCATCAAAATAGAATCATAACATCAATTGTTATCCAACACTTTTAACATTGCAAGACTTAATTCTTTTACAGATTTCGGATCTCTCCTTACGACAAAACGGAACAATAAGATCACATGAGGTTTGATATCTCATCCTGAGATTATTACTTTACAAGACACAACATTCAACCTCGACCGTACCTCATTATACTTCATACTTCATTTGATACACATAAACACTATTACATCGTAATTACAAAAACAACAATACACAAGTTGCAAATACTTAACAATGACAACTTAGCCTCTGGAATACAAGTTTGAACAACCTCAATACGACTCAATACAACATTCAATCAATTCAATTCAAATTTGGAGAAGAAATACTACAATTCATTCTCAGTTTAATGCAAACAACTGTTGTAATAAAATCAACATTAAATTACAACAATTAAATTAATACCTTGCAACTAATCTTTATTTTACTTCAAAAGATAAATAAATTGATTAACTAAGTCATTACAATAATTGATAAAAGAACCACTTAATTCCTGTTTACTATTCGACACTTCCATAACGATTCGATCCCTATATAATTTCCTTCAATCTTGTCTAGTTAACTTTATTCTATAGAGGAGTGAAATGGACAAGAACGCTAAATTAATACTATATAACTACACGACAGTTATATCAACGACGAGCATTATTGTTTTATTGCATGTCTTCGTCGTAAAGATGTCTCGGAAATGTTTTAATCAAAGATGATTCAAATATGTCTAATAAGATGATCAAAACTGGTAATTCTCATGCCGCCAAAACTTGTTAAATGTATCAGTTATGTTTGTTTCCAACGCATTATAGTTTTCTGATGAATACTTCCACTATAGCTGTGACAGTCTTCTGTCTTGTAGGAACCTATGGATTCATGACCAACTTATATGAATTGAAAAAATGAGGTGTAAAATTGTTATTGACTGGCTTACCATTGAAATTAACGATAGCAACTTCTAACAGCGTTCATATACCTCCCTCTAACTGCAAGCCGATTGAATTGATGGAAATTGGTTTTAAAAATAGTTTTCTGGTGTTTATGTAAGTATCTGGATAGCAGTAAGGTTCGACAGGTTAGTAACTACTCAAATATTAGAAGCAAAGAACCATATTTCTTCAGTCTGGGTAAGCGTTGAAATGCTGGAACTGTTACAGGTATGCTGCAAATAGTGCCAGTTGTTTTTAGCTGATTGTAATCTGATAAGATCTTCTTCCTTAGATCCTATTTCAAATCACTATAATAGATAGAAAAAGAAAGCAAAAACCTGTTTCTCCCAAGCACATGCAAGCCAACAATTGGATCATTATCTAGCCTGTGGCCATCAGCTGATTTGGAGGGCTCAGTAGAACCAATTTCTCACGTACTACAGACAGTTCCATTTGTCGGATCAAGTATTTCTACCACTCCATGTTTTCTTCCAATTCCAAGTCTAGGATTTTGGGTATTAGCAGAGAGAGAAGTGGCTAAAATAGAGCGCTCAGAATCTAGCTTCTCTCTGTACCCTTGATTCTCAATTATTTTAAATAGGCATGCCCTTCAAAT
Source organism: Cunninghamia lanceolata (assembly GCA_027924645.1). Classification (NCBI taxonomy): domain Eukaryota; kingdom Viridiplantae; phylum Streptophyta; class Pinopsida; order Cupressales; family Cupressaceae; genus Cunninghamia; species Cunninghamia lanceolata. The sequence goes on along the minus strand of BSBN01000837.1, from coordinate 9,007,263 downwards.
TTCCAGAAGTAATCTTATTACTAACATTTACGGCTTCCAAATTAAGTTGCCCAGCTTGTAGCCTGACAGTAATTACCAATGATGCACCAAGTTGCAAAGGAAGTGCTGATTGTATGATATTATGTCTAATAGATATTACACTCTCTTGTTGTTTCCCAGAAAGTGAAAGATTTGCCTCCACCATAGTGACAGAACCAATATTCGCAAGACCTATCTGAATATCTCAGATTTCCCCTTCATATCTACAAATCTCGTCACTTAGGTCATAGAGAGTTGCAATCCTTCTTACTGCCACATAGCACTGAACAAAAGTGTTCATCCTTCCTTCCAATGCAACAATCTTGCACAGGTAAGGAATGTCCTTCCTAGAAGTTTCTTTTTTTTTTTCTGTGCACAACACAAGATTGCTCCTTCCACAATTAGATGTATAGATGCCTTCATTTTGTCATTCAACTCTTTCTTCAAATGCGGAAGAGGCTGAAGCTATAGTATTAGTTTGGCCAAATCGTTCATGAATTTCAGAAGTTGTAAACACTCATTCTTATTCTGTTTTATTTTGTCCAATCTTTCAACAACAGCAGCCGCCAGTAAAAATCCCACTCCAACCCAATGAACATTTCCAAGGGCATTCAACACAGATATTGTTGTACTGTGTTTATCACCAGAGTAGTTTGATATCTGGGTGGATATTAGCCTAATATTTTTTTGATGTTTCTTCTGAGAATTTGCCAATGCTGGATGCAGAGGGCAACCCACCTCGCACAGAAGCCAAATTGTCATGAGTGGCTATTTGTTTCCCCTTATTGGTGTAAAGACCAAGAAGATTGTCAATGTTGTTGACTAAATTTGGGAGATAGTCTGGCATGCTTGTGTCTGTGCTGAGAATGTGTTCGATGATCTGAGCAGACATAATAGAGGATGTTGGGGAAGACATTTTTACAGATGTAAATGAGGTAATAAAAAAATGGACGATCTAAAAAGAATGAATTCTTGAGGGTAAATGTGCGCCCGTCTATCTCAGAGCAAGAAGGTGTAAATAATGGAAGTTATAGAGTGTAGAAAGGTATCTAAACAAGAAGAAAACTCCAGCTATGGAGTACACTGGACAATGGAACATAGTAAAATGCTGAGTAAATGGCAAAGGAGGGATTTGGACTTTCATTCACAGCGAATGACAACAAAGCAGCGGACTACTTAATAATATCAGTCCTCAAAAGAAATGAAACCAAACACAACCAAAAACACCATACATGGACTGTCGTCTCACCACACCGGAGGAAAACGAAATGACAAGGCTACAGGAATTTTCAAACAACGCGGATACTAGGGTTATGGCAGTGATCTCTTTCTCACGCCCAGTATAACATTTGCAGCGATGCTTAAAAAAAATATCAATCTGCTAGAAATAACACCAAAGAAACAAAATAAGATAACAAGAAACCCAGGTAGCCCGATAAGTTTGACACCACTGTACACTGGTCTCACGTCTAGAATAAGAGGGATTCGCTTTTTCTGTATTACACTTGCAAATCAAATGCGAACCTCATGACTAACCTCCGTGGGGTAAATACTCAGCCCAAAATGGCTTGGTTTACAATCGAACGAGAGTAGCTAATATAACCAGAACCCAAGAACACTTCAATATTGAAGAAGGAAGAGTTTCGAGGCATTAAGCAATATCAGAGGTCTGCCGCCTCGCTAACGGCATTCGCACACCTATTCCAATAGCACCTCCTCCAATAGTGGAAACAGAGGCCAGAGGAGAGTGTCCTATCATGGTCGGAGGAGAGACGTTCTCAGAAGACAAGAAAATAACATGGCGAAGGATTCCTGTAGGAACTTCTGCCTTAAAACTATTACTTCTTATACCTGCACTCTTTCGAGGGATAAAACTAGGGTTTGAAGAATGGTGTAAGGAAATTCTAATTAATACAGACCCAACGATTTGCATCCACAACCATCCATACAAAAGAATATACATTTGCAGAATCAGACAAAGAGCTTCGGCAGAAACCATTTAACCAAACCATTTCATTTGCAGACAAAGAAGCAAACAATCAACATGCTCAGATTCAGAGAAAGGAAACAGCAAAAGAAGGCAAGTATTCCAAGGAACCTGGTTTCGCAATCAACTCAACGAATCTGCTCCAATCGTTACAGTTCCAAACTGCTTCTTTCCTTTCACCTGTGATGTCGTCCTTGATGCACCTATAGCTCTTTTATAACTCAGCCTCTCTCCTCTACCAAGGGCTTGGCATGCGATCCCGTGCTTCTCTCCTTTAAAGAATATGTATTTTTATTTAATTTAAAGATCCCAATTATTAGATATTTTATTTCATTATTATTTTTCTTTATAGCCGACCCAAATACTGTTATTAATAGAATAGTACTTTTTTGACAATCTATAATTTTGTACTATACTTTAATTTATTTTATTAATCAAGTTGTAAATCACAATTTACAACATGATTACATCTATTTATTTATTTAAATATTTATTATAAATAATATTATATCGAATAATACAAACTTCTTACAACTTTATTTAACAACACTTCTCATAAATTAATAATTTATTTATAACGACAATCGACAACTAACGACTTTATGCCCATTTAACAACATTTATACTCTTCCGTAGAATAATTCTAATTAAAGCACAACATTACCACACATACTTAGACACCTTCGAACTTGATTTGACTCCAAGGTACATTATTACCTGACAGCAAGACATGAGCGAACAACAACCAATAACCACAAGGGTAAATTGACGACGAAGGGACACTGACTAGGGACCTCACGTTAACTCCAACCAACTAATCCATTGGCGAAGGCACGCTCAGACCTGTAATCAGGTGGAGTCGATGCCTAGTACCTGCATCCTGCAGCAACGCACAGTTAACCATAACAAGATATACATATACATCACATGCAGTCCTATCGTGAATGGAAATCGCAGTGAGGTAGGGTACTCGAGAACGAGTAATACAACACTGTTCCATTCACGTTTATAAATAACAATCAACTATATTGAACAAGGTATCAGATTACTAATCTGCGACATAAAATGATCAACTAACTTCCAATCCCATATAATGAATAACATCAAAGCATCTAAAACATCAGTTCCTTTGTCAAATTGTAAAGCATAAAATGACATAATCCAACATCAACATCTGTTATCATAACAATCAGGTTCACAATGAAGTAACAAGATAACAAGAGATCCATCATCTACGGTCTAGGACACTATAAAGTTTAAGCAAACATCAATCTGATGGATGACGAGATGAGGGGCACTACATCCTCCCCCCCTAGGATCAGGCTTACTCCTGGAAGCCTGTGAACAAATGTGGGTGAAATGTATTGAGTTTGGGCAGTTTTCGCAACACTAAGCAAACATGGGAGCACACACTGTGCATGAAATCTATTAACAGAAAAGTCTTGATATACTGACTTTACATCTTTAGCAGCATGGTACTATAATTTATCATTTTATAAGCACTATATTCATGATTTAACACACATACACGAAATCAAATTACCCTGAACCACATCTCAAGGCTACACAAGGATCCATCTGGACACCGGTAACTGACCTACTAAGGCATGACTCAAAATCTATGAGCCAAGAGCTAACATTTATCCCGCACAATCCATACCCCACACACTGAGACTTGATGGTGCTAGGGCACACACACATGGTTAGACCATCCAAACAAGACAACAATGACTTAACTCCTACAGCAAAAATTAGTTAGCCTCCAAGAAATAGTCCTAGCCTTGGATATCCCCATCCTGAAGGTTCCCTGTGTCTGCTTCCTCGTATACACTCACCAAGTCTGCCTCATACATCCTTGGAGAGGAATCACAATACGATACACGGCCGGCATCGAAAACAATAAGGAGAAAATAGTTCAGCCACCAAAGTCATAAACAAATATCAAATAAAGATTAAATTTCTTCAATGAAGCAAGAAATGCGCGCAATTCAACACTAAATCAAATGTAACTATGAGGGTTACACAAAAATGAAGATCACAAGGTGTGGCTAAACCATCACAACCAAATATAAACAAAGTGCCGACCTTTTAATTAGTAGAAAATTATAAAGAAAATACACATTTTGTTTGAAGTTGCACTGTACAACACTACGTGACTAGATACTAGCCACCGACAAGGAAGGAGGAAACAACATCAGGTTATCCTCATGCTTTATTCTATACCATAAGGACTCTACATAAGCACTGCAAAATCCCAGAATTCCTACTCCACAAGAGGGTGCACAAGCATCAAGTCCTCTAAATGATAACTCCTTTAACTACAACCGAAGCTCCTTACGGATGGGATGATCTTCGGGGAACACTTCTCCCCTAAACTCCCAAACGTTAACCATCACAACAAGCAACTGACAATCTTGCCGCATACCTTTCTTCAACTGCATGGTAGAAATCAAGGGAATGGATCTCTACATGCCAACTACCTCTACCTTGACCTCTAGGCATCTACCTACGTACACACTGCCAAGGGACACCCTCACGTTGTTAGGCAAGGATGACAAAAGGAAGAAGAAAATCTACAGAGTTTAAGCAGCTAGGACAACATAATGGGACTATGCACACCCAGAGTAGCCAGTATTTAAACTTGGCTCTGATACCAGATGTAACGCCCGCCTTGAACGCCTTAAAGAATACACACTTATGCAATATGAAACAAGAAATTTTTTTGTTTTAAATGTTTAAGACAACAAATAATGTTAACATAACTAATTACGACATATTCTCTAAGGGTCCAAGGCTGCATCACTTAACAAATCGACTAACACAAATTAACATACATCAGTAACTGATCCAAGTTCATGCTCAAATAAATAACTTATTCACATTCATTGCAAATCATCAAATAACAAAATCTGCATGATTAAATACATAACTGAAATGTTTTCATATAAGTACATCATAACATCATTACATTGCCACTTTTAGTTTACATCAAAAGTTACATACACAAAGAATATTTTGTTACACAAATCTGGTACAAGGTTATGCACTTACATCATCATCATTGGAACAAGTACAACTGGAGCAAAACATTTTCTGCATATGATCTTGTCAAGAGTCACCAATGGATAAAATAGCTCTTCCACCCGACCATGTGGAACCCTAAGGTCCACCCCCCGAGCTAGGAGTTAACATGAGGTCCCAAACACTGACAATCAGGTAGATGAAAGACAAACAAGAACAAAGGACGACCAAACGCCAATACAACACATGGCAATATCAATACAGCACAACATAACTTATCTTAACTTAACTTTCACTTTCACTTCCAAAGGCGACACAAAACAAATGAGGAGAGACCGAACAAGGAATGCTAGGTTGTAGTAGGGAGAGTGTCATCGCACTGTCCTAACATGGGTTATCCTAACAGCCTCTCACTAGGCACCGGCCCCCATCTATGGTTATCCTGACAGCCTCTCACTAGGCGCCGGCCCCATAGGGTGACACATGCGGAATCGACCTTCCTTTCATGAGGACAAGGAAGTCAATCATGCCGACCAGGCCTTCTCTACCCATCCTTAGTCTAAACAAGCACTACAGGCCATGGGAGAGGAATCCATTAATCTTATTAATGTGAAATCTACCCTTAACCCCCTAGTTAATTTTAGGTTATCACTTGATTAATCTACTTCCAACGGGTTATCCTGACTGCCACTTTGGGCGCCGGCCCCACGTTGAAAGCCACTCTCCTTCCTAACACCTAGTAACCTTGACATCATACAAGACTTATAACAAAACACGAATATATACACTGCAAGGCATAAACCTTCTTGCATCAAAATAGAATCATAACATCAATTGTTATCCAACACTTTTAACATTGCAAGACTTAATTCTTTTACAGATTTCGAATCTCTCCTTACGACAAAACGGAACAATAAGATCACATGAGGTTTGATATCTCATCCTGAGATTATTACTTTACAAGACACAACATTCAACCTTGACCGTACCTCATTATACTTCATACTTCATTTGATACACATAAACACTATTACATTGTAATTACAAAAACAACAATACACAAGTTGCAAATACTTAACAATGACAACTTAGCCTCTGGAATACAAGTTTGAACAACCTCAATACGACTCAATACAACATTCAATCAATTCAATTCAAATTCGGAGAAGAAATACTACAATTCATTCTCAGTTTAACGCAAACAACTGCTGTAATAAAATCAACATTAAATTACAACAATTAAATTAATACCTTGCAACTAATCTTTATTTTACTTCAAAAGATAAATAAATTGATTAACTAAGTCATTACAATAATTGATAAAAGAACCACTTAATTCTTGTTTACTATTCGACAGTTCCATAACGATTCGATCCCTATATAATTTCCTTCAATCTTGTCCAGTTAACTTTACTCTATCGAGGAGTGAAATGGACAAGAACGCTAAATTAATACTATATAACTACACGACAGTTATATCAACGACGAGCATTATTGTTTTATTGCATGTCTTCGTCGTAAAGATGTCTCAGAAATGTTTTAATCAAAGATGATTCAAATATGTCTAATAAGACGATCAGAACTGGTAATTCTCATGCCACCAAAACTTGTTAAATGTATCAGTTATGTTTGTTTCCAACGCATTATAGTTTTCTGATGAATACTTCTACTATAGCTGTGACAGTCTTCTGTCTTGTAGGAACCTATGGATTCACGACCAACTTATATGAATTGAAAAAATGAGGTGTAAAATTGTTATTGACTGGCTTACCATTGAAATGAACGATAGCAACTTCTAACAGCGTTCATATACCTCCCTCTAACTGCAAGCCGATTGAATTGATGGAAATTGGTTTTAAAAATAGTTTTCTGGTGTTTATGTAAGTATCTGGATAGTAGTAAGGTTCGACAGGTTAGTAACTACTCAAATATTAGAAGCAAAGAACCATATTTCTTCAATCTGGGTAAGCGTTGAAATGCTGGAACTGTTACAGGTATGCTGCAAATAGTGCTAGTTGTTTTTAGCTGATTGTAATCTGATAAGATCTTCTTCCTCAGATCCTATTTCAAATCACTATAATAGACAGAAAAAGAAAGCAAAAACCTGTTTCTCCCAAGCACATGCAAGCCAACAATTGGATCATTATCTAGCCTGTGGCCATCAGCTGATTTGGAGGGCTCAGTAGAACCAATTTCTCACGTACTGCAGACAGTTCCATTTGTCGGATCAAGTATTTCTACCACTCCATGTTTTCTTCCAATTCCAAGTCTAGGATTTTGGGTATTAGCAGAGAGAGAAGTGGCTAAAATAGAGCGCTCAGAATCTGGATTCTCTCTGTACCCTTGATTCTCAATTGTTTTAAATAGGCCTGCCCTTCAAATTTCCAGAAGTAATTTTATTACTAACATTTACAGCTTCCAAATTAAGTTGCCCAGCTTGTAGCTCGACAATAATTACCACTGATGCACCAAGTTGCAAAGGAAGTGCTGATTGTATGATATTATGTCTAATAGATATTACACTCTCTTGTTGTTTCCCAGAAAGTGAAAGATTTGCCTCCACCATAGTGACAGAACCAATATTCGCAAGACCTATCTGAATATCTCGGATTTCCCCTTCATATCTACAAATCTCGTCACTTAGGTCATAGAGAGTTGCAATCCTTCTTACTGCCACATAGCACTGAACAAAAGTGTTCATCCTTCCTTCCAATGCAACAATCTTGCGCAGGTAAGGAATGTCCTTCCTAGAAGTTTCTTTTTTTTTTTCTATGCACAACACAAGATTGCTCCTTCCACAATTAGATGTATAGACGCCTTCATTTTGTCATTCAACTCTTTCTTCAAATGCAGAAGAGGCTGAAGCTGTAGTATTAGTTTGGCCAAATCGTTCATGAATTTCAGAAGTTGTAAACACTCATTCTTATTATGTTTTATTTTGTCCAATCTTTCAACAACAGCAGCCGCTAGTAAAAATCCCACTCCAACCCAATGAACATTTCCAAGGGCATTCAACATAGATATTGCTGTACTGTGTTTATCACCAGAGTAGTTTGATATCTGGGTGGATATTAGCCTAATATTTTTTTGATGTTTCTTCTGAGAATTTGCCAACGCTGGATGCAGAGGGCAACCCACCTCGCATAGAAGCCAAATTGTCATGAGTGGCTGTTTGTTTCCCCTTATTGGTGTAAAGACCAAGAAGATTGTCAATGTTGTTGACTAAATTTGGGAGATAGTCTGGCATGCTTGTGTCTGTGCTAAGAATGTGTTCGATGATCTGAGCAGACATAACAGAGGATGTTGGGGAAGACATTGTTACGGATGTAAATGAGGTAATAAAAAAAATGGACGATCTAAAAAGAATGAATTCTTGAGGGTAAATGTGCGCCTGTCTATCTCAGAGCAAGAAGGTGTAAATAATGGAAGTTATAGAGTGCAGAAAGGTATCCAAACAAGAAGAAAACTCCAGCTATGGAGTACACTGGACAATGGAACATAGTAAAATGCTGAGTAAATGGCAAAGGAGGGATTTGGACTTTCATTCACAGCGAATGACAACAAAGCAGCGGACTACTTAATAATATCAGTCCTCAAAAGAAATGAAACCAAACACAACCAAAAACACCATACATGGACTGTCGTCACCACACCGGAGGAAAACGAAATGACAAGGCTACAGGAATTTTCAAACAACGCGGATACTAGGGTTACGGCAGTGATCTCTTTCTCACGCCCAGTATACCATTTGCAGCGATGCTTAAAAAAAATATCAATCTGCTAGAAGTAACACCAAAGAAACAAAATAAGATAACAAGAAACCCAGGTAGCCCGATAAGTTTGACACCACTGTATGCTGGTCTCACGTCTAGAATAAGAGGGATTCACTTTTTCTGTATTGCACTTGCAAATCAAATGCGAACCTCATGACTAACCTCTGTGGGGTAAATACTCAGCCCAAAATGGCTTGGTTTACAATAGAACGAGAGCAGCTAATATAACCAGAACCCAAGAACACTTCAATATTGAAGAAGGAAGAGTTTCGAGGCATTAAGCAATATCAGAGGTCTGCCGCCTCCCTAACGGCATTCGCACACCTATACCAATAGCGCCTCCTCCAATAGTGGAAACAGAGGCCAGAGGAGAGTGTCCTATCATGGTCGGAGGAGAGACGTTCTCAGAAGACAAGAAAATAACATGGCGAAGGATTCCTGTAGGAACTTCTGCCTTAAAACTATTACTTCTTATACCTGCACTCTTTCGAGGGATAAAACTAGGGTTTGAAGAACGGTGTAAGGAAATTCTAATTAATACAGACCCAACGATTTACATCCACAACCGTCCATACAAAAGAATATACATTTGCAGAATCAGACAAAGAGCTTCGGTAGAAACCATTTAACCAAACCATTTCATTTGCAAACAAAGAAGCAAACAATCAACATGCTCAGATTCAGAGAAAGGAAATAGCGAAAGAAGGCAAGTATTCCAAGGAACCTGGTTTCGCAATCAACTCGACGAATCTGCTCCAATCGTTGCAGTTCCAAACTGCTTCTTTCCTCTCACCTGTGATGCCGTCCTTGATGCACCTACAACTCTTTTATAACTCAGCCTCTCTCCTCTACCAAGGGCTTGGCACGCGATCCCGTGCTTCTCTCCTTTAAAGAATATGTATTTTTATTTAATTTAAAGATCCCAATTATTAGATATTTTATTTCATTATTATTTTTCTTTATAGCCAACCCAAATACTGTTATTAATAGAATAGTACTTTTTTGACAATCTATAATTTTGTACTATACTTTAATTTATTTTATTAATCAAGTTGTAAATCACAATTTACAACATGATTACATCTATTTATTTATTTAAATATTTATTATAAATAATATTATATCGAATAATACAAACTTATTACAACTTTATTTAACAACAACACTTCTCATAAAATAGTAATTTATTTATAATGACAATCGACAACTAACGACTTTATGCCCATTTAACAACATTTATACTCTTCCGTAGAATAATTCTAATTAAAGCACAACATTACCACACATACTTAGACACCTTCGAACTTGATTTGACTCCAAGGTACAGTATTACCTGACAGCAAGACATGAGCGAACAACAACCAATAACCACAAGGGTAAATTGACGACGAAGGGACACTGACTAGGGACCTCATGTTAACTCCAATCAACTAATCCATTGGTGAAGGCACGCTCAGACCTGTAATCAGGTGGAGTCGATGCCTAGTACCTGCATCCTGCAGCAACGCACAGTTAACCATAACAAGATATACATATACATCACATGCAGTCCTATCATGAATGGAAATTGCAGTGAGGTAGGGTACTCGAGAACGAGTAATACAACACTGTTCCATTCACGTTTATAAATAACAATCAACTATATTGAACAAGGTATCAGATTTCTAATCTGCGACATAAAATGATCAACTAACTTCCAATCCCATATAATGAATAACATCAAAGCATCTAAAACATCAGTTCCTTTGTCAAATTGTAAAGCATAAAATGACATAATCCAACATCAACATCTGTTATCATAACAATCAGGTTCACAATGAAGTAACAAGATAACAAGAGATCCATCATCTACGGTCTAGGACACTATAAAGTTTAAGCAAACATCAATCTGATGGATGACAAGATGAGGGGCACTACATGGACAAGCAGGTCTAAGCGTGCCCTAGCCAATGGATTCGTGGAATGGAGTTAACATGGGGTTCCTGGTCTTTTGTGTCGGTTGTCTGTTTGCCTCCGTCATTGTGGTCTTGTCTTGTCTTCCAATCTTGCTTGTCAGTCAAGTTTAGTGCCACCACGAGGTTTAACAAGGTCAGAGTTGCCTGTGTTACATCAGTGTTTTGATGCATTCGAATATAATTACTTGACTAGGAATATAATTATGTTAAATAAATATTAATGGTTTCAATAAGAATTAAATAATGTAGAAAATATAATTATTTAATACTATGTGGATTAATAAATAAATTATATTGCCTAATTTGTGAGTGTTGTAAATGTTTAAACGGTATATGGCAATGTTCATAAATTTCATTAATGCATAGATTGATATAATGTAAATTGTGTTTATTGAAATGCATGTCAATATTAGATTTATAAGATAATAATTTTACCCCTGGTTTATTGGTCCATTCTAAGGTTTTAAAATATATATATATATATATTTTTGGGGGAGGTCGCTGGGACCATGTCTCTGTTTTTTTTGAGAAATATGCAAAGTCCATTTTGTGTGCCGTCAGTTGAAGGAATCCCTTGGAAAACTATTTAAATGGTTGGATTCCATAAGAATGGGGGGTGGTGGGGGAGCAAGGAGGCACGTTCTGCATGACCAAGGAGTCATGTTTGCTCTGGGGAGATACGGAAGGCTTGGAGGAGTTTCCAACTTGTTTTGGTTAGGGTTTGTACTTCAGATTTCATATCAGCACCTACAGGTTTCAAATCAGTTAGGGTTTCAATGAAGCTTTCATGTTCAGCTAGGGTTTGAAGATATCTTGCATATTTGAAGGCATACATATTTAGACTTGAAGGCATTTGGAGTATGATTTCACTATTTGTATTCATGGCCATGTTGTGTTGATGATTCTACATGTTTTGGAGGTTTCATTGTTGGTGAAATCAATCGTTTTGTATTCAAAATTACATATCAGTCTGCTGTAATTTTATATTAGACCTTAGATCTGAGAGTTTCTAGCCACAACTTGATGTGGGCTTGCCATATTTTCATCATAGGATCATAGCGCTTCAATTTGACATCATTTGGCTAGGGTTTGGAGGAGAGTTTAGAAGGGAGTGCGAACAGAAAACAAAACAATCGCCTTCAAAGGATTCTGTAAAACAGTTCACATGCCTTGTCTATGTTCCCACATTTTGTTACGCGTCCAGGAGAGCACTTGGTGTCTTGGGTCGAGCCCTGAGAATTTGGTCTTCGGTCAATCTGGAGCAGGGAACAACTAGGCCAAGGGCCATTGCACTGAGGGGGCTGAGCTCATCGACTCTGTGCTCGATGTGGTTAGGAAGGAGGCAGAAAACTATGACGGTCCCCAAGGGTTTCAAGACTCTGAAGCTCACTACGCCAAGCTTTGGAGATGGGAATCACTTGATCTCAGCCACGATGAGCAGAGTGACCTGCTGCCTTCGGTTCCCTGGATAGCTGAACTCAGATCTGAGGAAGCTGGCCGTGAATCTGATCCCCTTCCCCCCACCTGCACTTCTTCATGGTGGGTATTTCTCCATTGACCTCTCGTGGGTCTTAGCAATACTGCGCGCCAACTGTACCAGAGCTCACTCAAAAGATGTAGGATTCTGAAAACAAAACAATCGCCTTTTGAGGATTCGATCCAAGGCTTTGGAGGAAATCGTCCTTCAAATGGAAAAGGTATTTGCATCGCTTCTTTGTCTTTCTAGCACAAAAGCTAAAATCTGTTTGCTACCATTTCTTTATGTCTGCAAAAGAAAACCGAACCCCATTGCACTCGCCTGCTTCCCACTGGCACCTTGTATGATGCTTCCTGCTCTATGCTGTCCCATGCGGATTTGTGTTATCATCTGGTTCTGTATTAATTGACAGAGATAGGAGCATAGCCATAGAGTGACAAAGCCCTGACCATAGAACCTTATGAATCTCACAAAAAACTAAATGCTCAGCAAGAAACGTCAAATTCAAACCATTGCTTCAACTAAACCTCATAGGCCTTAGAGGAATACGACCCACCTCTTAGCTATTTGTCTTGACTTGCTGCACCAAAAGAGTTCACCTAGCATCTATTAACTCACCCATCTCAGTAAAATCACCCATGGCTCTAGAGTTCCCTCTTGCAGAGGTGATCGCTGCCCTCATACCACGTCTTCCTTGCTGGCGCTTTGAAATTTGCTACGTGGTTCTAGTTTGGTTTTGGACTTGGAAGTTCCTATTTTTCTCTCTGCCAGTGTGTTGCCCTCCCTCATGCTGTCCTTAGAATGTTGCCTTCATAGATGTAGAAGTGGATGTGTGAGTTTCACCTTGGAAACTGACAGGGATAGTAAGTCAGTAAGAAGCTCCAGTTTTGGATTCCTTGCTGCAGAAGAATGATGCAGTAGTGGTTCCTTGATAACCTGCCAGTGAATTGCCAAGGAGAAACTACACTTGCAATGTTTAAACAAATCCTTTGTGCTCAGCTTAATTCTGTCCACGTCAGCCATTGACCATAAAACTAAATCCATGCTTAGGCAGGTTGATCAATGTGTTTAGATAATGGGAGTAGTTGTTTTTGCTATCGACTAGACAAATCATTTGGTGCTCAACCTAAAAACTTGTCTTGGTCATGTCATGAAATTGTAGTATATGCAGATTTATGATGCCTTGTAGTCCCACGTCGTAGATGTATCACAAGATGCAGGGATGTCTGCGACATTTTCCCGGGGAACATTATTGGCCGTGTCTTGACTATTTTCAGTTACTTTTATCCCTTAAATAAGAAACTTTCTGTTTAGTTGAATACTAGTAAAGTAGACAGCCGGCTGTGGGAACAAGCGTATTGTTTGCCTCTCTTTAACCACAATAACGCTATATTATCCAGCATGTTATCCACCTTCTAAAACAGAGAGAAATCAGCATCGTACCCAATCTCAAACTCATATCTCACCTACATCTCATCGTGGCAACCTACCATTAGATATGTCAATTCAAATGGACCTACATCAATGTTTCATGATCGTAACGTTTTAGTGATTTAAACCCTTTTAATACGATGTTTTCATTAGTTGAAATCCTTTAAAGTTAATGGGGTTATTGTATTCTAGAGGTTTATTATGGATTCTTTAAATAGAAAACTCCGCAAGAAACGATTTTAGAATCCCATTGCATTTACTGAGTCACTCGACCTTCATCTCGGACAATAACAAGTTGCATTAGGATAATGACATTTGTGTCTCACAATTCAACTAAGTAATGGTGTAAGAAATAGTCCTTGTTGCTGTTTAACGTTCTGATAGATCCATTCATAACAAGATTTCAACCATGTTTTCATATTAAATGGTCTTCCTTGCTAGTAAGGTAGAGTTATGTTTATATTAAATTTGGATGGGAATTAAACGGCAAGTAGTTATTTATTCAATCTACACTATTGATATTATAGTTTTGCAAATTGATAAGCGGTGATAAACCTACCCTCGTTTTCCAATTAATCTAAGTCAATAGTAAGGAATCGTAATGTAAATTTGGAATTGATTCTTCCTTGTTTACAAGGATATAATCGAGAATGCACTATGTTAAATAAATATATTATTATTATGTTAAAGTCTTCCTTGTGAATAAATATAGAATTTTGTTATCGTTATTATTATTATTTTATTATTATTATTAGTATTATTTATCTCTCATACGGAAAAATTTACATATCGTTATGTGTCTTTTAATTACCCGGGTGCAGTTATTTAAACTTTGCATGAGATTGTTAAATAGAAATTTATTATGTCGTGAAGATTTCCATTTCAAGTTGGTTTTGGTTGAATGTTAGTTATATTAATCCGTCAGTGATATTGTATGTTCTCCTTGTAAAATTTATTAATTAAGTTGATATTAAGAGTTGCTAAGATAATGAGTGTATGTGAACTCAGTTGCATCAAGGAAACAAGATTGGTCATATGTTTGATGGTTGGTTTTAATGAGACTCCTTGTGCAAGTTATTAAAGTGTTTTAGTCCCAGAGGCCTAGGTTGTAATTTTGTGTTCATGCGCATGGTATCTTGTGAATGCATATTGGGGTAATGATTAAGTCCTTCATGAATGTTGCAATCATTATTTGTCTAAGTTTGTTGAACTATTGTGATGGTCAAGACAATGGGGTAATGCCGCCATCGGTATAGAAGAGATCTCCCAAGTATTACTCCGTTTGGAAACCTTGAATTATGTATTGGGACTTTGCCGTATGGTTATGCCATAATTGCAAGAAGGTTAATGCCTTGCAATGTGTATACCTAGACCTATTGTTTTGTCTTGAATCCATGCTGTCGAGCTCTTCTTGTAGGTTGAGGTCCCCTATTGTGTTGAGCTTGTTTTAATTCCTTGTTGGTCTATGCAAAGGATTGAATTGTTGGGAGCAAGAGGACCCATGCCTTTCTCAAGTGATTCATTGTATTGTGATTGGTTGCAAGATGGTTGATGCCTTGCACCGTTATGTATATTTTCTGTTATGATGCCAGTGTCATGTTCTGCCTCTGGAAGTAATGTTGTGTTGTTGTGAGATTTGCTAGTGATGTTGGAGTCTTGTGATGTTCTTAATCCACTGTCTGCCTGACCGTTGTTCTTGTGGGGCCCTCATGTTAACTCCTAGCTCGGAGGGGTGGGCCTTAGGGCCCACATGGTTGGGTGGAAAGAGCTAGATCCATTGGTTTTCTCCCTTGCTGTTTGTCCGTGAGCGAGGAGGATTCACCTTGTGTGCCAGACATCAAACCTTGTACTTTTCTTTGAAGACAGTTCTTTTGCTCATGCATTAGCCTTGTGTATTTATTGTATCTCATTGTTTATATTTAGTTGTAATCAGGATGTCGATAATGTAAATCCCATGTTGATGTACTCAATTGTATAGACTTGTTAAATGTGCATGAATTCTTATCCAAATTGTATATCTAGTTATGGCATGGAGTGTAGATGTATTTGACTAATCATTATTGTTATAGAGTTGTATGAATTGTCAATGTTAGTTAGCAATGCATGTAATGATGTTGTTTATTGTTAAGTAGTGCATCCTTGATGCCTTGGGAGACAAGTTGTTAACTATTGGTGTGTTTTATCTGCTAAACCTCACTTGTTGTCCTATTAAAATATATATTTCTGCTTTGCTTGCTGATAAGTGTTGCCTATCAAGGCGTTCATGGACGGGGCACTACAAATCTATTCTACTTCAGTGGAAGTTATTTGTATTTATTTTAGCAGTGTAATGGTTATGGCTTCTGTAGTTTTATTTCCTATTATTAATGCAGTTATGTTGCCCTAGAGTGTTTAGAAGAGTAATTTCATGCAATGTGTTATGTCTGGTTTCTACTTTTCACTATCTTGCTTTCAAAAAAAAATTAGTTTTGTAACTTTTGCACTTTTAGTCTAGCACTCTAGGGTTACATGATGGGGCATTACACTTGGTATCAGAGCCAAGTTGCAGCACTAGGATCTCTAGTTAATGTTGTTGCCCATGTCTAGTTATAGTAACTTCTCTTATGCATGTGCAGGTTTAGATTAATTAGATAAGTTGGAATGTAAATTTCTTTTGTTTGACTGAAGGTGCATTAGGATAAGATGTGATTGGGTGTAGCTAGGTATTTAATCTATGCATTTGGAAGTAAATGTATGTGATTAAGTTTTGTATTACATAACATGATATGTTTTAATGGAAAGGGCTATTTTTGTGGAATAAATAAGATGCTAGTGCATGGAAAATTACGATGACTACATTTGGTGTTTGAAAATCTTGTTTACTAGGTGTAGCTGAAAACTTATGAGGGAATGTCCTTCTCTCTTCTTACTATTGTATAAATAGAAAATATTTATGCATTGGATATCTTGCATGTTGAAAATATGCGAATCCTTTGGTTCTGTGAGAATTCAAATAGCTTGTGATGGAGTAAGAGTTGTTGTGTTTAGGAAAGACCTACATGAAGTGGTAAGAGTTAAGTAGAGGATCATCATTGTTATTTTGTGAATATGGAACTTGTGTATAATTTGTTAAGTGGAATTGTTAAGTAATCGTGATGATCATGACAGTGACTTTTAGCATTAAGTGGTATATGAAAGGGTTATGGATAATATGAAATGATATGATCTTATAAAGGGAATCACAATGGTTATGGAAATAAATGTACTATTGGTATGTGATCCTTGGTAGTAATAAAAATTGTGTATGTAAATGCAAATCTGCCCCCTGTAAATGTGAGGAACCAGTAACTGTGCATTGGTTGAGTGTTGTGAATACCTCGTACATGCTTTGTGTGCCCATAAGATGGTGATACTGGGTACCCATCCATTGGGAATGAGTGTTTTTTTTTTTATTGGTGTGGGTTTAACCATACCACAACATGTGTTTGTATGTTTGTTACCTGATTGAGGGCCAACCCTTGTGTGGTTGAAAATATAGATATAAAGAGTAGCCAAAAGTTAGATTCATAGATTCTCTTCTTTTGGTTCTCTAGTCCCTCAGTCTGTGAAGGGGTAGTAGCAGCCACAAAGTTCCTTGGGTAGAGTGAACAGTGTACGCTGATGACGGCACAGAGTGGTCCCTCGCTCAACCGACCCTAAGGAAACGTACTCACTACTTTCCCTTATGATGGATCAGGGTACTTGATTCATATGTGTTAGCCTAATCCCCACAGTTTCTGAGCATCTGGATGGTATTTCTTGGATGATCATTTACCTTGTCTTCACGAAAGGTATGATATACCACATGAGTTATCAGTTGGGGGCCGGGGTCTAGGACCTGCATGGACAACCCAACTGGAACTATGTGATGACATGAGTCGTCACTTGGGGGCCGGGGTTTAGGACCGGCGTGGGTAACCCAAGTGAGACCATGTGCCCCATGTATATTTTGAGGTCTAGCATGTGGAGGGAGATTTGTTACCCATGCTGAGATAGATTCCGTATCTGCACATGTTCTGACATGATAGGTACGATGCCACATCCCACTGATGTTCCGACACAGTGCTGGTGATGATGCCATGTTGCTGTTGGTAGCGAGCTAGGCTCGAGGACACGATGCCACGTGCATAGACACGTGAAAGTGCACTATGAAATTGTGTTATAGCCTACTTGTGTGTTGAGGGTAATGGGGCCTCACACACTCGTAGAGGGATACTCATGTTTGCTTTCGATAGTGTCGGGTTGGTTAGCATATGAGTAGGTCCTAGCCATGTATACCTCTGGCTACGGCGAGTACCTGTGTGTGCCTTTTCCACGAGGTGTCACTATGCGGGGTGTGTTCTGCGCGTGTTTATTTCTGCGGAGCCACAGACACACTACCATGCGGCATACGGCCAGTACGTGCCTTCTCCCGCTGGCGTATGACCATGCGCACTGAGATGCGATGTGGGATGTGGCCGAGGTGCACATTCCATGCGGGCAGCCAAGGAGTGTGTGAGCCACTTGGCTAGTCCATGCCGCGTGACGACACGATGCAGGGTGTAGCCGAGGAGTACACTCTGAGCCATGTGGATGGCGTGCTTATTCCGCACCACATGAGGGCTACTGTTATAGCCTGACGTTGTTTCCTCCTTCCTCGTTTGGTGGCTACTATCTAGTCACATAGTGTCGTACAGTGCAATTTCAAATTGTGGACTTTCTCTATGGTTATTGATGATTTTTGACTGATTGCGAAGGCTGACACTTTTCTTGTATTTGATTATGATGGTTTAGCCACACCTTGTGATCTTATTGCTTGTAGCCCTCGTGGTTACATTTGATTTAGTGTTGAAAATTGCGCGCATTTCTTATTTTATTGTTGAAATTAAATTTTTATCTTTCTTCATGACTTTGGTGGCTAAACTAGTTATATTTATTATTTTCGATGTCGGCCATGTGTTGTATTGTGACTCCTCTCCAAGGACGTATGAGACGGACTTGGTGAGTGTACGCGAGGAAGCAGACGCAGGGAACCTTGAGGATGGGGGTATGTGAGGCTGTTATACAGCTAAGACCCACTACCCACCTATGTGTGATGACTATCTCTTGGAGGCTAACCACCTTATACAACAAGAGAGGGGTCATTATGGCTTATTGGATGGTCTCACCTTGTGAGTGTGACCTAGCACCAAAAAGTCATTATGTGTGAGGTATGGATTATGTGAGATGGATTTGGCTTTTGGCTCATGGATTAGTATGCGGTTTTCAGTATCCAGATGGACCTCTATGTGGCCATGTGATGTGAATCCCAGTGATGTATATTGGTGTGTGTGTGAAGAATGTATGGCAAATCATGAAAACTATACCTATGTATTGATAAATGGTGTTTCCATGCTTCAAATAGATGAAAAATTTTGATCTTTTGTTGAATCTGTGATGAGACTTAGGGTGGATAGTTAATGGAAAATGTTAAAAATGCAGCATTTTAACCTTTTGATTGTTTAATAGCATAGTGTTCTCCCTAGAAATGTTTGTTAGTTTAGTGTATTTGACTAAGTTATATTTTGGCAATAGAATATGGCAATATTATTACACTATGTTTCTACCCTAATCTGTGACTTCCAGGAGTAAGTCAAAATCTAGGGGGGGAGGATGTAATGCCCCTCGCCTTTTCGTTTGCGATAGATGTTGTTCTCATGATTCCTATGACAATCCTAGTACTGATGATAGTCCTTTAATGCATGTTTTCAGTTTTGAGACACCTTGATTTCTATGCTATGGTTGATGTTTTTCTTGATATTGCTAGACACTTGATTATCATACGAACTAGATATGGATTATGTTAGATGATGCTTGATCTCTTGTACCTTGTGCATTCTTAGTTGATGGACATATTATGGTTTGATGTTAATTTCAGTTTAATATGATCATGATTTCATATTAGTGTTACTTTATGTTTAAGGTATTGTTTGATCATGATTATGATGTATGTCTAGGATTGGATGCAATTATTTATTTGATGAGTTACTGAACGGAACAGTGTGGCATTACTTGTGTCCAAGTACCCTGCCATGCTGCGACTTCCGTTCATTATGTTTATGATAACATGTATATATGTACAACCCTGTTGTTTCAATGCAGTATGCAGGTACCGGGCATCGACTCCACCTGGACTAGCAGGTCTGAGCATGCCCTAGCCGATGGATTCCTGGAACGGAGTTAACATGGGGTTCCCGGTCTTTTGTGTTGGTTGTCTGTTTGCCTCCGTCATTGTGGTCTTGTCTTGTCTTCCAATCTTGCTTGTCAGTCAAGTTTAGTGCCACCACAAGGTTTAACAAGGTCAGAGTTGCCTGTGTTACGTTAGTGTTTTGATGCATTCGAATATAATTACTTGACTAGGAATATAATTATGTTAAATAAATATTAATGGTTTCAATAAGAATTAAATAATGTAGAAAATATAATTATTTAATACTATGTGAATTAATAAATAAATTATATTGCCTAATTTGTGAGTGTTGTAAATGTTTAAACGGTATATGGCAATGTTCATAAATTTCATTAATGCATAGATTGATATAATGTAAATTGTGTTTATTGAAATGCATGTTAATATTAGATTTATAAGATAATAATTTTGCCTGTGGTTTATTGGTCTATTCTAAGGTTTTAAAAAATATATATATATATATATTTTTGGGGGAGGTCGCTGGGACCATGTCTCTATTTTTTTTGAGAAATATGCAAAGTCCATTTTGTGTCCCGTCAGTTGAAGGAATCCCTTGGAAAACTATTTAAATGGTTGGATTCCATAAGAATGGGGGGTGGTGGGGGAGCAAGGAGGCACGTTCTGCATGACCGAGGAGTCATGTTTGCTCTGGGGAGATACGGAAGGCTTGGAGGAGTTTCCAACTTGTTTTGGTTAGGGTTTGTGCTTCAGATTTCATATCAGCACCTACAGGTTTCAAATCAGTTAGGGTTTCAATGAAGCTTTCATGTTTAGCTAGGGTTTGAAGATATCTTGCATATTTGAAGGCATACATATTCAGACTTGAAGGCATTTGGAGTATGATTTCACTATTTGTATTCATGGCCATGTTGTGTTGATGATTCTACATGTTTTGGAGGTTTCATTGTTGGTGAAATCAATCGTTTTGTATTCAAAATTACATATCAGTCTGCTATACTTTTATATCAGACCTTAGATCTGAGAGTTTCTAGCCGCAACTTGATGTGGGCTTGCCATATTTTCATCATAGGATCATAGCGCTTCAATTTGACATCATTTGGCTAGGGTTTGGAGGAGAGTTTAGAAGGGAGTGCGAACAGAAAATAAAACAATCACCTTCAAAGGATTCTGTAAAATAGTTCACATGCCTTGTCTATGTTCCCACATTTTGTTACGCGTCCAGGAGAGCTCTTGGTGTCTTGGGTCGAGCCCTGAGAATTTGGTCTTCAGTCAGTCTGGAGCAGGGAACAACTAGGCCAAGGGCCATTGCATTGAGGGGGCTGAGCTCATCGACTCTGTGCTCGATGTGGTCAGGAAGGAGGCAGAAAACTGTGATGGTCCCCAAGGGTTTCAAGACTCTGAAGCTCACTACGCCAAGCTTTGGAGATGGGAATCACTTGATCTCAGCCACGATGAGCGGAGTGACCTGCTGCCTTCGGTTCCCTGGACAGCTGAACTCAGATCTGAGGAAGCTGGCCGTGAATCTGATCCCCTTCCCCCCGCCTGCACTTCTTCATGGTGGGTATTGCTCTATTGACCTCTTGTGGGTCTCAGCAATACTGCGCACCAACTGTACCAGAGCTCACTCAACAGATGCAGGATTCTAAAAACAAAACAATCGCCTTCTGAGGATTCGATCCAAGGCTTTGGAGGAAATCGTCCTTCAAATGGAAAAGGTATTTGCATCGCTTCTTTGTCTTTCTAGCACAAAAGCTAAAATCTGTTTGCTACCATTTCTTTATGTCTGCAAAAGAAAACTAAACCCCATTGCACTCGCCTGCTTCCCACTGGCACCTTGTATGATGCTTCCTGCTCTATGCTGTCCCATGCGGATTTGCGTTATCATCTGGTTCTATATTAATTGACAGAGATAGGAGCATAGCCACAGAGTGACAAAGCCCTGACCATAGAACCTTATGAATCTCACAGAAAACTAAATGCTCAGCAAGAAACGTCAAATTCAAACCATTGCTTCAACTAAACCTCACAGGCCTTAGAGGAATACGACCCACCTCTTAGCTGTTTGTCTTGACTTGCTGCACCAAAAGAGTTCACCTGGCATCTATTAACTCACCCAGCTCAGTAAAATCACACATGGCTCTGGAGTTCCCTCTTGCAGAGGTGATCGCTGCCCTCATACCACGTCTTCCTTGCTGGCGCTTTGAAATTTGCTACGTGGTTCTAGTTTGGTTTTGGACTTGGAAGTTCCTATTTTTGTCTCTGCCAGTGTGCTGCCCTCCCTCATGCTATCCTTAGAATGTTGCCTTCGTAGATGTAGAAGTGGCTATGTGAGTTTCACCTTGGAAATTGACAGGGATAGTAAGTCAGTAAGAAGCTCCAGTTTTGGATGACTTGCTGCAGAAGAATGATGCAGTAGTGGTTCCTTGATAACCTGCCAGTGAATTGCCAGGGAGAAACTACACTTGCAACGTTTAAACAAATCCTTTGTGCTCAGCTTAATTCTGTCCACGTCAGCCATTGACCATAAAACTAAATCCATGCTTAGGCAGGTTGATCAATGTGTTTAGATAATGGGAGTAGTTGTTTTTGCTATCGACTAGACAAATCATTTGGTGCTCAACCTAAAAACTTGTCCTGGTCATGTCATGAAATTGTAGTATATGCAGATTTATGATGCCTTGTAGTCCCACGTCGTAGATGTATCACAAGATGCAGGGATGTCTACGACATTTTCCCGGGGAACATTATTGCCGTGTCTTCACTATTTTCAGTTACTTTTATCCCTTAAATAAGAAACTTTCTGTTTAGTTGAATACTGGTAAAGTAGACAGCCGGCTGTGGGAACAAGCATATTGTTTGCCTCTCTTTAACCATGATAACGCTATATTATCCAGCATGTTATCCACCTTCTAAAACGGAGAGAAATCAGCATCGCACCCAATCTCAAACTCATATCTCACCTACATCTCGTCGTGGCAACCTACCATTAGATATGTCAATTCAAATGGACCTACATCAATGTTTCATGATCGTAACGTTTTAGTGATTTAAACCCTTTTAATACGATGTTTTCATTAGTTGAAATCCTTTAAAGTGAATGGGATTATTGCATTCTAGAGGTCTATTATGGATTCTTTAAATAGAAAACTCCGCAAGAAAGGATTTTAGAATCCCATTGCATTTACTGAGTCACTCGACCTTCATCTCAGACAATAACAAGTTGCATTAGGATAATGACATTTGTGTCTCACAATTCAACTAAGTAATGGTGTAATAAATAGTCCTTGTTACTGTTTAACGTTCTGATAGATCCATTCATAACAAGATTTCAACCATGTTTTCATATTAAATGGTCTTCCTTGCTAGTAGGGTAGAGTAATGTTTATATTAAATTTGGATGGGAATTAAACGGCAAGTAGTTATTTATTCAATCTACACTATTGATATTATAGTTTTGCAAATTGATAAGCGGTGATAAACCTACCCTCGTTTTCTAATTAATCTAAGTCAATAGTAAGGAATCGTAATGTAAATTTGGAATTGATTCTTCCTTGTTTACAAGGATATAATCGAGAATGCACTATGTTAAATAAATATATTATTATTATGTTAAAGTCTTCCTTGTGAATAAATATAGAATTTTGTTATCGTTATTATTATTATTTTATTATTATTATTAGTATTATTTATCTCTCATACGGAAAAATTTGCATATCGTTATGTGTCTTTTAATTACCTGGGTGCAGTTATTTAAACTTTGCATGAGATTGTTAAATAGAAATTTATTATGTAGTGAATATTTCCATTTCAAGTTGGTTTTGGTCGAATGTTAGTTATATTAATCCGTCAGTGATATTGTATGTTCTCCTTGTAAAATTTATTAATTAAGTTGATATTAAGAGTTGCTAAGATAATGAGTGTATGTGAACTCAGTTGCATCAAGGAAACAAGATTCTTCATATGTTTGATGGTTGGTTTTAATGAGACTCCTTGTGCAAGTTATTAAAGTGTTTTAGTCCCAGAGGCCTAGGTTGTAATTTTGTGTTCATGCGCATGGTATCTTGTGAATGCATATTGGGGTAATGATTAAGTCCTTCATGAATGTTGCAATCATTATTTGTCTAAGTTTGTTGAACTATTGTGATGGTCAAGACAATGGGGTAATGCCGTCATCGGTATAGAAGAGATCTCCCAAGTATTACTCCGTTTGGAAACCTTAAATTATGTATTGGGACTTTGTTGTATGGTTATGCCATAATTGCAAGAAGGTTAATGCCTTCCAATGTGTATACCTAGACCTATTGTTTTGTCTTGAATCCATGTTGTCGAGCTCTTCTTGTAGGTTGAGGTCCCCTATTGTGTTGAGCTTGTTTTAATTCCTTGTTGGTCTATGCAAAGGATTGAATTGTTGGGAGCAAGAGGACCCATGCCTTTCTCGAGTGATTCATTGTATTGTGATTGGTTGCAAGATGGTTGATGCCTTGCACCGTTATGTATATTTTCTGTTATGATGCCAGTGTCATGTGCTGCCTCTTGAAGTAATGTTGTGTTGTTGTGAGATTTGCTATTGATGTTGGAGTCTTGTGATGTTCTTAGTCCACTGTCTGCCTGACCGTTGTTCTTGTCAGGCCCTCATGTTAACTTCTAGCTCGGAGGGGTGGGCCTTAGGGCCCACATGGTTGGGTGGAAAGAGCTAGATCCATTGGTTTTCTCCCTTGCTGTTTGTCCGTGAGCGAGGAGGATTCACCTTGTGTGCCAGACATCAAACCTTGTACTTTTCTTTGAAGACAGTTCTTTTGCTCATGCATTAGCCTTGTGTATTTATTGTATCTCATTGTTTATATTCAGTTGTAATCAGGATGTCGATAATGTAAATCCCATGTTGATGTACTCAATTATATAGACTTGTTAAATGTGCATGAATTCTTATCCAAATTGTATATCTAGTTATGGCATGGAGTGTAGATGTATTTGACTAATCATTATTGTTATAGAGTTGTATGAATTGTCGATGTTAGTTAGCAATGCATGTAATGATGTTGTTTATTGTTAAGTAGTGCATCCTTGATGCCTTGGGAGACAAGTTGTTAACTATTGGTGTGTTTTATCTGCTAAACCTCACTTGTTGTCCTATTAAAATATATATTTCTGCTTTGCTTGCTGATAAGTGTTGCCTATCAAGGCGTTCATGGACGGGGCACTACAAATCTATTCTGCTTCAGTGGAAGTTATTTGTATTTATTTTAGCAGTGTAATGGTTATGGCTTCTGTAGTTTTATTTCCTATTATTAATGCAGTTATGTTGCCCTAGAGTGGTTAGAAGAGTAATTTCATGCAATGTGTTATGTCTGGTTTCTACTTTTCACTATCTTGCTTTCAAAAAAAAATTAGTTTTGTAACTTTTGCACTTTTAGTCTAGCACTCTGGGGTTACATGACGGGGCATTACAAAACTTTAAGCCTAACTTGCACTTCAGTCGATTCCTCAGCTTAGTGTAAGAAAAGCAATCAACCATGCTCAATGCTATCCTTCTAATGTAAAATAGTCCCTGTTAGTCTATCAAGCATGGCATTCCAATGCTTTACCATCATTGCAGATCCTTGTTGCCATCCAGGATATAGCGGATTTGATAGGAGGCTTCAATGTTGCCATTGATAAAAGCATTGTCTCGCAGCAATCTACTTTCTTCTACCGTCACCCTTTTCTAGCTATATGAGATTTGGCGTTTGGGTGTAGTCTCTATTGTTCTTTCACTCTCTTTACTGTAAAAGTTCCCTTTAGATTGAATATTGTTGGCCTTTGCTTTCCATTTCATGTAACAAATTCTTGACCCACCATAGTTAACCCTTCTTTCATCTTGTAACTTTGCATCTGTTTCCTCTAAACATATGAAATGATTCAGGGAACCCTTAAATTGATGCATGTAGCTAAGTTCTTTTTCCTCAAGCTTGAAACCGTTAGATTGCGTAGCATTGGTTTTGTTTAGTAGTCTGGTTTTGTGCATATTCTTTCTGGGAAAGAGTTTTAGAATGTTTGGGTGTGAATTAGAAGGTTCCCTAAGAAGATTATGGCTCTATCCGTGCTCCTCTAGTTGAAGTTCAGATACGACTTATGCAAATAGTATTGTCTCCATATTTACTTATTCCGGTCGGCTTTACATAGCTGATTATAGGGAATGGTATGCTACCTTATTCTTAGGATAAGTTTCTAATGTTGTTTAGTCTTTCTGTAGTGGTGATGGTTGTCTATTGCTTGGCCTGGTAAGGTCCTGTTCTAACATAGTTAACTTATGCCATCTACCAGCGTAGTCAAGACCTTAGATTTCGGTCGATACCTTGCTATCTTTTCTCTATGAGACCCATCGCTGTCAGAGTTTTTTTTTTAGGGTTCGGTTATGGCGAGTTAACCAGTAGAGTTTAGTGGCATGCAAAGTGCGTCAGCAAGTATGCTGCTACCAACGTTCTAAGTATCTGTGTTTTTCTTTTGTCGCTTGGGGTAGTCAGGCCATAGGGTGTAAGGAGCACTTTTTGTTATGTGTAATAGGTCGGGTGTGGCCTTGTTGCAAGTGCTAGGCTTTATTTAAGTTTTGTTGTTTAGCTTCTAGTCAGAAATAGATGTTAGGGTAATAGAGTTAGAAAGGTCGATTTGTTTATTAACAAGAACTTGTTCACTTAATGACACTTCATTTCATAGAATAGTACTTTATAGAATTGAATTTAGGACTTGTTAACTGTTTAGGAATCTCTGCTTCGGTTAGGTGCTAGTTATTAAGTTTGAGAATTATATGTTTATTTTTTGCCTTGTGGTTAGTGGGTTGAAATCAAAACGTGGGTTTATATAAATCTAAATTTAATTGTAAGGGATCTCCTAAATTTTTGGGTTGGGTTTTAATTTGTTGGGACACATTTGATTTTTGTAGTGTTGTTTCAAGCTTATTTTAAGTAGTTTCGGTTATGATTATCTTTTCTAGTATTAGGACTATTAACATTAGTTCTACTAAATTCAAGATAGATGGGTATCAATTATTGTATCTCTATGACATAAACAGATTATTAGAGACTTCATTAATTAATGACCTAAAGAGGTATGTACTTTAATTGTAATCTTTTAGTATTGAATTAATTATGCTTGAATTTTAGGTATGGTGTAATAAGTCAATTTTAGGATTCTATGTTTGATGTCGTAAGAAGTTGATCTAAATTTTGTCATGTTTTATAAAGCTTGGTTTGGTTAGTTGTTTATAAAGTTAGTAATTGTCTTCCGTATTGATTCCCTCATAAGTTATTGGTTTGAACTTTCTCTTTCATCTCACTTGTTTTGTGAGTAACTTGCATAGTCATTTAATTTGTTGTATTAGGGTCATGGTGCTTAGTTATTTTTTTTCTTCCAGAGGCATAAGATTTTGTTGATGTGATCTCATGTTGTTGTTTTGGTTCGTGTTGGGATTTCTGAGTTCATCCTTGTCCTTTTTGTGCTTTTACCTATGCCTTGAGGGTTATGTAATTGAGTTGGATGTTAAGACTTACTGGGAGGATTAGTCCTTTACGTCATTGTTGAGGCATCGAGATATGTGGTGTTGGTTGTTGTTATAGTATGTGATGGGAGCTATGGCTATGTGGTGTTGAAGTTGTCCTTGAGCAATTGGTAATGTAGGAAAGTCTAAAGCTCTCACGGTTCTTGAATGTTGATCTTATCTTTGTGTTTGAGTGGGGTTCTAAGATGCAGCTAGGGGAGTGGCTCTCAATGGGGACCGGAGCCTAAAGTGGCATCTAGGACAACCCATGCAAGAGTACCTTAAATAAGTGATAACCTAAACATAAAATCTAGGGCTGTTGGGTAGTTAGTGCACACTAAGTAAGAGAAGTGAATGCCTCACTCATGACTCAAGTGCTCAATTAGGCTTGAGATGAGATGGGAAGGCCTGGAATGGCAAAGTCAATGACCTTGTCCCCACAAAAGGTATTGTTGATTTTCGCATGAGTTTGCATGGGGGCCGGAAGTTGGGAGAGGTTACCAAGATAACCCAGGATGGGGGCTGGGGCCTAGGAAGACTTACCAGGACAACTCATGACAAGCTATGTGATGACAGTTCACCCTTCTGTAGTTTGACATCCCCAAGTTGTACTCTTTCCTCTTGTTTGGTGGTTACCTCTGGATGTGCTGTTAAGTTGCTTGTGGCGTCATTGCGTTCTTTGTTGTTGTAGTTGTGCGTTGTCCTCTTTTCTTCTAGTGTGTCCACATGACTATCCAGGTCATGGGATCTTCTCATTATCTCCTAGCATGGGGGGTGGGCCTCAAGGTCCCACATGGTCGGGTGGATGTGCTCTTTCCATTGGTCATCTTTCTGCTGTTCGTGTGCGTGGAGAACTTATTTGGTGGAAGGTCAATGATCTTGTTTCGCTTGAGGAGGCAATCAACTATATTTCTATTTCAGCCTTGTATTATTATCATTGAAGTATATCTTTAAACGTAATCAGGATGCAATAGTGTGATCATTGTGTTGATGTATTTTATTGTAATGAAATTGTAATTCTCTTATTGTAATCTTTTTCTTACTAAATCCTGATGTCGTTATCAAATGTCTTATTAATGGAGGTAGATATGTGTTGACTCTCTTATGCTCTTGGCTTCAATTTGATTCATGAATGTTAATTTGGTAATGTTAGTTCTAGTGATGTAGTCCTGTGTACCCTAGAGAATAAAGGTTAACTTGCATGGTTGGCTATATTGATTACATTATGTTATCATTGCTTTCAAAAAAAAATAAAAAATTTGTGTTGCCCTTTTTAAATGCATAGTTAAGTTTTCTCTAGGGTTCCGGGATGGGGCATTACATTTGGCATCAGAGCCAGGTTCTCAAATACTGGGTACTCTAGGTGTGTATAAGCCCATTTTACTTTCCTAGTTGCGTAGACTCTGTGAGGTGTATTTTCTCTTTTTGTCATCCTTGTCTTTTAGCCTGAGGTTGTCTTTGTTGCATAATGTAGGAGATGCCTAGAGGTCGAGGTCGAGTTTGAGGTCAAGGTCAAGGTCGAGGTAGAGGACGCGGAAGGGGTGGTGGCAGTACACCCCCTCCTAGTTCCCCTCATGGGAGTGCTCGAGAAGGTGAGGGTTAGAATATGGAAGGTCAGGGGAAATCGGAGGGAGCTTAGTTGCACCAGTTGCTCGAGGAGGTTCTTGCTCGTATGGGCCCTAGACATGAGGTGGATCAGTCAGGGGCTAGGGAAAGAGAGAGGTCTCCTCGAAGGAGAGAAATGATAGCAGAGTGGGAGGCCACCCTAGCTAGTCACATGAGAGACCTTCTGAGGGCACGTCCTCCCACCTTCGACGGATCTAGTAGTGGCCTGGAGGTAGAGACCTGGTTATTAGATTTGGGTAGGTGTTTCACCATGCATCCGTATGGTAGCAACACCAAGACTAGATGTGTGATACTACATCTTAGAGGTTTTGCTTCTACCTGGTGGCGGTTAGAGGAGCAGAAGCTACACTTGGACATTAGTACTGTGCCTTGGGAGTTTTTCTTAGAGAGGTTTCGAGCTCGGTTCCTGTCTGATCATTGGAGGCAGCGGCCCGCAGATGAGTTCCACAAGCTTAGGTAGATGGCCATGTCTATTGAGCAGTATGAGCGTAGATTCTACGAGCTCAAGTAGTATGTGGGTATTGGTGATGACGAGGCTATGTTAGTACAACATTTTATTAGGGGCTTAAATGCCTGAATCAGTGGAGGGGTTCGTGTCTTCAAACCCAAGTCTATGGAGGTAGCCATAGAGAAAGCCCGTCTAGTTGAGGAAAATCTGGCTATGGCCCTTGGTGGCCATACAGGCGTGCAAATTGGTAGCGCACCCTCGACAGGTGTTGAACCTCATGGTGGTCAGACAGCCAGCTCTTCAAGAAACCATATTGTACTGACTAAAGGTGGGCAATAGCAGCAGCAGCAACAGCAACAGTCTTTCCAATGGAAGTTAAAGACTCAGCAAGGTGGTGGTGCTCAATTGGGAAAAGACCCTAATTGGTGGCGGGCCAAGAGTTATCATCCCACTCAGTCTGCATCCAATCGAGAGGTGTCCCAACAGCCCAATGCTTTCTTAGGTGGCGGAGGTTATGGTAGAGGTTCAGGATGCTTCTCTTGTGGCCAGCAAGGTCACATAGCTAGGCAATGTCCTCAGAGGAGAGCGGCAGGATTTGGTTAGGGGCCGGCAGCTTCAGAGTCGACTGTGGGTGATGCAAGGAGGTCTCATCGGGCATTTGTAGCAATTGATCACTGCCAGTTAGAGCATCAAGGGACAGTTTCAGAGACCATAGGTAGAGTAGGAGTAAGCCTGATCCTAGGGGGAGGATGTAGTGCCCCTCATTTTGGTTTTCTGAACTATTGTTAGTTAGATCCTCATGTTTGGACTTAATGGTATATTTTGATGATTTTATTTTGAGGACTAATGATGTCATGTATTTATGCTTTCCTTGATGACATTTCTGATGCTTATGTTATAACAAAATGACTATGTTATGATTAATTATGTGTTCAATTAATGTTCATAAGAATATCTAACATTTGATTACTGCTATGATGATGATGTTGAATGAATCAATGTTCAATGCTTATGTCTTCTATGGATTTAATTGACAATGTAGATAATGTATTATGTTTTGTTTGTGAAGGGACGGTGTAGCATTACTCTCGAAGAGCACCCTACTACACTGTGATTCCCTGTCATAGTGTGTTGTTTTGATGTTGATATATGTATATATGCTCGACATCTGGTTTGTGCAGGTTGCAAGTACCAGGCATTGACTCCACCTGAGTAAGCAGGTCTGAGCGTGCCTTAACCAATGGAAATCATTGTGTGGAGATAACAAAAGGTCCCCATCTATTTTGTCACCGTCCTTGTAAAGGATATGTATCTTGTCTAGAGTCCTGTCATTTTGGTCATGTTTGGATGTCAGTATGAGTCAGTATGTGGGTTCTTATGTCTTAGTGTAATCTTTTTGGGAGTAATTGTTTTGTTTATAGTAAATTGTTATTTTTCTTTGTTGGCAAATAATTATGATAATAAAATGTTTGAGAGCTGTTGTTGGAGGATATTAATATCATGGCTGACATCTTGGTGAATAAATAGATTTTCTGGAGTAGATGTCATTTATGTTTGGTTGGTAGTGTGTTGTCATGGATAATAATGATATTGATTTTATTCTATTATGGGAAAATCTCTTGTAAATGGAAATCTTCTGCATTTATGTTTGAGAAGTGGGAAATTATGAAAATTAATTACTTCTGTTCGAAGGTGTTTTAAGGGGGGAAATTTGTCCTAGTTTGGGGGGGGACCTGTTATGAAGGTTGGTGCAATCACGGGTATGCGTTTTGTCTTTGTTCCTTGAGATTTGTTGTTTCAGTTCTAGCTAATGCATGAGTTTATGATTGCCTTGTTAAGAAAATTGTCTCACTCTGTACTCAACCTCTTTGTCATCTTCTGAGAAAGTTCACTAAATTTTGTCTGCATGATTTTGCTAAGCTCCTACAACTTTGGAATCCTATATCTCTAAGATGTTTTCTCTTCACAACTTCTACCTTGTATCATGTGTTTTGAGTTATATCCTTATCAATTTTGTGTTTGAGTTGACACTGTAGGTCTTAGTTTATTCAAGCCCTTGTGAGCAATACGGGTGTTTGCATGCCACGTACTTTATCTTCTTGGACCCCTGCCTTACCCTGGCTCAATCAGTTCTGTCCTTCTGACGATGCTTGCTTTGTGTTCTTTTTTGTCTCTTTACCCTCAATCTTGTGCCCTGTTCGGCCCTTATTTCTGTTACAACTTCTTGGGTGATGAACCAGCTTGGATGGCTCTTTTTTTTGGTCTAGATATTTAAACTATTTACTGCAAACCCAAGATGAAACTTTAACCCTAACTCGCACTTCAATCGATTCCTCAGCTTAGTGTAAGAAAAGCAATCAACCATGCTTAATGCTATCCTTCTAGCGTAAAACAGTCAATGTTACTCTGTCAAGCATGGCATTCCAATGCTTTACCATCGTTGTAGATCCTTGTTGCCATCCGGGATATAGCAGATTTGATAGGAGGGTTCAATGTTGCCATTGATAAAAGCATTGTCTCGCAGCAATCTACTTTCTTCTACCATCACTCTTTTCTAGCTGTATGAGATTTGATGTTTGGGCATAGTCTTTATTCTTCTTTCGCTCTCTTTACTATAAAAGTTCCCTTTAGATTGGATATTGTTTGCCTTCACTTTCCATTTAATGTAACAAATTCTCGACGGGCCATAGTTAACCCTTCTTTCATCTTGTAACTTTGCATTTGTTTCCTCTAAACCTATGAAACGATTCAGGGAACCCTTAAATTGATGCATGTACCTGAGTTCTTTTTCCTTAAGCTTGAAACCGTTGGATCGCGTAGCATTGGTTTTGTTTAGTAGTCTAGTTTTGTGCATATTCTTTCTAGAAAAGAATTTTAGAATGTTTGGGTGTGAATTAGAAGGTTCCCTAAGAAGAATATGGCTCTACCCATGCTCCTTTGGTTGAGGTTCAGATACGACTTATGCAAATAGTATTGTCTCCATATTTACTTATTCTGGTCAGCTTTAGATAGTGGATTATAGGGAATGGTATGCTACCTTATTCTTAGGATAAGTTTCTAATGTTGTTTAGTCTTTCTGTGGTGGTGATGGTCATCTGCTGCTTGGCCTGGTAAGGTCCTATTCTGACATAGTTAACTTATGCCATCTACCAACGTAGTCACGACCTTAGATTTCGGTCGATACCTTGCTGTCTTTTCTCTGTGAGACCCGTCATTATCAGAGTTTTTTTAGGGTTCAGTTATGGCGAGTTAACCATTAGAGTTTAGTGGCATGCAAAGTGCATCGGCAAGTATGCTGCTACCAATGTTCTAAGTATATGTGTTTTTCTTCTGTCACTTGGGGTAGTCCGGCGATAGGGTTTAAGGAGCACTTTTTTGTTTTATGTACTAGGTTGGGTGTGGCCTTGCTTCAAGTGCTAGGCTTTATTTAAGTTTTGTTGTTTAGCTTCTAGTCGGAAATAGATGTTAGGGTAATAGAGTTAGAAAGGTCAATTTGATTATTAACGAGAACTTGTTCACTTAATGACACTTCATTTCATAGAATAGTGCTTTATAGAATTGAATTTAGGATTTGTTAACTGTTTAGGAATCTCTGCTTCGGTTAGGTGCTAGTTATTGAGTTTTAGAATTATATGTTTATTTTTTTGCCTTTTGGTTAGTGGGTTGAAATCAAAATGTGGGTTTATATAAATCTAAATTTAATTGTAAGGGATCTCCTAAATTTTTGGGTTGGGTTTTAATTTGTTGGGACACATTTGATTTTTGTAGTGTTGTTTCAAGCTTATTTTAAGTAGTTTCGGTTATGATTATCTTTTCTAGTATTAGGACTATTAACATTAGTTCTACTAAATTCAAGATAGATGGGTATCAATTATTATATCTCTATGACATAAGCAGATTATTAGAGACTTCATTAATTAATGACCTAAAGAGGTATGTACTTTAATTGTAATCTTTTAGTATTGAATTAATTATGCTTGAATTTTAGGTATGGTGTAATAAGTCAATTTTAGGATTCTATGTTTGATGTCGTAAGAAGTTGAAGTTTGTGCCTTGCCTAGTTGATCTAAATTTTGTCATGTTTTATAAAGCTTGGTTTGGTTAGTTGTTTATAAAGTCAGTAATTTTCTTCCGTATTGATTCCCTCATAAGTTATTGGTTTGAACATTCTCTTTCGTCTCACTTATTTTGTGAGTAACTTGCATAGACATTTAATTTGCTATATTAGGGTCATGGTGCTTAGTTATTTTTTTTCTTCCAGAGGCATAAGATTTTGTTGACGTGATCTCATGTTGTTGTTTTGGTTCATGTTGGGATTTCTGAGTTCATCCTTGTCCTTTTTGTGCTCTTACCTATGCCTTGAGGGTTATGTGATTGAGTTGGATGTTAAGACTTATTGGGAGGCTTAGTCCTTTATGTCATTGTTGAGGCATCAAGATATGTGGTGTTGGTTGTTGTTATAGTATGTGATGGGAGCTATGGCTATGTGGTGTTGAAGTTGTCCTTGAGCAATTGGTAATGCAAGAAAGTCTAAAGCTCTCACGGTTCTTGAATGTTGATCTTATCTTTGTGTTTGAGTGGGGTTCTAAGATACAGCTAGGGGAGTGGCTCTCGATGGGGGCCGGAGCCCAAAGTGGCATCCAGGACAACCCATGCGAGAGTACCTTAAATAAGTGATAACCTAAACATAAAATCTAGGGCTGTTGGGTAGTTAGTGCACACTAAGTAAGAAAAGGGAATGCCTCACTCACGGCTCAAGTGCTCAGTTAGGCTTGAGATGAGATGGGAAGGCCTGGAATGGCAAAGTCAACGACCTTGTCCCCATGAAAGGTATTGTTGATTTTCGCATGAGTTTGTATGGGGGCCGGAAGTCGGGAGAGGTTACCAGGACAACCCAGGATGGGGGCCGAGGCCTAGGAAGACTTACCAGGACAACTCATGACAAGCTATGTGATGACACTTCACCCTTCTACAGTCTAACATCCCCAAGTTGTACTCTTTCCTCTTGTTTGGTGGTTGCCTCTGTATGTGTTGTTAAGTTGCTTGTGGCGTCATTATGGTCTTTGTTGTTGTAGTTGTGCGTTGTCCTCTTTTCTTCTAGTGTGTCCTCCTGACTATCCAGGTCATGGGATCTTATCATTATCTCCTAGCATGGGGGGTGGGCCTCAAGGTCCCACATGGTTAGGTGGATGTGCTCTTTCCATTGGTCATCTTTCTGTTGTTTGTGTGCGTGGAGAACTTATCTGGTGGAAGGTCAATGATCCTGTTTCGCTTGAGGAGGCAATCAACTATGTTTCTATTTCAGCCTTGTATTATTATCATTGAAGTATATCTTTAAATGTAATCGGGATGCAATAGTGTGATCATTGTGTTGATGTATTTTATTGTAATGAAATTGTAATTCTCTTATTGTAATCTTTTTTTTACTAAATCCTGATGTCGTTATCAAATGTCTTATTAATGGAGATAGATATGTGTTGACTCTCTTATGCTCTTGGTTTCAATTCGATTCATGAATGTTAATTTGGTTATGTTAGTTCTAGTGATGCAGTCCTGTGTACCCTAGAGAATAAAGGTTAACTTGCATGGTTGGCTATATTGATTACATTGTGTTATCATTTCTTTCAAAAAAAAAAAAATTGTGTTGCCCTTTTTAAATGCATAGTTAAGTTTTCTCTAGGGTTCTGGGACGGGGCATTACAAATATAGTAATAGAATTGTAGAATAACAAAATAATAGAATAATTAAATTGTAGAATAATAGATATATAGAATGATTGAATAAAGGATTTATAAGTTTATAGAATTATAGTATTATAGAATGATAGTATAATAGATTTAATGAATAATAGAATGATAGAATTATAAATGGATAGAATGAAGGAATAATAGAATTGTACAATGATAGAAGGGAACAATGATAGAATAGAGCATTTATATGATAATAGAATGATAAAATTATAGAATGATAGTATAAGAGATTTATATAAAATAGACTGATAGAATTATAAAATGAAAGAATGATATAATAGTAGAATAATAGATTAATAATCAAATGATAGAATAACATCATTGTAGAATGAAAGAATGATAGAATTATAGAATGGTAGAATGAAACAATGATAGAATAAAAGATTTATAGAATAATATAATGGTAGAATAATAGAATAATAGAATGAAACATTGGTAGAAAAATAGTCTTGTAGAATACAAGGATAACAAAATAATATAACAATAGAATGAATGATAGAATAATAGATTTGTAGAATAAAAAAATAGAATTATAGAATGATAAAATGAAAGAATTATAGACTTATAGAATAATAGGTTTATAAAATAATAGAATGATCGAATGAAAGAGTGATAGAATACTATATTTGTATAATAATATAATGATACAACTATGGAATGATAGAATGAAAGAAATATAGGATAACAAAATTGTAGAATAATATAATAATAAAATAACAAAATAATAGAATGAATGAATTATTGAATGGTAGAGTGAAATAATGATTCTAATAGAATTGTAGAATGATAGTTATAGAATTATAGACTGATAGAATGAAATAATGATCGAATAATAGATATATTAAATAATATAATGAAAGAATGATAGAATAATAGAATAATAGAGTAAAAGCAATTTAGAATAATAAAGTGATAGAATTACAAAATGATAGAAAAACACTAAATTGCTATTTTGAGGGCAAAGATGAAAGTTTCAAGCCCGAAAAATGTGCCAACATGGGGTCCAACCCACTAGGGTCGGTTATGAAACCACTTTCAACCTCATAACGCATCCACCCGTAAAATCTTATAGAAAACCCACATCCGAGTCAAAAGTTATGATCTCTAGAAGTTCTTCCATCAAAGAATGATAGAATAATAGAATGAAAGAATGATAGAATACTAGAATACTATAATTTCATAATCATAGAATAATAAGATTATAGAACTATAGAATGATATAATAATAAATTTAAAGAATAATAGAATTATAGAATAAAGGAATTATATAATGATAAAAAATAGATTTATAAAATAATATAATAATAAAATTATAAAATGAAAAAATAATTGAGTTACAAAATAAAATAATTATATAGTTATAAAAAAATAGAATGAAAGAATGATACAATAATATTCATACAAAAATAGAATCATAAAATTATATAAGAAAAGAATGATAGAATTATAGAATGATATATGGAAGAAAGATAGAATAATATAATTGTAGAATAATAGAATGATAGAATGATAAAATACTAGATTTATAGAATAATAGAATCATATAATCATATATTCATAAAATTGGATAGAATGAAAAGAATATTAGAACGACATAATGATACATTAATATAATTAGAGAATGGTAAATTAAAATAATGATATAATAATAGACTTATATAATAACTGTAATGCCCCTCGCTTTTTGGCTTGTGCTAGACGTTATTTCTATCATTACTTTTGTCAGTTCTAGAACAGTTGATAGTTTTATTGCATAATTACAGTTTGAGACATTGGAACTAATATGTATGGGTTTATGTTTTCCTTAATCTTGTTGGACTATGTTCGATGGATGCATTGAGACATGTGTTATGAGCTTTGATGACATTATGATTACTTCAGTTATGATCAGATGGATATGCTTAGTGACAGTTAGAAGATATCATGTTTATGCTTCTAATTATAGTCTTGTGTTGGAGTGGGGACGGTGTAGTACTGCTTGGATCGAGCACCCTACTGCGTCGCGATTCTCTGTCTCGGTGTGTGTGATATATATATTTATGGTTGATCATGTATAACCATTGGTTTTCACGTAGGTTGCAGGTACCGGGCCTCGACTCCACCTGATTTAGCAGGTTTGAGCAGGCCCTACACCATGGATTAGGTGATGGAGATAATATGAGGTCTTTACCACTAGGTCAATTTCAGTCCTTGCCACAGTCTTGTGTTGGGATGCAACACTGCCCCTTGGTTTTGTGGTTGGTCGTCGCCGGTTGTAGAGCGTTGTTAGGTTGTTATACTTGTTTATGTATCTCTTGCATTTTTTTATGACCGTACTATATTGGCATAGTCGTAAGATTGGAATATTGTTGTGTTAAGCCCTTTTCTGACAAAAATTAGTTATTGTAATATTGTAAACACTTATGAAGGTAACTGGTATATATATTTAACTTATTATTTATTTTGGGAATAATTTAAGTAATGTTGTGAACATGTATGTAGGTAATGAGTGCATAGCTGTATTAAAATATTCCTTTAGGTGACTAATTTAATGTTGGTTATTGCCAGATATAATTAGAGGTTTGAGAATCTCTATGTTCGGGAAAATTTCAAATTCTCTCGGAGGAGTGGGTTTTTGCAGTTAATGGGAAGTTATTGGAATTTATTGGGTTCCTATTTTTGGTCTCGGGAAGTTTAGCGTGAAGGTGGGGTTTTTTTTTTCTCTTTATGTCTGTGATTTGGGGATTTGGGGAAGAAAAGAAGGGAGGAGACAGGTTACAGAGAAAATTTATTATGAAGAAAGAGAAGGAGGATTGGAAAAGAAGATTAAAAATTCTGGAACGACGGGTTCGGGTATGTTTTGTAAAACTCTACTTTCTTTTTGGTTTTGTTGCTCTAAAGTATTAAGAGTTCTGGTTGAGTTCTTTTTGATGGACACACTGGCCTGTAAACTTCTTGTTTTGTGTTGGTTGCCCTGTGATGTTTGTCTGTAGGATTATTGGAACCTTTCCTCTTTGGCTTGGACCTTGTCCTCTTGTAACCTTCTGTAGTACAACCAAAACCATATTGCATATTTACGATGTCAATCACATGACCAATTTAAAAGCCAAGCTCTAATCTGAATCAAGGGAAAGGCGGTTTATGCAATAAAATAATGCAGACACCTTTGAAATAAGTCCAATTATCTGTTACTGTTTCTTTCATCTTGAAAACAGATTGAGGTTAAACCTTTTGACCCTATGTGCCATCAACATTTGCTTAAAATTCTCAACCCCCTCCATTAGTTCAGGATTCTGCCAATAGGATACAATAATTCATGTCAGGGTTTTTAAGTGAAGTAGTAGGATAGTTCCAGCATCCCTTGTTAGCATTTCTCTGTTTGAACCTAGTTGGATCTTGAACCTCTGCATGTGTCAAAGATCAGAAGGAAGACCACAAATTGGGCCTTTGCATGGTAATCTTCATCGTAGATTAACTCTATATTCTTGCAAAGAAAAGAAAAGAACTTAATCAATCTCTCCTAGAATAATCTCTCCATAAATTACACCAGTTCAGAATAGAATGGGATCACGATCAAGCTGAGTTATACCTTAGCATAGATAGTGCCCTCTGTTAACCTGTATATTCTCTGTTGGTTCTCTAAATAGAATAAGATCCAAAGGATTTCTTAGTTTCTCCGTGCCTCCTTAGGGAATGAAAGATAGCAGGTCTTCGAAATTGTCATAGATTATGCCTCGTTGGATTTTAGACATGATGAAAAGGGCCATCCATCAAACCTATCAGAAGAGGAGGTTGTTAGAGGAAAGTGCAACGCCATGGTATAATGCTCTTCCATGGGTCCAATAGTGACTGGTGCAAACCAATCTACCGCCCTCCCGTCAGCTACTGAAAACTTACGACACTGCTATTAGAAGCTAGAAAATAGAGATAGCAAGTTTTGTCCCTTGTTTC
This sequence comes from Cunninghamia lanceolata, assembly GCA_027924645.1. Lineage (NCBI taxonomy): Eukaryota > Viridiplantae > Streptophyta > Pinopsida > Cupressales > Cupressaceae > Cunninghamia > Cunninghamia lanceolata. Next base: position 8,968,147 of record BSBN01000837.1, on the reverse strand, counting down.
GATGGGAACTAAAATGGTGGGAACCACATAGATGTGAACCTAGCCCTATTGTTTAGAAAACCCCACGCAAACGAGGTCATCCTCCCTGATCCTCGATGGCGGATGGCTCCCCTCTAGATGTTTTTGAGAACCTCTGAGTGCTGCACATGCATCTCCGTCAGCAACTCTTCCTGCATGACCGTTTCCCTAAGACTTTAAACCCTCCAACCCAATCCTTAGGGAGAGTCTGCCCTGGCAGTAGCTGTGGTTTTTTTTCGACTTGCCTTGCTGGTGTGCCTTTCGAGATTTCTTCTTCCTTTCTGCGTGCCTTTGAGAGCAAATAATGGACCAGTTGTAATCTTTCTTAATCGACTTGCTTTGGTGGGGCGGTTAATGTGGTAGTTATGCTTCAGTGCCTTCTCTTATGTTAGAAAGAGTCAGGTTCGATTTAGTCAGTTTCCTTTCCGTTGATGAAGAGATCGATGCCAACTTCTTCTTGCCATTTGAGCCTAAGCCGTAATTTTAGAAAAGAGCATATCCTTTAATAATATGAAATTTTGGCTTATTTATGTTACGTGTAGTAATTAGAATATTCCTTGGTCCTTATTTTATTTTGGGCAAGAGGTGTCCGAGTTAATTTCTTATAACCTAGTTGCTCACATTTATTCGGTATTATTAATCTCTTCTTTTGAACAATTATAATGCTTTTATTCCCGTGCTTGTTAATGTTCTAGCCCTAGTTATTACTTAGTGAATACTTAAAGCCCATGAAAATATGTGTTAGATCTTTAGGGATTAAATTTAAGCAAATAAGGTTGTTATGAATTGAATTAGGTTTTAACCCAAGTACATTTTCTCTCTCAGTGTGTCTATATGAAGATAATAATGTTTGTTTTTAGTAATAGGTAGGCGTCAGCTAGTTTATTTTTATGGTATGATTTTTATTGCTCAAATGATATGAATTCTTTTGATTTTGGTGACGTTTCCCCAATAAGGTAAAGATTGCTTTTTATTATAATTTTGTCATAGAAGATAGTTGCATCAATTTAGGAATTTAATTAACTATCGTAATAGAATTTTATGTTGAGGAAGTTAAATTCTTGTAGTGCTATCTTGTTAGTTTTTTATTCAAATAGTAATAGGCTTGTTTTTATTTGATGCCTGGCACTCTTTATTGGTGAGTCAAATCTTTAGTTAATCCTAGGATGATTGTGAAACAAAGGAAATTATCTCTTCTTAGAAATAGAAATGGTGGTACTTTTAACTAGATCATGTGCGAAGATTTTGGCTTAAGGCACAATTATTCCCCTTGCATCAGAGTGAAAGTTCAGTGGATATAGATTGTAGTTTTGTCTTACCCTTGTGGTGTTATGAGTTTATTTTGTCGGTGATGGGCGAAGTAGTCTTGGGTCTATATAGGTTATGTTTTGATCAACTCATGTTTTGAATGTTTGAGTATCTACCCCCTTGTTGACTTTGCATTTTATCATGGTCGTGGTACCTATTCTCCCAAATGGGAAAGGTGATGTAGTATCCGAGGAAAGAACTTAGTCATCGACTCCAGAGGTCTTATTTTGGTCTTCGGCTTTTATACATGTGTTTATTGTTTTATGTTGTATGGTTGAGTTGAGTAGGGCTATGGGAGTTGGGTTGTTGTGGCTCAGTGCATGGCTTTTGTGATGGGTCCAAAATGAAATATTACCATTATCCTTGCATGTTGTGGTTGACTGTTGGTTAGAGAATGCTAAGGGAGTGGCTTTCATGGTGGGGCCGACGCCTAGTGAGAGGTCGCCTGGGTAACCCCATGGAAGTTGTAATCAAGTGGAAACCTAATAATATATTTAGGAGGGTTGGGTAGTACTTCACTTAAAAAGATAAGTAATGTGACCTCACCCTCACCTTGAGTGCTTTCGTAGGCTAAGGGGGGGATGGGAAGGCCTGGTTGGCAAGGTCGACTTCCTCGTCTTCATGAGAGGATATGTCGGCTCCGCATGGTCACCCTATGGGGCTGGCACCTAGAGAGAGGCTACCAGGGTAACCATAGATGGGGGCCGGCTTCTGTTGAGAGATAGCCTGGGTAACCCATGCTAGGGCCATGCGATGACACTCTCCTTACGTAGTTATGTTATTCTCTCTTCTTCCTTGTTGGTACCTCTAGAGTGTGATCTTGTCTTCATGGTTGATCTAGTCTGATGTTTTGATCTGTCTGGTTGAGTACTGTTGGTCCAGTGCAGTCCGTTCATCATGTTGTCTTCTTGGAGTCTGGTATTTGGTAGTTGTGTTCTTGACTGCAGCCTTGACCTAGTGGTAATCCTCTTGTTATCTCCTAGCTCGGTGGGGTGGACCTCAGGGTTCCACATGGTTGGGAGGTAGAGCTATCCATTGGTTTTCTTGGGGATTCAGTTTGGGCCATGTGCAGAGATTTTCCAGTTCTGGTGGCTTTCATTCTACAGCAGTGTTGTACACCATCTTATGTACTATTTTGTAAATCAACGAGATCGATCTTGAAATCTTGCATTCGTGCAATCTTGTATCCTTATAGTCTTGTATTCTTGTAAACATGTTATTTGGCACTGAGACTATGAAATCAAATTATGTTGTTGTTGTTGTAAAGTTATTGGATTAGTTACCTCTTCAGATAGATGGTTATCACTCTTATGGTTTACTTAATTTCCTAATGCAGTTATGTTGCCCTAGAGTGGTTAGAAGTGTACTTTTCTATTTAGCGTGTTTCTAATATTCTTGGATTATGTTTTCTACTTTATTCTAAAAAAAAAAACATAGTTCTGTTTTCCACTCTGGTTAGTTTAACACTCTGGGGTTGCATGACAGGGCATTACATTTGGTATCAGAGCGAGGTTTAAAACACTGGGTACCCTGGTTATAATTGAGCCCATTATGTAACTTTATGCTTGAACTCTGTAGAATAATTTTATCCCTATTGTGTTTTTTTTAATAAACGCCTTTGGTGATGTAGGTAGATGCCTAGAGGTAGGGGCCAAGGTCGGGGCAGAGGTAGGGGTCGTGGGAGAGGTGGTGGTGGTACACCTCCTCCTAGTTCTTCTTAGTCGAGTGCCCATGAAGGTGGGGGTCAGAACATAGGGGGTCAAGATCAGCCTGATGGAGCTTAATTGAGACAGATTCTTGAGGAGGCCCTTGCCCGTTTAGGCCCTAGACAGGAGGGCAGGTAGACCTGAGGAGATCAGGAGGTAGATCAGCGGGGTCGTAGAGAGAGAGAGAGAGGTCTCCTAGACCTAGGGAGTTGTCAGCTGAGCAGGAGGCTACCCTAGCCAGCCACATGAGGGATTTACTGAGAGCACGCCCTCCCATCTTTGATGGAGCTGGTAGTGGACTAGAGGCAGAGACTTGGCTTTTAGACCTAGGTAGGTGTTTCGCCATGCATCCGTATGGCAGTAACACCAAAGCCAGATGTGCTATTTTGCATCTTCGAGGGTTCACTTCGACTTGGTGGCGGCTAGAGGAGCAGAAGTTGCATTTGGATATTAGTACTATCTCTTGGGAGTTATTCTTAGAGAGATTTAGAGCCTGTTTTCTTTCTGACCATTGGAAGCAGCATCGAGCAGATGAGTTCCACGAGCTGAGGCAGTTGGCCATGATAGTTGAGCAGTATGAGTGTAGATTTTATGAGCTCAAACAGTATGCAGATATTGGGGATGATGAGTCCATGTTGGTGCAGCATTTTATCAGGAGCTTGAACGCCCAGATTAGTGGAGGGGTTCGTGTGTTCGAACCTAAGACTATGGAGGTCGCCGTGGAGAAAGCCCGAATCGTGGAAGAGAATCTGGCTATGGCACTTGGTGGACATATGGGAGTGCACATTGGCAGTGCACCATCTTCAAGATATGGTTCTCGAGGTGGTCACACTCAGGCATCAGCTTCCCATGCACCCTCAAAGGGTGGCCGGTAGAGTTCACATCATCAGCAAGGTAATAGATTTTAGAAAATGAAAGACCAGTCTTGGCAGCGCAATAAGTGGAACCGTTTTGATCAGCCAGCTTAGAGTACATAGTTTGCAGTGAGCAGAGGCAGCGTCTAGTAGTCTAGTGCTTTCAAGGGTGACGAAGGTTTTGGTAGAGGCACTGGGTGTTTATATTGTGGCCAGCAGGGCCATATTGCTAGACAGTGCTCGCAAAAGGGAGCATCAGGATTAGACATCATCTAGCGGCATTAGAACTGACAGTTGGTGATGCAGGTAGGTCTCACCGAGTCTTTGCAGCAGTAGATGACCGATAGGCAGAGCATCAGGGCACCGTGGTGGAGACTTCTGGTCGCATGTGAGGTATTGATTTTTCTATTTTATTTGACTCCGGTGCATCTAATTCGTTTATATCTCCTTCTCTTGTGGAGCGTTGTGGCTTAGAGGTGACAAAGCAGGCTAATAGGTGGCAGGTTGAGTTAGCTTCCGGGGCTAAGTTAGCAGTCGAGTCCCTAGTTTCTAAGTGTGATTTGATGATTGGCTCTTTATCTACTTCTGTGGACCTTCGCATTTTACCCCTGGGTTCATATGACATAGTGTTGGGGATGGATTGGTTGGAGGCTCATCAGGCAGTGATAGATTGCCGGCATAAGTCTGTTAGATGTGTGGATGATTCTAGTGCTGAGGTCGAGGTTGTAGGAGTTCAGAGACCCATTTCCCTACGTATGATCTCTGCTATGCAACTCAAGAGATGCATGCGTCAGGGATGTCAGCTTTTTGCAGTGACTGTGAGTGATTTAGAGATGGAGGAGAGTCGAGAGGCATCTCTTGACGATCACCCACTCTTGAGGGAGTTTGCAGATGTTTTTCCTTCTGATATTCTAGGGATGCCACCTAGGCGTGACATCAATTTCAGGATTGATCTGGTTCCCAGTGCAGAGCCTATCTCATGAGCTCCATATAGGATGACCACTCAAGAGCTCAAAGAGCTTTGACTGCAGCTGGAGGAGCTATTAGCCAAAGGGTTCATTCGACCTAGTATTTCTCCTTGGGGAGCACCTGTGATCTTTGTCAAAAAGAAGGATGGATCTCTGCGGCTATTTATCGATTATCGATAGCTCAATAAAGTGATAGTGAGAAATAGGTATCCCTTGCCTCAGATCGATGATTTGTTTGATTAGATCAAAGGAGCAAAGGTATTCTCTAAAATTGACCTTAAGTCGGGATATCACCAGTTGCAAATATTTGAGGCAGATATTCACAAAACAACATTCTGTACCTGTTATGGACATTATGAGTTCACCGTGGTACCGTTCGGGTTAACGAATGTGCCTTCAGTTTCAATGAGCTTGATGAATGGTGTCTTCCATACTTATCTTGACTGATTTATCCTTGTGTTTCTTGATTATATACTGATTTATTCAAGAACTATGGAGGAGCATGAGGAGCATTTACGTCAGGTATTGCAGTGTCTAAGAGAAAATCAGCTTTATGCCAATTTATCGAAGTGTGAGTTCTTTCAGTCAGAGGTTAAGTACTTGGGTCATGTCATTTCAGGAGAGGGTATTGTGGTGGATCCCTCAAAGATCCAAGCTATTATGGACTGACCCGCACCCACTAATGTTTCTGAGGTCTATAGTTTTATGGGGCTGGCAGGTTATTATCGTCATTTTGTCATGGGGTTTTCGAGGATTGCCCATCCTATAACTTCTCTTCAGAGGAAAGGGACAAAGTTTGTTTGGACAGAGCAGTGTTAGGCAGCTTTTCAGACTCTTAAGGAGCAGTTGACCAGTGCACCAATATTAGCAGTTCCTGATCCTGATAGGGACTTTGTTGTTTGTATTGATGCTTCCTTGGAGGGTTTGGGAGCAGTTTTGATGCAGGATGGTCGTGTGATTGCCTATGAGTCTCGCAAACTCAAGGATCACGAATTGAACTATCCTACCCATGACCTAGAATTAGCAGTAGTTGTGCATGCCTTGGTGAGATGGAGGCATTTTCTGTTAGGACATCGGTTTGAGCTGCACAGTGATCATCATAGTTTACAGTATATTTTCATGCAGCCAAACTTGAATGCGAGACAGAGGCGTTGGATGGAGTTCCTGTGCGAGTATGACTTCAAGGTCAGATATATTCAGGGCAAGGAGAATGTGGTAGCAGATGCTCTTAGTCATCGGAGGCATGAGATTTCAGCAATTTCTCTTACAATTGATTTGAGAGGTCAGATTCTTGCTGCTCTTCTGGCGGACAGCTAGTGCCAGGAGGTGAGATCCGAGATCAAGTCTGGTAGACCTTTAGAGGGTAGATTCTCTAGTTATTCATTTGAGTTAGATGGTCTGTTGTGACATTTAGGTCGAATTTATGTTCCTAGTTCTGAGGGTCTTCGTACCCTAGTTTTGTCTGAGGCGCATCAGGCACCCTACTCTACTCATCTGGGTGTCAAGAAGATGTATGCAAATCTGCGACAGTTGTACTTTTGGAGTGGCATGAAGCAGGATATTGCTGATTTTGTGTCGAGATGTCTTAAGTGTCAGAGGGTGAAGGTGGAGCACTAGCACCCTGCAGGTCTTTTGCAGCCTCATTTGATTCCAGAGTGGAAGTGGGATATCATTTTGATAGACTTCATTGTTGGTTTGCCGAGGTCTGCTCATCGACATGATGCTATTATGGTCACTGTGGATAGGTTGACAAAGGTAGCTCACTTCTCTCCTGTCTGTGCTTCTTACAATGCTTCTACGATGGCAAGAGTGTTCATGGAGGACATTGTCAGACTTCATCGGATTCCTCATAAGATCATCTTCGACAGGGAGCCAGTGTTCACTTCCGCCCTTTGGACTTCCTTGCAGCATGCCTTGGGGACACAGCTGAACTTTAGTTTAGCTTATCATCCTGAGACTAATGGTCAGACCGAGAGGGTTAATCAGGTTCTCGAGGATATGTTGAGGATGTATGTGATGGATCGGCAGAGCCATTGGGAGGATTACCTTTACCTGGTAGAGTTTGCTTATAATAATGGATATCACAATTCTATCGGCATGTCTCCATTTCAGGCTTTGTATGGCCGTCCTTGTAGGACCCCTTTGAGTTGGGATCGCTTGGAGGACAGAGTGCTTTTGGGTCCTGATATGCTTAGAGATATGGAGCAGCAGGTTGAGAGGATTAGAGAGAATTTGGTGCCAGCTCAGGATAGACAGAAAAAGTATGCAGATGCTCATAGGATCGATCATTAGTTTTTAGTTGGGGATCGGGTGTTCTTGTGTGTGCGACCGCAAAAGAGTCCAATCCATTATGGGAAGGGTTCTAAGCTAGCACCACACTTTGTAGGACCTTTTGAGGTGTTGGAGAGGATCGGTCCTGTTGCTTATCGCCTTGCTTTACCGCCTAGCTTTTCACACATCCATGATGTGTTTCATGTTTTAGTACTTAGACCTTACTTTCTGGATATTGCTCATGTTCTTGATTGCACTACTCTACAGGTAGAGGACAGGCAGCTAGCTTTGGAGCCCGTAGGCATTCTTTAGCACAGGAGACTTGCTCTCAGGGGCAGAGACGTGGAGCAGGTCAGGGTCCAGTGGGACCCTAATGATGAGACCTCTGCTACTTGGGACGATGCTACCAGGATGAGGGAGTTATATTCTCTCTTATTTGCAGGCTTCCAGGAGTAAGCCTAGTTCTAGGGGGGAGGATGTAATGCCCCTCGCTTTTTGGCTTGTGCTAGACATTATTTCTATCATTACTTTTGTCAGTTCTGGAACAGCTGATAGTTTTATTGCATAATTATAGTTTGAGACATTGGGACTAATATGTATGGGTTTATGTTTTCCTTAATCTTGTTGGACTATGTTCGATGGATGTATTGAGACATGTGTTATGAGCTTTGATGACATTATGATTACTTCAGTTATGATGAGATGGATATGCTTAGTGACGGTTAGAAGATATCATGTTTATGCTTCTGATTATAGTCTTGTGTTGGAGCGGGGATGGTGTAGTACTGCTCGGATCGAGCACCCTACTGTGCCGTGATTCTTTGTCTCGGTGGGTGTGATATATATATTTACGGTTGATCATGTATAACCATTGGTTTTCACGCAGGTTGCAGGTACCGAGCCTCGACTCCACCCGATTTAGCAGGTCTGAGCGGGCCCTACACCATGGATTAGGTGATGGAGATAATATGAGGTCTTTACCACTAGGTTAATTTCAATCCTTGCCACAGTCTTGTGTTGGGATGCGACACTGCCCCTTAGTTTTGTGGTTGGTCGTCGCAGGTTGTGGAGTGTTGTTAGGTTGTTATACTTGTTTATGTATCTCTTGCATTTTTTTATGACCGTACTATATTGGCATAGTCATAAGATTGGAATATTGTTGTGTTAAGCCCTTTTCTGACAAAAATTAGTTATTGTAATATTGTAAACACTTATGAAGGTAACTAGTATATATATTTAACTTATTATTTATTTTGGGAATAATTTAAGTAATGTTGTGAACATGTATGCAGGTAATGAGTGCATAGCTGTATTAAAATATTCCTTTAGGTGACTAATTTAATTTTGGTTATTGCCGGATATAATTAGAGGTTTGAGAATCTCTATGTTTGGGAAAATTTCAAATTCTCTCAGAGGAGTGGGATTGTGCAGTTAATGGGGAGTTATTGGAATTGATTGGGTTCCTATTCCTGGTCTCGGGAAGTTTGGTGTGAAGGGGGGGTTTTTTTATTCTCTTTATGTCTGTGATTTTGGGATTTTGGGAAGAAAAGAAGGGAGGAGACAGGTTATAGAGAAAATTTATTGTGAAGAAAGAGAAGGAAGATTGGTAAAGAAGATTAAAAATTCTGGAACGACGAGTTCGGGTATGTTTTGTAAACTTCTACTTTCTTTTTGGTTTTGTTGCTCTGAAGTATTAAGAGTTCTGGTTGAGTTCTTTTAGATGGACACACTGGCCTGTAAACTCCTTGTTTTGTGTTGGTTGCCCTGTGATGTTTGTCTGTAGGATTATTGGAACCTTTCCTCTTTGGCTTGGACCTTGTCCTCTTGTAACCTTCTGTGGTACAACCAAAACCATATTACATATTTACGATGTCAATCACATGACCAATTTAAAACCCAAGCTCTAATCTGAATCAAGGGAAAGGCAGTTTATGCAATAAAATAATGCAGACACCTTTGAAATAAGTCCAATTATCTGTTACTATTTCTTTCATCTTGAAAACAAATTGAGGTTAAACCTTTTGACCCTGTGTGCCATCAGCATTCACTTAAAATTCTCAACCCCCTCCATTAGTTCAAGATTCTACCAATAGGATACAGTAATTCATGTCAGGGTTTTTAAGTGAAGTAGTAAGACAGTTCCAGCATCCCTTGTTAGCATTTCTCTGTTTGAACCTGGTTGGATCTTGAACCTCTGCATGTGTCAAAGATCGGAAGGAAGACCACAAATTGGGCCTTTGCATGGTAATCTTTATCGTAGATTAACTCTATATTCTTGCAAAGAAAAGAAAAGAACTTAATCAATCTCTCCTAGAATAATTTCTCCATAAATTACACCAGTTTAGAATAGAATGGGATCACGATCAAGTTGAGTTATACCTTAGCGTAGATAGCGCCCTCTGTTAACCTGTATATTCTCTGTTGGTTCTCTAAATAGAATAAGATCCAAAGGATTTCTTAGTTTCTCCATGCCTCCTTAGGGAATGAAAGATAGCAGGTCTTCGAAATTGTCATAGATTGTGCCTCGTTGGATTTTAGACATGATGAAAAGGGCCATCCATCAAACCTATCAGAAGGGGAGGTTGTTAGAGGAAAGTGCAACGCCATGGTGTAATGCTCTTCCATGGGTCAACAATAGTGACTAGTGCAAACCAATCTACCACCCTCCCGTTAGCTACTGAAAACATACGACACTATTGTTAGAAGCTGGAAAATAGAGATAGCAAGTTTTGTCCCTTGTTTCGATGGGAACTAAAATGGTGGGAACCACATAGATGTAAACCTGGCCCTGTTGTTTAGAAAACCCCACGCAAATGAGGTCGTCCTCCCTGATCCTTGATGGCGGACGGCTCCCCTCTAGATGTTTTTTAGAACCTCTGAGTGCTGCACGTGCATCTCCGTCAGCAACTCTTCCTGCATGACCGTTTCCCTGAGACTTTAAACCCTCCAACCTAATCCTTAGGGTGAGTCTACCCTGGCAGTAGCTGTGGTTTTTTTTGACTTGCCTTGCTGGTGTGCCTTTCGAGATTTCTTCTTCCTTTCTGCGTGCCTTTGAGAGCAAATAATGGACCAGTTGTATTCTTTCTTAATCGACTTGCTTTGGTGGGGCGGTTAATGTGGTGGTTATGCTTCAGTGCCTTCTCTTATGTTAGAAGAGTCAGGTTGGATTTAGTTGGTTTCCTTTCCACTAATGAAGAGATCGATGCCAACTTCTTCTTGTCGTTTGAGCCTAAGCCGTAATTTTAGAAAAGCGCATATCCTTTAATAATATGAAATTTCAGCTTATTTATGTTACGTGTAGTAATTAGAATATTCCTTGGTCCTTATTTTATTTTGGGCAAGAGGTGTCCGAGTTAATTTCTTATAACCTAGTTGCTCACATTTATTCGGTATTATTAATCTCTTCTTTTGAACAATTATAATGCTTTTATTCCCGTGCTTGTTAATGTTCTAGCCCTAGTTATTACTTAGTGAATACTTAAAGCCCATGAAAATATGTGTTAGATCTTCAGGGATTAAATTTAAGCAAGTAAGGTTGTTATGAATTGAATTAGGTTTTAACCCAAGTACATTTTCTCTCTCAGTGTGTCTATATTAAGATAATAATGTTTGTTTTTAGTAATAGGTAGGCATCAGCTAGTTTATTTTTATGGTATGATTTTTATTGCTCAAATGATATGAATTCTTTTGATTTTGGTGACGTTTCCCCATTAAGGTAAAGATTGCTTTTTATTTTAATTTTGTCATAGAAGATAGTTGCATCAATTTAGGAATTTAATTAACTATCATAATAGAATTTTATGTTGAGGAAGTTAAATTCTTGTAGTGCTATCTTGTTAGTTTTTTATTCAAATAGTAATAGGCTTGTTTTTATTTGATGCCTGGCACTCTTTATTGGTGAGTCAAATCTTTAGTTAATCCTAGGATGATTGTGAAACAAAGGAAATTATCTCTTCTTAGAAATAGAAATGGTGGTACTTTTAACTAGATCATGTGCGAAGATTTTGGCTTAAGGCACAATTATTCCCCTTGCATCAGAGTGAAAGTTCAGTGGATACGGATTGTAAGTTTGTCTTACCCTTGTGGTGTTATGAGTTTATTTTGTCGGTGATGGGCGAAGTAGTCTTGGGTCTATATTGGTTATGTTTTTATCAACTCATGTTATGAATGTTTGAGTATCTACCCCCTTGTTGACTTTGCATTTTATCATGGTCGTGGTACCTATTCTCCTGAATGGGAAAGGTGATGTAGTATCCGAGGAAAGAACGTAGTCACTGACTCCAGAGGTCTTATTTTGGTCTTCGGCTTTTATACATGTGTTTACTGTTTTATGTTGTATGGTTGAGTTGAGTAGGGCTATGGGAGTTGGGTTGTTGTGGCTCAGTGCATGGCTTTTTTGATGGGTCCGAAATGAAATATTACATTTATCCTTGCATGTTGTGGTTGACTATTGGTCAGAGAATGCTAAGGGAGTGGCTTTCATGGTGGGGTCGGTGCCTAGTGAGAGGTTGCTTGGGTAACCCCATGGAAGTTGTAATCAAGTGGAAACCTACTAATATATTTAGGAGGGTTGGGTAGTACTTCACTTAGTAAGATAAGTAATGTGACCTCACCCTTGCCTTGAGTGCTTTCGTAGGCTAAGGGGGGGATGGGAAGGCCTGGTTGGCAAGGCCGACCTCCTCATCTTCATGAGAGGATATGTCGGCTCCGCATGGTCACCCTATGGGGCCGGCACCTAGAGAGAGGCTGCCAGGGTAGCCATAGATGGGGGCCGGCTTCTGGTGAGAGATAGCCAGGGTAACCCATGCTAGGGCCATGCAATGACACTCTCCTTACGCAGTTCTGTTATTCTCTCTTCTTCCTTGTTGGTACCTCTAGAGTGTGATCTTGTCTTCATGGTTGATCTAGTCTGATGTTTTGATCTATCTGGTTGAGTACTGTTGGTCCAGTGCAGTCTGTTCATCATGTTGTCTTCTTGGAGTCTAGTATTTGGTAGTTGTGTTCTTGACTGCAGCCTTGACCTAGTGGTAATCCTCTTGTTATCTCCTAGCTCGGTGGGGTGTACCTTAGGGTTCTACATGGTTGGGAGGTACAGCTATCCATTAGTTTTCTTGGAGATTCAGTTTGGGCCCTGTGCAGAGATGTTCCAGTTCTGGTGGCTTTCATTCTACAGCGGTGTTGTACACCATCTTATGTACTATTTTGTAAATCGACAAGATCAATCTTGAAATCTTGCATTCGTGCAATCTTGTATGCTTGTAATCTTGTATTCTTGTAAACATGTTATTTGGTACTGAGACTATGAAATCAAATTATATTATTGTTGTTATAAAGTTATTGGATTAGTTACCTCTTCAGATAGATGGTTATCACTCTTATGGTTTACTTAATTTCCTAATGTAGTTATGTTGCCCTAGAGTGGTTAGAAGTGTACTTTTCTGTTTAGCGTGTTTCTAATATTCTTGGATTATGTTTTGTACTTTATTGTAAAAAAAAAATAGTTCTATTTTCCACTCTGGTTAGTCTAACACTCTGGGGTTGCATGACGGGGCATTACATTTGGTATCAGAGCGAGGTTTAAAACACTGGGTACCCTGGTTATAAAATGATACAATAAAATAAAGATAGATTTATATAATAATATAATGATGTAATTATAGAATGATAGAATGCACGAATGGTAGAATAATAGATTATAGAATAATAGAATTAGAGAATGAAATAATGATAAAATAATATATTTATAGAATAATATAATCATATAATTATAGAATAATATATTCATATAATTATAGAATGATAGAATGAAAGAATGATAGAATAATAGAGTTGTAGAAAGATAGAATAAAATAATGATAGAACAATATATTTAAAGAATAATAGAATGATAGATTGAAAAAATGAAAGATTAATAGAATTGTAGAATATCAAACATATAGAATAATCTAGAAGTTATTATAAAATGATAGAATAATAGAATAATAAAATGATATAATGAAAGAATGATATAGTAATAGAATTGTAGAATAATAGAATGATAGAATAATTAAATTGTAGAATAATAGATATATAGAATGATTGAATAAAGGATTTATAAAATTATAGAATTATAGTATTATAGAATGATAGTATAATAGATTTAATTAATAATAGAATGATAGAATTATCAATGGATAGAATGAAGGAATAATAGAATTGTACAATGATAGAATGGAACAATGATAGAGTAGAGCATTTATATGATAATAGAATGATAAAATTATAGAATGATCGTATAAGAGATTTATATAAAATAGACTGATAGAATTATAAAATGAAAGAATGATATAATAGTAGAATAATAGATTAATAATCAAATGATAGAATGGAAGAATGATAGAATAACATAATTGTAGAATGAAGGAATGATAGAATTATAGATGGTAGAATGAAACAATGATAGAATAAAAGATTTATAGAATAATATAATGGTAGAATAATAGAATAATAGAATGAAACATTGGTAGAAAAATAGTCTTGTACAATACTAGGATAACAAAATAATATAATAATAGAATGAATGATAGAATAATAGATTTGTAGAATAAAAAAATAGAATTATAGAATGATAAAATGAAAGAATGATAGACTTATAGAATAATAGGTTTATAAAATAATAGAATGATTGAATGAAAGAGTGATAGAATTGTTGGATCTAGGGCATACAACTGAGAGGGGGGGGGGGTGAATCAGTTGTATAGAACTTGTTCTATTTCAAACACTTTATTCTCTGTTGTTAGTTAGCAGCATATCAAATAATCATTCATGGAAGCACAATACATAAACACAAGAGTAGATAAGCATCAACACATTGAACACCAAGATTTTGACGTGGAAAACCCGGTTAAGGGAAAAACCACGGGGTGATTAACCCAAGAATTATTCTCTGTTAGAAGAATAAGGAAAAATGAATGGCACATGCCAATAAGGGCTCACTGCCCGAGCACACTGCTCACAAAGAGGCCCACTGCCTACAAGGAGACACACTGTCTACAGAGTGATAAAAATCACAGTCTTGAACTGGAGAATGACATCTCTACCATGTCCGGATCAGTTCCAATTAAGCCCAACAATCTCTGCTCTGCCTTTCGCACCTTTCTTCTCTACACCATGCTTATCCACATGCCACACCCTGAAATGAATTCACAAATCACTATTTATACAAGACATCGACTTAGGAACAAGCATCTAAGTCGGCAAACAACCATAGGAGTATCCGCAAGATGAATAACACATCCGGTCGGCTATCACAAGAGCATTCGCAGGATGAACAACTCATCCGGTCGGCTAAACAGAGCAATAACTTCATCCGGAAGAATAACTTCAATTCCGGGCTCTACCATCAATGCGGACCAACAACACAACCTAAACATGACTCAAGAACCTTTACAAGTCTGTCTGAATGTCCGGATACATCCGCACTTCCTCTACTTACTGGGATCTCTTGTCTTCCTCATCCGGAACTTCAAGAACACAGTCTGTCGCCACTGTCATAATGCAAGAGGTACTTCCGGACCTCCAAATCATACACAAACCAGGATGACACATCACAAGGACATCCCAAACACTCCGTCCAATCCGCAGATTAGGATGATACAATTCCGGACCTCACCGGACCTTTTTGTGATCCTCTGTCACCTCCGGATACTTGCCGAACCCGGTTCTATACCGGCAGCCATAACTCCTTCAGATCTTCATGCGGACCTCTGAAATCCTAACTGTAGCATCTCAAGATTCATATCTACTAACCCTTTAATCCGCATCCTCCGGTTCTCATCCTATACAGTATATTTACCTTCTTCTCATCACTGTTCTTCACTGTTCCTGACTGAGGCTAATTTTCTCAATATCCTCAGCACAAAGCTCATCAAATCCTTCTTGTCAGTGCAGTATGAGTATGTTGACATCAATGACAACACTGGCTCACCTCATACTTGCCAACAATCTCCCCCTTTGTCATTGATGGCAACATATGATGTGAAAAACCATCAGGACAAGAACTTCTCTTTTCTGTCACAGCTCCCCCTATCAACAACAACTCTTCACATGTCTTCCTTTGCTGCTCCCCCTTTGATCATCAACCACTTATTTTTTCACATGTCTTCTCTCCCCCTTTGACATCAATGGCAAAGGGCTCATACTTGCAACTCTTATGCATCAGAATAATACCAGCTGCTCCCCCTTAGTTGCAGCTCCCCATTAGTTCGGATCACAAGATATGACTGTGATTGCCACCGGACTGATGCACATCAGTGCATCTTAGTTCATCACCGGAGGGGCCATGACCCCTAACTTCTCCCGGAGATATTCAAAAGAGTCCTTGGGAAGAGGTTTTGTAAAGATATCTGCAATCTGATCCTTGGAGGGAACATACTCCAATCTGACTTCTTCCTTGTTTACTTGTTCTCTCAAAAAGTGAAATTTGATAGATATGTGCTTAGTCTTAGAATGCAATACCGGATTCTTGGAAATATTAATTGCACTTGAATTATCACAGAAAATTGTAATAGGCTCCTCATATTCAACTTTGATGTCTCTTAGCATCTGCTTCATCCACAAGATTTGAGTGCAACTACCAGCTGCTGCAATGTATTCTGCTTCAGTTGTAGACAGAGATATTGCATCTTGTTTCTTGCTTAGCCAAGAAACCAATCTCTTCCCCAAAAAGAATGCTCCACCACTAGTGCTCTTCCGGTCATCCACATCTCCTGCCCAATCTGCATCTGTGTAAGCATGAAGAGAGAAATCCGGATCTCTAGGATACCATAGACCATACTCAACTGTCCCTTTCAAGTATCTAAAAATTCTTTTGATGGCCATAACATGAGATTCTCTAGGATCAGCCTGGAATCTTGCCACAAGACCAACAGCTTGCATTATATCTAGTCTAGTTTGAGTGAGATACAACAATCCACCAATCATTGATCTATACTTTGTCTGATCTGCCTTTGGAGAATCATCATCTTTGCTTAACTTACATCCGGTTGCCATAGGAGTGTTCATAGGCTTTGAGTCTTCCATACCAAATTTTTTTAACAATTCTTTCACATATTTGGTCTGAGAGATGAAGATCCCTTCTTTTGTTTGAGTAATTTGCAGACCCAAGAAGAAATTCATTTCACCAAGCATAGACATTTCAAACTCACTTTTCATCTGATTTGCAAAAGTTTTACACATACTATCTCTTCCTCCAAAAATGATATCATCCACAAACACTTCAACAATCAGAATGTTTTCATGATCAATTTTGAAATATAAGTTGCTGTCAGCAGTACCTTTGTTGAATCCAATCTGCACAAGATGCTTATCCAACCTTTCATACCATGCTCTTGGGGCTTGCTTCAATCCATACAAAGCTTTCTTCAACTTGCAGACCATATCATTATTATCAGACAATTGAAATCCATCCGGTTGTTCAATGTAGACTTCTTCTTCCAGATCACCATTTAGGAAGGCAGACTTGACATCCATCTGATATACCTTGAAATCTTTGAAGGCAGCAAATGCAAGAAGTAATCTGACTGCTTCAATTCTTGCTACCGGAGCAAAAGTCTCTTCAAAGTCAATTCCTTCTATTTGAGAGTAGCCTTTGCAGACCAATCTAGCTTTGTTTCTGATTACTTCACCAGCTTCATTTAGTTTGTTCCGGAAGACCCACTTGGTTCCAATTACATTCCTGTCTCTAGGTCTGGGAACAAGATCCCAAGTATGATTTTTCTCAATTTGCATCAGTTCATCTTCCATTGCTTTGGTCTAATTTTCATCATTGCAGGCTTCATTTATTGTTTTAGGTTCAATCCTTGAAATCAGACAACATTCATTCTGATCTTGAGCAATATTCCTTCTAGTTTGTACACCTTTGCTTCTGTCACCTATGATCTGATCTTCAGAGTGATTCAGTTTTACATACCTTGGAATTTTGGGAGTATCCAGTACTGCTGTTTCTTGATCAGGCTCATTTAAACCTAACTCTTCTTCCTGATTTACCGGATCAGGCTGACTCTGTTTCACCGAAGAGGATTGAGTTCCTTGAACACTATCTTGGTCATCTTCATCAAATTCATAAAATCTTGAAGGCTTCTCAATTCCTTCATCAACCTTTACATTGGTACTTTCTGTCATCTTCCTCAATCTCTTATTGTAACACCGATATGCTTTGCTTTGAGTGGAGTAGCGCAAGAAAATTCCTTCATCACTTCTAGCATCAAACTTTCCTAGATCTTCATCTCTTTTAATATAACACTTGCTACCAAATACCCTGAAATATTTCACAGTAGGAGTGATGCCAAACCAAAGTTCATAGGGGGTCTTACCGGTGTTGTTTCTGATTTGAACTCGATTGAGAGTGTAGACTGCAGTGCTGATAGCTTCTTTCCAAAACATTTGAGGAACATTTGCTTCCAACATCATTGTCCTAGCAGCTTCCTGGATGGTCCGGTTCTTTCTCTCAACTACTCCATTCTGCTGTGGAGTCTTAGGAGCAGACAACTGTCTCCTTATACCCTGTTTCTCACAAAAGTCAATGAATTCACCAGATGTAAATTCACCACCTCTATCAGACCTTAGACACTTTAGTTTCAATCCGGTTTGATTCTCCACCATAGCTTTGAAGATTTTGAACTTCTCAAAAGCTTCTGATTTTTCTTTTAGAAAGGTAACCCACATCATCCGGGAATGATCATCAATTAACAACATGAAATATCTATCACCTTGCAGACTCTTGATTCTTGTCGGACCACATAGATCAGTATGTACTAATTCCAACAATCCGGTAGAAGACTGATCTTTGCTTTTAAAAGAGACTCTGCTTTGTTTGCCTAACTGACATTCTTTACACACACTGTTTGTAGGTTTTATCAACTTTGGAAGATCTCTCACAGCCTGAGTATTGCTTATTTTGATGATGTTATCAAAATTTACATGACACATTCTTCTATGCCATAACCAACTCTGATCAATTTGAACAAACAAACAACTTTTATTTGAACCAACCAGATGAAAGATGTTACCTCTTGTCTGAGTACCGGATGCAATTTCAGTTCCGGAGCTTGTAAAGATTCTGCATTTTCCATTCTTGAACCGGAGATCATAGCCTTTGTCCACTAACTGACCAACACTGAGAAGATTGTGCTTCAATCCTTCAACATATAGTACATTACCTGTTTTGCTCTTACCATCAAAGGAAATAGTTCCCCTACCTCTGATTCTGCCAGCAGAATTGTCACCAAACTTTACCATTCCTCCTTCATATCTTTCCAAGTCTAAGAACTTATTCTTGTCACCAGTCATATGGTGAGAGCATCCACTGTCAATAACCCAATCATCCTTTTCTTCCACTTGAGCAGCCAAGGCTTTTTCAACAACTTTGTGATTGACAGATTCAGAGAGCAAGGAATCTTCTTCCTTGATGGCTATAAACACCCACTCATTTCCGGATTTGCTTCCTGGATCTGATTCATCATCTGTTACTCCTTCATTGTCATCTTCTTCATGAACATAATAGCAATTCTTTTGAAACCTTTGTCTGTGAGTATTAGATCTTGCAGATCTCTCCGGACATCTTGAGGCAAAATGACCAATCTTATTGCAGTTAAAACACTTAAAGGGTAGTTTTCCTTCATACTTACCGGATCCTCTTGGCAGTCTCTTTGCAATGAGGGCTTCAAGTTGAGCTGTTTCTGCTTCTTCTTCTTCCATGTCTCTTCTTGCTTGATCATACCATGACATTTTCCTTGATGAGTTTTCACCCGGATCAAATCTCTGTTTGCCTTTCACATAGGCACTGGCTTTAAAAGCAGACTCAGTCTTGGGTGGATCATCTCCAAACTCGGTCATTTCAAATGCAGCTAGTTTGCCAGCCAATTGTTCTCTTGTGACAGTTGTGTGGGCTCTGAATTCATCAATGGCAGCAACTTTGATTTTGTAGGCAGCAGGAAGGGATCTTAGGATTTTGCAGACAATCTCATTTTCATCTAGAGTTCCACCAGCATTTCTGATTCCACATACCAGCTCATTTACTCTTGGCATAAAGGTAGTAATGTTTTCATCATCTCTCATTTTCAATCTTTCAAATTTCCCTTTCAGACTTTGCAACCTTGCACTTTTGACAAACTCATCTCCTTCATACAGAAGTTCCAGTTTAGTTAGGATCTCATATGCAGTTGGTAGGTCAATGACATTCGAGAGATCTGAGTCATTCAATGCGCTTAGAAGAGCTTCCTTGGTCCGCAGATTGTTTTCAGCTTCTGTGGTTTCATCAGGAGTTGTCGGACCACCTTGTGGGGGTATATATGGTTTTGAAATCATAGCCAAGTATGCTTTTCCCACACATTCCAAATGACACTTCATGCGACCTTTCCAGAGAGTGAAGTTGGTTCCATCGAACTTCGGACTATCCTTCTTGTATGACGACATCCTGGATCACCTCAAGCGGTTAAGCTCCTATCAGAGGAACTCAGCTCTGATACCAATTGTTGGATCTAGGGCATACAACTGAGAGGGGGGGGGGTGAATCAGTTGTATAGAACTTGTTCTATTTCAAACACTTTATTCTCTGTTGTTAGTTAGCAGCATATCAAATAATCATTCATGGAAGCACAATACATAAACACAAGAGTAGATAAGCATCAACACATTGAACACCAAGATTTTGACGTGGAAAACCCGGTTAAGGGAAAAACCACGGGGTGATTAACCCAAGAATTATTCTCTGTTAGAAGAATAAGGAAAAATGAATGGCACATGCCAATAAGGGCTCACTGCCCGAGCACACTGCTCACAAAGAGGCCCACTGCCTACAAGGAGACACACTGTCTACAGAGTGATAAAAATCACAGTCTTGAACTGGAGAATGACATCTCTACCATGTCCGGATCAGTTCCAATTAAGCCCAACAATCTCTGCTCTGCCTTTCGCACCTTTCTTCGCTACACCATGCTTATCCACATGCCACACCCTGAAATGAATTCACAAATCACTATTTATACAAGACATCGACTTAGGAACAAGCATCTAAGTCGGCAAACAACCATAGGAGTATCCGCAAGATGAATAACACATCCGGTCGGCTATCACAAGAGCATTCGCAGGATGAACAACTCATCCGGTCGGCTAAACAGAGCAATAACTTCATCCGGAAGAATAACTTCAATTCCGGGCTCTACCATCAATGCGGACCAACAACACAACCTAAACATGATTCAAGAACCTTTACAAGTCTGTCTGAATGTCCGGATACATCCGCACTTCCTCTACTTACTGGGATCTCTTGTCTTCCTCATCCGGAACTTCAAGAACACAGTCTGTCGCCACTGTCATAATGCAAGAGGTACTTCCGGACCTCCAAATCATACACAAACCAGGATGACACATCACAAGGACATCCCAAACACTCCGTCCAATCCGCAGATTAGGATGATACAATTCTGGACCTCACCGGACCTTTTTGTGATCCTCTGTCACCTCCGGATACTTGCCGGACCCGGTTCTATACCGGCAACCATAACTCCTTCAGATCTTCATGTGGACCTCTGAAATCCTAACTGTAGCATCTCAAGATTCATATCTACTAACCCTTTAATCCGCATCCTCCAGTTCTCATCCTATACAGTATATTTACCTTCTTCTCATCACTGTTCTTCACTGTTCCTGACTGAGGCTAATTTTCTCAATATCCTCAGCACAAAGCTCATCAAATCCTTCTTGTCAGTGCAGTATGAGTATGTTGACATCAATGACAACACTGGCTCACCTCATACTTGCCAACAAGAATACTATATTTGTATGATAATATAATGATACAACTATGGAATGATAGAATGAAAGAAATATAGGATAACAAAAATGTAGAATAATATAATAATAAAATAACAAAATAATAGAATGAAAGAATTATTGAATGGTAGAGTGAAATAATGATTCTAATAGAATTGTAGAATGATAGTTATAGAATTATAGACTAATAGAATGAAATAATGATTCAATAATAGATATATCAAATAATATAATGAAAGAATGATAGAATAATAGAGTAAAAGAAATTTAGAATAATAAACCGATAGAATTACAAAATGATAGAAAAACACTAAATTGCTATTTTGAGGGGCAAGATGAAAGTTTCAATCTCTGAAAATGTACCAAGACGGGGTCCAACCCACTAGGGTCGGTTGTGAAATCACTTTCCACCTCATAACGCATCCACCCATAATAGCATGAAAGAATGATAGAATAATAGTTTTATAGAATGAGAGAATAATAGAATAAAAAGATTATAGAACTATAGAATGATATAATAATAGATTTAAAGAATAATAGAATAAAACAATTATATAATGATAAAAAAAAATTATAAAATAATATAATAATAAAATTATAAAATGAAAAAATAATTGAGTTACAAAATAAAATAATTATATAATTATAAAATAATAGAATGAAAGAATGATACAATAATATTCATAGAATAATAGAATCATAAAATTATATAATAAAAGAATGATAGAATTATAGAATGATATATGGAAGAAAGATAGAATATTATAATTGTAGAATAATAGAATGATAGAATGATAAAATACTAGATTTATAGAATAATAGAATCATATAGTCATAGAATTTGATAGAATGAAAAGAATATAAGAACAACAGAATGATAGAATAATATAATTATAGAATGATAAGTTAAAATAATGATATAATAATAGTTTTATATAATAACTACATGATAGAATTGTAGAATAAAAAAATGATAGACAAATAAAAATAGATTTATATAATAATATAATGATGTAATTGTAGAATGATAGAATGCATGAATGGTAGAATAATAGAATGAGAGAATGGAAGAATGATAAAATAATAGATTTAGAGAATAATATAATCATATAATTATAGAATAATAGAATCATATAATTATACAATGATAAAATGAAAGAATGATAGAATAATAGAGTTGTAGAATGACAGAATAAAATAATGATAGAACAATACATTTAAAGAATAATAGAATGATAGAATGAAACAATGATGGAATAATATATTTATGAAATAATAGAATCATAGAATGAGAGAATGAGACAATAATAGAATCATAGAATAAGAGAATAAGAGAATGGTAGAATGAAAGAATGATATAACATTAGATTTATATAATAATAGAATGTTAGGATTAAATAATGATACTATAATAGAATGATAGAATTACAAATGGATAGAATGATGGAATAATAGAATTGTAGAATGATAGAATAGAACAATGATAAAATAAAGCATTTATATTATAATAGAATGATAAAATTATAGAATGATAGTATAACAGATTTATATAAAATAGAATGATAGAATTACAAAATGAAAGAATGAAAGAATGATATAATAGTAGAATAATAGATTAATCATCAAATGACAGAATGGAAGAATGATAGAATAATAGAATAATAGAATGAAGCATTGGTAGAAAAATAGTCTTGTAGAATACTAGAATAATAAAATAATATAACAATAGAATGAATGATAGAATAATAGATTTTTAGAATAAAATAATAGAATTATAGAATGACAAAATGAAAGAATGATAGACTTATAGAATAATAGGTTTATAAAATAATAGAATGATAGAATTAAACAACAATGGCAGTGTAGAATAATAAAATAATAGAATGATTGAATGAAAGAGTGATAGAATACTATATTTGTATGATAATATAATGATACAACTATGGAATGATAGAATGAAAGAAATATAGGATAACAAAAATGTAGAATAATATAATAATAAAATAACAAAATAATAGAATGAAAGAATTATTGAATGGTAGAGTGAAATAATGATTCTAATAGAATTGTAGAATGATAGTTATAGAATTATAGACTAATAGAATGAAATAATGATTCAATAATAGATATATCAAATAATATAATGAAAGAATGATAGAATAATAGAGTAAAAGAAATTTAGAATAATAAACCGATAGAATTACAAAATGATAGAAAAACACTAAATTGCTATTTTGAGGGGCAAGATGAAAGTTTCAATCTCTGAAAATGTACCAAGACGGGGTCCAACCCACTAGGGTCGGTTGTGAAATCACTTTCCACCTCATAACGCATCCACCCATAATAGCATGAAAGAATGATAGAATAATAGTTTTATAGAATGAGAGAATAATAGAATAATAAGATTATAGAACTATAGAATGATATAATAATAGATTTAAAGAATAATAGAATAAAACAATTATATAATGATAAAAAAAAATTATAAAATAATATAATAATAAAATTATAAAATGAAAAAATAATTGAGTTACAAAATAAAATAATTATATAATTATAAAATAATAGAATGAAAGAATGATACAATAATATTCATAGAATAATAGAATCATAAAATTATATAATAAAAGAATGATAGAATTATAGAATGATATATGGAAGAAAGATAGAATATTATAATTGTAGAATAATAGAATGATAGAATGATAAAATACTAGATTTATAGAATAATAGAATCATATAGTCATAGAATTTGATAGAATGAAAAGAATATAAGAACAACAGAATGATAGAATAATATAATTATAGAATGATAAGTTAAAATAATGATATAATAATAGTTTTATATAATAACTACATGATAGAATTGTAGAATAAAAAAATGATAGACAAATAAAAATAGATTTATATAATAATATAATGATGTAATTGTAGAATGATAGAATGCATGAATGGTAGAATAATAGAATGAGAGAATGGAAGAATGATAAAATAATAGATTTAGAGAATAATATAATCATATAATTATAGAATAATAGAATCATATAATTATACAATGATAGAATGAAAGAATGATAGAATAATAGAGTTGTAGAATGACAGAATAAAATAATGATAGAACAATACATTTAAAGAATAATAGAATGATAGAATGAAACAATGATGGAATAATATATTTATGAAATAATAGAATCATAGAATGAGAGAATGAGACAATAATAGAATCATAGAATAAGAGAATAAGAGAATGGTAGAATGAAAGAATGATATAACATTAGATTTATATAATAATAGAATGTTAGGATTAAATAATGATACTATAATAGAATGATAGAATTACAAATGGATAGAATGATGGAATAATAGAATTGTAGAATGATAGAATAGAACAATGATAAAATAAAGCATTTATACTATAATAGAATGATAAAATTATAGAATGATAGTATAACAGATTTATATAAAATAGAATGATAGAATTACAAAATGAAAGAATGAAAGAATGATATAATAGTAGAATAATAGATTAATCATCAAATGACAGAATGGAAGAATGATAGAATAATAGAATAATAGAATGAAGCATTGGTAGAAAAATAGTCTTGTAGAATACTAGAATAATAAAATAATATAACAATAGAATGAATGATAGAATAATAGATTTTTAGAATAAAATAATAGAATTATAGAATGACAAAATGAAAGAATGATAGACTTATAGAATAATAGGTTTATAAAATAATAGAATGATAGAATTAAACAACAATGGCAGTGTAGAATAATAAAATAATAGAATGATTGAATGAAAGAGTGATAGAATACTATATTTGTATGATAATATAATGATACAACTATGGAATGATAGAATGAAAGAAATATAGGATAATGAAATTGTAGAATAATATAATAATAAATTAAAAAAATAATAGAATGAAAGAATTATTGACTGGTAGAGTGAAACAATGATTCTAATAGAATTGTAGAATGATGGTTATAGAATTATAGACTGATAGAATGAAATAATGATTGAATAATAGATATATCAAATAATATAATGAAATAATGATAGAATAATAGAATGATAGAATAATAGAAAAATAGAGTAAAAACTATTTAGAATAATAAAGTGATAGAATTACAAAATGATAGAAAAACACTAAATTGCTATTTTGAGGCCCAAGATGAAAGTTTCAAGCCCTGAAAAAGTGCCAAGATGGGGTCCAACCCACTAGGGTCGGTTTGGAAACTACTTTCCACCTCATAACGTATCGACCCATAAAATCTTGTAGAAAACCCACATGCGAGTCAAAAGTTATGATCTTTGGAAGTTCCTACATCAAAGAATGATAGAATAATAGAATGAAAGAATGATAGAATAATAGTTATATACAATGATAGAATAATAGAATACTATAATTTAAGAATAATAGAATAATAAGGTTATAGAACTATAGAATGATATAATAATAGATGTAAAGAAAAATAGAATTATAGAATAAAAGAATTATATAATCATAAAAAATAGATTTATAAAATAATATAATAATAAAATTGTAAAATGAAAAAATAATTGCGTTACAAAATAAAATAATTATATAATTGTAAAATAATAGAATGAAAGAATGATGCAATAATATTCATAAAATTATATAATAAAAGAATGATAGATTTATAGAATGATATATGGAAGAAAGATAGAATAATATAATTGTAGAATAATAGAATGATAGAATGATAAAATACTAGATTTATAGAATAATAGAATCATATAATCATAGAATTTGATAGAATGAAAAGAATATTAGAACAACATAATGATAGAATAATATAACTACAGAATGATAAATTAAAATAATGACATAATAATAGATCTATATAATAACTCCATGATAGAGTTGTAGAATAAAAAAATGATAGAATAAAATAAAAATAGATTTGTATAATAATATAATTATGTAATTACCAAATGATAGAAAGCATGAATGGTAGAATAATAGATTATAGAATAATAGAATGAGAGAATGAAAGAATGATAAAATAATAGATTTATAGAATAATATAATGATAGAATAATAGAGTTGTAGAATGACAGAATAAAATAATGATAGAACGATATATTTACAGAATAATAGAATGATAGAATGAAACAATGATGGAATAATATATTTATGAAATAATAGAATCCTAGAATGAGAGAATGAGAGAATAATAGAATCATAGGATAATAAAATAAGAGAATGGTAGAATGAAAGAATGATATAACATTAGATTTATATAATAAGAGAATGTTAGGATTAAATAATGATACTATAGAATAAGAGAATGATAGAATGAAAAAATGAAAGATTAATAGAATTGTAGAATATCAAACTTATAGAATAATCTAGAAGTTATTATAAAATGACAAAATAATAGAATAATAAAATGATATAATGAAAGAATGATATAGTAATAGAATTGTAGAATAATAGAATGATTGAATGATCGAATTATAGAATGGAAGAGTGATAGAATAATTAAATTGTAGAATAATAGATATATAGAATGATTGAATAAAAGATTTATAAAATTATAGAATTATAGTATTATATAATGATAGTATAATAGATTTAATTAATAATAGAATGATAGAATTATAAATGTATAGAATGAAGGAATAACAGAATTGTAGAATAATAGAATAGACCAATGATAAAATAAAGCATTTATATGATAATAGAATGATAAAATTATAGAATGATAGAATTATAAAATGAAAGAATGATATAATAGTAGAATAATAGATTAATAATCAAATGATAGAATGGAAGAATGATAGAATAATAGAATTATAGAATGAAAGAATGATAGAATTATAGAATGGTAGAATGAAACAATGATAGAATAAAAGATTTATAGAATAATATAATGGTAGAATAATAGAATGAAACTTTGGTAGAAAAATAGTCTTGTAGAATACTAGAATAACAAAATAATATAACAATAGAATGAATGATAGAATAATAGATTTGTAGAATAAAAAAATAGAATTATAGAATGATAAAATGAAAGAATGATAGACTTATAGAATAATAGGTTTATAAAATAATAGAATGATAGAATTAAACAAGAATAGAATTATAGAATAATAAAATAATAGAATGATTGAATGAAAGAGTGATATAATACTATATTTGTATGATAATATAATGATACAACTATGGAATGATAGAATGAAAGAAATATAGGATAACGAAATTGTAGAATAATATAATAATAAAATAACAAAATAATAGAATGAAAGAATTATTGAATGGTAGAGTGAAATAATTATTCTAATAAAATTGTAGAATGACAGTTATTGAATTATAGACTGATAGAATGAAATAATGATAGAATAATAGATATATCAAATAATATAATGAAATGATGATAGAGTAATGGAATGATAGAATAATAGAATAATAGAGTAAAAATAATTTACAATAATAAAGTGATAGAATTACAAAATGATAGAAAAACACTAAATTGATATTTTGAGGGCCAAGATGAAAGTTTCAAGTCCTGAAAAAGTGCCAAGATGGGGGTCCAACCCACTAGGGTCAGTTTGGAAACTACTTTCCACCTCATAACGTATCGACCTATAAAATCTTGTAGAAAACCGACATCCGAGTCGAAAGTTATGACCTTCGGAAGTTCCTGCATCAAAGAATGATAGAATAATAGAATGATAGAATGATAGAATAATAGTTTTATAGAATGATAGAATCATAGAATGTCATGTCCCCATATTAAGGCATTGTTTAAATTAAAGATTTAAACATCCCGATAAAGAAAACAACTAAATTACCATAGTAAATATCAATTCGAAATAATATATATTATTAAAATAATATTATTATTTTTTCATAATTATCATAAGATAATATTATGATTATAATTATCAAATCTAAATATAAATTATATAACATATAATATATTAATATGATAATAAATATAAACATAAATAATAAATATATATTTTCATTGCATATTATAAAAGGGACTTTATATATATGCGAGGATTGGGCCTCTTAAAAGAGACACCAATTCCTTAGTAAATGGTGTTTAACAAATTAAGTGAGCAAATATATTAATGGTAATTATTATCACCAATAGTGGTGACGGTTGGGTATAAGCCCATCAAACACTTAAATAGGGAATCATAATCAGATATATAGGAGGATCAGCGAAGGAGAAAAAAAAAAGGAAAGGAAGAAAAAGAAAAACAACAGATCAATAAATAATAAATAATAACAGCATTGAGAGTTATCAAAGACACAACAAAGAGAAATTACAAGGAAGATACGGGACAGACAAGGTAAGTCTACAATTATATCAGGTATGTTTTTCATTAAGTATTTAAATATAGAATATAATATATGTTAGTAATATTCTAGTAAATGAATTATGATTAGAAGTTAAATTAAGTATTAGTTAGAAGTAAAATTAAATATTAGTTAATTGTCTCATGCGTGAAAGTAAATAGGAATGATATAAACTATAAGATAATGATGTGAATTTAAGATATGGGAAATAAAAAAAAGAATATTGATAAATAAATATAATTAGATCCGTAGTATATTTATATATATATTTTTTTTGAGTCATAAAGATATCATAAATATATATATATATATATAAATAGGGAGGAATTATTCAAGTAAATATATATATAGAGAGAGAGAGATTATTAATATTATAACAAATACTATAATATATAAATATTAAAGAATGGGTGAAAGAGAATAGAATCCAGTGAGCAGATTCAACAAGACAAGTAGCATAAAGAGGTACGCGCACTTTCCTTATTAATAGGTTAGGTGATATAAATGTTATAGAAGAATAATATGAATATAAATAAATGAATACTGCTTATATCAGGGTAATAATTGAAATATATTACCATCAATGATGTATATACATTCTCTCTATAAATATGCATATAAAATAGGTATAATAATATAAGAATAAATAGGAGTGTAGAAATAAGGTAAATCTCCATACATATATGAATGGAATATGGATATAGATGTGAACATTCTTAAATTGAATATAGTGAAATGAATGTTGTAATTCAATGAATGTGATAGTTAAAATCCTTAGACAATTAAGTATATGAACAAATGATAAGTTGGAAACATTATATAAGGACATGAATATACAACTTGAATATGGATGAATAATGATTATATTGTTAATATGATGAAATGAAAAGAAAATGGAACTCTAATGTTCTCTTTCGTGAGTTGAATTGTGCAAGGTCAAACGAAAACTTTGGACTCACTAGAAGGGGACATTACAAGTGGTATCAGAGCATTTGACCTGCCATCCTGTGAGGAAATTTGATGCAAGCTTACTCAAGAAGGTACAACACACATAACAACAACAACCAAATGGACAAGGAACTCACATGAGCCAAAGGGGTTCTGCCTTCTAATGAAGGGTTCTGCCTTTGGGTCTATGAGAGATGTGCTCTTCTAGATATGCCACTGATGATGAGAAATAATAAGTCCACATAAGCCAAAGGGGTTCTGCCTTCTAGTGAAGGGTTCTGCCTTTGGGTCTAGAGAGAAATGTGCTCTTCTAGACACGCCACTTATGATGGAAGTAATAAGTTCACATGGGCCGAAGGGGTTTTGCCTTCTAGTGAAGGGTTCTGCCTTTGGGTCTAGGAGAGAAGTACTCTTCTAGATACGCCACTCATGATGAGAAATGATAAGTCCACATAAGCCAAAGGGGTTCTGCCTTCTAATGAAGGGTTCTGCCTTTGGGTCTAGAGAGAAATGTGCTCTTCTAGACATGCCACTTATGATGGAAGTAATAAGTTCACATGGGCCGAAGGGGTTCTGTCTTCTAGTGAAGGGTTCTGCCTTTGGGTCTAGGAGAGAAGTACTCTTCTAGATACGCCACTCATGATGAGAAATGATAAGTCCACATAAGCCAAAG
Organism: Cunninghamia lanceolata; assembly: GCA_027924645.1. NCBI lineage: Eukaryota > Viridiplantae > Streptophyta > Pinopsida > Cupressales > Cupressaceae > Cunninghamia > Cunninghamia lanceolata. The sequence continues at coordinate 8,938,243 of BSBN01000837.1, read as the reverse complement.
GGGTTCTGCCTTCTAATGAAGGGTTCTGCCTTTGGGTCTAGAGAGAAATGTGCTCTTCTAGATATGCCACTTATGATGGAAGTAATAAGTTCACATGAGCCGAAGGGGTTCTGCCTTCTAGTGAAGGGTTCTGCCTTTGGGTCTAGGAGAGAAGTGCTCTTCTAGATATGCCACTCATGATGAGGAATGATAAGTCCACATAAGCCAAAGGGGTTCTGCCTTCTAGTGAAGGGTTCTGCCTTTGGGTCTAGAGAGAAATGTACTCTTCTAGATACGCCACTTATGATGGAATTAATAAGATCACATGAGCCAAGGGGGTTCTACCTTTTAGTTAAAGGGTTCTGCCTTTGGGTCTAGGAGAGATGTGCTTTTCTAGATACGCCACTCATGATGAGAAATGAAATGTTCACTTGGGCCAAAGGGGGTTCTATCTTTTAGTTGAAGGGTTCTGCCTTTGGGCCTAGAAGAATTGGATCACTAGGATACACCTAAAGATTAATGAAGGCCTTAGGGTAAAACCTAAGGAGAAGGCTTTAGGGTAAAACCTAACGAGAAGGCTTTAAGGGGGGGGACATTATCTCATCATCAACCCCCAGGATCATGCTATACGTTATCTTATTATCAACTTGCTTAAGCAATCAAAGTCTTACTTACAACATCATTAGATTCATCTTTTGGGATTTTCATTAATATTATTTCATTTCAAATCTCTAATCTCAGAATATCAATACTCCCAAAGTTTTCTTTAAACAATGAAAAATTCTTCCTTCTTGCATTCATTTGATTAACTAAATGTCCTCAATCATATTGCTATTCAAAGTCAAATCAAATCTTCTTTGATCATGACATTATATAATCAGTTACTCCTCAAAGAACTTAACTATTCTCAATTTTGAGGTCAATAACATATGAGACTGAATCTCATGACCAAAGATCAAGATGCATCTTGGAATCTCAATACTCTCAAATCATCCCATCATTGTTAATCAAAACATCAAACAAATACTCTTTTGATTACAAATTCTCTTTCATCTGGAATCAAACCATGACTTTGTCTCAACACATTGAAGATAAGCGTTAAAGTGCAAGGTAACTCATTGTGATTGCTTGAGGACAAGCAATCTTGAGTGGGGAGGGCTGTCATGTCCCCATATTAAGGCATTGTTTAAATTAAAGATTTAAACATCCCGATAAAGAAAACAACTAAATTACCATAGTAAATATCAATTCGAAATAATATATATTATTAAAATAATATTATTATTTTTTCATAATTATCATAAGATAATATTATGATTATAATTATCAAATCTAAATATAAATTATATAACATATAATATATTAATATGATAATAAATATAAACATAAATAATAAATATATATTTTCATTGCATATTATAAAAGGGACTTTATATATATGTGAGGATTGGGCCTCTTAAAAGAGACACCAATTCCTTAGTAAATGGTGTTTAACAAATTAAGTGAGCAAATATATTAATGGTAATTATTATCACCAATAGTGGTGACGGTTGGGTATAAGCCCATCAAACACTTAAATAGGGAATCATAATCAGATATATAGGAGGATCAGCGAAGGAGAAAAAAAAAAGGAAAGGAAGAAAAAGAAAAACAACAGATCAATAAATAATAAATAATAACAGCATTGAGAGTTATCAAAGACACAGCAAAGAGAAATTACAAGGAAGATACGGGACAGACAAGGTAAGTCTACAATTATATCAGGTATGTTTTTCATTAAGTATTTAAATATAGAATATAATATATGTTAGTAATATTCTAGTAAATGAATTATGATTAGAAGTTAAATTAAGTATTAGTTAGAAGTAAAATTAAATATTAGTTAATTGTCTCATGCGTGAAAGTAAATAGGAATGATATAAACTATAAGATAATGATGTGAATTTAAGATATGGGAAATAAAAAAAAGAATATTGATAAATAAATATAATTAGATCCGTAGTATATTTATATATATATTTTTTTTGAGTCATAAAGATATCATAAATATATATATATATAAATAGGGAGGAATTATTCAAGTAAATATATATAGAGAGAGAGAGAGAGAGATTATTAATATTATAACAAATACTATAATATATAAATATTAAAGAATGGGTGAAAGAGAATAGAATCCAGTGAGCAGATTCAACAAGACAAGTAGCATAAAGAGGTACGCGCACTTTCCTTATTAATAGGTTAGGTGATATAAATGTTATAGAAGAATAATATGAATATAAATAAATGAATATTGCTTATATCAGGGTAATAATTGAAATATATTACCATCAATGATGTATATACATTCTCTCTATAAATATGCATATAGAATAGGTATAATAATATAAGAATAAATAGGAGTGTAGAAATAAGGTAAATCTCCATACATATATGAATGGAATATGGATATAGATGTGAACATTCTTAAATTGAATATAGTGAAATGAATGTTGTAATTCAATGAATGTGATAGTTAAAATCCTTAGACAATTAAGTATATGAACAAATGATAAGTTGGAAACATTATATAAGGACATGAATATACAACTTGAATATGGATGAATAATGATTATATTGTTAATATGATGAAATGAAAAGAAAATGGAACTCTAATGTTCTCTTTCGTGAGTTGAATTGTGCAAGGTCAAAGGAAAACTTTGGACTCACTAGAAGGGGACATTACATAGAATACTATAATTTAAGAATAATAGAATAATAAGGTGATAGAACTATAGAATGATATAATAATAGATGTAAAGAATATTAGAATTATAGAATAAAAGAATTATATAATCATAAAAAATAGATTTATAAAATAATATAATAATAAAATTGTAAAATGAAAAAATAATTAAGTTACAAAATAAAATAATTATATAATTGTAAAATAATAGAATGAAAGAATGATACAATAATATTCATAGAATAATAGACTCGTAAAATTATATAATAAAAGAATGATAGAATTATAGAATGATATATGGAAGAAAGATAGAATAATATAATTATAGAATAATAGAATGATAGAATGATAAAATACTAGATTTATAGAATAATAGAATCATATAATCATAGAATTTGATAGAATGAAAAGAATATTAGAACAACAGAATGATAGAATAATATAACTATAGAATGATAAATTAAAATAATGATATAATAATAGATTTATATAATAACTGCATGATAGAATTGTAGAATAAAAAAATGATAGAATAAAATAAAAATAGATTTGTATAATAATATAATTATGTAATTACCAAATGATAGAATGCATGAATGGTAGAATAATAGATTATAGAATAATAGAATGAGAGAATGAAAGAATGATAAAATAATAGATTTATAGAATAATGTAATGATAGAATAATAGAGTTGTAGAATGACAGAATAAAATAATGATAGAACGATATATTTACAGAATAATAGAATGATAGAATGAAACAATGATGGAATAATATATTTATGAAATAATAGAATCCTAGAATGAGAGAATGAGAGAATAATAGAATCATAGGATAATAAAATAAGAGAATGGTAGAATGAAAGAATGATATAACATTAGATTTATATAATAAGAGAATGTTAGGATTAAATAATGATACTATAGAATAAGAGAATGATAGAATGAAAAAATGAAAGATTAATAGAATTGTAGAATATCAAACTTATAGAATAATCTAGAAGTTGTTATAAAATGACAGAATAATAGAATAATAAAATGATATAATGAAAGAATGATATAGTAATAGAATTGTAGAATAATAGAATGATTGAATGATCGAATTATAGAATGGAAGAGTGATAGAATAATTAAATTGTAGAATAATAGATATATAGAATGATTGAATAAAAGATTTATAAAATTATAGAATTATAGTATTATATAATGATAGTATAATAGATTTAATTAATAATAGAATGATAGAATTATAAATGGATAGAATGAAGGAATAATTGAATTGTAGAATGATAGAATAGAACAATGATAAAATAAAGCATTTATATGATAATAGAATGATAAAATTATAGAATGATAGTATAATAGATTTATATAAAATAGAATGATAGAATTATAAAATGAAATAATGATATAATAGTAGAATAATAGATTAATAATCAAATGATAGAATGGAAGAATGATAGAATAATAGAATTGTAGAATGAAAGAATGATAGAATTATAGAATGGTAGAATGAAACAATGATAGAATAAAAGATTTATAGAATAATATAATGGTAGAATAATAGAATGAAACATTGGTAGAAAAATAGTCTTGTAGAATACTAGAATAACAAGATAATATAACAATAGAATGAATGATAGAATAATAGATTTGTAGAATAAAAAGATAGAATTATAGAATGATAAAATGAAAGAATGATAGACTTATAGAATAATGGGTTTATAAAATAATAGAATGATTGAATGAAAGAGTGATATAATACTATATTTGTATGATAATATAATGATACAACTATGGAATGATAGAATGAAAGAAATATAGGATAACGAAATTGTAGAATAATATAATAATAAAATAACAAAATAATAGAATGAAAGAATTATTCAATGGTAGAGTGAAATAATTATTCTAATAGAATTGTAGAATGATAGTTATTGAATTATAGATTGATAGAATGAAATAATGATAGAATAATAGATATATCAAATAATATAATGAAATAATGATAGAATAAAAGAATGATAGAATAAAGGAAGTGGAGAGACTGATGGCGTTTGCATGCTCTACAAGCTGAGCTAGGGCGACCGTGCCCTAGCTCATTCTCTTGGTGTTGCTCGCTTCTGCGTTGTGGGGGGGGGTTTCTTTTCTGGAGGCCTTCTTGTTGCCGTTTGGGTGGCTTGTGGGTGGAAGGGTTTGGATCCTTCCCTTGGGGTCTTGTCTTTTTCCATTTCTTGCAAACGTGTCCTGGGGGTTTGCATGCCCGCTGGGGATCTTGTTTTTTGCTATGCAGGGTGGGGAAACATCTGGGGCTAGCCCTAAATTTGATTTCCGATCAGCAGTTGGTTCGAAGCCTTCGGCGCATGGAGTGAATGTTTTTGATAATATGCTATTTTCTTCAGAGATGGAGATGAATGATCTAGGATCGGTTAGTGGTTCCCGAATAACGAAGATTAATGGGTGTTTGGAAAGATGCAAAGAGCGACCGAAGTTGTAGTGCCCCTCAACCTATCGTCTTTTGGACTGATGTTTGCTTAGTAGTACTGGACATTTTGACAGTATTTTTAGATCGTTGATGATGGATTTCTAGTTATTTTTGCTATTTCAGTATGAACTTAATTGTTATGATAACAGATGTTGATGATGGATTATGTCATTTCATGCTTTACAATTTGATAAATGAACTGATGTTTTAGATGCTTTGATGTTATTTATTATATGGGATTGGAAGTTAGTTGATCATTTTATGTTGTAGACTAGTAATCTGATACCAGATGTAACGCCCGCCTTGAACACCTTAAAGAATACACATTTATGCTATATGAAACAGATTTTTTTTTTTTTTAAATGATAAAGTAACGTTAACACAACTAATTACAACATATTCTCTAAGGGTCCAAGGCTGCATCACTTGACAAATCAACTAACACAAATTAACATACATCAGTAACTGATCCAAGTCCATGCTCAAATAAATAACTTATTCACATTCATTGCAAATCATGCAGATTCTGTTATTTGATGATTTGCAATGAATGTGAATAAGTTATTTATTTGAGCATGGACTTGGATCAGTTACTGATGTATGTTAATTTGTGTTAGTTGATTTGTCAAGTGATGCAGCCTTGGACCCTTAGAGAATATGTTGTAATTAGTTGTGTTAACGTTACTTTATCATTTTAAAAAAAAAAATTCTGTTTCATATAGCATAAATGTGTATTCTTTAAGGTGTTCAAGGCGGGCATTACAGAAGTTGATTATCCCGATGGAAATGCTTGCAGATGATATTGAATACTATTCAAGGCACTCTTTTTATTGCAAGTTCATGGGTTTGAGAGTCTCATTGCAATTTTTGGAATCCTGGGCTCAGCGGACTTGGATGCCGAAGGGGGAGATGGAGATTAGGCTCCTTGCAAACAACTTTTTTATGGTCTCTTTTGATTGCATGATAGATCAGAATAAGGTCTTCGAGGGTGGCCCCTATTTTTATAACCAAGTGGGTTTGTTTATCAAGCCATGGCATGCTGGCTTCAACCCAACTAAGGCATTACTGAGTCAGATCCCAGTTTGGGTTCGGTTGCCATGGTTTCCAGTTGAGTGTTGGCAGGATGACATGTTGCATTTGGTGGCTTCAATGCTTGGTAAACCTGTTGGGTCTTCACAACAGATGCAGTATAAAAAGGTAATGACTTTTGCTTGTATCTATGTAGAAATTGATTTAAGCAAGCTACTGCCATATTCTATTGAAGTGAGTGCTGGATCATATACTTGGGTGCAACAGCTAGATTACGAAACCCTACCTTTTCGGTGTTGTCTTTGTCATGAATATGGTCACTTGCAGCGTAGGTGCCCTAGGGCTAAGCCTATGGTACCCCAACCTTCTCAGCCTTCTCGTAATCCACCTAGGGCTAATAATGGTAAGGAGCCTATTCCAGGTGATGGTAATGGAGATGATGGCTATGTCCCTGTCAAGGCTCGCAATAAGAATCGGGACCAGAAGCGGACCTTGAGGGAGAGGCAGGTTGATGAAACTTTTAATAGGTTTGAGATGCTGTATGATCTCAGCTAGGGGGAAGTGAATCCAGGGTTGCTGAACTTGGATCAGGGAACTTCCGGTACAGGACAGGATGGGCCACCATTAGAGGCCATGCAAGTTGTGCAAGAGATTGGGGTTGGGCAGATGGATACAGATCAACAATTGATTGTCTAGACTGAACAAGAACCTTCTATTGGAGCTTTGAAGAGTGGTGGAGGTGGTTCCCCATTGCCCCTGAAAGGAGGCAAGAATGTGGGGAAGAGCTCTTTGGCCTCCTCTCATTTGGGTATTCAGCAAATTGAACTAAAGAAAGGGGTTGGTGACAGGACTTCCAAGCTAGGAAGGAAGAAGGATATGGAGAAGATTAAATTAACTGGGGAAACTTTGGTGGAGTCAGGGTCAGTCAAGACTCTGGATTCACATTTTTCATGCCCCCAAAAATTCACATTTTTCATGCCCCCAGAAATGATTATTCTCTCATGGAATGTAAGGGGATTGAACAGTGGCCCTCGATAAAAAGTTATTCGTGATTTGGTTAGGAATCATTCTCTAGATGTTCTTTTTCTTTAGGAGACTAAATTATCTGTAGATATATGTTGGCCATGGCTCCTAAGTTGTGGAAATATGGTGAATGCCAGTGTATGGGGTGTAACGCCCCGCATGAACACCTTAGATAACTACACATCTATGCTAATTTAACAGAATAATTTTTTTTTTTAAAAGAATAAAGTAACAAAGTAATATTTAACACAGCATCATACATCATTAAACTATCAACTTGTTACTCTAAGATTTCATGGGAGCATTACTTGACAATTCGAACAACATAGTCTATCATACATCATTTACTAACATTAATTGATCATTCTAACTATTGCATTTAATCAATAAACATTTGCATAACATCAGATGAGTAATCATTAGGATCTAATACAAAGATACAATTTCTTCTAACACAAACATTATAAATCAACTGATACATAGACAAGTACATGAATACAAATCACTTACTTCATGTCTGGTACAAGATCTGACGGCTTATACACAAGATACGACATCCTCGCACATGAACAAAAGCAAGGAGAAAACCAATGGATTAAAGCTCTTCCACCCGACCATGTGGAACCCTAAGGTCCACCCCCCGAGCTAGGAGTTAACATAAGGTTCCCACTACAACATACAGTCAGGTAGACAAGACTAAATATGAACAAAGAATGACCAAACGCCAATACTATACTTGGCAATAACAACACAACACATAACTCCAATAACACAAGTCAATATCACAAACAACTTAACAACACTTCCAAAGGCAAGCACAACAAATGGGGAGAGTACAACTAGGGAATGCTAGGCTGCAGTAGGGAGGAGTGTCATCACATGGCTTGTCATGGGTTGTCCTGGTAAGCCTTCCTAGGCCCCGGCCCCCATCTTGGGTTGTCCTGGCAGCCTCTCCCGACTCCCGGCCCCCATACAACGCTCATGCGGAATCAACATACCTTTCGTGAAGACAAGGTAGTCGATCTTGCCATTCCAGGCCTTCTCATCTCATCTCAAGCCTAAACGAGCACTTGAGCCATGAGTGAGGCATCCACTTATCTTGTTTAGTGTGATTAGCTACCCAACCCCCTAATTCATTAATTAGGTTATCACTGAATTAACAAACTCCCACATGGGTTGTCCTGGACGCCACTTTGGGCTCCGGCCCCCATTGAGAGCCACTCCCCTACCTGCAACTAGAAAGCCCCTCTAAACAAGCACAATAACCATCATCATGTCAACGATGAAACATGATCCATGCAAGGCATTAACCATCTTGCACACAATTATCCTCATATCAACATGTGTATATAACAACGCAAGGAATTATCCATCTTGCATATCATCTTCATCACAAGGACAACTAACAAAACCTTGTCCATAGCAACACATAAACATTACTCCTACAAAAGTACTCAATGCCTCTCCATAACACAAATCTCAATATAAGATAATTAAAGAGAATTATCACCTTCTCATTACGCATTCATGACATCGAATATTCATCAAATCACATTATCAAAAAGCGACAACATACTCATATAACTTCATGGTCTCGAACACTTACCAACACGTCTCATGAAATCAACCACAAACAACCTATGCCTCTGGAATAAACCCTTGACAACTAACACTTGACCATTCATATACATTCCACTTACAATTTGCAATTAGACTCACCATTTAATGCAATACTTATAAATCAAGTTTCCATTACATTATTTGTATACTTATTCCTAACCCAAACATCATAAGAATGTAGTAAATTCAAAACTAAGTTGAATTAAAATCATCAACACTAATATTTATTCCATCTTCATAATAAGTTTAATAAGCCCAATAATTTAATCCTATAAATTTCAATAACTTGATAAATTAAATGACTTAACTATAATATTTAATCTATACTTGATTTTAGCAACTAACAAAATATATTTTCACTTGATCATTTATCTAGGGGTTTTCTCCATCATGAAGTTTATACCATTTCGATTAACTTTCACTCATACACTCCCCAGATAGTTTGGGATTTACAACGATTACCTTGAAGTAATAATGATAAAATAATGTATCAACTAATTATTTAGTTTAATTACTCTTCGAAATATAAATATCTCAACGATCTAACAATTAACATTATGATTTATAACCATTTTTTAAACCCTAATTGCCCTAGTAATTAATTTCCTATTAAATTATCGATAACATAATCTAAGCATTTATCTACTCAACTCCGACAAATAATAATTAATAATAATAATAATTACCGTAGATCAAAGGATGGTAAATAATTTTCGTAACAATTAAATAGAAAATTTACACCTCATTCGCAATAATGGAGATCATCATTTATGCTGATGATTAGAGTTGGAGCAATGGCAATGCGCTCAAAGACCTATTATCTCAGTCCAAAATTTGCATTAGGAATCGCGGCAACAAGAGTCCACTCGGATCTTATGTGATCACAGTCTTGAAGGAGTCTCAATGAAGACACACCACGATATACACAGTGGTGATTCGCTGCCAGTAGCAGAGCGAACTTTGCACAGGCGTTGGAGAAACTGCTTGGATGCTCCAGCTCTCTGGTCTCTACTGGGATTGGAGTCCAAGAGAGAAGAAACATGAAGTACATCCGGAGAAACTATCTAGTCTATTGCTACTGCAATGACCATAATCATTATCCTCATTACTTGCCTGAGAGCATAAAACACAAAGCTGAACAACACCTCATGTTAACAGAGACGTGGCGTGTTTGTAGCAGATGCAAAATGGAAAACACAAGAGGACCTTATCTAATATCAATCTGTGCGCTAATCTAATATTAATATGTGTACTTAATGGTTCTGCACTACAAGGTTGACTGATTACGTCATTTTGTTCATTTAGAAGGAACTTCCTTTGGTTTAACTCCGATTTCAAAGCTTGCTTTGCTGTCTCTAGTATCGGAAATAAATCCACATCGATCCATGCTAGATGTTCTCTGACATTGTTTATAGTTTTAGTTATATAGTCTATGACATTCGAGCCATACATTTCTTGCGTTTCCTCCGTGTGGGCCGCCATGCCATCAACCTCACATAGCAGTTTGTGGCCGTTCCAAGAATCGGTCCGAAAATTGGCCAACTTCCCATTATTAATTTTTCCAAGGTGCTCTATGATTACTTTTCGACTCTCCCAGAGAAACTTCCAAACTGCCAAGCCAACCCTCGTGTCACCTATGGTAAGTATGCGGCCAGGTTCCTCACAGTCCAAGTATTTGTTTTGAAATATTCTATCGTATCATGCTGTGAGCCCGTGCGGCTATCATGAAAACACCATAAACTTATCATTGAGAAACCTGTTAAATCGGTAGGATTTCTTTTTTTTTTTGTCTGCAGATCCTAGGAAAATTTACAGCGACCCTACTAGACTGCACAACTTATGTTCTTTTTCAAACATCAGTGCAGAAGTGAACTGATATAGCGAGTTTCAAAGGTAAGGAGAATCGTAGTTAAGGTTTTAAAGAAATAAATCTCAGGTAAAAGGGTCCAAACGAGCTTCTTTTCCTGAAATTAGTGCAATTTATATTAACCGATTGGTGAGCATTTATCGATGGTTGGGTTTTAAAAAAAAATGCAACGCCAACCCTAAGTCGCCCAACCGGGAGCACTCTTATCTAAATTTGTTTTTAAGTGTGTTTTACTTGTCACTCTAGGATATAAGGAGCTTTGGAGCTAAAGAAATCCACAGATATTTTAGATTGGCATCTGGTTAGGGCAGGAGGCATATTGGAAGCAGCAACCAACAAACAAGAACTTCAGCATTCACAGAGACCCTTCCATTTGTTTGCTTTCCACTTGTAAACTGCTAAATTTTTGCATACTTACTTGATTAACTGTGGTGTGAAAATTGTGCAGTTTATTTTCTGCTGTTCGATGATATACATTTGCGAATCAAGGTGTGACCAACCTCCTTCAGCAATTAAACAAACAAAATAGGCAGTGTTTGAAGGAGAGCCCCGTAATCACGATAAAATGTCTACCGTCAGTGAGGAACTAGATATGGAAGCGTACATATTCTGTTGGAATATATTTCTTAATTAATGATCGATAACAGGTTCTCAATAATGGATTTTATAAAAATGTAACGGTGAAATTTGTACACCCATGCCAATTCCCGTTTAGGGTTGAATCAATTTCGAGGGTATGTCTTAATACGATTATACTAGCAATTGCACCTTCTAGCCCATGCGATTATCTTGAAGACGCCGTAAATTTTATCATTGCGATGCCTGTTAAATCTGCCTGGCGTTTCCTGGCTCCTGCAGATCCCATATGAATATCGGCCTTGAAGTATTACAGCAACACTACGTGTTAACAACCCAAAATATGTTCTTTTTTCAGACATCTATGCAGAAGTGAGCTACTGTGGTGAGTTTCAATGGTAAAGAGAATCGAAGAAGGATAGAGGTATTAAAAGATCTACAGATTATACTTAACAGTGATTTGACTGAGTAGATTTTGAAAGGAAGCAAAAACAAAACAATGTCGTAGAGGAATGTGCAGAACATGAATTTTATTAAGGAAACCCTAGATATAATCCTCGAATGCAAGATAAGGAAATACCATTAACACAATAACACAATTTTGAAAGAACCTGTATACACTGCGATGACTTCTGTCTGTTCTTCCCAGCTCCCTCTTCCTTTCCAGATCTTTCGTTCTATTTTTTTTTGCTCTCCCTTCTCTTCTTCTCTCTGCCTGTTTTATAGTATTCCCCCTCTAGGGCATAAACACCCGACCCAATGCCAACCGCCAAAGAAAAATATAGCCGACACTTAAAATTATTATTTTTTAATTAACATTGCAATGAAATCTCCTATACTTTTATTAACTCAAAGATAACATATATTTAATATAATACAACTTATAATTTTTATTTTATTTAGTTTAGTACTACATATAGATATTAATATATATATAACAACTCATAAATACATTTTATTTCATTAAATCATTTATTTACTTTCGTTTTGATTATAGAACAATTTCACAATTATAATGCCACTTTATACTAATTTATCTCCTTTAATGATTTTATTTATTTATTTATTAATTAATATATATTTGTTATATAACAACCAATGATTATTTATAATTCTATTTAATAAACATTATCAAATTTATCTGTTTATATATCACAACTAACCAATCACATTCATGCAATTACTCGACCGTCAAACATGCAGAGGAAACAAGACGACAACCCATGAAGACAAACGAAGCTGAGAACAATGACCAGCCGCAAAACTGAAGACTTATCCTCTACAAGGATGACGGATGACTGAGGAACCCTATGTTAACTCCCATCAACAATTCCATTGGCTAGGGCACGCTCAGACCTGCTAGTTCAGGTGGAGTCGATGCCCGGTACCTGCATCCTGCAGCAAACCTCAAAGTTAAACATATATATACAACATGAAGACATGCACACAGTAAACAGAAATCGCAGCATGGCAGGGTACTCGGACACGAGTAATGCAACACCGTTCTGTTCACATTATTACATCAACAATAAAGTATTCAATTGTCTACAAGAACATAGAATAATCAATAACAATACGATCCAGTATAACAATTATCGTTAAAGCATCATAACCCTGATTCAATATCACATTAAACTCAGAAATAACATTAATCCATTATATCAAACATGTCCATCAAACTATGAAACATAAAATATCAATAATCTACTATCATCAATCGTCATCATAGAAATAGATCCATAAACAACTCAAGGAAATAACAAGGAATCCATGTCATAATATCTAATCCTACTAGGAGTACTATCAGTCTGACGGAAACAAGGTGAGGGGCACTACATGGGGGCTCTTGGTGCTTCTGGAGGGGTGGCTTGCTTTTGGAACCCTTGGAATATTTTCCCTCTCTGGTGGATATCCTCTAGATCCTCTATATCCCTAGTCGCCTCTTGGTATGAGACTGGTGAGTGTATTCTCCTCTCTAATGTGTATGCTCCTGTTGAGTTTCTAGGTAAACAACTTCTATGGTCCCATCTTCGTTTTGTTCGTAGCTTAGCTCCTTACGATCCGTGGGTTATGGCTGGCGATTTTAATGCTATTGTGTAGTTGTCTGAGAAAAGAGGTGGTATTCCTAGGTTGGAGCCTTCTGCTCTATTATTTAGAGATAGCATTTTTGAATTAAATCTTATTGATGTTCTGCCAAGTAATGGTCGCTTCACTTGGAATAATAGGAGAATTGGTGAGAGTTGTGTTGCTGAGAGGCTTGATCAATTCTTGGTTTCCTGTTATTGGGTTGGAGACTTATGGTCCACACGATCTGAAATTCTTGATTGGAGAGGTTCTGATCATTGGCCTATTAAGCTTAGTATTATCTCTACTCGGGGGCCTCGTTCTCCCTCATTCAAGTTCCAGATTATGTGGTTATGGTATCCTACTCTTCATGAACATGTGGCTGAGTGGTGGCCGATTGGTAGACCAACTTTTGGTACAGTAATGTACACATTCTCCAATCTTCTTCAGTTTGTCAAATATCAGCTTAAAAGGTGGAATCGGTGATGTTTTGGTAATATCTTTCATGCTAAGGTTGCTGCCCAGGAGGAGTTGAATAATATTACGCGGTTGATTCATGAGAATGGGGCCTCTGAGGATCTTCTAAGGGAGGAGGCTAAGACTTTGAAAGTGGTTGAGGAATTTGGATTGCGGGAAGAAATCTATTGGAAGCAAAAGGCCCAGGTTGAATGGTTATAGGAAGGTGATAAAAACACCACCTTCTTCTTCAATTCTGTGAAGGACAGGAGGCATGGTAATTCCATTCCTTTTCTGGTGAATGATAGGGATGAACGTCTTGCCTCATTTCAGGAAATCTCTGCTGAGGCATCTTAGTATTTTGCTACTTTATTTAGGGAGGATTCACACAAGGGCTCTGTTGAGGAAGCACAGGGTCTTTCTTATATTCCTCAGTTGGTCTCTAGGGAGGCAAATGAGTATCTAATGAAAGATATCTCTCTTGATGAGCTGGAGGGGATTGTGTTTTAGATGAAGAAGGGTAAAGCTCCTGGTCCTGATGGTTTCCTGATTGAATTTTTTTAGGAATTCTGGGATATCATAAAGTTGGATCTTCTGGCAGTTGTCCTTGAGTCCTAGAGGAATAAGCAAATGCTTCGTGCTCTGAATTCCACCTTCCTTGCTCTCATACCCAAGTGTGAAGGGGCTGATAGGTTATCTCAGTTTCGGCCTATCTCTCTTTGCAATGTGGCTTACAAAATCATTTCTAAGTTATTGGCTGAGAGATTAAAGAAGTGGCTTAAAGTGCTGATTTCAAAGGAACAAAGTGGATTTGTGGCGGGTAGACAGATTCTTGACGGGGTTGTCATTGCTACGGAGACCATCCATGCCATGGATAACTCCCACGAGAAGGCTATGTTCATTAAGATGGATATGGCTAAGGCTTATGATAGGGTTAGATGGTCTTTTTTGCAGAAGATCCTTATTTCTTTTGGTTTTGGTGAGGAGTGGATCCAATGGGTCATGAGCTATGTCATGTCTATTTCCTTCTCAGTTTTGATAAATGGAGATCATTCTAAACTTTTTGGTGCCTCAAGGGGATTGTGCCAAGGGGATCCTCTTTCTTCGTATCTTTTTCTGCTTCTTGTGGAAGGCCTTGGATGTTTCTTGAAAAGAAGGGTGGAGCTTGGCACCATTCAAAGTTGGCGATGGGGTGGAGACTTGCCTCCGCAATCTCATTTACAATTTGTTGATGATACTGCCCTGATGGGGATGGCTAATGTTAGGGAAGCTACTAACTTGAGGCAGGTGTTGGACATATATCTTGTTGCTTCAGGACAATTGATTAATGAGGAGAAGTCATCCATATTCCTCTTTAATACGCCGACCCCCATTTAGAGAAGAATTGCTTATATCTTGAGGTTTCAGATAGGGGTTCTCCCTTTGACGTATCTAGGTTTCCCAATTTCTGTTCGCCATCTTCCCAAGGGTTCTTGGTAGAATATTATTGATAAGCTCCGTGCAAAAGTTAATCATTGGACCCACAAATGGTTGTCTTTTGCGAGAAGGGTTCAGCTTCTCAAGTCAGTGGTGCAGGTTCTTCCTACCTACAGATGTATGCTCCAGGTGGCTCCGATGGGTTTTCTAAGGGAGTTGGATTCTCTTGCAAGGTATTTCTTATGGGTGGGAAGTTTGTCATCCTCCAAGTGGAGCTTGGTCAGGTGGGATGTTGTGTGTAGCCCAAAGCAATTTGGTGGTCTTGGTCTTCGATAGTCTGCGTTATCCAGAGTGGCTGTGGCTGCTAAGTTATTTTGGAGATGGTGTGTGGAACAAGATCAGCCATGGGCCAGGATATTATCTCATAAGTATTTCTCAGGGATTCCACGGCAGGATCTCCCTCGTTACCCTCTTGAGGGGAAAGGTTCAGTGATTTGGAATACTCTTCAGAAGGGTGCAAAGCTTATTAAGGAAGGTTTATTTTGGATTTGTAGACAGGGAACTGAAGCTCTCTTCTGGTTAGATTTTAGGGATGGATTCCCTCCACTTACTTCTCAGTTCCCCAACCTTCTTCCTTTGTGCCAAAGATTTCTCGAGGCTGGCTGGGCTAGGGTAAGTGACTTCAAGTCTATTGCTTCTTTTGGTCAGTTGGAGGTAGCTCATTGGATGGATCCCATAGTGTGGCCAGATTTGGGACTTGCAGAAGATAGTGCTAAGCTTCACAAGATTCTTCATAGTAGGAGTTGTAGTTCTCTTTTGGAAGAGGATATTCTTGCTTGGACCCATAATCCTAAGGGGGTTTACTCTGTTGCTTCTGGTTATTAGGTGTTATTGGCTTAGAAGCTAACTGGGGTGGAGGTTCATTGGTGGAAAAGGGTGTGGAATAAACTCTTGTGGTGGTGCAGGAGCACCTACCTGACAGCTGGCCTTCATGAGGCAGTTAGTTAGTTTGAGTCTTGTTTATGTTTTCAAGAAGGTCTGATAAGACCAAATGCATGTAATAAGGTCATGCTGATCATACTAAGATCATGCTGACTAGGCTTTGCTATTTTTAGATAGTTTGTTAGGACAATTGTCATGCTGTAGGACCAGTTGGATCTCCCAGCCGTCTGGAGAGATTTCCCAGCCGCTTGGAGTCGGGTTAGTAGTACTCGCAGGAAAATCTATTTAAGCATGAGGATCAGTTGGTATTGAATATCATCGATC
Organism: Cunninghamia lanceolata; assembly: GCA_027924645.1. Lineage (NCBI taxonomy): Eukaryota > Viridiplantae > Streptophyta > Pinopsida > Cupressales > Cupressaceae > Cunninghamia > Cunninghamia lanceolata. The sequence goes on along the minus strand of BSBN01000837.1, from coordinate 8,921,737 downwards.
AGACTTTGTGAGAGTGAGACAGAGAGAGAAACTGATCATTGTAATAGCATCTTTTGAAATCAATAAGAGATCCTGTTGTGTTCATCTTCTATTTGATCTCCTTTGTGTAATCGATCTGCTGTTTTGGTGGTTCCATGGATTTGCTGATCCATTCCACCGGTTGATTCATCGGATCGGTGGAATGGCAATGTACAGTAGGTTAGGTTTTAGTTTGTTTGTTCATATGCAGGTGTGCAGGTTCGCCATCGAGAGATGTTGAAGACCCTAGCATGGGTATGTGCTAGGTCGAGCTGATAAAGTTTGGAAGATCACCCTGGAAGTGGATCGAGTCATCCCAGGAGGTTCGGCGGATCAGAACGGTGAAAATCTGCTAAGGCTGGAAATTTGTCAAGACGGCATCATCAGGATAATTTGGTGAATATCCTGCAGTCGCTTCGGACATCGTCATCTGAGTAAAGGGAGGAGAGCATGATGCAGTCGAGTGCATGAAGTGAATGTGCGTCGGGGTGATCATCATCAGGAGGTGCCGAGGAGGAGCGTATCGGCATAAGGAAGAAGATCAGGTTGATCGCAGGCCGAAAAAAGTTAAGTTTGGCCAACAGCAGGATATGACGTCATCATCATCAGGATATACGTCATCAAGATATTTCAGAGCAGCAGGATATTGAGGAGCTGCAGGTGACATCATCGTCATCAGGATATATGTCATCAGGATATCGGGTGACGTAAGCATCGAGGAGAGGTGCGTGGAGTTAAGGTTTGTCATCATCAGGATAAATGGGAGGAACCGGATGTTCCATATCCTACTGATGAACATGATGTTGAACATCATGATGCTTAAGATAGTGAAGAAAGCGTTTGTCGGTGAGATAAACAGTGGATGTCAGGAGGATGTTCGCGCTTGCCGAACATGATGATGCTGCCGAATATGATGATGCTGTTGACATGCGAAAGTGCGAAGGCTTGTCTGCAGGAGGATATCAGTCGGTGACAGTAAATGTGATGATGCTGACAGTGTTAGCAAGAAATATGATGATGATGATGATGATGATGATGATGATGAGGGGTTGCGGACATCCATGCTGTGTGTTAAGGTTTTAGTGTGGATGCCTCTGCATCATAGTGGTATCAGAGCTCAGCAAAAGGTCTGGGCTGTTGTGTGTTGATTCTGTCACCGAAAGGGCAGAGGTCGAGTTGATTGTGTGTTGTGTGTTGATTGAGAGGTTGACAAAATGCATCCAAAAGGTAGTGGGACTACAAGGGAATTGCAGGAGATGAAGGAAAAACATGCCAGAGAGATGAGGAAGATGAAGGAGCTTGCTGAAGCACTTCAAGCCAGGCTTGCAGCCCTGGAAAAGAACAAAAAGAGGGAAGTGGCAGACAGTGAGTCTGAAGAAGATGAAGATACTGTTGAAGAGTATGAAGAGGTAGCTGAAGATCTGGATGCTGAAGACCAGAGATTGGCAAAACTGTTAAAGGCAGTACAGAGTGATAAACCTAAGGTAAAGGTTGATGTTTCCAAGTATAATGGAAGTTTGAATGAAGATGAGTTGCTGGATTGGATTGCTGCACTTGATAATCACTTTGAATGTGAAGATGTTGCTGAGGATCAGAAGGTAAAGATTGCAAAAACCAAGTTAGGATGTCATGCTTTGGTATGGTGGGATTATGTACAATCTGAGAGAAGGAAACAAGGGAAGTCAAAGATCACTTCATGGGATAAAATGGTAGCAAGGATAAAAGGTAAATTCTTGCCAAGGGATTATGAAATTCAGATGTTTAAGAAACTGCAATTTTTAAGGCAGAAGGAAAGGGATGTGAAGGCATATACTGAGGAGTTTTATAAATTGAGTATGAGATCTGGTCATCATGAGAATGAGGTAGAAAAGGTGGCTAGGTACTTGGCTGGTTTGAGATTTAACATACAGGATGAGTTAGTTTTAGCTAACCCTAAGAATGTGGAGGATTGTTATCACATGGCAATCAGGATTGAAGAAAAGATGAATAGAGGACATGATAAGTCCATGAGAGGAAGAGGAAACAATATGAGGGGAAGAGGAGCAGCCCCTACACAAAAGCAAACCAATGAGGGTCAAGAAGACACTGGTAAAGGACAGGGACAGTCTGATTTCAGAGGTGGATGGAAAGGTAATAGAGGAAGATTTGGAGGTGGTAGAGGTTCTACTACATTTTCAGGAAAATGTTACACCTGTGGTGAGTTTGGTCATCCATCTTTCAAATGTCCAGAGAACAAGGGTTCATCATCCAGAAATGATAGAACTAATGACAAGAGGGTACAACTTGTACAAGAAGAGAAAGTAGAGCAAAGTGTGCAGAGTTCAAACACTTATCAAAAGGATAAGGAGCCTGACTATTATGCATATCCTGAGGAGGGAGAATCATTGATGCTAAGGAGAATTAGTTTGCAGGCATCAAAGGATATGATGCAAAGAAGAGCTCTTTTCAAGACTATATGCAAGAGCAAAGGTAAAGTGTGTAAGGTTGTCATTGATACTGGTTCAACAGACAACATGGTATCTCAGGAAATGGTGGATAAACTGAATTTGGAAAGGATTCCACACCATGACCCTTACAAGGCATCTTGGGTGAGTGATAGCCAATCACTTTTTGTCTCTGAACAGGCATATGTGGATTTTCAGATTGGGGCATATCATGATAGAGTTTTGTGTGATATTTTGCCCATGGAATGTTGTCACCTACTGTTGGGTAGACCATGGCAATTTGATAGAAGGGTACTATATGATGGGTATACTAATACCTATACCATCAAGAAAGATGGGAAGACTATTCTGTTGATGCCATTGCAGGCAGATGCTGCAGCACTGGAGGCAGCCAAAATCATTTTAATGGGAAAGAAGGAGTATGTGCAGATGCCTAGAGGAGCAGGCATAAAGGCAGAAGAGGATACTGTAGGAAAAGGAGTTGTTCAGGACAACAGGTTGAAGAAAGTTTTAGTTTTGACTGACATAGGTTAGCAGCAGGTGTAGAAACAGGTTTGCAAACAGCAACCAGTTGAGAAGAATGACAAGGATGTTGTCATAGTTGGGACTATTGTTTGTCCTATAAAGGTTGACAGAAAGATAGAGTTGCACACTACAGAAGTTCAAGAGGCAGTTCAGACAAAGGTTCTGGTCAGACAACCTGACAAACACAGGGTATGTGTGAGAAAGGCCTATATTGACAGGCATGAGGATTTACTTGCCAGAAAGCAAGTTACAGTTCAGAAGTCTTGGAGCAGCCAAGAGACGGCAGAGGATAAAGCTGGAACAGGTCAGAACACTAACAAGGCAAAGTGTAAAGGTGGAGGATTTCCACATACTAAACTCATGGGACATGAGTTCTTTTCTGTTGGGGAGTATGGTGCAGGAGCACCTACCTGACAGCTGGCCTTCATGAGGTAGTTAGTTAGTTTGAGTCTTGTTTATGTTTTCAAGAAGGTCTGATAAGACCAAATGCATGTAATAAGGTCATGCTGATCATACTAAGATCATGCTGACCAGGCTTTGCTATTTTTAGATAGTTTGTTAGGACAGTTGTCATGCTGTAGGACCGGTTGGATCTCCCAGCCGTCTGGAGAGATTTCCCAGCCGCTTGGAGTCAGGTCAGTAGTACTCGTAGGAAAATCTATTTAAGCATGAGGATCGGTTGGTATTGAATATCATCGATCAGACTTTGTGAGAGTGAGACAGAGAGAGAAACTGATCATTGTAATAGCATCTTTTGAAATCAATAAGAGATCCTGTTGTGTTCATCTTCTGTTTGATCTCCTTTGTGTAATCGATCTGCTGTTTTGGTGGTTCCATGGATTTGCTGATCCATTCCACTGGTTGATTCGTCAGATCGGTGGAATGGCAATGTAAAGTAGGTTAGGTTTTAGTTTGTTTGTTCATATGCAGGTGTGCAGGTTCACCGTCAAGAGATGTTGAAGACCCTAGCATGGGTATGTGCTAGGTCGAGCTGATAAAGTTTGGAAGATCACCCTGGAAGTGGATCGAGTCATCCCAGGAGGTTCGGCGGATCAGAACGGTGAAAATCCGCTAAGGCTGGAAATTTGTCAAGACAGCATCATCAGGATAATTTGGTGAATATCCTGCAGTCGCTTCGGACATCGTCATCCGAGTAAAGGGAGGAGAGCATGATGCAGTCGAGTGCATGAAGTGAATGTGCATCGGGGTGATCATCATCAGGAGGTGCCGAGGAGGAGCGTATCGGCATAAGGAAGAAGATCAGGTTGATCGCGGGCCAAAAAAAGTTAAGTTTGGCCAACAGCAGGATATGACGTCATCATCATCAGGATATATGTCATCAGGATATTTCGGAGCAGTAGGAGATTGAGGAGCTGCAGGTGACGTCATCGTCATCAGGATATACGTCATCAGGATATTGGGTGATGTAAGCATCGAGGAGAGGTGTGTGGAGTTAAGGTTTGTCATCATCAGGATAAATGGGAGGAACCGGATGTTCCATATCCTGCTCATGAACATGATGTTGAACATCATGATGCTGAAGATAGTGAAGAAAGCGTTTGTCGGCGAGATGAACAGTGGACGTCAGGAGGATGTTCGCGCTTGCCGAACATGTTGATGCTGCCGAATATGATGATGCTCTTGACATGTGAAAGTGCGAAGGCTTGTCTGCAGGAGGATATCGGTCGGCGACAGTAAATGTGATGATGCTGACAGTGTTAGCAAGAAATATGATGATGATGATGATGATGATGATGATGATGATGAGGAGTTGCGAACATCCATGCTATGTGTTAAGGTTTTAGTGTGGATGCCTCTGCATCACGTGGCCTAAATGCAACTGCTTTGTTTGGACTTTGGCTTGGAATAGGTGTTTGACCTGGGGTAACATTCGTAAATAGGGATTTCAAGGACCTTCCATTTGTGTTTTGTGTGGGGGAGCGGAAGAGGATTCTTTGCATTTGTTCTTCTGGTGCCCCTTTGATGTGCAGCTTTGGCATTGGTGGTGGGAGGTGTGGAAGCTTCCTTGTATTCATGTGTGCTCTTTGGTTGAATTCTGGGATAGTATGGGAAGACCTCCTTCTATGGTTTCTTTTTTGCAGGAAGTTTGGTTTGTGGGTCCTACCTTTCTGCTTTGGCAGATTTGGCTGGAGCGGAACCGCCAAATTTTTCGTGATCAGAAGTTGGTGGGTCAGCAAGTTTGGCTGTGTATGCTAGGAATGGTGCAGGAGTCAGTTTCAGCTAAATGTGATGTGGTTTTCCCCTTGGAGAGAGGTGATGATGAGTTGGTGGCTAGACTGGGTCTTCAAGAAATTCATTCTTCTCTTGTCAGTTCCAAGAACTGTAGGCATGGGAAAAAGAGGGTTCAACGGGTTGGAAGGTGGTTACCTCCTCCCAATGGATTTTTAAAGATCAATACTGATGGTTCTTCTAGGGGCAATCCTGAGCCTGCTGGAATTGGTGGAGTTGGTAGGGACTCAGCTGGGTCAGTGATTTTTCTGTTCTCTATACATGAGGGGGTGAAGACTGTTAACTTCATGGAGGGTCTGGCAATTCTGCATGCTATTGAGAGGGCCCTTGCTTTGGGATGGAGAAAAGTTATATGTGAAGCTGATTCATAGATTTTGTTTAATCTCTTGAATGAGTGAAAGATATCTGATATTAATTGGTAGTTGGCTTCGGTGGTTTAGCAGATTCTTTAGGTTAGTTCTCGGATGGACAAAGCATCCTTTGTTCACATCCCGAGGGAGTGGAATCAAGCTGCCGACTGCTTGGCCAAATGGGCCTCTGAGCATGATAGTGGATGGAAGGTTGAGGATTGGGATCAGGTTAAGCCTGAGCTACATATAGATTTAGACTGGTTCTTGGAGGAGGATAGGAGGATACATGGGGATAATTGATGTTGTTTTACGCTGTGGGGTTTTCACCTTGTTTTCTGGGGCTGGGTCCCTTGGTTATTATTGTAATGCTCTTTTCTGATTTCTAATAAAGTTTTTACTCCTTTGTTTTAAAAAATAGAATGATAGAATAATAGAAAAATAGAGTAAAAACAATTTAGAATAATAAAGTGATAGAATTACAAAATGATAGAAAAACACTAAACTGCTATTTGGAGGGCCAAGATGAAAGTTTCAAGCCCTAAAAAAGTGCCAAGATGGGGACCAACCCACTAGGGTCGGTTTGGAAACTACTTTCCACCTCATAACACATTGACCCATAAAATCTTGTAGAAAACCCACATTCGAGTCAAAAGTTATGATCTTCGGAAGTTCCTGCATCAAAGAATGATAGAATAATAGAATACTATAATTTAAGAATAATAGAATAATAAAGTTATAGAACTATAGAATGATATAATAATAGATGTAAAGAATAATAGAATTATAGAATAAAAGAATTATATAATCATAAATAATAGATTTTTAAAATAATATAATAATAAAATTGTAAAATGAAAAAATAATTAAGTTACAAAATAAAATAATTATATAATTGTAAAATAATAGAATGAAAGAAGGATACAATAATATTCATAGAATAATAGAATCATAAAATTATATAATAAAAGAATGATAGAATTATAGAATGATATATGGAAGAAAGATAGAATAATATAATTGTAGAATAATAGAATGATAAAATACTAGATTTATAGAATAATAGAATCATATAATCATAGAATTTGATAGAATGAAAAGAATATTAGAACAACATAATGATAGAATAATATAACTGTAGAATGATAAATTAAAATAATGATATAATAATAGATTTATATAATAACTGCATGATAGAATTGTAGAAAAAAAAAATTATAGAATAAAATAAAAATAGATTTATATAATAATATAATTATGTAATTACAGAATGATAGAATGCATGAATGGTAGAATAATAGATTATAGACTAATAGAATGAGAGAATGAAAGAATGGTAAAACAATAGATTTATAGAATAATATAATCATATAATTATACAATAATAGAATCATATGATTATAGAATGATGGAATAATAGAATGAAAGAATGATACAATAATAGAGTTGTAGAATGACAGAATAAAATAATGATAGAACAATATATTTACAGAATAATAGAATGATAGAATGAAACAATGATGGAATAATATATTTATGAAATAATAGAATCATAGAATGAGAGAATGAGAGAATAATAGAATCATAAAATAATAAAATAAGAGAATGGTAGAATGAAAGAATGATATAACATTAGATTTATATAATAATAGAATTTTAGGATTAAATAATGATACTATAGAATAAGAGAATGATAGAATGAAAAAATGAAAGATTAATAGAATTGTAGAAAATCAAAGTTATAGAATAATCTAGAAGTTAATATAAAATGACAGAATAATAGAATAATAAAATGATATAATGAAAGAATGATATAGTAATAGAATTGTAGAATAATAGAATGATCGAATGATCGAATTATAGAATGGAAGAGTGATAGAATAATTAAATTGTAGAATAATAGATATATAGAATGATTGAATAAAAGATTTATAAAATTATAGAATTATAGTATTATATAATGATAGTATAATAGATTTAATTAATAATAGAATGATAGAATTATAAATGGATAGAATGAAGGAATAATAGAATTGTAGAATAATAGAACAGAACAATGATAAAATTATAGAATGATAGTATAATAGATTTATCTAAAATAGAATGATAGAATTATAAAATGAAAGAATGATATAATAGTAGAATAATAGATTAATAATCAAATGATAGAATGGAAGAATGATAGAATAATAGAATTGTAGAATGAAAGAATGATAGAATTATAGAATGGTAGAATGAAACAATGATAGAATAAAAGATGTATAGAATAATAGAATGAAACATTGGTAGAAAAATAGTCTTGTAGAATACTAGAATAACAAAATAATATAAAAATAGAATGAATGCTAGATTAATCGATTTGTAGAATAAAAAAATAGAATTATAGAATGATAAAATGAAAGAATGATAGACTTATAGAATAATAGGTTTATAAAATAATAGAATGATAGAATTAAACAACAATAGAATTATAGAATAATAAAATAATAGAATGATTGAATGAAAGAGTGATATAATACTATATTTGTATGATAATATAATGATACAACTATGGAATTATAGAATGAAAGAAATATAGGATAACGAAATTGTAGAATAATATAATAATAAAATAAAAAAATAATAGAATGAAAGAATTATTCAATGGTAGTGTGAAATAATTATTCTAATAGAATTGTAGAATGATAGTTATTGAATTATAGACTAATAGAATGAAATAATGATAGAATAATAGATATATCAAATAATATAATGAAATAATGATAGAATAATAGAATGATAGAATAATAGAATAATAGAGTAAAAACAATTTACAATAATAAAGTGATAGAATTACAAAATGATAGAAAAACACTAAATTGCTATTTTGAGGGCCAAGATGAAAGTTTCAAGCCCCGAAAAAGTACCAAGGTGGGGTCCAACCCACTAGGGTCGGTTTGGAAACTACTTTCGACCCGTAAAATCTTATAGAATGATAGAATAATAGAATGAAAGAATGATAGAATAATAGAATACTATAATTTAAGAATAATAGAATTATAGAATAAAAGAATTATCTAATCATAAAAAATAGATTTATAAAATAATATAATAATAAAATTGTAAAATGAAAAAATAATTGAGTTACAAATAAAATAATTATATAATTGTAAAATAATAGAATGAAAGAATGATACAATAATATTCATAGAATAATAGGATCATAAAATTATATAATAAAAGAATGATAGAATTATAGAATGATAAATGGAAGAAATATAGAATAATATAATTGTAGAATAATAGAATGATAGAATGATAAAATACTAGATTTATAGAATAATAGAATCATATAATCATAGAATTTGATAGAATGAAAAGAATATTAGAACAACAGAATGATAGAATAATATAAATACAGAATGATAAATTAAAATAATGATATAATAATAGATTTATATAATAACTACATGATAGAATTGTAGAATAAAAAAATGATAGAATAAAATAAAAATAGATTTATATAATAATATAATTATGTAAGTACAAAATGATAGAATGCATGAATGGTAGAATAATAGATTATAGAATAATAGAATGAGAGAATGAAAGAATGAAAAAATAATAGATTTGTAGAATAATACAATCATATAATTATAGAATAATAGAATCATATCATTATAGAATGATAGAATGAAAGAATGAAAGAATGATAGAATAATAGAGTTGTAGAATGACAGAATAAAATAATGATAGAATAATATATTTATAGAATAATAGAATGATAGAATGAAACAATGAAGGAATAATATATTTATGAAATAATAGAATCATAGAATGAGAGAATGAGAGAATAATAGAATAATAAAATAAGAGAATGGTAGAATGAAAGAATGATATAGCATTAGATTTATATAATAATAGAATGTTAGGATTAAATAATGATACTATAGAATAAGAGAATGATAGAATGAAAAAATGAAAGATTAATAGAATTGTAGGATATCAAACTTATAGAATAATCTAGAAGTTATTATAAAATAGCAGAATAACAGAATAATAAAATGATATAATGAAAGAATGATATAGTAATAGAATTGTAGAATAATAGAATGATCGAATGATCAAATTATAGAATGGAAGAGTGATAGAATAATTAAATTGTAGAATAATAGATATATAGAATGATTGAATAAAAGATTTATAAAATTATAGAATTATAGTATTATATAATGATAGTATAATAGATTTAATTAATAATAGAATGATAGAATTATAAATGGATAGAATGAAGGAATAACAGAATTGTAGAATGATAGAACAGATCAATGATAAAATAAAGCATTTATATGATAATAGAATGATAAAATTATAGAATGATAGTATAATAGATTTATATAAAATAGAATGATAGAATTATAAAATGAAAGAATGATATAATAGTAGAATAATAGATTAATAATCAAATGATAGAATGGAAGAATGATAGAATAATAGAATTGTAGAATGAAAGAATGATAGAATTATAGAATGGTAGAATAAAACAATGATAGAATAAAAGATTTATAGAATAATATAATGGTAGAATAATAGAATAATAGAATGAAACATTGGTAGAAAAATAGTCTTGTAGAATACTAGAATAACAAAATAATATAACAATAGAATGAATGATAGAATAATAGATTTGTAGAATAAAAAAATAGAATTATAGAATGATAAAATGAAAGAATGATAGACTTATAGAGTAATAGGTTTATAAAATAATAGAATGATAGAATTAAACAACAATAGAATTATAGAATAATAAAATAATAGAATGATTGAATGAAAGAGTGATATAATACTATATTTGTATGATAATATAATGATACAACTATGGAATGATAGAATGAAAGAAATATAGGATAACGAAATTGTAGAATAATATAATAATAAAATAACAAAATAATAGAATGAAAGAATTATTCAATGGTAGAGTGAAATAATTATTCTAATAGAATTGTAGAATGATAGTTATTGAATTACAGACTGATAGAATAACAGATATATCAAATAATATAATGAAATAATTATAGAATGATAGAATAATAGAATAATAGAGTAAAAATAATTTAGAATAATAGAGTGATAGAATTACAAAATGATAGAAAAACACTATATTGCTATTTTGAGGGCCAAGATGAAAGTTTCAAGCCCCGAAAAAGTTCCAAGGCAGGGTCCAACCCACTAGGGTCAGTTGTAAAACCACTTTCCACCTCATAATGCATCCACCCATAAAATCTCGTAGAAAACCCACATCCGAGTCAAAAGTTATGATCTCCAGAAGTTCCTGCATCAAAGAATGATAGAATAATAGAATGAAAGAATGATAGAGTAATAGTTTTATAGAATGATAGAATAATAGAATACTATAATTTAAGAATAATAGAATAATAAGATTATATAACTATAGAATGATATAATAATAGATTTAAAGAATTATAGAATTATAGAATAAGATGGAGCGTGTGCGTGGGAGCTCTGCGCAATCCCCTGACCTGTAGTAGGTCGTGGTCTGCATGTGTTTGGTTTCTATTGCATGCATCTTTTCTTTGTAGATCGGGCTCTGTGGGGCTGTTTTCAGCAAGGGGTGAGATTTTTAGCCTTCAGGGGGGTTTTTTTCTTGAATGTGTGCATTGTTCAGTGCAGGTGTGGGGTACAAGGGCTTGAGTGGATTTTCTAATGGTAGGGTCTGCGCCTTTGGGTGAGACATCAGGGGATGCTACTATGGCTGGGGTGGTGATGGGTCTCCTCATCCATCCCTACCTGATGTTGGGGTTTTCAGCACTGGTGTTTCTAATTTACACAAGATAAATGAATGCTTGGAAAGAGCTCAAGTTCGTCCAAAGCTGGTGATTCAAACTGAGGCAGTAGCCAAGGACCTAAAGTATTATAGAAAACATGTTTTAATCTACAAATTTATGGGATTGAGGGTTTTGATGCCTTTTCTGGAACCCTAGATTCGCAAGTCATGGAATCTGGAAGGTGATTTTGAAATCTTGCTAGCTGTGAATAACTTCTTTCTGGTGGTCTTTTCGTGTATCTCTGATTGTAACAAGGTTTTTGAGGGAGGGCCCTACTTTTATAATCAAGTTGGCCTTTTCATGAAGCCTTGGCATGAAGGCTTTAATTTGGCATAGGAGCTACCCTCGAAGGTGTCGGTGTGGGTTCATTTTCCTTGGTTGCCACTGGAATGTTAGAGACAGGATATTCTGCAATCAATTGTGTTGCTACTAGGGAAGCCTACTAGCCCATCTCAGCAAACTCTGGAGAAGCAAATTTTTTACTATGCCCGAGTCTGTGTGGAGATTGATCTATGCTAGCCTCTGCTAGATTCTATTAATCTAACTGTTGGGTTTAGCTCCTGGACTCAATAGTTAGACTGAGACTTTACCTTTCAGGTGCCGGCTGTGCCATGAGTATGGCCATCTTCAAATGAGGTGCCCTCATGCCTCAGGTGCTGGTGGTTCAGATAATGTGAAGGCTCTATCTAATCCAAGGGTAGAAAGGGGTAAAGCACCCATGCATGTAATGCCCCGCCATGCAACCCTAGCGATGAGTCAACTAAAGCAATAAAAAAAATAGAACTATTTTTTTTTTGTAATAGAATTAACCAAATTAACACAGTGTGACACAACAAGTTAACTACATCTCTGGGGATAACATGACTGCATTATTGAAATTAAGCAATAACCAACAACATACATAACTCATTCAACATGATTATATTACATGATCTAGCTAACAGCCAAGGTTGTTCTAAATCCAAATGAGTACACACACACACAATGAAGTAATGTCTACCCAATAATGAACTCAACAGGGGGTTAAGATTTCTGATTTACATATTTTATCATAGCTCCAGAGTCCTGCATGGCTTATAGATCTCAAACTGCACATCCCAATAAACATTAGTCCTGTATAGTTATGGATTACACATTACAAATATCAATTGTATGAAATGACAAACCTAAGGCCCTAAGGGGCCGATCTAATGTCTCAAGAGCTTATATTGGCCTTGCCTATGTACACATAGCGCAGAGACTTCATAGTTCAGGATTTCAACTTACAACCACAAGATGGTATCATATTATTTCTAAATATATATTTTCTTGTTTGCAAAAATAAAGATAATTATAGAAACAAGTCTTAACAAACATTAAACACTCTTATCATCTAATTAACATCATACTACTAAATTAATGATATGACATATAACTACCTTTGGTACCCCATGAACGGCAGACAACACATCCTAGAACATCAAGCATTCATTAACCAATCATTTGTAGACAAGAAATATTTAATAGAGGAAAGCGTTAACGGATGTGCTATAAGTAACATTATTGCCTCTAAATAATCAATTAAGGCTTATGCATCCTTACTTATTATACACACAATCCTTGACAACCAGTAAGAAGTAGGGATTCTAACATATTTGAGAGCAAAAGAACACAATTAGTAGGAATAGGTCCTTAAGCTAAAGGAGAAATCCATGCTCCTTAAGTAAACCCAAGATCACATGTTAAATCAAAGGTAATCACAATACAATATATAATTCCAACCAGTGAATACATCAAATCTAGACAATTAAGTCTATACATCATAAAGATTATGAACCTCTCTTAAATATCTTTACTCTTGTCAAAATAGCATTAAATTTTAAATTGAAATAACAATAGTAAATTGTAATCTAAAAGGTGAAATAGTTTTAGTCTAACTATTTTCCTCCATAAGAAGCATTAGCTAACTTATGAATCAATAGCTAATAACATCTCTTAACAATTCAAAAAAAATACTTTCAAATAAGTAAGACACATTTTCCATACAAGGATAAGAATTTCATCATATTAACAATATAATCATTATTCATCCATATTCAAGTTGTATATTCATGTCCTTATATAATGTTTCCAACTTATCATTTGTTCATACACTTAATTGTCTAATGATTTTAGCTATCACATTCATTGAATTACAACATTCATTTCATTGTATTCAATTTAAGAATGTTCACATCTATATTCATATTCCATTCATATATGTATGGAGATTTACCTTATTTCTACACTCCTATTTATTCTCATATTATTATACCTATTATATATGCATACTTATACAGAGAATGTATATACATCATTGATGGTAATATATTCCAATTATTATTCATTTATTTATATTATTCTTCTACAAAATTTATATCACCTAACCTATTAATAAGGAAAGTGCACATACCTCTTTATGTTGCTTGTCTTTTTGAATCTGCTCACTGGATTCTATTCTCTTTCCCCTATTCTTTAATATTTATATATTATAGTATTCATTATAATATTAATAGTATCTCTCTCTCTCTCTCTCTCTCTCTCTATATATATATATATATATATATATATACATATACATATATACTTGAATAATTCCTCCCTATATATATTTATGATATCTTTCCTACTTATGACTCAGAAATATATATATATATATATATATATATATATATATATATATATATATATATATTTACTTGAATAATTCCTCCCTATATAGATATTTATGATATCTTTCCTACTTATGAATCAGAAATATATATATAAATATAATGTAGATCTAATTATATTTATTTATGGGATATTCTTTTTATTTATTTATTTCCCATATCTTAGATTCACATCATTATCTTATAGTTTATATCATTCCTATTCACTTTCACTCATGAGACAATTAACTAATACTTAATTTTACTTCTAAGTAATACTTAATTTTACTTCTAATCATAATTCATTTACTTCTATCATAATTATATTATTCTAGCATTATATTTCTCATTCATAATCATGAAATGCTATTTACCTATTGACATATCATTATTTATTTAATTTCATTCCTTTCTAAATTCATTATTTACCTTATACAATATATACTGAAATATTACTAACATATATATTATACTATATATTTAATTACTTAATGAATAGTGTACATGTGATAGTTGCAGACTTACCTTGGCTGCCCCCATGTCTTCCTTGTGATATCTTCTTGCTACATTTTTTATGAATTCTAATGTTGCTTTTTTATTGCCTTTATTGACTTCATAGCTATTTATTTACTTCTTTCTTCCTATCCTCCTTTCCTTCTATCTCGCAACCTTTATTTATTTCCCTTTCAAGGGATATGTTCGAAGAGGTATGTCTCTTATTGTTTTTATTACTTTATATTAATTCCCTTTTGTGGTAAAACTAGTTCTAACCATACCTAACTCCGTTATCATAAGAGGATAGGTTAAAAGATGTTTATTTATTTTATTTATATTTACATTATATCATTTATATTATAATAAATGATATATGATATATTTTATATTATTTATACTATATCATTTATATCATAATAAATGATATATGATTTATATTATATTATTTGTATTTATACTATAATGTAAGATAATTATAAGAATATTCATATTTATATTATTAGATATATTTATAATATATTATTTATTAATATGATTGCTGCACTTATAAATATCCTCCTTCCTAACATATTAAGGAGTGATTAATTTGAATTATATATATATATAATATACTATATATTATATTATATAGTATATTATTTAAAGTATATTATAAATATATATTAAAGTATATTATTTATATAGTATAAATAAATACATTTGTTATTAAGTACTGGGAGCTCTTTTATTTTGTTTTATTCACAAGCATATATCCTGGTATAATATTTTTGTCTTAGTAGACTATTATCTTTATATGTTACTTTGCCTTATTCTAAATTATTTTACTTTATTTTGTGCATTATTAATTGGATTATATTATAATTACAATAATATTTAAATTGTAATATTAATATTAGTAATTATATTTATAATTATACTTGTGTATATATATATAATCATTATGATTATAATGAAATAGATAATATTTATGTTTGTTATTTACTAGAATTATTATTTTCACTGGTTTTTCACTGTTCTCTTTAAACAATGCCTAAATATGAAGACATCACAATCGACAATGAAAACGGAGGGGCACTACATCCTCCCACCCTAAAACTCGACTTACTCCTGGAAGTCGTAGCTAAGGTGGAAACATTACAAGTTAGTAACAACATTAAAGTTGATTCATTTCATACAATAATACACAATAAAATATAACTTATATACTCCATTTAAAAAATAATGTACACCATCAAAGCTTGCAATTTCAAAAGTGGTTTCATAATGCATAAACCACTCCCAATCCGTACAAGTTAGCATTGACACCCAACCAGTTTCTTCAGAACAAGGAAAATATTGCACCTTTTTATTCCTAACTTGTAAAAATTATCATATCATAAACATATGAAGCATTCTATTTCAAATACACCACCATTGTAATTTCTCTACCAATCTGGTGTTAAGCAAACCATAGGTCAGAATGCTACATTTTCACAAAATATCAACATATTCATACACCTAAAACACACCTTTTTCACTAAATCTCATAGCATCTTCAACAAGGTCATGAATTTCTTTCACCCTTTGAAGCATGGAAACACACTTTATCATTTCATAAATCCATTTTCATGATTTACCATATATTCTTCACATACACACAAATTAACATTACCGGGATTCACATCACAAGGCTACACAAGGGTTCATCTGGACATCGGGAAGCAACATACTAATCCATGATACAAAATCCATGAGCCAAGAGCCAAAATCCATCTCACATAATCTATACCTCACACATAGTGGCTTGAGGGTGTTAGACCACACACACATGGTGAGACCATCCGAACAAGACCACAATGACCTATCTCTTGTTGTATAAGGTAGTTAGCCTCCAAGAGATAGTCATCACACATAGGTGGGTAGTGGGTCCTAGTTGTGTAACAGCCTCACATACCCCCATCCTCAAGGTTCCCTGCGTCTGCTTCCTCATATACACTCATCAAGTATGCCTCATACATCCTTGGAGAGGAATCACAACACGACACATGGCCGACATCGAAAATAATAAGGAAAAACTAGTTTAGCCACCAATGTCATAAAGAAAGATCAAATAAAAATTCAATTTCAACAATAAAGAAAGAAATGCGTGCAATTTCAACACTAAATCAAATGTAACCACGATGGCTACATGCAAATAAGATCACAAGGTGTGGCTAAACCATCACAATTAAATATAAACAAAGTGTCAGCCTTCACAAACAATAGAAAATCATCAACAACCATAAAGAGAGTCCACAATCTTCAAAATTGCACTGTACAACACTACATGACTAGATACTAGCCACCAAATGAGGAAGGAGAGAACAATGTCAGGCTATAGCAGTAGCCCTCATGTGGTGCAGAGTGAGCACACCATCCACATGGCTCAAGGTGTACTTCTCGGTTACACCCTACATCGCGTCGTCACGCAGCATGGACTAACCAAGTGGCCCACACACTCCTTGGCTACCCGCATGGGATGTGCACCTCGGCCACATCCCGCATCGCATCTCAGTGCAGCATGGTCATACGCCAGCCGAAGAAGGCATGTACTGGCCATATGCCGCATGGTAGTGTGTCTGTGGCTTCGCGGAAGTAGGCATGCGCAGAACACACCCCGCATAGCGATACCTTGTGGAAGGCACATGCAGGTACTCACCGTAGCTAGAGGTATACATGGCTAGAACCTACCCATATGCTAACTGACCCAACACTGTCGAAAGCAAACATTATGGTCATCACATAAGTAGGCTATAACACAAACTCATAGTGCACCTTCACATGTCTAAGCATGTGGCATCGTGTCCTCGAGCCCAGCTCACTACCATCAGCAACACGGCATCATCACCAGCATTGTGTCGGAACATCAGTGGGGTGTGGCATCGTACCTATTGCATCATGTCGGACATGTGCAGATACGGGATCTATCTCAGCATGGGTAACAGATCTCCCTCTACATGCTGGACCTCAAACTATACATGGGGCTCATGGTCTCACTTGGGTTATCTATGCAGGTCCTAGACCCCGGCCCCCAAGTGACGACTCATGTCATCACATAGTTCTAGTTGGGTTGTCCATGTAGGTCCTAGACCCCGGCCCCCAACTAACAACTCATGTGGCATCTCATACCTTTCGTGAAGACAAGGTAAATGATCCTCCAAGAAATACCATCCAGATGTTCAGAAACTGTGGGAATTAGGCTAACACATATGAATCAAGTACCCTGATCCATCATAAGGGAGGTAGTGAGTACGTTTCCTCAGGTTTAGTTGAGCGAGGGACCGCTCTATGCCATCATAAGCATATGCTGTACACTCTACCCAAGGAACTTTGTGGCTGCTACTACCCCTTCACAGATTGAGGGACTAGTGAACCAAAAGAAGAGAATCTATGAATCTAACTTTTGGCTACTCTTTTATATATATATTTTCAACCACGCAAAGGTTGGCCCTCAATCAGGTAACAAACATACAAACACACATAATGGTATGGTTGATTCCACACCTAAAATACATATTTCCCCATGGATGGGTACCCAGTATCACCATCTCAAGGGCACAAAAAGCAAGTACGGGGTATTCACAACACCCAACCATTGCACAGTTACTGGTTTCACACTTTTACATGGGAAGATTACTTTTATATGCACAATTCAATTACTACCAATATGATTCCTATTTGCAAAATCATAACATTACCTGTTATCCACTTCCCTATTCTAGTTTCCTTCCACTCTACTTTTTTGCGTATCACACGATGCTAAATCTCAATCTCATGATCATCTATCCAATACATCAATCTAGGTGTATAGATCAAGCATATTATCCTACTCAGGAGTTTCCTATCACTTGCATAAAAAGTACTACTATAGCTAAACATGGGCGACAACATTAATCCAAAGGTCTGAGTGCTGAAACTTGGCTCTGATACCAAATGTAATGCCCCGCCATGCAACCCTAGCGATGAGTCAACTAAAGCAATAAAAAAAAATAGAATTTTTTTTTTTTGTAATAGAATTAACCAAATTAACATAGTCTGACACAACAAGTTAACTACATCTCTGGGGATAACATGACTACATTATTGAAATTAAGCAATAACCAACAACATACATAACTCATTCAACATGATTATATTACATGATCTAGCTAACAGCCAAGGTTGTTCTAAATCCAAATGAGTACACACACACACAATGAAGTAATGTCTACCCAATAATGAACTCAACAGGGGGTTTAGATTTCTGATTTACATATTTTATCATAGCTCCAGGGTCCTGCATGGCTTATAGATCTCAAACTGCACATCCGAGTAAACATTAGTCCTGTATAGTTATGGATTACACATTACAAATATCAATTCTATGAAATGACAAACCTAAGGCCCTAAGGGGCCGACCTAATGTCTTGGGGGCTTATATTGGCCTTGCCTACGTACACATAGTGCAGAGACTTCGTAGTTCAGGATTTAAACTTACAACCACAAGATGGTATCATATTATTTCTAAATATATATTTTCTTGTTTGCAAAAATAAAGATAATTATAGAAACAAGTCTTAACAAACATTAAACACTCTTATCATCTAATTAACATCATACTACTAAATTAATGATATGACATATAACTACCTTTGGTACCCCATGTGTAACGCCCCGCATGAACACCTTAGATAACAACACATCTATGCTAATTTAACAGAATAAATTTTTTTTTTAAAAGAATAAAGTAACAAAGTAATATTTAACACAGCATCATACATCATTAAACTATCAACTTGTTACTCTAAGATTTCATGGGAGCATTACTTGACAATTCGAACAACATAGTCTATCATACATCATTTACTAACATTAATTGATCATTCTAACTATTGCATTTAATCAATAAACATTTGCATAACATCAGATGAGTAATCATTAGGATCTAATACAAAGATACAATTTCTTCTAACACAAACATTATAAATCAACTGATACATAGACAAGTACATGAATACAAATCACTTACTTCATGTCTGGTACAAGATCTGACGGCTTATACACAAGATACGACATCCTCGCACATGAACAAAAGCAAGGAGAAAACCAATGGATTAAAGCTCTTCCACCCGACCATGTGGAACCCTAAGGTCCACCCCCCGAGCTAGGAGTTAACATAAGGTTCCCACTACAACATACAGTCAGGTAGACAAGACTAAATATGAACAAAGAATGACCAAACGCCAATACTATACTTGGCAATAACAACACAACACATAACTCCAATAACACAAGTCAATATCACAAACAACTTAACAACACTTCCAAAGGCAAGCACAACAAATGGGGAGAGTACAACTAGGGAATGCTAGGCTGCAGTAGGGAGGAGTGTCATCACATGGCTTGTCATGGGTTGTCCTGGTAAGCCTTCCTAGGCCCCGGCCCCCATCTTGGGTTGTCCTGGCAGCCTCTCCCGACTCCCGGCCCCCATACAACGCTCATGCGGAATCAACATACCTTTCGTGAAGACAAGGTAGTCGATCTTGCCATTCCAGGCCTTCTCATCTCATCTCAAGCCTAAACGAGCACTTGAGCCATGAGTGAGGCATCCACTTATCTTGTTTAGTGTGATTAGCTACCCAACCCCCTAATTCATTAATTAGGTTATCACTGAATTAACAAACTCCCACATGGGTTGTCCTGGACGCCACTTTGGGCTCCGGCCCCCATTGAGAGCCACTCCCCTACCTGCAACTAGAAAGCCCCTCTAAACAAGCACAATAACCATCATCATGTCAACGATGAAACATGATCCATGCAAGGCATTAACCATCTTGCACACAATTATCCTCATATCAACATGTGTATATAACAACGCAAGGAATTATCCATCTTGCATATCATCTTCATCACAAGGACAACTAACAAAACCTTGTCCATAGCAACACATAAACATTACTCCTACAAAAGTACTCAATGCCTCTCCATAACACAAATCTCAATATAAGATAATTAAAGAGAATTATCACCTTCTCATTACGCATTCATGACATCGAATATTCATCAAATCACATTATCAAAAAGCGACAACATACTCATATAACTTCATGGTCTCGAACACTTACCAACACGTCTCATGAAATCAACCACAAACAACCTATGCCTCTGGAATAAACCCTCGACAACTAACACTTGACCATTCATATACATCCCACTTACAATTTGCAATTAAACTCACCATTTAATGCAATACTTATAAATCAAGTTTCCATTACATTATTTGTATACTTATGCCTAACCCAAACATCATAAGAATGTAGTAAATTCAAAACTAAGTTGAATTAAAATCATCAACACTAATATTTATTCCATCTTCATAATAAGTTTAATAAGCCCAATAATTTAATCCTATAAATTTCAATAACTTGATAAATTAAATGACTTAACTATAATATTTAATCTATACTTGATTTTAGCAACTAACAAAATATATTTTCACTTGATCATTTATCTAGGGGTTTTCTCCATCATGAAGTTTATACCATTTCGATTAACTTTCACTCATACACTCCCCAGATAGTTTGGGATTTACAACGATTACCTTGAAGTAATAATGATAAAATAATGTATCAACTAATTATTTAGTTTAATTACTCTTCGAAATATAAATATCTCAACGATCTAACAATTAACATTATGATTTATAACCATTTTTTAAACCCTAATTGCCCTAGTAATTAATTTCCTATTAAATTATCGATAACATAATCTAAGCATTTATCTACTCAACTCCGACAAATAATAATTAATAATAATAATAATTACCGTAGATCAAAGGATGGTAAATAATTTTCGTAACAATTAAATAGAAAATTTACACCTCATTCGCAATAATGGAGATCATCATTTATGCTGATGATTAGAGTTGGAGCAATGGCAATGCGCTCAAAGACCTATTATCTCAGTCCAAAATTTGCATTAGGAATCGCGGCAACAAGAGTCCACTCGGATCTTATGTGATCACAGTCTTGAAGGAGTCTCAATGAAGACACACCACGATATACACAGTGGTGATTCGCTGCCAGTAGCAGAGCGAACTTTGCACAGGCGTTGGAGAAACTGCTTGGATGCTCCAGCTCTCTGGTCTCTACTGGGATTGGAGTCCAAGAGAGAAGAAACATGAAGTACATCCGGAGAAACTATCTAGTCTATTGCTACTGCAATGACCATAATCATTATCCTCATTACTTGCCTGAGAGCATAAAACACAAAGCTGAACAACACCTCATGTTAACAGAGACGTGGCGTGTTTGTAGCAGATGCAAAATGGAAAACACAAGAGGACCTTATCTAATATCAATCTGTGCGCTAATCTAATATTAATATGTGTACTTAATGGTTCTGCACTACAAGGTTGACTGATTACGTCATTTTGTTCATTTACAAGGAACTTCCTTTGGTTTAACTCCGATTTCAAAGCTTGCTCTGCTGTCTCTAGTATCGGAAATAAATCCACATCGATCCATGCTAGATGTTCTCTGACATTGTTTATAGTTTTAGTTATATAGTCTATGACATTCGAGCCATACATTTCTTGCGTTTCCTCCGTGTGGGCCGCCATGCCATCAACCTCACATAGCAGTTTGTGGCCGTTCCAAGAATCGGTCCGAAAATTGGCCAACTTCCCATTATTAATTTTTCCAAGTAAGGTGCTCTATGATTACTTTTCGACTCTCCCTGAGAAACTTCCAAACTGCCAAGCCAACCCTCGTGTCACCTATGGTAAGTATGCGGCCAGGTTCCTCACAGTCCAAGTATTTGTTTTGAAATATTCTATCGTATCATGCTGTGAGCCCGTGCGGCTATCATGAAAACACCATAAACTTATCATTGAGAAACCTGTTAAATCGGTAGGATTTCTTTTTTTTTTTTGTCTGCAGATCCTAGGAAAATTTACAGCGACCCTACTAGACTGCACAACTTATGTTCTTTTTCAAACATCAGTGCAGAAGTGAACTAATATAGCGAGTTTCAAAGGTAAGGAGAATCGTAGTTAAGGTTTTAAAGAAATAAATCTCAGGTAAAAGGGTCCAAACGAGCTTCTTTTCCTGAAATTAGTGCAATTTATATTAACCGATTGGTGAGCATTTATCGATGGTTGGGTTTTTAAAAAAAAAGCAACGCCAACCCTAAGTCACCCAACCGGGAGCACTCTTATCTAAATTTGTTTTTAAGTGTGTTTTACTTGTCACTCTAGGATATAAGGAGCTTTGGAGCTAAAGAAATCCACAGATATTTTAGATTGGCATCTGGTTAGGGCAGGAGGCATATTCGAAGCAGCAACCAACAAACAAGAACTTCAGCATTCACAGAGACCCTTCCATTTGTTTGCTTTCCACTTGTAAACTGCTAAATTTTTGCATACTTACTTGATTAACTGTGGTGTGAAAATTGTGCAGTTTATTTTCTGCTGTTCGATGATATACATTTGCGAATCAAGGTGTGACCAACCTCCTTCAGTAATTAAACAAACAAAATAGGCAGTGTTTGAAGGAGAGCCCCGTAATCACGATAAAATGTCTACCGTCAGTGGAACCAGATATGGAAGCGTACATATTCTGTTGGAATATATTTCTTAATTAATGATCGATAACAGGTTCTCAATAATGGATTTTATAAAAATGTAACGGTGAAATTTGTACACCCATGCCAATTCCCGTTTAGGGTTGAATCAATTTCGAGGGTATGTCTTAATACGATTATACTAGCAATTGCACCTTCTAGCCCATGCGATTATCTTGAAGACGCCGTAAATTTTATCATTGCGATGCCTGTTAAATCTGCCTGGCGTTTCCTGGCTCCTGCAGATCCCATATGAATATCGGCCTTGAAGTATTACAGCAACACTACGTTTTAACAACCCAAAATATGTTCTTTTTTCAGACATCTATGCAGAAGTGAGCTACTGTGGTGAGTTTCAATGGTAAAGAGAATCGAAGAAGGATAGAGGTATTAAAAGATCTACAGATTATACTTAACAGTGATTTGACTGAGTAGATTTTGAAAGGAAGCAAAAACAAAACAATGTCGTAGAGGAATGTGCAGAACATGAATTTTATTAAGGAAACCCTAGATATAATCCTCGAATGCAAGATAAGGAAATACCATTAACACAATAACACAATTTTGAAAGAACCTGTATACACTGCGATGACTTCTGTTTGTTCTTCCCAGCTCCCTCTTCCTTTCCAGATCTTTCGTTCTATTTTTTTTGCTCTCCCTCCTCTTCTTCTCTCTGCCTGTTTTATAGTATTCCCCCTCTAGGGCATAAACACCCGACCCAATGCCAACCGCCAAAGAAAAATATAGCCGACACTTAAAATTATTATTTTTTAATTAACATTGCAATGAAATCTCCTATACTTTTATTAACTCAAAGATAACATATATTTAATATAATACAACTTATAATTTTTATTTTATTTAGTTTAGTACTACATATAGATATTAATATATATATAACAACTCATAAATACATTTTATTTCATTAAATCATTTATTTACTTTCGTTTTGATTATAGAACAATTTCACAATTATAATGCCACTTTATACTAATTTATCTCCTTTAATGATTTTATTTATTTATTTATTAATTAATATATATTTGTTATATAACAACCAATGATTATTTATAATTCTATTTAATAAACATTATCAAATTTATCTGTTTATATATCACAACTAACCAATCACATTCATGCAATTACTCGACCGTCAAACATGCAGAGGAAACAAGACGACAACCCATGAAGACAAACGAAGCTGAGAACAATGACCAGCCGCAAAACTGAAGACTTATCCTCTACAAGGATGACGGATGACTGAGGAACCCTATGTTAACTCCCATCAACAATTCCATTGGCTAGGGCACGCTCAGACCTGCTAGTTCAGGTGGAGTCGATGCCCGGTACCTGCATCCTGCAGCAAACCTCAAAGTTAAACATATATATACAACATGAAGACATGCACACAGTAAACAGAAATCGCAGCATGGCAGGGTACTCGAACACGAGTAATGCAACACCGTTCTGTTCACATTATTACATCAACAATAAAGTATTCAATTGTCTACAAGAACATAGAATAATCAATAACAATACGATCCAGTATAACAATTATCGTTAAAGCATCATAACCCTGATTCAATATCACATTAAACTCAGAAATAACATTAATCCATTATATCAAACATGTCCATCAAACTATGAAACATAAAATATCAATAATCTACTATCATCAATCGTCATCATAGAAATAGATCCATAAACAACTCAAGGAAATAACAAGGAATCCATGTCATAATATCTAATCCTACTAGGAGTACTATCAGTCTGACGGAAACAAGGTGAGGGGCACTACACCATGAACGACAGACAACACATCCTAGAACATCAAGCATTCATTAACCAATCATTTGTAGACAAGAAATATTTATTAGAGGAAAGCGTTAACGGATGTGCTATAAGTAACATTATTGCCTCTAAATAATCAATTAAGGCTTATGCATCCTTACTTATTATACACACAATCCTTAACAACCAGTAAGAAGTAGGGATTCTAACATATTTGAGAGCAAAAGAACACAATTAGTAGGAATAGGTCCTTAAGCTAAAGGAGAAATCCATGCTCCTTAAGTAAACCCAAGATCACACGTTAAATCAAAGGTAATCACAATACAATATATAATTCCAACCAGTGAATACATCAAACCCAAACAATTAAGTATATACATCATAAAGATTATGAACCTCTCTTAAATATCTTTACTCTTGTCACAATAGCATTAAATTTTAAATTGAAATAACAATAGTAAATTGTAATCTAAAAGGTGAAATAGTTTTAATCTAACTATTTTCCTCCATAAGAAGCTTTAGATAACTTATGAATCAATAGCTAATAACATCTCTTAACAATTCAAAAAAAATACTTTCAAATAAGTAAGACACATTTTCCATACAAGGATAAGCATTTCATAATATTAAAAATATAATCATTATTCATCCATATTCAAGTTGTATATTCATGTCCTTATATAATGTTTCCAACTTATCATTTGTTCATACACTTAATTGTCTAAGGATTTTAGCTATCACATTCATTGAATTACAACATTCATTTCATTGTATTCAATTTAAGAATGTTCACATCTATATCCATATTCCATTCATATATGTATGGAGATTTACCTTATTTCTACACTCCTATTTATTCTCATATTATTATACCTATTCTATATGCATACTTATACAGAGAATGTGTATACATCATTGATGGTAATATATTCCAATTATTATTCATTTATTTATATTATTCTTCTACAAAATTTATATCACCTAACCTATTAATAAGGAAAGTGCACATACCTCTTTATGTTGCTTGTCTTTTTGAATCTGCTCACTGGATTCTCTTCTCTTTCCCCTATTCTTTAATATTTATATATTATAGTATTCGTTATAATATTAATAGTATCTCTATATTATATTATATATATATATATATATATATATATATATATATATATATATATATATATATATATATATATATATATATATATATATATATATATATATATACATATACATATATACTTGAATAATTCCTCCCTATATATATTTATGATATCTTTCCTACTTATGACTCAGAAATATATATATATATATATATATATATATATATATATATACATATATATATACATATATACATATATATATACATATATATATATATATATATATATATATATATATATATATATATATATATATATATACTTGAATAATTCCTCCCTATTATATTTATGATATCTTTCCTACTTATGACTTAGAAATATATATATGTATATATATTTACTTGAATAATTCCTCCCTATATATATATTTATGATATCTTTCCTACTTATGAATCAGAAATATATATATAAATATAATGTAGATCTAATTATATTTATTTATGGGATATTCTTTTTATTTATTTATTTCCCATATCTTAGATTCACATCATTATCTTATAGTTTATATCATTCCTATTCACTTTCACTCATGAGACTATTAACTAATACTTAATTTTACTTCTAAGTAATACTTAATTTTACTTCTAATCATAATTCATTTACTTCTATCATAATTATATTATTCTAGCATTATATTTCTCATTCATAATCATGAAATGCTATTTACCTATTGACATATCTTTATTTATTTAATTTCATTCCTTTCTAAATTCATTATTTACCTTATACAATATATACTGAAATATTACTAACATATATATTATACTATACATTTAATTACTTAATGAATAGCGTACCTGTGATAGTTGCAGACTTACCTTGGCTGCCCCCATGTCTTCCTTGTGATATCTTCTTGCTACATTTTTTATGAATTCTAATGTTGCTTTTTTATTGCCTTTATTGACTTCATAGCTATTTATTTACTTCTTTCTTCCTATCCTCCTTTCCATCTATCTCGCAACCTTTATTTATTTCCCTTTCAAGGGATATGTTCTAAGAGGTATGTCTCTTATTGTTTTTATTACTTTATATTAATTCCCTTTTGTGGTAAAACTAGTTCTAACCATACTTAACTCCGTTATCATAAGAGGATAGGTTAA
This sequence comes from Cunninghamia lanceolata, assembly GCA_027924645.1. NCBI lineage: Eukaryota > Viridiplantae > Streptophyta > Pinopsida > Cupressales > Cupressaceae > Cunninghamia > Cunninghamia lanceolata. The sequence continues at coordinate 8,894,491 of BSBN01000837.1, read as the reverse complement.
AAGATGTTTATTTATTTTATTTATATTTACATTATATCATTTATATTATAATAAATGATATATGATATATTTTATATTATTTATACTATATCATTTATATCATAATAAATGATATATGATTTATATTATATTATTTGTATTTATACTATAATGTAAGATAATTATAAAAATATTTGTATTTATATTATTAGATATATTTATAATATATTATTTATTAATATGATTGCTGCACTTATAAATATCCTCCTTCCTAACATATTAAGGAGTGATTAATTTGAATTATATATATATATATATATAGCATATTATTTATATAGTATAAATAAATACATTTGTTATTAAGTACTGGGAGCTCTTTTATCTTGTTTTATTCACAAGCATATGTCCTGGGATACTATTTTTGTCTTAGTAGACTATTATCTTTATATGTTACTTTGCCTTATTCTAAATTATTTTACTTTATTTTGTGCATTATTAATTGGATTATATTATAATTACAATAATATTTAAATTGTAATATTAATATTAGTAATTATATTTATAATTATACTTGTATATATATATATATATATATATATATATATATATATATAATCATTATGATTATAATGAAATAGATAATATTTATGTTTGTTATTTACTAGAATTATTATTTTCACTAGTTTTTCACTGTTCTCTTTAAACAATGCCTAAATATGAAGACATCACAATCCACAATGAAAACGAAGGGGCACTACAATGTAGGGGGTGGTACCAGATAAAGATGGCTTTGTACCAGTTAAGGGATGAAACAAGAATCAGGGTCAGAAGAGGACTCTTCAGGATCATCAAGAGGAGGAGACTTTTAACAAGTTTGAGGCTTTGGATGAATTAGTCCATGAGGAGTGGGTTTCTTCTAACATGCATGTTGAAGCTTCTCCTTTAGTTGATCGTAATTCTGAGTCTTTGCCTATCACTACCTCGGTCCCAATTCCTGTGGTGGCTTCCGGGGTGGTGATTGATTCAGTCGCTTCTCCCCCTGATGCTAGGTTTGGGGACTCTTGTGGTTTGGTGGAAACCCCCATGGCCTATTCAGATGAAAGGGTGAGTGTAGCTAGTGGACTGGGTTTGGAAGACTGGTAAGAAAAAAGCCCTCTCTTCTTCTCCTATTCTGGGTCTACAGGAAAAATCCCTGAAAAAGTGTGCTCCTGATAAACCCCAAAAGGTGGGGAGGAAGAAGGATCAGTAGAAAGTTAAGATGGGTGGAGAGACATTGGTGGAATCTGTGTCAGTGAAGACATTGGATACTCACTTCTCTCACCCTTCGCAATGATTGTGTTATCATGGAATGTAAGGGGTATGAATAGCATCCCTAGACAAAAGGCTATTTAGGACTTGGTTAGTGCTCATTCTCCGAATGTGGTTTTCCTCCAGGAGACAAAGTTATCTATGGATGGTATGATGCAGTGTGTTTCTAAGATTTGGAACAGAGGGTTTTGCCAGTGTGTGGGTGCGCAAGGCAGTTCAGGGGGTCTTGCTTGCCTCTGGGATCCTCAGCGAATTTCTCCCATTTGGTGGATCTCTAGTAGATTTTCCATCTCTCTAGTTGCAATTAGTTTGGAGACGAGGGAAATAATTCTTCTTTCTAACATTTATGCTCTAACAGATGTCCCTGATAAGACTCTCCTATGGTCTCATATCAATCTTCTAAGATCATTGGATCCTTTCCTCCCCTAGATTATGGCAAGTGACTTCAATGCAATTGCCTCCCTCGAGGAGAAAAGGGGGTGTACCTTGTTTGGACCCCTCTTCTGATCTTCTAAGGGATAATTTAGCTCAGCTCTGGCTTGTGGATATCAAACCTTCAAATGACATGTTTACTTGGAATAATAGGAGGCTTGGGGATGATGCAATTTCTGAATGGTTAGATAGGTTTCTTGTTTCCTATTTTTGGGTGGGTGACAAGTGGCTGTCAAGTTCTAAAATTTTAGATTAGCGAGGATCAGACCATTGGCTGATCAAATTCTCTACTCATTTGGCTGATGGTCCTAAGAAACAAACTTTTAGATTTCAGCTTATGTAGCTCAGGGAGGAGAGTCTTCTTGACTTGGTTTCTAGATGGTGGACTGAAGGACGACTTGCTTTTGGTATAGCTATGTACTTATTTGTGAAGAGGCTTCAATATGTGAAGTATAAACTAAAACATTGGAATAAGTATCAGTTTGGCAACGTGTTTCAGCAGAAAAGGGTTGCCCAGGAGCGCTTGGATTCTATTACCAGGCAGATTTGGGACTAGGGTCTTGATGCAAATTTAAGCAGGCTTGAGGTTAGTATAGTTAAAGACCTCGAGGAATGGGAGCTTCGTGGGGAAATTTTTTGGAAATAGAAGGCCCGTGTTCATTGGCTTCAGGAAGGGGACATGAATACTTCCTTATTTCCTAAATCGATGAAGGATCGAAGACAAGGTAACTTTATCTCTTCTCTCCGCTCTCCTAAGGGTTCTATTCTTTCTTCCTCTTCAGGGATCTCTAGTGAGGTGGTTCATTTTTTCTCTACTTTCTTTTCTAAAGATACCTCACTTGCTAGTGAGGAGGAAGCTTCTATCCTAGGTTGTATTCCCTCTCTGGTGATTATGGATATGAATGCTTCTCTTCTTAAACCTATTTCTTTGAAGGAGATGGAGGATGTGGTGTTTCAGTTGAAAAAAGGGAAGGCTCCTAGTCCTAATGGGTTCCCGGTTGAGTTCTTTCAGGAATTTTGGGAAGTCATCAACCTTGATCTTTTGGAGATGGTGCAGGAGTCTTTTAGGAATAAGCAAATGTTGCGAGCCATGAATGCCACGTTTCTTGCTCTTATCCCAAAACACGAGGGTGCTGATTCTCTGGACCTTTTTTTACCAATTGCTTTGTGCAATGTGGTGTATAAAATCATTACAAAGCTAATTGCTGAACATTTGAAGCCATGTCTAGATAAGTTGATCTCAAAGGAACAAGGGGGCTTTGTTGCGGTTAGACAGATTTTGGACAGAGTAGTTATTGCGGCTAAGACTATTCACTCTATGGCCTCTTCTAAGGAAAAGGCTATGTTTATAAAGTTGGACATGGCTAAAGCTTATGACAGAGTTAACTGGGGCTTTTTGATCAAAATTCTCAGAGCCTTCGGGTTCAGTTGTGAGTGGATTGATTGGGTCATGAGTTGTGTGAGGACTTCCTCATTTTCTGTCTTCGGATCTATTTTGTGCTTCTAGCGGTCTTCGATAGGGGGACCCTTTATCCCCATATTTGTTCATCTTCATGATTGAAGGCTTGGGGAGATTCATTAAGTCCCATGTTATGGATTGGCTCTTTCAGGGTTGGAAATGGAGTAATTCTCTTCCTCCTCAAACTCATCTTCAGTTTGTGGATGATACAGCTTTGATGGGTGTTGCTAAGGTGGCTGAAGTGGTTGCTTTGCGTCAGATTTTGGATTGTTACCTAGCTGCCTCAGGTCAAAGCATTAATGAAAGTAAGTCTTGCATTTATTTCTTTAATACCCTCGGGCTTATTCAGCAGCATATTGCCAAGATCTTAAGGTTTTAGGTGGGAAAACTTCCCTTTACATACCTTGGCATCCCTCTGGATGTGCACCCACATCCCAGGTGTTTTTGGCAGGATGTGATGGATAAATTTTGTGGGCTGATTTGTCACTGGACCTATAGATGGTTATCTACAGCTGGAAGAGTTACTCTATTGAAGTCCGTGGTTTAGGCCCTTCCTATATATAGGTGCTTTGTGTTGATAACTCCCTCAAGTTTCATCAAAGATTTTGAGGGCCTCTGTCAATAGTTTCTTTGTCAAGTAATCTCCTTTCGAAGAAGTGGAGCTTAATTAAGTGGGAAGTTATTTGTCGGCCAAAGCAAGATGGTGGTCTAGGTTTGCATAGGACAGATTGGAATGGATAGGCTTTGGCTGCTAAGCTATACTAGAGATGGTGTTCTTATCAGCATTAGTATTGGTCCAAGATCCTTACCTTCAAGTACCTTGGGGAGGTCGAGGGCGCTGAGGTGCCTCATTTTAGTCTTTCGGTGAGAGGTTCTATGATCTGGGATACTCTCAAGAGGGGGGCTGCTCTAGTTAAACAAGGCCTGTTTTGGATTTGTAATAGAGGATCTGATGCTCTTTTTTGGCATGACTCCTAGGATGGCTTCCCATCTATCCTCTCCTTGCACCCTCACTTGGGGGACTTATATAGGATTTTTGTTTAGGTTGGTTGGAGTAGAGTGATGGATTTCAAAGCCCCTCAGACTTTGGGGCAGACTATTGTTTACTAGTGGAAGGATATGCAGGAATGGCCCATGGGTGGATCTTTGGAGGATAAGAGGGAGTTGTCCTCCATTTTGGCTGATAAAGTCTATTGTTCTCTCCCAAAGTGGTATGTGCTAGCTTGGGGTCTGGATCCAAAAGGGAATTTCATTATTGCTTCAAGGTATCATGTTTTGGATAGACAGGCTTGGGGTAGTGCTGAGGTTCCTTGGTGGAAAAATATTTGGAATAAATTCTCTTGGCCAAAATGCAATTTCTTTTCTTGGCTGGTGGTTTATGGTAGGTGTTTGACTTGGGATAACCTCTATAAATGTGGCTTCCAAGGTCCTTCCTTATGCTTCTTATGTCTAAAAGATGTTGAGACTGTTTCACATCTTTTCTTATAGTGTCCGTTTGCTAGGACTATTTGGCATTTTTGGTGGGGGGCCTAGAGTTTGCAGTATAGGCACCCTTCTTCTCTGGAGGAGTTTTGGCAAAACTTTGGGCCCATTCTAGTGAGGACTTCATTTCTACACATAGCTTGGCCAATTGGCCCTAGTCTGATTATATGGCACATTTGGTTGGAGCGCAATCGTAGGGTCTTTTTGGATAACAAGTTGCTAGTGGGTCAAGTTTGGTCTCGCATTCTTGGGGCTTTGTAGGAGACCTTGTATGCTAAATGTGATCTGTCAGCCTTGGTGGATCTTGGTGATACTAGAGTGATTCGTAATCTAGGATTCTTGTTGGGGGTCCCGGAAGGCCCAAGATTGGGCGGAGCAGGTATTCTAGAAGGAAGGTTTCTAAGGATGGGCATTGGCTGCCCCCTCCCACTAGAGTCTTGAAAATTAATACTGATGGGTCTGCAAGGGGTAACCCTGGGCATGTTGGTATTGGTTGGGTGGGTAGAGACAGTTCTGGAGTGGCTGTGTTTTTCTTCTCAGAATATAGGGGGCTACACTCCAATAATCTTATGGAGGCCTTGGCTATTCTTTTGGCTTTGAAGAAGGCATATGCCCTTGGCTGGAATAAGATTATCTACGAGTCAGATTCTTAGGTGGTGATAGACCTGATAAATAGAAGGCAATTTGATGATGTTAGTTGGCAACTTGCGGTGGTGGCTAAGAAAATCACCAGTCTTGGAGATTTATTTGATTCTATCACCTTCTCTCATATCCCTCAGGAATGGAATAAGGTGGCTAATGGGTTGGCCAAATGGGCTTCTAAGAAGAATTAGAACTGGCTAGTAGATGACTGGGATAATTTACCTGCAGATCTTGCTCAGAATTTGGTGGATTTGGTCATGGAGGATGTGAGATGTTGCATGACCACTTCTTGACTTGTTGTTTATTGTCCCTGGGCCCAAATATTTGGGCCTCTTGCTACTTTTATTCTTTACACTGCTCTCTTTGTTTAATAAAGTTTTTACCCTCTTTTATTAAAAATAGAACTATAGAATGAAAGAATTATATAATGATAAAAAATAGATTTATAAAATAATATAACAATAAAATTGTAAAATGAAAAAATAATTGAGTTACAAAATAAAATTAATTATATAATTGTAAAATAATAGAATGAAAGAATGATACAATAATATTCATAGAATAATAGAATCATAAAATTATATAATAAAAGAATGATAGAATTATAGAATGATATATGGAAGAAAGATAGAATAATATAATTGTAGAATAATAGAATGATAGAATGATAAAATACTAGATTTATAGAATAATAGAATCATGTAATCATAGAATTTGATAGAATGAAAAGATTATTAGAACAACAGAATGATAAATTAAAGTAATGATATAATAATAGATTTATATAATAACTACATGATAGAATTGTAGAATAAAAAAATGATACAATAAAATAAAAAATAGATTTATATAATAATATAACGATGTAATTATAGAATGATAGAATGCATGAATGGTAGAATAACAGATTATAGAATAATAGAATGAGAGAATGAAAGAATGATAAAATAATAGATTTATAGAATAACATAATCATATAATTATAGAATAATAGAATCATATAATTATAGAATGATAGAATCAAAGAATGATAGAATAATAGAGTTGTAGAATGATAGAATAAAATAATGATAGAACAATATATTTAAAGAATAATAGAATGATAGAATGAAACAATGATGGAATGATATATTTATGAAATAATAGAATGATACAACGAGAGAATGAGAGAATAATAGAATCATAGAATAATAAAATAAGAGAATGGTAGAATGAAAGAATGATATAACATTAGATTTATATAATAATAGAATGTTAGGATTAAATAATAATACTATAATAGAATGATAGAATGAAAAAATGAAAGATTAATAGAATTCTAGAATATCAAACTTATAGAATAATCTAGAAGTTATTATAAAATGAAAGAATAATAGAATAACAAAATGATATAATGAAAGAATGATATAGTAATAGAATTGTAGAATAATAGAATGATAGAATTATAGAATTATAGAATGGAAGAGTGATAGAATAATTAAATTGTAGAATAATAGATATATAGAATGATTGAATAAAAGATTTATAAAATTATAGAATTATAGTATTATAGATTTAATTAATAATAGAATGATACAATTATAAATGGATAGAATGAAGGAATAATAGAATTGTAGAATGATAGAATGGAACAATGATAGAATAAAGCATTTATATGATAATAGAATGATAAAATTATAGAATGATAGAATTATAAAAATGAAAGAATGAAAGAATGATATAATAGTAGATTAATAGATTAATAATCAAACGATAGAATGGAAGAATGATAGAATAATAGAATAATAGAATTGGAGAATGAAAGAATGATAGAATGGTAGAATGAAACAATGATAGAATACAAAATTTATAGAATAATATAATGGTAGAATAACAGAATAATAGCATGAAACATTGGTAGAAAAATACTCTTGTAGAATACTAGAATAACAAAATAATATAACAATAGAATGAATGATAGAATAATAGATTTGTAGATTAAAAAAATAGAATTATAGAATGATAAAATGAAAGAATTATAGACTTATAGAATAATAGGTTTATAAAATAATAGAATGATAGAATTAAACAACAATAGAATTATAGAATAATAAAATAATAGAATGATTGAATGAAAGAGTCATAGAATACTATATTTGTATGATAATATAATGATACAACTTGGAATGATAGAATGAAAGAAATATAGGATAACAAAATTGTAGAATAATATAATAATAAAATAAAAAAATAATGAATGAAAGAATTATTGAATGGCAGAGTGAAATAATGATTCTAATAGAATTGTAGAATGATAGTTATAGAATTATACGCTGATAGAATGAAATAATGATAGAATAATAGATATATCAAATAATACAATGAAAGAATGATAGAATAATACAATAATACAATAATACAATAATACAATAATAGAGTAAAAGCAATTTAGAATAATAAAGTGATAGAATTACAAAATGATAGAAAACCACTAAATTGCTATTTTGAGGGAAAAGATGAAAGTGTCAAGCCCTGAAAAAGTGCCAAGATGGGGTCCAACCCACCAGGGTCAGTTGCGAAACCACTTTCCACCTCATAATGCATCCACCCATAAAATCTCTTAGAATACCCACATCTAAGTCAAAAGTTACGATCTCTAGAAGTTCCTGCATCAAAGAATGATAGAATAATAGAATAATAGTTTTATAGAATGATAGAATAATAGAATACTATAATTTAAGAATAATAGAATAATAAGATTATAGAACTATAGAATGATATAATAATAGATTTAAATAATAATAGAATTATAGAAGAAAAGAATTATATAATGATACAAAAATAGATTTATAAAATAATATAATAATAAAATTATAAAATGAAAAAATAATTGAGTTACAAAATAAAATAATTATAAAATTATAAAATAATAGAACGAAAGAATGATACAATAATATTCGTAGAATAATAGAATCATAAAATTATATAAGAAAAGAATGATATAATTATAGAATGATATATGGAAGAAAGATAGAATAATATAATTGTAGAATAATAGAATGATAGAATGATAAAATACTATATTTATAGAATAATAGACTCATAGAATCATAGAATTTTATAGAATGAAAAGAATATTAGAACAACAGAACGATAGAATAATATAATTACAGATTGATAAATTAAAATAATGATATAATAATAGATTTATATAATAACTACATGATAGAATTGTAGAATAAAAAAATGATAGAATAAAATAAAAATAGATTTATTTCATAATATAATGATGTAATTATAGAATGATAGAATGCATGAATGGTAGAATAATATAATCATAAAATTATAGAATAATAGAATCATATAACTATAGAATGATAGAATGAAAGAATGATAGAATAATAGAGTTGTAGAATGATAGAATAATATATTTAAAGAATAATACAATGATAGAATGAAACAGTGATGGAATAATATATTTATGAAATAATAGAATGATAGAATGAGAGAATGAGAGAATAATAGAAGCATAGAATAATAAAATAAGAGAATGGTAGAATGAAAGAATGATATAACATTAGATTTATATAATATGTAATGCCCCTCAATGAACACCTTAGAGGACAACACATCTATGCTATGCAATGCGGAATTTTTTTTTTTTGTATAAGATAACAAAGTAATGTTTAACAAATCAATACACATCATTAAACTAACAACTTGTCCTCTAAGGTTCCATGGTTCCATTACTTGACAAATTAATCAACATAATTTAACATACATTATTAACTAACATCAGTAGATCATTCTAATCTATTGCACTAATGATTATACAGGGTAAATGCAAGAAGTTGTGTCCACTTAAGGTGGAAGTTTCAAAGTTAGAAAAAAATCTGAAATCGGGTTACCTAAAACGGGATCCCACTTTTTATGAAACGGGATCCCGTTTCGCTTCAGGCTCCCAAGCCAAAAGCGGGATCTTGTTTTCCAGAAACGGGATCCCATTTTCTAGAAACAAGATCCCGTTTTGAGTTTCATAAAAGGTTAATATTTTAACCTTTATGAAATAGGATCCCATTTTGAAACAGGATCCTGTTTCATAAAAGATTAAAATATTAACCTTTTATGAAATGGGATCCCATTTCAAAATGGGATCCCGTTTCTAGAACGGGATCTCGTTTCATAAAATTTGAATTTTTGATCCTCTTTTTGCTATGGGTTTTGGGTCAGAAAAGAGGCTTGGGAACCCGACCCTTGGCTTTGGACCTGGTTTGACCTGCAAGTTGAAGGTCCTATCAATGTCATAACAAAATAGTAACTTTGGGCATATGTCTGAAGGCCTTTTTTGCAGAATTTTTTGACGAAATTAAAACCCATTATAGATGAGATAGTGTAGATTCCAAATATGTAATTTTTTTTACAATTGGATTATTTTTTCTATTTTTCAATTAATTTATGATGAAATAGGTCCATAAACTTGAATTATCATGGTTTTTTAGTATTTTAATAACTTTTTATTAAAATAATTTTTTGTAAAAAAATTGTACGAAAACATACTTCAGACAATTATCTTCAATTTGAAAAAAAAAATTCAAAAAATGATAAGTTTAGGTCATCTTATGCATGACATACACGACGATTTTTTAAAACACAAAAAATGGCCAATAAAAAATTAACAAAAAAAAAAATTCAATAAAAAATTACAAAAAAATATGGAAAACATGCTTCAGTGAGTTACAAATCTTTTCCCAAAAGGATTTAGAAAAATATGATTATTTAGGTCAAAATATGGATGATGTACATGTGCATGGTATAGTAAAAAAAAGTGACTTTTAAATAGTGGTTTATAGAAAACCCTATTAAAAATTAATTTGTATCATCTGGGTATTAAAAAAATTACATATTTGGAAACTAGACTTCGAGTACTACATTTCATATTTAGTGGCTTTTTCCAAGATTACATTTAAGTGCTTCAAATTTTTAGGTCAAATGTGACAAATTCTAAAAATTAGGGAAAACACTTCCACTTTTTGGCCAATAAGTGGACACAACTTCTTGCACACACCCTACATATACATCTCCATTCATGACATCAGTTAGATAATCAACTTGATCAAGATTACATGTACATATTCAAAAGTCTATACATACAAGTACATCATTATGTAAGTTACATTATCACTATCCTGATTACATCAGAATACATACATTATGAGTCAACTGATACACAAGCTAGTACATGAGCATAATAACTATCTTCATAACCAAGTACAAGATCTGATGTTTGATATGCAAGATATATCCTCCTCGTTCACGAACAATGGCAAGGGAAAACCAATGGATAAAGCTCTTCCACCCGACCATGTGGAACCCTGAGGTCCACCCCCTAAGCTAGGAGTTAACATAAGGTCCCAAACAATAATAGTCAGGTAGACTAAAGACTAATATGAACGAAGGATAACCAAAATCCAATACAACACTTGACAAATAACATAAACAACACAACACAACTTCCAGAGGCGACACACAACATATGTGGAGAGACCATACAAGGAATGCTAGGTTGTACTAGGGAGAGTGTCATCGCATGGTCCTAGCATGGGTTACCCTGGCAGTCTCTCACTAGACCCCAGCCCCCATCTATGGTTACCCTGGCAGCCTCTCACTAGGCGCCGCCCCCATAGGGTGACACATGCGGAATCGACCTTCCTTTCGTGAGGACAAGGAAGTCAATCATGCTGACCAGGCCTTCTCTACCCATCCTTTGTCTAAACAAGCACTACAGGCCTGGGAGAGGAATCCATTTATCTTGTTTAATGTGAAATCTACCCTTAACCCCCTAGTTCATTTAGGTTATCACTTAATTAATCTACTTTCAATGGGTTACCCTGGCGGCCACTTTGGGCACCGGCCCTACATTGAAAGCCACTCTCCTTCCTAACACCTAGTAAACCTTAACCATCATGCAAGGCATTATAATAGTACACATACATGTTCACTCCAAGGCATAGACCCTCTTGGATTACAAACAAAATCATAACACCAATTGTTAACCAGCATCTAAAGCATTACGATACTTTACTCTTTTTACAGATTCCAAGTCTCTCCATATGACAACCACGACAACGGATATAAGTCATTCACAAGTAGTTTGATATCTCGTCCAGAGAATATTACTTCACAAAACACATGATTAGAGGAAACATGTCTTTACAACTTATTAACTCATGACACTTATAAACACATTACATAAAGTCAAAACACAATAACATTTGCCTCTGGAAAAACTAACCCCACATGTAGATACAAAATCAAAAGACTATATGAACTAGTTCATGACCCACAAACTAAACCTATTACTGGCAATTTACATTTGCTCAATATCAACACACTTGTAATTAAATTATGCCTTCTTTACAACTAATCCACTATAGCAGATTACAATTGACTAAGTTATTACATTAGTATATTAACATTAAATTATAGCTTATCATTTGATTGTATTCTTATTAAGGAATAAATCTATAATTATAATAAAAGTTAACTACATGTAAATATTTATTAAAATAATTATTTAATTGATTTACAAAGATACAAATATATTTATATATCATTAACATAACTAGAGTAAACCACTATTTGTCATTTTAATAAATCAAATTAATTAAATAATAACAATGTAATTTAAATTCAATTCTCACGGATAAACTTGAGTGTTCCTATTTATTTTCCTACCCATTACTACTCTCAGACACAAATCAAAACACAAGAAATTTCTAAGATTTCATGGAAGCCCAACTACCAACTCACATTCCAAAGCAAAAAAAAACATTATGAACATAAATATACTTTCTAGCAAGTTGAGTCATAAATTCCTACCTTTTAAATTGTTATCTACTAAGATAATACAACCATAGTATATAAGAAGAATTAACAACTAAGGTTCATTAACGACACTATCTTCTAGGAATAACTAACACTAACAATACAACTTCCCAGAGTTTAATTACTATCACCAAATCTAATGATACCAATATTTAAATCCACATCTATATCACTAATCATAAACTTTTTCCTAGGCATTACTTACTAAAATGAATTCAATTCAAACATCATAATTTTTTGCCTGATTCCTTATATGCGAAAGTTCCTGATTCAACACCATGCGTGCTTTTGAACCAACGAACTACTAACCATCATTTAAAAAAAAAAAAGAATACATTTATTCCTATTCGCATGGGCACTACACTAACCAACACATGAATGACTAACAGTGTGATGTGAAGAGCTTGTACACAAAGTAAAAGTTAGACAAGGTCAGTCGACCCATGCAATGACCACCTACTAGAAACAATTGACAAACGAAGTGCCAATCCTAAGTGGATATCAGACTATCCCTCTGAGGATAAACTCCACCCATTAAAATGAAAGTGAAAACATTTGCCATTGATTTAACCTAGGAGTTTAAGCACAAAACTTCCCCAAAATTTGCCAAGGCAAATGCATTCATCATTAAATCCAACAACTCCTCTGTGGCCTGCACAACTTCATACAATCATAAGAAAATTAAATAAATAAAAAAAAGGGAAGAGGCATGGGAGACTGATAAATTTGGAGAAATAGAAACTGTGAATTGACGGATAGCGTGAATAATGGGGAAATAGATGAAATATACTACAGCCATACGCACTATTTGGTATTATTGCTATGCTGCAGTGTCTTTAGTCTAACAACAGAGATGTTAGAGATACAAACTGTGACTAAAGCATAAAAACAACAACGCAACGTCTTACTGAGGTAGTCGACAATCCCATTACCACTAACACTCAACTGGAATATAAACTATTGACACTCTACCGACGACCATGCCACGACAAATAACCACAATTCATAATTGTTAACCAGACCATTAGAACATAATTCTGTTAAAACATAAGTATAACGTCCACCTAAGAAAAGAGATTAAAAACATACAAGATTAACTCCGGGGAGTCTAATGAAGGCAACGAGATTGGCAAGGAACTATCCATGTTGAGAAAATGACAATAAAGTCTAAGATGATCCAAAATGTAAGGAAAAACTGAAGACACCAAGGAAAGAATCTAAGAAATTCTTTTTTTAAACATAAAATAGGATATCAATAAAATAGAATATGCTAATAAATTTATCAAGAGATCGATATTAAACACCTAGACCATGAAACAAGCAAAGTTCCCTAATGGATTAAATCCTCCAGGAGGCGTGAGGTCACAGATAGAAGACAAGACGATTAAAATAGGGCATTATGATTATAAGATATTTTTGTCGCTAGGGATAGGAGGAATGGAGCCATTTATTTAACAGGAATATGGTATCAAGTTGGTGACCACTGGTATGGTGCAGCAATGGAAAGTTTAAAAGAAATATTGTTTGTATTGCAGTATCAATGCAGAGAAGGATTAAGACTTTCATGTGAATATGACAGCGTATCATGCATATAGAAAATTTAGGAATGGGAAGGCCTATCCTAGCTGACAAATGCTTCTTTAGACAGTTACAATTTTAGAGGTATTGGGTATCAAGTAGATTAAACTAGCTACTATAGCACAAGCCATAATGTTGGGCACTGCCATAGGACATGGAGCTAGTATACTAATGAAGTTGAACTTGCCTTTGCATGCAGATTCCAAGAGTAACAAATTTATTTTTGTTGACAAGGGCCACAAAGAAAGAACTTCATCTGGAAAAGTTCACAGGTAGCCATGAAATAGTAAATTGACTCGAATATGCCCAGAAGAATTAAGAGTTTGAATAAGAATAGAGGTATGCAATGCATTCAACAAATAGAGGTCCAAGGCTTCTATGACTGGCTATATCCAAAGGGATGAGAGGAAAGACAATAGGGAAACCACATACCAAGTTAAAAATGAAATCCCGACCATGGCAAGAACAAAATAGGTAAGGCCCTATGACTAATTGGCCAAGAACCCTCCAGAGAAGACTTAGCAACCAATGCAGGAATGCCAAGATGGGGAAATCAACAAGAGCATCCAGAGATTAAAATGACACAACTGAATGAGGTTTGAATTGACACAAGGAATCCAAGAATGCCACAATTTTGATTTAAGAAATTTCCAAGGAAGATCAGCTACAAAAATCAAAATGGAGGAAAACACAAGTAATCTAATTCCATTAAAATTTCATATGCAATAGGCTTAAAACATATATAGTTGCATACCTGAGTGTAGTGCCCCTCCATTTCCACCTTGGATGTACAGGTGAACTGATCAAGGCGCATGAAGATGAAGGTAAAATAACAGGAATGATTAAGGTAAGGTAAACGATTGATGTCGTACAATATAGATAGATGTTTCATCCATGTGTGGTTTCATATGATAGTTAATATGTTTTATTGATAATCTCTATTGCGACACTGATAACGCAAGCTTTGACATTGTTTTGCATTCCAATGATTAAGATGTCGATCTTACTACAATTCTAATATGTTAGAATGGATCTCATGGACTGATTCTGTTAGATTTATTTGTTATGATGGTACTTCTGAGACTTGTTCAATTTCATGCACCTGTATACTAAGTGTAGGGTTCTGTTCAGATTAAGAGATAGATTTGATTTGGTTATGATTATGTGTTGAGTGTATAGGTGGAACTATTATGTCAATAGATGATGGGGCTAATTTAGCCACTTTATGTCTTTCTATGTGATGTCAGACCTAGGCATGGAGCCCTAATGTCTATTGGCCATGATGTTAAGAAATGTTATTTTTAATTTTGTGTGATAAAATGATTATGTTCTTGTGTTGGTTTTAATCTTGTAATTTTTAAAGTAATTTTTAAGTGTTTTTAAGAGGTCTAGGTTGTATTTTATGTTTGAGAAATTGTCTTATGTCTAAGGTACATAGGTTAGAAGTTTATTTTTGTCATTTATAATATTTTAAAAGGTTTTTTGACCCTCCTTTAAGCCCCACTTACAAAAGTGACGAAAATGGTGAGTTAGTTGGGTGGTTGAATTAGTTGGGTGGTTGAGTTAGTTTTGGGTAGGAAGTTACTCTTTCCTTCTCTTTAAAAACTCTTCATGGAGTGGGGGTGACTTGCTCATTTTTATGATTTTCATTCAAAGATTCTACCATTAGTGGGATATTGCGATCGAGGTATCATGTTTTCTTTATTGATTAAATATAAATATTATATGTTTTCTTTATTGATTAAATGTAAATTTTATATGTTTTTTTCTTTTAAATATAAATATTATATGTATCCTTTATTTATTAAATGTATATGTTGTTTTTCTAAGGGTTGTTGCTTATGAAATTGGAAAAGCAAACATTTCATTGTAAATCTTGGAAGAAGCATAGTTGTTGCCTTATTTGAAAGTCATAAACCTAGATCATCCTAGCATGAATTATATTTCTGATTTTTACATTAGATCTGATTTGAACAACAACAATTAGTCATTTAATAATTATATATTGCATTTAAAATATCTTCATTGGCAGATTTTACAAAAAAGAAAAAGAAAATTTTCATTTTAAAGAAGACATAATTATTATTGAAATTTAGGATTTGCAATTAATATCTTGTTTCAGTTTTGCCGATGTCATTAACATTCTTAAATATGATTTTAATTTGTTGTACCTCATGCCATATGTCATCTTTCATTGAAAATTGAAAGAAGGAACATGTTTTTTTTAATGGTTTTGTTGTGGTGTTTGGCTTTACGCCTGCCAATTGCATTTGCTTGAAAGTTTTCAAAGTTTGTTCAACAAATCCCTTTTCGTGCATATCCTGCACTCAATGCATTCCATGAGATCATATCTTCCTGAGATCTCCAGTCAAAACTATTTATGTGGCTTGTTTACGCTTCCACATTTCACCTCTTTGAAGTATTCTGTCAAATAGTCATGCGCATTGTCTATGCTTCCAAATTTTGCATGCATGTCTACTAGGGTAGTTGCAGCTAGACATCTGACAAAATACCTCTATCATTTATCCTCTTTGGACATTGATACGTTGTTCCAAAGCTCCATTTGTGCATAGGTACATAGGATGCTAGCAAATGTTACGAAGTCTGGTCATACACTCTCCAAAAGCTTTTGCTTGAAAGTTCTTAAAGCCCTCTCCACGTAGCAATTTTGAGTGTATCCTACAATCATTGTATTTCATGATAACAACTTGACAGCTTCATATATGTTCATTCCTTACAAAGGCATTTAATAGGTGGAGATGAGTTATGGGATTAGGTCTTGAATCTAATGCAAAATATAGTATGTCTCTTATGTGTTATCTTCCTATCTCTATTTATTTTTACACTTGTTGTTGATGAAAAGATGTAGTTTAAACTTTAAGGCATAAGTAAATTTCATGTTTTACCCTATGAAGAAAGAGCTCTTATACGTTCTTAGGTCCTTAATAATAATTCTAGTATGATTCATGTTGAGGATTTATGAAGACAACTTCCTTTAGGTATTTTATTTAAGAATAGTTAACCAAGGTTAAAGATAGAACTTTTCTCTTGATTAGTGGATTAATATTACGCCATAATGGTAAAGATCACCATTGGATGATTTATCATTACTTATTGCATAAGCAAGGAAAATATTAAATATGTCAAAATGCTTACGTTACACTTAGATGGAAACTTGTTCTTTTAGGCTTGCCTCTTATATGTATTATGATCTTATATCCTTATTATAAGTAGTTATTGGTGGAATAAGTTAAACTAAAGTGATTTGATTATTTCAAATAGATATGTAATTCTTATAGTCATTATATTACACTTTTATATTGAGTTAATTAGCTCGACGTTGTTATATATATATATATATATATATATATTGATAATTAGTTTTATAAATTAATTAATTAATTAATTAATTATATACCTTTATGTGCTTTGTGACTACATAAAGAATGTGTCTCATTGGATAATAACATATATATATATATATATATATATATATATTATATTAGGATTTTAGTATAAGAAATGCTTTAATTGGAATTAAATATATTATGTTTTCTTTTGTCAATAACATGAATGCATTATTGGCCGATTCTTTGTTAAGTTTGCTTATCACTTATTGGTCCCTGAGATTCATAAAAAGGATATATGGAGAAAAGTGTGGAATCACAAACTGATCCCAAAAATTAACATGTTCTGGTGGGCCTCTGTTCATAACAAAATTTTGACCCAAGATAATTTGTAGAAGAGAGGTTTCACTCTGGCCAACAGATGCTATCTTTGCTATGAAAAGGAGGAAACAGTTTCTCATTTATTCTTCCACTCTGAATTTGCTAGGGACATTTGGAGCCTCATCCTCAGCAATTTTGGTATTCAGTGGGCTTGCAATTCATATATTCAAGAAGTTATTAACAATTGGTATCCTCCCTTCTCCCATCCCTAGCTTGTTGAGTTATGGAACCAAACTCTGCCGTGCCTGAGCTGGACTTTGTGGAAAGAGCGCAACCATC
This sequence comes from Cunninghamia lanceolata, assembly GCA_027924645.1. NCBI lineage: Eukaryota > Viridiplantae > Streptophyta > Pinopsida > Cupressales > Cupressaceae > Cunninghamia > Cunninghamia lanceolata. Next base: position 8,876,740 of record BSBN01000837.1, on the reverse strand, counting down.
GAATTTTTAGGGATACTACTAGAGATGCCTCTCAGGTCTCTCATACTTTCATGAAGACTCTCTTGGAGAGTGTCACTACGGCCCATATCCGCACTATAGTGAAACCTCTGACCCAGGAGGAAGAACAAATTACGGTAAACTGGAGGATTCTCAATCATATTCCTGCTTATAACAATACTAAATTATTACAAAGACTCAACACTAGATGGAAGCCTCCGATTTCTAACTGGATGAGGCTCAATTTTGATGGGGCTTCTAAGCTCTATGGTACTGCTAGCGGGGGCGGGATCATCTGAGATGATGAACGGAGGATGTTTGCTGTCTATGCTGGAGGTCTGGGCTGTCACAGCAATAACTATGTGGAAGCTATGGCTCTTCTTTGGGGGCTTAAATTGGCCATATCACTTGGTATTAGGAATCTGGAGATTCAGGGAGATTCTAAAATGGTTATTGATGCCGTTACTAAAGTGTCGAATGTTGGCATTCAGTTGAAAGACGTTATTAGGGATATTTAGTTTCTCTTGCAGAGGATTACTAATGTGCAGATCTCACATATTTACCATGAGGGTAACGGAGTTGTAGACGCCTGTGCTGAACTTGGGCAGCGATTTTTAAATTGGAGGGTTTGGCGCCAATTTGATCATCTTCCTTTAAATCTTAAGAATCTCATTCTTAAAGACGTGGCCGGGTCTAGATGAGTCAGATGTGTTCAAAAGCTAGCTCATACTGTCAGCTCCTTGGGAGGGGGCTGACATGTCTTTTGAAGTATGAGTCCTCTCGTACTTTCTCTACTGTCAAATTCACTTATTTTTCTCGTAAGGTGAGCAGATGGCCAGATCATCATGCCCTGTGCCAGGTAATTATGGTTAAGCATGGGATTGGGGTTTGTAAGGCTTCTCATTATTATGAGTTTGTGTGCGATGTTATTATTAGCCTTGTTAATGTTAGTAATTCTCCTATTAAGATGACTAAGGAGACTAAGGGTTTCTGTGGCATGCAATGTAATTCCGCTATGGGAGGAGACAAAATTTGAACTGAGCCCGTCTCGTGCTATGAATTCAAAGACAATATGGTAGCTTGGCATTACTACAAAGAGGGTGGGATTAGCCCCTATTTGGAGAGGCTTGTTGGGTATAATGAAGCTCTTTCTAAACAATTTGTGCGGTCTTGGCAGAACAGATGGGTTTCGATGGGTGGAATCAGATTTGAAGTTTCTGAATGCGTGATTGCTTTGGCCACTAGTATGTCTACTCAGGGCTTGAAACTGCAACGGAAAACTAAAATCACGGACCTCTCTAGTCAGCAGCTCTTCCTTGGGGTTGGCGAAGAATTAGTCCCTTACCAGGGCGGTTTTGATATAGCCAAGTTGCTAGAGCCGTGGGACACTATGTGTTTTATCCTCATGAAGTACTTCACCCTCGAGGGCTGCTTTACTAGGTTTTATAACTACCACCTCCCCCTATTAAATCATTTCCGTCGCAATGCTAAAATTAGTTTTCTGTTTTATTTGCTTTCCTCCCTGGAGCATTCCGTCCTTAGGGTTCAGGCGAAATTGGCTAAAAACACTGCTATGAAGCCTATCCCTCTTCACCAGGGCCTCATTCTCTGTTTGTATAATCATCATCTTGCCCTCGAACCCTCCAAAACCATTCCCGCTAATAGTGGGGATGAAGAGCCCTCCTCAAACCCTAAGAATATTCCTGATGTTGCTGAACCCGGGCCCTCCCTTGTTCCTATCAAAACTGTTGAAGTCTCCCCTTGCACTCCTGTGGAAAATCCTGTTGATACCCCAGGCCCTACTGCCTCTAAGAAGGGTAAAAAGAAGAAGGTTGCTGGTGATTTGAGCACTGGGAAGGCAGTGGTTGGGACCCCCAAAACCCTTAGTAGGACCCCAGTGGGACAAAGAAAGGATTCTTCGGTGAAGATTTGTAGGGAGGGGCTTTCCTCTGGTGTTCGGCGGTCAGGGCGTATTGCAGGCAAACTGGCTCCTTTAGCAAAGCTCATTGACTATTCTGAGAGCGGCTCGGATGAATCCACCCGGGGAGAGGACGACAGGGATGTGGAGATTCAGGACATTTTTGGTGATGATGAAGACAAGCAAGAGACACATGATATAGGGGCTACCATGGAGGATTCTGCTGACTCTGCTGGAAATACTAACACAACGGGTGCCATGTTTGTGGAAGAGGCTGAGGATGCTATGGAGACTGATGATGGTCTGGGGGCTGATCTTGCTGGTCTACGCGATCGCATTGCGAAGCTGGAGCAGAATTTCTCCATTGTGCTTAGGACCTCTATACTCCTCAACCTCTCTATGCTGAAGAATCTGGGGGTTACTGTTAATACTGATAGTGATGATTTGGCTAAAAAATTGGATGATATTATTAAATCTATGGTCTAGAAAGGAGATCTATTGTCTCCTTCATCTTTGTTGTTATACTGCTGATACTCTGTTTCTCAGTTTTTTGACTTTCATCTTAGCAGCTAGTTTTGCTGGTTTTTTGTTATGGTTGTATATGCTGTTTCTGGATTAAGGCATTGTTGATGCTTGCTACCTTCGGGCCTCTCCGTTTTTTGTAAGGGTTTGGCCCCTTGTTTAGCCGCCTTATATTATCAAAAACATGAATGAATTATATATAATGTATCCTCTTTAATGATCTAAGTTTGTTAATTCACTATTTATGTAAGTAAATGGAATAGAACTTTATCAGATAAATTATTACATAGGAAAACTAGTGAAATGAGGTAATGTTTTACTTGATTTTGGGTTAGCAGTGAACCTATCGTTTGTATGGAAAATGTGTTTTAATTGGATTGAGAGCTAGCCTTATGTTTTAATGCATTAGTAAGGTGACAACAAGGGTTTATGTGTGTGTGTTAAAGATAAAATGCATATTATGGAATATCTTACTAACAACTATCAATTGGGCTTTCGGTTAAGATAGGCATGTTTATAAATTATGTATTTATTGGTTATTGAATGATGGTTTCTTAAACATAATTATAATGGTTTTGTTAGTAGAAATATGATATATCGGTTTGGATTACAAATGTTGTAATTAGCATTTAATTTATAAGTAATTGTAATTAATATTATCTATGCATTGTTTAGCTTGATGGTTATATGTAAGTGATGATTGATTAATATAATAGATAGAATTAATATTAATTAACTAGACCTAGGTTTTATGAAATTCTTGGTGGAGATATAACTTGAATCCAGTTGCTAATTTGATTTCTCTAGTAAGAAGAATTTATGTTGTCAATGAGTTGATTAGTTGAAATTGCTTATTACAAGCAAAATTTTCATGTGAGTTGGTCTATGTGTAAATTGTCAAGTTTAGGTTCTAGAGGCATAAGGTAATATGATTCGATGGCATGTATCCTATTCACAGGTGTCTTGAAATGAAGATGTTGTAAGAACATGATGTCTTTTGTCTATGTATGTGGGTCTTGGTAAACAATAATGTGAGATGATGTGCATACTATGTTGTGAATATATTATGATGGGATTAAATCTCCTTCACGTATGTGTTGATATCAAGCTTGTGTTTAGTATTGTAGTGGGGAGATCTTGGAAATCGTAATGAGAAACTATTTTGTTCATGGTTGAGATTTGCAAGCAAGATTACCCATACCTTGCTCTGAATATGTGTTGTTATGGTTATTGCGATTGATCAACTGAAAGTTTGGGACAATGAAGTAAAGGTTGGTCATTGTAATTATGTTTAGTAAGCAAGAAGGTAATGTCTTGCATTGTTATGTATACTTATCAGTATGTTAGTAATTGTCTTGCTTGATGGTTAGGGGTCTAGATGCAGGTAGGGGAGTGGCTTTCAATGTGGGGCTGGCGCCCAAAGTGGCTAGCTAGGGTAACCCATTGAAAGTTAGTAATCAAGTGATAACCTAACTAATGAATTAGAGGGTTGGGTAGATTACACATTAACAAGATAATTGGATTCCTCACTCATGCCTGTAGTGCTTGTTTAGACTAAGGATGGGATTGAGAAAGCCTGGTTGGCAAGATCGACCTCCTTGTCTCCATGAAAGGATGTGTCAGTTCTGTATGTGTCACCCTATGGGGCCGGTGCCTAGAGAGAGGCTGCCAGGGTAACCATAAATGGGGGCCGGCGCCTAGCGAGAGACTGTCAGGGTAACCCATGGATGGGGGCCGACGTCTAGCTAGAGATTGTCAGGGTAACCCATGTTAGGACCATGCAATGACACTCTCCCTACTGCAGCCTAGTATTCCCTAGTTGTACTCTCCCTATTTGTTAAGTGTTTACCTCTGGAAGTGATATTGAGTTGCTTGTGGTGTTGTCATGTGTTGTAATGGAGTCTTGTTTGGTCTTTGTTCCTGTTAGGCAATTGTCTACCTAACTGTATGACATTTTGGGACCTTATGTTATCTCCTAGCACAGGGGGTGGACCTCAGGGTTCTACATGGTCGGGTGGATGTGCTTTGTCTCCATTGGTTTTTCCTTGCCTTTGTTCATGTGCAAGAATGTTGTAAATCCTGTAGTAGATTCAGATCATGTACCTATTTATGGAGACAGTTATTATGCTCATGTACTGGCCTGTGTATCAGATGATTCATTATGTATGTATTCATATGTATTTAGAAGATGATAATGTAACGATGAAATGTTGTATTCATATGTCAGGAGAAATTGTAACTATGTACTAGATCCTGATGAATACTTATATGATGTTATGTAGATGTAAATGTTTATTGTTTAGTGCATTAGGTTTACAATGAGTTACTGATGTTAATTCATGATGTGTGTTAGATTATGTTAATTGTTTTGTCAAGTAATGCAACCGTGGAACCTTAGAAGACAAGTTGTTAGTTAATGTGTATTGATTTCTTAAACATTACTTTGTTATCTTATACAAAAAAAAAATATTCAGCATTGCTTAGCATAGATGTGTTGTCTTCTAAGGTGTTTCATGGCAGGGTGTTACATCTAGTATCAGAGCCAAGTTTGCAACACTGGGATCTCTGGTTCTTGTTGTTGTTTTAGGTTAAACAGTTTTCTCCTTATGGCAAGTTGGTAATAGTACATCTCACCTATGAACCTTGGTATGGTGTTAGAAGGATGACAAATTTACTAACTTTTTCTTGACTCTAGAAGAAATAAGTCCTTTATGCCTTGTTTTACTTGTGTGTCTGTTATGTGAAAATGTGATGTTTTATCTGACAATATGTGTTTCTTGAAAACTAGTGCTTACTGATTGTTGAGGCCTTAAGTTCCTCTTGTTGTCTCTAGTGCTTTAGAAGATAGAAGCCTAGATACTTTTAGTGCATGGAATTAGGAGAGTGGAATTTGTCCCCTCTACCAATGTGAATAGCCTAAACCCATTTTAGGTAAGGTATTGTGAAAGGGCAGTGGTGTTTTGTCTTCCCTGTGTTGGTGAAGTAACCATATCTTGTGAGGTATCTTTATGTGTTTGGTTGATAATATAATGTCTTTGTTTTGTTGGCCATGACTTCATGTGGAAGTTCTAAGGTGGGTTATGTAAGTTACCATTGTGTAAGCATGTGTAAGAACTGTGTGTAGGAGGACAAATTGAAATTTGTGTTAGACCCATGTGTCATAAACTTGATACAGTAAGTCCAATGTAGTCTTGATTAAGTATGTTCTTGTGTGCGATATTAGCTACTCTTTCTCACATAAAGAAATGGTATTGCATTAAAGGTAGAAATTGTTGTAAATAAGTAATGATATTGTTGCCTTAAATCCTTGTGTAAAACTTGTCTAGGTATGAGGATGTAGATAACCTAATTATCTATGTGTTGGCGTACATTCTCTAACGCATTCTAGACCTTGTGTCCTAGGTGTTGTGTAGCAGATACTCCCTTTTTGTGGCTAAAATTAGTCACATTGTGATGTGGATTTGGTTGCAATTTGGTTATTTTGAAAATTTTGATGCTTGTTTCATATGTTGTTAGGGGTTAACAGTGAATTTGTTTTCGTTAAACTTCCTTATGATAGGAGTGGCCATCAAAATCATTTTCTCTATACTTGAGTTATTGTTGGATATTGCCGGCATTCTGTGACTTAAGATTGGATTTGGTTATTTTCCCACTTGGGTTTTCACCTTCTTTAAAATTTCAAATGGTGGCTATTCTGAATGTTTGTTTCTGTTAGCCCCGTACTGTGTTAGGTGTGGTTTCTATCATGTTCATTTCAAACCTCTGATAGTATGTACAAGGGAGGACTCCGTGGAGAATTGTACTTTACATGTTAGTAATTAGTTGGAACCATAGTGAAAATAGGAAATGAGATGTAATTTTCTTGATAATATGTAAAAACAGTTCCCTGAATCATATGAAATTCTCAAAATACGTGCTATTGATTATAAGTAGATCACATGATACCCCTTAAAGGTAAGGAATTGATGTCTTTTATGCCTGTATTGAACGATTGTGCGTGTCTTGGGAACAATTGCTTAATGTGAATGCGTATGCTGGCAATAGAAAATTGTAATACTAATATGTTATGTTTCCACCCTAGTCTGTGACTTCTAGGAGTAAGTCAAGTTTTAGGGGGGGAGGATGTAGTGCCCCTCCATTTCCACCTTGGATGTACAGGTGAACTCATCAAGGCACATGAAGATGAAGGTAAAATAACAGGAATGATTAAGGTAAGGTAAATGATTGATGTCGTACAATATAGATAGATGGTTCGTCCATGTGTGGTTTCATATGATAGTTAATATGTTTTATTGATAATCTCTATTGCGACACTGATAACACAGGCTTTGACATTGTTTTGCATTCCAATGATTAAGATGTCGATCCTACTACAATTGTTATATGTTAGAATGGATCTCATGGACTGATTCTGTTAGATTTATTTGTTATGATGGTACTTCTGAGACTTGTTCAATTTCATGCATCTATATATTAAGTGTAGGGTTTTGTTCAGATTAAGAGATAGATTTGATTTGGTTATGATTATGTGTTGAGTGTATAGGTGGAACTATTATGTCAATGGATGATGGGGCTCATTTAGCCACTTTATGTCTGTAGTGCCCCTCAACTCGTCGTCTATCAGATTGATGTTTGCTTAGTAGTATTAGACTTTATGACAGTATCTTAGACCATAGATGATGGATCTCTTGTTATTTTGTTAATTCGTTATGGACCTAATCAATATAGTAACAATTGTTGATGTTGGATTCTATTGTTTTATGCTTTAGAATTTGATAAATGAATTAGATGTTACAGATGTTTTGATGATATTCACTATATGGGATTGTGAGATAGTTGATCATTTTATGTTGTTGACTAGTAAACGGAAACCTTGCTCAATATAGTTAAATGTTTATTCATAAACTTGAATGGAACAGTGTTGTATTACTCATTCTCGAGTACCCTACCCCACTGCGATTTCCATTCACTATAGGACTGCATGTGGATATATATATTTTGTTATGCTTAACCGTGCGTTGTTGCAGGAATGCAGGTACTAGGCACTGACTCCACCTGATGTACTAGGTCTAAGTGTGCCTTCGCTAATGGATTAGTTGTTTGGAGTTAATGTGAGGTCCCATGTCAGTGTGGTCTGGTTGTCAGTTTATCCTTTTAGTCATTGTCTATCATTTGATCATGACTTGCAGACAGGTAATGTTGTACCTTGGAGTCTAACTAGGTTAGAAAGTGTCTAAGTGTGTAAGGTATCGTTGTGCATTAAATAGAATCATATTACGGAAAGTATAATGTTGATAATTAAATATAATTATAAAAGATAATATTGAGCATAATGACGATAGTTGTTAATTATTGTGATAAATAAATTATTATTTTATTGAAGTATAGTTGTTAAATAAAGATTGTAAGAAATTTTGTATTATTTAATATAATAATATTTATAATAAATATTTAAATAAATAAAATAGTTGTAGTCATGTTGTAAATTGTGATTTACAACTAAATTAATAAAATAAATTAATATATAGTTGTAATATTATAACTTTATTAATGACAATTTGGTTGGTCGGTTATAAAGTAATTAAATATTGTCGGAATTGTGTATTAATATTTAAAAAAAGAAACCTTTTTGGGATCATTAAATTAAATAAAAATATATCTTGTGGAGGGAGATTGCACGGGACCGCATGTGGAGTTTCTTGGTAGATGGAAGGGACTGTGCTATAAAAGAAAAGTTTGTAGAGGTAAGGGGGGATTTTGCAGGAAGAAGAAGGATTGAGGAGGAGAAAATTACAGGTTTCAAGACAGAGAGGAGGTAGCTAATTGAAGTTGAGTAATTGCAATCTTTCATTGGCAAGCGTGGGAATCCAAGTTCCACAAATTATTTTAAATTCATTCTCTAATTCCTAAATCTGTCTGTGATAAAGTTGGACGATTCATTCTTGTCAAATTGCATGTTTTGTTGAATATCTGATGTAGGATTAAGTCCATTTTGTATTTAATCTATGATCATAATTTTCCTTCACCAATGCATAGTTTCCTGTGGCCATTGATGCAAATTTGATTTCCATTAGCTGTGCAAAGAATCCCTTTTTTGCCTTTGGGTACGAACTGTCTCCTTTTGTCTAGTGCATACCCTTTTTTGACCATTAAACCAACTTTGCTCAGGGATCATTTTAACTCCTCCATATCTGTTCAATCACCTGGCCGCTCCGGCCGCTTCTTCATAGGTGTTGTGAGTAGGCCAGAAGTTATGGAAAATGGCAATACATTTTAGAATTGAGATTATGATGAATCGGTCTAATAGCAATGCGTAAGCTTCATATACTGTGATTTTATAGTCCTTTCAACAATTTCCTTTGTGCGGATCCTACAAACATTACACTCCGTGGGATGACCACCTTGGAAATGTTCCATATTTTAGATTATTGAGTCCGTAGGGAAATTAGTAAAGTCTATACAATATTTTCTCTATTTTCTGTCAAACTCTTAAACCATTTTTCCATCCTTGTTTGTATAGATGTCTAAGAGTAGCACAAAGGAAATGTATTGTATTTAGGAAGCAGCAGTGCTGCAAACACTCTTAGCCTGCGGTTTTTCTCCCAATTTTTGACAGCTCCCCATCGACATTGAAAGTCCCTCGGCCTATGAAATCGTGAAGAAAAGTTGTACAGCATTATCCCGTTATGTAATTTGCAATTTTGGTTTTTAGCATCTGCCTTGCACGATTTATAGTCAATGTGTATGACCCCGACGGGCCGTTAGAGCTTGTATGTTTTGGTTGCATCTTGTCGAGTGATTCCGTGAAACTTTGAGGAAACCTTGTTAATGATTTTGTCTGAGAACCCATCAATCTACTTTTGTATTACAAGTTCAACATTTATTTTTTGTATAGCCCTGAAAACCTGTGAGTTTGGCATAACTTTGGAACGCACCATATTCCTGATCGACTTTTCCTTTAGATACTCCATAACTAGTGCAGAATAATGATAGCCTTAGAAACCATGTTTGTGGAGTATCCATTCCTTCAATATTCACCTGTGAATTGCACCATATGTTACCAAGTGGAGCAGGTCGATTACTCCTGCATCTTTGGATGTGATATTTCTACTACAGGAAAAGTGTGTGTACCATTTTACGGCCTGAGATCTCATTACTTTCCCTATCTTTCATTGATTCTCCTTATCATTTGAGACGCACCACACTAGCCCACTTCTGCATCGATGTTTGAGGAAAGAACATAAATTGTGCAGTCAAAACGTAGTGTTACTGTAAATACTCCTAAGCCAATATACATATGTGAACTATAGGAATCAAGAGAATGCATTATAGATTTAACAGTTATCGCAATGATAAAAGGTTATGGTGTCTTCAAGATAGCCGCACGGGCAAACAGGCACACACAGTAATCACATGTAGGTGTGAATTCAAATACCATTACCTAGCTCATTGTGTCCAATGCATTAAATAGAAAGTAGAATTCCTTGCAGAGTTCAAAATATGGGAGCATTCCCCTTAAAAGCCGCTTGATCCTCTCAATGTCCCCACCGCTTTTCCTTGGGAAGGATTAATTATTTGATCTACCAGGGATTTTGAGAGTATCAATCAGACCTTACATCTGTGGAAAGTTCTCATTAATCAAACATTTCACCCCTGCTGACTCCTCCTTGCTCCTCACCTGTGTTGCTGCGTGGTTAGAACACAAGCAAAGCTTACAAATTTGGCCGTGATCAGACCAGAGTCGCTAGAAATACTACTAAGCTTACATTCATATGCACTCGGCAAGTAGCAAGAAAACACATCCATACAACTAGCACAGATTTAATAGGTATCTCAGTGATAAAGTTTAGGGCATCCTCAAGAAGCGCCAGCGTAGCCAAGAAGATCAACCATGCACACATAATGGTTAACTATAGGTGAAATGGATTTTAGATGTGATTGAATTAGGTTCAATCCTCATACACTCAACCTGCGCATCTACATGTGTTCAATTTCAAGCAAGGTCTTCAGTGAGAAAATGCTCCTCTGAGGAGTCTACCTTGTCAAGTTGCTTCCACTGTAGCTCATGTCTAATTTTTATTTCTAGTCCATTATTTCAGGGCGTAGATGTTTATTGTGAACTCATAGTAGTAGTATTAAGAGTTGTTTTAACAATTTTATTTGAAGACTTATCAAACTGCATTCTTTATAATTTGCGTATTCATAAATAACTTTAAAAGATTAAATATACTTTATAATTTTTGAAATGCTGGCTAGTAGACACCTTCAGGAAATGGGTGCAATGATTATTCTATGGGCTATGTTGCATCTTCAAATGAATAGTTCATGTAAAATGTTCAAAAATTAGATTTGTCAGTCAATAAGAATTTTTAGTGTTAGTATAGAAAGATACACTTTTGACAAAAATTTGTTGTGGCTGTAGTTAGACATTTTAGCTGTAAAATACAACTAAAATATTTAAAATGACTGTAGTATATGAAAGGAGATATTTAAACAATCCATCAAAATTTATATAGGATTATGAGGATATATAGTTTTTTCTTATATTTGGTTTATATATATAGTATTTTAAAAGGCATTACTGAATAGATAACTGTCATAAAAATAAGTCATTTGACAGCCAAGGGTGGCTATCAAATAAAAGCCCTAATTAAATAAAAATAACAATTTTCTTCTCTTTGGATGAAAATATTTGCTATTGAATGATTTAAGGTTGTTATTATTAATAATATTATTGTTATTATTAGTTTAAATGGTATTGTTGTCATCTCCAAGCTGTCCGAAAAATGTATGGGTGAAGTCTAATGGGAAATTGTATAAATTATATAGTTGCTAGTTTTAAAAGTGCCAAAATCAAATGTAGATTAATATTTTAGTTAAGTTATTAGATTTAATTCATTGATCTATAAAGAAATGTAGATGATATTAATTACAAAGTTTAATTTAAATTGTTATGGTTATTGTTGATTAATTTAATTCTGGTAACGATCATATTACAACATCATTACGAAGGTTTTGTTAATTGAAGGTTGGTTAAATAGTCTCGATAGTGAATTTATTAACATTGTAATGAGATTATTGGTTGTAATGGGGTCCACTGTGCAAGTTGTTTGGGTGTCAGTCCAGAGGCATAGGATAACGTGATTTGTTTTCAAGTATAGTGTTTTTATGTATTGGATATATGATGATATTTTGTCTCTAGTTATGTCTGGGATAAAAGACATCGTGAATGATGAATGTATTCCCTTGGGGATGTATTGTTGTTCGTTTAATTATACTTATCTTGTATTGAGTTTTGTGTTAGATTTTGAAAGGGGGAGACATCGAGTATTGTAACAAAGTAATGTTTATGTATTGTTATGGGCAATATTTGTGAGTTGTCCCTGTGATTAAGTTGATATGCAAGAGGGATAATGCCTTGCGTTATTTTATTTACATGTGGATATGAGGATAATTGATATTCAAGATGGTTAATGCCTTGCATGGTTCATGTATCATCATTGTCATGATGATGTTTGCTATGTTTGTTGAGTAGGGTCTTCTAGATGCAGATAGGGGAGTGGCTCTCAATGTGGGCCGGAGCCCAAAAGAGGCGTCCAAGACAACCCATGTGGGAGTTTGATAACTCAGTGATAACCTAAATAATGAATTAGGGGGTTGGGTAGTTAAGTACACTAAACAAGATAAGTGGATGCCTCACTCATGGCTCAAGTGCTTGTTTAGGCTTGAGATGAGATGAGAAGGCCTGGAATGGCAAGATCAACTACCTTGTCCTCATGAAAGGTATGTTGATTCCGCATGAGCATTGTATGGGGGCCGAGAGTTGGGAGAGGCTACCAGGACAACCCAAGATAGGGGGCCGGGGCCTAGGATGGCTTACCAGGATAACCCATGACAAGCCATGTGATGACACTCCTCCCTACTGCAGCCTAGCATTCCCTAGTTGTACTCCCCCCATTTGTTATGTGTTGCCTCTGGAAGTTAAGTTGTGTTGTGTTGTTATGTTATTGCCATGTGTTGTATTGGCGTTTGATCATCCTTTGTTCATGCTAGTCTATGTCTACCTGACTGTCATTGTTTGGGACCACATGTTAACTCCTAGCTCGGGGGTTGGACCTCAGGGTTCCACATGGTCGGGTGGAAGAGCTTCCCTATCCATTGGTTATTCTTTGTCGAAGTTCATGTGCAGAAAAGATTTATCCTAGTTTTCAGACAATTGTACTTGTACCATTTGATGAAGATGTATGTGTATAATCTTGTACTAGATTTGTGTAACAGATCAATCATAATGTATGTGATTCTGATGTAGTCTGAAAATGGCAATGTAATGATGTACTTATGAGTAAGGAAAGCATTTCAGTTATGTATTTAATCATGTAGATTGTATTACATTATTTGACAACATGCAATGAATATGAATAAGTTATTTAATTGTGCATTGGATTTGAATCATTTACTGATGTATGTTAAATTATGCTAGTTGGTTTGTAAAGTAATGCAGCCTTGAATTCTTAGAGAATATGTCGTAATTAGTTATGTTAACATTACTTGTTATCTTAATCATTTAAAAAAAAAATTTCCTGTGTTCATATAGCATAAATGTCAATTTCTTTAAGGTGTTCAAGGCGGGGTGTTACATCTGGTATCAGAGCCAAGTTGCTAACATTGGGTACTCTGGGTTTTATAATTAGCCCATTAAGCTATACTAGTTGCTTAAACTTTGAAGAATACATTCATTCGTAGTCCTCGCCTAGCAACCTGAAGATGTTAAGTGGCAAGGGGAATTGGCCTCTGGATCTAGGGTAACAGTAGACTCTCTTGTGTATGGTTGCGAGTTGAGGATAGGTCCCTTATCTACCACGGCAGATCTTCACATTATACCACTAGGATCCTATGACATAGTGTTGGGGATGGATGGGTTGGATGCCCATCGTGTAGTGATGAGACTTTAGCTACCTGAGAAGATGCATCCCGAATGCAAGAGCTATATCCATATTTGTTCGCAGGCTTCCAGGAGTAAGGCTGATCCTAGGGGGGAGGATGTAGTGCCCCTCAACTCGTCGTCTATCAGATTGATGTTTGCTTAGTAGTATTAGACTTTATGATAGTATCTTAGACCGTAGATGATGGATCTCTTGTTATTTTGTTAATTTGTTATGGACCTAATCAGTATAGTAACAATTGTTGATGTTGGATTCTATTGTTTTATGCTTTAGAATTTGATAAATGAATTAGATGTTATAGATGTTTTGATGATATTCACTATATGGGATTGTGAGATAGTTGATCATTTTATGTTGTTGACTAGTAAACGGAAACCTTGCTCAATATAGTTAAATTTTTATTCATAAACGTGAATGGAATAGTGTTGTATTACTCGTTCTTGAGTACCCTACCCCACTGTGATTTCCATTCACCATAGGACTGCATGTGGATATATATATTTTGTTATGCTTAACCATGCGTTGTTGCAGGAATGCAGGTACTAGGCACCGACTCCACTTGATGTACCAGGTCTGAGCGTGTCTTCACCAATGGATTAGTTGTTTGGAGTTAACATGAGGTCCCATGTTAGTGTGGTCTGGTTGTCAGTTTATCCTTTTGGTCATTGTCTGTCATTTGATCATGACTTGCAGACATGTAATGTTGTACCTTGGAGTCTAACTAGGTTAGAAAGTGTCTAAGTGTATAAGGTATCGTTGTGTAATAAATAGAATCATATTACGAAAAGTATAATGTTGATAATTAAATATAATTATAAAAGATAATATTGAGAATAATGACGATAGTTGTTAATTATTGTGATAAATAAATTATTATTTTATTGAAGTATAGTTGTTAAATAAAGATTGTAAGAAATTTTGTATTATTTAATATGATATTATTTATAATAAATATTTAAATAAATAAAATAGTTGTAGTCATGTTGTAAATTGTGATTTACAACTAAATTAATAAAATAAATTAATATATAGTTGTAATATTATAACTTTATTAATGACAATTTGGTTGGTCGGTTATAAAGTAATTAAATATTTTCAGAATTGTGTATTAATATTTAAAAAAAGAAACCTTTTTGGGATCATTAAATTAAATAAAAATATATCTTGTGGAGGGAGATTGCATAGGACCACGTGCGAAGTTTCTTGGTAGATGGAAGGGACTGTGCTATAAAAGAAAAGTTTGTAGAGGTAAGGAGGGGGGATTTTGCAGGAAGAAGAAGGATTGAGGAGGAGAAAATTATAGGTTTCAAGACAGAGAGGAGGTAGCTGATTGAAGTTGAGTAATTGCAATCTTTCATTGGCAAGCGTGGGAATCCAAGTTCCACAAATTATTTTAAATTCATTCTCTAATCCCTAAATCTGTCTGTGATAAAGTTGGATGATTCATTCTTGTCAAATTGCATGTTTTGTTGAATATCTGATGTAGGATTAAGTCCATTTTGTATTTAATCTATGATCATAATTTTCCTTCACCAATGCATAGTTTCCTGTGGCCATTGATGCAAATTTGATTTCCATTAGCTGTGCAAAGAATCCCTTTTTTGCCTTTGGGTACGAACTGTCTCCTCTTTGTGTAGTGCATACCCTTTTCTGACCATTAAACCAACTTTGCACAGGGATCATTTTAACTCCTCCATATCTATTCAATCACCTGGCCACTCCTGCCGCTTCTACATAGGTGTTGTGAGTAGGCCAGAAGTTATGGAAAATGGCAATACATTTTAGAATTGAGATTATGATGAATCGGTCTAATAGCAATGCATAAGCTTCATATACTATGATTTTATAGTCCTTTCAACAATTTCCTTTGTGTGGATCATGCAAACATTACACTCTGTGGGATGACCACCTTGGAAATGTTCCATATTTGAGATTATTGAGTCCGTAGGGAAATTAGTAAAGTCTATACAATATTTTCTCTATTTTCTGTCAAACTCTTAAACCGTTTTTCCATCCTTGTTTGTATAGATGTCTAAGAGTAGCACAAAGGAAATGTATTGTATTTAGGAAGCAGCAGCGCTGCAAACACTCTTAGCCTGCGATTTTTCTCCCAATTTTGAATAGCTCCCCATCGACATTGAAAATCCCTCGGCCTGTCAAATCATGGAGAAAAGTTGTACAGTGTTATCCTGTTGTGTAATTTGCAATTTTGATTTTCAGCATCTGCCTTGCACGATTTACAGTCAATGTGTATGACTTCGACGGGCCATTAGAGCTTGTATGTTTTGGTTGCATCTTGTCAAGTGATTCCGTGAAACTTTGAGGAAACCTCGTTAATGATTTTGTTTGAGAACCCATCAATCTACTTTTGTATTACAAGTTCAACGTTTTTTTTGTATAGCCCTAAAAACCTGCGAGCTTGGCATAACTTTGGAATGCACCATATTCCTGATCGATTTTTCCTTTAGATACTCCGTAACCAGTGCAGAATATTGATAGCCTTAGAAACCATGTTTGTGGAGTATCCATTCCTTCAATATTCACCTGTGAATTGCACCATATGTTACCAAGTGGACCAGGTCGATTACTCTTGCGTCTTTGGATGTGATATGTCTACTACAGGAAAAGTGTGTGTACCATTTTACGGCCTAAGATCTCATTAGTTTCCCTATCTTTCATTGATTCTCCTTATCATTTGAGACGCACCACACTAGCCCACTTCTGCATCGATGTTTGAGGAAAGAACATAAATTGTGCAGTCAAAACGTAGTGTTACTGTAAATACTCCTAAGACGATATACATATGTGAACTATAGGAATCAAGAGAATGCATTAAAGATTTAACAGTTATTGCAATGATAAAAGGTTATGGTGTCTTCAAGATAGCCGCACGAGCAAACAGGCACAGACAGTAATCACATGTAGGTGTGAATTCAAATACCATTACCTAGCTCATTGTGTCCAATGCATTAAATAGAAAGTAGAATTCCTTGCAGAGTTCAAAATATGGGAGCATTCCCCTTAAAAGCTGCTTGATCCTCTCAATGTCCCCACCGCTTTTCCTTGGGAAGGATTAATTATTTGATCTACCAGGGATATTGAGAGTATCAATCAGACCTTCCATCTGTGGAAAGTTCTCATTAATCAAACATTTCACCCCTGCTGACTCCTGCTTGCTCCTCACCTGTGTTGCTGTGTGGTTAGAACACAAGCAAAGCTTACAAATTTGGCTGTGATCATACCAGAGTCGCTAGAAATACTACTAAGGTTACATTCATATGCGCTCGGCAAGTACCAAGAAAACACATCCATACAACTAGCATAGATTTAATAGGTATCTCAGTGATAAAGTTCAGGGCATCCTCAAGAAGGGCTAGCGTAGCCAAGAAGATCAACCATGCACACATAACGGTTAACTGTAGGTGAAATGGATTTTAGATGTGATTGAATTAGGTTCAATCCTCATACACTCAACCTGCGCATCTACATGTGTTCAATTTCAAGCAAGGTCTTCAGTGAGAAAATGCTCCTCTGAGGAGTCTACCTTGTCAAGTTGCTTCCACCGTAGCTCATGTCTGATTTTTATTTCTAGTCCATTATTTCAGGGCGTAGATGTTTATTGTGAACTCATAGTAGTAGTATTAAGAGTTGTTTTAACAATTTTATTTGAAGACTTATCAAACTGCCTTCATTATAATTTGCCTATTCATAAATAACTTTAAAAGATTAAATATACTTTATAATTTTTGAAATGCTGGCTAGTAGACGCCTTCAGGAAATGGGTGCAATGATTATTCTATGGGCTATGTTGCATCTTCAAATGAATAGTTCATGTAAAATGTTCAAAAATTAGATTTGTCAGTCAATAAGAATTTTTAGTGTTAGTATAGAAAGATACACTTTTGACAGAAATTTGTTGTGGCTGCAGTTAGACATTTTAGCTATAAAATACAACTAAAATATTTAAAATGACTGTAGTATATGAAAGGAGAGATTTAAACAATCCATCAAAATTTATATAGGATTATGAGGATATATAGTTTTTTCTTATATTTGGTTTATATATATAGTATTTTAAAAGGCATTACTAAATAGATAACTGTCATAAAAATAAGTTATTTGACAGCCAAGGGTGGCTGTCAAATAAAAGCCCTAATTAAATAAAAATAACAATTTTCTCCTCTTTGGATGAAAATATTTGCTATTGAATGATTTAAGGTTGTTATTATTATTAATATTAATATTATTATTATTATTGTTTAACAATATTATTGTTATTATTAGTTTAAATGATATTGTTGTCATCTCCAAGCTGTCCGAAAAATGTATGGGTGAAGTCTAATGGGAAATTGTATAAATTATATAGTTGTTAGTTTTAAAAGTGCCAAAATCAAATGTAGATTAATATTTTAGTTAAGTTATTAGATTTAATTCATTGATCTATAAAGAAATGTAGATGATATTAATTACAAAGTTTAATTTAAATTGTTATGGTTATTGTTGATTAATTTAATTCTGGTAACGATCATATTACAACATCATTACGAAGGTTTTGTTAATTGAAGGTTGGTTAAATAGTCTCGATAGTGGATTTATTAACATTGTAATGAGATTATTGGTTGTAATGGGGTCCACTGTGCAAGTTGTTTGGGTGTCAATCCAAAGGCATAGGATAACGTGATTTGTTTTCAAGTATAGTGTTTTTATGTATTGGATATATGATGATATCTTGTCTCTAGTTATGTCTGGGATAAAAGACATCGTGAATGATGAATGTATTCCCTTAGGGATGTATTGTTGTTCGTTTAATTATACTTATCTTATATTGAGTTTTGTGTTAGATTTTGAAAGGGGGAGACATCGAGTATTGTAACAGAGTAATGTTTATGTATTGTTATGGGCAATATTTGTGAGTTGTCCCTGTGATTAAGTTGATATGCAAGAGGGATAATGCCTTGCATTATTTTATTTACATGTGGATATGAGGATAATTGATATACAAGATGGTTAATGCCTTGCATGGTTCATGTATCATCATTGTCATGATGATGTTTGCTATGTTTGTTGAGTAGGGTCTTCTAGATGCAGATAAGGGAGTGGCTCTCAATGTGGGCCGGAGCCCAAAAGAGGCGTCCAGGACAACCCATGTGGGAGTTTGATAAATCAGTGATAACCTAAATAATGAATTAGGGGGTTGGGTAGTTAAGCACACTAAACAAGATAAGTGGATGCCTCACTCATGGCTCAAGTGCTTGTTTAGGCTTGAGATGAGATGAGAAGGCCTGGAATGGCAAGATCAACTACCTTGTCCTCATGAAAGGTATGTTGATTCTGCATGAGCATTGTATGGGGGCCGGGAGTCGGGAGATGCTACCAGGACAACCCAAGATAGGGGGCCGGGGCCTAGGAAGGCTTACTAGGACAACCCATGACAAGCCATGTGATGACACTCCTCCCTACTGTAGCCTAGCATTCCCTAGTTGTACTTCCCCCTTTCGTTATGTGTTGTTTCCAGAAGTTAAGTTGTGTTGTGTTGTTATGTTATTGCCATGTGTTGTATTGGCGTCTGATCATGCTTTGTTCATGCTAGTCTATGTCTACCTGACTGTCATTGTTTGGGACCACATGTTAACTCCTAGCTCGGGGGATGAACCTCAGGGTTCCACATGGTCGAGTGGAAGAGCTTCCCTATCCATTGGTTATTCTTTGTCAAAGTTCATGTGCAAAAAAGATTTATCCTAGTTTTTAGACAATTGTACTTGTACCATTTGATGAAGATGTATGTGTATAATCTTGTACCAGATTTGTGTAACAGATCAATCATAATGTATGTGATTCTGATGTAGTCTAAAAATGGCAATGTAATGATGTACTTATAAGTAAGGAAAGCATTTCAGTTATGTATTTAATCATGTAGATTGTATTACATTATTTGACGACATGCAATGAATATGAATAAGTTATTTAATTGTGCATTGGATTTGAATCAGTTACTGATGTATGTTAAATTATGCTAGTTGGTTTGTAAAGTAATGCAGCCTTGAATTCTTAGAGAATATGTCATAATTAGTTATGTTAACATTACTTGTTATCTTAATCATTTTTAAAAAAAAAATTCCTGTGTTCATATAGCATAAATGTCAATTTCTTTAAGGTGTTCAAGGCGGGGCGTTACAATGTCTTTCTATGTGATGTCGGACCTAGGCATGGAGCCCTAATGTCTATTGGCCATGATGTTAAGAAATATTATTTTTAGTTTTATGTGATAAAATGATTATGTTCTTGTATGGGATTTAACCTTGTAACTTTTAAAATGATTTTTAAGTGTTTTTAAGAGGTCTAAGTTGTATTTTATGTTTGGAAAATTGTCTTATGTCCAAGGTACATGGGTAAGAAGTTTATTTTTGTCATTTATAATATTTTAAAAGGTTTTTTGACCCTCCTTTAAGCCCCACTTACAAAAGTGACGAAAATGGGAAGGTAGTTGGGTGGTTGAATTAGATGGGTGGTTGAGTTAGTTTTGGGTAGGAAGTTACTCTTTCCTTCTATTAAAAAACTCTTCATGGAGTGGGGGTGACTTGCTCATTTTTACGATTTTCATTCAAGGATTCTACCATTAGTGGGATATTATGATCGAGGTATCATGTTTTCTTTATTGATTAAATATAAATATTATATGTTTTTTTATTGATTAAATGTAAATTTTATATGTTTTTTTCTTTTAAATATAAATATTATATGTTTTTCTTTATTGGTTAAATGTAAATATTGTATGTTCTAAATATTATATGTATCCTTTATTTATTAAATGTATATGTTGTTTTTCTAAGGGTTGTTGCTTATGAAATTGGAAAAGCAAACATTTCATTGTAAATCTTGGAAGAAGCATATTTGTTGCCTTATTTGCATGTCATAAACCTAGATCATCCTAGCATGAATTATATTTTTGATTTTTACATTAGATCTGATTTGAACAACAACAATTAGTTATTTAATAATTATATATTGCATTTAAAATATCTTCATTGGCAGATTTTACAGAAAAGAAAAAGAAAATTTTCATTTTATAGAAGACATAATTATTATTGAAATTTAGGATTTGCAATTAATATCTTGTTTCAGATTTGCCGCTGTCACTTACATTCTTAAATATGATTTTAATTTGTTGTACCTCATGCCATATGTCATCTTTCACTGAAAATTGAAAGAAGGAACATGTTTTTTTTAATGGTTTTGTTGTGGTGTTTGGCTTTATGCCTGCCAATTGCATTTGCTTGAAAGTTTTTAAAGTTTGTTCAACAAATCCCTTTTCGTGCATATCCTGCACTCAATGCATTCCATGAGATCGTATCTTCCTAAGATCTCTAGTCAAAACTATTTCTATGGCTTGTTTATGCTTCCACATTTTACCTCTTTGAAGTATTCTGTCAAATAGTCATGCGCATTGTCTATGCTTCCAAATTTTGCATGCATGTCTACTAGGGTAGTTGTAGCTAGACATCTGACAAAATACCTCTATCATTTATCCTCTTTGGTCATTGATACATTGTTCCAAAGCTCCATTTGTGCATAGGTACATAGGATGCTAGCAAATGTTACGAAGTCTGGTCATACACTTTCCAAAAGCTTTTGCTTGAAAGTTCTTAAAGCCCTCTCCACGTACCAATTTTGAGTGTATCCTACAATCATTGTATTTCATGATAACAACTTGACAGCTTCATATATGTTCATTCCTTACAAAGTTGTTTAATAGGTGGAGATGAGTTATGGTATTAGGTCTTGAATCTAATGCAAAATATAGTATATCTCTTATGTGTTATCTTCCTATCTCTGTTTATTTTTACACTTCTTGTTGATGAAAATATGTAGTTTAAACTTTAAGGCATAAGTAAATTTCATGTTTTACCCTATGAAGAAAGAGCTCTTATATGTTCTTAGGTCCTTAATAATAATTCTAGTATGATTCATGTTGAGGATTTATGAAGTCAACTTTCTTTAGGTATTTTATTTAAGAATAGTTAACCAAGGTTAAAGATAGAACTTTTCTCTTGATTAGTGGATTAATATTATGCCATAATGGTAAAGATCACCATTGGATGATTTATCATTACTTATTGCATAAGCAAGGAAAATATTAAATATGTCAAAATGCTTTCGTTACACTTAGATGGAAACTTGTTCTTTTAGGCTTGCATCTTATGGGAATTGTAGTAAACCCTTATATGTATTAGGATCTTATGTCCTTATTATAAGTAGTTATTGGTGGAATAAGTTAAACTAAAGTGATTTGATTATTTCAAATAGATATGTAATTCTTATAGTCATTATATTACACTTTTATATTGAGTTAATTAGCTCGACGTTGTTATATATATATATATATATTGATAATTAGTTTTATAAATTAATTAATTAATTATATACCTTTATGTGCTTTGTGACTACATAAAGAATGTGTCTCATTGGATAATAACATATATATATTATATTAGGATTTTAGTATAAGAAATGCTTTAATTGTAATTAAATATATTATGTTTTCTTTTGTCAATAACATGAATGCATTATATATAATGTATCCTCTTTAATGATCTAAGTTTGTTAATTAACTATTTATGTAAGTAAATGAAATAGAACTTTATCAGATAAATTATTACATAGGAAAACTAGTGAAATGAGGTAATGTTTTACTTGATTTTGGGTTAGCAATGAACCTATCGTTTGTATGGAAAATGTGTTTTAATTGGATTGATAGTTGGCTTTATGTTTTAATGCATTAGTAGGGTGACAATAAGGGTTTATGTGTGTGTGTTAAATATAAAATGCATATTGTGGAATATCTTACTAACAACTATCAATTGGGCTTTTGGTTAAGATAGGCATGTTTATAAATTATGCATTTATTGGTTATTGAATGATGGTTTCTTAAACATAATTATAATGGTTTTGTTAGTAGAAATATGATATATGGGTTTGGATTACAAATGTTGTAATTAGCATTTAATTTATAAGTAATTGTAATTTATATTATCTATGCATTGTTTAGCTTGACGGTTATATGTAAGTGATGATTGATTAATATAATAGATAGAATTAATATTAATTAACTAGACCTAGGTTTTATGAAATTGTTGGTGGAGATATAACTTGAATCCAGTTGCTAATTTGATTGCTCTAGTAAGAAGAATTTATGTTGTCAATGAGTTGATTAGTTGAAATTGCTTATTACAAGCAAAATTTTCATGTGAGTTGGTCTATGTGTAAATTGTCAAGTTTAGGTTCCAGAGGCATAAGGTAATATGATTCGATGGCATGTATCCTGTTCATAGGTGTCTTGAAATGAAGATGTTGTAAGAACATGATGTCTTTTGTCTATGTATGTGGGTCTTGGTAAACAATAATGTGAGATGATGTGCATACTGTGTTGTGAATATATTATGATGGGATTAAATCTCCTTCATGTATGTGTTGATATCGAGCTTGTGTTTAGTATTGTAATGGGGAGATCTTGGAAATCGTAATGAGCAACTATTTTGTTCATGGTTGAGATTTGCAAGCAAGACGACCCATACCTTGCTCCGGATATGTGTTGTTATGGTTATTACGATTGATCAACTGAATGTTTGGGACAATGAAGTAAAGGTTGGTCATTGTAATTATGTTTAGTAAGGAAGAA
This sequence comes from Cunninghamia lanceolata, assembly GCA_027924645.1. Lineage (NCBI taxonomy): Eukaryota > Viridiplantae > Streptophyta > Pinopsida > Cupressales > Cupressaceae > Cunninghamia > Cunninghamia lanceolata. Next base: position 8,853,684 of record BSBN01000837.1, on the reverse strand, counting down.
GGTAATGTCTTGCATTGTTATGTATACTTATCAGTATGTTAGTAATTGTCTTACTTGATGGTTAGGGGTCTAGATGCAGGTAGGGGAGTGGCTTTCAATGTGGGGCCGACGCCCAAAGTGGCTAGCTAGGGTAACCCATTGAAAGTTAGTAATCAAGTGATAACCTAACTAATGAATTAGAGGGTTGGGTAGATTACACATTAACAAGATAATTGGATTCCTCACTCATGCCTGTAGTGCTTGTTCAGACTAAGGATGGGATTGGGAAGGCCTAGTTGGCAAGATCGACCTCCTTGTCTCCATGAAAGGATGTGTCAGTTCTGCATGTGTCACCCTATGGGGCCGGTGCCTAGAGAGAGGCTACCAGGGTAACCATAGATGGGGGCCGGCACCTAGCGAGAGACTATTAGAGTAACCTATGGATGGGGGCCGACGTCTAGCTAGAGATTTTTAGGGTAACCCATGTTAGGACCATACGATGACACTCTCCCTACTGCAGCCTAGCATTCCCTAGTTGTACTCTTCCCATTTGTTAAGTGTTTGCCTCTGGAAGTGATATCGAGTTGCTTGTGGTGTTGTCATGTGTTGTAATGGAGTCTTGTTTGGTCTTTGTTCCTGTTAGGCAATTGTCTACCTGACTGTATGACATTTTTGGACCTTATGTTATCTCCTACCATGGGGGGTGGACCTCAGGGTTCCACATGGTCGGGTGGATGTGCTTTGTCTCCATTAGTTTTTCCTTGCCTTTGTTCGTGTGCAAGAAGGTTGTAACTCCTGTAGTAGATTTAGATCACGTACCTATTTATGGAGACAGTTATTATGCTCTTGTACTAGCTTGTGTATCAGATTATTCATTATGTATGTATTCATATGTATTCAGAAGATGATAATGTAATGATGTAATGTTGTATTCATATGTCGGGAGAAATTGTAACTATGTACTAGATCCTGATGAATACTTATATGATGTTATGTAGATGTAAATGTTTATTGTTTTAGTGCATTAGGTTTACAATGAGTTACTGATGTTAATTCATGATGTGTGTTAGATCATATTAATTGTTTTGTCAAGTAATGCAACCATGGATCCTTAGAAGACAAGTTGTTAGTTAATGTGTATTGATTTCTTAAACATTACTTTGTTATCTTATATAAAAAAAAATATTCGGCATTGCTTAGCATAGATGTGTTGTCCTCTAAGGTGTTTCATGGCAGGGCGTTACACTGAGTTTCTTAAGCTTTTACCAGAGTCTCCTTTACTCTCCAATTACAAAAAACCCCTTCCCTTCTCTTCCAGAAATCTCTCTTTTTTCTTTTCAAACTAGGACTCAACTCCTCAGATAAATGCAAGAGACCTGCCTCTCTTCCCAACAACCCACTTTCTCCAAAAACAAGGATTTAACTCCTCGAATGCATGGAGAAGACCTACCTCTCTTCCCAACAACCCACATTCTCGTGAGATTCAAAAATTCACTATACCAAGGATTTCCAAAACCTCCAATTTGCAAATGACGGCACATGGCATTCATTTTGCATATCCCCAAAATACTGAATACACGATACAAAGTGACAACCTAAAAATATTATCTTTATTACTATCAATTTATTTTATCAAAATTATAATTGTTTATTCATCTTTATTTATGTATTTTATTTTCTTTTTAATTTTATTCACTTACAACCTATAATTCATTATTTCATTTAATCATTTATCAAATTTATTTATTTATTTACTATTTTCATGTTAATTTTACCAATTATCAAACAATTAAATCATTTTTAATTAATAAACAACACCTAATTTCCCTTGCAAAAGTTTAATTAACTTTAGCTTAAATTCAACCTTATTTTAATGAAGTACTAACTAGGCTTAAATCAACACTTTAAATTGAATAAACCCAACTTACTGGATGATACATGACCCCATGTAAAGCCATAGGACATGATGATAAAATAATGACAAATAGTCCAACTGACAGTGATGACAGGATACAATACTAAGAACTCATCCTCTTTGAGGATGTTGACTAAGTAGGGAACCTCATGCTAATTCCAATCCACAATTGCATTGCCTAGGGCATGCTCAGACCTGGTAGTTTAGGTGGAGTCGATGCTCGGTACCTACATCCTGCAACAAACAACAAGGTTGTACATATATATATAAACATGTAGTCATAGACATAATGAACGGAAGTCATAGTGTGTCAGGGTACTCAGACACGAGTAATGCAACACTATTCCATTCATGTAAACACATCATCAAATAACTACATCTATTACCAGTAATGCATCATAATCATGATCGAATGACACATTAAACTCATAATAACATTAATCTATAATCATCAAATATGTCCATCAAGATCAAGGAGAACATAAACCATAACATACTAGTCCAAATGTCTCGAAACTGTAAACATGCAATATAAGACTATCAACTATACTAGAACTGTCATAGGAAATATGAAAATAACATCTATCACAAGCCAAAAGAGAGGGGCATTACATAATAATAGAATGTTAGGATTAAATAATGATACTATAATAGAATGATAGAATGAAAAAATGAAAGATTAATAGAATTGTAGAATATCAAACTTATAGAATAATCTAGAAGTTATTATAAAATGATATAATGAAAGAATGATATAGTAATAGAATTGTAGAATAATAGAATTATAGAATGGAAGAGTGAGAGAATAATTAAATTATAGAATAATAGATATATAGAATGATTAAATAAAAGATTTAGAAAATTATAGAATTGTAGTATTATAGAATGATAGTATAATACATTTAATTAATAATAGAATGATAGAATTATAAATGGATAGAATGAAGGAATAATAGAATTGTAGAATGATAGAATGGAATAATCATAGAATAAAGCATTTATATGATAATAGAATGATAGTATAATAGATTTATATAGAATAGAATGATAGAATTATAAAATAAAAGAATGAAAGAATGATCAAATGATAGAATGGAAGAATGATAGAATAATAGATTGAAAGAATGAAAGAATGATAGAATGGTAGAATGAAACAATGATAGAATAAAAGATTTATAGAATAATATAATGGTAGAGTAATAGAATTAAACATTGGTAGAAAAATAGTCTTGTAGGAAACTAGAATAACAAAATAATATAACAATGGAATAAATGATAGAATAATAGATTTATAAAATAAAAAAATAATTATAGAATGATAAATGAAAAAATGATAGACTTATAGAATAATAGGTTTATAAAAAAAGAGAATGATAGAATTAAACAACAATAGAATTATAGAATAATAAAATAATAGAATGATTGAATGAAAGAGTGATACAATCCTATATTTTTATGATAATATAATGATACAACTATGGAATGATAGATTGAAACAAATATAGAATAACAAAATTGTAGAATAATATAATAATAAAATAACAAAATAATAGAATGCAAGAATTATTGAATGGTAGAGTGAAATAATGATTCTAATAGAATTGTAGAATGATAGTTATAGAATTATACACTGATAGAATGAAATAATGATAGAATAATAGATATATCAAATAATATAATGAAAGAATGATAGAATAATAGAATAATAGAGTAAAAGAAATTTAGAATAATAAAGTGATAGAATTACAAAATGATAGAAAAACACTAAATTGCTATTTTGAGGGTCAAGATGAAAGTTTCAAGCCCTGAAAAAGTGCCAAGATGGGGTCTAACCCACTAGGGTCAGGTACAAAACCACTTTCCACCTCATAACGCATCCACCCGTAAAATCTCATAGAAAACCCACATCCGAATCAAAAGTTATGATCGTTGGAAGTTCCTGGATCAAAGAATGATAGAATAATAGTTTTATACAATGATAGAATAACATAATACTATAATTTAAGAATAATAGAATAATAAGATTATAGAACTATAGAATGATATAATAATAGATTTAAAGAATAATATAATAAAAGAATTATATAATGATAAAAAATAGATTTATAAAATAATATATTAATAAAATTATAAAATGAAAAAATAATTTAGTTACAAAATAAAATAATTATATAATTATAAAATAATACAATGAAAGAATGATACAATAATATTCATAGAATAATAGAATCATAAAATTATATAATAAAAGAATGATAGAATTATAGAATGATATATGGAAGAAAGATAGAATAATATAATTGTAGAATAATAGAATGATAGAATGATAAAATACTAGATTTATAGAATAATAGCATCATATAATCATAGAATTTGTTAGAATGAAAAGAATATTAGAACAATAGAATGATAGAATAATATAATTACAGAATGATAAATTAAAATAATGATATAATAATAGATTTATATAATAACTGCATGATAGAATTGTAGAATAAAAAAATGATAGAATAAAATAAAAATAGATTTATATAATAATATAATGATGTAATTATAGAATGATAGAATGCATGAATGGTAGAATAATAGATTATACAATAATAGAATCATATAATTATAGAATGATAGAATGAAAGAATGATAGAACAATAGAGTTGTAGAATGACAGTATAAAATAATGATAGAACAATATATTTAAAGAATAATAGAATGATAGAATGAAAAATGATGGAATAATATATTTATGAAATAATAGAATGATAGAATGAGAGAATGAGATAATAATAGAATCATAGAATAATAAAATAAGAGAATGGTAGAATGAAAGAATGATATAACATTAGATTTATATAATAATAGAATGTTAGTATTAAATAATGATATTATAATAGAATCATAGAATGAAAAAATGAAAGATTAATAGAATTGTAGAATATCAAACTTATAGAATAATCTAGAAGTTATTATAAAATGACAGAATAATAGAATAATAAAATGATATAATGAAAGAATGATATAGTAATATAATTGTAGAATAATAGAATGATAGAATTATAGAATTATAGAATGGAAGAGTGATAGAATAATTAAATTGTAGAATAATAGATATATAGAATGATTGAATAAAAGGTTTATAAAATTATAGAATTATAGTATTATAGAATGATAGTATAATAGATTTATATAAAATAGAATGGTAGAATTACAAAATGAAAGAATGAAATAATGATATAATAGTACAATAATAGATTAATAATCAAATGATAGAATGGAAGAATGATAAGATAATAGAATGGAAGAATGATAAGATAATAGAATTGTAGAATGAAAGATTGATAGAATTATAGAATAGCAGAATGAAACAAAGATAGGATAAAATATTTATAGAATAATATAATGGTAGAATAATAGAATAATAGAATGAAACATTGGTAGAAAAATAGTCTTGTAGAATACTAGAATAACAAAATAATATAACAATAGAATGAATGATAGAATAATAGATTTATAGAATAAAAAAAAAGAATTATAGAATGATAAAATGAAAGAATGATAGATTTATAGAATAATAGGTTTATAAAATAATAGAATGATAGAATTAAACAACAATAGATCTATAGAATAATAAAATAATAGAATGATTGAACAAAAGAGTGATAGAATACTATATTTGTATGATAATATAATGATACAACTAAGGAATGATAGAATAAAAGAAATATAGGATGACAAAATTGTAGAATAATATAATAATAAAATAACAAAATAATATTATTTTATTTTGTAACTCAATTATTTTTTCATTTTATAATTTAATTATTATATTATTTTATAAATCTATTTTTTATCATTATATAATTATTTTATTCTATTATTCTTTAAATCTATTATTATATCATTCTATAGTTCTATAATCTTATTATTCTATTATTCTTAAATTATAGTATTCTATTATTCTCTTATTCTATAAAACTATTATTCTATCATTCTTTCATTCTATTATTCTATCATTCTTTGATGCAAGAACTTCCGGAGATGATAACTTTTGACTCGGATGTGGGTTTTCTACGAGATTTTACGGGTGGATGTGTTATGAGGTGGAAATTGGTTTCGTAATTGACCCTAGTGGGTTAGACCCTATCTTGGTACTTTTTTGGGGCTTGAAACTTTTATCCTAGCCCTCAAAATAGCAATTTAGTGTTTTCCTATCATTTTGTAATTCTATCACTTTATTATTCTAAATTGCTTTTACTCTATTATTCTATTATTGTATCATTCTTTCATTATATTATTTCATATATCTATTATTCTATCATTATTTCATTCTATCAGTCTATAATTCTATAACTATCATTCTACAATTCTATTAGAATCATTATTTCACTCTACCATTCAATAATTCTTTCATTCTATTATTTTGTTATCCTATATTTGTTTCATTCTATCATTCCATAGTTGTATCATTATATTATCATACAAATATAGTATTCTATCACTCTTTCATTCAATCATTCTATTATTTTATTATTCTATAATTCTATTGTTGTTTAATTCTATCATTCTATTATTTTATAAACCTATTATTCTATAAGTCTATCATTCTTTCATTTTACCATTCTTTAATTCTATTTTTTTATTCTATAAATCTATTATTCTACGTAGTGCCCCTCATCTCGTCGTTCATCAGATTGATGTTTGCTTAAACTTTATAGTGTCCTAGACCGTAGATGATGAATCTCTTGTTATCTTGTTACTTCATTGTGAACCTAATTGTTATGACAATAGATGTTGATGATGGATTATGTCACTTTATGCTTTACAATTTGATAAATGAACTGTGTTTTAGATGCTTTGATGTTATTCATTATATGGGATTGGAAGTTAGTTGATCATTTTATGTCATAGATTAGTAATCTGATACCTTGTTCAGTATAGTTGATTGTTATTTATAAACGTGAATGGAACAGTGTTGTATTACTCATTCTTGAGTACCCTACCTCACTGCGATTTCCATTCACGATAGGACTGCATGTGATGTATATGTATATCTTGTTATGGTTAACTGTGCATTGCTGCAGGATGCAGGTACTAGGCATCGACTCCACCTGATTACAGGTCTGAGCGTGCCTTTGCCAATGGATTAGTTGGTTGGAGTTAACGTGAGGTCCCTAGTCAGTGTTCCTTCGTCGTCAGTTTACCCTTGAGGTTATTTGTTGTCATTCGCCCATGTCTTATTGTCAGGTAATATTGTATCTTGGAGTCTAATGAGTTCTGCAGGTGTCTAAGTATGTGTGGTAATGTTGTGCTTTAATTAGAATTATTCTACGGAAGAGTATAAATGTTGTTAAATAGGCATAAAGTCGTTGTTGTCAATTTTAGCTATAAATAAATTATTATAGAAGTGTTGTTGATAAATAAAGTTGTAAGAAGTTTGTATTATTCGATATAATATTATTTATAATAAATATTTAAATAAATAAATAGATATAATCACGCTTGTAAATTGTGATTCACAACTTGATTAATAAGATAAATTAAAGTATAGTACAAAATTATAGATTGTCAAAAAAGTACTATTCTATTAATAACAATATATTGGGTCGGCTATAAAAAAAATAATAATAATAAAATAAAATATCTAATAATTGGGATTTTTAAATTAAATAAAAATACATATTCTTTAAATGAGTTTTGCACGGGATCGCGTGCCAAGCCCTTGGCAGAGGAGAGAGGCTGAGTTATAAAAGAGCTGTAGGGGCATCAAGGACAGCATCACAGGTGAAAGGAAAGAAGCAGCTCGGAACTGCAACGATTGGAGCAGGTTCGTCGAGTGGATTGCGAAATTAGGTTCCTTGGAAAACTTGTCTTCTTTCGCTGTTTATTTTCTCTGAATCTGAGCATGTTGATTGTTTGCGTCTTTGTTGGATTTATGAAATGGTTTTGGTTCAATGGTTTCTGCCGGAACTCTCTGTCATTTCTGCAAATGTGTATTCTCTGAAGACGGGTTTAGATGAAAACCTTGAGTCTGTAATAAACGGAATTGCCTTACCATTTTCCCACCGTACTCCAAGAGATTAGAACTGTTTTTCCAGGTTACATTTAAGGGAGATCGTCCGTGTGAGGGTTTCAATTCGTAGATGCCATGTTGTGTTTTTTGTAGTTCACCTTCTCTCTCAGACCGGCGTAATCTTGGTAGGGTTTGTAGATGTAAAGGACACATCGCCGTAAATCGCTGCTGGCTACAGCTAGTCGTCCCTGTAGGATCAGATCAATGTTTTAATGTTTCTTTCTCTGGAAACTTGCTATATGTCTTTTGTATCCAATGATCTTCATGGGCTGCGTGCCTGCCCCCTCATCCGTCAATGGAAATTCTTTTTGTCCAGAGACCTGACATCGATTTTTACTTGAGGTTTAGTATATTCTATTTGTGACCCTTAGTACTATTTACAACTGGATTGATGATATAGGAAACACTGCATATTGCAATGCTAGGGCGTAATTGGTAGTTCGCTGCTATTGTATTATCATTATTTGACTTGGTTGAAAACCTCGGAAGCCTCATTGTCTCGCCATTCCATGTTATTGTTTTGCTGTGTTGGTTTTAGTTCTTGTATGGGCCGATAATGCTGGATAGCCGCTGACTGGGTTCCATTCATTTTGAATGGAGGATTCTGAACCCTTTTGCTTAAGCCAGTTACCTAGTATTCTCTGGTGTGTCCGTTGCCTTGCCATCATTCGTGGTGAATAAGCGACCCGGAGCCTCTTCTTTCGCCATTTTCAAGTCGAATGGGTTGTGCGCCTACCTGCCAGAGGGAGGACGGCCTGTAGATGGTGGGTATTCTAGTTGCGTGAGTTCAGTTTTAATCTTTTGAGGACCGACGGTATTAGGTAGACGCTGCCCTTGTTGCTTGCGTTCTGCCTTGCTTTTATCCACCATATCCTGAGTATTGTGCTATGTTTCATTGTCTAACTTACTCCATAGCTGGAGATATCAAGCCCTTGTTATTATTGGTTATTGAAGATTCTGTTTATTAGGGTAGACATCAGCATCACAATAACAGAATCTGAATACGGATGACTGAAACCCACGATTATGCTGTGGTATGCTAGAATTGTGGTATCACCTTATTCTCCATCAAATTTCTGCGCACCGGAAATACATCTTAGCCTTGAAAAAAAATGCCAAACCTCTGTAGCCTTGTGATCTCGCCTTTCCATGTATATTGTTTTGTTGTGTTTGGTGTTACTCCTTTGGTGGCCCGGTAATATCAGGTATTCGCTGCCCTTGTTTACCAATCGTATTGAATATGCTGAATTCCTATCAGTTTGTTTTCATTCTAAGATGTGAGATCGACTTTACCACCTTAACCTTGCCTTCTTCCCCAAGCAAGCAGCTTAACGCTAGATAATTCTGAGTCTTTCAATAGCCCTTTGAAGTGGCTTAATACTAAACCAGGATTGAGGTTGAGTAGGTATAGTTAGGAAACCTGATGTGGCTTTATGAATGACCTCAAAGACTCTAATCTAACCTCTTTTGTTTTAAAAGATATAAATACCACTCCCGCATAGGCGTTGAAGTAGGCCTGAGGTTACGGAAAAATGCAATACATTTTAGAATAGAAACTATGATGAATCGGTCTTATAACAATGCGTTGGCTTCATATACTATGATTGTTGTTACATATGATGAGTAGGTTTTGCTGGGGTTTTAGTCGTCCTGTTCTTTCGAACTACAAGAAATGGCGATGGCAGGCCTGTGCCTGGCTAACAATATGAACACAATGTGCACAGCTTATTCTAAAAATATGGGTAACCCTCCAAATTTAGCAGCATACAGACAATTGTTGCGTAGTCAGAAACATGAATTTTATTGCTCTGTAGGTCCTATCAATGTTTTAAACTGAATTTCTCCTAGATTGGGAGGTAAAAGCTACAAAACAGCTAGCAGAGCTACTTCAGTAGACAAGGAAGATTCATCTGAGAGGATGACGGAGTATTTTGTAGGAAAGCACTTCCATCAAATTTCATATTCGGAGTTGGTTCGTCTGCCTACCAGGTTTGGGAAGTGCAAGATTAGGTTTCAATAGAGTTCTGTATGAAAATTTGTTATTTGGAATGTTTTTGATTTGAGTAGGTAATCTTTGTTTTGACCATGACATTTATCTATACTGGCAAAGCTGCATACTTAAGCTTTCGGCTCCATTCAACTGCTTTTGTCAGATATAATTGTCCATTCCTGAGTTTATTGCGTATTGTCTTGAGCCTGATGCACAAAAAGACTTGTATTTTGGCAGTAATATTGTTTACTCATTATTATTACTTGATTGTCTTGAATGCCATGAGAGAGGCCTTACCTAATTGGGTTAGTATGGGCTATAGCCAATTCTATCGGTGGCCTTTCTGCTGTTATACCAACAAAACTGGGTGCTTAACCAAAATGCTTTTCGTGTTATTTATACTAGGTATGGTTATATATATGTTAGGTTACTTAACTGTACATCAGTTTGGATTATTAGATTTTGTCATTAACAGTATTATTGTTGTTATGATGGTCCAAGCACTATATCTTAAATAAAGCACATTCATGATACAATAAGTTGTGGTCCTAGTAAGGGCAGATCATTGCCTTTTACTGTATCTCGCCGTAGCATCCACAGACCATATTCATAGTTCAGTTTGAGTTGCATCTTAGCTCAGTATATCTATTGAATGTAGCAACTTTTGGAAGTATCAGGCAAAACAGACATTTTTGATTTAATAGGATATATGTGTAGCTCAAGACTCTCACCAAACCTGTGGGCTGCAACAAACTGCGGCACTGCAATCTGATCTTCATATCGGTGGATAATTCTTATAATTGCAGTTCAACCCAATTCTGTAATTTGGTTATCAGAAGCACACAGACAATTGTTATGACTGTAGTACAGCAGAATTTCACAAGGTTTTCCTCAAAGAACGCCCTTGTCTTTTATGACTAATGCTGTTCAAAAGTTATATTAATAGAGAGAAGTCGTTAGACTAACTTAATATCATCCATTTCATTGATTAAGCGGTCATTAGCAATTTCACACCATCTCTGCAATCAGTGCTTACAATTCAATAGGATATTACACTTGGAAACAGTTATAGTAGCAGCTTTTACCAGAAAACTGTAATGCCTTGGGAACGAACATAGTTAATACATCTATCAAGTTTCGACGACGTAAGAATGTCTAGTCCCGATCTTCTTCTTAGACAGATTTAAATCATCTTTGATTAAAACATTTCAGAGACATCGTTATGACAAAGAAATCCAAGCATAGTAAACTGTTATCTGTTGAGGTCAAGAGTATCTGAAGGACCGTATTAGGGTAGAACTTAGAAGAAAACGAAAACATTGATGTTCATTGTTGATGGTAGGACCTTTCTCCTCGTTGTATTGCCATATAGTTGTAAGGTATCATTTTAGTACTTAATCCAACGTTGGAAAGGTAAGTTAATCAGGGTAAAATTTGTTATACTTGGGTTTTATAATCTATCTTTAGAAACAAATGTAGAATATTTAATAGTTTAATTGTAATGTATTAGTATAATTGTTGTATTTATTGTGAAATCAATTAGTTTGATTTAAAGAGATAATGTAATACATTGTTGATTTCATTACAAAGTTATTTATGATGAGCCAAGAAGGAATTTTAGTATTTAATTTCTAGATTCTGAATTGTACTGTGTGAGTTAAGTATTTCTATTGTCTTAAAGAGTCGAATTGAGAGTGGTCATACCTGAAATTCCAGAGGCTGAGTTTGTCGTAGAGTGGATGGATGTTTTTGATGTTATAACGATTATGTGATTCAAATTTAGTATGAAGTATAATGGAGTATTGCCTAAGTTGATTATGTGTTTTGTGATATAATATTCTCTGGATGAGATATTTAACTAGTTGTGACTATCTTGTATCCGTTTTGTCGTAATTGTTGTTTGGAGAGACCTGGTATCTGTAAAAGTGTAAAATGTTGTAATGCCATAGGCGATGGATAACAATTGGTGTTATGATTCTGTTTGTAATGCAAGAAGGTTTATGCCTTGCAGTAAATATGTATGAGTAATGTTATAATGCCTTGTATGGTGGTTAGGGTTTACTAGGTGTTAGGAAGGAGAGTGGCTTTCAACGTGGGGCCGGCGCCCAAAGTGGCAGTCAGGATAACCCGTTGAAAGTAGATTAATCAAGTGATAACCTAAAATGAACTAGGGGGTTAAGGGTAGATTTCACACTAAACAAGATTAATGGATTCCTCTCCCATGGCCTATAGTGCTTGTATAGACTAAGGATGGGTAGAGAAGGCCTGGTTGGCATGATTGACTTCCTTGTCCTCACGAAAGGAAGGTCGATTCCGCATGTGTCACCCTATGGGGCCGGCGCCTAGTGAGAGGCTGTCAGGATAACCATAGATGGGGGCCGGCGCCTAGTGAGAGGCTGTCAGGATAACCCATGCTAGGACCATGCGATGACACTCTCCTTACTACAACCTGGCATTCCTTGTTCGGTCTCTCCACTTAGGTTATGTTATGTGTCGCCTCTGGAAGTTAAGATGTGTTGTGATGTTATTGCCATGTGTTGTATTGGCGTCTGGTTGTGCTTTGTTCATGTTAGTCTTTGTTTACCTGACTGTTATTGTTTGGGACCTCATGTTAACTCCTAGCTCGGGGGGTGGACCTTAGGGTTCCACATGGTCGGGTGGAAGAGCTATTTTATCCATTGGTTATTCTTGACAAGATCATATGCAGAAAAGGATTTGTTCCAGTTGTACTTGTCCCAGTTGGTGAAGATATATGTGTATAATCTTGTACCAGATTTATGTAACAGATCAATCATAATGTATGTGATTCTGATGTAGTCTGAAAATGGCAATATAATGATGTCATGATGTACTTATGTGTAATAAAAGCATTTCAGTTATGTTTTGATCTTGTAGATTGTATTATCTGACGGTATGTAATGAATATGAATCAGTTATTCAATTATGCATTTGATTTAGATCAGTTACTGATGAATGTTAAATTATGTTAGTTGGTTTGTAAAGTAATGCAGCCTTGTATCCTTAGAGAATATGTCATAATTGATTTTGTTATCCTTACTTAATCTTTTAAAAAAAAATTTCCTGTTTCATATTGCATAAGTGTGTATTCTTTAAGGCGTTCAAGGCGGGCGTTACATCTGGTATCAGAGCAGGGTTTAAACACTGGGTACCCTGGGTGTGCATAGTCCCATTATGTTGTCCTAGTTGCTTAAACTCTGAAGATTTTCTTCTTTCCTTTTGTCATCCTTGCCTAACAACGTGAGGGTGTCCCTTGGCAGTGTGTACGTAGGTAGGTGCCTAGAGGTCAAGGTAGAGGTAGTTGGCATGTAGAGATCCATCCCCTTGATTTCTGTCATGCAGTTGAAGAAAGGTATGCGACAAGATTGTAAGTTGTTTGTTATGATGGTTAACGTTTGGGAGTTTAAGGGAGAAGTGTTCCCCGATGATCATCCCATCCGTAAGGAACTTTAGTTGTAGTTAAAGGAGTTGTCATTTAGAGGACTTGATGCTTGTGCACCCTCTTGTGGAGTAGGAATTCTTGGATTTTGCGGTGGTTATGTAGAGTCCTTATGGTATAGAATAAAGTAGTGAGGTTAACCTGATGTTGTTTCCTCCTTCCTCGTTCAGTGGCTAGCATCTAGTCATGCAGTGTTGTACAGTGCAACTTCAAAAAAAATGTGTATTTTCTTTATAATTTTCTATTAAATAAAAGGTCGGCACTTTGTTTATATTTGGTTGTGATGGTTTAGCCACACCTTGTGATCTTCATTTTTGTGTAACCCTCATAGTTACATTTGATTTAGTGTTGAATTGCGCGCATTTCTTATTTTGTCGAAGAAATTTAACCCTTATTTGATATTTGTTTATGACTTTGGTGGCTGAACTATTTTCTCTTTATTATTTTCGATGCCAGCCATGTATCGTATTGTGATTCCTCTCCAAGGATGTATGAGGCAGACTTGGTGAGCGTATACGAGGAAGCAGACACAGAGAACCTTCAGGATGGGGATATCTGAGGCTAGGACTAATTCTTGGAGGCTAACTAATTTTTGCTGTAGGAGTTAGGTCATTGTTGTCTTGTTTGGATGGTCTAACCATGTGTGTGTGCCCTAGCACCATCAAGTCTCAGAGTGTGTGGTATGGATTGTGCGGGATAGATGTTGGCCCTTGGCTCATAGATTTTGTGTTATGCCTTAGTAGGTCAGTTACTGGTGTCCAGAGGGATCCTTGTGTAGCCTTGAGATGTGATTCATGGTAATTTGAATTCATGTATGTGTGTTAAATCATGAATATAGTGCTTATAAAATGATAAATTTTGGTACCATGCTGCTAAAGGTGTAAAGTCAGTATATCAAGACTTTTCTGTTAATAGATCCCATGCACAGTGTGTACTCCCATGTTTGCATAGTGTTGTGAAAATTGCCCAAACTCAATATATTTCACCCATATTTGTTCGCAGGCTTCCAGGAGTAAGCCTGATCTTAGGGGGGGAGGATGTAGTGCCCCTCATCTCGTCGTTCATCAGATTGATGTTTGCTTAAACTTTATAGTGTCCTAGACCGTAGATGATGAATCTCTTGTTATCTTGTTACTTCATTGTGAACCTAATTGTTATGACAACAGATGTTGATGATGGATTATGTCACTTTATGCTTTACAATTTGATAAATGAACTGATGTTTTAGATGCTTTGATGTTATTCATTATATGGGATTGGAAGTTAGTTGATCATTTTATCTCATAGATTAGTAATCTGATACCTTGTTCAGTATAGTTGATTGTTATTTATAAACGTGAATGGAACAGTGTTGTATTACTCGTTCTTGAGTACCCTATCTCACTGCGATTTCCATTCACAATAGGACTGCATGTGATGTATATGTATATCTTGTTATGGTTAACTGTGCATTGCTATAGGATGCAGGTACTAGGCATCGACTCCACCTGATTACAGGTCTGAGCGTGCCTTCGCCAATGGATTAGTTGGTCGGAGTTAACGTGAGGTCCCTAGTCAGTGTTCCTTCGTCGTCAGTTTACCCTTGAGGTTATTTGTTGTCGTTCGCCCATGTCTTATTGTCAAGTAATATTGTATCTTGGAGTCTAATGAGTTCTGCAGGTGTCTAAGTATGTGTGGTAATGTTGTGCTTTAATTAGAATTATTCTACGGAAGAGTATAAATGTTGTTAAATAGGCATAAAGTCGTTGTTGTCGATTTTAGCTATAAATAAATTATTATAGAAGTGTTGTTGATAAATAAAGTTGTAAGAAGTTTGTATTATTCGATATAATATTATTTATAATAAATATTTAAATAAATAAATAGATATAATCACGCTTGTAAATTGTGATTCACAACTTGATTAATAAGATAAATTAAAGTATAGTACAAAATTATAGATTGTCAAAAAAGTACTATTCTATTAATAACAATATATTGGGTCGGCTATAAAAAAAATAATAATAATAAAATAAAATATCTAATAATTGGGATCTTTAAATTAAATAAAAATACATATTCTTTAAATGAGTTTTGCACGGGATCGCATGCCAAGCCCTTGGCAGAGGAGAGAGGCTGAGTTATAAAAGAGCTGTAGGGGCATCAAGGACAGCATCACAGGTGAAAGGAAAGAAGCAGCTTGGAACTGCAACGATTGGAGCAGGTTCGTCGAGTGGATTGCGAAATCAGGTTCCTTGGAAAACTTGTCTTCTTTCGCTGTTTATTTTCTCTGAATCTGAGCATGTTGATTGTTTGCGTCTTTGTCTGATTTATGAAATGGTTTTGGTTCAATGGTTTCTGCCAGAACTCTCTGTCATTTCTACAAATGTGTATTCTCTGAAGACGGGTTTAGATGAAAACCTTGAGTCTGTAATAAACGAAATTGCCTTACCATTTTCCCACCGTCCTCCAACAGATTAGAACTGTTTTTCCAGGTTACATTTAAGCGAGATCGTCCGTGTGAGGGTTTCAATTCATAGATGCCATGTTGTGTTTTCTGTAGTTCACCTTCTCTCTCAGACCGGCGTAATCTTGGTAGGGTTTGTAGATGTAAAGGACACATCGCCGTAAATTGCTGTTGGCTACAGCTAGTCGTCCCTGTAGGATCAGATCAATGTTTTAATGTTTCTTTCTCTGGAAACTTGCTGTATGTCTTTTGTATCCAATGATCTTCATGGGCTGCGTGCCTGCCCCCTCATCCGTCAATGGAAATTCTTTTTGTCCAGAGACCTGACATCGATTTTTACTTGAGGTTTAGTATATTCTGTTTGTGACCCTTAGTACTATTTACAACTGGATTGATGATATAGGAAACACTGCATATTGCAATGCTAGGGCGTAATTGGCAGTTCGCTGCTATTGTATTATCATTATTTGACTTGGTTGAAAACCTCGGAAGCCTCATTGTCTCGCCATTCCATGTTATTGTTTTGCTGTGTTGGTTTTAGTTCTTGTATGGGCCGATAATGCTGGATAGCCGCTGACTAGGTTCCATTCATTTTGAATGGAGGATTCTAAACCCTTTTGCTTAAGCCAATTACCTAGTATTCTCTGGTGTGTCCGTTGCCTTGCCATCATTCGTGGTGAAAAAGAGACCCGGAGCCTTTTCTTTCGCCATTTTCAAGTCGAATGGGTTGTACGCCTACCTGCCAGAGGGAGGACGGCCTACAGATGGTGGGTATTCTGGTTGCGTGAGTTCAGTTTTAATCTTTTGAGGACCGACGGTATTAGGTAGCCGTTGCCCTTGTTGCTTGCGTTCTGCCTTGCTTTTATCCACCATATCCTGAGTATTGTGCTATTTTTCATTGTCTAACTTACTCCATAGCTGGAGATATCAAGCCCTTGTTATTATTGGTTATTGAAGATTCCGTTTATTAGGGTAGACATCAGCATCACAATAACAGAATCTGAATACGGATGACTGAAACCCATGATTATGCTGTGGTATGCCAGAATTGTGGTATCACCTTATTCTCCATCGAATTTCTGCGCACTGGAAATACATCTTAGCCTTGAAAAAAAATGCCAAACCTCTGTAGCCTTGTGATCTCGCCTTTCCATGTATATTGTTTTGTTGTGTTTGGTGTTACTCCTTTGGTGGCCCGGTAATATTAGGTATTCGCTGCCCTTGTTTACCAATCGTATTGAATATGCTGAATTCCTGTCAGATCGTTTTCATTCCAAGATGTGAGATCGACTTTACCACCTTAACCTTGCCTTCTTCCCCAAGCAAGCAGCTTAACGCTAGACAATTCCGAGTCTTTCAATAGCCCTTCGAAGTGGCTTAATATTAAACCAGGATTGAGGTTGAGTAGGTATAGTTAGGAAACCTGATGTGGCTTTATGAATGACCTCAAAGACTCTAATCTAACCTCTTTTGTTTTAAAAGATATAAATACCACTCCCGCATAGGCGTTGAAGTAGGCCTGAGGTTACGAAAAAATGCAATACATTTTAGAATAGAAACTATGATGAATCGGTCTTATAACAATGCGTTGGCTTCATATACTATGATTGTTGTTACATATGATGAGTAGGTTTTGCTAGGGTTTTAGTCGTCCTGTTGTTTCGAACTATAAGAAATGGCGATGGCAGGCCTGTGCCTGGCTAACAATATGAACACAATATGCACAGCTTATTCTAAAAATATGGGTAACCCTCCAAATTTAGCAGCATACAAACAATTGTTGCGTAGTCAGAAACATGAATTTTATTGCTCTGTAGGTCCTGTCAATGTTTTAAACTGAATTTCTCCCAGATTGGGAGGTAAAAGCTACAAAACAGCTAGCAGAGCTACTTCAGTAGACAAGGAAGATTCATCTGAGAGGATGACGGAGTATTTTGTAGGAAAGCACTTCCATCAAATTTCATATTCGGAGTTGGTTCGTCTGCCTACCAGGTTTGGGAAGTGCAAGATTAGGTTTCAATAGAGTTCTGTATGAAAATTTGTTATTTGGAATGTTTTTGATTTGAGTAGGTAATCTTTGTTTTGACCATGACATTTATCTATACTGGCAAAGCTGCATACTTAAGCTTTCGGCTCCATTCAACCGCTTTTGTCAGATATAATTGTCCATTCCTGAGTTTATTGCGTATTGTCTTGAGCCTGATGCACAAAAAGACTTGTATTTTGGCAGTAATATTGTTTACTCATTATTATTACTTGATTGTCTTGAATGCCATGAGAGAGGCCTTACCTAATTGGGTTAGTATGGGCTATAGCCAATTCTATCGGTGGTCTTTCTGCTGTTATACCAACAAAACTGGGTGCTTAACCAAAATGCTTTTCGTGTTATTTATACTAGGTATGGTTATATATATGTTAGGTTACTTAACTGTACATCAGTTTGGATTATTAGATTTTGTCATTAACAGTATTATTGTTGTTATGATGGTCCAAGCACTATATCTTAAATAAAGCACATTCATGATACAATAAGTTGTGGTCCTAGTAAGGGCAGATCATTGCCTTTTACTGTATCTCGCCGTAGCATCCACAGACCATATTCATAGTTCAGTTTGAGTTGCATCTTAGCTCAGTATATCTATTGAATGTAGCAGCTTTTGGAAGTATCAGGCAAACCAGGCATTTTTGATTTAATAGGATATATGTGTAGCTCAAGACTCTCACCAAACCTGTGGGCTGCAACAAACTGCGGCACTGCAATCTGATCTTCATATCGGTGGATAATTCTTATAATTGCAGTTCAACCCAATTCTATAATTTGGTTATCAGAAGCACACAGACAATTGTTATGACTGTAGTATAGCAGAATTTCACAAGGTTTTCCTCAAAGAACGCCCTTGTCTTTTATGACTAATGCTGTTCAAAAGTTATATTAATAGAGAGAAGTCGTTAGACTAACTTAATATCATCCATTTCATTGATTAAACGGTCATTAGCAATTTCACACCATCTCTGCGATCAGTGCTTACAATTCAATAGGATATTACACTTGGAAACAGTTATAGTAGCAGCTTTTGCCAGAAAATTGTAATGCCTTGGGAACGAACATAGTTAATACATCTATCAAGTTTCGATGGCGTAAGAATGTCTAGTCCTGATCTTCTTCTTAGACAGATTTAAATCATCTTTGATTAAAACATTTCAGAGACATCGTTATGACAAAGAAATCCAAGCATAGTAAACAGTTATCTGTTGAGGTCAAGAGTATCTGAAGGACCGTATTAGGGTAGAACTTAGAAGAAAACGAAAACATTGATGTTCATTGTTGATGGTAGGACCTTTGTCCTCATTGTATTGCCGTATAGTTGTAAGGTATCATTTTAGTACTTAATCCAATGTTGGAAAGGTAAGTTAATCAAGGTAAAATTTGTTATACTTGGGTTTTATAATCTATCTTTAGAAACAAATGTAGAATATTTAATAGTTTAATTGTAATGTATTAGTATAATTGTTGTATTTATTGTGAAATCAATTAGTTTGATTTAAAGAGATAATGTAATACATTGTTGATTTCATTACAAAGTTATTTATGATGAGCCAAGAAGGAATTTTAGTGTTTAATTTCTAGATTCTGAATTGTACTGTGTGAGTTAAGTATTTCTATTGTCTTAAAGAGTCGAATTGAGAGTGGTCATACCTGAAATTCCAGAGGCTGAGTTTGTCGTAGAGTGGATGGATGTTTTTGATGTTATAACGATTATGTGATTCAAATTTAGTATGAAGTATAATGGAGTATTGCCTAAGTTGATTATGTGTTTTGTGATATAATATTCTCTGGATGAGATATTTAACTAGTTGTGACTATCTTGTATCCGTTTTGTCGTAATTGTTGTTTGGAGAGACCTGGTATCTGTAAAAGTGTAAAATGTTGTAATGCCATAGGCGATGGATAACAATTGGTGTTATGATTCTGTTTGTAATGCAAGAAGGTTTATGCCTTGCAGTAAATATGTATGAGTAATGTTATAATGCCTTGTATGGTGGTTAGGGTTTACTAGGTGTTAGGAAGGAGAGTGGCTTTCAACGTGGGGCCGGCGCCCAAAGTGGCAGTCAGGATAACCCGTTGAAAGTAGATTAATCAAGTGATAACCTAAAATGAACTAGGGGGTTAAGGGTAGATTTCACACTAAACAAGATTAATGGATTCCTCTCCCATGGCCTGTAGTGCTTGTATAGACTAAGGATGGGTAGAGAAGGCCTGGTTGGCATGATTGACTTCCTTGTCCTCACGAAAGGAAGGTCGATTCCGCATGTGTCACCCTATGGGGCTGGCGCCTAGTGAGAGGCTGTCAGGATAACCATAGATGGGGGCCGGCGCCTAGTGAGAGGCTATCAGGATAACCCATGCTAGGACCATGCGATGACACTCTCCCTACTACAACCTAGCATTCCTTGTTCGGTCTCTCCACTTAGGTTATGTTATGTGTCGCCTCTGGAAGTTAAGATGTGTTGTGATGTTATTGCCATGTGTTGTATTGGCGTCTGGTCGTGCTTTGTTCATGTTAGTCTTTGTTTACCTGACTGTTATTGTTTGGGACCTCATGTTAACTCCTAGCTCGGGGGGTGGACCTTAGGGTTCCACATGGTCGGGTGGAAGAGCTATTTTATCCATTGGTTATTCTTGACAAGATCATATGCAGAAAAGGATTTGTTCCAGTTGTACTTGTCCCAGTTGGTGAAGATATATGTGTATAATCTTGTACCAGATTTGTGTAACAGATCAATCATAATTTATGTGATTCTGATGTAGTCTGAAAATGGCAATATAATGATGTCATGATGTACTTATGTGTAATAAAAGCATTTCAGTTATGTTTTGATCTTGTAGATTGTATTATCTGACGGTATGTAATGAATATGAATCATTTATTCAATTATGCATTTGATTTAGATCAGTTACTGATGAATGTTAAATTATGTTAGTTGGTTTGTAAAGTAATGCAGCCTTGTATCCTTAGAGAATATGTCGTAATTGATTTTGTTATCCTTACTTAATCTTTTAAAAAAAAAAATTCTTGTTTCATATTGCATAAGTGTGTATTCTTTAAGGCGTTCAAGGCGGGCATTACATTCTATCATTCATTCTATTGTTATATTATTTTATTATTCTAGTATTCTAGAAGACTATTTTTCTACCAATGTTTCATTCTATTATTCTATTATTCTATCATTATATTATTCTATAAATCTTTTATTCTATCATTGTTTCATTCTACCATTCTATAATTCTATCATTCTTTCATTCCAAAATTCTATTATTCTATCATTCTTCCATTCTATCATTTGATTATTATTCTATTATTCTACTATTATATCATTCTTTCATTTTATAATTCTATCATTCTATTTTATGTAAATCTATTATACTATCATTCTATTATCATATAAATGCTTTATTCTATCATTGTTTCATTCTATCATTCTACAATTCTATTATTCCTTCATTCTATCCATTTATAATTCTATAATTCTATTATTAATTAAATCTATTATACTATCATTCTATAATACTATAATTCTATAATTTTATAAATCTTTTATTCAATCATTCTATATATCTATTATTCTACAATTCTATTACTATATCATTCTATTACTATTCTACAATTCTATTATTAATAACTTCTAGATTATTCTATAAGTTTGATATTCTACAATTCTATTAATCTTTCATTTCTTCATTCTATCATTCTATTATAGTATCATTATTTAATCCTAACATTCTATTATTATATAAATCTAATGTTATATCATTCTGTCATTCTACCATTCCCTTGTTTTGTTATTCTATGATTCTATTATTCTCTCATTCTCTTGTTCTATCATTCTATTATTTCATAAATATAATATTCCATCATTGTTTCATTCTATTATTCTTTAAATATATTGTTCTATCATTATTTTATTCTGTCATTCTACAACTCTATTATTCTATCATTCTTTCATTCTATCATTCTATAATTATATGATTCTATTATTCTATAATTATATGATTATATTACTCTATAAATCTATTATTTTATCATTCTTTCATTCTCTCATTCTATTATTCTACCAATCATGTATTCTATCATTCTACAATTACATCATTATATTATTATATAAATCTATTTTTATTTTATTCTATCATGTTTTTATTCTACAATTCTATCATGCAGTTATTATATAAATCTATTATTATATCATTATTTTAATTTATCATTTTGTAATTATATTATTCTATCATTCTATTGTTCTAATATTCTTTCCATTCTATCAAATTCTATGATTATATGATTCTATTATTCTATAAATCTATTATTTTATCATTCTATCATTCTATCATTCTATTATTCTACAATTGTATTATTCTATCTTTCTTCCATATATCATTCTATAATTCTATCATTCTTTTATTATATAATTTTAAATTTTATTATTCTATGAATATTATTGTATCATTCTTTCATTCTATTATTTTATAACTATATAATTATTTTATTTTGTAACTCAATTATTTTTTCATTTTATAATTTTATTATTATATTATTTTATAAATCTATTTTTTATCATTATATAATTCTTTTATTCTATAATTGTATTATTGTTTAAGTCTATTATTATATCATTCTCTATTTCTATAATCTTATTATTCTATTACTCTTAAATTATAGAATTCTATTATTCTATCATTCTATAAAACTATTATTCTATCATTCTTTGATGCAGGAACTTCAGGAGATCATAACTTTTGACTCGGATGTGTGTTTTCTACAAGATTTTACGGGTGGATGCGTTATGAGGTGGAAAGTGGTTTCGCAACCAACCCTAGTAGATTGGACCCTGTTTTGGCCTTTTTTCATGGCTTGAAACATTCATCTTGGCCCTCAAAATAAAAATTTAGTGTTTTTCTATCATTTTGTAATTCTATCACTTTATTATTCTAAATTGCTTTTACTCTATTATTCTACTACTCTATCATTCTATTATTCTATCATTCTATCATTCTATCATTCTATCATTATATTGTTTCATATATCTATTATTCTATCAGTATATAATTCTATAACTATCATTCTACAATTCTATTAGAATCATTATTTCACTCTACCATTCAATAATTCTTTCATTCTATTATTTTTTTATTTTACTATTATATTATTATACAATTTTGTTATCCTATATTTCTTTCATTCTATCATTCCATAGTTGTATCACTATATTATCATAGAAATATAATATTTTCTCACTCTTTCATTCAATCATTCTATTATTTTATTATTCTATAATTCTATTATTGTTTAATTCTAGCATTCTATTATTTTATAAACCTATTATTATATAAGTCTGTCATTCTTTCATTTTATCAATCTCTAATTCTATTTTTTTTTCTATAAATCTATTTTTCTATCATTCATTCTATTGTTATATTATCTTGTTATTCTATTATTCTACAAGACTATTTTTCTAACAATGTTTTATTCTATTATTCTATTATTCTACCATTACATTATTCTATAAATCTTTTATTCTATCATTGTTTCATTCTACCATTCTATCATTCTTTCATTCTACAATTCTATTATTCTATCATTCTTCCATTCTATCATTTAATTATTAATCTATTATTCTACTATTATATCATTCTTTTATTCTTTCATTTTATAATTCTATCATTCTATTTTATATAAATCTATTATACTATCATTCTATAATATTATCATTCTATTACCATATAAATGCTTTATTCTATCATTGTTCTGTTCTATGATTCTACAATTCTATTATTCCTTCATTCTATCCATTTATAATTCTACCATTCTATTATTAATTAAATCTATTATACTATCATTCTATAATAATATAATTCTATAATTTTATAAATCTTTTATTCAATCATTCTATATATCTATTATTCTACAAATAAATTGTTCTATAACTCTTCCATTCTATAATTCTATCATTCTATTATTCTACAATTTTATTACTATATCATTCTTTCATTATATCATTTTATTATTCTATTATTCTGTAATTTTCTAATAACTTCTAGATTATTCTTCAAGTTTGATATTCTACAATTCTATTAATCTTTCATTTTTTCATTCTATCATTCTATTATAGTATCATTATTTAATCCTAACATTCTATTATTATATAAACCTAATGTTATATCATTCTTTCATTCTACCATTCTCTTATTTTATTATTCTATGATTCTATTATTCTCTCATTCTCTCGTTCTATAATTCTATTATTTCATAAATATATTATTCCATCATTGTTTCATTCTATCATTCTATTATTCTTTAAATATATTGTTCTATCATTTTTTTATTTTGTCATTCTACAACTCTATTATTCTATCATTCTTTCATTCTATCATTCTATAATTATATGATTCTATTATTCTATAATTATATGATTATATTATTCTATAAATCTATTATTTTATCATTCTTTCATTCTCTCATTCTATTATTATATAATCTATTATTCTACCATTCATACATTCTATAATTACATCATTATATTATAATTAAATCTATTTTTATCTTATTCTATCATTTTTTTATTCTACAATTCTATCATGCAGTTATTATATAAATCCATTATTATATCATTATTTTAATTTATCATTTTGTAATTATATTATTCTATCATTCTGTTGTTCTAATATTCTTTTCATTCTATCAAATTCTATGATTATATGATTCTATTATTCTATAAATCTAGTAATTTATCATTCTATCATTCTATTATTCTACAATTATATTATTCTATCTTTCTTCTATATATCATTCTATAATTATATCATTCTTTTATTATATAATTTTATTATTCTATTATTCTATGAATATTATTGTATCATTCTTTCATTCTATTATTTTATAATTATATAATTATTTTATTTTGTAACGCAATTATTTTTTCATTTTATAATTTTATTATTATATTATTTTATAATTCTTTTTTTATCATTATATAATTCTTTTATTTTATTATTCTATTATTCTTTAAATCTATTATTATATCAATCTATATTTCTATAACATGATTATTCTATTATTCTTAAATTATATTATTCTATTATTCTATCATTCTATAAAACTATTATTCTGTAGTGCCCCTCCGTTCGCACCTTGGATGTATAGGTGAACTAGTCAAGGCGCATGAAGGTGAAGGTAAAATAACTGAAATATTCAAGATAAGGTAAACAATTGATGTTGTACAATATAGGTAGATGCTTCATCCATGTGTGGTTTCATATGAAAGATAATGTGTTTTATTGATAACCTCTATTGTGGCACTGATGATGCAGGCTTTGATATTGTTTTGCATTCCAATGTTTAAGATGTCGATCTTACTACAATTGTTATATATTGAATGTATCTCATGTGACTGATTCTGTTAGATTTATTTGTTATGATGGTACTTCTGACACTTATGATTTCATGCACTTGTATGTTAAGTGTAGGGTTCTGTTCAGATTAAGAGATAGATTTGATTTGGTTATGATTATGTGTTGAGCTAATCTAGATTGATATGACGTGGAAGGGACGATGTTGCATCACTCACTTGTGAGCACCCTGGAATGTTGCGATTCATTTTTCCACCTAGTGCTAGCTTATATGCATCTATACATGCTTGACCGTGACACTTGTTGTAGGATACAAGTACCAGGCATTGACTCCACCTGAATTAACAGGTCTGAGCGTGCCTTGAACCCAATGGATACATTGTTTCGGAGATAACTTAAGGTCCCACATCCCAAGTCATTATCCTCAATCAAGATGCATGATATGTCTAGTCAACCTGTTAGTTCTGTTAGTATGTCGGTCTTGCAATTGATTTATATTTGATGGAGCTTGTTGGATAAGTGCATTTTGGCCTGACTTGAGAATATGTTTGATTTGGTCTTTTTGAGAACATGTTTGATTTGGGTTTTGACGGCTGTCCTACTCAGTGGGTTATGTTGTATGCCTATATTTCATTATATAGTCATACTTTAATATTTGATAAGGTCATATAATACTCTTAATATTATTATTAATATTTAATAAGAATAAATTGATAATTGATAATTACCTAGTTCAAATAATTATTTATGTTGTTTGAATATGAATTATGTTATTACTACTATTAAATTGATTTAATTAAGGGAAGGTCGCTGAACACTAGTAAACGCACTAACCAGACCCTAGAGTAGAGAGGAGACAGTCCTATCATCCAATTTACGAAGCCTAACAATTGGATCAAGAGTGTATTGATTTAGTGTTACACTATGGTTACTTATGGATTTGTGATAATATGT
Organism: Cunninghamia lanceolata; assembly: GCA_027924645.1. Taxonomy (NCBI): domain Eukaryota; kingdom Viridiplantae; phylum Streptophyta; class Pinopsida; order Cupressales; family Cupressaceae; genus Cunninghamia; species Cunninghamia lanceolata. The sequence goes on along the minus strand of BSBN01000837.1, from coordinate 8,827,476 downwards.
TATTTATGATAGATATATTTTGGCTATATATTGTGCTAACACTTCTTATTGAGTGTACATGTAGAATTATTATGTCAATGGATGAGGGTGGTCATTTAGCCACTTTATGTCTTTCTGTGTGATGTCTGACCTAGGCATGGGGCCTTAAGGTCTATTGGCCATGATGTTAAGAAATATTATTTTTAGTTTTATGTGATAAAATGATTATGTTCTTGTGTGAGATTTAACCTTGTAACTTTTAAAATGATTTTTAAGTGTTTTTAAGAGGTCTAAGCTGTATTTCATGTTTGGAAAATTGTCTTATGTCCAAGGTACATGGGTAAGAAGTTTATTTTTGTCATTTATAATATTTTAAAAGGTTTTTTAGACCATCCTTTAAGCCCCACTTACAAAAGTGACGAAAATGGGAAGGTGGTTGGTTGAATTAGTTGGGTGGTTGAGTTAGTTGGGTGGTTGAGTTAGTTTTGGGTAGGAAGTTACTCTTTCCTTCTCTTTAAAATTCTATTGGCCATGATGTTAAGAAATATTATTTTTAGTTTTATGTGATAAAATGATTATGTTCTTGTGTGAGATTTAACCTTGTAACTTTTAAAATAATTTTTAAGTGTTTTTAAGAGGTCTAAGCTGTATTTCATGTTTGGAAAATTGTCTTATGTCCAAGGTACATGGGTAAGAAGTTTATTTTTGTCATTTATAATATTTTAAAAGGTTTTTTAGACCATCGTTTAAGCCCCACTTACAAAAGTGACGAAAATGGGAAGGTGGTTGGTTGAATTAGTTGGGTGGTTGAGTTAGTTGGGTGGTTGAGTTAGTTGGTTGGTTGAGTTAGTTTTGGGTAGGAAGTTACTCTTTCCTTCTCTTTAAAAACTCTTCATGGAGTGGGGGTGACTTGCTCATTTTATGATTTTCATTCAAGGATTCTACCATTAGTGGGATATTGCGATTGAGGTATCATGTTTTCTTTATTAATTAAGATAAATATTATATGTTTTTCTTCATTGATTAAATGTAAATTTTATATGTTTTTCTTTATTGATTAAATATAAATATTATATGTTTTTCTTTATTGGTTAAATGTAAATAATGTAAGTTCTAAATATTATATGTATCCTTTATTTATTAAATGTAAAGGTTGTTTTTCTAAGGGTTGTTGCTTGTGAAATTGGAAAAGCAAACATTTCAATGTAAATCTTGAAAGAAGCATATTTGTTGCCTTATTTGCATGTCATAAACGTAGATCATCATAGCATAAGTGGATCTTGTGTAAGTAGAATTAATGTTTCTAATAAGGTTATGGAAGTAATGTATAATAGTTGTAGAAACCATATTTTGTACTCTAGAATTGGTGATGTTTTCTAAGAAGGTTCCTTAAATTGTTGGGCCTTATTCGTAAATAAAATAGAATGTTGTGAATCTCAAGTTTGATTAAGATAAGTATAGACCAGATTTCCTCTTAGGTTCTTCCCATCTTGTATTCTTATTTTGTTGATGATGCTTAGCTAAATGGAAGTATAGAATGTGGATGTTTGTTACTAAGCAGGGAAAATATGGCTAATTAATAGTAGTAGCCTTTGGTACTGAATATCATCATTAAGTTCATATGGTTAGTATTTTACATTTTATTAATTTCATTACCTCAGACCTCTTATTACCTCCTTACGCATAGTTAAACTTTGGTGCTCTCTTGAGAGATACCTTGGGCAATGTATAGTCATGATACTTTAACTCTAGGAAATGTTGATAACCTTGTCCTATTTTAAAAGGGAGTTATGTTCTTAATAGTTTAAGGAATAGATATCGATCATGATGTTAATAGAATTCTAGGTTTATTCTTTTATGAGTAGGGGAATCAATCTTTTATTGCGGGTTATTGTTGTAAAGAAAAAAAAAATTAGGATAAGACTTTTGTAGTACCATCATAGTAATGTTATCATTAGAGGAAACGTTCTTCAACTCTTTATTAGTGCATTATAGTATGCTGCAATTGTGGTTAAATATGAGTTCAAATTAATTATTCTACCTAACAAAAAATTGTATTTAGGATTGAATAAGTGGTAATTCAAGTGTATTATGTTAAAATTGTTTAGTATCTAATTTGGTTATAATTGTTCTTCATTGCATTTGAAGATAGGATGTTGTATTGAGTTGGACTATGACTTATTCTTATTTGGATTTATTAGAATGGCATCCATACTAGAATTTAGCTAGTTGGGAACTCCTTGTGTAAGAAAAGTTTAATTATTGGCATAATAAAGGTTATGTGAGTGATCAAGTTTGAATTCTCGATACCTAGCTTGTCTATGTTTTAATCCAGGTAATGTTGTTAATAATAATATGTTGGTAGAGTATTATGTCTCCTGTATGAGAACTTTAGTTATCATAAATAAGTTAGGATGTAGGGTTTGGATCTTGAGGTTCTTAGTGAGTATCGCATCTTAGTTTAAAAGTGATATGCTTATCATGTTATTGAATTAGGAATAGAATCATTTGTGATCTCTTTTAGATAGTTTAGTTCTAAGCATTGCTCGTCAAGTGTCTTGTCGAGTAATGGTTATTGTTAACTTTTCCTATTAGTGAATTAAATGTTGAGTATAAGTGCTAACTCTTTGTTATAAGTGCTTTGGACTTTGATGAGATGTTGTTTGCATTCATAATGAAGTCCACATTCATGGATCCCATTTGATATAATAAATTATGTTGTTGTTTATATCTTCTTAGTTACAAGGAATAGTAGAATAATTGAAGTGAATGTTTTATTGATTCATGGGCATCTTATGAGTACGGTACTACTTTGAAGACCCATGGTTAGTATGTCATATTATATATTGCACTTAGGCTATGTTATTGGATTGGTCTATTTGAAGGAGTTGTGTTTTTAAGAGTAAATGTTAATGTGGGAATTGTTGTGTTTCAGTGGTGTCTAGTGAAAGTTTATTCCAGAGGCCAGTAGGGGTAGTTGTGGGTTTGATCCTTGCATTGTTGCATTCTGGTTGAAGAATGAGCATGTTTTGGTTTTATGTGATGTTGACTTTCCTCTGCTTATGGTTAATATGATTTTCACGACTGTGTAAGGGGGATAATGCCTTGTTGAGTATATCTAGTCCTATTGTTATGTCTTGAATCCATGTTGTTGAGCTCTTCTTGAAGGTTGTGGTTCCCTATTATGTTGAGCTTGTTTTAATATTCTATGTTGGTCTGTGTTAAGGATTGATTTTGGGAGCAAGAGGACCCATGCCTTGCTCTAGATTACACCTTGTTATGGTTGAAATGTTGGAGCAAGAGGACCCATGCCTTGCTCTGGTGATTTATTATGTTCTGTATGCAAGAAGGTAAATGCCTTGCATTGTTTATATACACTTATCAGTATGATAGTCATTGTCTTGCTTGATGGATAGGGTTTCTAGATGCAAGTAGGGGAGTGGCTTTCAAGGTGGGGCTGGCGCCCAAAGTGGCTAGCTAGGGTAACCCATTGAAATTTAGTAATCAAGTGATAACCTAATTAATGAATTAGAGGGTTGGGTAGTAATTCACATTAAACAAGATAATTGGATTCCTCACCCATGCCTGTAGTGCTTGTTTAGACTAAGGATGGGATCGAGAAGGCCTGGTTGGCAAGTTCGACCTCCTTGTCTCCATGAAAGGATGTGTCGGATCCGCATGTGTCACCCTATGGGGCCGAAGTCTAGTGAGAGACTGCCAGGGTAACCCATGCTAGGACCATGCGATGACACTCTCCCTACTGCAGCCTAGCATTCCCTAGTTGTACTCTCCCCATTTGTCATGTGTTGCCTCTAGAAGTGATTTTGAGTTGCTTGTGGTGTTGTCATGTGTTGTAATGGAGTCTTGTTTGGTCTTTGTTCCTGTTAGGCAATTGTCTACCTGACTGTATGATGTTTTGGGACCTTATGTTATCTCCTAGCATAGGGGGTGGACCTTAGGGTTCCACATGGTCAGGTGGATGTGCTTTATCTCCATTGGTTTCTCCTTGCCTTTGTTCGTGTGCAAGAAGGTGGTAACTCCTGTAGCAGATTCAGATCATGTACCTGTTTATGGAGATAGTTATTATGCTCATGTGCTATCCTGTGTATCAGATTATTCATAATTTATGTATTCATATGTATTACGATGTAATGTTGTATTCATATGTCAGGAGAAATTGTGACTATGTACTAGATCCTGATGAATCTTATATGATGTTATGTAAATGTAAATGTTTATTGATTTAGTGCATTAGGTTTACAATGAGTTACTGATGTTAATTCATGATGTGTGTTAGATTATGTTAATTGTTTTGTCAAGTAATGCAACCATGATATCTTAGAGGGCAAGTCATTAGTTTAAATGATGCATTAATATTACTTTGTTACTTTACTATCTCTTTCAATTTTAAAAAAAAATTTATCCTATTGCATATGGCATAAATGTGATGTTCTCTAAGGTATTCATGACGGGGCGTTACATATTCTATCATTTTTTCATTCTTTTATTCTATCATTCTTTGATGCAGGAACTTCTAGAGATCATAACTTTTGGCTCGGATGTGGGTTTTCTACGAGATTTTACAGGTGGATGCATTATGATGTGGAAAGTGGTTTCGTAACTACCCCTAGTGGGTTGGACCCCGTGTTGGCACTTTTTTGGGGCTTGAAAGTTTCATCTTGGCCTTCAAAATAGTAATTTAGTAATTTTCTATCATTTTGTAATTCAATCACTTTATTATTCAAAATTGCTTTTACTCTATTATTCTATCATTCTATTATTCTATCATTCTATTATTCTATCATTCTTTAATTATATTATTTGATATATCTATTATTCTATCATTATTTCATTCTATTAGTCTATAATTCTATAGCTATCATTCTGCAATTCTATTAGAATCATTATTTCATATTACCATTCAATAATTCTTTCATTCTATTATTTTGTTATTTTATTATTATATTATTCTACAATTTTGTTATCCTATATTTATTTCATTCTATCATTCCATGGTTGTGTCATTATATTATCATACAAATATAGTATTCTATCTCTCTTTTATTCAATCATTCAATTATTTTATTATTCTATAATTCTATTGTCGTTTAATTCTATCATTCTATTATTTTATAAACCTATTATTCTATAAATCTATCATTCTTTCATTTTATCATTCTATAATTCTATTTTTTTATTCTATAAATTTATTATTCTATCATTCATTCTATTGTTATATTATTTTTTTATTCTAGTATTCTACAAGACTATTTTCTACCAATGTTTCATTCTATTATTCTATTATTCTACCATTACATTATTCTATAAATCTTTTATTCTATCATTGTTTCATTCTACCATTCTATAATTCTATCATTCTTTCATTCTACAATTCTATTATTCTATCATTCTTCCATTCTATCATTTGATTATTAATCTATTGTTCTACTATTATATCATTCTTTCATTCTTTCATTTTATAATTCTATCATTCTATTTTATATAAATCTATTATACTATCATTCTATTATCATATAAATGCTTTATTAAATCATTGTTCTGTTCTATGATTCTACAATTCTATTATTCCTTCATTCTATCTATTTATAATTCTACCATTCTATTATTAATTAATTCTATTATACTATCATTCTATAATAATATAATTCTATAATTTTATATATCTTTTATTCAATCATTCTATATATCTATTATTCTACAATTTAATTATTCTATCACTCTTCCATTATATAATTATATAATTCTATCATTCTATTATTCTACAATTCTATTACTATATCATTCTTTCATTATATCATTTTATTATTCTATTATTCTGTCATTTTCTAATAACTTCTAGATTATTCTATAAGTTTGATATTCTACAATTCTATTAATCTTTCATTTTTTCATTCTATCATTCTATTATAGTATCATTATTTAATCCTAACATTCTATTATTATATAAACCTAATGTTATATCATTCCTTCATTCTACCATTCTATTATTTTATTATTCTATGATTCTATTATTTCATAAATATATTATTCCATCATTGTTTCATTCTATCATTCTATTATTGTTTAAATATATTGTTCTATTATTATTTTATTCTGTCATTCTACAACTCTATTATTCTATCATTCTTTCATTCTATCATTCTATAATTAAATGATTCTATTATTCTATAATTATATGATTATATTATTCTATAAATCTATTTTTTTAATCATTTTTTCATTCTCTCATTCTATTATTCTATCATTCATACATTCTATCATTCTATAATTAAATCATTATATTATTATATAAATCTATTATTATATCATTATTTTAATTTATCATTCTGTAATTATATTATTCTATCATTCTGTTGTTCTAATATTCTTTTCATTCTATCAAATTCTATGATTATATGATTCTATTATTCTATAAATCTAGTATTTTATCATTCTATCCTTCTATTATTCTACAATTATATTATTCTTTCTTCCATATATCATTCTATAATTCTATCATTGTTTTATATAATTTTATGATTCTATTATTCTATGAATATTATTGTATCATTCTTTCATTCTATTATTTTATAATTGTATAATTATATTATTTTGTAACTCAATTATTTTTTCATTTTATAATTTTATTATTATATTATTTTATAAATCTTTTTTTATCGTTATATAATTCTTTTATTCTATTATTCTATTATTCTTTAAATATATTATTATATCATTCTATAGTTCTATAATATGATTATTCTATAATTATTAAATTATTGTAACGCCCACCTTGAACGCCTTAAAGAATACACACTTATGCAATATGAAATAAGAAATTTTTTAAAAAAATGGATTAAGTAACGTTAACACAACTAATTACGACGTATTCTCTAAGGGTCCAAGGCTGCATCACTTAACAAATCGACTAACACAAATTAACATACATCAGTAACTGATCCAAATCCATGCTCAAATAAATAACTTATTCACATTCATTGCAAATCATCAAATAACAGAATCTGCATGATAAAATACATAACTAAAATGCTTTCATATAAGTACATCATGACATCATTACATTACCACTTTTAGTCTACATCAAAAGTTACATACATAAAGAATATTCTGTTACACAAATCTGGTACAAGGTTGTGCACTTACATCATCATCATTGGAACAAGTACAACTGGAACAAATCCTTTCTGCATATGATCTTGACAAGAGTAGCCAATGGATACAATAGCTCTTCCACCCGACCATGTGGAACCCTAAGGTCCACCCCCTGAGCTAGGAGTTAACATGAGGTCCTAAACACTGACAGTCAGGTAGACGAAAGACAAACAAGAACAAAGGACGACCAAACGCCAATACAACACATGGCAATATCAATACAACACAACATAACTTAACTTAACTTTCACTTCCAGAGGCGACACAAAACCAATGAGGAGAGACCGAACAAGGGATGCTAGGTTGTAGTAGGGAGAGTGTCATCGCATGGTCCTAACATGGGTTATCCTGACAGCCTCTCACTAGGCGCCGGCCCCCATCTATGGTTATCCTGACAGCCCCTCACTAGGCGCCGGCCCCATAGGGTGACACATGCGGAATCGACCTTCTTTTCATGAGGACAAGGAAGTCAATCATGCTGACCAGGCCTTCTCTACCCATCCTTAGTCTAAACAAGCACTACAGGTCATGGGAGAGGAATCCATTAATCTTATTAATGTGAAATCTACCCTTAACCCCCTAGTTTATTTTTAGGTTATCACTTGATTAATCTACTTCCAACAGGTTATCCTGACTGCCACTTTAGGCGCCGGCCCCACGTTGAAAGCCACTCTCCTTCCTAACACCTAGTAAACCTTAAAACATCATGCAAGACTTATAACAATACACGTAAATGAACACTGCAAGGCATAAACCCTCTTGCATCAAAATAGAATCATAACATCAATTGTTATCCAACACTTTTAACATTACAATACTTTATTCTTTTATAGATTTCAGGTCTCTCCTTACAACAAAATGGTACAATAAGATCACAAGAGGTTTGATATCTCATCCTGAGATTATTACTTTACAAGACACAACATTCAACTGTGACAGTACCTCATTATACTTCATACTTTGTTCGATACACATAAACACTATTACAACGTAATTACAAAAACAACAATACACAAGTTGCAATTACTTAGCAACGACAACTTAGCCTTTGGAACTCGAGTTTGAACAACCTCAATACGACTCATTACAACACTCAAGCAATTCAATTCAAATTCAGGAGATGAAATACTACAATTCTTTCTCAGTTTCATGCAAACAACTTCAGAAATAACATCAACATTAAATTACAACAATTAAATTAATATCTTGCAACTATATCTCTAACTAATCTTTCTTTCAAACTTGTCTAATTAACTTTATTCTATCAAGGATGAAAGGAATAATAACGCTAGGAGAGATGTCTTACGCTGAACGGCAATTACACGAGGAGAGTTCAATCACAAAATGTTTGTTATCCTTCATATAGTCTTGCAAACATTCTAGCGAGCTCAATCAAATGGATTCTTTTATGATGATTTGAAGATGTTTCTGAAATCGATCTTATCTGTGGTGATATAATTTCTCAAGGAGAGCGATCGTAAATGCGCCCTATGCGAACAACTTGAAATATTTTACTACTGAGATGTAAAATTGCTATTGACTATTTTACCACTGACGTGAATGATATGCATTCGGTCTGACGACTTCTGGCTATGATTACTAAACTTGCAAACTTACTGCGTTGACGGTATCCACGTAAATCGATTGCTCATTTTCTAACGAATAGCAATAATCACAAAAGACGGTGAAAATCTGGAAAAATGCTATGTTACAGCAATGGTTTCTAGAGGGAATCTTATTGCAGTTTCCACCATTTAAGAATGAATTTCCTAGTGCAGCGATGGATCTTTGTTCACTAAATGCATTGCTAACAGTACAAGGGTCAATGTTTCATAACTGAATATATATATATAGAGCCAAATGTAATACACCAGTCGACTGTCCACAGGAATTTGAACACTGGTATTGTATAGTTATCAGAAGCATTCTCTCTACAGCTCATGGTTTGAGAAAGATAAGCATTAGAATTCCTTACTACGCATCCAGCTCATAACTCAGAACACCTTCAGACAGTGGCTGTCTACATGCTATCCTATGTATTGTGTTCGCACTAATCCATAACAACCTCTACAAAACCCTTTTAGGGAAAACTCCAACTGTCAGTCAAATCTGCGGCCTCCCTGGGGCATAACGACTACATTTGGCAGTCGGGAAAACATGGTTTAACACCCAAAGTTCAACTCCAATATATTCCTCCCTAATGGAGAATGGTTAAGGGTTTCATACTGGCTCATCCTTTCGACCACGAACAGCCTGCAGACCTTTCTGCCCTAGCAGATATTCGCCTAGCAAGTGCAGATAGGTATCCAACAAGATGAAAACTCCAGCTATGGAGTAAACTAGACAAATGGAATATAGTATAATACTAAGTTAATGGCGGAAGAAGGGATTTCGTTAACTCAAACTACATAACAAGCCAGTCATCGGAAGCATAGTCTCATACTAGGTAAATGGGGGAGAAAAAGGAATTCGGCACATTCATTTCAACCGAATGATAACAGGGCAGTGGACCTACCTAATGCTATCGATCTGCAAAGAAATAATACCAACACACAAAAATAGTATACATGGGATTCGTCTCACCTCACTGGAGGGAAAACAAACTGAATAGGCTTCAGAAATTTTCACCAAATCGAAGGACCATCAGACAAAAAAAGTGATCTACCCATGACGCCCTAGCTTGCAGATATGAGGGCAGAGTTGATAATCTACAGAAGATCCTTCAATAATTGAATATAAAAGGGTTTTCAATGACTCCCGCTATGGCATAGGTTAGTCAACTGTACGTAGTATATTACCTAGTAATTGGCGAAAGAAGAGGCTTCGAACTTCCATTCCAAAACGGGTGGTAACAAGGCAGTGAATTACCCATTATTATCTGTCCACAATAGAAGTAAAACTAACCACAACAAAACACATTATATACACAAAGTTTTCAAATGTAATGGCTGAATATGTTCGCTGACCTGCTAGAAGTGCGACTAGCTGTTGTCATGATTAGTTCACTATATCAGAGGCAACTGATCAATGATCAGTGGATGCACAGAAAGGATCTCAGGGAAAAAAGGACCGCAATTGTTAGAATGGTCGACTCACTGCTATTATTTTTTTTTAAACTATGATGGAAATAATGAAATCTATATATGCCGACTACTTCCTGCTAATGTTCTCTTTCTAAACTAGGGTTCAAAGACTGTATGGAAGAAAAGAACAGAATTGATTTCACACAATCAAATTGCTTGCCCTGAGGTGTTAGGAGATTTCAGTGTAAAAAAGAACCCTTGGTCATCTTGTAATGCCCCTCAACTTATCGTCTTTTGGACTGATGTTTGCTTAGTAGTACTGGACATTTTGACAGTATTTTTAGGTCGTTGATGATGGATTTCTAGTTATTTTGCTATTTCAGTATGAACCTAATTGTTATGATAACAGATGTTGATGTTGGATTATGTCATTATGCTTTACAATTTGATAAACGAACTGATGTTTTAAATGCTTTGATGTTATTCATTATATGGGATTGGAAGTTAGCTGATCATTTTATGTCGTAGATTAGTAATCTGATATCTTGTTCAATTTAGTTGATTATTATTTTAAAACGTGAATGGAACAGTGTTGTATTACTCGTTCTCGAGTACCCTACCTCACTGCGATTTCCATTCACGATAGGACTGCATGTGATGTATATGTATATCTTGTTACGGTTAACTGTGCGTTGCTGCAGGATGTAGGTACTTGGCATCGACTCCACCTGATTACAGGTCTGAGCGTGCCTTCGCCAATGGATTAGTTGGTTGGAGTTAACAGGAGGTCCCTAGTCAGTGTTCCTTCGTCGTTAGTTTACCCTTGTGGTTATTGGTGGTCATTCGCCCATGTCTCACTGTCAGGTAATATTGTATTTTGGAGTCAAACCAAGTTCAAAGGTGTTTAAGTATGTGTGGTAATGTTGTGCTTTAATTAGAATTATTCTACGGAAGAGTTTAGTGTTGTTAAATAGGCATATTGTCGTTAGTTGTCGATTTTAGTTATAAATAAATTATTATTTTAATAGAAGTGTTGTTGATAAATAAGTTGTAAGAAGTTTGTATTATTCGATATAATATTATTTATAATAAATATTTAAATAAATAAATAGTTATAGCCACACTTGTAAATTGTGTTTCACAACTGGATTAATAAAATAAATTATAGGATAGTACAAAAATATGGATAGTTGAAATAGTACTATTCTATTAATGATAATATTTTGGGGTCAGTTATAAAGAAAATAATAATAAAATAAAGTATCTAATAATTGGGAATCATTAAATTAAATTAAAAAAAAAATACAGATTCTTAAAAAGGAGTTTCACAGAATCTTGTGTGAAGCCCTAGGAGAAGAGAGAGAGACTGAGTTATAAAAGAGTTGTCAGTGCATCAAGGATCACATCACAGGGGTAAGGAAAGAAGCAGCTGGGAACGGCAACAATTGGAGCGGGTTCGTCGCGGTGATTGCGAAATCAGGTTCCGTCGAATGCCTTATCTCTGAACTTCCTTTCAATCTGCAAATGTGTTTATAGTTTGTTTGATTCCGCATAGTTCGGCAGTCTGTCCTTTCTGTGTGTGATCAGCATCCTCTCTTAGGGTTTAAATACATCGGTACTGCCCAAGGATTCTGTAAGTCACCTTGTATTCACTTGATTTCCCTGGTTGTGTACCTTTTTAATCTGCCCTCACATCTGCAAATGAAGCTCCTTCGTTCGAATAGACCTGGTTAGGGTTTTGGGTCTGAGAATCAGTGAATCCTCTTGTTCCTGTTGACCTTATTTACCGCCTACTGATCACATGATTCGCTGCAAGTTGCAATGCTAGGACGTAATTGGAATCGCACTGTTATTGCCTTATTGTTATTTGACTTGGCTGAAAATCTCTGAAACCTTGTTGTCACGCCACTCCATGCATATCGTTTTGCTGAGGTTGTTTTTATAAGGTAGTTCGCTGTCAGAATATCAATCGTGGTGATCAAAAAACTGGAAGCCTTGATAAACCGTCTTTCATCTAGGGTCATGAAACGATACCTTATGTTTACGGACCGATGATGATACCTTATGTTTATGTGTGTTTGGCATCATTCCGTCTGTGGACCGATGATGATAGGTAGTCCGCTGCTGGATGTCACTCGGCTGTAATGAAAGACCGAACCCTTTTTATTCTCTTAGCCATTTGCTTAGTATCATACCATGTCCAAGTGACTATCCCATTCCATAGCCGGTTGATCGTATCCTTTTCATTTTCGAATTGGGAAGTTCTCCATTTAATGCTGCACTCGTCCTAGGTATATTGCTAGTCGTATAGGGCTAGGCGTGTATCTGCCAGGGGCAGAAAGGGCTATGAAACTGTTCGTTGCTGTTTCCATGGTCTATGAGGGCGTATTCCTTCAACCTCTAGTGGGCGCAGGTGTTAGTTTCGGTGTTATTTCTAATGGCACGTCACTGCTAGTGTCTGGAACAGCGTTGCAACCTCTTCCTGATCAGAAATTTGCCTGTGGTCGATGGACCCAAGAGATTTCGCCCTTGCAAACTGCACAAATCTAATGTCCAACCGTGAGTTTCAAACCTCGTCTGTGGTTTTGGCTGAGAACCTATCATAGCGAGTGATGGCATGTTATCGCTAGATTATAATTTTTAGGGCGTAAAATGGAGCTGGTTATTCTGGCAGTCTCACTGCCGTAGTGGCTGTCTTTCGCTTTCTCTGGAAGTGCCTGAAGTCTTTCAGTGTTTCTCTTCTGGAGGTCTTCGTCATTCATTAACGAAGGTGTGGTGTTTTCCTTTGACTAGCCCACATTGTAATTGGGCTGCCGTGATTCGCTGGCCTTCCAACAGATAAGAACCTTCAAGCTGAGTGAAACCTAAATTGTAGAAAGGAATCCTTAGCCTCAGGTAATCGCTTGTACCAAGGAATCAAACCAAACTCCCAACATAGATTTAACTGGTGTCTAGCTGGTTACTCTGGCAGTTTCATTGCCGTTTGTGCTTTGCCTACCGCCTTGGGTGAAAGTGACAGAAGCTGTTTTAGCATATCCTTCCTAGAGGTCTTCGTCACTCAGCAAATGATGGCGAGATGTTTTCCTTGACTAGTTATATTGTAGATTGGAATGCCATGACTTCGCTGGCCCACAACAATTGTTTACCTTTGAGCTGGGCGAGCATGATCAATCGCCGAAGATGAAAGAGGCCAAGTTATGCGCCAAGTGTTATTGCACCCACACCGTCTGGCTGGGATAATAAGAATTTACGTTTCATGTAAATAGTTAGAGTTTAAAATCTAAATTTTAGTCAATTTGATTGGGCATATCGCTCCAGTATGACTGGGCGCTCTTCTGAAAGTAACATTCATGACATAGAACGCTGCCTTGACAGCTACCTTGTTTTGCATATATTCTGCAATCCTTTCTACTTCGTATAGATCATTGTCTCTGTCAGTAGCTGCACCTTCTTTTTGAAGTTTAATCCCTTTTTATTAACCAAAACCAGCGACTCTGATATTTCATTGGAACTTATCGTATATGTATACACCTGGCTGGTAACTTGTAATTTATTTATCTTCTGATACAGCTGAGAGGTTCCTCTCTGTCCTTGCACCTTCGCCTTAACTTAACGGAATGTAACACAGTCCACCTAGCCGGCACAGGCTTGACAGATATTTCATTGGTAGAATTGGCGCCTTTCTGAAGGGCAGTGCAGCGAGAAAGTTCAACTGAGTACCTACAGAAATTAACTGTCGAATCTTACAGAATGAATCAGCGGCAATAGTAATCAGAACGCCATGAAGATAAACATAACGGCATATGTATGGCAATTCTGATCTTCTGTTTGGACAGACGTAAATCATTTCGTTTTAGCATTTCTGAGTTACCATTACGGCGAAGACATGTCATAAAACCATTACACCGTCTTTGACGATTTTTCCTAGATATGTACGTCATGCAGTAATATGGTGTTATTGTTCATTTCACTACTCGATAGGTTAAGGTCAATTGGACAAGATTAAAGGAAGTATATGAGGTCGTATCATTCGAAAATGTCGAACGGTAAACAGAAATTAAGTGGTTCTTATGTCAATTGTTATAATGATTTAGTTAATCAATTTATTTATCGTTAGAAGAAAAATAAAGATTAGTTAGAGATTTTGATGCAAGTGTTATAATATCATGTTGATCTTATTTCAGAAGTTGTTTGCATTAAACTGAGAATGAGCTGTAGTATTTTACCTCCTGAATCTGAATTGTGTTGATTTGTATGAGTGTTGTAATGAGTCATATCAAGGTTGTCAAACTCGTATCCCAGAGGCTAAGTTGTCGTTGTTAAGTATTGGCAACTTGTGTATTGCTGTTTTATGATTGTGATGTAATAGCGTTTATATGTATCAAACAAAGTGTGTAGTATAATGAGGTACTGTCACGGTTGAATGTTGTGTCTTGTAAAGTAATAATCTCGGGATGAGATATCAATCCTCTTGTGACCTTATTGTACTATTTTGTCGTAAGGAGAGACCTGAAATCTGTAAAAGAATAAAGTTATGTAATGTTAAAAGTATTGGATAACAATTGATGTTATGATTCTATTTTGATGCAAGAGGGTTTATGCCTTGCAGTGTTCATTTACGTGTATTGTATAAGTCTTGCATGATGTTTTAAGGTTTACTAGGTGTTAGGAGGGAGAGTGGCTTTCAACGTGGGGCCGGCGCCCAAAGTGGCAGTCAGGATAACCCGTTGGAAGTAGATTAATCAAGTGATAACCTAAAAATTAACTAGGGGGTTAAGGGTAGATCTCACATTAATAAGATTAATGGATTCCTCTCCCATGGCCTGTAGTGCTTGTTTAGACTAAGGATGAGTAGAGAAGGCCTGGTCGGCATCATTGACTTCCTTGTCCTCATGAAAGGAAGGTCGATTCCGCATGTGTCACCCTATGGGGCCGGCGCCTAGTGAGAGGCTGTCAGGATAACCATAGATGGGGGCCGGCGCCTAGTGAGAGGCTGTCAGGATAACCCATGTTAGGACCATGCGATGACACTCTCCCTACTGCAACCTAGCATCCCTTGTTCGGTCTCTCCTCACCTGTTTTGTGTCGCCTCTGGAAATGAAGTGAAAGTTAAGTTATGTTGTGCTGTATTGTTATAGCCATGTGTTGTATTGGCATTGGCCGTCCTTTGTTCTTGTTTTGTCTTTCGTCTGCCGGACTGTCAGTGTTTGGGACCTCATGTTAACTCCTAGCTCGGGGGGTGGACCTTAGGGTTCCACATGGTCGGGTGGAAGAGCTATTTTATCCATTGGTTCTCTTGTCAGGATCTTATGCAGAAAAGGATTTGTTTCAGTTGTACTTGTTCAATGATGATGATGTAAGTGTACAACCTTGTACCAGATTTATGTAACAGAATATTCTTTATGTATGTGACTTTAGAAGTAGACTAAAAGTGGCCTTGTAATGATGTCTTGATGTACTTATATGAAAGCATTTCAGTTATGTATCTTATCATGCTGATTCCGTTATCTGATGTTTGCAATGAATGTGAATGAGTTATTTGAAAAGGAATTTGGATCAATTACTGATGTATGATAATTTATGTTAGTTGTTTGGTTAAGTGATGCAGCCTTGGTCCCTTAGAGAATATGTTGTAATTAGTTGTGTTAACTTACTTTATCAGTTTTTTTATAAAAAAAAAAAAAAATTTCTTGTTTCATGTTGCATAAATGTGTATTCTTTAAGGCGTTCAAGGCGGGCGTTACATCTGGTATCAGAGCCACGTTACTAACACTGGGTACTCTGGTTTTATAATTAGCCCATTAAGCTATGCTAGTTGCTTAAACTCTGAAGGACATATTCATTCATAGTCCTTGCCTAACAACCTGAAGTTTGTTCTTGGATGTGTTGTCCAGGAAGATGCCTAGGGTACGAGGCCGAGGACGGGGTCGAGGTAGGGGTCGTGGGAGAGGTGTTGAAATCAGCCCTCCTCCTAGCTCCCCTCATAGAAGTACTCAAGAAGGTGGTAGCGAGAATCAGGAGAATCAGGTTCAGCCTGAGGGTGCTCAACTACGCCAGCTCCTTGAGGAGGTGCTTGCTCGTCTTGGTCCGAGGCAGGAGGTGGTGCAACCGGAAGAAAGAGAAAGAGAAAGATCTCCTAGAAGGAGAGAGGTCACAGCTGAACAAGAAGCCATTCTTGCGGGCCACATGAGAGATCTGATGAGAGCCCGTCCTCCTACTTTCGATGGCTCCGGTAGCGGTTTGGAAGCAGAAACATGGCTAATCGATTTGGAGAGATGCTTTGCTATGCATCCATATGGCAGAAACACTAAGGCAAGATGCGCCATCATGCATCTAAGAGGATTCGCCTCTACTTGGTGGCGTCTTGAGGAACAAAAGTTGCATCTAGATATTGCGACAATTTCATGGGAACTATTTCTGGATAGGTTCAGAGCTCGATTTTTATCTGATCACTGGAGGCAATGACGAGCGGATGAATTCCATGGGTTGAGACAGATGGCCATGACAGTGGAACAGTATGAGTGCAGGTTTTATGAACTCAAGCAATATGCAGGGATTGGAAGCGACAAGGCCATGTTAGTTCAGCATTTTATCAGAGGTCTGAATGCACGCATCAGCGGAGGAGTTCGGGTGTTCGAGCCGAAGACCATGGAGGTAGCAGTTGAGAAGGCTAGATTGGTGGAAGAGAACTTGACCATGGCCCTAGGGGGTCATACAGGTGTACAGATTGGTAGCTCATCTCGAGCAGGTTCGGGTTTCCGAGGTGGTCAGTCTCATGCAGCAGGTAACTCGAGGAGTCATCAGGTACCTTCTAAGGGTGGACAGCAACAACAACAGTTTTCTCAGACGAAATCAAGAAACTCTCAATATCAGCAAAGCAACAGATTTCATTCCAGAAAGGATCGAAGTTGGCAGAGAGTTAAACGTGATTGTGCCAGTCAACCAGCGCAAAGCACACAATCTGCAGCAAGCAGAGGTAGTTTTCAGCAGTCAAATGCTCCTATAGGCGGTGGAGGTTTTGGCAGGGGAACAGGATGTTTTTCTTGCGGTCAGCAGGGCCACATTCCTAGACAGTGCCCGCATAAGAATACTTCAGGATTTGGTCAGAGACCCGCAGCTTCAGAGCCCACTGTTGGTGATGCAGGCAGGTCACATAGAGTGTTTGCGGCGGTGGATAATCACCAAGCGGAGCACCAAGGTACCGTTGTGGAGACTACAGGTGTCTTGCGAGGTATTACCATTTCTATTCTTTTTGACTCTGGTGCTTCAGATTCTTTTATTTCCCCTTCTACAGTGGAGCGTTGCAAATTAGTGGCAGCAAAGCAAGATGTTAAGTGGCAGGTGGAATTGGCCTCGGGATCTAGAGTATCAGTAGACTCTCTTATGCATGGTTGCGAGTTGAGGATAGGACCTTTATCTACCACAGCGGATCTTCGCATTATACCATTAGGATCCTATGACATAGTGTTGGGAATGGATTGGTTGGATGCTCATCGAGCAGTGATAGACTGTCGCCACAAATTAGTAAGGTGTGTTGACGATTCGGGCAAAGAAGTAGAAGTGGTTGGGATTCAGAGACCCATCTCCTTGCGCATGATTTCTGCTATGCAATTGAAAAGATGTCTGCGTCAAGGATGCAAGTTGTTTGCTGTAACAGTTAATGACTCAGATTTTGGGGAAAATAGGGAGGCATCCCTTGATGATTATCCTATTCTCAAGGAGTATGAGGATGTCTTTCCTAGCGAAATTCCAGGTATGCCACCGAAGCGTGATATTGATTTCAAGATAGACCTTGTTCCTGGAGCAGAACCTATTTCACGAGCTCCATATCGAATGACTACTCAGGAACTTAAGGAGCTTTGCTTGCAGCTAGAAGAGTTATTAGCGAAGGGATTCATTCGTCCGAGTGTCTCTCCATGGGGAGCACCTGTGATTTTTGTGAAGAAGAAGGATGGATCTCTACGTTTGTGCATCGACTATCGGCAGCTTAATAAGGTGACTGTGAAGAACAGGTACCCATTGCCACGAATTGATGACCTTTTTGATCAGATCAAGGGAGCTAAGGTATTTTCGAAGATAGACCTAAAATCGAGATATCATCAGTTGCGCATTTTTGAGGCTGACATCCACAAGACAGCATTTCGCACTCGCTATGGGCATTATGAGTTCACTGTTGTACCTTTTGGATTGACAAATGCGCCATCAGTATTCATGAGCCTGATGAATGGTGTGTTCCGTACCTATCTGGATAGATTTGTTCTTGTCTTCTTAGATGATATATTGATTTATTCAAGATCTATGGAGGAGCATGAAGAGCATTTGCGGCAGGTTTTGCAGTGTTTAAGAGAAAATCAGTTGTATGCAAATTTGGCTAAATGTGATTTCTTTCAAACTGAAGTAAAATATTTGGGACATGTTATTTCGGATAAGGGTATTGCAGTGGATCCTTCAAAGATTCAAGTGATCATGGACTGGCCTGCTCCCACCAATGTTACAGAGGTTCGTAGTTTCATGGGCTTAGCAGGCTATTATCGATGATTTGTGGAAGGATTTTCAAAGATAGCTCACCCTATAACTTCTCTTCAGAGAAAAGGAAAGAAGTTCATTTGGTCAGAACAGTGTCAAGCAGCCTTTCAGAGTCTTAAGGAGCGGTTAACCAGTGCACCTATTCTAGCAGTGCCGGATCCTGCCGGAGATTTTGTGGTTTGTACTGATGCATCTTTGGAAGGTTTAGGAGCAGTTTTAATGCAGGAGGGTCGTGTGATAGCTTACGAGTCCCATAAACTCAAAGATCATGAGTTGAACTATCCTACACATGACCTAGAGTTAGCTGCAGTTGTTCATGCATTGGTAAGATGGAGACACTTCTTGCTGGGGCATCGGTTTGGGCTGCACAGTGATCACCGAAGTTTACAGTATATCTTTACTCAGCCAAACCTGAATGCGAGACAGAGGCGATGGATGGAGTTTCTATGTGAGTATGATTTTGAGGTAAAATATATCCAAGGTAAGGAGAATGTGGTGGCGGATGCCCTTAGTCGTCGAAGACATGAACTTTCATCTATCACTCTTGGAGTGGATTTGAGAGGGCAGGTTCTTGCAGCTCTCCCTGCAGATAGATGGTATCAGGAAGTGAAAGCTGAAGTGGAGTCTGGTAGAGCCTTGGAGGGTAGATATGCTGGGTATTCTATCGAGTCGGATGGTCTCTTGCGACATTTAGATCGCATTTATGTGCCTTCTACAGAGGGTCTCCGCACCCTAATCATGACTGAGGCTCATCGGGCACCTTATTCTGCGCATCCAGGTGTCAAGAAGATGTATGCAGACCTTCGTCAGATATATTTTTGGGCTGGAATGAAGAGGGATATTGCTGATTTTGTTTCGAGATGCTTAGAATGTCAGAGGGTTAAGGCAGAACATCAGCATCCCGTAGGTCTTCTTCAACCACATCTTATTCCGGAATGGAAATGGGACATCATTTCAATAGATTTTATAGTTGGTTTACCCATGTCTTCTCGTCGCCACGATGCGATAATGGTCACTGTAGACAGGCTTACGAAAGTAGCACATTTTTCTCCTGTCCGATCTTCATATAATGCTTCTTCTGTGGCCAAAATTTTCATGGAGGATATCGTCAGATTGCACGGGATTCCTCGCAAGATTATCTCCGATCGTGATCCAGTTTTTACTTCAGCTCTTTGGACATCTCTTCAGCATGCTTTGGGGACTCAATTGAACTTCAGTTCAGCTTATCATCCAGAGACTGATGGGCAAACTGAGAGGGTCAATCAAGTCCTCGAGGATATGCTCCGTATGTATGTGATGGATCAGCAAAACCGATGGGAAGATTATTTGTATTTGGTGGAGTTTGCGTACAATAATGGGTACCATAGTTCCATTGGCATGTCTCCTTTTCAGGCCCTTTATGGTCGTCCTTGTCGTACCCCATTGAGTTGGGACCGTCTTGAGGATAGAGTTCTCCTAGGTCCTCAGATGCTCCAAGAGATGGAGCAGCAGGTTGATCGCATCAGAGAGCATCTGGTAGCAGCTCAGGATAGACAGAAGAAATATGCAGATGCTCACAGACTTGATCGTCAGTTTTCAGTTGGTGATCGGGTGTTCTTGCGGGTGCGTCCGCGAAAGAGTCCGATCCGTTACGGGAAAGGATCTAAGCTCGCGCCACGCTTTGTGGGGCCATTCGCGGTTTTGGAGAGGATCGGTCCTGTTGCATACCGTCTTGCTTTGCCGCCTAGCTTGTCACGCGTCCATGACGTATTTCATGTTTCTGTTCTTAGACCTTATCATCCAGATATTTCTCATGTCCTTGATTGGAATGCTTTACAGGTAGAGGACGGGCAGCTAGCTTTGGAGCCCGTAGGCATTTTAGAGCACAGGCGACTCGCTCTCAGGGGCAGAGTCATAGAGCAGGTAAGGGTCCAATGGGATCCTAATGATGAGACTTCAGCGACCTGGGAAGATACTTCCCGTATGCGAGAGCTATATCCATATTTGTTCGCAGGCTTCCAGGAGTAAGCCTGATCCTAGGGGGGGAGGATGTAATGCCCCTCAACTTATCATCTTTTGGACTGATGTTTGCTTAGTAGTACTGGACATTTTGACAGTATTTTTAGGTCGTTGATGATGGATTTCTAGTTATTTTGCTATTTCAGTATGAACCTAATTGTTATGATAACAGATGTTGATGTTGGATTATGTCATTATGCTTTACAATTTGATAAACGAACTGATGTTTTAAATGCTTTGATGTTATTCATTATATGGGATTGGAAGTTAGCTGATCATTTTATGTCGTAGATTAGTAATCTGATATCTTGTTCAATTTAGTTGATTATTATTTTAAAACGTGAATGGAACAGTGTTGTATTACTCGTTCTCGAGTACCCTACCTCACTGCGATTTCCATTCACGATAGGACTGCATGTGATGTATATGTATATCTTGTTACGGTTAACTGTGCGTTGCTGCAGGATGCAGGTACTTGGCATCGACTCCACCTGATTACAGGTCTGAGCGTGCCTTCGCCAATGGATTAGTTGGTTGGAGTTAACAGGAGGTCCCTAGTCAGTGTTCCTTCGTCGTCAGTTTACCCTTGTGGTTATTGGTGGTCATTCGCCCATGTCTCACTGTCAGGTAATATTGTATTTTGGAGTCAAACCAAGTTCAAAGGTGTTTAAGTATGTGTGGTAATGTTGTGCTTTAATTAGAATTATTCTACGGAAGAGTTTAGTGTTGTTAAATAGGCATATTGTCGTTAGTTGTCGATTTTAGTTATAAATAAATTATTATTTTAATAGAAGTGTTGTTGATAAATAAGTTGTAAGAAGTTTGTATTATTCGATATAATATTATTTATAATAAATATTTAAATAAATAAATAGTTATAGCCACACTTGTAAATTGTGTTTCACAACTGGATTAATAAAATAAATTATAGGATAGTACAAAAATATGGATAGTTGAAATAGTACTATTCTATTAATGATAATATTTTGGGGTCGGTTATAAAGAAAATAATAATAAAATAAAGTATCTAATAATTGGGAATCATTAAATTAAATTAAAAAAAAAAATACAGATTCTTAAAAAGGAGTTTCACGGAATCTTGTGTGAAGCCCTAGGAGAAGAGAGAGAGACTGAGTTATAAAAGAGTTGTCGGTGCATCAAGGATCACATCACAGGGGTAAGGAAAGAAGTAGCTGGGAACGGCAACAATTGGAGCGGGTTCGTCGCGGTGATTGCGAAATCAGGTTCCGTCGAATGCCTTATCTCTGAACTTCCTTTCAATCTGCAAATGTGTTTATAGTTTGTTTGATTCCACATAGTTCGGTAGTCTGTCCTTTCTGTGTGTGATCAGCATCCTCTCTTAGGGTTTAAATACATTGGTACTGCCCAAGGATTCTGTAAGTCGCCTTGTATTCACTTGATTTCCCTGGTTGTGTACCTTTTTAATCTGCCCTCACATCTGCAAATGAAGCTCCTTCGTTCGAATAGACCTGGTTAGGGTTTTTGGGTCTGAGAATCAGTGAATCCTCTTGTTCCTGTTGACCTTATTTACCGCCTACTGATCACATGATTCGCTGCAAGTTGCAATGCTAGGACGTAATTGGAATCGCACTGTTATTGCCTTATTGTTATTTGACTTGGCTGAAAATCTCTGAAACCTTGTTGTCACGCCACTCCATGCATATCGTTTTGCTGAGGTTGTTTTTATAAGGTAGTTCGCTATCAGAATATCAATCGTGGTGATCAAAAAACTGGAAGCCTTGATAAACCGTCTTTCATCTAGGGTCATGAAACGATACCTTATGTTTACGATCTTGTGTGTTTGGCATCATTCCGTCTGTGGACCGATGATGATAGGTAGTCCGCTGCTAGATGTCACTCAGCTGTAATGAAAGACCGAACCCTTTTTATTCTCTTAGCCATTTGCTTAGTATCATACCATGTCCAAGTGACTATCCCATTCCATAGCCGGTTGATCGTATCCTTTTCATTTTCGAATTGGGAAGTTCTCCGTTTAATGCTGCACTCGTCCTAGGTATATTGCTAGTCGTATAGGGCTAGGCGTGTATCTGCCAGGGGCAGAAAGGGCTATGAAACTGTTCGTTGCTGTTTCCATGGTCTATGAGGGCGTATTCCTTCAACCTCTAGTGGGCGCAGGTGTTAGTTTCGGTGTTATTTCTAATGGCACGTCACTGCTAGTGTCTGGAACAGCGTTGCAACCTCTTCCTGATCAGAAATTTGCCTGTGGTCGATGGACCCAAGAGATTTCGCCCTTGCAAACTGCACAAATCTAATGTCCAACCGTGAGTTTCAAACCTCGTCTGTGGTTTTGGCTGAGAACCTATCATAGCGAGTGATGGCATGTTATCGCTAGATTATAATTTTTAGGGCGTAAAATGGAGCTGGTTATTCTGGCAGTCTCACTGCCGTAGTGGCTGTCTTTCGCTTTCTCTGGAAGTGCCTGAAGTCTTTCAGTGTTTCTCTTCTGGAGGTCTTCGTCATTCATTAACGAAGGTGTGGTGTTTTCCTTTGACTAGCCCACATTGTAATTGGGCTGCCGTGATTCGCTGGCCTTCCAACAGATAAGAACCTTCAAGCTGAGTGAAACCTAAACTGTAGAAAGGAATCCTTAGCCTCAGGTAATCGCTTGTACCAAGGAATCGAACCAAACTCCCAACATAGATTTAACTGGTGTCTAGCTGGTTACTCTGGCAGTTTCATTGCCGTTTGTGCTTTGCCTACCGCCTTGGGTGAAAGTGACAGAAGCCGTTTTAGCATATCCTTCCTAGAGGTCTTCGTCACTCAGCAAATGATGGCGAGATGTTTTCCTTGACTAGTTATATTGTAGATTGGAATGCCATGACTTCGCTGGCCCACAACAGTTGTTTACCTTTGAGCTGGGCGAGCATGATCAATCGCCGAAGATGAAAGAGGCCAAGTTATGCGCCAAGTGTTATTGCACCCACACCGTCTGGCTGGGATAATAAGAATTTACGTTTCATGTAAATAGTTAGAGTTTAAAATCTAAATTTTAGTCAATTTGATTGGGCAGATCGCTCCAGTATGACTGGGCGCTCTTCTGAAAGTAAAATTCATGACATAGAACGCTGCCTTGACAGCTACCTTGTTTTGCATATATTCTGCAATCCTTTCTACTTCGTATAGATCATTGTCTCTGTCAGTAGCTGCACCTTGTTTTAGAAGTTTAATCCCTTTTTATTAACCAAAACCAGCGACTCTGATATTTCATTGGAACTTATCGTATATGTATACACCTGGCTGGTAACTTGCAATTTATTTATCTTCCGATACAGCTGAGAGGTTCCTCTCTGTCCTTGCACCTTCGCCTTAACTTAACGGAATGTAACACAGTCCACCTAGCTGGCACAGGCTTGACAGATATTTCATTGGTAGAATTGGCACCTTTCTGAAGGGCAGTGCAGCGAGAAAGTTCAACTGAGTACCTACAGAAATTAACTGTCGAATCTTACAGAATGAATCAGCGGCAATAGTAATCAGAACGCCATGAAGATAAACATAACGGCATATGTATGGCAATTCTGATCTTCTGTTTGGACAGACGTAAATCATTTCGTTTTAGCATTTCTGAGTTACCATTACGGCGAAGACATGTCATAAAACAATTACACCGTCTTTGACGATTTTTCCTAGATATGTACGTCATGCAGTAATATGGTGTTATTGTTCATTTCACTACTGGATAGGTTAAGGTCAATTGGACAAGATTAAAGGAAGTATATGAGGTCGTATCATTCGAAAATGTCGAACGGTAAACAGAAATTAAGTGGTTCTTATGTCAATTGTTATAATGATTTAGTTAATCAATTTATTTATCGTTAGAAGCAAAATAAAGATTAGTTAGAGATTTTGATGCAAGTGTTATAATATCATGTTGATCTTATTTCAGAAGTTGTTTGCATTAAACTGAGAATGAGCTGTAGTATTTTACCTCCTGAATCTGAATTGTGTTGATTTGTATGAGTGTTGTAATGAGTCGTATCGAGGTTGTCAAACTCGTATCCCAGAGGCTAAGTTGTCGTTGTTAAGTATTGGCAACTTGTGTATTGCTGTTTTATGATTGTGATGTAATAGCGTTTATATGTATCAAACAAAGTGTGTAGTATAATGAGGTACTGTCACGGTTGAATGTTGTGTCTTGTAAAGTAATAATCTCGGGATGAGATATCAATCCTCTTGTGACCTTATTGTACTGTTTTGTCGTAAGGAGAGACCTGAAATCTGTAAAAGAATAAAGTTATGTAATGTTAAAAGTATTGGATAACAATTGATGTTATGATTCTATTTTGATGCAAGAGGGTTTATGCCTTGCAGTGTTCATTTACGTGTATTGTTATAAGTCTTGCATGATGTTTTAAGGTTTACTAGGTGTTAGGAGGGAGAGTGGCTTTCAACATGGGGCCGGCGCCCAAAGTGGCAGTCAGGATAACCCGTTTGAAGTAGATTAATCAAGTGATAACCTAAAAATTAACTAGGGGGTTAAGGGTAGATCTCACATTAATAAGATTAATGGATTCCTCTCCCATGGCCTGTAGTGCTTGTTTAGACTAAGGATGAGTAGAGAAGGCCTGGTCGGCATCATTGACTTCCTTGTCCTCATGAAAGGAAGGTCGATTCCGCATGTGTCACCCTATGGGGCCGGCGCCTAGTGAGAGGCTGTCAGGATAACCATAGATGGGGGCCGGCGCCTAGTGAGAGGCTGTCAGGATAACCCATGTTAGGACCATGCGATGACACTCTCCCTACTGCAACCTAGCATCCCTTGTTCGGTCTCTCCTCGCCTGTTTTGTGTCGCCTCTGGAAATGAAGTGAAAGTTAAGTTATGTTGTGCTGTATTGTTATAGCCATGTGTTGTATTGGCATTGGCCGTCCTTTGTTCTTGTTTTGTCTTTCATCTGCCAGACTGTCAGTGTTTGGGACCTCATGTTAACTCCTAGCTCGGGGGGTGGACCTTAGGGTTCCACATGGTCGGGTGGAAGAGCTATTTTATCCATTGGTTCTCTTGTCAGGATCTTATGCAGAAAAGGATTTGTTTCAGTTGTACTTGTTCAATGATGATGATGTAAGTGTACAACCTTGTACCAGATTTATGTAACAGAATATTCTTTATGTATGTGACTTTAGAAGTAGACTAAAAGTGGCCTTGTAATGATGTCTTGATGTACTTATATGAAAGCATTTCAGTTATGTATCTTATCATGCTGATTCCGTTATCTGATGTTTGCAATGAATGTGAATGAGTTATTTGAAAAGGAATTTGGATCAATTACTGATGTATGATAATTTATGTTAGTTGTTTGGTTAAGTGATGCAGCCTTGGTCCCTTAGAGAATATGTTGTAATTAGTTGTGTTAACTTACTTTATCAGTTTTTTTTTTTTTTAAAAAAAAAATTTCTTGTTTCATGTTGCATAAATGTGTATTCTTTAAGGCATTCAAGGCGGGCGTTACACGTCTAATGTCTGAGAGAGAAGGTGAGCTACAGAAAACACATCATGTCATCTACGATTTGGAACCCTCATACGGACGATCTCCATTTAATGTAACCTAGAAAAATAGTTCTAAACTGTTGGAGGACGGTGGGAGAATGGTAAGACAATTCTGTTTATTACAGACCCAAGGTTTTCATCTAAACCTATCTACAGTGAATATACATTTGCAGAAATGACAAAAAGTTCTGGCAGAAACCATTGAACCAAAACCATTTCATAAATCAGACAAAGACGCAAACAATCAAGATGCTTAGATTCAGAGAAAATAAACAGTGAAAGAAGGCAAGTATTCCAAGGAACCTGGTTTCGTAATCAACTCGACGAATCTGCTCCAATCGTTGCAGTTCCAAGCTGCTTCTTTCCTTTCACCTGTGATGCTGTCCTTGATGCACCTACAGCTCTTTTATAACTCAGCCTCTCTCCTCTCCAAGGGCTTGGCACGCGATTCCGTGCATAACTCCTTTAAAGAATATGTATTTTTTTATTTAATTTAAAGATCCCAATTATTAGATATTTTATTTTATTATTATTTTTCTTTATAGCCGACCCAAAATATTGTTATAAATAGAATAGTACTATTTCAACAGTATATAATTTTGTACTATACTTTAATTTATCTTATTAATCAAGTTGTGAATCACAATTTACAAGAGTGATTATATCTATTTATTTATTTAAATATTTATTATAATTAATATTATATCGAATAATACAAACTTCTTACAACTTTATTTATCAACAACACTTCTATTAAAATAATAATTTATTTATAATGATAGTCAACAACAACGACTTTATGCCCATTTAACAACATCTATACTCTTTCGTAGGATGATTCTAATTTAAGCACAACATTACCACACATACATAGACACCTTCAAACTTGATTTGACTCCAAGATTAAGTATTACCTGACAGCAAGACATGAGCGAACGACAACCAATAACCACAAGGGTAAACTGACGAAGAAGGACACTGACTAGGGACCTCACGTTAACTCCAACCAACTAATCCATTGGCGAAGGCACGCTCAGACCTGTAATCAGGTGGAGTCGATGCCTAGTACCTGCATCCTGTAGCAATGCACAGTTAACCATAACAAGATATACATATACATCACATGCAGTCCTATCGTGAATGGAAATCACAGTGAGGTAGGGTACTCGAGAACAAGTAATACCACACTGTTCCATTCACGTTTATAAATAACAATCAACTATATTGAACAAGGTATCAGATTACTAATCTACGACATAAAATGATCAACTAACTTCCAATCCCATACAATGAATAACATCAAAGCATCTAAAACATCAGTTCATTTATCAAATTGTAAAGCATAAAATGTCATAATCCATCATCAACATCTGTTATCATAACAATTAGGTTCATACTGAAATAGCAAAATGACTAGAAATCCATCATCAACGATCTAAAAATACTGTCAAAATGTCCAGTACTACTAAGCAAACATCAGTCCAAAAGACGATAGGTTGAGGGGCACTACAATTATAGTATTCTATTATTCTATCATTCTATAAAACTATTATTCTATCATTTTTTCATTCTTTTATTCTATCATTCTTTGATGCAGGAACTTCCGGAGATCATAACTTTTGACTCGGATGTGGGTTTTCTACGAGATTTTACAGGTGGATGCATTATGATGTGGAGAGTGGTTTCATAACCGACCCTACTGGGTTTGACCCCATCTTGGCACTTTTTGGGGGCTTGAAACTTTCATCTTAGCCCTCAAAATAGCAATTTAGTATTTTTCTATCATTTTGTAATTCTATCACTTTATTATTCAAAATTGCTTTTACTCTATTATTCTATAATTCTATTATTCTATCATTATTTAATTATATTATTTGATATATCTATTATTCTATCATTATTTAATTCTATTAGTCTATAATTCTATAACTATCATTCTATAATTCTATTAGAATCATTATTTCATACTACCATTCAATAATTCTTTCAATCTATTATTTTGTTATTTTATTATTATGTTATTCTACAATTTCTTTATCCTATATTTATTTTATTCTATCATTCCATAGTTGTATCATAATATTATCATACAAATATAGTATTCTATCCCTCTTTCATTCAATCATTCAATTATTTTATTATTCTATAATTCTATTGTTGTTTAATTCTATCATTCTATTATTTTATAAACCTATTATTCTATAAGTCTATCATTCTTTCATTTTATCATTCTATAATTCTATTTTTTTATTCTATAAATCTATTATTCTATCATTCATTCTATTGTTATATTATTTTGTTATTCTAGTATTCTACAAGACTATTTTTTCTACCAATGTTTCATTCTATTATTCTATTACTCTACCATTATATTATTCTATAAATATTTTATTCTATCATTGTTTCATTCTACCATTCTATAATTCTATCATTCTTTCATTCTACAATTCTATTATTCTATCATTCTTCCATTCTATCATTTGATTATGAATCTATTATTCTACTATTATATCATTCTTTCATTTTATAATTCTATCATTCTATTTTATGTAAATCTATTATACTATCATTCTATTATCATATAAATGCTTTATTCTATCATTGTTCTGTTCTATCATTCTACAATTCTATTATTCCTTCATTCTATCCATTTATAATTCTATCATTCTATTATTCTAAAATTCTATTACTATATTATTCTTTCATTATATCATTTTATTATTCTATTATTCTGTCATTTTATAATAACTTCTAGATTATTCTATAAGTTTGATATTCTACATTTCTATTAATCCTTCATTTTTTCATTCTATCATTCTATTATAGTATCATTATTTAATCCTAACATTCTACTATTATATAAATCTATTGTTATATCATTCTTTCATCCTACCATTCTCTTATTTTATTATTCTATGATTCCATTATTCTCTCATTCTCTCATTCTATCATTCTATTATTTCATAAATACATTATTCTATCATTGATTCATTCTATCATTCTATAATTATATGATTCTATTATTCTATAATTATATGATTATATTATTCTATAAATCTATTATTTTATCATTCTTTCATTCTCTCATTCTGTTATTCTATAATTACATCATTATATTATTATATAAATCTATTTTTATTTTATTCTATCATTTTTTTATTCTACAATTCTATCATGCAGTTATTAAATAAATCTATTAGTATATCATTATTTTAATTTATCATTCTATAATTATATTATTCTATTATTCTGTTGTTCTAATATTCTTTTCATTCTATCAAATTCTATGATTATATGATTCTATTATTTTATGAATATTATTGTATCATTCTTTCATTCTATTATTTTATAATTATATAATTATTTTATTTTGTAACTCAATTATTTTTTCATTTTATAATTTTATTATAATATTATTTTATAAATCTATTTTTTATCATTATATAATTCTTTTATTCTCTAATTCTATTATTCTTTAAATCTATTATTATATCATTCTATAGTTCTATAATCTTTTTTAATAAAAGGGGTAAAAACTTTATTGAAATTCAGAAAAGAGCATTACAAAACCTTAAAGGGCCAAGACCTCGGGAATCCATAAAAAATAGCCATACAAAGCAAGAAACAACATCATCCTTCACCAATACCATTCCCATCCTCGACAAGAATCCTCTCCAAGTTATGTCAGAGCTCATGAGGAACCTGCTCCCACTCATCAATCTTCTAGGCATCTAAATGCTCAGAAGCCCACTTAGCCAAACAATCTGCTGCCTTATTCCACTCCCTTAAAATATGGACAAAAGACACCATCTCCATCAAAGAACTTATCTGCAAAATCTACTATACCATCATAGCCAACTGCCAACTAATATCAGATACCTTCTGTTTATTCAGCAAATTAATCAAAACCTGTGAATCAGACTCACAGATAACCTTGTGGCATCCCAAAGCATAAGCCCTCTCCAAAGTGTAGAGGATCACCAAACCTTCCATAAGGTTGATAGTCTGCAATCCTTCATGAACAGAAAAGAAAAAAATCCACCGATCCTGAAAAATCCCTATCAGCCCCACCAATCCCAGTAGGGCCAGGATTGCCTCTTAAAGAACCATCAGTATTGAGCTTCAGAATGCCAACCGGAGGGGGCAGCCAACTCCCCACCCTTTGAAATTTCTTTTTCACCTACCTTCCTCTCCTAACACAAGCAGAAGCTATAGACAACCCCTAAATACCCAATCTATCCACCAGCTCTGCATCCCCTTTCTCCAAAGGGAACAACACATCACACTTAGCTTCCACTGCCTCTCAAATCATACCCATAATTTTGTGCCAAACTTGTTGAATCAAAAGCTTCTCACCTTGAAATATTCTTTGATTTCATTCCAATCAAATCTGCCATAGTATGAAGGAAGGCCAAACATACTAGACATCTTGCAAGAAAGAGGCCATAGAAGGAGGTGTACCCAGACTACTCCAAAAATCCACCAGGGAGGAAGCATGAACACATGGCTTTTCCAAACTTCCCACCAAAAATGACAATGGAAAAAACACATGAGAGGAGTCCTCTTCTCCACATCCACACAAAACACACATTGAATGACCCTGAAAACCCTGCTTCTGAATATTATCCCATGTCAAGCAGCTATTCCAAGCCAAAGTCCAAATAAAGTAGTTACACTTTGGCCAAGAAAGCTTATTCCACACTTTCTTCCACCAGTGAACCTCCACCCCATCCAGACGGTGAGATAACAACACCTAATATCCAGAAGCAACAGTATAGACACCCTTAGGATTAGAAGACCAAGAAGGAACATCCCCTTCCTGGAGGGAGCTACAACGTCTACGAGAAAGGATACTATGAAGCTCAACACACTCCTCCTCGATACCAACAACAGGCCACTCCTCAGGATTCTTCCATCTCACCACCACTAACTGCCCATGAGAAGAAAAGGACTTTAAGTCACTCACCCTTGACCATCCTACCTCACAGAACCTCTGGCACGGAGTCACCAAATTAGGAAACTAAGAAACAATGGGAGGAAAACCATCCCAAGAATCAGACCAAAAATGAGCTTTTGTCCCTCTTTTACAAATCCAAAATAAGCCATCCTTGACCAGAGCAGCCCCTTTCTTGAGCATACTCCAAATCACTGAGCCTTTCGCCACTAGGGGTTAACAAGGAATATCAATCTGAGGGATCCCCGTGAAGTATTTCTGTGTTAATATCCTAGCCCAGAACCCATCCTACTCCACACACCACCATCAATACAACTTAGCAGCCAACGCCATCCCTAACACTAATGACTGTCTTAACCCAAGTCCACCAAACTGCTTCAAGCTACAAACAATGTCCCATCTAACAAGGCTCCATTTAGAGGACAATAATCTACCAGCCCATAAATACTGTCTTACTAAGGAATCCAATTCCCTAACAAAACCCAAAGGGGCCACCTAAATCATACATCTATAAATGAGGAGGGCCTGTACCATAGACTTGAGCAACTCAACATGACCCACAAAGGACAACCAATGATGGGTTCAATTACTAACTTTCACATGAAATTTATCTAGAATATTCTACCAAGAATCCCTAGGTAGTCTTCCAACAGAGATGGGAATACCAAGATAGGTCAAAGGGAGAACCCTAGTCTAAAATCTCAAGATATGAGCAATTTGCCTCTGAATGGAACCCAAAGTATTGAAAAAAAGATGGAAGACTTATCTTCATTAATCAATTGGCCTGAAGCAACAAGATAAAAATCCAACACCTTGCGCAAATTTGAAGCTTCCCTAATTGTAGCCATACCCATCAAAGCAGTGTCATCTACAAATTGCAAGTGAGACTGTGGAGGTAAACCACCTCCCCACCCCCACCCGTGAATGAAACCAAAGTCCACATTCCTTCTTATCAAACGTCCCAGACCTTCAACAAGAAGAATAAACAAGTAAGGAGAGAGGGGGTCACCCTGCCGCAAACCCTGAGAGGCACCAAAAAGCTCAGAGTGCTCACCATTTATTAGCATAGAGAAGGAGACCAAAGTAACACAACTCATAACCCAATAAATCCACTCATCCCAAAACCAAAAGCACCAAGAACCTTCCGAAGGAAGGACCATCAAACTCTGTCATAAGCCTTAGCCATATCAAGCTTGATGAAGATCACCTTATCTTTAGAACTGGCCATAGAGTGAATGGTTTCAGTTGTGATAACAACCCCATCTAGATCTGCCATCCTACCACAAAGCCACTCTGTTCCTCAGAGATCAACACTTTAAGCAACTTTTTCAACCTATCAGCAATCAATTTAGAGGTAATTTTATAAATCACATTGTAGAGAGAGATAGGATGAAATTGACTTAACCTATCTGCCCCATCACACTTTGGGATGAGAGCAAGGAAGGTAGAATTCAAATCCTATAGCATCTATTTATTCTTATGAGACACCTGAACAATCGCTAACAAGTTCAACTTGATAATCTCTCAGAATTCTTGAAAGAACTCAATCAGGAAACCATCAGGCCAGGAGCTTTCCCCCTCTTCATTTGAAACACAATCCCCTCTAGCTCCTCAATCAAGATATCACTCATACGATGCTCATTCATCTCCCTAGAAACCAAAGAAGGGATACAAGAAAGGACCTGAGCTTCCTCATTAGAACCCCCCTGCGAGTCCTCCTTGAATAATGAAGTTCAATATTGCATAGCTTCACGTGTGATTTCATGAAAAGAAGAAAGAGTTTCACCCCTATCATTTAACAAAGTAGAAATAGAATTACCATGTCTCCTGGCTTTCACTGAGTTGAAGAAAAAAGTAGTATTTTTATCCCCTTCCTAAAGCCACTCAATCTGAGCCTTTTGTTTCCAAAAGACTTCCTCTCGTAGCTCACACTCTTCCAATGCTTTAAAAGCCCTAGTCTCTTCCTGCAGTAGGTCCTCAGTCACTCCATCCTCCCTGATCAACCTTGTAATACCATCCAACTCAGCCTGGACAGCAGTATTAGCATGGAAAATGTTTCCAAAGCATTGTTGATTCCAACGTTTAAGCTAATACTTGACAAATTGAAGTAACTTATCAAAAGTATACATTGTTGTTCCATAAGTAGGTCTACCATACCTCCACCACTCAGCAACATAGTCATGGAGAGAGGAGTCACATAACCACATAAATTGGAACTTGAAAGAAGGAGACCGACGCACATGAGCTGAAGAAATAGCCAGCTTGATAGGCCAATGATCTGAGCCCCTCCAATCCAAAATTTTAGAACTAGAAGACCACAACCCACCAACCCAGTAGAAAGAAACTAGAAAGTGGTCAAGTCGTTCCACAATGCAATTATTCCCAATCCTCTGATTTTTCCAAGTAAACTGGCCATTAATGGGCTTGATATCAATAAGATTTAAAGCTGAGATGTTATCCTGATGTAGCAATGCAGAAGGCTCAAGCCTCACAATACCACCCCGCTTCTCAGCCAACTCAAAAATAGCATTGAAGTTTCCAGCCATAATCCATAGATGGAAAGGAACCATGCTTCGGACAAACTGGATATGGGACCACAAAAGTTGCTTACCCTAAAGTTTAGTAGGTGCATAGATATTGGAGAAGAGAACAGACTCCCCCATCTCAAAATAAAACGCAATCATAGAGATAGAAGACTAAAAGGACAACCACCAAAGAGGGTGGATCTTCCGAGGATTCCATAAACAAGCCACTCCCCGAGCAAACCCTTGAGCACCAATACATTGGCACTCTCCACTCCCCCACAACTCAGGCACTAAACCAAACATACACTCCACTGATAACTTATTCTCCTGCAGGAAAAGAACATCAAGAGATTGAATTCTAACCAAATCATGAACGACTTTTTGTTGAGGGCCACTGTTCAAGCCCCTTACATTCCAGGATAGAACAATCATTTCAAGGGGCCCGAAAAATGAGAATCTAGGTCTTAACAGACCCTGACTCTACTAAAGTTTCCCCTGTTAATTTAATCTTTTCCAAATCCTTTTTTCTACCAAGCTTGGAAGACTTCTCCCCAGTCCCCTTTTTTGGATCTTTTTGATGAAGACCCAAATGAGAAGAAGAAGACTTATTATTCTTCACCCCCTCAATACCTGCATTTGAAATAAGACGAGATCCATCCTCACCACCCTTCTTCCCTACTATAATAGGAATTGATTCCACCTGGACTTCCATTTGAACATCTGTGTCCATTTGCAAATCCCTATTATCCTGCAAAACCTAAGTAGCTTTAGAAAGAAGGCCCTCTTGTCCTATACCCAAAGCAGCCTGATCCAGATCCACCAAGCCTAGATTCACTTCCTGCTGGCTGAGATCATCTAAAAATTCAAATCTATTGAAAGAATCTTCATCCTGCCTTTCCTTCAAAGTCCTCTTTTGACCCTGATTCCTATTTCGAGCCTTGACAGGAATGAAACCATCAATCCCATCCACATCACCAAGAATGGGTTCCTTCCCCTTTTCAACCCTAGGGGGATTACGGCAAAGCTGAGAAGGCTGGGAACCCATAGGCCTAGCCTTTGGGCATCTCCTCTGTAAATGTCCATATTCATGACAGAGACGACACCGAAAAGGAAGAGTCTCATAGTCCAACTGCTGCACCCAAGAGTAAGGACCCGCACACATATCCACTGAATCTAGCAAAGGTTTACTTAAATCAATCTCAACACAGATACGAGCAAAAGTCATCACCTTTTTAACTTGAGTCTGCTATGAAGCACCAACTGGTTTTCCTAGCATCGAAGCCAACAAGAGTAAAACATCATCCCGCCAACATTCCATAGGAAACCTTGAAAGTTGAACCCACACTGGAACCCAGTTCAGGAGCTCTTCAGCAGGATTGAAGCCCGCATGCCAAGGTTTAATAAATAACCCAATCTGATTATGAAAATAGGGGCCTCCTTCAAAGGCCTTGTTGCGATCCGCCAAGCAATTGAATGAAACCATGAAATAGTTATTTGCTAAAAGCATAACCTCCATTTCTCCCTCTGGCATCCAAGTCTGTTGGGCCCTCGTTTCATGAAATTGTAGTGAAACACGCATCCCCATAAACTTGCACAGAAATGCATGCTTCAAATAATAGTCAATATCTTCCGCAATCATCTCCAGTGGGATAACCAATTTTGGCCTCTCGACACAATGTTCAAGACATCCATTGATCTTCGTAATCCATGTACCAATAGACAAACCCAAACCAACCAACCCTAGATCTGGCAAGAACAAGTTATTATTAAAAACCTTTGAAGCATGTGAAGCAAAATTCACACCAACCGCTACTGAGTGAAAATCCATCTTGGGACAAGCCCCTGAAGACTCCCTAATCGGCATTGAAACTAAACAAGACCCAAGGTAGGCATGCAGGCCCCTAAGCAAAAAGAACCACCACAAGGGTTTAACTAACCCACCACCTAGCACTACCTTCAAACTGCAGACCCAAACCAACCTGGCACAAAAACCCCACCCGCGGCCTCCAACCAGGCACAAAAGCCCTGCACGCTCAGGGAGAAAGAGACACTGATGCAGATGAAAAAACTTTGCACTAAAAGAAATCACAACCCTAGACCTCCCCAAAATGCATGCACTCCCTACACTTCGCACGACCAAGAAAAAACCAGAGGATCGGGCTAGGGCACGACGCCCTAGCTCGACATGTAGAGCAAAAAATTGACATCCTATCAACTTATAAGATTCTTAGACATGCTTATATCAATTATTTTTATTTTGTAACTCAATTATATTTTTTATTTTATTATTTTATTATTTTATTGTTATATTATTTTATAAATCTATTTTTTATCATTATATAGTTCTTTTATTCTATAATTCTATTATTCTTTAAATCTATTATTATATCATTCTATAGTTCTACAATCTTATTATTCTACTATTCTTAAATTATAGTATTCTATTATTCTATCAGTCTATAAAACTATTATTCTATCATTCTTTCATTCTATTATTATATCGTTCTTTGATGCAGGAACTTCCGGAGATCATAACTTTTGACTCGGATGTGGGTTTTCTACGAGATATTACAGGTGGATGCATTATGAGGTGGAAAGTGGTTTCGCAACTGACCCTAGTAGGTTGGACCCCATCTTGGCACTTTTTGGGGGCTTGAAACTTTCATCTTGGCCCTCAAAATAGCAATTTAGTGTTTTTCTATCATTTTGTAATTCTATCACTTTATTATTCTAAATTTCTTTTACTCTATTATTCTATCATTCTATTATTCTATCATTCTTTCATTATATTATTTGATATATCTATTATTCTATCATTATTTCATTCTATCAGTCTATAATTCTATAACTATCATTCTACAATTCTATTAGAATCATTATTTAAATCTACCATTCAATAATTCTTTCATTCTATTATTTTGTTATTTTATTATTATCTTATTCTACAATTTTGTATTCCTATATTTCTTTCATTCTATCATTCCATAGTTGTATCATTATATTATCATACAAATATAGTATTCTATCACTCTTTCATTCAATCATTCCATTATTTTATTATTATATAATTCTATTGCTATTTAATTCTATTATTCTATTATTTTATAAACCTATTATTCTATAAGTCTATCATTCTTTCATTTTATCATTCTATAATTCCATTTTTTCATTCTATACATCTATTATTCTATCATTCATTCTATTGTTATATTATTTTGTTATTAACTATACAAGACTATTTTTCTACCAATGTTTCATTCTATTATTCTATTATTCTACCATTATATTCTTCTATAAATCTTTTATTCTATCATTGTTTCATTCTACCATTCCATAATTCTATCATTCTTTCATTCTACAATTCTATTATTCTATCATTCTTCCATTCTATCATTTGATTATTAATCTATTATTCCACTATTATATCATTCTTTCATTTTATAATTCTATCATTCTATTTTATATAAATCTATTATACTATCATTCTATAATTTTATCATTCTATTATCATATAAATGCTTTATTCTATCATTGTTCCATTCTATCATTCTACAATTCTATTATTCCTTCATTCTATCCATTTAAAATTCTATCATTCTATTATTCTACAATTCTATTACTATATCATTATTTCATTATATCATTTTCTTATTCTATTATTCTATCATTTTATAATAACTTCTAGATTATTCTGTAAGTTTGATATTCTACAATTCTATTAATCTTTCATTTTTTCATTCTATCATTCTATTATAGTATCATTATTTAATCCTAACATTCTATTATTATATAAATCTAATATTATATCATTCTTTCATTCTACCATTTGCTTATTTTATTATTCTATGATTCTATTATTTTGTCATTCTCTTGTTCTATCATTCAATTATTTCATAAATATATTATTCCATCATTGTTTCATTCTATCATTCTATTATTCTTTAAATATATTGTTATATCATTATTTTATTCTATCATTCTACAACTATAATTATATGATTCTATTATTCTATAATTATATGATTATATTATTCTATAAATCTATTATTTTATCATTCTCTCATTCTATTATTCTATAATCTATTATTCTACCATTCATACATTCTATCATTCTATAATTACATCATTATATTATTATATAAATCTATTTTTATTTTATTCTATCATTTTTTTATTCTACAATTCTATCATGCGGTTATTATATAAATCTATTATTATATCATTATTTTAATTTATCATTCTGTAATTATATTATTCTATCATTTTGCTATTCTAATATTCTTTTCATTCTATAAAATTCTATGATTATATGATTCTATTATTCTATAAATCTAGTATTTTATCATTCTATCATTCTATTATTCTACAATTCTATTATTCTATCTTTCTTCCATATATCATTCTATAATTCTATGATTCTTTTATTGTATTATTTTATGATTCTATTATTCTATGAATATTATTCAATCATTCTATCGTTCTATCATTCTATAATTATATGGTTCTATTATTCTATAATTATATGATGATATTATTCTATAAATCTATTATCTTATAATTCTTTCATTCTCTCATTCTATTATTCTATAATCTATTATTCTACCATTCATGCATTCTATCATTCTATAATTGCATCATTATATTATTATATAAATCTATTTTTCTTTTATTCTATCACTTTTTTATTCTACAATTCTATCATGGAGTTATTATATAAATCTATTATTATTTCATTATTTTAATTTATCATTCTATAATTATATTATTCTTTCATTCTGTTGTTCTAATATTCCTTTCATTGTGTCAAATTCTATGATTATATTATTCTATTATTCTATAAATCTAGTATTTTATCATTCTATCATTCTATTATTCTACAATTATATTATTCTATCTTTCTTCCATATATCATTCTATAATTCTATCATTCTTTTATTATATAATTTTATGATTCTATTATTCTATGAATATTATTGTATCATTCTTTCATTCTATTATTTTATAATTATATAATTATTTTATTTTGTAACTCAATTATTTTTCCATTTTATAATTTTATTATTATATTATTTTATAAATCTATTTCTTATCATTATATAATTCTTTTATTCTATAATTCTATTATTCTTTAAATCTATTATTATATCATTCTATAGTTCTATAATCTTATTATTCTATTATTCTTAAATCATAGTATTCTATTATTCTATCATTCTATAAAACTATTATTCTATCATTCTATCATTCTATTATTCTATCATTCTTTGATGCAGGAACTTTCAGAGATCACAACTTTTGACGCGGATGTGAGTTTTCTACGATATTTTACAGGTGGATGCGTTATGAGGTGGAAAGTTGTTTCGTAACCGACCCTAGTGGGTTGAACCCCATCTTGGCACCTTTTTTGGGGCTTGAAACTTTCATCTTGGCCCTGAAAATAGCAATTTAGTGTTTTTCTATCATTTTGTAATTTTATCACTTTATTATTCTATCATTCTTTCATTCTACAATTCTATTATTCTATCATTCTTCCATTCTATTATTTGATTATTAATCTATTATTCCACTATTGTATCATTCTTTCATTTTATAATTCTATCATTCTATTTTATATAAATCTATTATACTATCATTCTATAATTTTATCATTCTATTATCATATAAATGCTTT
The DNA here is from genome assembly GCA_027924645.1 of Cunninghamia lanceolata. Lineage (NCBI taxonomy): Eukaryota > Viridiplantae > Streptophyta > Pinopsida > Cupressales > Cupressaceae > Cunninghamia > Cunninghamia lanceolata. The sequence goes on along the minus strand of BSBN01000837.1, from coordinate 8,788,100 downwards.
ATTCTATCATTGTTATGTTCTATCATTCTACAATTCTATTATTCCTTCATTCTATCCATTTATAATTCTACCATTCTATTACTAATTAAATCTATTATACTATCATTCTATAATACTATAATTCTATAATTTTATAAATCTTTTATTCAATCATTCTATATATCTATTATTCTACAATTTAATTATTCTATCACTCTTCCATTCTATAATTCTATAATTCTATCATTCTATTATTCTACAATTCTATTACTATATCATTCTTTCATTATATCATTTTATTATTCTATCATTTTATAATAACTTCTAGATTATTCTATAAGTTTGATATTCTACAATTCTATTAATCTTTCATTTTTTCATTCTATCATTCTACTATAGTATCATTATTTAATCCAAACATTCTGTTATTATATAAATCTAATGTTATATCATTCTTTCATTCTACCATTCTCTTATTTTATTATTCTATGATTCTATTATTCTCTCATTCTCTCATTCTATAATTCTATTATTTCATAAATATATTATTCCATCATTGTTTCATTCTATCATTCTGGTACTCTTTAAATATATTGTTCTATCATTATTTTATTCAGTCATTCTACAACTCTATTATTCTATCATTCTTTCATTCTATCATTCTATCATTCTATCATTCTGTAATTATATGATTCTATTATGCTATAATTATATGATTCTATTATTCTATAAATCTATTATTTTATCATTCTCTCATTCTATTATTCTATAATCTATTATTCTAGCATTCATACATTCTATCATTCTATAATTACATCATTTTATTATTATATAAATCTATTTTAATTTTATTCTATCATTTTTTAATTCTACAATTCTATCATGCAATTATTATATAAATCCATTATTATATCATTATTTTGATTTATCATTCTGTTGTTCTAATATTCTTTTCATTCTATCAAATTCTATGATTATATGATTCTATTATTCTATAAATCTAGTATTTTATCATTCTATCATTCTATTATTCTACAATTATATTATTCTATCTTTCTTCCATATATCATTCTATAATTCTATCATTCTTTTATTATATAATTTTATGATTCTATTATTCTATGAATATTATTGTATCATTCTTTCATTCTATCATTCTACAATTCTATTATTCCATCATTCTATCCATTTGTAATTCTATCATTCTATTATTAATTAAATCTATTATACTATAATCATATAATACTATAATTATACAATTTTATAAATCTTTTATTCAATCATTCTATATATCTATTATTCTACAATTTAATTATTCTATCACTCTTCCATTCTATAATTCTATAATTCTATCATTCTATTATCCTACAATTCTATTACTAAATCATTCTTTCATTATATCATTTTATTATTCTATTATTTTGTCATTTTATAATAACTTCTAGATTATTCTATAAGTTTGATATTCTACAATTCTATTAATCTTTCATTTTTTCATTCTATCATTCTATTATAGTATCATTATTTAATCCTAACATTCTATTATTATATAAATCTAATGTTAGATCATTCTTTCATTCTACCATTCTCTTATTCTCTTATTCTATGATTCTATTATTGTCTCATTCTCTCATTCTATGATTCTATTATTTCATAAATATATTATTCCATCATTGTTTCATTCTATCATTCTATTATTCTTTAAATGTATTGTTCTATCATTATTTTATTCTGTCATTCTACAACTCTATTATTCTATCATTCTTTCATTCTATCATTGTATAATTATATGATTCTATTATTCTATAATTATATGATTATATTATTCTCTAAATCTATTATTTTATCATTCTTCCATTCTCTCATTCTATTATTCTACCATTCATGCATTCTATCATTCTACAATTACATCATTATATTATTATATAAATCTATTTTTATTTGTCTATCATTTTTTTATTCTACAATTCTATCATGTAGTTATTATATAAAACTATTATTATATCATTATTTTAACTTATCATTCTATAATTATATTATTCTATCATTCTGTTGTTCTTATATTCTTTTCATTCTATCAAATTCTATGATTATATGATTCTATTATTCTATAAATCTAGTATTTTATCATTCTATTATTCGACAATTATATTATTCTATCTTTCTTCCATATATCATTCTATAATTTTATCATTATTTTATTATATAATTTTATGATTCTATTATTCTATGAATATTATTGTATCATTATTTCATTCTATTATTTTATAATTATATAATTATTTTATTTTGTAACTCAATTATTTTTTCATTTTATAATTTTATTATTATATTATTTTATAAATCTATTTTTTATCATTATATAGTTCTTTGATTCTATAATTCTATTATTCTTTAAATCTATTATTATATCATTCTATAGTTCTATAATCTTATTAATCTATTATTCTTATATTATAGTATTCTATTACTCTATCATTCTATAAAACTATTATTCTTTCATTCTATCATTCTATTATTCTATCTTTCTTTGATGCAGGAACTTTCGGAGATCACAACTTTTGACTCGGATGTGAGTTTTCTACGAGATTTTACGGGTGGATGTGTTATGAGGTGGAAAGTGGTTTCGCAACCGACCCTAGTGGGTTGGACCCCGTCTTGGCACTTTTTTGGGGCTTGAAACTTTGATGTAGTGCCCCTCAACTGGTCGTCTACCGGACTGATGTTTGCTTTATAGTACTAGACATTATGACAGTATTTTAGATCGTTTGATGATGGATTTCTAGTTATTTTGCTATTTTAGTATGAACCTAATTATTATGATAATAGATGTTGATGTTGGATTATGTCATTTTATGCTTTACAATTTGATAAATGAACTAGATGTTTTAGATGCTTTGATGTTATTCACTATATGGGATTGGAAGTTAGTTGATCATTTTATGTTGTAGACTAGTAATCTGATACCTTGTTCAATATAGTTGATTGTTATTCATAAACGTGAATGGAACAGTGTCGTATTACTCGTCCTCGAGTACCCTACCCCACTGCGATTTCCATTCACTATAGGACTACATGTGATGTATATATATATCTTGTTATGGTTAACTGTACGTTGCTGCAGGATGCAGGTACTAGGCATCGACTCCACCTGATTACCAGGTCTGAGCGTGCCTTCGCCAATGGATTAGTTGGTTGGAGTTAATGAGAGGTCCCTATTCAGTGTTCCTTGGTCGTCAGTTTACCCTTGTGGTTATTGGTTGTCATTCGATCATGTCTTGCTGTCAGGTAATATTGTACCTTGGAGTCTAATTAGTTCTGCAGGTGTCTAAGTGTGTATGGTAATGTTGTGCTTTAATTAGAATCATTTTACAAAAGAGTATAAATGTTGTTAAATGGGCATAATGTCGTTAGTTGTCGATTATCGTTATAAATAAATTATTATTTTATTAGAAGTGTTGTTGTTAAATAAAGTTGTAAGAAATTTTGTATTGTTCGATATAATATTATTTATAATAAATATTTAAATAAATAAATAGTTGTAATCATGTTGTAAATTGTGATTTACAACTTGATTAATAAAATAAATTAAAATATAGTTACAAAATTATAGATTGAGGAGATAGTACAATTTTATTAATAACAATATAGTTGGTCGGCTTTAAAGAAATTAGATTTTATCTAAAATTATGTGCTTATATTTAAAAAAAAAATAATAATAATAATAAAATAAAATAAATAATATTTGGGGATCTTTAAATTAAATAAAATATATTTGTTAGGAGGAGAGATGCACGGGATCGCGTGCCAAGCTCCTTGGTAGATGAGAGAGACTGTGTTATAAAAGAGTGGTAGAGGCATTAAGGACAGCATTATAGGTGAAAGGAAATAAGCAGCTTGGAACTACAACGATTGAAGCAGATTCATCGAGTTGATTGCGTAGCCAGGTTCCGTTGAATGCCTTATCTCTGAACTTTATTTCAAATCTGCAAATGCTATTGTAGTTTATTTGATTCCAAATAGTTTGATCTGAAATTAGTTTGTATTCTGTGTTGTGCCATCAAAGTTCATGTCTGTAGACTGTCATCTCTGTGTTTAAATAGCATCTTCTCTTAGGGTTTTAAATTCTTCTTTTCTGCTCAAGGATCCCGTAAGTCAATTGTCTTCCTTCCACTATTTTCCGAATCATTCTGTATGCAGTCTCAGACCGGCATAATATTGGTAGAGTTTGTAGATGTAAAACGACACCGTGTTGTGTGGTATGCCCTTAGTGTATTGCGGAACCTTGCTTCTGAAAAGAGACCGTACCAGGCTATGAATAGGGAGTCATATATCATTCTTAGAAAGCCCCATCATAGATAAATACATTAAATTCGCAATTGTAGTGTTCTCTGATTTGGTTTTTACCCCAGTAGGCAGATGGCATTGGCGCCTTGAGAAGGCCATTCCAGATTTCTTTAGAAACTAGTTTTCTATCACAAATTTGGTTGCAATACCTTCCATTTCCCTTTCTTCCATCTCTACCTTCAACCAACTTTAACCGGCATTGAAATCATATTACTGGTCGGTGCCATTGTGAGAGTTTAGAAGCAAAACCAAAGGTCACATAGTGGTTTTCCGCATACTTCCGTCATTACAGGCTTGTATACCTTTGTAAATGTTGAGACCTGCGTGAAAAGTTAATAATCGTTTGGTTTCTCTTATCTAGGGTTAGCGAACACTTTCTAGAGACATAATATTTGATATTATGACAGTTACAATTAGTCAATGGTTAGGGTTATCCCAAAAGCCACATAGATAATCCGTCCAAATGTCTGCGATAGAAATTCTTTTGCTTGAGAAACTTAGTTAGCGATTTTGCTGAGGTTCTATTTATTATTTTTGTTGCGTTGGTATTGTTTAATAGTGGACCGAATTATATTAGGAAGCGCTGTAAGTTGTAATGCCAAGGCATGATGGGGAGATCGCTGCCATTACTTTGTTTTCGCCTTGATTGAAGTTTCTGAAGTCGTTTCAACCTGACCATTTTGTGGCCTCCGTCAGTCATTCGTGATGTTCCTTTGACCAGTCCACTCCATAGCTAGGGTGATCGAATCATGCTGGCCTACAAAGATATTCACTGTGTCTTCTCTGCCATAAACGGACTCTATGAAATGGCATTCCTTGTAATCAAAAACACCAACTATGTGACGATAGGGCTACGCATACCTAACTGGCCAGATTTAAAATGTCACTGAACTCTAGTTTTAGTAAAGGGAACAGAAATAGGCAGTGGATTGGGTAGTTATAATATGTAATGGGTAAATCTCAGTTACAGCTCAATATAATGCATCGATCCTTTCCTATGTTGTCTCTTGCAACTTAAAACTAAATGTTGCACCTGTTATGAATGGTGATAAGTTTATTTGAAGCATTTTTTCTATGGCTGTGGCATTCTACAAGAAACAGCAAGAAAAAAAAAAAGGAATCTTAGATAAGCTTATCAAATCACAGCTCGCAAGTTTTGGAGGTTAAATTCTGTACATTCATTCATATAATCCCTGCATACATTCAGTTTTATGAGACGTTGTCTTATTCTGATGGTCAATAGCTTGTGACCAATGACCCAACGCTGCACCCATTTAAATGCTAATAAGATCTTCTGGAGCACTTCTTACTACTGTGGCACTCTACAGGGAACGGTGAAAGGAAACATCCTTGATAGGTTTATCAAAACATAGTTTTGTAATAAGTTTAAGTGTGAGCAAAGATGTTCTGCAAATCAAGTTAAAACTTTTAGGTTAAATCTAATTCAATCTGCGAGACTCAATAGTACCTCATCAATGTGAGCGAATATTACTCTCCTGGGTAGATAAGTGAGGTTGCACTGTCTGAACGAATTCATAGACTAAGTGTGTAGTATATTTGTCATGCCTTGATTTCTAATTGCTCTCATGGCGCATCTGGCTGGAATAATGCCTTAAGAGATTAGGTTTCCTGTATGATAAACATTGAAATCTAACAGTTAGTCGATTAAATCTGTAGATCGACCTTGTCTTCGCTAGCACACTTCCGAAAAGTTGGGGTGTCCTCAAGATAACCAGCGAGGGCAAGATGGTCAGCAATGCACCAATAATAACCAACTGTTGGTGTAATGTAGTAACGGTTCCAAATGTAATTTGAGTAACTGTCTACTTCTGATAGCTTACTGTCTCATTTTTGGTCAATCCTCAACACCTGATTATATCAAAAATTTGATAACAGACTCAGCAGCGACAGTGTGATGGAAAAATCATCGACATAGTTCTTCTTGCAGGCAGAAAGCTTTTCTAGTAAACTAACAAATGCAGTTCACTTACTGAGTTGAAATAAGATTGTTGTGTTGGCAAAATCCTTATCTTCTTTGACCACATCACAAACATTCTCTAGTTCATTAGTTATTCATTGATTGGGTTATTAGATGATTACATCTCTATTAGTCCTCTGTAAGAACATCCTTGGATACCGTAAAACTTAACCATCAAACCTATTGCCTTCGTTATTTTTGTGATTATTGGATACCATCAGATTTGCAAGTTAAGGAAGTTGTTAGACTAATTAGCTGTTATCCATTTTGATGACAAAACCGTCAATAGCCATTTTACTCTTCATTGACAATCTATACAAGCTGTTCACGTTCCATTCAAATAGGATCCATTTACGATTCCTTTACAAGACAGTAGGATTGTAATAAACAGTAACAGTAGAGAATGTAATCTAATGTTGATTTTATTACAAAAGTTGTTTACATTGAACAGAGAAGAAATTGTAGTGTTGACTTTGGAACTGTATAAAGCAGTATAAGTTAAGTATTTCTGTTGATTGTAAAGAGTCGAATTGAGAGTGGATAAACTCAAATTCCAGGGGCTAAGTTGTCATAGTTGAGTGTTTACAACTTGTGTATTGTTGTTTTTGTAATTACGATGTAATAGCGTTTATGTGGATCAAACATAGTATGAAGTATAATGAGGTATTGTCAAGGTTGATTGTGTGTCTTGTAAAGTAATAATCTCAGGATGAGATATCAAACCACTTGTGATCTTATTGTACCGTTTATCATATGGAGAGACCTGAAATCTGTAAAATAATAAAGTATTGTAATGTTAAAAGTGTTGGATAACAATTGATGTTATGGTTCTATTTTGATGCAAGAGGGTTTATGCCTTGCAATGTACATATATGTGTTTTGTTATAAAGTCTTGCATGATGTTTAAGGTTTACTAGGTGTTAGGAAGGAGAGTGGCTTTCAACGTGGGGCCGGCGCCCAAAGTGGCAGTCAGGATAACCTGTTGGAAGTAGATTAATCAAGTGATAACCTAAAATTAACTAGGGGGTTAAGGGTAGATTTCACATTAATAAGATTATTGGATTCCTCTCCCATGACCTGTAGTGCTTGTTTAGACTAAGGATGGGTAGAGAAGGCCTGGTCGGCATGATTGACTTCCTTGTCTTCATGAAAGGAAGGTCGATTCCACATGTGTCACCCTATGGGGCCGGCGCCTAGTGAGAGGCTATCAGGATAACCATAGATGGGGGCCGGCGCCTAGTGAGAGGCTGTCAGGATAACCCATGCTAGGACCGTGCGATGACACTCTCCCTACTACAACCTAGTATCCCTTGTTCGGTCTCTCCTCATTTGTTTGTGTCGCCTCTGGAAGTTAAGTTGTATTGTATTGTTATTGTCCTGTGTTGTATTGGCGTTGGTTATCCTTTGTTCTTGCTTATTCTTTGTCTACCTGACTGTCAGTGTTTGGGACCTCATGTTAACTCCTAGCTTGGGGGGTGGACCTTAGGGTTCCACATGGTCGGGTGGAAGAGCTATTTTATCCATTGGTTATTCTTGTCAAGATCATATGCAGAAAAGGATTTGTTCCAGTTGTACTTGTTCCAATGATGATGATGTAAGTGTATAACCTTGTACCAGATTTGTGTAACAGAACATTCTTTATGTATGTAATTTTGATGTAGACTAAAAATTGGCAATGTAATGATGTCATGATGTACTTATATGAAAGCATTTCAGTTATGTATTTAATCATGCAGATTCCGTTATTTGATGATTTGCAATGAATATGAATAAGTTATTTAATTGAGCATGAATTTGGATCAGTTACTGATGTATGACAAATTATGTTAGTTGATTTGTTAAGTGATGTAGCCTTGAATCCTTAGAGAATATGTCGTAATTAGTTATGTTAACGTTACTTAATCATTTGAAAAAAAAAATTCTGTTTCATATAGCATAATTGTGTATTTCTTTAAGGTGTTCAAGGCGGGCGTTACATCTGGTATCAGAGCCAGGTTTCTAACACTGGGTACTCTGGTTTTATAATTAGCCCATTAAGCTATGCTAGTTGCTTAAACTCTGAAGAACATATTCATTCATAGTCCTTGCCTAACAACCTGAAGTGGTTCTTGGATGTGTTGTCCAGGAAGATGCCTAGGGTATGAGGCCGAGGACGTGGATGAGGTAGGGGTCGTGGGAGAGGTGTTGATATCAGCCCTCCTCCTAGTTCCCCTCATGGGAGTACACAAGAAGGTGGAAGCGAGAATCAAGAGAATCAGGATCAGCCCGAGGGTGCTCAACTACGCCAGCTCCTAGAGGAGGTGCTTGCTCGTCTTGGTCCTAGGCAGGAGGTGGAACAACCAGAAGAGAGAGAAAGAGAACAATCTCCTAGAAGGAGAGAGATCACAACTGAATAAGAAGCTATTCTTGCGGGCCACATGAGAGACCTGATGAGAGCCCGTCCTCCTACATTCAATAGCTCCGGTAGTGGTTTGGAAGTAGAGACATGGCTAATTGATTTGGAGAGATGCTTTTCTATGCATCCATATGGTAGCAACACTAAGGCAAGATGTGCCATCATGCATCTAAGAGGATTCGCCTCTACATGGTGGCATCTTGAGGAACAAAAGTTGCATCTAGATATTGCGACAATTTCATGGGAACTATTTCTGGAAAGGTTCAGAGCTTGATTTTTATCTGACCACTGGAGGCAATGTCGAGCGGATGAGTTTCATGGGTTGAGATAGATGGCCATGACAGTGGAACAGTATGAGCGCAGGTTTTATGAACTCAAGCAGTATGCAAGTATTGGAAACAACGAGGCCATGTTAGTTCAGCATTTTATTAGAGGTCTGAATGCACGCATCAGTGGAGGAGTTCATGTTTTCGAGCCAAAGACCATGGAGGTAGCAGTTGAGAAGGCTCGACTGGTGGAAGAGAACTTGACCATGGCCCTAGGGGGTCATACAGGTGTACAGATTGGTAGCTCATCTCGAGCAGGTTCGGGTTTCTGAGGTGGTCAGTCTCATGCAGCAGGTAACTCAAGGAGTCAACATGTACCTTCTAAGAGTGGACAACAACAACAATAGTTTTCCCAGACGAAATTAAGAAACTCTCAGTATCAGCAAGGTAGTAGATTTCATACCAAAAAGGATCAAAGTTGGCAAAGAGTTAAACGTGATCGTGCCAGTCAACCAGCGCAGAGTACACAATCTGCAGCAAGTAGAGGTAGCTTTCAGCAGTCAAATGCTCCTGTCAGCGGTGGAGGTTTTGGTAGGGGAACAGGATGTTTCTCTTGCGGTCAGCAGGGCCACATTGCCAGACAGTGTCCACGTAAGAATACTTCAGGATTTGGACAGAGGCCCGCAGTTTCAGAGCCCACTGTTGGTGATGCAGGTAGGTCACATAGGGTGTTTGCGGCGGTGGATAATCGCCAAGCGGAGCACCAAGGTACCATTGTGGAGACTACAGGTGTCTTGCGAGGTATTACCATTTCTATTCTTTTTGACTCTGGTGCTTCAGATTCTTTTATTTCCCCTTCTATAGTGGACCGTTGCAAATTAGTGGCAGCAAAGCAAGATGTTAAGTGGCAGGTGGAATTGGCCTCTGGATCTAGGGTATCAATAGACTCTCTTGTGTATGGTTGCGAGTTGAGGATAGGTCCTCTATCTACCATCACAGATCTTTGCATTATACCATTAGGATCCTATGACATAGTGTTGGGAATGGATTGGTTGGATGCTCATCGAGCGGTGATAGACTGTCACCACAAATTAGTAAGGTGTGTTGATGAATCGGGCAAAGAAGTAGAAGTGGTTGGGATTTAGAGACCCATCTCCTTGCGCATGATTTCTGCTATGCAATTGAAGAGATGTTTGCATCAAGGATGCAAGTTGTTTGTTGTAACAATTAATGACTTAGATTTTGGAGAAAATAGGGAGACATCCCTTGACGATCATCCTATTCTCAAGGAGTATGAAGATGTCTTTCCTAGCGAGATTCCAAGTATGCCACCGAAGCATGATATTGATTTCAAGATAGACCTTGTTCCCAGAGCAGAACCTATTTCACAAGCTCCATATCGGATGACTACTCAGGAGATTAAGGAGCTTCGCTTGCAGCTAGAAGAGTTACTAGCGAAGGGATTCATTCATCCTAGTGTCTCTCCATGGGGAGCACCTGTGATTTTTGTGAAGAAAAAGGATGGATCTCTGCGTTTGTGCATCGACTATCGACAGGTTAATAAGGTAACTGTGAAGAACAGATACCCTTTGCCACGAATTGATGACCTTTTTGATCAGATCAAGGGAGCTAAGGTGTTCTCCAAGATAGACCTAAAATCTAGATATCATTAGTTGTGCATCTTTGAGGCTGACATCCACAAGACAGCTTTTCGCACTCGTTATGGGCATTATGAGTTCACTGTTGTACCTTTTGGGTTGACAAACGTGCCATCAGTATTTATGAGCCTGATGAATGGTGTGTTTCATACCTATCTGGATAGATTTGTTCTTGTCTTCTTAGATGATATATTGATTTATTCAAGGTCTATGGAGGAGCATGAAGAACATTTGCGACAGGTTCTGCAGTGTTTAAGAGAAAATCAGTTGTATGCAAATCTGGCTAAATATAATTTCTTTCAAACTGAAGTGAAGTATTTGGGACATGTTATTTCCGACAAGGGTATTGCAGTGGACCCTTCAAAGATTCAAGCCATCATGGATTGGCCAGCTCCTACCAATGTTTCAGAGGTTCGTAGTTTCATGGGTTTAGCAGGCTATTATCGACGATTTGTGGAAGGTTTTTCAAGGATAGCTCACCCTATAACTTCTCTCCAGAGAAAAGGAAAGAAGTTCATTTGGTCATAACAGTGTCAAGCAGCCTTTCAGAGTCTTAAGGAGCGGTTAACTAATGCACTTATTCTAGCAGTGCCTGATCCTGCCAGAGATTTTGTGGTATGTATTGATGCATCTTTGGAAGGTATAGGAGCGGTTTTAATGCAGGAGGGTCGTGTGATAGCCTACCAGTCCCGTAAACTCAAAGATCATGAGTTGAACTATCCTACACATGACCTCGAGTTAGCTATAGTTGTTCATGCATCGGTAAGATGGAGACACTTCTTACTAGGGCATCGGTTTGAGCTGCACAGTGATCACCGAAGTTTACAGTATATTTTTACACAGCCAAACCTGAATGCGAGGCAGAGGCGGTGGATGGAGTTTCTATGTGAGTATGATTTTGAGGTAAAATATATCCAGGGTAAGGAGAATGTGGTGGCAGATGCTCTTAGTCAGCGAAGACATGAACTTTCATCAATCACTCTTGGAGTGGATTTGAGAGGACAGATTCTTACAGTACTCCCTGCAGATAGATGGTATCAAGAAGTGAAAGCTGAAGTGGAATCTGGTAGATATGCTGGATATTCTATCGAGTCTGATGGTCTCTTGCGACATTTAGGTCGCATTTATGTGCCTTCTACAGAGGGTCTCCGCACCCTAATTATGATTGAGGCTCATCGGGCACCTTATTCTACTCATCCAGGTGTCAAGAAGATGTATGCAGACCTTCGGCAGATATATTTTTAGGCTGGAATGAAGAGGGATATTGCTGATTTTGTTTCAAGATGCTTAGAATGTTAAAGGGTTAAGGTGGAACATCAGCATCCTGCAGGTCTTCTTCAGCCACATCTTATTCCGGAATGGAAATGGGACATCATTTCAATAGATTTCATAGTTGGTTTACCCATGTCCTCTCATCGCCATGATGCAATAATGGTCACTGTAGATAGGCTTACGAAAGTAGCACACTTTTCTCCAGTCTGATCTTCATATAATGCTTCATCTGTGGCCAAAATTTTCATGGAGGATATCGTCAGATTGCACGGGATTCCTCGCAAGATTATCTCTAATTGTGATCCAGTTTTTACTTCAGCTCTTTGGTCATCCCTTCAGCATGCGTTGGGGACTCAATTGAACTTCAGTTCAGCTTACCATCCAGAGACTGATGGGCAGACTGAGAGGGTCAATCAGATCCTTGAGGATATGCTCCGAATGTATGTTATGGATCAGCAAAACCGTTGGGAAGATTATTTGTATTTGGTGGAGTTTGCATACAATAATGGGTACCATAGTTCTATTGGTATGTCTCCTTTTCAGGCCCTATATGGTCATCCTTGTCGTACCCCATTGAGTTGGGATCGCCTTGAGGATAGAGTTCTCCTAGGTCCACAGATGCTCCAAGAGATGGAGCAGCAGGTTGATCACATCAGAGAGCATTTGGTAGTAGCTCAGGATAGACAGAAGAAATATGCAGATGCTCATAGACTTGATCGTCAATTTTCAGTTGGTGATTGGGTGTTCTTATGGGTGCGTCCGCGAAAGAGTCTGATTCGTTACGGAAAAGGCTCTAAGCTCGCGCCATGCTTTGTAGGGCCATTCGAGGTTTTGGAAAGAATTGATCCTGTTGCACATCATCTTGCTTTGCCGCCTAGCTTGTCACGCGTCCATGACATATTTCATGTTTCTGTTCTTAGACCTTATCATCCAGATATTTCACATGTTCTTGATTGGAATGCCTTACAGGGAGAGGACGGGCAGCTAGCTTTGGAGCCCGTAGGCATTTTGGAGCACAGGCGACTCACTCTCAGGGGCAGAGTCATAGAGCAGGTAAGGGTCCAATGGGATCCTAGTGATGAGACTTCAGCGACCTGGGAAGATACATCCCGAATGCGAGAGCTATATCCATATTTGTTCGCAGGCTTCCAGGAGTAAGCCTAATCCTAACGGGGAGGATGTAGTGCCCCTCAACTGGTTGTCTACTAGACTGATGTTTGCTTTATAGTACTGGACATTATGACAGTATTTTAGATCGTTTGATGATGGATTTCTATTTATTTTGCTATTTCAGTATGAACCTAATTATTATGATAACAGATGTTGATGTTGGATTATGTCATTTCATGCTTTACAATTTGATAAATGAACTGGATGTTTTAGATGCTTTGATGTTATTCACTATATGGGATTGGAAGTTAGTTGATCATTTTATGTTGTAGACTAGTAATCTGATACCTTGTTCAATATAGTTGATTGCTATTCATAAACGTGAATGGAACAGTGTCGTATTACTCGTCCTCGAGTACCCTACCCCACTGCAATTTCCATTCACTATAGGACTGCATGTGATGTATATATATATCTTGTTATGGTTAACCGTGCGTTGCTATAGGATGCAGGTACTAGGCATCGACTCCACCTGATTACCAGGTCTGAGCGTGCCTTCGCCAATGGATTAGTTGGTTGGAGTTAACGAGAGGTCCCTAGTCAGTGTTCCTTGGTCGTCAGTTTACCCTTGTGGTTATTGGTTGTCGTTTGATCATGTCTTGCTGTCAGGTAATACTGTACCTTGGAGTCTAATTAGTTCTGCAGGTGTCTAAGTGTGTATGGTAATGTCGTGCTTTAATTAGAATCATTTTACAAAAGAGTATAACTGTTGTTAAATGGGCATAATGTCGTTAGTTGTCGATTATCGTTATAAATAAATTATTATTTTATTAGAAGTGTTGTTGTTAAATAAAGTTGTAAGAAATTTTGTATGGTTCGATATAATATTATTTATAATAAATATTTAAATAAATAAATAGTTGTAATCATGTTGTAAATTGTGATTTACAACTTGATTAATAAAATAAATTAAAATATAGTTACAAAATTATAGATTGAGGAGATAGTACAATTTTATTAATAACAATATAGTTGGTCGGCTTTAAAGAAATTAGATTTTGTCTGAAATTATGTGCTTACATTTTTTTTTTTAAAAAAAATAATAATAAAATAAAATAAATAATATTTGGGGATCTTTAAATTAAATAAAATATATTTGTTAGAGGAGAGATGTACGGGATTGCATGCCAAGCTCCTTGGTAGATGAGAGAGACTGTGTTATAAAAGAGCGGTAGAGGCATTAAGGACAACATTACAGGTGAAAGGAAATAAGTAGCTTGGAACTGCAGCGATTGAAGCAGATTCGTCGAGTTGATTGCGTAGCCAGGTTCCGTTGAATGCCTTATCTCTGAACTTTATTTCAAATCTGCAAATGTTGTTGTAGTTTATTTGATTCCAAATAGTTTGATATGAAATCAGTTTGTATTCTATGTTGTGCCATCAAAGTTCATGTCTGTAGACTGTCCTCTCTATGTTTAAACAACATCTTCTCTTAGGGTTTTAAATTCTTCTTTTCTGCTCAAGGATCCCGTAAGTCAATTGTCTTCCTTCCACTATTTTCTGAATCATTCTGTATGCACTCTCAGACCGGCATAATATTGGTAGGGTTTGTAGATGTAAAATGACACCGTGTTGTGTGGTATGCCCTCGGTGTATTGCCGAACCTTGCTTCTGAAAAGAGACCGTACCAGGTTGTGAATAGGGAGTTGTATATCATTCTTAGAAAGCCCCATCATAGATAAATACATTAAATTCACAATTGAAGTGTTCTCTGATTTGGTTTTTACCCCAGTAGGCAGATGGCATTGGCACCTTGAGAAGGCCGTTCCAGATTTCTTTAGAAACCAGTTTTCTATCACAAATTTGGTTGCAATATCTTCCATTTCCCTTTTTGCCGTCGCTACCTTCAACCAACTTTAACCGGCATTGAAATCGTATTACTGGTCGGTGCCGTTGTGAGAGTTTAGAAGCAAAACCAAAGGTTACATAGTGGTTTTCCGCATACTTCCATCATTACAGGCTTGTATACCTTTGTAAATGTTGAGACCTGCGTGAAAAGTTAATAATCGTTTGGTTTCTCTTATCTAGGGTTAGCGAACACTTTCTAGAGACATAATATTTGATATTACGGCAGTTGCAATTAGTCAATGGTTAGGGTTATCCCAAAAGCCGCACAGATAATCTGTCCAAATGTCAGCGATGGAAATTCTTTTGCTTGAGAAACTTAGTTAGCGATTTTGCTAAGGTTCTATTTATTATTTTTGTTGCGTTGGTATTGTTTAATAGTGGACCGAATTATATTGGGAAGTGCTGCAAGTTGTAATGCAAAGGCGTGATGGGGAGATCACTGCCATTACTTTGTTTTTGCCTTGATTGAAGTTTCTGAAGTCATTTCAACCTGACCATTTTGTGGCCTCCGTCAGTCATTCGTGATGTTCCTCTGACCAGTCCACTCCATAGCTAGGGTGATCGAATCATGCTGGCCTACAAAGCTATTCGCTGTGTCTTCTCTGCCATAAACGAACTCTATGAAATGGCATTCCTTGTAATCAAAAACACCAACTATGTGATGATAGGGCTGCGCATACCTAACTGGCCGGATTTAAAATGTCACCGAACTCTAGTTTTAGTAAAGGGAACAGAAATAGGCAGTGGATTGGGTAGTTATAATCTGTAATGGGTAAATCTCAGTTACAGCTCAATATAATGCATTGATCCTTTCCTATGTTGTCTCTTGCAACTTAAAACTAAATGCTGCACCTGTTATGAGTGGTGATAAGTTTATTTGAAGCATTTTTTTTATGGCTGTGGCATTCTACAAGAAACGGCAAGAAAAAAAAAAGGCATCTTAGATAAGCTTATCAAATCACAGCTCGCAAGTTTTGGAGGTTAAATTATGTACATTCATTCATATAATCCCTGCATACATTCAGTTTTATGAGACGTTGTCTTATTCTGATGGTCAATAGCTTGTGACCAATGACCCAACGCTGCACCCATTTAAATGCTAATAAGATCTTCTGGAGCACTTCTTACTACTGTGGCACTCTACAGGGAACGGTGAAAGGAAACATCCTTGATAGGTTTATCAAAACACAATTTTGTAATAAGTTTAAGTGTGAGCAAAGACGTTCTACAAATCAAGTTAAAACTTTGAGGTTAAATCTAATTCAATCTGTGAGACTCAACAGTACCTCATCAATGTGAGAGAATATTACTTTCCTGGGTAGATAAGCGAGGTTGCACTGTCTGAACGAATTCATAGACTAAGTGTGTAGTATATTTGTCATGCCTCAATTTCTAATTGCTCTCATGGTGCATCTGGCTGGAATAATGCCTTAAGAGATTAGGTTTCCTTTATGATAAACATTGAAATCTAACAGTTAGTCAATTAAATCTGTAGATTGCCCTTGTCTTGGCTGGCGTACTTTCAAAAAGTTGGGGTGTCCTCAAGATAACCAGCGAGGGCAAGATGGTCAGCAATGCACCAATAATAACCAACTGTTGGTGTAATGTAGTAACGGTTCCAAATGTAATTTGAGTAACTGTCTGCTTCTGATAGCTTACTGTCTCATTTTTGGTCAATCCTCAACACCTAAATATATCAGAAATTCGATAACATACTCGGTAGCGACAGTGTGATGGAAAAATCATCAACATAGTTCTTCTTGCAGGCAAAAAGCTTTTCCAGTAAACTAACAAATGCAGTTCATTTACTGAGTTGAAATAAGATTGCTGTGTTGGCAAAATCCTTATCTTCTTTGACCACATCACAAACATTCTCCAGTTCATTAGTTATTCATTGATCGGGTTATTAGATGATTACATCTCTATTAGTCCTTTGTAAGAACGTCCTTGGATACCGTAAAACTTAACCATCAAACCTATTGCCTTCATTATTTTTGTGATTATTGGATACCGTCAGATTTGCAAGTTGAGGAAGTTGTTAGACTAATCAGCTGTTATCCATTTCGATGACAAAACCGTCAATAGCCATTTTACTCTTCATTGACAATCTATACAAGCTGTTCACGTTCCATTCAAATAGGATCCATTTACAATTCCTTTACAAGACAGTAGGATTGTAATAAACAGTAACAGTAGAGAATGTAATGTAATGTTGATTTTATTACAGAAGTTGTTTACATTGAACATAGAAGAAATTGTAGTGTTGACTTTGGAACTATATTAAACGGTATAAGTTAAGTATTTCTGTTGATTGTAAAGAGTCGAATTGAGAGTGGATAAACTCAAATTCCAGAGGCTAAGTTGTCATAGTTGAGTGTTTGCAACTTGTGTATTGTTGTTTTTGTAATTACGATGTAATAGCGTTTATGTGGATCAAACATAGTATGAAGTATAATGAGGTATTGTCAAGGTTGATTGTGTGTCTTGTAAAGTAATAATCTCAGGATGAGATATCAAACCACTTGTGATCTTATTGTACCGTCTATCGTATGGACAGACCTGAAATCTGTAAAAGAATAAAGTATTGTAATGTTAAAAGTGTTGGATAACAATTGATGTTATGGTTCTATTTTGATGCAAGAGGGTTTATGCCTTGCAATGTACATATACGTGTTTTGTTATAAAGTCTTGCATGATGTTTAAGGTTTACTAGGTGTTAGGAAGGAGAGTGGCTTTCAACGTGGGGTCGGTACCCAAAGTGGCAGTCAAGATAACCCGTTGGAAGTAGATTAATCAAGTGATAACCTAAAATTAACTAGGGGGTTAAGGGTAGATTTCACATTAATAAGATTATTGGATTCCTCTCCCATGACCTGTAGTGCTTGTTTAGACTAAGGATGGGTAGAGAAGGCCTAGTCGGCATGATTGACTTCCTTGTCCTCATGAAAGGAAGGTCGATTCCGCATGTGTCACTCTATGGCTTCGGTGCCTAGTGAGAGGCTGTCAGGATAACCCATGCTAGGACCGTGCGATGACACTCTCCCTACTACAACCTAGCATCCCTTGTTCGGTCTCTCCTCATTTGTTTGTGTCACCTCTGGAAGTTAAGTTGTATTGTATTGTTATTGTCCTGTGTTGTATTGGCGTTGGTCGTCCTTTGTTCTTGTTTGTTCTTCGTCTACCTGACTGTCAGTGTTTGGGACCTCATGTTAACTCCTAGCTCGGGGGGTGGACCTTAGGGTTCCACATGGTCAGGTGGAAGAGCTATTTTATCCATTGGTTATTCTTGTCAAGATCATATGCAGAAAAGGATTTGTTCCAGTTGTACTTGTTCCAATGATGATGATGTAAGTGTATAACCTTGTACTAGATTTGTGTAACAGAACATTCTTTATGTATGTAATTTTGATGTAGACTAAAAATTGGCACTGTAATGATGTCATGATGTACTTATATGAAAGCATTTCAGTTATGTATTTAATCATGCAGATTCTGTTATTTGATGATTTGCAATGAATATGAATAAGTTATTTAATTGAGCATGAATTTGGATCAGTTACTGATGTATGACAAATTATGTTAGTTGATTTGTTAAGTGATGTAGCCTTGAATCCTTAGAGAATATGTCGTAATTAGTTATGTTAACGTTACTTAATCATTTGAAAAAAAAATTCTGTTTCATATAGCATAAGTGTGTATTTCTTTAAGGTGTTCAAGGCGGGCGTTACATCTTGGCCCTCAAAATAGCAATTTATTATTTTTCTATCATTTTGTAATTCTATCACTTTATTATTCTAAATTTCTTTTACTCTATTATTCTATTATTCTATTATTCTATCATTCTATTATTCTATCATTCTTTCATTATATTATTTGATATAGCTATTATTCTATCATTATTTCATTCTATCAATCTATAATTCTATAACTATCATTCTACAATTCTATTGGAATCATTATTTCACTCTACCATTCAATAATTCTTTCATTCTATTATTTTGTTATTTTATTACTATATTATTCTACAATTTTTTTATCCTCTATTTCTTTCATTCTATCATTCCATAGCTGTATCACTATATTATCATAGAAATATAATATTCTATCACTCTTTCATTCAATCATTCTATTATTTTATTATTCTATAATTCTATTGTTGTTTAATTCTATCATTATGTTATTTTATAAACCTATTATTCTATAAGTCCATCATTCTTTCATTTTATCATTCTCTAATTCTATTTTTTTATTCTAATAATATATTATTCTATCATTCATTCTATTGTTATATTATTTTTTTATTCTAGTATTCTACAAGACTATTTTTCTACCAATGTTTCATTCTATTATTCTATTATTCTACCATTATATTATTCTATAAATCTTTTATTCTATCATTGTTTCATTCTACCATTCTATAATTCTATCATTCTTTCATTCTACAATTCTATTATTATATCATTCTTCCATTCTATCATTTGATTATTAATCTATTATTCCACTATTATATCATTCTGTCATTCTTTCATTTTATAATTCTATCATTCTATTTTACATAAATCTATTA
The DNA here is from genome assembly GCA_027924645.1 of Cunninghamia lanceolata. Classification (NCBI taxonomy): domain Eukaryota; kingdom Viridiplantae; phylum Streptophyta; class Pinopsida; order Cupressales; family Cupressaceae; genus Cunninghamia; species Cunninghamia lanceolata. Next base: position 8,768,620 of record BSBN01000837.1, on the reverse strand, counting down.
TACTATCATTCTATAATTTTATCATTCTATTATCATAAAAATGCTTTATTCTATCATTGTTCTATTCTATCATTATACAATTCTATTATTCCTTCATTCTATCCATTTATAATTCTACCATTTTATTATTAATTAAATCTATTATACTATCATTCTATAATACTATAATTCTATAGTTTTATAAATCTTTTATTCAATAATTTTATATATCTATTATTCTATAATTTAATTATTCTATCACTCTTCCATTCTATAATTCTATAATTCTATCATTCTATTATTCTACAATTCTATTACTATATCATTATTTTATTATATCATTTTATTGTTCTATTATTCTGTCATTTTATAATAACTTCTTGATTATTCTATAAGTTTGATATTCTACAATTCTATTAATCTTTCATTTTTTCATTTTATCATTCTATTATAGTATCATTATTTAATCCTAACATTCTATTATTATATAAATCTAATGTTATATCATTCTTTCATTCTACCATTCTCTTATTTTATTATTCTATGATTCTATTATTCTCTTATTCTTTCATTCTATAATTCTATTATTTCATAAATATATTATTCCATCATTGTTTCATTCTATCACTCTATTATTCTTTAAATATATTGTTCTATCATTATGTTATTCTATCATTCTACAACTCTATTATTCTATCATTTTATCATTCTATAATTATATGATTATATTATTCCATAAATCTATTATTTTATCATTCTTTTATTCTCTCATTCTATTATTCTATAATCTATTATTCTACCATTCATACATTCTATCATTCTATAATTACATCATTATATTATTATATAAATCTATCTTTATTTTATTCTATCATTTTTTTATTCTAAAATTCTATCATGCAGTTATTATATAAATCTATTATTATATCATTATTTTAATTTATCATTTTGTAATTTGTAATGCCTCGTCATGCAACCCTAGAGTGCAAGGCTAAAAGTACAAAATTACAGAACTAATTTTATTTTAAAAACAAGTAAATGCAATAGGAGTAACCAAAGATGTCATAGTACACGACATGAAGAAAAGTGCACTTCTAACTCCTCTAGGGAAACATAACTGCATTAGAGAATATAAAGTATAAACCACACAAGTGATAACCATTTTACTACTGCTATAAATCAAATCAACTTTTACATTAGCAAGATAGTTAATTTATCAAGGTCTTAGTACAAGATTACAAGATTACAAGATTACAAGACCGATCTTGTCGGTTTACAAAAAAATGCATAAGAAAGTATACAACACCACCAAAAGGTAGGAAGCAAACTGGAACTGGAACACCTCTGCGTAGAACTTGAACCGCATCTCCAAAAAAGACCAATGGATAGCTCTTTCCTCTAGATAATTCACTTCTATTGTTGAGAACAATATGCAAGAACAAAAGGGCAACATATTGACAACAGATTAAAATGAGTCATCTATTTCTAGCTGTTGAGGTTACAATACAGGGTTCCAGATGATTGAGCCAATGGTTCTAAAAGGATTAAGACTAAGGTTGAATAGAAGAGTACATCATGAGGGAATCTGCAAAGATTGGGCAACTTTCGTCCTCACAGGGCACACAAGGGTAAAAAAATTCCAAGTTACATGCAAGATCCCACACAGGACATGTTAGTTCCACCCACTGAATCATGTTGCAATAAATATAACTCATGCGCTACAACAATTGCAATTTTCACAGAGAGAGACACATACCTGGATCTCAGTTCCTCCTCCAAATTCCCCAAACTCCTGCAACCAATTTCTCTCCTCTTCTTCTTCCATCTCCTCTCGAACAAGATTATTTTCTCTCCCATACAAAATGATTCAACTCATAAAATAGATGCAGACATGCATCCGTTACCCAAACAACCCACTCTTCCGAGAAATTCAACAATTTACTATATCAAGAGATTCCAAATCTTCCAATATCAAATTTGACAACTCAAGTCATTAATTTCGCATATCCAAAAATTATTCTGAGCCAATATAAATTGATAATCTATAATTCCAAATTAATGACATAAATGCTCTTGAACAACAGATAATCAACTCTAGTTTATTTTAAAATCCAACCAAGGAATCAATCCAAGTTCTAAACCAACCAAATATTATGTAATAATCATAATAGAAGAATTATTAGTTAATAATAGATCCTAAAAGTATTTTTCCAACCACAAATAAACATTATTAACACGACTCGACTATACATCACAACACGAGATACCCAACATAACAAGGCAAGACCACGACTCGAGACAACAACAGAAGACAAGGACCGACCTAGTGGAATAGACCTCGCATTATCTCCCATCATTAATACCCATTGGTGTAAGAACCCACTCGAACCTGCTATATCAGGTGGAGTCAAGGTTCGGTACCTGCAGCCTGCATCTGAGCAATTGGTTGTATAAAATCAAACACATATATGCCAACACACACAGAGAGTCAGAGAATCGTGGCGTAGTAGGGTACTCAAAGTGAGTAGTACTACACCGTCTCTGCTCTTGAAACAAGATTATCACCCTAGCATTTGAAACTGAGTATCAACGAATCTAATAAAACATGCAGATATTAATCCATCACTAATCATATCCAACATACCATAACTGGAGTAATCATGACTCATAAAACATGTCTAAATCCATCAAACATAGTCGTCAAGGTCAAAGTGAGCATAACCCATAACATACTAATCCAATGTCTCGAAACTGCATCAATGAAATGAACGACTAACAACTGTCTCTGATTGACAAAAAGCAATACAGAACCACTGCTATCACAAGCCAACAACGAGGGGCACTACATCCTCCCCCCCTAAAACTTGACTTACTCCTGGAAGTCACAAATCAGGGTAGAACATAATATATCAACATTGTCATATTCCATTGCCAACATTCTCATCCATAATAACCAATTGTCCATATATCAAGCACAAATGTTCAATAAAAGGCCAGAGAAACATCAATTCTTTACCTTTATGGTGCATCCTGTGATCTACTCATAACTAATTACACTTTTCGGCAATCTCATACAATCCAAAGAATTACAGTCACATATAACCAAGGAAAGGAATATATCTCATTTCTTATTTTCACTAATTTACAAGTCATGCAGAGTACAATTCTCCGTAGAGTCCTCCCTTGAACATACTATCAGAGGTTCAAAATGAACATGATAGACCAACACTTACAACAATTGTGGCCAACAGCATCCAACATTTGTAATAGCCACCATAGAGATTGTAAAAATAATTGCAAACCCAAGTGGGAAAATCATCAAATCCAACTTTACGTCACAGAGTGCCAACAATTTCCAACAATAAATCAAGTAAAAAGAAAAGAGTTTTGGTGACCACTCCTGTCATAAGAAAGTTCAAAGAAATAAAATTCACTGCTAACCAACAACAACACATGAAACAACCATTAAAAATTTCAAAACAACCAAATTATACAACAAATTCACATCACGATGTGACTAATTTTACTCACAAAAAGGGAGTATCTACTACACAACACTCAAGGACACAAGGTCCAGAATTTGTTAGAGAATGTACACCAACACTCAAATGATTTAGTTAACTACATCCTTTTATCTAAGAAACTTTTATACAAGGATTTAAGGCAACACAGTCGCTACTTATATACAAACAACTTCTATCTTTAATAGAGTACAATTTCTTTTTTATTAAGCTATGAACATACACAAGTACTTGCTTATGCAAGAAAATATAAAGGAAATGTATGATGTCACACAGGAATAATTTAAAGCTACAATTGACTTACAGTATCACATTCATGATCTTATGGGTCCAATGCAAGCTCCAATTTGATCCCTGCACACAGTTCTCACACAGGCATACAAAATGATAATTTTCATAAATCACAACAATTCTTCCATACGAAGTCATGACCAGCTAGGTGATAAATGTTAGGTTATCAACAACCATGTTAAGATACCCCGCACATGACATCACATAACCACATGACTCACCAAATGATTAAATCATTCCAATACTTAATTTCATGCACTATCATTCAGGAAATTCATGTTGGCAAATATATCATCACATTTTCATAAATGAAGAAGAAAGAATACATCATAGACAAATAAGTAAACATAACATAAACAATTCATTTCTTAAAGAGCAAGTTTGTAAACTTATCAACCTTCATACTAATACATACAGGTGAGAGATACTATTACCAACTCACTGCAATGAGAAAATCGTTTAACCTAGGGCAACAATAACAATCGAGAGGTCTTGGTGTTGCAACTTGGGATACAATTAATCTACAGAGTTTAAGCACTAGGTGACATAATGGGCTCAATTGTAACCAGAGTACCCGGTGTTTAAACCTGGCTCTGATACCAAATGTAATGCCTCGTCATGCAACCCTAGAGTGCAAGGCTAAAAGTACAAAATTACAGAACTAATTTTTTTAAAAAACAAGTAAATGCAATAGGAGTAACCAAAGATGTCATAAGACACGACATGAAGAAAAGTGCACTTCTAACTCCTCTAGGGAAACATAACTGCATTAGAGAATATAAAGTATAAACCACACAAGTGATAACCATTTTACTACTGATATAAATCAAATCAACTTTTACATTAGCAAGATAGTTAATTTATCAAGGTCTTAGTACAAGATTACAAGATTACAAGATTACAAGACCGATCTTGTCGGTTTACAAAAGAATGCATAAGAAAGTATACAACACCACCAAAGGTAGGAAGCAAACTGGAACTGGAACACCTCTGCGTAGAACTCGAACCGCATCTCCAAAAAAGACCAATGGATAGCTCTTTCCTTTGGATAATTCACTTCTATTGTTGAGAACAATATGCAAGAACAAAAGGGCAACATATTGACAACAGATTAAAATGAGTCATCTGTTTCTGGCTGTTGAGGTTACAATACAGGGTTCCAGATGATTGAGCCAATGGTTCTAAAAGGATTAAGACTAAGGCTAAAGAGAAGAGTACATCATGAGGGAATCTGCAAAGATTGGGCAACTTTCATCCTCACAGGGCACACAAGGGTAAAAAAAATTCCAAGTTACATGCAAGATCCCACATAGGGCATGTTAGTTCCACCCACTGAATCATGTTGCAATAAATATAACTCATGCGCTACAACAATTGCAATTTTCACAGAGAGAGACACATACCTGGATCTCAATTCCTCCTCCAAATTCCCCAAACTCCTGCAACCAATTTCTCTCCTCTTCTTCTTCCATCTCCTCTCGAACAAGATTATTTTCTCTCCCATACAAAATGATTCAACTCATAAAATAGATGCAGATATGCATCCGTTACCCAAACAACCCACTCTTCTGAGAAATTCAACAATTTACTATATCAAGAGATTCCAAATCTTCCAATATCAAATTTGACAACTCAAGGCATTAATTTCGCATATCCAAAAATTATTCTGAGCCAATATAAATTGATAATCCATAATTCCAAATTAATGACATAAATGCTCTTGAACAACAGATAATCAACTCTAGTTTATTTTAAAATCCAACCATGGAATCAATCCAAGTTCTAAACCAACCAAATATTATGTAATAATCATAATAGAAGCATTATTAGTTAATAATAGATCCCAAAAGTATTTTTCCAACCACAAATAAACATTATTAACACGACTTGACTATACATCACAACACGAGATACCCAACATAACAAGGCAAGACCACGACTCGAGACAACAACAGAAGACAAGGACCAACCTAGTGGAATAGACCTCACATTATCTCCCATCATTAATACCCATTGGTGTAAGAACCCGCTCAAACCTGCTATATCAGGTGGAGTCAAGGTTCGGTACCTGCAGCCTGCATCCGAGCAATTGGTTGTATAAAATCAAACACATATATGCCAACACACACAGAGAGTCAGAGAATCATGGCGTAGTAGGGTACTCAAAGTGAGTAGTACTACACCGTCTCTGCTCTTGAAACAAGATTATCACCCTAGCATTTGAAACTGAGTATCAACGAATCTAATAAAACATGCCGATATTAATCCATCACTAATCATATCCAACATACCATAACTGGAGTAATCATGACTCATAAAACATATCTAAATCCATCAAACATAGTCATCAAGGTCAAAGTGAGCATAATCCATAACATACTAATCCAATGTCTCGAAACTGCATCAATGAAATGAACGACTAACAACTGTCTCCGATTGACAAAAAGCAATACAGAACCACTGCTATCACAAGCCAACGACAAGGGGCACTACATAATTATATTATTCTATCATTCTGTTGTTCTAATATTCTTAAATCACTCTATCAAATTCTATGATTATATGATTCTATTATTCTATAAATCTAGTATTTTATCATTCTATCATTCTATTATTCTACAATTATATTATTCTATCTTTCTTCCGTATATCATTCTATAATTCTATCATTCTTTTATTATATAATTTAATGATTCTATTATTCTATGAATTTTGTTGTATCATTCTTTCATTGTATTATTTTATAATTATATAATTATTTTATTTTGTAACTCAATTTTTTTTCATTTCATAATTTTATTATTATATTATTTTATAAATCTAATTTTTATCATTATATAATTCTTTTATTCTATAATTCTATTATTCTCTAAATCTATTATTATATCATTATATAGTTCTATACTATTATTATTCTATCATTCTATAAAACTATTATTGTATCATTCTTTCATTCTATTATTCTATCATCTTTGATGCAGGAACTTCCGGAGAGCATAACTTTTGACTCGAATGTGGGTTTTCTACGAGATTTTGTAGGTGGATGCATTATGAGGTGGAAAGTGGTTTCGCAACTGACCCTAGTGGGTTGGACCCCCTCTTGGAACTTTTTTGGAGCTTGAAACTTTCATCTTGCCCCTCAAAATAGCAATTTAGTGTTTTTCTATCATTTTGTAATTCTCACTTTATTATTCAAAATTGCTTTTGCTCTATTATTCTATCATTCGATCATTCTATTATTCTATCATTCTATTATTCCATCATTCTTTCATTATATTATTTCATATATCTATTATTATATCATTATTATATTCTATTAGTCTATAATTCTATAACTATCATTCTACAAATCTATTAGAATCATTATTTCACTCTACCATTCAATAATTCTTTCATTCTATTATTTTATTATTTTATTATTTTATTATTATATTATTCTACAATTTTGTTATCCTATATTTCTTTCATTCTATCATTCCATAGTTGTATCGTTATATTATCATACAAATATAGTATTTCATCCCTCTTTCATTCAATCATTCTATTGTTTTATTATTCTATAATTCTATTCTTGTTTAATTCTATCATTCTATAATTCTATAATTCTATCATTCAATAATTCTTTCATTCTATTACAATATCATTCATTCATTATATCATTTTATTATTCTGTCATTTTTTATTAACTTCTAGATTATTCTATAAGTTTGATATTCTACAATTCTATTAATCTTCAATTTTTTCATTCTATCATTCTATTATAGCATCATTATTTAATCCTAACATTCTATTATTATATAAATCTAATGTTATATCATTCTTTCATTCTACAATTCTCTTATTTTATTATTCTATGATTCCATTATTCTCTCATTCTCTTGTTCTATCATTCTATTATTTCATAAATATATTATTCTATCATTGTTTCATTCTATCATTCTATTATTCTTTAAATATATTGTTCTATTGTTATTTTATTGTCATTCTACAACTCTATTAATCTATCATTCTTTCATTATATCATTCTATAATTATATGATTCTATTATTTTCTAATTATATGATTATATTATTCTATAAATCTATTATTTTATCATTCTCTCATTCTATTATTCTATAATATGTTATTCTACCATTCATGCATTCTATCATTCTATAATTGCATCGTTATATTAATATATAAATCTATTTTGATCTTATTCTATCATTTTTTATTCTACAATTCTATCATGCAATTATTATATAAATCTATTATTATATCATTATTTTAATTTATCATTCTGTAATTATATTATTCTATCATTCTGTTGTTCTAATATTCTTTTCATTCTATCAAATTCTATTATTATATGATTCTATTATTCTATAAATCTAGTATTGTATCATTCTATCATTCTATTAGTCTACAATTATATTATTCTATCTTTCTTCCGTATATCATTCTATAATTCTATCATTCTTTTATTATATAATTTTATGATTCTATTATTCTATGAATATTATTGTATCATTCTTTCATTCTATTATTTTATAATTATATAATTATTTTATTTTATAACTCAATTATTTTTTCATTTTATTATTATATTATTTTATAAATCTATTTTTTATCATTATATAATTCTTTTATTCTATTATTCTTTAAATCTATTATTATATCATTCTATAGTTCTATAATCTTATTATTCTATTATTCTTAAATTATAGTATTCTATTATTCTCTCATTCTATAAAACTATTATTCTATCATTCTTTCCCTCTATTATTCTATCATTCTTTGATGCAGGAACTTCCAGAGATTACAACTTTTGACTCGGATGTGGGTTTTCCATGAAAATTTACAGGTGGATGCATTATGAGGTGGAAAGTGGTATCATTATATTATTGTTATCCTATATTTCTCTCATTCTATCATTCCATAGTTGTATCATTATATTATCATACATATATAGTATTCTATCACTCTTTCATTCAATCATTCTATTATTTTATTATTCTATAATTCTATTATTGTTTAATTCTATCATTCTATTATTTTATAAACCTATTATTCTATAAGTCTATCATGTTCTTTCATTTTTATCATTCTATAATTCTATATTTTTATTCTATAAATCTATTATTTTATCATTCATTCTATTGTGATATTATTTTGTTATTCTAGTATTCTAAAAGACTATTTTTCTACCAATGTTTCATTCTATTATTCTATTATTCTACCATTATATTATTCTATAAATCTTTTATTCTATGATTGTTTCATTCTACCATTCTATAATTCTATCATTCTTTCATTCTACAATTCTATTATTCTGTCATTCTTCCATTCTATCATTTGATTATTAATCTATTATTCTACTATTATATCATTCCTTCATTTTATAATTCTATCATTCTATTTTATATAAATCTATTATACTATCATTCTATAATGTTATCATTCTATTATCATATAAATGCTTTATTCTATCATTGTTCCGTTCTATAATTCTACAATTCTATTATTAATTAAATATATTAGACTATCATTCTATAATACTATAATTATATAATTTTATAAACCTTTTATTCTATCATTCTATATATCTATTATTCTACAATTTAATTATTCTATCACTCTTCCATTCTATAATTCTATAATTCTATTATTCTATTATTCTACAATTCTATTACTATTTCATTCTTTCATTCTCTCATTCTATTATTCTATAATCTATTATTCTACCATTCATGCATTCTATCATTCTTTGATGCAGGAACTTCCGGAGATCATAACTTTTGACTCGAATGTGGGTTTTCTACGAGACTTTACAGGTGGATGCGTTATGAGGTGGAAAGTGGTTTCGCAACTGACCCTAGTGGGTTAAACCCCCTCTTGGAACTTTTTTAGAGCTTGAAACTTTCATCTTGCCCCTCAAAATAGCAATTTAGTGTTTTTCTATCATTTTGTAATTCTCACTTTATTATTCAAAATTGCTTTTACTCTATTATTCTATCATTCTATCATTCTATTATTCTATCATTCTATTATTCTATCATTCTATTATTCCATCATTCTTTCATTATATTATTTCATATATCTATTATTCTATCATTATTCTATTATATTAGTCTATAATTCTATAACTATCATTCTACAAATCTATTAGAATCATTATTTCACTCTACCATTCAATAATTCTTTCATTCTATTATTTTGTTATTTTATTATTATATTATTCTACAATTTTGTTATCCTATATTTCTTTCATTCTATCATTCCATAGTTGTATCATTATATTATCATACAAATATAGTATTCCATCCCTCTTTCATTCAATCATTCTATTATTTTATTATTCTATAATTCTATTGTTGTTTAATTCTATCATTCTATAATTATATGATCTTCTATTATTTTCTAATTATATGATTATATTATTCTATAAATCTATTATTTTATCATTATCTCATTCTATTATTCTATAATATGTTATTCTACCATTCATGCATTCTATCATTCTATAATTACATCATTATTATGTAAATCTATTTTGATCTTATTCTATCATTTTTTTATTCTACAATTCTATCATGCAGTTATTATATAAATCTATTATTATATCATTATTTTAATTTATCATTCTATAATTATATTATTCTATCATTCTGTTGTTCTAATATTCTTTTCATTCTATCAAATTCTATGATTATATGATTCTATTATTCTATAAATCTAGTATTTTATCATTCTATCATTCTATTATTCTACAATTATATTATTCTGTCTTTCTTCCATATATCATTCTATAATTCTATCATTCTTTTATTATATAATTTTATGATTCTATTATTCTATGAATATTATTGTATCATTCTTTCATTCTATTATTTTATAATTATATAATTATTTTATTTTGTAACTCAATTATTTTTTAATTTTATAATTTTATAATTTTATTATTATATTATTTTACAAATCTATTTTTTTATCATTATATAATTATTTTATTCTATTATTCTTTAAATCTATTATTATATCATTCTATAGTTCTATAATCTTATTATTCTATTATTCTTAAATTATAGTATTCTATTATTCTCTCATTCTATAAAGCTATTATTCTATCATTCTTTCCTTCTATTATTCTATCATTTTTTGATGTAAGAACTTCCAGAGATCATAACTTTTGACTCGGACATGGGTTTTCTATGAAATTTTACAGGTGGATGTGTTATGAGGCGGAAAGTGGTATCATTATATTATTGTTATCCTATATTTCGTGTAATGTCCCCTTCTAGCAAGCCAAAATTTTTGTACCCTTGCAAACAATTTCAACTTACCAAAAGAGAACATTAGTATTCCATTTTTCATTTCCTTTTAATCTTGATGATAATCATAAACATAACCATATACTATTTGCCATTTCATAAATTCATTTTTCCATACATCATGATTCTTCTTGGGTGAGATAATCCTTAGGCCTCTTATTAACCTCACCTTCCACCTTGTGAGAGAAGATTCATTAGGTAGGTGATGTCATCTCAATCCTATGGGTCCATTAATATTATTCCTTAGTTTGTCAACCAATGCCCATACATACTTCTTATCTCTCATACGTCATTTATTAACAACTTATGAATTCAAATCATACAAGATACATATTTAAAATATAAATTTCAGACATAAATGTATATATCACATATATCAATTTCTACTTAATAACCTTATTATTTATATCTTTCAAGTTATAAATTGAACAAGTAATTATAAATACTTACAAATCATAAATTGAATAAGTAAATATAAATACTTACTTACCTGCTTTACCTGATACATGTCTAATGATAATCTTTCCATTATTTGTCATTACATGACATTCATCATAACAATCATAAGATTAGATACATTGTAACGCCCCACCATGAAACACTAGAGAACAACACAATTACACTAAACAAATCGGACAATTTTTTTTTTATACAAGGAATAACAAGGTAACATTTAACTTATCTATACCAAGTAACATTATCCCAGGGTTCCATGGCTGCGTTACTGACAAAACTACTATCATGTTCTCTCACACATCACACATTAACTTGACAACAATAATTCATTCTAAATTTATTGCATTAATTGAATAACCTCATACATTTCCATGACATCGAATAAATAATCATCCATAACAAATACAACTACAGTTTTTTCATACATATGAGGATACAACATAATATAGTTTACATCACCAACTTTCGTTTACATTGGAATTACAACCATTATTAATAACCTGATACACAGGATGGTACATGAGCATAAATAACTGTCTTCATAAACTGGTACATGATCTGAATCTGCTATAGGAGTTACAACCTTCTTGCACACGAATAATGGCAAGGAAAAACCAATGGAGATAAAGCACATCCACCCGACCATGTGGAACCCTGAGTGGTGCAGGAGCACCTACCTGACAGTTGGCCTTCATGAGGCAGTTAGTTGTTTTAGGTCTTGTTTATGTTTCCAAGAAGGTCTGATAGACCAAATGCATGTAATAAGGTCACGCTGATCATGATAAGATCATGCTGACCAGGCTTTTACTATTTTTAGTTAAGTTTGTTAGAACAGCTGTCATGATGTATGATCGGTTGGATCTCCCAGCCGCCTGGAGAGTTCCCAGCCGCTTGGAGTCGGGTCAGTAGTACTCGTAGGGAAATCTATTTAAGCATGAGGATCGGATGGTATTAGATATCATCGATCAGACTTTGCAAGAGTGAGGCAGAGAGAGAAACTGATCATTGTATTTACATCTTTTGAAATCAAATAAAGTGTTCCTATTTGTGTTCATCCTCTGTTGCATTCCATTGCTTGATCGATTTGCTGGTTTGGTGGCTGTATGGATTCACTGATCCATTCCACCGGTTGATTCGTCTGATCGGTGGAATGGTCATGTACATTAGGTTAGGTTGTAGTTTGTTTTCTGTTTGCATGCAGGTGTGCAGGATTGCCGTCGAGAGATGTTGAAGACCCTAGCATGGGTATGTGCTAGGTCGAGCTGATAAAGTGTGGAAGATCACCCTGAGAGTGGATCGGGTCATCCCTGGAGGATCGGCGAAGTGAAATTTTGCTAAGGCTGTAAGTTCGTCAAAACGGCATCATCAGGATATCTTGGCAAATATCCTGCAGTCAGTTTGGGTATCGTCATTCGGATAAGTGAAGATGAGCATGATGCTTTCGAGTGCATGAAGTGCAAGTGCGTCGGGGTGATCATCATCAGGAGGGCCGAGGAGGAGCGTATCGGCATCAGGTTGAAGATCAGGTTGATCAAGTTGATCGCGGGCTAAAAAAGCTAAGTTTGGCCAACAGCAGGATATGACGTCATCATCATCATGATATACGTCATCAGGACATTTCAGAGCGGCAGGATATTGAGAAGCTGCGGGTGACGTCATCGTCATCAGGATCTACGTCATCAGGATATCGGGTGACGCAAGCATCGAGGAAAGGTGCGAGGAGTTAAGGTTTTGTCATCATCAGGATAAATGGAAGGAACCGGATGTTCTTTATCCTGTTGAATATCATGATGTTGAATATCATGATGCTGAAGGAAGAGAAGACGGAAGTTGTCGCGGAAGTGAACAGTGGACATCAGGAGGATGTTCGCGCTGGCCGAACATGATGATGCTGTCGATAATCGAGTAAGGTGATGCTGTTGACAGGCGAAAGTGCGAAGACTTGTCTGCAGGAGGATATCGGTCGACAGGTGAAATATGATGATGATGCTGACAGTGAAGTCAAATATGATGATGATGAGGATGAATATGATGATGATGATGGGCTGCAGACATTCATGCTATGTGTCAATGTTTTAGTGTGGATGCCTCTGCATCATAGTGGTATCAGAGCTCAGCAAAAGGTCTGGGCTGTTGTGTGTTGATTCTGTCACTGAAAGGGCAGAGGTAGAGTGATTGTGCGTTGTGTGTAGATTGAGAGGTTGACAAATTCCTCCTAAAGGTAGTGGTACTGCAAGGGAATTGCAGGAAATGAAGGAGAAACATGCTAGAGAGATGAGGAAGATGAAGGAGCTTGCTGAAGCACTTCAAGCCAGGCTGACAGCCCTGGAAAAGAACAAAAAGAGGGAAGTGGAAGACAGTGAGTCTGAAGAAGATGAAGATACTGTTGAAGAGTATGAAGAGGTAGCTGAAGATCTGGATGCTGAAGACCAGAGATTGGCAAAACTGTTAAAGGTAGTACAGAATGATAAACCTAAGGTAAAGGTTGATGTTTCCAAATATACTGGAAGTTTGAATGAGGATGAGTTGTTAGATTGGATTGCTGCACTTGATAATCACTTTGAATGTGAAGATGTTGCTGAGGATCAGAAGGTAAAGATTGCAAAGACCAAGTTAGGAGGTCATGCTTTGGTATGGTGGGATTATGTACAATCTGAGAGAAGGAAACAAGGGAAGTCAAAGATCACTTCATGGGATAAAATGGTAGCAAGGATAAAAGGTAAATTCTTGCCAAGGGATTATGAAATCCAGATGTTTAAGAAGCTGCAATTTTTAAAGCAGAAAGAAAGGGATGTGAAGACATATACTGAGGAATTTTATAAGTTGAGTATGAGATCTGGTCATCATGAGAATGAGGTAGAAAAGGTGGCTAGGTACTTGGCTGGTTTGAGATTTAACATACAGGATGAGTTAGTGTTAGCTAACCCTAAGAATGTGGAAGATTGTTATCAAATGGCAATCAGGATTGAAGAAAAGATGAATAGAGGACATGATAAGTCCATGAAAGGAAGAGGAAACAGTATGAGGGGAAGAGGATCAGCCCCTGCACAAAAGCAAACCAATGAGGGTCAAGAAGACACTGGTTAAGGACAGGGACAGTCTGATTTCAGAGGTGGATGGAAAGGTAATAGAGGAAGATTTGGAGGTGGTAGAGGTTCTACTACATTTTCAGGGAAGTGTTACACCTGTGGTGAGTTTGGTCATCCATCTTTCAAATGTCCAGAAAACAAAGGTTCATCATCCAGAAATGATAGAACTAATGACAAGAGAGTACAACTTGTGCAAGAAGAGAAAGTAGAAGAAAGTGCGCAGAGTTCAAACAGAGAGCCTGATAATTATGGATATCCAGAGAGTGGAGAATCATTGATGTTAAGGAGAATTAGTTTGCAGGCATCAAAGGATCTGATGCAAAGAAGAGCTCTTTTCAAGACCAGATGCAAGAGCAAAGGTAAAAAATGTAAGGTTGTCATTGATACTGGTTCAACAGACAACATGGTATCTCAGGAAATGGTGGATAAACTGAAGCTGGAAAGGATTCCACATCCACACCCTTACAAGGCATCTTGGGTGAGTGATAGTCAATCACTTTTTGTCTCTGAACAGGCATATGTGGATTTTCAGATTGGAGCATATCATGATAGAATTTTGTGTGATATTTTGCCCATGGAATGTTGTCACCTACTGTTGGGTAGACCATGGCAATTTGATAGGAGGGTACTGTATGATGGGTATGCTAATACCTACACCATCAAGAAGGATGGGAAGACTATTAAGTTGATGCCATTACAGGCCAATGCTGCAGTACAGAAGGCAGCCCAAATCATTTTAATGGGAAAGAAGGAGTTTGTGCAGATGCCTAGAGGAGCAGGCATAAAGGCAGTTGAGGACACTGCAGGGAAAGAAGTTGTTCAAGACAACAAGCTGAAGAAAGTTTCAGTTGTGACTGACAGAGGTCAGTAGCAGGTTTAGAAACAGGTTTGCACACAGCAACCAGTTCAGAGGAATGACAAGGATGTTGTCATAGTTGGGACTATTGCTTGTCCTATAAAGGTTGAAAGGAAGATAGGATTGAACATTTTAGAAGTTCAAGAGGCAGTTCAGACAGAGGTTCTGGTTAGACAATCTAACAAACACAGAGACAACCTGAGAAGGGCCTACATTGACAGGCATCAGGATTCACTTGCCAGAAAGCAAGTTACAGTTCAGAAGTCTTGGAGCAGCCAAAAGCCAGCAGCAGACAAAGCTGGAACAGTTCAGCATATTGCTAAAGCAAAGTGTAAAGGTGGAGGACTTCCACATACTAAACTCATGGGACATGAGTTCTTTTCTATTGGGGAGTATGGTGCAGGAGCACCTACCTGACAGCTGGCCTTCATGAGGCAGTTAGTTGTTTTAGGTCTTGTTTATGTTTCCAAGAAGGTCTGATAGACCAAATGCATGTAATAAGGTCACGCTGATCATGATAAGATCATGCTGACCAGGCTTTTACTATTTTTAGTTAAGTTTGTTAGAACAGCTGTCATGATGTATGATCGGTTGGATCTCCCAGCCGCCTGGAGAGTTCCCAGCCGCTTGGAGTCAGGTCAGTAGTACTCGTAGGGAAATCTATTTAAGCATGAGGATCGGATGGTATTGGATATCATCGATCAGACTTTGCGAGAGTGAGGCAGAGAGAGAGAAACTGATCATTGTATTTACATCTTTTGAAATCAAATAAAGTGTTCCTGTTTGTGTTCATCCTCTGTTGCATTCCATTGCTTGATCGATTTGCTGGTTTGGTGGCTGTATGGATTCACTGATCCATTCCACCGGTTGATTCATCTGATCGGTGGAATGGTCATGTACAGTAGGTTAGGTTGTAGTTTGTTTTCTGTTTGCATGCAGGTGTGCAGGATCACCGTCGAGAGATGTTGAAGACCCTAGCATGGGTATGTGCTAGGTCGAGCTGATAAAGTGTGGAAGATCACCCTGAGAGTGGATCGGGTCATCCCTGGAGGATCAGCGAAGTGAAATTTTGCTAAGGCTGTAAGTTCGTCAAAACGGCATCATCAGGATATCTTGGCAAATATCCTGCAGTCAGTTTGGGTATCGTCATCTGGATAAGTGAAAATGAGCATGATGCTTTCGAGTGCATGAAGTGCAAGTGCGTCAGGGTGATCATCACCAGGAGGGCCGAGGAGGAGCGTATCGACATCAGGTTGAAGATCAGGTTGATCAAGTTGATCGCGGGCTGAAAAAGCTAAGTTTGGCCAACAGCAGGATATGACGTCATCATCATCATGATATACATCATCAGGACATTTCGGAGCGGCAGGATATTGAGAAGCTGCGTGTGACGTCATCGTCATCAGGATCTACGTCATCAGGATATCAGGTGACGCAAGCATCGAGGAAAGGTGCGAGGAGTTAAGGTTTTGTCATCATCAGGATAAATGGAAGGAACTGGATGTTCTTTATCCTGTTGAATATCATGATGCTGAAGGAAGAGAAGACAGAAGTTGTCGCGGAAGTGAACAGTGGACGTCAGGAGGATGTTCGCGCTGGCCGAACATGATGATGCTGTCGATAATCGAGTAAGGTGATGCTGTTGATAGGCGAAAGTGCGAAGACTTGTCTACAGGAGGATATCGGTCGGCAAGTGAAATATGATGATGATGCTGACAGTGAAGTCAAATATGATGATGATGAGGATGAATATGATGATGATGATGGGCTGCAGACATTCATGCTATGTGTCAATGTTTTAGTGTGGATGCCTCTGCATCACTGAGGTCCACCCCCCATGCTAGGAGATAACATAAGGTCCCACAACATCATACAGTTAGGTAGACAAGTGCCTAATAGGAACAAGGACTAAGCCTAACTCCATCACAACACATGACCACATCACAAACAACTCAATATCACTTCCACAGGCAACACACGACAAATGGGGAGAATACGACTAGGGAATGCTAGGCTACAGTAGGGAGAGTGTCATCGCACGGTCCTAACATGGGTTATCCTGACAGCCTCTCACTAGGTGCCGGCCCCCATCTATGGTTATCCTGACAGCCTCTCACTAGGCGCCGGCCCCATAGGGTGACTCATGCGGTATCAACCTTCCTTTCGTGAGGACAAGGAAGTTGATCTTGCCGACCAGGGCTTCTCTACCCATCCTTAGTCTAAACGAGCACTAAAGGCATGGGAGAGGAAATCCAATTATCTTGTTAATGTGTATTTTACCCTTTTTCCCCCCAGTTTATTTTTAGGTTTTCACTTAATTAACAACTTTCAATGGGTTATCCTGACAGCCACTTTGGGCGCCGGCCCCACATTGAAAGCCACTCCCCTACCTGCATCTAGAAACCTGAACCATCAAGCAAGACAATCACTTTCATACTGATAAGTATACATAAACAATGCAAGGCATTTCCCTTCTTGCATACAAAACATAGTCACGATAACCAACCTTTAGATCATTGTCCAAAAACTTCCAGTCATCAATTGCAATAATCATAACACATATCCAGAGCAAGGTATGGGTCATGTTGCTCTTCCAATCACAGATTTGAACCAAAATAGTTTCTCATTACAATGACAAGATCTCCCCATTTCCATACTAATCACAAGCTTGATATCAACACATACATGAAGGAAATTTAAACCCATTGAAATAAATTCATGACACAATATGTACATCATCTTACATACACCAACAAGAGACATCAAGTTCTTACAACATCTTCATTTCAAGACAACTATGAATAGAATACATACGAACAAATCCTATTACCTTATGCCTCTGGAACCTAAACTTGACAATTTTCACATAGACTCACTCTCATGAAAATTTTGCTTGCAATAAGAGATTTCAACTAATCAACTCACTGACAACATAAATTTTTATTACAAAAGCAATTCAATCTCTAGTCATTCAGTTACCTATAGGTTTCACTTATAAGGCTAAAATTTTCAAGTACATTGTTGTTACACCTAACTCCAAGCTTTCAATCCAACTTCAACTTAACAAAAGCCTTATGAAAAGATCTTTACCAAACCAATCAACCTAGATTAAATTTCATCCACACTAATTATTCAGTCATATCAATTTACATTTAATCATATTAACAACCAAATACAAGTAATATCTCCACAAGAATTCATATATCTTTGATCTAGTTTAATAAATATTAATTCTATCTGATATAATAAATCAGTCATCAATTACATATAAACATAACCTTCAAGCTAAACAAATGCATAGGTAATATTAGTTACAAAATTCTTATAAATCAAATACTTCTTACCATGATTATACCTCTAATTCCAACCTACCAATCCAATTCCCAATCTTAACAAACCATTATCAAGAAATCATAATAAACTCAATTACGATATTAAATTTATTAACAATTGAATATTACATGCATCATACATAATTTATCTATCTTGAGCATATGCATTATAATTAACTTAATAAATTATTCCAATGTAATAAAAAAAACAATCATTATATAGCTCTTTAATTGGAAAGATCATGATAACAAACCCTAAACTGATGGGACACAAGGTTTTGGCATACCTACATGCATGCAGAACTAATTTCCCACAGTGTGACACTGAACTTGGTGCATAGATTGAAATTGCTCGATCAAAAGGTTTGGTATCGTTGTAACAGGTATCCCAAACAGCTTCCATTGCCTCCTTTGCAGCTTCTTCAGAATAATTTGGGTTACAGTTGATAGACTTTAGGACTCTTCTTTTCATGCATTCTTGTTCATGCCCACGAAGAGAAATAAATCCTCGAAGTAACTCACATTTGAAATGGCAATCACCACTTAGATGACCTGTACGAATTGTTTATTTGCTGTGGCTGGGTGACAACCTCTCTAGAAGAAACCTGTAGGGTCGCAACACACTTATACAGAGAATGTTTGAGCAGCTGCATGTGTCCCCTCTTACAAAGCCATCACTCACTGCAAGCATGATGTTCACAATTTGTCCAACCCAGGTTTGCCGCTCGGCATTCATCATATGCATGGATTAGCTCATGAATTATGACTTGATTTACCTCATCTTAAAAAGTCATATAATTGCTGTACACTTCAATCCCGTCTCCTGGCTTGTATCCGCCACTGATCCGTTGCCCACAGTTTACTGCCTTGAAAAAAATTCCGTCCTACCAAACACCAAGACTTCTCCAAATGTTCCATAAGGAATTTAACGGTCGGGCTTCTGAGACTTTTA
Source organism: Cunninghamia lanceolata (assembly GCA_027924645.1). Classification (NCBI taxonomy): domain Eukaryota; kingdom Viridiplantae; phylum Streptophyta; class Pinopsida; order Cupressales; family Cupressaceae; genus Cunninghamia; species Cunninghamia lanceolata. Next base: position 8,748,834 of record BSBN01000837.1, on the reverse strand, counting down.
TTGATCATTAACAGAAGATGAAGATGAAGTAGGAGGCTGCTCCAAGACTATACTGCAGAAAGACTAAGAGTTCTTTCTTGCTCTGTTTTAGTGAAAGTAATGGTTTATAATCTTTGAAATGCTTAAACCCTGGCCCCTATGCAAAAGAATTCAAAAATTTATTGACTTTAGTGCAGCGGTTTAATTGATGGTGCCCTTGAGAAATTTTATCTAACCAACTTGGCCTGCCCTAAGCATCTTTTATGGCAGACTTACAAATATCTAGGCACCCGAAAACTATGCTGAGGAAAGGAAAAGATTTTGAAAGCTTTTGAAATGGCAAGGTGAATCATATTCCCTGCCCTATGCCTGCGTCCACTCCTCATGCATCAAAATGGGGGCTTTGGAACATCGTATGGACATCCACCGAGGGTAAAGAAGATGGTTTATAGACAAGAAGAGCTGGACATTCACATGAGCAACCATATTGCACTTCAGCTTACTTGATTTATAAGAGCACATGGTTGACATTCATAACTCAACGAAAATGACATGTAGTCGGTGCCACCCAAAAGATCACAAGTTTGACTACTCTGCAGGCTGGACAAACGTGTGCATTTGAAAAACAATAAAAGATTTCAACTTTCAAATATGAAAGCAAGTTATACAACACATTCATCCAATTACTTGTCCGTACACAAGATCATAAAACCACAAGCCTCACTGCATAAAGATCCAGGTAGATATTCTAATTGTTTCAAGTCAAGAATCATATCAAGAACATTCACTTAAAACATTGTTTTGCCAGCTTTTTATTAAGTTGCTTCAAGTTTGATATTTCAAATGCCAAAATGACATCGCATCTAATTTTGATGTAAATCAAACCTTACTGCAATCTCACCACAATGAGCCTGCCATTTCATTCAACCAAGAGATATAATTATCTAGTGTTCCTTTCGTATATTGTAACATGAGCATCAAGTTCCATCGTCCTTCATATATAAGAGTACATCATATAACTCATATTTCTCTTGCAGAGATGTTGAGACAATGGGACTAGGAAAATGTATGATTCCAATGCAGATGAAATCGTGTGAATTATCTAATTCGAATACATAATAGATGCTATTTTAATTTCATACGCTGAACTTCATATTTAACTGCCTTCCTTCACTGATTTGGAACCTTAAAACTATCTATTATTATCCACCACGCTGATGACGGGAAAAGATATATTATTTATCATGCAGGAATCAAAAGATATGATATAAACGCAGCTGTACAGTTTGCCCATTTCTTACTATGAAATCTGGGTTCCTGCCGCTCATAAGGTACTCTATTTCGGTAGAATAATACCTACAGTCATGATAATGTGAAACAGACCCAAGGCTTGATCTATAAACGCTGGAATTTGGTAGTTTTCCTACGATTTACTATGAACTTGGTCTAGGGGGTTCAGAACTATGTGCAGGGATCTTCTTAGTCTAAAATCACAGCCTTGAAAAAAACCTAAAACTGCAACCCTTTGTATTCTCCCTCATCGGCAAATAAGGTTTCCCCATGTAAGTTTGACGGCTACAAACAAAACATCTCAGCCTTCAATTTCACCTTTATATGAAACTAAGCAGTTCCTGCCAGATCTGAAAGGAGACAAATCTAATCCCATGCTTCACAAATGAAGTTAATGTCTCGCATGCAAATATGGCGTTTAACTTGGCCGTAACCTAACCTAGGCCGTAACAATGCAGTGTAGAGACTAGCCTGATTGGAATGATGTAGAATGTTGCAGAGGTCATACGATGGAATAGGATTTTTTTTTTACACTTTCCCATCCTCAAGAAAAGCAAAATGAAGGAACAAAGAAAAAGAGGACAAACAAGATGGGACGGCCATGCTATGTCGCTTCACATCTGATTATCTCTGTCATTAACAGAAAACACCATTACATAATTTAGGATTGTGAAAACTTGTGACCAGTCCAATTTCTTTCAACCTCCAGTCACAGAGCCCACCCTTTTCCATACACTAAACAATACAGTAAATAATGGCGATGAGAGGAAGAAAACACAGCAAGAGCTTTACTTGGTTTTTAAGCTACACAAAATTATGGAAAATCATTTCCTAAAACCTGACAGAAGCTCCACTAATTAGCAGAGATTTAAATACATTTCCAAAATAATTTTCTAAACCCTAAGTAAACCCTCCATTAATAAATAGCAACTGAGAAATACGCAAATCTCCAAATTGGGGAAAATTTCATGAAGGAATTTGTAACTTAAAAAATTTAAGAGCATCAAAAAGAAAATTCAAAAATTAAAATCTCAAATCATACTTACCAGTGAGATGCATCCTGCGACATTAATCCGGTTTGCTTCTAGGGCTTTAGCTCAAATTTCCTTACAAACTACTACTCACAGTAAGCACATAAACTGTTGTATTAGGTATTTATAGAGCAGGGTTATGCCTCAACGGCTCAATTCCTCCACGACATTGGAGCTCTGTCATGCTTATCTTCTCCTCCATTCCTCCCCCTTTCCCCCCGAGAGCGAGAGAGAGACGGATATCTCCCCTTATTTCCAAATTTTTTCCACCTTTGTAGAAGGCTTGGCACATGATCCAATGCCAACTATACAACTATTAATTTAATTTTATCTCCTTACAGCTCATAGTTTAATTTTCAACTAAACACTATAATGTTTTATTTTAATATTATATTATAGATATATATTTATCATATATGTTATAATTATTTATACCTTATTTGTATAACCTTTGAACCAAGACACATATTAATTTATGTATTTTATTTAGTATAACCTGAGTAATAATCTGAACCTTTTTACAAACATAACTATGAGAAATATTGTTCCCTAAACTAAAATAAATATTGCGAAATCATAATAAAATATTAAGATACTAAAACTTATTTACATCTATAATTACCCCCAAAAAACTCAATTTAATAACAGTAATTCACATTCAAACAACTTAGGATAATTACCTTGAGCTAGGTAATTATCAGTTATCATTTTAACCTTATTTAATATTAATAATGATAATTGATGTAATCCTGTTAAGTATTATAGTGGATCAAATAATAGCATGACTATATAACGCAATCTAGGCATACAACATAACCCACTGAGTAGGATAGCCGTTAAAAGCTGAATCAAACATGCTCACAAGCCAGACCAAAACACACTTAACCAAACAAGCTCCATCCAATATACCTCAATTGCAAGACCAGACATATTGACAGAACTGACAATTTAACTAGACATGTCATGCATCCTGATTGAGGCTGATGACTTGGGATGTGGGACCTTAAGTTATCTCCGGAACAACTTATCCATTGGGTTCAAGGCACGCTCAGACCTGCTATTTTAGGTGGAGTCGATGCCAGATACCTGCATCCTGCAGCAAATGACACAGTTAAGCATATATATATAAATGCACAAAGCTATCACTAGGTGAAAAAGGAATCACAATATCACAGGGCACTCGCAAGCAAGTGATGTGACATCGTCCTCTCCACATCATATCAATCTAGATTAGATAACACGTGATCATAACCACTTGAATCTACCTCATTATCTAAATAGAACCATACACTAAACATATAGGTGCATGACATTGAATAAGTCCCAGAAGCATCATCATAACAAACAAATCAAATAGAATCAGTCCATGAGATCCATAACAATTGTAGTAAGATCGACATCTTAATCATTGGAATGCAAAATAATGTCAAAGCCTGCATTATCAGTGTCACAATAGAGATTATCAATAACACACATTAACTATCATATGAAACCTCACATGGATGAAACATCTATCTATATTGTACAACATCAATTGTATACCTTACCAATATTTATTCCTGTTATTTTACCTTCATCCTCATGTGCCTTGATCAGTTCACCTGTACATCCAAGGTGAGAACGGTGGGGCACTACATCCTCCCCTCCTAAAACTTGACTTACTCCTGGAAGTCACAGACTAGGGTGGAAACATAACATATTAGTATTACAATTTTCTATTGCCAACATATACATTCACATTAAGCAATTGTTCCCAAGCCAAACACAATCGTTCAATACAGGCATAAAAGAAATCGATTCCTTACCTTTAAGGTGTATCATGTGATCTACTTACATCCATTTACACGTATTTAGAGAATTTCATTCGATTCAAGGATCTGTGTTTACATATTATCAAGGAAAAAATTACATCTCATTTCTTATTTCCACCATGGTTCTGACTAATTACCTGCATTCAAGTACAATTCTCCGCAGAATCCTCCCTTGTACACACTATCAGAGGTTCGACATGAACATGATAGAAACAATACTTGACACAGTACAGGGCTAACAAACAAACATTCGGAATAGTCACCATCAAAGTTTTAAAGGAGGTAAAAACCCAAGTGGAAAAAAAATAACCAAATCCAATCTTAAGTCACAAAACGCCGGCAATTTCCAACAATAACTCAAATATAGAGAAAAGAGTTTCAGTGACCATTCTTAACATAAGAAATTTCAAAGAAAATAAATTCACTGTTAGCCCCTAACAACACATGAAACACCCATCAGAATTCTCAAATTACCCAAATTGCAAACAAACCCACATCACAAAGTGGCTAATTTTGGCCAAATAAAGGGGGTATCTGCTACACAACACCCAAGGACACAAGGTCCAGAATGCGTTAGAGAATGTACAACAACACAGATAATTAGGTTATCTACATCCTCATACCTAAACAACTTTTATACAAAGATTTAAGGAAAACAATTCGTTATTTATTTACAACAATTTCTACCTTAAATGCGATACAATTTCTTTATGTGAGGAAGAATAGATAATATTGCACACACAAACATACTTAATCAAGGCTACATTTTACTTTAAGTATCACATTTATATGAGATGGGTCTAACACAAGCTCCAATTTGATCTCATGCATTTGGTTTTTACATACTTATACAATGATAACCTTCATAATCCACAAAAGAAATTCCACATGAAGTCATGGCCACTAAAATAAAATAGATGCCAAACTACGACTATACCACTTAACCACATATCTTGTAATGCATGATGCCTCCAAATCATTCCAATACTTACACAAATAATGTCATTAACATAAATATACTATGGTGCTTCCCCGCCCTAAACATAACCTCCCAAGGTATGGTTATTTTAGCAAATCAGGGAAAACAAAGAACCATTGTACTTTTGCAATACTTCACTAGAGGGGGTAAATTCCACTCTCTTGATTCCATGCACTAAAAGTAACCATGCTTCTAGCTTCTAAAGCACCAAAGACCACAATAGGAACTGGAGGCCTCAACAATCGGCAAGCACTAGTGTTCAGGGAATACATATTGTTAGATAAATCATCACATTTTCGCATAACAGACACACAAGTAGAACAAAGCATAAAGGATTTATTTCTTCTACAGTCAACCGCAAGTCTATAAGTGTAAGCTTATCATCTTTCTAATACCAAACTAAGGCTCTTAGGTGAGAGGTGCTCTTACTAACTCACCATAAGGAGAAAAAAAATGTCTAACCTAGAACAATGACAAGAATCCAGAGATCCCAGTGTTGCAAACCTGGCTCTGATACCAGATGTAACGCCCCACCATGAAACACTAGAGAACAACACAATTACACTAAACAAATCGGACAATTTTTTTTTTTATACAAGGAATAACAAGGTAACATTTAACTTATCTATACCAAGTAACATTCTCCCAGGGTTCCATGGCTACGTTACTGACAAAACTACTATCATGTTCTCTCACACATCACACATTAACTTGACAACAATAATTCATTCTAAATTTATTGCATTAATTGAATAACCTCATACATTTCCATGACATCGAATAAATAATCATCCATAACAAATACAACTACAGTTTTTTCATACATATGAGGATACAACATAATATAGTTTACATCACCAACTTTCGTTTACATTGGAATTACAACCATTATTAATAACCTGATACACAGGATGGTACATGAGCATAAATAACTGTCTTCATAAACTGGTACATGATCTGAATCTGCTACAGGAGTTACAACCTTCTTGCACACGAATAATGGCAAGGAAAAACCAATGGAGATAAAGCACATCCACTCGACCATGTGGAACCCTAAGGTCCACCCCCAATGCTAGGAGATAACATAAGGTCCCACAACATCATATAGTTAGGTAGACAAGTGCCTAACAGGAACAAGGACTAAGCCTAACTCCATCACAACACATGACCACATCACAAACAACTCAATATCACTTCCAGAGGCAACACACGAGAAATGGGGAGAATACGACTAGGGAATGCTAGGCTATAGTAGGGAGAGTGTCATCGCACGATCCTAACATGGGTTATCCTGAAAGCCTCTCACTAGGTGCCGGCCCCCATCTATGGTTATCCTGACAGCCTCTCACTAGGCGCCGGCCCCATAGGGTGACTCATGCGGTATCAACCTTCCTTTCGTGAGGACAAGGAAGTTGATCTTGCCGACCAGGGCTTCTCTACCCATCCTTAGTCTAAGCGAGCACTACAGGCATGGGAGAGGAAATCCAATTATCTTGTTAATGTGTATTTTACCCTTTTTCCCCCCAGTTTATTTTTAGGTTTTCACTTAATTAACAACTTTCAATGGGTTATCCTGACAGCCACTTTGGGCGCCGGCCCCACATTGAAAGCCACTCCCCTACCTGCATCTAGAAACCCGAACCATCAAGCAAGACAATCACTTTCATACTGATAAGTATACATAAACAATGCAAGGCATTTCCCTTCTTGCATACAAAACATAGTCACGATAACCAACCTTTAGATCATTGTCCAAAAACTTCCAGTCATCAATCGCAATAATCATAACACATATCCAGAGCAAGGTATGGGTCATCTTGCTCTTCCAATCATAGATATGAACCAAAATAGTTTCTCATTACAATGACAAGATCTCCCCATTTCCATACTAATCACAAGCTTGATATCAACACATACATGAAGGAAATTTAAACCCATTGAAATAAATTCATGACACAATATGTACATCATCTTACATACACCGACAAGAGACATCAAGTTCTTACAACATCTTCATTTCAAGACAACTATGAATAGAATACATACGAACAAATCCTATTACCTTATGCCTCTGGAACCTAAACTTGACAATTTTCACATAGACTCACTCTCATGAAAATTTTGCTTGCAATAAGAGATTTCAACTAATCAACTCACTGACAACATAAATTTTTATTACAAAAGCAATTCAATCTCTAGTCATTCAGTTACCTATAGGTTTCACTTATAAGGCTAAAATTTTCAAGTACATTGTTGTTACACCTAACTCCAAGCTTTCAATCCAACTTCAACTTAACAAAAGCCTTATGAAAAGATCTTTACCAAACCAATCAACCTAGATTAAATTTCATCCACACTAATTATTCAGTCATATCAATTTACATTTAATCATATTAACAACCAAATACAAGTAATATCTCCACAAGAATTCATATATCTTCGATCTAGTTTAATAAATATTAATTCTATCTGATATAATAAATCAGTCATCAATTACATATAAACATAACCTTCAAGCTAAACAAATGCATAGGTAATATTAGTTACAAAATTCTTATAAATCAAATACTTCTTACCATGATTATACCTCTAATTCCAACCTACCAATCCAATTCCCAATCTTAACAAACCATTATCAAGAAATCATAATAAACTCAATTACGATATTAAATTTATTAACAACTGAATATTACATGCATCATACATAATTTATCTATCTTGAGCATATGCATTATTATTAACTTAATAAATTATTCCAATGTAATAAAAAAACAATCATTATATAGCTCTTTAATTGGAAAGATCGTGATAACAAACCCTAAACTGATGGGACACAAGGTTTTGGCATACCTACATGCATGCAGAACTAATTTCCCACAGTGTGACACTGAACTTGGTGTACAGATTGAAATTGCTCGATCAAAAGGTTTGGTATCGTTGTAACAGGTATCCCAAACAGCTTCCATTGCCTCCTTTGCAGCTTCTTCAGAACAATTTGGGTTACAGTTGACAGACTTTAGGACTCTTCTTTTCACGCATTCTTGTTCATGCCCACGAAGAGAAATAAAGCCTCGAAGTAACTCATGTTTGAAATGGCAATCACCACTTAAATGACCTGCACAAATTGTTTATTTGCTGTGGCTGGGTGACAACCTCTCTAGAAGAAACCTGTAGGGTCGCAACACACTTATATAGAGAATGTTTGAGCAGCTGCATGTGTCTCCTCTTACAAAGCCATCACTCACTGCAAGCATGATGTTCACAATTTGTCCAATCCAGGTTTGTCGCTCGGCATTCATCATATGCATGGATTAACTCATGAATTATGACTTGATTTACCTCATCTTGAAAAGTCATATAATTGTTGCACACTTCAATCCCGTCTCCTGGCTTGAATCCGCCACTGATCTGTTGCCCGCAGTTTACTGCCTTGAAAAAAATTCCGTCCTACCAAACACCCAGACTTCTCCAAATGTTCCATAAGGAATTTCACGGTCGGGCTTCTGAGACTTTTATTGATCATTAACAGAAGATGAAGATGAAGTAGGAGGCTGCTCCATGACTGTACTGCAGAAAGACTAAGAGTTCTTTCTTGCTCTATTTTAGTGAAAGTAATGGTTTATAATCTTTGAAATGCTTAAACAATGGCCCCTATGCAAAAGAATTCAAAAATTTATTGACTTTAGTGCGGTGGTTTAATTGATGGTGCCCTTGAGAAATTTTATCTAACCAACTTGGCCTGCCCTAAGCATCTTTTATGGCAGACTTACAAATATCTAGGCACCTGAAAACTATGCTAAGGAAAGGAAAAGATTTTGAAAGCTTTTGAAATGGCAAGGTGAATCATATTCCCTGCCCTATGCCTGCGTCCACTCCTCATGCGTCAAAATGGGGGCTTTGGAACATCGTATGGACATCCACCGAGGGTAAAGAAGATGGTTTACAGACAAGAAGAGCTGGACATTCACATGAGCAACCCTATTGCACTTCCGCTTACTCGATTTATAAGAGCACATGGTTGACATTCATAACTCAATGAAAATGACATGTAGTCGATGCCACCCAAAAGATCACAAGTTTGACTACTCTGCAGGCTGGACAAATGTGTGCATTTGACAAACAATAAAAGATTTCAACTTTCAAATATGAAAGCAAGTTATACAACACATTCATCCAATTACTTGTCTGTACACAAGATCATAAAACCACAAGCCTCACTGCATAAAGATCCAGGTAGATATTCTAATTGTTTCAAGTCAAGAATCATATCAAGAACATTCACTTAAAACATTGTTTTGCCAGCTTTTTTTTTAAGTTGCTTCAAGTTTGATATTTCAAATGCCAAAATGACATCGCATCTAATTTTGATGTAAATCAAACCTTACTGCAATCTCGCCACAATGAGCTTACCATTTCATTCAACCAAGAGATATAATTATCTAGTGTTCCTTTCATATATCGTAACATGAGCATCAAGTTCCATCGTCCTTCATATATAAGAGTACATCATATCACTCATATTTCTCTTGCAGAGATGCTGAGACAATGGGACTAGGAAAACGTATGATTCTAATGCAGATGAAATCGTGTGAATTATCTAACTCGAATACATAATAGATGCTATTTTAATTTCATACGCTGAACTTCATATTTAACCGCCTTCCTTCGCTGATTTGGAACCCTAAAACTGTCTATTATTATCCACCACGCTGATGACGGGAAAAGATATATTATTTATCATGCAGGAATCAAAAGATATGATATAAATGTAGCTGTACAGTTTGCCCATTTCTTACTATGAAATCTGGGTTCCTGCCGCTCATAAGGTACTCTATTTCGGTAGAATAATACCTACAGTCATGATAATGTGAAATAGATTGAAGGCTTGATCTATAAACGCTGGAATTTGGTAGTTTTCCTATGATTTACTATGAACTTGGTCTAGGGGGTTCAGAACTGTGTGCAGGGATCTTCTTAGTCTAAAATCACAGCCTTGACAAAAACCTAAAACCGCAACCCTTTGTATTCTCCCTCATCGGCAAATAAGGTTTCCCCATGTAAGTTTGACGGCTACAAACAAAACATCTCAGCCTTCAATTTCACTTTTATATGAAACTAAGCAGTTCCTGCCAGATCTGAAAGGAGACAAATCTAATCCCATGCTTCACAAATGAAGTTAATGTCTCGCATGCAAATATGGCATTTAACTTGGCTGTAACCTAACCTAGGCCGTAACAATGCAGTGTAGAGACTAGCTTGATTGGAATGATGCAGAATGTTGCAGAGGTCATATGATGGAATAGGCTTTTTTTTTACACTTTCCCATCCTCAAGAAAAGCAAAATGAAGGTACAAAGAAAAAGAGGACAAACAAGATGGGACGGCCATGCTATGTCGCTTCACATCTGATTATCTCTGTCATTAACGAAAAACACCATTACATAATTTAGGGTTGTGAAAACTTGTGACCAGTCTAATTTCTTTCAACCTCCAGTCACGGAGCCCACCCTTTTCCATACACTAAACAATATAGTAAATAATGGCGATGAGAGGAAGAAAACACAGCAAGAGCTTTACTTGGTTTTTAAGCTACACAAAATTATGCAAAATCATTTCCTAAACCCTGATAGAAGCTCCACTAATTAGTAGAGATTTAAATACATTTCCAAAATAATTTTCTAAACCCTAAGTAAACCCTCCATTAATAAATAGCAACTGAGAAATACGCAAATCTCCAAATTGGGGAAAATTTCATGAAGGAATTTGTAACTTAAAAAATTTAAGAGCATCAAAAAGAAAATTCAAAAATTAAAATCTCAAATCATACTTACCAGTGAGATGCATCCTGCGACATTAATCCGGTTTGCTTCCAGGGCTTTAGCTCAAATTTCCTTACAAACCACTACTCACAGCAAGCACATAAACTGTTGTATTAGGTATTTATAGAGCAGGGTTATGCCTCAACGGCTCAATTCCTCCACAACATTGGAGCTCTGTCATGCTTATCTTCTCCTCCATTCCTCCCCCTTTCCCCCCGAGAGCGAGAGAGAGAGGGAGATCTCCCCTTATTTCAAAATTTTTCCACCTTTGTAGAAGGCTTGGCACATGATCCAATGCCAACTATACAACTATTAATTAAATTTTATCTCCTTACAGCTCATAGTTTAATTTTCAACTAAACACTATAATGTTTTATTTTAATATTATACTATAGATATATATTTATCATATATGTTATAATTATTTATACCTTATTTGTATAACCTTTGAACCAAGACACATATTAATTTATGTATTTTATTTAGTATAACCTGAGTAATAATCTGAACCTTTTTACAAACATAACTATGAGAAATATTGTTCCCTAAACTAAAATAAATATTGCGAAATCATAATAAAATATTAAGATACTAAAACTTATTTACATCTATAATTACCCCCAAAAAACTCAATTTAATAACAGTAATTCACATTCAAACAACTTAGGATAATTACCTTCAGCTAGGTAATTATCAGTTATCATTTTAACCTTATTTAATATTAATAATGATAATTGATGTAATCCTGTTAAGTATTATAGTGGATCAAATAATAGCATGACTATATAACGCAATCTAGGCATACAACATAACCCACTGAGTAGGATAGCCGTTAAAAGCTGAATCAAACATGTTCACAAGCCAGGCCAAGACACACTTAACCAAACAAGCTCCATCCAATATACCTCGATTGCAAGACCAGACATACTAACAGAACTGACAATTTAACTAGACATGTCATGCATCCTGATTGAGGTTGATGACTTGGGATGTGGGACCTTAAGTTATCTCCGGAACAACTTATCCATTGGGTTCAAGGCACGCTCAGACTTGTTATTTCAGGTGGAGTCGATGCCAGATACCTGCATCCTGCAGTAAATGACACAGTTAAGCATATATATATAAATGCACAAAGCTATCACTAGGTGAAAAAGGAATCACAATATCACAGGGCACTCGCAAGCAAGTGATGTGACATCGTCCTCTCCACATCATATCAATCTAGATTAGATAACACGTGATCATAACCACTCGAGTCTACCTCATTATCTGAACAGAACCATACACTAAACATATAGGTGCATGACATTGAATAAGTCCTAGAAGCATCATCATAACAAACAAATCAAATAGAATCAGTCCATGAGATCCATAACAATTGTAGTAAGATCGACATCTTGATCATTGGAATGCAAAATAATGTCAAAGCCTGCATTATCAGTGTCACAATAGCGATTATCAATAACACACATTAACTATGATATGAAACCTCACATGGATGAAACATCTATCTATATTGTACAACATCAATTGTATACCTTACCAATATTTATTCCTGTTATTTTACCTTCATCCTCATGTGCCTTGATCAGTTCACCTGTACATCCAAGGTGAGAACGGAGGGGCACTACATACATCGTACAAGATAACTCTTGCCTTTTAGAACTCCTAAGAATTCCTTTCTTGCAGCCTAATAGACTGTTGTACCTTTTCTTTCAGATGTTCCCAATTGTCTTTCTTCCTAATTCTGAAATATATATTCTTTTACTCTTTTATACAATTCAAAAATCTTTTCCTTCCTTTTCTTTCTACTCCAACATTACATCACCTTCTTCTTAGGTCAGAATTGTATATTTAAACTTAGAAATATATTATTTTCTTCTAATATTCACTCCTGTTATATCTCCTACATTTTTCCCCTTTACACTCAGCTGGTTCGTGTTTTGATTACTTTTATTTCTTCCTACTTTTATTTGTTTTCCTTTTCTATAGACTTTATTTACTTTTGGACTCCCATCCCCACTCAAGATTGCTTGTCCTCAAGCAATTATAATTAGGTATCCTAAAGTAATATTTAATAACATTATATTTTATTAGGTTTCCTTATATAAAATAAGGTTTCACTCACCAATAATATAAAATAACCTCTAGAAAATGTAACAAATTAATATAGCTAATAAACTATAGTGCTATAAATAATATAGGGGCCTAAAATAATAATTTATAAATTTGGGTTTACCCTTTTAAATTTTAAGCACTAAATTTGCATAAAGGCATTTCTATTTATTTAATTATCAAAAATGTTTTAATGACTACTAATATTATTTTAATGCCATGATTAACCAATAGCATCAAATGAACAATCCAAACCAAATAACCAAATGTCGAACATACCTGACACAACCAAAGTGAAAACGGAGGGGCACTACATTTCTCTCATTCTATCATTCCATAGTTGTATCATTATATTATCATACATATATAGTATTCTATCACTCTTTCATTCAATCATTCTATTATTTTATTATTCTATAATTCTATGGTTGTTTAATTCTATCAGTCTATTATTTTATAAACCTATTATTCTATAAGTCTATCATTCTTTCATTTTTATCATTCTATAATTCTATTTTTTTATTCTATAAATCTATTATTCTATTATTCATTCTATTGTTATATTATTTTGTTATTCTAGTATTCTAAAAGACTATTTTTCTAACAATGTTTCATTCTATTATTCTATTACTCTACCATTATATTATTCTATAAATCTTTTATTCTATGATTGTTTCATTCTACCATTCTATAATTCTATCATTCTTTCATTCTACAATTCTATTATTCTGTTGTTCTTCCATTCTATCATTTGATTATTAATCTATTATTCTACTATTATATCATTCTTTCATTTTATAATTCTATCATTCTATTTTATATAAATCTATTATACTATCATTCTATAATTTTATCGTTCTATTATCATATAAATGCTTTATTCTATCATTGTTCCATTCTATAATTCCACAATTATATTATTCCTTCATTCTATACATTTATAATTCTACCATTCTATTATTAATTAAATCTATTATACTATCATTCTATAACACTATAATTATATAATTTTATAAACCCTTTATTCTATCATTCTATATATCTATTATTCTACAATTTAATTATTCTATCACTCTTCCATTCTATAATTCTATAATTTTATAATTCTATTATTCTACAATTCTATTACTATTTCATTCTCTCATTCTATTATTCTATAATCTATTATTCTACCATTCATGCATTCTATCATTCTACAATTACATCATTATATTATTATATAAATCTATTTTTATTTTATTCTACAATTCTATCATGCAGTTATTATATAAATCTATTAGTATATCATCATTTTAATTTATCATTCTATAATTATATTATTCTATTATTCTATTGTTCTAATATTCTTTTCATTCTATCAAATTCTATGATTATATGATTATATTATTCTATGAATATTATTGTATCATTCTTTCATTCTATTATTTTATAATTATATAAATATTTTATTTTGTAACTCAATTATTTTTTCATTTTATAATTTTATTATTATATTATTTTATAAGTCTATTTTTTTATCATTATATAGTTCTTTTATTCTGTAATTCTATTATTCTTTAAATCTATTATTATAACATTTTATAGTTCTATATTATTATTATTGTATTATTCTTAAATTATAGTATTCTATTATTCTATCATTCTTTGATGCAGGAACTTCCGGAGATGAAAACTTTTGACTTAGATGTGGGTTTTCTATGAGATTTTACGGGTGGATGCATTATGAGGTGGAAAGTGGTTTCGCAACTGACCCTAGTGGGTTGGACCCCATCTTGGTACTTTTTTGGGGCTTGAAACTTTCATCTTGGCCCTCAAAATAGCAATTTAGTGTTTTTCTATTATTTTGTAATTCTATCACTTTATTATTCTAAATTACTTTTACTCTATTATTTTATTATTCTATCATTCTTTCATTATATTATTTGATATATCCATTATTCTATCAGTGTATAATTCTATAACTATCATTCTACAATTCTATTAGAATCATTATTTGACTCTACCATTCAATAATTCTCTCATTCTATTATTTTTTTATTTTATTATTATATTATTCTATAATTTTGTTATCCTATATTTCTTTCATTCTATCATTCCATAGTTGTATCATTATATTATCATACAAATATAGTATTCTATCACACTTTCATTCAATCATTCTACTATTTTATTATTCTATAATTCTATTGTTGTTTAATTCTATCATTCTATTATTTTATAAACCTATTATTCTATAAGTCTATCATTCTTTCATTTTATCATTCTATAATTCTATTTTTTTATTCTACATATTTATTATTTTATCATTCATTCTATTATTACATTATTTTTTTATTATAGTATTCTACAACACTATTTTTCTACCAATGTTTCATTCTATTATTCTACTATTATACCATTATGTTATTCTATAAATCTTTTATTCTATCATTGTTTCATTCTACCATTCTATTATTCCTTCATTCTATTATAGAATGGAAGAATGATAGAATAATAGAATGGAAGAATGGTAGAATAATAGAATGGAAGAATGATAGAATAATGGAATTGTAGAATGAAAGAATGATAGAATTATAGAATGGTAGAATGAAACAATGATAGAATAAAAGATTTATAGAATAATATAATGGTGGAATAATAGAATAATAGAATTAAACATTGGTAGAAAAATAGTCTTTTAGAACACTAGAATAACAAAATAATAGAATGATAGAATTAAACAAAAATAGAATTATAGAATAATAAAATAATAGAATGATTGAATGAACGAGTGATACAATACTATATTTGTATGATAATATAATGATACAACTATGGAATGATAGAATGAAAGAAATATAGGATAACAAAATTGTAGAATAATATAATAATAAAATAACAAAGTAATAGAATGAAAGAATTATTGAATGGTAGAGTGAAATAATGATTCTAATAGAATTGTAGAATGATAGTTATAGAATTATAGACTGATATAATGAAATAATGGTAGAATAATAGATATATCAAATAATATAATGAAAGAATGATAGAATAATAAAGTAAAAGCAATTTAGAATAATGAAGTGATAGAATTACAAAATGATATAAAAACACTAAATTGCTATTTTGAGGGCCAAGATGAAAGTTTCAAGCCCCAAAAAAGTGCCAAGACGGTGTCCAACCCACTAGGGTCGGTTATGAAACCACTTTCCACTCGTAAAATCTCATAGAAAACCTACATCTGAGTCAAAAGTTATGATCTCTGGAAGTTCCTGCATCAAAGAATGATAGAATAATAGTTTTATAGAATGATAGAATAATAGAATACTATCATTTAAGAATAATAGAATAATAAGATTATAGAACTATAGAATGATATAATAATAGATTTAAAGAATACTAGAATTATAGAATAAAAGATTTATATAATGATAAATAATAGATTTATAAAATAATATAATAATAAAATTATAAAATGAAAAAATAATTGAGTTAAAAAAAAAAATTATATAATTATAAAATATAAGAATGAAATAATGATACAATAATATTCATAGAATAATAGAATCATAAAAATTATATAATAAAAGAATGATAGAATTATAGAATGATATATGGAAGAAAGATAGAATAATATAATTGTAGAATAATAGAATGATAGAATGATAAAATACTAGATTTATAGAATAATAGAATCATATAATGATAGAATTTTATAGAATGAAAAGAATATTAGAACAACAGAATGAAAGAATAATATAATTACAGAATGATAAATAAAAATAATGATATAATAATAGATTTATATAATAACTGCAAGATAGAATTGTGGAATAAAAAATCATAGAATAAAATAAAAATAGATTTATATAATAATATAATGATATAATTATAGAATGATAGATTGATAGAATGCATGAATAATAGATTATAGACTAATAGAATGAGAGAATGAAAGAATGATAAAATAATAGATTTATAGAATAATATAATCATATAATTATAGAATAATAGAATCATAGAATGAAAGAATGATAGAATAATACATTTGTAAAATGATAGAATAAAATAATGATAGAACAATATATTTAAAGAATAATAGAATGATAGAATGAAACAATGATGGAATAATATATTTATGAAATAATAGAACGATAGAATGAGAGAATGAGAGAATAATAGAATCATAGAATAATAAAATAAGAGAATGGTAGAATGAAAGAATGATATAACATTAGATTTATTATAAAATGACAGAATAATAGAATGATATATCGAAGAAAGATAGAATACTAGAACTGTAGAATAATAGAATCATATAATCATGGAATTTGATAGAATGAAAAGAACATTAGAACAACAAAATGATAGAATAATATAATTAAAGAATGATGGATTAAAATAATGATATAATAATAGATTTATATAATAACTGTATAATGGAATAATAATAACTGTATAAAAATAGATTAATATAATAATATAATGATGTAATTATAGAATGATAGAATGTAGCAAAGGTAGAATAATAGATTATAGAATAATAGAATGAGAGAATGAAAGAATGATAAAATAATATATTTATCGTATAATATAATCATATAATTATAGAATAATAGAATCATATAATTATAGAATGATAGAATGAAAGAATGATAGAACAATAGAGTTGTAGAATGAAAGAATAAAATAATGATAGAACAATATATTTAAAGAATAATAGAATGATAGAATGAAACAATGATGGAATAATATATTTATGAAATAATAGATTAATAGAACTAAAAAACAAGAGAATAATAGAATCATAGAATAATAAAATAAGAGAATGGTAGAATGAAACAATGATATAACATTAGATTTATATAATAATAGAATGTTAGGATTAAATAATGATACTATAATAGAATGATAGAATGAAAAAATGAAAGATTAATAGAATTGTAGAATATCAAACTTATAGAATAATCTAGAAGTTATTATAAAATGATAGAATAATAGAATAATCAAATGATATAATGAAAGAATGATACATTAATAGAATTGTAGAATAATAGAATGATAGAATTATAGAATGGAAGAGTGATAGAATAATTAAATTGTAGAATAATAGATATATAGAATGATTGAATAAAAGATTTATAAAATTATAGAATTATAGTATTATAGAATTATAGTATAATAGATTTAATTAATAATAGAATGATAGAATTATAAATGGATAGAATGAAGGAAAAATAGAATTGTAGAATGATAGAACAGAACAATGGTAGAATAAAACATTTATGTGATAATAGAATAATAGTATAATAGATTTATATAAAATAGAATGATAGAATTATAAAATGAAAGAATGAAAGAATGATATAATAGTAGAATAATAAATTAATAATCAAATGATAGAATGGAAGAATGATAGAATAATAGAATTGTAGAATGAAAGAATGATAGAATTATACAATGGTAGATTGAAACAATGATAGAATAAAAGATTTATAGAATAATAGAATGAAACATTGGTAGAAAAATAGTCTTGTAGAATACTAGAATAACAAAATAATATAACAATAGAATGAATGATAGAATAATAGATTTATATAATAAAAAAATAGAATTATAGAATGATAAAATGAAAGACTAATAGACTTATAGAATAATAGTATTATAAAATAATAGAATGATAGAATTAAACAACAATAGAATTATCGAATAATAAAATAATAGAATGATTGAATGAAAGAGTGATAGAATACTATATTTGTATGATAATGTAATGATACAAATATGGAATGATAGAATGAAAAAAATATAGGATAACAAAATTGTAGAATAATATAATAATAAAATAACAAAATAATAGAATGAAAGAATTATTGAATGGTAGAGTGAAATAATGATTCTCATAGAATTGTAGAATGATAGTTATAGAATTATAAACTGATAGAATGAAATAATGATAGAATAATAGATATATCAAATAATAGAATGAAAGAATGATAGAATAATAGAATAATAGAGTAAAATCAATTTAGAATAATAAAGTGATAGAATTACAAAATAATAGAAAAACATTAAATATTTATTTTGAGGGCCAAGATGAAAGTTTCAAGCACCAAAAAAGTGCCAAGACGGGGTCACTAGGGTCAGTTGCGAAACCACTTTCCACCTCATAACGCATCCACCCATAAAATCTCGTAGAAAACCCACATCCAAGTCAAAAGTTATGATCTCCGGAAGTTCCTACATCAAAGAATGATAGAATAATAGAATGAAAGAATGATAGAATAATAGTTTTATAGAATGATAGAATAATAGAGTACTATAATTTTAGAATAATAGAATAATAAGATTATAGAACTATAGAATGACATAATAATAGATTTAAAGAATAATAGAATTATAGAATAAAAGAATTATATAATGATAAAAAAATAGATTTATTAAATAATATAATAATAAAATTATAAAATGAAAAAATAATTGAGTTACAAAATAGAATAATTGAATGAAAGAATGATACAATAATATTCATAGAATAATAGAATCATATAATCATAGAATTTGATAGAATAAATAGAATATTAGGACAACAGAATGATAGAATAATATAATTATAGAATGATAAATTAAAATAATGATATAATAATAGATTTATATAATAACTGCATGATAGAGTTGTAGAATAAAAAAATGATAGAATAAAATAAAAATAGTTTTATATAATAGAATAACGGAACAATGATAGAATGATAGAATAATATTCTGCTCTAGGGATGTAGTAATTGTGAGGATTCAGAAGGTATCCTGAAGGACCAATGTAACGCCCCGCCTTGAACACCTAAGAGAAACTCACATTTATGCTATAAGGAACAGGAAATTTTTTTTAAAAAATAATTAAGATAACAAAGTAATGTTAACATAACTATTTACACCATTACACTTACGACATGTTTTCCAAGGTGTCAAGGCTGCATTACTTAACAATTCAACTAACATAATCTAACATACATCAGTAACTGATCCGAATCCAATGCACAAGTAGATAACTTATTCCTATTCATTACATATCGTTAAATGATACATGATCAAATACATACCTGAAATGCTTTCCTTACTCATAAGTACATCATTACATTGCCATTTTCAGACTACATCAGAATTACATACATTATGAATGATCTGTTACAAGATTACACATACATCTTCATCAACTGGTACAAGTACAACTATTTGGAATAAATCTTTTCTACACATGAACTTGACAAGGAAAGACCAATGGATAATAAAGCTCTTCCACCCGACCATGTGGAACCCTGAGGTCCACCCCCCGAGCTAGGAGTTAACATGAGGTCCCAAACAATGACAGTCAGGTAGACATAGACTAGCATGAACAAAGGATGATCAAACGCCAATACAACACATGGCAATAACATAAACATCACAACACAACTTCCAGAGGCAACACATAACGAATGGGGAGAGTACAACTAGGGAATGCTAGGCTGCAGTAGGGAGGAGTGTCATCACATGGCTTGTCATGGGTTGTCCTGGTAAGCCTTCCTAGGCCCCAGTCCCCTATCTTGGGTTGTCCTGGTAGCCTCTCCCGACTCCCGGCCCCCATACAATGCTCATGCGGAATCAACATACCTTTCATGAGGACAAGGTAGTTGATCTTGCCATTCCAGGCCTTCTCATCTCATCTCAAGCCTAAACAAGCACTTAAGCCATGAGTGAGGCATCCACTTATCTTGTTTAGTGTGCTTAACTACCCAACCCCCTAATTCATTATTTAGGTTATCACTGAGTTATCAAACTCCCACATGGGTTGTCCTGGACGCCATTTTTGGGCTCCGGCCCCCATTGAGAGCCACTCCCCTACCTACATCTAGAAGACCCTACTCAACAAACATAGTAAACATCATCATGACAACGATGATACATGAACCATGCAAGGCATTAACCATCTTGCATAACAATTATCCTCATATCCACATGTAAATATAATAATGCAAGGCATTATCCCTCTTGCATATCAACTTAATCACAGGGACAACTCACAAATATTGCCCATAACAATACATAAACATTACTCTGTTACAATACTCGATGTCTCCCCATTTCAAAATCTAACACAAAACTCAATACAAGATGAATATAATTAAACGAACAACAATACATCCCCAAGGGAATACATTCATCATTCACAATGTCTTTTATCCCAGACTTAACTAGAGACAACATATCATCATGTATCCAATACATAAAAACACTATACTTGAAAACAAAACACATTATTCTATGCCTCTGGACTGACACGCAAATAACTTGCACAGTGGACCCCATTACAACTAACAATCTCATTACAATGTTAATAAACCCACTATCGAGGCTATTTAATCAAACTTCAATTAACAAGACCTTCATAATGATGTTGTAATAAGATCGTTACCAAGATTAATCAACAATAATCATAACAATTTAATTTAAACTATTAACTACATTTCCTTATAGTTCAATAAATTAAACCTATTAACTTAACTAAAATATTAACCTACTTTTGATTTTGGCACTTTCAAAACTAACAACCATATAATTTATACAATTTCCCATTAGACTTCCTCCCATACATTTTCTAGACGGCTTGGAGATGACAACAATATCATTTGAATTAATAATAATAATGTTAAACAATAACATAAATAATAATATTAACAATAAAAATAATAATAAATTCAATGGGATATAAGATAGTAAATATTTTTCATCCAAAGAACATTAAATGAACATTGTAAATAAATTTAATATGATAATTAGTTATTCAACAATGCCTCTAAAATACAATAACCTACTTTAGTGTAAGTAAATTATACCTACCCTATTATACATGTCGTCATGATCCAATGTAAATTTTGACAATTTGTTTCAAAATCTCTTCTGTCACATGATACGGTCCTTCCAATGTCTTGTTTGACCTCGACTAGATAAGATAGTTTAACATGCTTCACATTTCTTCGTGGTAACGATGTCTCAAAAAGGACTTAAGCAAAAGTGATTAATTCTGTCGAAGAAAAGTGTCGTAAATGCGCCCAACAGAATGGAACATGAACAGTTTGGTATGAATTGTTGATGAGGTGTAAAATTGTTATTGACTGTTTTACCATTGAAATGGTCGGTATTAATTTAATCTAACCACTTCTGCCAGCGTTCATCAGCTCCCTTGGACTGCGAATTGATGGTATTGCCAGCACAAACTTAGATAGCTTAATCCCTCTCAAGAGGTTTATCTACGGGAGGCTATGATGACAGCAACTGGATTTGTTGAATAAACTATTTTGGTTTCTATTGGCTTTCTTTCTATACCCAACGCCTAAAGATGCTCCTTACAGTTGAGCCGATTTCCAAATATGAAAGGTAAGAATACAATTTAAACTATAGTAGAAGTGCCTCCATTTCTGGTCTTATTGACTGAAAGAAGTTTATACATATAGTCATATCTGTCCCGTCATATAGTCAGGTTGGGCATTGGCGTGATATTTACCTTGTTGTTATCTGTCAATGTTTGTATGGGCTTTGTTTACTATTGTCCAAAATTATCTAATAAGGTAAAGCTTTACACAAAAGCAATGAATCACCGCTGAACAACACTTAACAATGGTTATTAATTATCAATGAATATCATTCCATATATATGTGTGATATAATGATATGTCATAGTTTTAAGAGAGGACAGCATTAAACATCTCATCGAGATACTTATTAAGTCTGCGCTAGCTTGTGGACTGTTTTTGGAAGTCACCGTTGAACTTTTCAGAGAAAACTATATTCCACACAAAAATAGAAGAAAGTTCTTTGGCAGCGTCACTTCCATGTCCTCTACAAACTCTCTTGTTTAGAAAAATTTGCACCATTAATCTGATGATCTCCTCAACGGTATCTGTAGACACCATCTTAACAGTCTCAAGACATCAACAAGCGAAGGCAAACAAGTCTTCAAGCATACATTATATCAATTCAACCTTCCAAATCACAGATCAGATCTACGTGATAGATCAAACCGCAGCAGTTTGGATCAAGCCCACGATGCTCAAAATTGATCTGCAATGTTTTCTGTGCTAATTCAGAATCTTAGATAGTCATTCTACCCAGGCAATTATATTTTGACAATGGCAAATCAATTTAACAGAGCATCAACATTATATTTCTATCATCAATATTAAAGCTAAACCCCTCTATCCTTCACATTTAACTTTCAAATATTTATTTCGATCATCAATCCCAACTCCTAAATTATTGTAGGTTATGTAAAATTATTTTTACCTACACAATATTAAAAAAAATAGAAACCCTCAAATCTGGATTTGTTCACACAGCTGATGCTCTTCAAGGCTCCTCTTATCTTCAGTGTTGTTCCTTGGAATCTCTTTGTGATGGTTCTGGTTTGCTGTTTCAGTTGGAGTTTTCTATTGGCTAATCAATGATAACACTGCTGGTAATCAAATGAAGTTGTCAACTCAGATTGCTATCCCTTGGAAAATATGATTGCTACCAAGACTGTCATCAAACAATTTACAAGCCAACCATAGCCCTCAGTATCATTTGTTGATTCTTCATGAAGTGAAATTATCTCCAATATTTGCCGCTGTCAACCTCAGCCATTCAATTAGGTAGTCGTTGCATCAGTCTTGAAAAGATTACAATGATATTTTTGCTTCCCTCTGAGCGCTCATCCATATCATCAAGATTTGGATATCAAACACATATAAACAGTGTTTCAAATATGACGGGTGAGTCAAGGTGTTTGTAAGGTATGTTCGCTGATCTGACAGATGGAACATTTCCAAGGAGAATGGTATACAGACAATATGCAACAGAATGAATAAAAATCTAATCTCTACACCCAGCGAATCTTCTATACTTAACTGTGTTATCATATCATGGAATGGTTGATGTATTCCTCTAAATTTTAACAGTGATTAAACAATAGCAATTTATACATTCACCGATCCATTGTAGTTATCAGATCTCTATCAACAAAACTAAGGTTCGATGCCGTTTTAAATCTGGGCAGCTATATATGTGTGCCCCCAACGATGTAGTACCCCTCAACTTATCGTCTTTTGGACTGATGTTTGCTTAGTAGTACTGGACGTTTTGACAGTAATTTTTAGGTCGTTGATGATGGATTTCTAGTTATTTTGCTATTTCAGTATGAACCTAATTGTTATGATATTAGATGTTGATGTTGGATTATGTCATTATGCTTTACAATTTGATAAACGAACTGATGTTTTAAATGCTTTGATGTTATTCATTATATGGGATTGAAAGTTAGCTGATCATTTTATGTCGTAGATTAGTAATCTGATATCTTGTTCAATTTAGTTGATTATTATTTTAAAACGTGAATGGAACAGTGTTGTATTACTCGTTCTCGAGTACCCTACCTCACTGCGATTTCCATTCACGATAGGACTGCATGTGATGTATATGTATATCTTGTTACGGTTAACTGTGCGTCGCTGCAGGATGCAGGTACTTGGCATCGACTCCACCTGATTGCAGGTCTGAGCGTGCCTTCGCCAATGGATTAGTTGGTTGGAGTTAACAGGAGGTCCCTAGTCAGTGTCCCTTCGTCGTCAGTTTACTCTTGTGGTTATTGATTGTCATTCGCCCATGTCTCACTGTCAGGTAATATTGTATTTTGGAGTCAAACCAAGTTCAAAGGTGTTTAAGTATGTGCGGTAATGTTGTGCTTTAATTAGAAATATTCTACGGAAGAGTTTAGTGTTGTTAAATAGGCATATTGTCGTTAGTTGTCGATTTAAGTTATAAATAAATTATTATTTTAATAGAAGTGTTGTTGATAAATAAGTTGTAAGGAGTTTGTATTATTCGATATAATATTATTTATAATAAATATTTAAATAAATAAATAGTTATAGCCACACTTGTAAATTGTGTTTCACAACTGGATTAATAAAATAAATTATGGGATAGTACAAAAATATGGATAGTTGAAATAGTACTATTCTATTAATGAAAATATTTTGGGGTCGGTTATAAAGAAAATAATAATAAAATAAAGTATCTAATAATTGGGAATCATTATATTAAATTAAAAAAATACATATTCTTAAAAAGAAGTTTTCTCGGAATCTTGTGGGAAGCCCTAGGAGAAGAGAAGGAGACTGAGTTATAAAAGAATTGTCGGTGCAACAAGGAGGACATCACAGGGGTAAGGAAAGAAGCAGCTGAGAACTGCAACAATTGGAGCGGGTTCATCGCGGTGATTGCGAAATCAGGTTCCGTCGAATGCCTTATCTCTGAACTTCCTTTCAATCTGCAAATGTTTTTTATAGTTTGTTTGATCCCGCATAGTTCGGCAGTCTGTCCTTTCTGTGTGTGAACAGCATCCTCTCTTAGGGTTTAAACATTTCGTTTCTGCTCAAGGATTCTGTAAGTCAAATGTTTTCTTTCCTTCCATTGGTTGCCGAATTATTCTGTATGCATTCTCAGACCGGCGAGATCTTGGTAGGGTTTGTAGGTGTAAAATGACACCTCCTTAAGATCCATTAGAATTTCATTTTCTGTCATCATTGAATCTAAAACAAAAGACGTCTTTTGATTTGTCAACAAACCCTAGTTTTCTTCCTCGAAAAAGTGCAGGTATAAGAAGTAATAGTTTTAAGGCAGTTGTTCCTACAGTAATCCTTCGCCATGATTTTTCCTTGTCTTCTGAGAATGTCTTCCTTCGACCATGCTGAGACGCTCTCCTCTGGCTTCTGCTCATACTATTTGAGGAGGTGCTTCTGGTATAGGTGTTCACCTACACTCTTTCCATCGAAGTCCTAGCCATTGGGTTGAGCGTACACTTTACGGAGGCTAGTCGTGAGGTTCGCACCTGAATTGCGAGTGTAATCCAGAAATACTTAGGCGAATCCCTCTTATACTAGTTGTGAGACGGGCGAGCAGTAGTGTCAAACTTGTCTATCGGGCTGCCTGAGATTCCTTTTGTTTTATATTGTTTCGTTAGGTATTATTTACTAGCAGATGGATGCTATCAAGCATCGCTGCAGATGGTATACGGGGCGTGAGAGAGAGTCCGCTGTTTTTTTTTTTTCTCTCTTATCAATCATTGTGAAGCCTTGTCACTTCATTTTCATTCTAAGATGTGGGATGATACGCTTTTTGCCCAGCTGGTTGTGTTTGGTCTTATCTCTTGGTGGACCGATAATATTAGGCAGTTCGCTGCCTTGTAATCATTTGTTTGAATAAAAGAACCAAACCCCTTCCTTCGCCATTTACCTAGTATCACTCTATGGTTCCGTGGACTAACCTACTCCATAGCTGGAGTGAACGAAATCCTTTCATTAGCGATTATGGGAGGTGATGGATTAGTAAGTTCGCTGCCGTATTGTTCATTATTCGCCCTTGTTGAAGTCTCAGAAGTCTTTCCAACATGTCCACCTTGTGGCCTTCGTCAGTCACTCGTAGTAATTGAACTCTATTTACTTTGTTTTGCTGTGGATCGGTTATGTTTAGGTCACACTGTAAGTATGCTGGGGCGTGGCGATTTTGGTAGTTCACTGCCTTATTCTGTCCTGAATGAAAGTTCTGATGCCTTTTCATTCGCCACTCACCCAGGTGATGCTGCCCTTCATTCATCCATTCTATAACTGAATTGTCATTGATCTTCAATCAGCTATGCATTGTTTGAATGAATTCATTTACTATGCATTTAGTATACTACCATGTCTCGAATACTGACCACCCTCATAAGCGCATCAGGCTGAGGTTTCCTGTGTGCTGAGCATTAACATCAGAAAAGGGCAGTCTATTTAATTTGTAGAGCGCCCTTGCTCTGGCTGGCACACTGCTGGAACAGTTTGAGGTGTTCTCTGGATAGCCAGCGAGGCAAGGTGGTTAACAATGCACAAATTATAACCAAGTGTGGGTATGATACAAAAATAGTTTCAAATGCAGTGATGTAATAACAGTTCCAAATGCAATTTGACCAGCTGTCTTCCTCTGATAGCTTACTGTCCCATACACAGACAATCCTTAACACCTGAATGTTTCTGAAACTCGATAACAGACCCGGCAGCGACAGTGTGATGGAAAGGTCATCGTCATAGTTCGTCTTGCAGGTAGAAAGCTTCCTTGGTAATCTAACAAATGCAGTTCACACACAAGTTGAAATGAGATTGCTGTATTGGCAAAACCGTTATCTTCTTTTCAGATATTACGTCATAACCATTCTCCAGTTCCCTAAACATTCAGTGATCAGGTTATTTGGCGTCTACATCTTTATTAGTCCTCTGTAAAAACATAGATTAAACTGGTGTCTAGCTGGTTACTCTGGCAGTTTCATTGCCGTTTGTGCTTTGCCTACCGCCTTGGGTGAAAGTGACAGAAGCTGTTTTAGCATATCCTTCCTAGAGGTCTCCGTCACTCAGCAAATGATGGCGAGATGTTTTCCTTGACCAGTTATATTGTAGATTGGAATGCCATGACTTTGCTGGCCCACAACAGTTGTTTACCTTTGAGCTGGGCGAGCATGATCAATCGCCGAAGATGAAAGAGGCCAAGTTATGCGCCAAGTGTTATTGCACCCACACCGTCTGGCTGGGATAATAAGAATTTACGTTTCCTGTAAATAGTTAGAGTTTAAAATCTAAATGTTAGTCAATTTGATTGGGCAGATTGCTCCAGTATGACTGGGCGCTCTTCTGAAAGTAAAATTCATAACATAGAACGCTACTTTGACAGCTACCTTGTTTTGCATATATTCTGCAATCCTTTCTACTTCGTATAGATCATTGTCTCTGTCAGTAGCTGCACCTTACTCGAGAAGTTTAATCCCTTTTTATTAACCAAAACCAGCGACTCTGACATTTCATTGGAACTTACCGTATATGTATACACCTGGCTGGTAACTTGCAATCTATTTATCTTCTGATACAGCTGAGAGGTTCCTCTCTGTCCTTGCACCTTCGCCTTAACTTAACAGAATGTAACACAGTCCACCTAGCTGGCACAGGCTTAACAGATATTTCATTGGTAGAATTGGCACCTTTCTGAAGGGCAGTGCAGCGAGAAAGTTCAACTGAGTACCTACAGAAATTAACTGTCGAATCTTACAGAATGAATTAGCGGCAATAGTAATCAGAACGCCATGAAGATAAACATAACGGCATATGTATGGCAATTCTGATCTTCTGTTTGGACAGACGTAAATCATTTCGTTTTAGCATTTCTGAGTCACCATCACGGCGAAACCATGTCATAAAACCATTACACCGTCTTTGACGATTTTTCCTAGATATGAACGTCATGCAGTAATATGGTGTTATTGTTCATTTCACTACTCGATAGGAAGCATATGAGATCGTATCATTGGAAGTGTCGAACGGTAAACAGAAATTAAGTGGTTCTTATGTTAATTGTTATAATGATTTAGTTAATCAATTTATTTATCGTTAGAAGCAAAATAAAGATTAGTTAGAGATTTTGATGCAAGTGTTATAATATCATGTTGATCTTATTTCTGAAGTTGTTTGCATTAAACTGAGAATGAGCTGTAGTATTTTACCTCCTGAATCTGAATTGTGTTGATTTGTATGAGTGTTGTAATGAGTCGTATCGAGGTTGTCAAACTCGTATCCCAGAGGCTAAGTTGTCGTTGTTAAGTATTGGCAACTTGTGTATTGCTGTTTTATGATTGTGATGTAATGGCATTTATATGTATCAAACAAAGTGTGTAGTATAATGAGGTACTGTCACGGTTGAATGTTGTGTCTTGTAAAGTAATAATCTCGGGATGAGATATCAATCCTCTTGTGACCTTATGGTACTGTTTTGTCGTAAGGAGAGACCTGAAATCTGTAAAAGAATAAAGTTATGTAATGTTAAAAGTATTGGATCACAATTGATGTTATGATTCTATTTTGATGCAAGAGGGTTTATGCCTTGCAGTGTTCATTTACGTGTATGGTTATAAGTCTTGCATGATGTTTTAAGGTTTACTAGGTGTTAGGAAGGAGAGTGGCTTTCAACGTGGGGTCGGCGCCCAAAGTGGCAGTCAGGATAACCTGTTGGAAGTAGATTAATCAAGTGATAACCTAAAAATTAACTAGGGGGTTAAGGGTAGATCTCACATTAATAAGATTAATGGATTCCTCTCCCATGGCCTGTAGTGCTTGTTTAGACTAAGGATGGGTAGAGAAGGCCTGGTCGGCATCATTGACTTCCTTGTCCTCATGAAAGGAAGGTCGATTCCGCATGTGTCACCCTATGGGGCCGGCGCCTAGTGAGAGGCTGTCAGGATAACCATAGATGGGGGCCGGCACCTAGTGAGAGGCTGTCAGGATAACCCATGTTAGGACCGTGCGATGACACTCTCCCTACTACAACCTAGCATCCCTTGTTCGGTCTCTCCTCGTTTGCCTTGTGTCGCCTCTGGCAATGAAGTGAAAGTTAAGTTAAGTTATGTTGTGTTGTATTGTTATAGCCATGTGTTGTATTGGCATTGGTCGTCCTTTGTTCTTGTCTGTCTTTCGTCTACCTGACTGTCAGTGTTTGGGACCTCATGTTAACTCCTAGCTCGGGGGGTGGACCTTAGGGTTCCACATGGTCGGGTGGAAGAGCTATTTTATCCATTGGTTCTCTTGTCAGGATCTTATGCAGAAAAGGATTTGTTTCAGTTGTATTTGTTTCAATGATGATGATGTAAGTGTACAACCTTGTACCAGATTTATGTAACAGAATATACTTTATGTATGTGACTTTAGAAGTAGACTAAAAGTGGCCTTGTAATGATGTCTTGATGTACTTATATAAAAGCATTTCAGTTATGTATCTTATCATGTTGATTCCGTTATCTGATGTTTGCAATGAATGTGAATGAGTTATTTATTGAAAAAGAATTTGGATCAATTACTGATGTATGTTAATTTTATGTTAGTTGATTGGTTAAGTGATGCAGCCTTGGTCCCTTAGAGAATATGTTGTAATTAGTTGTGTAACTTACTTTATCAGTTTTAAAAAAAAAAATTTCCTGTTTTATATTGCATACATGTGTATTCTTTAAGGCGTTCAAGGCGGGCGTTACATCTGGTATCAGAGCTAGGTTACTAACACTGGGTACTCTGGTTTTATAATTAGCCCATTAAGCTATGCTAGTTGCTTAAACTCTGAGGGACATATTCATTTATAGTCCTTGCCTAACAACCTAAAGTTTGTTCTTGGATGTGATGTCCAGGAAGATGCCTAGGGTACGAGGCCGAGGACGTGGTCGCGGTAGGGGTCGTGGGAGAGGTGTTGAAATCAGCCCTCCTCCTAGCTCCCCTCATAGAAGTACACAAGAAGGTGGTAGCGAGAATCAGGAGAATCAGGTTCAGCCTGAGGGTGCTCAACTACGCCAGCTCCTTGAGGAGGTGCTTGCTCGTCTTGGTCCGAGGCAGGAGGTGGTGCAACCGGAAGAAAGAGAAAGAGAAAGATCTCCTAGAAGGAGAGAGGTCATAGCTGAACAAGAAGCCATTCTTGCAGGCCACATGAGAGACCTGATGAGAGCCCGTCCTCCTACTTTCGATGGCTCTGGTAGCGGTTTGGAAGTAGAAACATGGCTAATCGATTTGGAGAGATGCTTTGCTATGCATCCATATGGCAGCAACACTAAGGCAAGATGCGCCATCATGCATCTAAGAGGATTCGCCTCTACTTGGTGGCGTCTTGAGGAACAAAAGTTGCATCTAGATATTGCGACAATTTCATGGGAACTATTTCTGGATAGGTTCAGAGCTCGATTTTTATCTGATCACTGGAGGCACGACGAGCGGATGAATTCCATGGGTTGAGACAGATGGCCATGACCGTGGAACAGTATGAGCGCAGGTTTTATGAACTCAAGCAATATGCAGGGATTGGAAATGACGAGGCCATGTTAGTTCAGCATTTTATCAGAGGTCTGAATGCACGCATCAGCGGAGGAGTTCGTGTGTTCGAGCCGAAGACCATGGAGGTAGCAGTGGAGAAGGCTAGATTGGTGGAAGAGAACTTGACCATGGCCCTAGGGGGTCATACAGGTGTACAGATTGGTAGCTCTTCTCGAGCAGGTTCGGGTTTCCGAGGTGGTCAGTCTCATGCAGCAGGTAACTCGAGGAGTCATCAGGTACCTTCTAAGGGTGGACAGCAACAACAACAGTTTTCTCAGACGAAATCAAGAAACTCTCAGTATCAGCAAAGCAACAGATTTCATTCCAGAAAGGATCGAAGTTGGCAGAGAGTTAAACGTGATCGTGCCAGTCAACCAGCGCAAAGCACACAATCTGCAGCAAGCAGAGGTAGTTTTCAGCAGTCAAATGCTCCTGTAGGCGGTGGAGGTTTTGGCAGGGGAACATGATGTTTTTCTTGCGGTCAGCAGGGCCACATTGCTAGACAGTGCCCGCATAAGAATACTTCAAGATTTGGTCAGAGACCCGCAGCTTCAGAGCCCACTGTTGGTGATGCAGGCAGGTCACATAGAGTGTTTGCGGCGGTGGATAATCACCAAGCGGAGCACCAAGGTACCGTTGTGGAGACTACAGGTGTCTTGCGAGGTATTACCATTTCTGTTCTTTTTGACTCTGGTGCTTCAGATTCCTTTATTTCCCCTTCTATAGTGGAACGTTGCAAATTAGTGGCAGCAAAGCAAGATGTTAAGTGGCAGGTGGAATTGGCCTCGGGATCTAGAGTATCAGTAGACTCTCTTGTGCATGGTTGCGAGTTGAGGATAGGACCTTTATCTACCACAGCAGATCTTCGCATTATACCATTAGGATCCTATGACATAGTGTTGGGAATGGATTGGTTGGATGCTCATCAAGCGGTGATAGACTGTCGCCGCAAATTAGTAAGGTGTGTTGATGATTCGGGCAAAGAAGTAGAAGTGGTTGGGATTCAGAGACCCATCTCCTTGCGCATGATTTCTGCTATGCAATTGAAGAGATGTCTGCGTCAAGGATGCAAGTTGTTTGCTGTAACAGTTAATGACTTAGATTTTGGAGAAAATAGGGAGGCATCCCTTGATGAATATCCTATTCTCAAGGAGTATGAAGATGTCTTTCCTAGCGAAATTCCAGGCATGCCACCGAAGCGGGATATTGATTTCAAGATAGACCTTGTTCCTGGAGCAGAACCTATTTCATGAGCTCCATATTGAATGACTACTCAGGAACTTAAGGAGCTTCGCTTGCAGCTAGAAGAGTTATTAGCGAAGGGATTCATTCGTCCGAGTGTCTCTCCATGGGGAGCACCTGTGATTTTTGTGAAGAAGAAGGATGGATCTCTGCATTTGTGCATCGACTATCGGCAGCTTAATAAGGTGACTGTGAAGAACAGGTACCCATTGCCGCGAATTGATGACCTTTTTTATCAGATCAAGGGAGCCAAGGTATTTTCGAAGATAGACCTAAAATCGGGATATCATCAGTTGCGCATTTTTGAGGCTGACATCCACAAGACAGCATTTCGCACTCGCTATGGGCATTATGAGTTCACTGTTGTACCTTTTGGATTGACAAATGCGCCATCAGTATTCATGAGCCTGATGAATGGTGTGTTCCGTACCTATCTGGATAGATTTGTTCTTGTCTTCTTAGATGATATATTGATTTATTCAAGGTCTATGGAGGAGCATGAAGAGCATTTGCGGCAGGTTTTACAGTGTTTAAGAGAAAATCAGTTGTATGCAAATTTGGCTAAATGTGATTTCTTTCAAACTGAAGTAAAATATTTGGGACATGTTATTTCGGCCAAGGGTATTGCAGTGGATCCTTCAAAGATTCAAGCGATCATGGATTGGCCGGCTCCTACCAATGTTTCGGAGGTTCGTAGTTTCATGGGTTTAGCAGGCTATTATCGGCGATTTGTGGAAGGATTTTCAAAGATAGCTCACCCTATAACTTCGCTTCAGAGGAAAGGAAAGAAGTTCATTTGGTCAGAACAGTGTCAAGCAGCCTTTCAGAGTCTTAAGGAGCGATTAACCAGTGCACCTATTCTAGCAGTGCCGGATCCTGCCGGAGATTTTGTGGTTTGTACTGATGCATCTTTGGAAGGTTTAGGAGCAGTTTTAATG
Organism: Cunninghamia lanceolata; assembly: GCA_027924645.1. Taxonomy (NCBI): domain Eukaryota; kingdom Viridiplantae; phylum Streptophyta; class Pinopsida; order Cupressales; family Cupressaceae; genus Cunninghamia; species Cunninghamia lanceolata. The sequence continues at coordinate 8,715,719 of BSBN01000837.1, read as the reverse complement.
CAGGAGGGTCGTGTGATAGCTTACGAGTCCCGTAAACTCAAAGATCATGAGTTGAATTATCCTACACATGACCTAGAGTTAGCTGCAGTTGTTCATGCATTGGTAAGATGGAGACACTTCTTGCTGGGGCATCGGTTTGAGCTGCACAGTGATCACCGAAGTTTACAGTATATCTTTACTCAGCCAAACCTGAATGCGAGACAGAGGCGGTGGATGGAGTTTCTGTGTGAGTATGATTTTGAGGTAAAATATATCCAAGGTAAGGAGAATGTGGTGGCGGATGCCCTTAGTCGTCGAAGACATGAACTTTCATCTATCACTCTTGGAGTGGATTTGAGAGGGCAGGTTCTTGCAGCTCTCCCTGCAGATAGATGGTATCAGGAAGTGAAAGCTGAAGTGGAGTCTGGTAGAGCCTTGGAGGGTAGATATGCTGGGTATTCTATCGAGTCGGATGGTCTCTTGCGACATTTAGATCGCATTTATGTGCCTTCTACAGAGGGTCTTCGCACCCTAATCATGACTGAGGCTCATCAGGCACCTTACTCTGCGCATCCAGGTGTCAAGAAGATGTATGCAGACCTTCGGCAGATATATTTTTGGGCCGGAATGAAGAGGGATATTGCTGATTTTGTTTCGAGATGCTTAGAATGTCAGAGGGTTAAGGCGGAACATCAGCATCCCGCAGGTCTTCTTCAGCCACATCTTATTCCGAAATGGAAATGGGACATCATTTCAATAGATTTTATAGTTGGTTTACCCATGTCTTCTCGTCGCCACGATGCGATAATGGTCACTGTAGACAGGCTTACGAAAGTAGCACACTTTTCTCCTGTCCGATCTTCATATAATGCTTCTTCTGTGGCCAAAATTTTCATGGAGGATATAGTTCGATTGCACGGGATTCCTCGCAAGATTATCTCTGATCGTGATCCAGTTTTTACTTCAGCTCTTTGGACATCTCTTCAGCATGCTTTGGGGACTCAATTGAACTTCAGTTCAGCTTATCATCCAGAGACTGATGGGCAAACTGAGAGGGTCAATCAGGTCCTCGAGGATATGCTCCGTATGTATGTGATGGATCAGCAAAACCGATGGGAAGATTATTTGTATTTGGTGGAGTTTGCGTACAATAATGGGTACCACAGTTCCATTGGCATGTCTCCTTTTCAGGCCCTGTATGGTCGTCCTTGTCGTACCCCATTGAGTTGGGATCACCTTGAGGATAGAGTTCTCCTAGGTCCACAGATGCTCCAAGAGATGGAGCAGCAGGTTGATCGCATCAGAGAGCACCTGGTAGCAGCTCAGGATAGACAGAAGAAATATGCAGATGCTCACAGACTTGATCGTCAGTTTTCAGTTGGTAATCGGGTGTTCTTGCGGGTGCGTCCGCGAAAGAGTCCGATCCGTTACGGAAAAGGCTCTAAGCTCGCGCCACGCTTTGTGGGGCCATTCGAGGTTTTGGAGAGGATCGGTCCTGTTGCATACCGTCTTGCTTTGCCGCCTAGCTTGTCACGCGTCCATGACGTATTTCATGTTTCTGTTCTTAGACCTTATCATCCAGATATTTCTCATGTCCTTGATTGGAATGCTTTACAGGTAGAGGACGGGCAGCTAGCTTTGGAGCCCGTAGGCATTTTAGAGCACAGGCGACTCGCTCTCAGGGGCAGAGTCATAGAGCAGGTAAGGGTCCAATGGGATCCTAATGATGAGACTTCAGTGACCTGGGAAGATACTTCCCGTATGCGAGAGCTATATCCATATTTGTTCACAGGCTTCCAGGAGTAAGCCTGATCCTAGGGGGGAGGATGTAGTACCCCTCAACTTATCGTCTTTTGGACTGATGTTTGCTTAGTAGTACTGGACGTTTTGACAGTAATTTTTAGGTCGTTGATGATGGATTTCTAGTTATTTTGCTATTTCAGTATGAACCTAATTGTTATGATATCAGATGTTGATGTTGGATTATGTCATTATGCTTTACAATTTGATAAACGAACTGATGTTTTAAATGCTTTGATGTTATTCATTATATGGGATTGAAAGTTAGCTGATCATTTTATGTCGTAGATTAGTAATCTGATATCTTGTTTAATTTAGTTGATTATTATTTTAAAACGTGAATGGAACAGTGTTGTATTACTCATTCTCGAGTACCCTACCTCACTGCGATTTCCATTCATGATAGGACTGCATGTGATGTATATGTATATCTTGTTACGGTTAACTGTGCGTCACTGCAGGATGCAGGTACTTGGCATCGACTCCACCTGATTGCAGGTCTGAGCGTGCCTTCGCCAATGGATTAGTTGGTTGGAGTTAACAGGAGGTCCCTAGTCAGTGTCCCTTCGTCGTCAGTTTACTCTTGTGGTTATTGATTGTCATTCGCCCATGTCTCACTGTCAGGTAATATTGTATTTTGGAGTCAAACCAAGTTCAAAGGTGTTTAAGTATGTGCGGTAATGTTGTGCTTTAATTAGAAATATTCTACGGAAGAGTTTAGTGTTGTTAAATAGGCATATTGTCGTTAGTTGTCGATTTAAGTTATAAATAAATTATTATTTTAATAGAAGTGTTGTTGATAAATAAGTTGTAAGGAGTTTGTATTATTCGATATAATATTATTTATAATAAATATTTAAATAAATAAATAGTTATAGCCACACTTGTAAATTGTGTTTCACAACTGGATTAATAAAATAAATTATGGGATAGTACAAAAATATGGATAGTTGAAATAGTACTATTCTATTAATGAAAATATTTTGGGGTCGGTTATAAAGAAAATAATAATAAAATAAAGTATCTAATAATTGGGAATCATTATATTAAATTAAAAAAATACATATTCTTAAAAAGAAGTTTTCTCAGAATCTTGTGGGAAGCCCTAGGAGAAGAGAAGGAGACTGAGTTATAAAAGAATTGTCGGTGCAACAAGGAGGACATCACAGGGGTAAGGAAAGAAGCAGCTGAGAACTGCAACAATTGGAGCGGGTTCGTCGCGGTGATTGCGAAATTAGGTTCCGTCGAATGCCTTATCTCTGAACTTCCTTTCAATCTGCAAATGTTTTTTATAGTTTGTTTGATCCCGCATAGTTTGGCAGTCTGTCCTTTCTGTGTGTGAACAGCATCCTCTCTTAGGGTTTAAACATTTCGTTTCTGCTCAAGGATTCTGTAAGTCAAATGTTTTCTTTCCTTCCATTGGTTGTCGAATTATTCTGTATGCATTCTCAGACCGGCGAGATCTTGGTAGGGTTTGTAGGTGTAAAATGACACCTCCTTAAGATCCATTAGAATTTCATTTTCTGTCATCATTGAATCTAAAACAAAAGACGTCTTTTGATTTGTCAACAAACCCTAGTTTTCTTCCTCGAAAAAGTGCAGGTATAAGAAGTAATAGTTTTAAGGCAGTTGTTCCTACAGTAATCCTTCACCATGATTTTTCCTTGTCTTCTGAGAATGTCTTCCTTAGACCATGCTGAGGCGCTCTCCTCTGGCTTCTGCTCATACTATTTGAGGAGGCGCTTCTGGTATAGGTGTTCACCTACACTCTTTCCATCGAAGTCCTAGCCGTTGGGTTGAGCGTACACTTTACGGAGGCTAGTCGTGAGGTTCGCACCTGAATTGCGAGTGTAATCCAGAAATACTTAGGCGAATCCCTCTTATACTAGTTGTGAGACGGGCGAGCAGTAGTGTCAAACTTGTCTATCGGGCTGCCTGAGATTCCTTTTGTTTTATATTGTTTCGTTAGGTATTATTTACTAGCAGATGGATGCTATCAAGCATCGCTGCAGATGGTATACGGGGCGTGAGAGAGAGTCCGCTATTTTTTTTTTTCTCTCTTATCAATCATTGTGAAGCCTTGTCACTTCATTTTCATTCTAAGATGTGGGATGATACGCTTTTTGCCCAGCTGGTTGTGTTTGGTCTTATCTCTTGGCGGACCGATAATATTAGGCAGTTCGCTGCCTTGTAATCATTTGTTTGAATAAAAGAACCAAACCCCTTCCTTCGCCATTTACCTAGTATCACTCTATGGTTCCGTGGACTAACCTACTCCATAGCTGGAGTGAACGAAATCCTTTCATTAGCGATTATGGGAGGTGATGGATTAGTAAGTTCGCTGCCGTATTGTTCATTATTCGCCCTTGTTGAAGTCTCAGAAGTCTTTCCAACATGTCCACCTTGTGGCCTTCGTCAGTCACTCGTAGTAATTGAACTCTATTTACTTTGTTTTGCTGTGGATCGGTTATGTTTAGGTCACACTGTAAGTATGCTGGGGCGTGGCGATTTTGGTAGTTCACTGCCTTATTCTGTCCTGAATGAAAGTTTTGATGCCTTTTCATTTGCCACTCACCCAGGTGATGCTGCCCTTCATTCGTCCATTCTATAACTGAATTGTCATTGATCTTCAATCAGCTATGCATTGTTTGAATGAATTCATTTACTATGCATTTAGTATACTACCATGTCTCGAATACTGACCACCCTCATAAGCGCATCAGGCCGAGGTTTCTTGTGTGCTGAGCATTAACATCAGAAAAGGGCAGTCTATTTAATTTGTAGAGCGACCTTGCTTTGGCTGGCACACTGCTGGAACAGTTTGAGGTGTTCTCTGGATAGCCAGCGAGGCAAGGTGGTCAACAATGAACAAATTATAACCAAGTGTGGGTATGATACAAAAATAGTTTCAAATGCAGTGATGTAATAACAGTTCCAAATGCAATTTGACCAGCTGTCTTCCTCTGATAGCTTACTGTCCCATACACAGACAATCCTTAACACCTGAATGTTTCTGAAACTTGATAACAGACCCGGCAGCGACAGTGTGATGGAAAGGTCATCATCATAGTTCATCTTGCAGGTAGAAAGCTTCCTTGGTAATCTAACAAATGCAGTTCACACACAAGTTGAAATGAGATTGCTGTATTGGCAAAACCGTTATCTTCTTTTCAGATATTACGTCATAACCATTCTCCAGTTCCCTAAACATTCAGTGATCAGGTTATTTGGCGTCTACATCTTTATTAGTCCTCTATAAAAACATAGATTAAACTGGTGTCTAGCTGGTTACTCTGGCAGTTTCATTGCCGTTTGTGCTTTGCCTACCGCCTTGGGTGAAAGTGACAGAAGCTGTTTTAGCATATCCTTCCTAGAGGTCTCCGTCACTCAGCAAATGATGGCGAGATGTTTTCCTTGACCAGTTATATTGTAGATTGGAATGCCATGACTTTGCTGGCCCACAACAGTTGTTTACCTTTGAGCTGGGCGAGCATGATCAATCGCCGAAGATGAAAGAGGCCAAGTTATGCGCCAAGTGTTATTGCACCCACACCGTCTGGCTGGGATAATAAGAATTTACATTTCCTGTAAATAGTTAGAGTTTAAAATCTAAATTTTAGTCAATTTGATTGGGCAGATCGCTCCAGTATGACTGGGCGCTCTTCTGAAAGTAAAATTCATAACATAGAACGCTACTTTGACAGCTACCTTGTTTTGCATATATTCTGCAATCCTTTCTACTTCGTATAGATCATTGTCTCTATCAGTAGCTGCACCTTACTCGAGAAGTTTAATCCCTTTTTATTAACCAAAACCAGCGACTCTGACATTTCATTGGAACTTACCGTATATGTATACACCTGGCTGGTAACTTGCAATCTATTTATCTTCTGATACAGCTGAGAGGTTCCTCTCTGTCCTTGCACCTTTGCCTTAACTTAACAGAATGTAACACAGTCCACCTAGCTGGCACAGGCTTAACAGATATTTCATTGGTAGAATTGGCACCTTTCTGAAGGGCAGTGCAGCGAGAAAGTTCAACTGAGTACCTACAGAAATTAACTGTCGAATCTTACAGAATGAATCAGCGGCAATAGTAATTAGAACGCCATGAAGATAAACATAACGGCATATGTATGGCAATTCTGATCTTCTGTTTGGACAGACGTAAATCATTTCGTTTTAGCATTTCTGAGTCACCATTACGGCAAAACCATGTCATAAAACCATTACACCGTCTTTGACGATTTTTCCTAGATATGAACGTCATGCAGTAATATGGTGTTATTGTTCATTTCACTACTTGATAGGAAGCATATGAGATCGTATCATTGGAAGTGTCGAACGGTAAACAGAAATTAAGTGGTTCTTATGTTAATTGTTATAATGATTTAGTTAATCAATTTATTTATCGTTAGAAGCAAAATAAAGATTAGTTAGAGATTTTGATGCAAGTGTTATAATATCATGTTGATCTTATTTCTGAAGTTGTTTGCATTAAATTGAGAATGAGCTGTAGTATTTTACCTCCTGAATCTGAATTGTGTTGATTTGTATGAGTGTTGTAATGAGTCGTATCGAGGTTGTCAAACTCGTATCCCAGAGGCTAAGTTGTCGTTGTTAAGTATTGGCAACTTGTGTATTGCTGTTTTATGATTGTGATGTAATGGCGTTTATATGTATCAAACAAAGTGTGTAGTATAATGAGGTACTGTCACGGTTGAATGTTGTGTCTTGTAAAGTAATAATCTCGGGATGAGATATCAATCCTCTTGTGACCTTATGGTACTGTTTTGTCGTAAGGAGAGACCTGAAATCTGTAAAAGAATAAAGTTATGTAATGTTAAAAGTATTGGATCACAATTGATGTTATGATTCTATTTTGATGCAAGAGGGTTTATGCCTTGCAGTGTTCATTTACGTGTATGGTTATAAGTCTTGCATGATGTTTTAAGGTTTACTAGGTGTTAGGAAGGAGAGTGGCTTTCAACGTGGGGCCGGCGCCCAAAGTGGCAGTCAGGATAACCCGTTGGAAGTAGATTAATCAAGTGATAACCTAAAAATTAACTAGGGGGTTAAGGGTAGATCTCACATTAATAAGATTAATGGATTCCTCTCCCATGGCCTGTAGTACTTGTTTAGACTAAGGATGGGTAGAGAAGGCCTGGTCGGCATCATTGACTTCCTTGTCCTCATGAAAGGAAGGTCGATTCCGCATGTGTCACCCTATGGGGCCGGCGCCTAGTGAGAGGCTGTCAGGATAACCATAGATGGGGGCGGGCGCCTAGTGAGAGGCTGTCAGGATAACCCATGTTAGGACCGTGCGATGACACTCTCCCTACTACAACCTAGCATCCCTTGTTCGGTCTCTCCTCGTTTGCCTTGTGTCGCCTCTGGCAATGAAGTGAAAGTTAAGTTAAGTTATGTTGTGTTGTATTGTTATAGCCATGTGTTGTATTGGCATTGGTCGTCCTTTGTTCTTGTCTGTCTTTCGTCTACCTGACTGTCAGTGTTTGGGACCTCATGTTAACTCCTAGCTCGGGGGGTGGACCTTAGGGTTCCACATGGTCGGGTGGAAGAGCTATTTTATCCATTGGTTCTCTTGTCAGGATCTTATGCAGAAAAGGATTTGTTTCAGTTGTATTTGTTTCAATGATGATGATGTAAGTGTACAACCTTGTACCAGATTTATGTAACAGAATATGCTTTATGTATGTGACTTTAGAAGTAGACTAAAAGTGGCCTTGTAATGATGTCTTGATGTACTTATATAAAAGCATTTCAGTTATGTATCTTATCATGCTGATTCCATTATCTGATGTTTGCAATGAATGTGAATGAGTTATTTATTGAAAAAGAATTTGGATCAATTACTGATGTATGTTAATTTTATGTTAGTTGATTGGTTAAGTGATGCAGCCTTGGTCCCTTAGAGAATATGTTGTAATTAGTTGTGTAACTTACTTTATCAGTTTTTTAAAAAAAAATTTCCTGTTTTATATTGCATACATGTGTATTCTTTAAGGCGTTCAAGGCGGGCGTTACAAACGATATATGCTCAGAGGTTTCATTTAAAAGAAATGCCATTACATTGAATCCTGCCTGAGTTGTTTGTTCTCGCCGCTTCATGAGGGATACCATGGATGCAGGGATAGTGGACGCAATGATTTACCATTTAAGAATGAGACAATATTTCATGGAATGGGTCGATTGCATGATACTGGCTTTTAAATGTGATTACACAAGTACTGATTACAACACTCGATCCATGCATTGCTGCCATTTCCAAATCAATTGCTGATGATAGTAGTGCCGAATGGATGCTGACAGAACAGTTAATTGTCTGAGAGGACACAGAATTTGTAGAAAACAATACATAATTGAATCTGTGCAAGAAGTTTACCAAGAGAGCTCTAAGAGATCTTAAGGAAACATTATCTTGTATCTTCAAACCCTATCAATCATATGCCGGTCTGAGATTGCATAAAGAAGAAATTACCGAAATACATCCTCAATGATATGACGAAGACCATCGAAATGAATGATTGCAGGAATGACAGAATGATTCGGCAAATGCAGTGGAAGGAAGACAATTTTGAACAATGAAATCCTTGAGCAGAAAAATGATTTAAAACCCTAAAAGATGTTACGGTTTAAACGTAGAGAGGATAGTCTACAGACATGAGCACCCGGGTTTAAGATTTGATGATGAAAACTCAGAATACAAGCTGATTGCATATTGAAGTATATCTTTAAGCAGAAATTTAACCCAAGCAATCCATTTGGAATAAAATAACCAACCAACAACAACATTTGCAGATTTAGAATAAGATTCAGAAATTAGGCATTCAGTGGAACCTAGCTACAACATCAAATCGACAAGTTTGATTCAATTGCTGGAGTTCCAAGCTTCTTTTCCCAGCCTTCTTCTCTCTTCTTCTACCTGCAATCCCCCCTCTTTGCCTCTACAAACTTCTCTTTTATAGAACAGTCCCTTCCATTTTCCAAGGAACTCAGCACGCGATCCCGTGCATCTCCCTCCTCAAGATATATTTTTATTTAATTTAATGATCCCAAGAGGTTACTCTTTTTTAAATATTAACACACAATTCCGACAACATTTAATTTCTTTATAGCCGACCAACCAAATTGTTATTAATAAAGTTATAATATTGCATTAATTTAATTTATTAATTAAGTTGTAAATCACTAATTACAACATAACTTACAACTATTTTATTTATTTAAATATTTATTGCAAATAATACTATATTAAATAATACAAAATTTCTTACAATCTTTATTTAACAACTATACTTCTAATAAAATAATAATTTATTTACAACAATAATTAACAACTATCGACATTATACTCAATATTATCTTTTATAAATATATTTAATTATCAACATTATAATTTTCGTAATATGATTCTAATTAAAGCACAATGACACCTTACACACTTAGACACTTTCTAACCTAGTTAGACTCCAAGATACAATATTACCTGTCTGCAAGTCATGATCGAATGACAGACAATGACTAAAAGGATAAACTGACAACCAAACAACACTGACATCGGACCTCACGTTAACTCCAAACAACTAATCCATTGGCGAAGGCACGCTCAGACCTGGTAAATTAGGTGGAGTCGGTGCCTAGTACCTACATCCTGCAGCAACGCACAGTTAAACATAACAAGATATATATATCCACATGTAGTCCTATAGTGAATGGAAGTCGCAATGGCGTAGGGTACTTGAGTGCGAGTAATACGACACTATTCCATTCACGTTTTATGAATAAACATTTAACTATATTGAACAAGGTATCTGATTACTAGTCAACAACATAAACTGATTAACTATCTTCCAATCCCATATAGTGAATAACATCAAAGCATCTATAACATCTAGTTCATTCATCAAATTGTAAAGCATAAAATAACCTATTCCAACATCAATATCTGTTATCATCACAATTAGGTCCATAATAAAGTAACAAGATAACAAGAGATCCATCATCTACGGTCTAAGATACTGTCATAAAGTCTAATACTACTAAGCAAACATCAATCTGATATACGACAAGTTGAGGGGCACTACAACCAACCATTCCTGGTTATTCTATTATTCTATCATTCTATAAGTCTTATCATTCTTTCATTTTATCATTCTATTGTTATATTATTTTGTTATTCTAGTATTCTACAAGACTATTTTTCTTCCAATGTTTCATTCTATTATTCTATTATTCTACCATTATATTATTCTATAAATCTTTTATTCTATCATTGTTTCATTCTACCATTCTATAATTCTAACATTCTTTCATTCTACAATTCTATAATTCTATCATTCTTCCATTCTATCATTTGACTATTAATCTATTATTCTACTATTATATCATCCTTTCATTCTTTCATTTTATAACTCTATCATTCTATTTTATATAAATCTATTATACTATCATTCTATTATCATATAAATGCTTTATTCTATTATTGTTCCATTCTATCATTCTACAATTCTATTATTCCTTCATTCTATCCATTTATAATTCTATCATTCTATTATTAATTAAATCTATTATACTATCGTTCTATAATACTATAATTCTATAATTTTATAAATCTTTTATTCAATCATTCTATATATCTATTATTATACAATTTAATTATTCTATTACTCTTCCATTCTATAATTCTATAATTCTATCATTCTATTATTCTACAATTCTATTACTATATCATTATTTTATTATATCATTTTATTATTCTATTATTCTATCATTTTATAATAACTTCTAGATTATGCTATAAGTTTGATATTCTATAATTATTAATCTTTCATTTTTTCATTCTATCATTCTATTATAGTATCATTATTTAATCTTAACATTCTAGTATTATATAAATCTAATGTTATATCATTCTTTCATGCTACCATTCTCTTATTTTATTATTCTATGATTCTATTATTCTCTCATTCTATCACTATATTATTTCATAAATATATTATTTCATCATTGTTTCATTCTATCATTCTATTATTCTTTAAATATATTGTTTTATCATTCTACAACTCTATTATTCTATCATTCTTTCATTCTATAATTATATGATTCTATTATGCTATAATTATATGATTATATAATTCTATAAATCTATTATTTTATCATTCTCTCATTCTATTATTCTATAATCTATTATTCTACCATTCATACATTCTATCATTCTATAATTACATCATTATATTATTATATAAATCTATTTTTATTTTATTCTATCATTTTTTTATTCTACAATTCTATCATGCAGTTATTATATAAATCTATTATTATATCATTATTTTAATTTATCATTATGTAATTAGATTATTCTATCATTCTTTTGTTCTAATATTCTTTTCATTGTGTCAAATTCTATGATTATATGATTCTATTATTCTATAAATCTAGTATTTTATCATTCTATCATTCTATTATTCTCTCATTCTATCACTATATTATTTCATAAATATATTATTTCATCATTGTTTCATTCTATCATTCTATTATTATTTAAATATATTGTTCTACCATTCTACAACTCTATTATTCTATCATTCTTTCATTCTATAATTATATGATTCTATTATGCTATAATTATATGATTATATAATTCTATAAATCTATTATTTTATCATTCTCTCATTCTATTATTCTATAATCTATTATTCTACCATTCATACATTCTATCATGCTATAATTACATCATTATATTATTATATAAATCTATTTTTATTTTATTCTATCATTTTTTAATTCTACAATTCTATCATGCAGTTATTATATAAATCTATTATTATATCATTATTTTAATTTATCATTATGTAATTAGATTATTCTATCATTCTTTTGTTCTAATATTCTTTTCATTGTGTCAAATTCTATGATTATATGATTCTATTATTCTATAAATCTAGTATTTTATCATTCTATCATTCTATTATTCTACAATTATATTATTCTATCTTTCTTCCATATATCATTCTATAATTCTATCATTCTTTTATTATATAATTTTATGATTCTATTATTCTATGAATATTATTGTATCATTCTTTCATTCTATTATTTTATAATTATATAATTATTTTATTTTGTAACTTAATTATTTTTTCATTTTATAATTTTATTATTATATTATTTTATAAATCTATTTTTTATCATTATATAATTCTTTTATTCTATTATTCTTTAAATCTATTATTTTATCATTCTATAGTTCTATAATCTTATTATTCTATTATTCTTAAATTATAGTATTCTATTATTCTATCATTCTATAAAACTATTATTCTATCATTCTTTCATTCTATTATTCTATCATTCTTTGATGCAGGAATTTCTGGAGATCATAACTTTTTACTCGGATGTGGGTTTTCTACAAGATTTTACAGGTGGATGCATTATGAGGTGGAAAGTGGTTTTGCAACTGACCCTAGTGGGTTGGACCCCATCTTGGTACTTTTTCGAGGCTTGAAACTTTCATCTTGGCCCTCAAAATAGCAATTTAGTGTTTTTCTATCATTTTGTAAGTCTATCACTTTATTATTCTAAATTGCTTTTACACTACTATTCAATTATTCTATCATTCTTTTATTATATTATTTGATATATCTCTTATTCTATCATTATTTCATTCTATCAGTCTATAATTCTATAACTATCATTCTACAGTTCTATTAGAATCATTATTTCACTCTACCATTCAATAATTCTCTCATTCTATTATTTTGTTATTTTATTATAATATTATTCTACAATTTTGTTATCCTATATTTCTTTCATTCTATCATTCCATAAATGTATCATTATATTATCATACAAATATAGTATCATATCACTCTTTCATTCAATCATTCTACTATTTTATTATTCTATAATTCTATTGTTGTTTAATTCTATCATTCTATTATTTTATAAACCTATTATTCTATAAGTCTATCATTCTTTCATTTTATCATTCTATAATTCTATTTTTTTATTCTACAAATCTATTATTTTATCATTCATTCTATTGTTATATTATTCTATTATTCTAGTATTCTACAAGACTATTTTTCTTCCAATGTTTCATTCTATGATTCTATTATTCTACCATTATATTATTGTATAAATCTTTTATTCTATCATTGTTTCATTCTACCATTCTATAATTCTAACATTCTTTCATTCTACAATTCTATTATTCTATCATTCTTCCATTCTATCATTTGATTATTAATCTATTATTCTACTATTATATCATTCTTTCATTTTATAACTCTATCATTCTATTTTATATAAATCTATTATAGTATCATTCTATAATTTTATCATTCTATTATCATATAAATGCTTTATTCTATCATTGTTCCATTCTATCATTCTACAATTCTATTATTCCTTCATTCTATCCATTTATAATTCTATCATTCTATTATTAATTAAATCTATTATACTATCATTCTATAATAAAATAATTCTATAATTTTATAAATCTTTTATTCAATCATTCTATATATCTATTATTAAACAATTTAATTATTCTATCACTCTTCCATTCTATAATTCTATAATTCTATGATTCTATTATCTACAATTCTATTACTATATGATTATTTTATTATATCATTTTATTATTCTATTATTCTATCATTTTATAATAACTTCTAGATTATTCTATAAGTTTGATATTCCACAATTCTGTTAATCTTTCATTTTTTCATTCTATCATTCTATTATAGTATCATTATTTAATCCTAACATTCTATTATTATATAAATCGAACGTTGTATCATTCTTTCATTCTACCATTCTCTTATTTTATTATTCTATGATTCTATTATTCTCTAATTCTCTCCTTTTGTAACATCCCGCTACGTAACCCCAAAGGGTTAGAGCTAAAAGGGGACAAGATAAATTTTTTTTTTACATAAGTAAAGAACATACACAGATTTAGCTATCAACTCGATAGATTGATACCATTCATTTTAAACACCAAAAGAAATGTTCCTAATCTCATCTGATAAAAACATGAATCTATAAGCATTAAATACAGGTGGATCTGATACCCACACCGAAATCTATAAAGCAATAAAGGAACATCACATTTCAACTCATTAAATACAATGATTACAACCTCTCTTCTATGAGAGTTCAATTTCATAACTGCATATACAATTACAATGATATATTCCAAAATATGATACAAGTACATAACATAGTCTTGAGTATGATACAAAGACTAAATAGGTACAATAACTAAATGAGGTGATGGAGAGAGAGATCATCTCAAACTGGTGCTCCAAACCTGTTCACTGGTCCCCAATGGTGCTGGCAACGCCTCCCAACCATGTGGTCTCCTAAGAGACTACCCCACCGTGCTCAGAGATAGTCATAAGGCCCAAACGGATGAATAACAACAAGGGGATACAAGATGGCCAACACTCACATCAGACACGGAGAATAGTGCATACAACCAAAGTCATAATATAGATGTACTCATCTAAGTCATAAGTCGGGTACTACTCATGACTCCTAAGGTGCTAGATACTAGAGTGTAATCATATGGAGTGTCATCATATGTGCTCGAAGGGATGGCACACACGAGACCAAGTACCTCTCATACAGATGAGGAGACTAATCATGCCTAAATCTACGCCCCGCAGATGGATGAGTCAATGCCCCACAAACGAATAGGCCTTCTCATTGCATCCTTAGCCTTTACAAGTGCTGAAGGCTATGCACAAGGTTTAATTATCTTATTAGTGTTTTTTTTACCCCAATGTTTTAATTTTAGTTATCACTTGTTACTGTAACTCTGCTACTAGTTTCCCTGACAGCCACTTGCGGGCCCTGGGCCCGTAGAGAGCCACTCCAGATGACCACTCTAATGCCAAGACCTTGTTCATCTCGTTTGACTAAATGAGGCATACAAAAAGACTAAAACAAAGAAACATAAATTTAAAATAGTCAAGATGAAAAATATGGTCTACAAGACCCAAACTCTCGTGGACAGTGTAATTTGTTGAAAACGGCCTTTTGCCAGTTAGATTAGTTGTGTAATAACTTAGTGACCCCAATTTAATTACTCTTCACAAAGGCATGCAAGGATAATTTAAGAAAAGCATGGAAAATGGCATTGCCAATCTACTCACACCCTCAAAATATATAATTTCTACCATATTTAACATAACACAAAAGAAATGTTAGAGGAATAACAAAATGGAGATCTTAGTTTTCCTTCCTCTAGTGGTTTCCCCTTTTGCATGATAGATACTCATAACTAAGAATTATGTAACCAAATTTCAATACACATACATAGATCGTTGACTCAAGGGTATTTTAGTGCCATAACATTATTTAACTTAAATATGATAGTTTCCACATAGCTGGAGATTTAGCAAAAAATGACTATGTGACCAAAGCAAAGCCACTCAATTTTCTTAAGAAGATTTGTAATGAAAATCTATCAGAGAAGTCATCGTATAACAATCGGGTTTCATGGGACTAAGATCTCTTCAATCTCTATCATATGTCCCAATCTTGTATGGCTGTCTGATTCTATTCTCTATATGATTGACCCTCTTTTGTTTACCTAATATATTAACTCAAAAAACCTATGATCTTTCCTTGGAAACCCATTAATCTAAACACTAAGGGAATCGAACTGGTAATGAGAATAAATTCAAGGATAGGGGATATATAAATATCTTGCATTGAATAAATTCTACAGTAATAAAATCTTCAGGAAAAGAGGTAGTGTAAATATCTTGCACTGAAATAAACTTTAGCATTATTTAAACGTAGAGATGGGGTTCAAGATTTCTATGATTGAGAAATACACAGCAACTAGTTTTAGTTTCTATGATGGAAAAACAAATATGAATGATGTAAATACCTTTAGTATAAATGTACTCCCCTTTACCGCACCTCAAATCTTGCAACTAGATTTGCTAGACCGAAAAGAGAGACTCCCCACAAGACATCAATTCGCTCACCAAGATTACATGATTTCAGGCTAGGAGGATAGAGATCTGGGTGACTCCACAATGAATATGATATTCTCTGTGCAAACTATTCCACTTACTAATATCTCAAGATCCCTAAGGCTCAATACAAGAAAAACCTAGACATCTTCCAGAATATTATTTCTACCATGACATAGAGGCTCTGCCGGCCTGGGCCTTAATAGATAGCTCTCTTTTTACCAAATGTTGCAAAGTATTTCCCTCTAAAATTTCCTTTGCTCTAATCTTTAATTCAGTCACCCACCATTTGCATAAACTCCTATTTCCAACTTAAGACCCATTACCATCGAAATAACTCCCTATTCTTCTCTCCCCAAAACATGTTGACTCACCTCCCGTAGATCAGATATTTTTTTTTGCATTAAACAAACATGCCAACTTCTCTTACCCTTATCTTGTCATCGACACTCAACAACTTGGTAGATATTTCCTCCTATCTTTAATGAACTCAACTGCCCACTAGAAATTTCTCTCCCCATGCGTTGATTGATGTTTTCCCCCTCCTCTACGTTGCCTTAGATATTTTCTGTAATCAATATCCTCACCAATTCTCAATGCCAACGTAACAAAGAGAGAGGTTGTAACACCTTCTATCATTATATTATTTCATCATTGTTTCATTCTATCATTCTATTATTCTTTAAATATATTGTTCTATCATTATTTTATTCTGTCATTCTACAACTCTATTATTCTATCATTCTTTCATTCTATCATTCTATAATTATATGATTCTATTATTCTATAATTATATGATTATATTATTCTATAAATCTATTATTTTATCGTTCTTTCATTCTCTCATTCTATTATTCTATAATCTATTATTCTACCATTCATGCATTCTATTATTCTATAATTACATCATTATATTATTATATAAATCTATTTTTATTTTATTCTATCATTTTTTTATTCTACAATTCTATCATGCAGTTATTATATAAATCTATTATTATATCATTATTCTAATTTATCATTCTATAATTATATTATTCTATCATTCTATTGTTCTAATATTCTTTTCATTCTATCAAATTTTATGATTATATGATTCTATTATTCTATAAATCTAGTATTTTATCATTCTGTCATTCTATTATTCTACAATTATATTATTCTATCTTTCTTCCATATATCATTCTATAATTCTATCATTCTTTTATTATATAATTTTATGATTCTATTATTCTATGAATATTATTGTATCATTCTTTCATTCTATTATTTTATAATTATATAATTATAATATTTTGTAACTCAATTATTTTTTCATTTTATAATTTTATTACTATATTATTTTATAAATCTATTTTTTATCATTATATAATTCTTTTATTCTATTATTCTTTAAATCTATTACTATATCATTCTATAGTTCTATAATCTTATTATTCTATTATTCTTAAATTATGGTATTCTATTATTCTATCATTCTTTCATTCTATTATTCTATCATTCTTTGATGCAGGAACTTCCGGAGATCATAACTTTTGACTCAGATGTGGGTTTTCTATGAGATTTTACGGGTGGATGCGTTATGAGGTGGAAAGTGGTTTTGCAACCGACCCTAGGGGGTTGGACCCCGTCTTGGCACTTTTTTGGGGCTTGAAACTTTCATCTTGGCCCTCAAAATAGTAATTTAGTGTTTTTCTATCATTTTGTAAGTCTATCACTTTATTATTCTAAATTTCTTTTACTCTATTATTCAATTATTCTATCATTCTATTATTCTATCATTCTTTCATTATATTATTTGATATATCTATTATTCTATCATTATTTCATTCTATTAGTCTATAATTGTATAATTGGGTAAACGCAAGAAGTTGTGTCCACTTAAGGTGGAAGTTTCAGAGTTAGAAAAAAATTTGAAATCAGGGATCCAAAAATAGGATCCCATTTCTATAAAATGGGATCCCATTTTGCCTCGAGATCCTAAGCCTGAAACAAAAAATGCGATCCTATTTTTTAGCGGGATCCTAAACCTAGATGCCAAAAACGGGATCCCGTTCCATAGTACGGGATCCCGTTATAAATGGGATCCTGTTTTATGGAACGGGATTGCGTTTTATGTAACGGGATCCTGTTTCATAAAACGGGATCCTATTTTGAAAAAGTATTAAATTTTAAAAAAAATTGCAGAGACCCCATTTTCAACAGCGACAGTCGACAGGTGAAAACGGGATCCCGAGTTCATCACCATCCACCCACTAGGTAAGTGGATTTTTCCGCTTCTACAAATTACCCATCAATCATTTTAAGCTTCCCTTGTTTGTTTTGGTGTAAAATAAAATCAAAATTTAAATTGTGAATTGTTATTTAGGGTTTAGGGTTTATGAAATCAGTAGCTGATTTTTGACAGTTTATTTGTAAAATACAATTGTAATTTTGAAAGACTATATCATATAAAAGGATAGAATTTGAACAAACTATCAAAATTATGTTTAAAATTGAGAATTGAATAGATATAATTAGAAATTTTAGCTGTAAAATACAATTGAAATTTTGAAAATACTGTATCATATGAAAGGAGAGATTTTGAACAAACTGTCAAAATTTGAGTTCGATTTGAGTGTTGAATGTTGTATTTAAACATTTTAGCTGTAAAATACAATTAAAATTTTGAAAATACTGTATCATATGAAAGGAGAGATTTTGAACAAACTGTCAAAATTTGAGTTCAATTTGAGTGTTGAATAGCTGTATTTAAACATTTTAGCTGTAAAATACAATTGAAATTTTGAAATGATTGTATCATATGAAAGGAGAGATTTTGAACAAACTGTCAAAAATTATATAGCATTGGGATGATATATATATTTGGTTTTATAAAATTTACCTATAACAATGTATGTCATTGTATTTTAAAGGCATTATTGAATAGCTAACTATCATGTAAAAAAATTACAACAAACCATAATAAAACCTTTATCACATCCTTCATAATCAAACCTTTAGAGACAACCAACTAATCAAGAATTGAGAAAATTTTACAATTTTTGTGATAGCCAACTAATCAAGAATGAAATGAAGCCAACATTTATGTAACTTTTGATATACTCAAGTAGCTGTCCTCACTAGCTAGGTTATGCCCCTGGAATGAACATCGTGATGTTAATTGTGATACGAGCTCAACCTCATTGGTAATGCTTCCCCTAATCTTAATGATATTGATGTAGGCTCCACTCATGATCCTTACGAAGATCTTTCCACCACTAACCTCTTTCATGATAGGTCACTATCCTCACCATCAACTTAGACCTATAATACCTTAAGCTTATCGATTGGGACCAACATGACCCTTTATGATTTGATGTTTTCTAAAATGATGAAGCCATCATGAAACTTATGAAGTGTCAAGACCACATCCCCATTGTAATCATAAGAAAGACTTTTCCACCATACTTAACACCTACATATGCTTATTTTGGAGAGAAAGAAAGAACCCTTTAGTCCTAAGGCACCCTAGTCTAGGCAGAATAGCAACAAGATATAAGAAGAAACTTGTGATTGATTAAAATGATACAATAAAAATGGACACTTCCCAAGAGCTCCTCAGTTTGACAAACTTCAACTTCCATTAGATACCACTCAGATACAAGACATGACTCCCCTCTCCTTGTTGAGGATACTATAGACATCAACTTGTGAATAGAAGCTCGGACCCTAAACTCTCTAAGATAGTAGCTCCACTGGACCTTGACATCAAAGAAGGCATATATAACCATGTCACCATGTTAAAGATTACGTTGATTTCTTCATGTGGTCTTATGGTGATATGCCTTGAGACTCCATCTTTAAATTCATGCATCATCTTGTGGTTCACCTCAATGCCAAACCTATTCAATAAAAGCTACACAAAATGCACCCCCAAGTAGCCCTCGTGGTCATAGAAGAATTGTATAAACTCTTGGATGTCTAGGGTTCATTCAGACTATTACTTATCCTAAATGGGTCTCTAATGTGGTCTTAGTTAACAAGAAAACTAAGGCAATTCATGTTTGCACTAACTTTTGAGACATCAAAAAAGGATCTACCCCAACTTAGATAACTTTTCTCTACCAAACATTGATATGATCGTGGATCTCATAGCCATATATATAAAATTTTATCATTAATCTAGATATAATATGGACCAAGTTGAAACATTTGAGTTAGACATGGAGACACCTAGATTATGGCTCGCTCGGTCTATGTAAGAAAACACCTTCTATAGACTCAACACAAACTTATCCCTCAACCCTCTAAATTGTGACTTACATCATTTGATTACCCTGGAACACACTATAGACAACTCTATACAAATTTGGCAAAAGATATTTTCTCCAAACAGAAACTTGTATATGTAGAAGTATCTACTACTACATTAGATTTTATATACTTCTTAAAAGGAAAGAGTTGGGACTAACAGCTAAATAGAAAACAATAGTTTTACAAATCTAGGAAATAGGAAACAAAATCGAGCTAGAACCATCTTGACTAATTTATCTATTTCTAGCTAGATTGAACCCTAATTCTATATGCAATTCCAACCCTAACCCTAACACTAATTCTAACCCTAATCCTAACCCTAATTCTATATGCAATTCAAACCCTAACCCTTATTATAACCCTAACCCTAACTCTACTTGTAATTGTAATTGTAATTGTAACTCTAACTCTAGCCCTAACCCTAACCCTAACGCGCTACTTGTAATTGTAATTGTAACCCTAACTCTAGCCGTAACCCAAACCATAATTGTAGCTCTAATACTTACCCTAATTTAGCAACCCTTGAATTCTAATTATAACCCCAACCTTAATTCTAACCCTAAGCCTGATCCTAATTGAAACCCTAACCCTAACTTTAATTAATCACGAGTCATGCTACAGGGTTTTCTTCTACATATTTTGTATGCATGTGTTATTCCCTTATTGCAGGTGAGTTCACCAATTATTTGGAAGTCTCCTAACTGGGAGGTGGGCTTGTATTCAAGCCCTATAAATTTTGTGTTTATAGGTGTTATGTTTAAAGCTATATGGAGACTTGTAATAGGAGGTCTTGAATTTGGTACCAATGATTGTGAGTTCCTTGCCTAGAATATGATGAACCTTTTGAACAAGAGAACCTTGTAGACCATGATGCATATCTTGAAATTTAAACTTGAACATTATTGTCATGTGAATGCTTTTAGCCATCCTACAACCTCCTATCACCCTTCATCCTCTTATAGGGATATGCCACACAACCTCTCCAAGTTGACCATGCCAAACCCAAAGTCACAATCCTAAGAGGTAAAGAATCTTTTGGCCCCATGCAAGTCCACTCCCTAATAGGAGTGATACAATGCTAATAGGGTTGTGAAGGTAATTAAGTTCTTGATTAGCATGTTGGGTGTATCTAAGCATAATGATGATATAGTTAGTCCTGATTTCATTAATCTTAAGATCATTGAGCTAGAGTACTTAATATATATGGTATAGTTTTGTTCAATCAATAGTGGTAGGGAAAATTAATATACTACAACGACATCAAACATAAACCAATAGGTGTCTTAAGATATATTAGTGGTAGGGAAAATTATAGTGGCCCTCACCCTAGAGTAATAAGTTGACGTAGTGTTAGAATTACTAATAAACTAAAAAACTTTATCCTAGGGTGGTGGGACAAATTACACAAGCCTTACAAAGCCTCTACCACTTCCTTAACATTTTTAACATTGTTCGAATTTGATAGGAGGGATTTATGTCACCTCCTCCTCATCTTAATTCTCATAGTGGATAGAATCATCCAATTTAGCATCAAGACATGAAGGTTTATCTTCATTATCGTAGAAATATCCTCCAAGGCTTTATGCATATGCTGATGCCACACATTGAAGATGTGGAATTTATCTAAGTAGCAATATAGAAATCCTTAGCTTAACCTTCTACCCCTTCAATATCATTGTATAGAAGGTAGATACAAGTAACATTTGATAGCATGGAGGCACAACTTAGGGATTGAGTTGAATGTAAAAAAATTATTCTTCCCAACAAATGCTAGATGTCTAGGAGCAATTTAATGATTTCTTCCATTATCTGCCTAGTCTAGAATATAATTACCTTTTCTTTTGATATGTTTGAAGGAGATAGATTTAAATAATGATTTCTTCCAATAACCACAAGCTTCATCTATGCTTTTTCATATGATCAATGTTGATCTTGGAATCTCCTTCCACACTAAGGGATATCTTGTTTAGTTTCCAAGTCATCTTGAGGCCCTGGATATCATGGCCCTAGAATCTACCATATTATTGTTCTTGACACCAAAATCATAAGCTTTAATATAGGTAGAGGTTTTCCCTTATCATCTCTTAATAAACATACTCCTCCTACTTCACTAGGATTACCCTTGGCTACCCATCAAAATTTCAAGCTTAATCCATCCCAATGTGGGTGTGGACCAAAGGGTGTGAATATCAACATGGGTATCTCCTTGTTTTAAACTTATTCAAAGCAACCTTGGCCAATTATGAGCCTAATCCACCTCTTATAGCATGATCATATATTCCTCTTTACCCCAACAATCACCAAGTTCCTAAATGCACCATATTTCTTTAAAATAGTCCAAAATTTGGGATGAATATTCACATTTAAGAAATACATGATGATTGTCCAGAGACTTCTTTACTTAAATGCACATTATACATTAAGATGGGTCACCTTTCCCATTGTATCAATCATTATGGTAGTCCTAATAGCTCTCTTACATTTTGAAATTTGTACATGCATGTATACATTATCTGTATGTTTAATTTAAATTTATTTCAAGTGTAATTTCTTGAAACATATATATATTCTTGATTTAATTTTAAATTTATACTGAAGTTTGTATGTTTATATGTATATATATGCAGGTTCATATCTATTTTTATATATACATCATGAATCTAGATGATATTCACTTTGATGTTGAGGACTTCCTTAATGCACAAGATGATCTAGCCACACCCCCACCCCCGCCCCCACCCACACCCACACCCACACCTGCACCCCTAGTGCCAAATGCCCCACCTCTAGATGCCCCACCTGTAGATGACCCACCTCCACCTCCACCTCCACCCCCACTTGGAACTGACCAGGCTCGCTTGTGAGCCATAATAAATGAAAATGTGGATTCGATACAAGAAAAACTGAATTCCATTCGCAATGAACAATGCATGCCACCTCACGTAGTACATTTTGCATCTTTGATGCAAAACATTGTAGATTCTGTGAGGTCTATTGACTCAGATTTTGATGGATTCCAAAAATGGAGAGAGGAGAGGCACCAATTTTATGCTGATGGCCTCTCCTATAAGACTATTTTGGATCTTAAAATCACAAAAGCTCATTTAGCACAATATTTTAGACATCCCATTACAAATGAACCTATTCCTGCAAATAAGAAAAGAATATCAATCAGGTGGTGTAGGCATGAAGAAATGTCTGCCAATTTTTGGGATAGATGGTGGATGGTATTTGATTATCCACCTCATGCTAATTGTGAGGTTCCTTTATATTTTTTGAGAAAATTATATGTAGAGTTTGTTATGAATAAAAAACCCAACTACTTTGATTTTAGATGATTCCAGGGTGTTGGTGGTGGCATGCCACAATAGAGGTTGGGGGCATGGGTTGATCCCCAACAACCAGTGCCTGTTCAACCTCTTATTGACCCTCCTATTGCTGCCATTGCTTCGCCCTTCCAACATCATGCAGTGGTATCCACACTAGGCACATTGAGTGCACTCTTAGGTAGCCTACATGAGCAGACTTCTATGATGGTAGCTCGAGTTAGAGAGCATGGAGGAGTTGATGATGGAAGTGGTCCTAGTACCACTCCACATGTGTCAATGCCTCATACATGTACGAGTTGCAATCAGTTGTGTTATGGACCTTATCAAGCAGCTACACCCACTTCAGCTACACATGTATCATCTGATAATGTGGGCACTAAATCATTTGTTGATTATCTATTAGCTGAGGATCATCCCACTGATCATTTGACACAGGTATATATAGGTTATGTACACATGTTGAATTTAAAACAATTTTTTAACCACGTGTTTTTAATCAACATATAGATCAATTAAATTGTAATATTTTAACAATCGAATTGTTTGGTGTAGATGATGGCAACAAGGGTCACCATTGATTGAATTAATTTTTCATCGACACCTGTTCATCTCGGGCACCCATTTGGGGTACATTTTCAATGATTTGTAAATTTGTAAAATTCAGTCTTGAATGTGTGTACAATTAAATATGTATGAACTTATTTATGAACTAGTTTAGGGTTCTTCCACATTGAATCCTCCATCTCAGGGTGTCTCGAGCACTCCTCCATCATTGGGCATCTCACATGACACTCTTACAGTATGTATATTGTTTTAAAAAACTATATATATACTTAAATTTTTCTATTTTGATATCAGTGTATCTAAAAACATGCACATGTACTATTTAATATTTTATAAATATGTTTATGCAGGTTGACACAATAATGAGGAGGGGCATTGTAGCACACTTGGATAATCCAAGTTTATATCAGGAGTCGACTACATTTTAGGTTGTTGAAAAATGTATATATATATGTTTTAAAACCTAATTTGTACACACATGTGCTAACTTAAATATAAATGACATAGTAGGAGCTTGTTAGTGACACGTTTTATCAGCACACAACACATGTAGAGCGGGAGGACAGAGGAGACGGGCAACCTGATACGGTATAATTTAAAATTTAGATTATATTTAAATTGAACAATTAAAATATACGTTGTGAACTTAAAGTAAATTTCTTAATATATATATATATATATGTTGACATGTAAATTCAAATTTCTTTTTTCTTTTATAGCTCGATACATGTCATGGAGCTAAGCCTATAGAGACAGGTCTTGGAATAGAGGATTCACAACAAGTTCCTCTTACGGTATAATAATTTTTAA
The DNA here is from genome assembly GCA_027924645.1 of Cunninghamia lanceolata. Classification (NCBI taxonomy): domain Eukaryota; kingdom Viridiplantae; phylum Streptophyta; class Pinopsida; order Cupressales; family Cupressaceae; genus Cunninghamia; species Cunninghamia lanceolata. The sequence continues at coordinate 8,690,926 of BSBN01000837.1, read as the reverse complement.
ATGTGATAGTTCTTATAAATTAAATTGAATTAAAGCATTTTTAAAATCGTCAAGTATATCTAATTTCAACTTGAACTTTCTCTTGTATTAAATAGATTGATTCAGAGCATGGAGAGATAGGTCCAGGTGCACCAGAGCATGCCTCTCAGCCTCACACGGTAATTTAATTTTATGATAAATTATAAATTTAAAAATTGTCATTAAATTAGATTTCCTTATCATCTTACATCTAATTTCATCTAAATCTTTCTCTTTTGCAGAGTGATTCAGGTCATCTGAGTAGTTCGCATGGTGTGAAGAGGACTCTTGATGATAGAGATAGTATGTGATAGGTTATTGAACATGGGCTATGTATAATTTGACTATTTCATGGACTATATGTTATATACTGTTTGTCATGGACTTTATATATATATATATATATATATATATATTGTTGAACATGGACTTTATATATTTTTTTGAACATGGACCTGGACTTTATATATATATTGTTGAACCTGGACTTTATATATTTGACTATTTCATGGACTATTTGTTATATACTATTTGTCATGGACTTTATATATATATTGTTGAACATGGACTTTATATATTTTTTGAACATGGACCTGGACTTTATATATATATATATATATATATATATATATATATATATATATATATATATATATATATATATATATTGTTGAACTTGGACTATATATTTTTACATGTCACACAATAAATGCAATCTTGTCGTAACAAAATCATACACTTGTCAAAGTAATAATCAAGTAAAACCATCATGTTAGTTTAGGTGCATCCATACATATATATGTTATCCATGCATACATACATTGCATATACATCATAAACTATAAAAGCATAACATCACATACATATGTATATACAAGCATCCCTAAATTTAATCATAAATCAAACTCTAATCTAACCATGTGCATGAAGGAAAAGAAATGTAAACATTTGAGATCAACCATAATAAGATATATAGATTGACATCAATAGAAATAATCGATTGTCATATATAAATCTACAAGTGTCAGAGTGTTGATCTAGATTTGCGCTTAATGAAGAAATTGCATTGAAAGAATTTATGTAGTGATGAGGTCCTAATAAAGTTCTTCCATTCATTCACGGTATGCATATTTAGGTCCTAGTCAAATTTTAAGCAATAAAATGGTAAGCAAATCAAAACAAAGCATTAAAAAGTGAGATAAGTTCATGAGGATCTCTTGCCTACTAGTGGTGCAGGAGCACCCTTGTAAATCTAAAAGTTCCTAACATTTCAAGAAATGTTATGTCTGTTTGTAAAGGCCTTCGAGCCATATGAAATACATGTCAAAAAGGGTTAAAACTGTAATGTAACCGAACGGTTTGTTGTGTAAACGGTGGTCGGTGTTTGATTCACCACGTATTGTAACTGTCCTGTTAAGTGTCTTTAAATAGGCAGTTCGTGTTTGTTAGACAGCAGTGAGAGACAGAGAGGAAAAAGAACAATTTGTATGTATAACCTCTGGAAGGAATAAAGTAGTTTTGTTCTTGGTCTAATTACAGAAATATCGTTTGGAGTCATTCCACTGGTGGATTTCTTTGAAATCAGTGGAATGACCTCCATGTAGTTAGATTTATTTCTGTTCTATAGCTTTCTATAGTTTTCTGTGTGTTGTCCGTTCGGTTGCAAGATTGTTGCAGAGGAGGTTATCAGTGTGAAATCTATATTGTTTCACCGAAGATACAAGCCAGGTGTATAATGTTTATGCATGCGTGGACGTTTCGTGTATATCCTGCTATCATTTATCATGATTGTGATTGGTGAATATGCATTTTGAATAATACAAAGGTTGACTAATGGAAATGGTAAGGAAGACCGAAAGAACAAGTTGAGAAATGTATGTGAGAAGTCATCGGTGTGAGTAATGCCATCGGCATAAGAAAGTCACTTTGGACCGATGGTAGGAACTCTCACCGATCAGGGTGAGAGGCGAGAAGTCTTGCCGATGGATGGCTCATCAGTGAAAGATGTGTTGTCGGGGGATGCAGAAAATGTGCTGCCGATGGTCCAAGTCTTGCCGATAGCTATGTGCTAGGCTCATCGGAGTAAGAAGGGATATCGGCGTAAAGTTTTGAGTGGTAACCGATAGTTTATGTTCTCACCGATCGGGGAGATCATTATGAAGTGTTGCCGATGGAGAAGTGGCAGTTAGACGCTCATCAGTGTGACCGATAACATCGGCAGAAGATTCAAGGAACTCGCCGATAGAATAGTATCATGCCGATAGGCACATAATCGAAGCCACTCATCGCTGAGAGATATGTATCGGCAAAGGACTCTTTCGTTTGACCGATGGTGTACAGTCTTGCCGATAGGCAAGAATATGGATATTTCGGTGTGACTTCTACCTTATCTGGCCGATCCACACTATAAAGGTTATTTTGTGGGCTTTCCAAGGATTATACAACCCTGTTTTATCTGTTAACTAGTTTTTCCCTCTGCATCAAATAGGTATCAGAGCTCAGAAGATTCTGAGCATGTAGATGGAGCGCCGAAGGAGGCAATCTACACCAGGAAGCATTGGTTTTTTGTTTTGCTATTTGATTCTGTTATGAAGTTTTATGGTTGCAGGTGCAAGTTCACTCACTGCTGTAGGCAGACATGAAGGTCTGTCAAGAGGGCCAGAGGAGATGGTCCATTTGGTTGTCGCCAACAGTCTTGGGGAGAGAGGCAAGAGAGGACTCCCAGGTGAGGGACAGAAGGGTAGTTGTAGCAGGGAGGAGTGGACTTCAGGTAGAGATGCACCTTGGAGGCAGCCAGTCAAACTCCATTAATAGGAGTCACAGTTAGAAGGTAAAGAGGAAGCAGTAGAGGCATCTAGTTAGTATTGAAGACATCGAGAAAGCCAAAAGATATTGCAGGCTTTTCACTGAGCATTTCCATGGGACATGGAAATTTTTCAAGTTTGGGAGTATGGTGCAGGAGCACCCTCGTAAATCTAAAAGTTCCTATGCAGGGGCACCTCGTAAATCTAAAAGTTCCTAACATTTCAAGAAATGTTATGTCTGTTTGTAAAGGCCTTCGAGCCATATGAAATACGTGTCAAAAAGGGTTAAAACTGTAATGTAACCAAACGGTTTGTTGTGTAAACGGTGGTCGGTGTTTGATTCACCACGTATTGTAACTGTCCTGTTAAGTGTCTTTAAATAGGCAGTTCGTGTTTGTTAGACAGCAGTGAGAGACAGAGAGGAAAAAGAACAATTTGTATGTATAACCTCTGGAAGGAATAAAGTAGTTTTGTTCTTGGTCTAATTACAGAAATATCGTTTGGAGTCATTCCACTGGTGGATTTCTTTGAAATTAGTGGAATGACCTCCATGTAGTTAGATTTATTTCTGTTCTATAGCTTTCTATAGTTTTCTGTGTGTTGTCCGTTCGGTTGTAAGATTGTTGCAGAGGAGGTTATCAGTGTGAAATCTATATTGTTTCACCGAAGATACAAGCCAGGTGTATAATGTTTATGCATGCGTGGACGTTTCGTGTATATCCTGCTATCATTTATCATGATTGTGATTGGTGAATATGCATTTTGAATAATACAAAGGTTGACTAATGGAAATGGTAAGGAAGACCGAAAGAACAAGTTGAGAAATGTATGTGAGAAGTCATCGGTGTGAGTAATGCCATCGGCATAAGAAAGTCACTTTGGACCGATGGTAGGAACTCTCACCAATCGGGGTGAGAGGCGAGAAGTCTTGCCGATGGATGGCTCATCAGTGAAAGATGTGTTGTCGGGGGATGCAGAAAATGTGCTGCCGATGGTCCAAGTCTTGCCGATAGCTATGTGCTAGGCTCATCGGAGTAAGAAGGGATATCGGCGTAAAGTTTTGAGTGGTAACCGATAGTTTATGTTCTCACCGATCGGGGAGATCATTATGAAGTGTTGTCGATGGAGAAGTGGCAGTTAGACGCTCATCAGTGTGACCGATAACATCGGCAGAAGATTCAAGGAACTCGCCGATAGAATAGTATCATGCCGATAGGCACATAATCGAAGCCACTCATCGCTGAGAGATATGTATCGGCAAAGGACTCTTTCGTTTGACCGATGGTGTACAGTCTTGCCGATAGGCAAGAATATGGATATTTCGGTGTGACTTCTACCTTATCTGGCCGATCCACACTATAAAGGTTATTTTGTGGGCTTTCCAAGGATTATACAACCCTGTTTTATCTGTTAACTAGTTTTTCCCTCTGCATCAAATAGGTATCAGAGCTCAGAAGATTCTGAGCATGTAGATGGAGCGCCGAAGGAGGCAATCTACACCAGGAAGCATTGGTTTTTTTTTTGCTATTTGATTCTGTTATGAAGTTTTATGGTTGCAGGTGCAAGTTCACTCACTGCTGTAGGCAGACATGAAGGTCTGTCAAGAGGGCCAGAGGAGATGGTCCATTTGGTTGTCGCCAACAGTCTTGGGGAGAGAGGCAAGAGAGGACTCCCAGGTGAGGGACAGAAGGGTAGTTGTAGCAGGGAGGAGTGGACTTCAGGTAGAGATGCACCTTGGAGGCAGCCAGTCAAACTCCATTAATAGGAGTCACAGTTAGAAGGTAAAGAGGAAGCAGCAGAGGCATCCAGTTAGTATTGAAGACATCGAGAAAGCCAAAAGATATTGCAGGCTTTTCACTGAGCATTTCCATGGGACATGGAAATTTTTCAAGTTTGGGAGTATGGTGCAGGAGCACCCTCGTAAATCTAAAAGTTCCTATGCAGGGGCACCTCGTAAATCTAAAAGTTCCTAACATTTCAAGAAATGTTATGTCTGTTTGTAAAGGCCTTCGAGCCATATGAAATACGTGCAAAAAGGGTTAAAACTATAATGTAACCGAACGGTTTGTTGTGTAAACGGTGGTCGGTGTTTGATTCACCACGTATTGTAACTGTCCTGTTAAGTGTCTTTAAATAGGCAGTTCGTGTTTGTTAGACAGCAGTGAGAGACAGAGAGGAAAAAGAACAATTTGTATTGATAACCTCTGGAAGGAATAAAGTAGTTTTGTTCTTGGTCTAATTACAGAAATATCGTTTGGAGTCATTCCACTGGTGGATTTCTTTGAAATCAGTGGAATGACCTCCATGTAGTTAGATTTATTTCTGTTCTATAGCTTTCTATAGTTTTCTGTGTGTTGTCCGTTCGGTTGTAAGATTGTTGCAGAGGAGGTTATCAGTGTGAAATCTATATTGTTTCACCGAAGATACAAGCCAGGTGTATAATGTTTATGCATGAGTGGACGTTTCGTGTATATCCTGCTATCATTTATCATGATTGTGATTGGTGAATATGCATTTTGAATAATACAAAGGTTGACTAATGGAAATGGTAAGGAAGACTGAAAGAACAAGTTGAGAAATGTATGTGAGAAGTCATCGGTGTGAGTAATGCCATCGGCATAAGAAAGTCACTTTGGACCGATGGTAGGAACTCTCACCGATCGGGGTGAGAGGCGAGAAGTCTTGCCGATGGATGGCTCATCGGTGAAAGATGTGTTGTCGGGGGATGCGGAAAATGTGCTGCCGATGGTCCAAGTCTTGCCGATAGCTATGTGCTAGGCTCATCGGAGTAAGAAGGGATATCGGCGTAAAGTTTTGAGTGGTAACCGATAGTTTATGTTCTCACCGATCGGGGAGATCATTATGAAGTGTTGCCGATGGAGAAGTGGCAGTTAAACGCTCATCGGTGTGACCGATAACATCGGCAGAAGATTCAAGGAAATCACCGATAGAATAGTATCATGCCGATAGGCACATAATCGAAGCCACTCATCGCTGAGAGATATGTATCGGCAAAGGACTCTTTCGTTTGACCGATGGTGTACAGTCTTGCCGATAGGCAAGAATATGGATATTTTGGTGTGACTTCTACCTTATCTGGCCGATCCACACTATAAAGGTTATTTTGTGGGCTTTCCAAGGATTATACAACCCTGTTTTATCTGTTAACTGGTTTTTCCCTCTGCATCAAATAGGTATCAGAGCTCAGAAGATTCTGAGCGTGTAGATGGAGCGCCGAAGGAGGCAATCTACACCAGGAAGCATTGGTTTTTTTTTTGCTATTTGATTCTGTTATGAAGTTTTATGGTTGCAGGTGCAAGTTCACTCACTGCTGTAGGCAGACATGAAGGTCTGTCAAGAGGGCCAGAGGAGATGGTCCATTTGGTTGTCGCCAACAGTCTTGGGGAGAGAGGCAAGAGAGGACTCCCAGGTGAGGGACAGAAGGGTAGTTGTAGTAGGGAGGAGTGGACTTCAGGTAGAGATGCACCTTGGAGGCAGCCAGTCAAACTCCATTAATAGGAGTCACAGTTAGAAGGTAAAGAGGAAGCAGCAGAGGCATCCAGTTAGTATTGAAGACATCGAGAAAGCCAAAAGATATTGCAGGCTTTTCACTGAGCATTTCCATGGGACATGGAAATTTTTCAAGTTTGGGAGTATGGTGCAGGAGCACCCTCGTAAATCTAAAAGTTCCTATGCAGGGGCACCTCGTAAATCTAAAAGTTCCTAACATTTCAAGAAATGTTATGTCTGTTTGTAAAGGCCTTCGAGCCATATGAAATACGTGTCAAAAAGGGTTAAAATTGTAATGTAACCGAACGGTTTGTTGTGTAAACGGTGGTCAGTGTTTGATTCACCACGTATTGTAACTGTCCTGTTAAGTGTCTTTAAATAGGCAGTTCGTGTTTGTTAGACAACAGTGAGAGACAGAGAGGAAAAAGAACAATTTGTATGTATAACCTCTGGAAGGAATAAAGTAGTTTTGTTCTTGGTCTAATTACAGAAATATCATTTGGAGTCATTCCACTGGTGGATTTCTTTGAAATCAGTGGAATGACCTCCATGTAGTTAGATTTATTTCTGTTCTATAGCTTTCTATAGTTTTCTGTGTGTTGTCCGTTCGGTTGCAAGATTGTTGCAGAGGAGGTTATCAGTGTGAAATCTATATTGTTTCACCGAAGACACAAGCCAGGTGTATAATGTTTATGCATGCGTGGACGTTTCGTGTATATCCTGCTATCATTTATCATGATTGTGATTGGTGAATATGCATTTTGAATAATACAAAGGTTGACTAATGGAAATGGTAAGGAAGACCGAAAGAACAAGTTGAGAAATGTATGTGAGAAGTCATCGGTGTGAGTAATGCCATTGGCATAAGAAAGTCACTTTGGACCGATGGTAGGAACTCTCACCGATCGGGGTGAGAGGCGAGAAGTCTTGCCGATGGATGGCTCATCGGTGAAAGATGTGTTGTCAGGGGATGCGGAAAATGTGCTGCTGATGGTCCAAGTCTTACCGATAGCTATGTGCTAGGCTCATCGGAGTAAGAAGGGATATCGGCGTAAAGTTTTGAGTGGTAACCGATAGTTTATGTTCTCACCGATCGGGGAGATCATTATGAAGTGTTGCCGATGGGGAAGTGGGAGTTAGACGCTCATCGGTGTGACCGATAACATCGGCAGAAGATTCAAGGAAATCACCGATAGAATAGTATCATGCCGATAGGCACATAATCGAAGCCACTCATCGCTGAGAGATATGTATCGGCGAAGGACTCTTTTGTTTGACCGATGGTGTATAGTCTTGCCGATAGGCAAGAATATGGATATTTCGGTCTAACTTCTACCTTATCTGTCCGATCCACACTATAAAGGTTATTTTGTGGGCTTTCCAAGGATTATACAACCCTGTTTTATCTGTTAACTGGTTTTTCCCTCTGCATCAACTAAGAGGAATCAATTTCTCACATCTTCTCATCTAGAGATCAACTAAGTTATATTAAATGATCCTAGCATGGTTATAGTTATATTTATCCAAGTGCCTTGGTGTTTGTTCTTGTGTTGACCATGTAATTTAGGAGTCCCTAGAGTAAGTGTCCACGAGAGTGTCCCTTGACCAACCTCTACTACATCTTAAGTAGATTTGTAGCATGGGAGTGTACTACCTGGGAAATCCTTTAGAAAGTCGGCCCTTTTCAATAATATAAATCTCTATATGTAAGTGTCAGAGTGTTGATCTAGATTTGCACTTAATGAAGAAATTGCATTGAAAGAATATGTAGTGATGTCTAGCATGGGAGTGTACTAGGGGAAATCCTTTAGAAAGTCACCCCTTTTCAATAATATCTAGTCATGTCATCTCCTAGACAATTCATCTCCTCTCTCTCTATGTATGGATTTGTAATAATTTGTTTGTGTTAGTTAAAGTCACCATTGTGTAAATGTGTAATCATGTGCCATAGTAACCCAATCAACACTACTTGATACCTCAAGGAAGTGAAAGATCCGGTGTGGGCATGGGTCATTGATACCTGGTCTAATATGCTCCAATATCCATACCATAACTAGAGAAGGATGACTAAATCCTAGTGCCTTATGGTGCACAATCTAATAAAGGTCATGGTAGACCTTGAAGGTAGGATGTCAAACCCCCATGCATAAACTTTACCTAACTCCACTTGCTCAATGATAGGAGCCTACATACCAAATGAGAATGTGGACATTTTTAGTCCTTCACATGCAAAATTCAATATTTTTTCCAATCTCTTGGATTCTCTATTTGTAACTTTGATAATGACCTCTTTGTTAATGTTAAAAATGGTCAAATCATTATAGTTGTATTATATATGGATGACTTACTCATTATGAGTAGTCTTACTTCTTTAATCCACAAATATAAAAAATAAATTGAACCAGATATTTGAATAACTAATTTAGGGCTTCTACATCATTTCTTAGGAATGATTATCTTTTAGGATCATTAATCTATTAGGGTATCACAAGCAAGATACATATAAGATATAAACTTAAAAATTTCAATTATGGTTGACTATAAACCAACTACTATTCCTATTGAATTGAGTATTAAAAAAATGGGCAAATAATAAACAGGATCCCATTTACTACAGGATCTCGTTTATTAAACGGGATCCCATTTTATTTTTAACCAATGAATAAAGAAACGAGATCCCGTTTAATAGATGGGATCATGTTTTATAAACGGGATCCCGTTATTCAAAATTTGAATTTTACGCTCAGGTTTTGCTTTGTAACCCGCTTCAGAAAATGCTTTGGGGACCCGACCCTAACCTCTAGACCTGGTTTGACCTGCAACTTGAAGGCCCTGTCAATCTCACAACAAAATAGTGACTTTGGGCATATATCTAAAGGTCTATTTTATAGAATATTTTGAAAAAATTAAAACCCATTATAGAGGAGACAATGTAGATTCCAAATATGTAATTGTTTTTACAATTAGATTAATTTTTCTATTTTTTAATCAATTTCTGATGAAATAGGTCCATAAACTTGAATTATCAGGGTTTTTTAATATTTTAATAACTTTTTATTAAAATATTTTTTTGTAAAAAAAATTATATGAAAACGTACTTTAGACAATTCTTTTCAATTTTAAAAAAACAAAAATTCAAAAAATGTTAAGTTTAGGTCATCTTATGCGTGACGTACATGATGATTTTTTAAAGGACAAAAAATGACCAATAAAAAATTAATAAAAAAAAATTATTTGATAAAAAATTACAAATAAATATGGAAAACGTGCTTCAGTGAGTTACAAATATTTTCCCAAAAGGATTTTGAAAAATATGATCATTTAGGTCAAAATATGGATGACGTACACGTACATGGTATAGTAAAAAAAAAGTGACTTTTAAACAGTGGTTTTTAGAAACGCCTATTCAAAATCAATTTCTATCATCTGGGTATTGAAAAAAATTACATATTTGGAAACTAGAATCCTAGTACTACATTTCATATTTAATGACTTTTTCTAAGATTCCACATTTAAGTGCTTCAAATTTTTAGGTCAAATGTGACAAATTCTGAAAATCAGGGAAAACACTTCCACTTTTTGGCCAAAAAGTGGACACAACTTCTTGCGCACACCCAACTATCATTCTACAATTCTATTAGAATCATTATTTCACTCTACCATTCAATAATTCTTTAATTCTATTATTTTGTTATTCTATTATTATATTATTCTAAAATTTTGTTATCCTATATTTCTTTCATTCTGTCATTCCATAGTTGTATCATTATATTATCATACAAATATAGTATTCTATCACTCTTTCATTCAATCATTCTATTATTTTAATATTCTATAATTCTATTGTTGTTTAATTCTATCATTCTATTATTTTAAAAACCTATTATTCTATAAGTCTATCATTCTTTCATTTTATCATTCTATAATTCTATTTTTTTATTCTGTAAATCTATTATTCTATCATTCATTCTATTGTTATATTATTTTGTTATTCTAGTATTCTACAAGACTATTTTTATACCAACGTTTCATTATATTATTCTATCATTATATTATTCTATAAATCTTTTATTCTATCATTGTTTCATTCTACCATTCTATAATTCTATCATTCTTTCATTCTACAATTCTATTATTCTATCATTCTTCCATTCTATCATTCTATTTTTTATAAATCTATTATACTATCATTCTGTAATTTTATCATTCTATTATCATATAAATGCTTTATTCTATCATTGTTCCATTCTATCATTCTACAATTCTATTATTCCTTCATTCTATCCATTTATAATTCTATCATTCTATTATTAATTAAATTTATTATGCTATCATTCTATAATACTATAATTCTATAATTTTATAAATCTTTTATTCAATCATTCTATATATCTATTATTCTACAATTTAATTATTCATCACTCTTCCATTCTATATTTCTATAATTCTATCATTCTATTATTCTACAATTCTATTACTATAACATTATTTCATTATATCATTTTATTATTCTATTATTATGTCATTCTACAACTATATTATTCTATCATTATTTCATTCTATCATTCTATAATTATATTATTCTATTATTCTATAATTATATGATTATATTATTGTACAAGTCTATTATTTTATCATTCTTTCATTGTCTCATTGTAATATTCTATAATCTATTATTCTACAATTCCTTCATTCTATTATTCTATAATTACATCATTATATTATTATATAAATCTATTTTTATTTTGTTCTATCATTTTTTTATTCTACAATTTTATCATGCAGTTATTATATAAATCTATTATTATATCATTATTTTAATTTATCATTCTATAATGAGATTATTCTATCATTCTGTTGTTCTAATATTCTTTTCATTCTATCAAATTCTATGATTATATGATTCTATTATTCTATAAATCTAGTATTTTATCATTCTATCATTCTATTATTCTACAATTATATTATTCTATCTTTCTTCCATATATCATTCTATAATTCTATCATTTTTTTATTATATAATTTTATGATTCTATTATTCTATTAGTATTATTGTATCATTATTTCATTCTATTATTTTATAATTATATAATTATTTTATTTTGTAACTCAATTAATTTTCCATTTTATAATTTTATTATTATATTATTTTATAAATCTATTTTTTATCATTATATAATTCTTTTATTCTAGTATTCTTTAAATCTATTATTATATCATTCTATAGTTCTATAATCTTATTATTCTATTATTCTTAAATTATACTAGTCTATTATTCTATCATTCTAGAAAACTATTATTCCATCAGTCTTTGATGGAGGAACTTCCAGAGATCATAACTTTTGACTCGGATGTGGGTTTTCTACGAGATTTTATGGGTGGACGTGTTATGAGGTGGAAAGTGGTTTCGCAACCGACCCTAGTGGGTTGGACCCCATCTTGACACTTTTTTGGGGCCCTCAAAATAGCAATTTAGTGTTTTTCTATCATTTTGTAATTCTATCACTTTATTATTCTAAATTGCTTTTACTCTATTATTCTATTATTCTATCATTCTACTATTCCATCATTCTTTCATTATATTATTTGATATATCTTTTTTTCTATTATTATTTCATTCTATCACTCTATAATTCTATAACTATCATTCTACAATTCTATTAGAATCATTATTTCACTCTACCATTCAATAATTCGTTCATTCTATTATTTTGTTGTTTATTATTATATTATTTTACAATTTTGTTATCCTATATTTCTTTCATTCTATTATTCCATAGTTGTATCATTATATTATCATACAAATATAGTATTCTATCACTCTTTCATTCAATCATTCTATTATTTTATTATTCTATAATTCTATTCTCGTTTAATTATATCATTTGATTATTTTATAAACCTATTAATCTATAAGTCTATCATTCTTTCATTTTATAAATCTATAATTCTATTTTTTAATTCTATAAATCTATTATTCTATCATTCATTCTATTGTTATATTATTTTGTTATTCTAGTATTCTACAAGACTATTTGTCTACCAATGTTTCATTCTATTATTCTATTATTCTACCATTATATTATTCTATAAATCTTTTATTCTATCATTGTTTCGTTCTACCATTCTATAATTCTATCATTATTTCATTCTAGAATTCTATTATTCTATCATTCTTCCATTCTATCATTTGATTATTAATCTATTATTCTACTATTATATCATTCTTTCATTTTATAATTCTATCATTCTATTTTATGTAAATCTATTATACTATCATTCTATAATTTTATCATTCTATTATCATATAAATGCTTTATTCTATCATTGTTCCATTCTATCATTCTACAATTCTATTATTCCTTCATTCTATCCATTTATAATTCTATCATTCTATTATTAATTAAATTTATTAAACTATCATTCTATAATACTATAATTCTATCATTTTATAAATCTTTTATTCAATCATTCTATATATCTATTATTCTACAATTTAATTATTCTATCACTCTTCCATTCTATAATTCTATTATTCTGTCATTTTATAATAACTTCTAGATTATTCTATAAGTTTGATATTCTACAATTCTATTAATCTTTCATTTTTTCATTCTATCATTCTATTATAGTATTATTATTTAATCCTAACATTCTATTATTATATAAATCTAATGTTATATCATTCTTTCATTCTACCATTCTCTTATTTTATTATTCTATCATTCTATTATTCTTTAAATATATTGTTCAATCATTTTTTTATTATGTCATTCTACAAATCTATTATTCTATCATTCTTTCATTCTATCATTCTATATTTATATGATTCTATTATTCTATAATTATATGATTGTATTATTCTATAAAATCTATTATTTTATAATTCTTTCATTCTCTCATTCTATTATTCTATAATCTATTATTCTACCATTCATGCATTCTATCATTGTATAATTACATCATTATATTATTATATAAATATATTTTTATTTTATTCAATTTTTTTTATTCTACAATTCTATCATGCAGTTATTATATAAATCTATTATTATATCATTATTTTAATTTATCATTCTGTAATTATATTATTCTATCATTCTGTTGCTCTAATATTCTTTTCATTCTATCAAATTCTATGATTATATGATTCTATTATTCTATAAATCTAGTATTTTATCATTCTATAATTGTATTATTCTACAATTATATTATTCTATCTTTCTTCAATATATCATTCTATAATTCTATCATTTTTTTATTATATAATTTTATGATTCTATTATTCTATGAATATTATTGTATCATTCTTTCATTCTACTATTTAATAATTATATGATTATTTTATTTTGTAACTCAATTATTTTGTCATTTTATAATTTTATTATTATATTATTTTATAAATCTATTTTTTATCATTATATAATTATTTTATTCTTTTATTCTTTAAATCTATTATTTTATCATTCTATAGTTCTATAATCTTATTATTCTATTATTCTTAAATTATAGTATTCTATTATTCTCTCATTCTATAAAACTATTATTCAATTATTTTTTCATTATATTATTCTATCTGTAAATGCCCCGCAATGAACACCTTAGAGAACAACACATTTATGCTATGCAATGCAGAATATATATATTTTTTTTATAAGATAACAAAGTAATGTTTAACAAATCAAAACTTTTTTATGATAAAAATCACCTATAGTATTGCCGAAGCTTTTCAGAAAAGTTGTATACATGAATTCATGATTCTGCTCTTGCCCTGAGAAATAGAAATGCTCATATTGTTTCTTACAATATTTCTTAAAATTTCTCAAATCTTTGCATTTCCCTTTAACAAACTTCTGATAAGAGAGTTGTTCTATTACATCTCTTTTTCCAACAAACATTCTTGCTAGCTGAGCACAAACTTGATCTGTGCCACTATCCAGCAATACTTCTCTGAATTCATTTTCCAATTTATCCCAAACTATTCTAGCCATTCCTATCATTGAATTTAACGCTTGCTTGATGACTTCTTTTTCATCTACATCAGGATTGGTAGACATATAATTGGTGATCCATGATCTCATTGCATCAATGCCTTGGGCATTCTCCACTTCTTCAAACTTATCAAAATTGACCAATGGTGGAGTTTCAGCTTTATAAGTCTGAATATTTTTAAATGGATCATTAGTTGGATAAGGAAATGCACCTGACCCCCGGGCCATTAACACAGTCCCCTGAGGAGGAGGTTGTGAAACCTGAACAGGAACCTCAGACATAGAGGGCTGGGTTGAAATCAATTGACCACTAGCAGGATCATATCATAAGGGCTCTGGAGTAGGAGGTACTTGAGTAAGGAGTCTAGGACCTTTATACTGGGCCTGAAGATATGCACTAGCATTACTAGGGAAGCTTTTAAACTTGACAGCTCTTTCAGTTGAGGCTTTCCTCATAGCTAATTGGATTGAATTAGATTCAGCTGAAATAGCTTCTCTAGTTTCCTGAGATTCAACTCTGAGTGAATCTGCTATTCTAATCTGAGAGGCGGTAAGAGAATGAACCTCTTCAGATATTTCCTGCAACCTTTGTCCATTATGTCTGATTTGGACATTGGTTGTTCCCAACTGTGAACTAAGAACATCACAGTCTGCTTTGATTTCTTGTCTGACCTTAAGAACCAAATCTCTTTGTCTTTCCATGGCTGCTTCACGTTCTATTTTCCAAATCTCCACTTTAAGTTTAAAATATTGATACTGATCTTTTAACTCATGGAGTGCAGTCTCTACTTTATCTTTCCATTCCTGGGTTAATCTTTTCTCAATTGATTCAAGAGTAGAAATTATGGAATGGTTATTAGCCTGCATACTCTGGAAATTCTTTTCATATTTAATAGCTTCAAGATCTTGCCAGATACGGCGATCTTCTTGCAGTAACAGAGATTTCCTAAGACAAAGATTTCCCCAATTTAACAAGTGACTTTGACTTGGGCCATTATCACCTATAGGGGTGACATGTAAAGGCCAGCATTTAGCTTTATACTTGCCTGAAGTATCCAACAACATGAAATCATGAAAAGGTGGAATACATCCTGGTATAGTACAAGCACCACTAGGGTTTTCCACAATCTGAGTATCTACAACAGAGATACCACTTTTAGGCATAGCCACAGAATAATCTGAAAACATTTTAGGACCACTCATCATTCTAAGCTTTGCAGTTTGAGGTGGGAAGACAAATGAACAATCTTCACACTGGTATAAACCATTTTGTAATATAGAATATTTGGAATGACTACAAGATGGCTTTAATCCTTTATTCTGAAAGGATGACTGATGAGATACAGAAGGTATTCGGAATAGATTTTCAAACCCTTGAGAGGGTTGCAAACGGACACTTTGTGTTTTTGGCAAAACAGATGGTGAAGGCTCATTATAATTAAAAGGTATATCCCTGGATAAATCTTTGGAAGAGGAAGACTGTCCTCGGGAGAGGGGTCAACTGACTCTTGTGTCAGAACTTCCAAATTTTATCACAGCCTGATCATCTATTTCTTCTAGTGAGATTCCTCTCAACTGGGGATTCTTCTCTTGTTCAACCTCAGTAAGATTATCTTGTTCCCATAATTCCATAGCCCACTCTTCTGGCATCTTTATATCCTTATGCTTGACAAGCTTAGGGGCTGTTAACTTTGTAGTATTACTAGACGAACTCCAGATGGTTGATAGACCTTCTAGACCTCTTTCATGCGAGTTTCTGGGATTGACCATTAAAGGTATGACCTTATCATATAGTCTGTAATGAACTAAAAAGACCAGTGAATGATCTACTGAATCCTTTTTCATGAACAAGTTCATTGTTTTAAATTTATATTCTAAAACATCTTTGAGGTTACCATCTAACAGACTTACAGGGTAGTCTAAAAGATAGTCTACAAAGATTGGACCTTTGGCCATTGAGTCACAACCTGCACCTAGTAAGGAATGGGATAGTTTAAAAAACCTTGCATCTTTTAACATCATCAAAACTATAATAGGCAATCTTTTTCTATAGTGACCACATATGCCTATTCTAATATAAGAGAGATGCATAAACTGAGGATTCTTTTTACTTTCAAGAGCTTTCTTTCGAAACTTCTTAACCAATTCATCAGTAAAAATATTTAACTTTCCTTCATTTCCTCCTTTGACAACATGGGAAAGTTCTGCAACATGACAGTTGAGTGAAGACTTATACCCGAACCAGTCTCTTAAACCTATAGACTTATTATTAAACATATCCACAACATTCTTAGGAACATCCCTATATATTTGATGTGGAGGGATTTTAGGAACCTTAAAAGGCTGCTCATCTACAGGTGCTACTGCATAATTTTCTATATCATCTATGCAATTACCTAACTCAGACATAGTACTAAAACAACTTTCATTATTTGTAAAAAAGTTGGTAAACCTAACCTCTGAGTTTCACTCTGCAGTCATGTCAGAACGACTGTTGTCTTTCGTCTGAGAAGAGGAAGAGGACGAATCCATCTGCGCTCAAACTTCGCTCGAACCTGCGCTCCAAAGACTAGATTACTGCCCTTATGCCCTTACGCCAACCACGGCTTCAGCAGGACTTACTTTTTGGGTCTTACAACACTTATGACGGCCTGAGACAATACAGGGAGATAATAAAGGAGCTTTTACAGATATTCAGAATTGGAAGGAGTTAATGTTAGACAACAACGTAAACAACAGACAGCAATATCGTCACCAGAGGCTCTGATACCAAATCTAAGCTGCAATAGACAAACACAATGCGCAACAGTATATATAGCTCTTATGTGAATAGTAGAACTATTTTCATTAATAACATGCAGGAAGCTTACAGATATGTTCATCTTTTACAATGCTCGCTATTACCATTATAACATTTACAGAGTACTATGACTAAGCTTAAAGCTTTTACAACACTTTAACTTCGAATGAAGTTACTGACATTACTGACTTTAACTAAAACTTATACTAGACTCAGACTTCTCTTTAGACTGGAATTCTTAGCATTCACTTCACTCGCTAGAATTGCTTGAAGAATGCAGGCGGCCCGGTCGGCTTTATAGGCAGGAGCGGGCAGATCTTTTAACCCCTCATAATTCTTTGAGATCCGTCAATGAAAAGAGGACACGAAGCAACATCTTATCCGAAGAGCATCCCATGTGAAGAAGACCTTCAAGTGGGACCCAATTACTCGTGAACAAGATAAGATAGACATGACCGACACCACTTTACAGGACATTCCTTTTAGGCCCAAGAGGAATAACTTGGCCTCACGATAAGGTTGTGAGATAACCCCTTTACAATGTGGTAGGGTCCACGCCTTATCTTTAATCATGAGGAGATAAGATTCCTCGATAAGTGACAAGCCCACTTATTAGCTAAGACCCCGTGCTGTCGGTGGATAGATCATCATTATGATGCCAGGCGCACAATTCGCAAAAGGCTTGATTGGGATGATTACACGTTTCCCTTCGGTCGGTAGGAGGGACCCTTGGATCATCGACTGAATGATCTTCACAGTTGTAGCAGGTTTGGGAGGAGGCATGGGGAATGCATCCGGTCATTAATTGTGGTTCTCCTTCTTTCCACATAATAGTCATCACCTTGAGTTTATACGCACCATAGATGCCTCTTGTCATTGTCATCGGTGATGCTTCATTCATTCTGTAGGTCTTCACATGAATCCAGACTGGCACCTGATGAGCATAGAAATACCTAATTCTATTTCTTATAGTCCAATGCTCAAAGACTAATTCAGGTCCGCATGGTCCGTACTACTGAACTAGATGCCTACTGAGAGGTGTATCTTCTCCTGAATTCAGAGTTAGTTTAAAGATACAACCTGTATAAGCTGTAGTGTTATTAAAATTTAGATTATTAGCAGGAGGATATGGTCCAAAGAATAAATCCTTAATTAAATCTTTACCATCTTCAAAGTTTAACCATTCCTCTGGCTTACCAATGGCTGGATTATTAAATGCTACTGGAAGACTGAAATCACCACACCAGTTATTGAGAATATGTCCTATATCAGGATCAACTGGTTCTGCTTCCGCAGCAAACTGGAAGAAGGGAACTTCTGCCCATAAACCTGGGGATGTTAGCAACATCTTGGCTTTTAACATTTTGAAGCGATCATACAGAAAATCGCTAGCCATTCTGTAGTTGTGAAGATCTCTTCTTGGAAATGGATTAGTACTCCATTCAATGTGACTAAGTTCATGCCATCGTTGTTCTCTGATTCGGATGTGCATGACTCTTACCTTACCTTTTACCTGTCTGGCTTTTCCTTCTGGTTCTGGTTCTAGGTCTGATTCATGACCTTCTCTTGATACAAAATCAGCAATTATATTTTCAGCTCCTGGAATATGAATACAATCAAATTTGTAAGTACACAAAAGCTGAGCCCACCTTAATAATCTTCCTCTTACAACTTTATTGCGAGATTCTTTCTTGAAGAAACCTCTGAGGTTCTGCAAGTCACTTTTTAGTAAAAACCTTTTATCAGCTATGAACATCTGAAAAGCTTGGAAGGTATTAACTACTGCAAGAATCTCCTTGTGTGTGCTATGGTAATCTTTCTTAGAACAATGGAAACTCCCTGAGACAGTTCTTACTATCTGACCTTTATCCTTTGGGTTATATTCTGGAGTTTTCTGTTCCCTGAGTACACCTGCCCATGCAAACTCACTTGCATCTGTTTCCACTATTTTATATCCTGGACCAGGTAACTTTAATGGTGGTAACTTGGCACACTTATCCTTAATATTTTGGATTAATCTATCATGAAGAGGACTCCATGGTGGTGGATTCTTTCCTAAGAGCTTATTCAACTCTAGACGATCTTCTGCTAATTTGTAATAAAAACCAGAAATATAATTGACTAAGCCCAGAAAACGCTGCAATTCTTTAACAGTGGTGACAGGCAAATTTCTGATTCTTGTTAGAATATGTTCTTGGACCTCCATTCTCCCCCCCGAAAGAAGCTTGATCCCAATGAACACAATTTTAGGAATGGCTATAAGAGACTTGGATGGATTAACTGCTAAGCCGTTGTGTTGGCAAACAGATAGGAATGTTCGGAGGTGATCAAGATGAGCTGCCATATCTTGGCTGAAGACTAGGATATCATCAATGTAGGGCTGAATGAACTTGGCATAGGGCCGGAACAGGATATCCATTTTCTACTGAAAGATAGAAGGAGCCGTTTTAATTCCAAAGGGTAAAACAGTCCATTCATATAAACCTTGGGGCACAGAGAAGGCTGTTTTATAATAATCTTCAGTGCGAAGATTAATTTGCCAATAACCTTTGGTTAAATCAAATTTAGAGTAAACATGGCTTCCTTGGATGATTTGCCAAATATGGTCTTTGCTAGGAATTGGATGTCTGTGATCAACAAGACAGTCATTGAGGGGTTTGTAGTTGACTACGAGGCATTTTTCTGGTAATTCTACTCCTCGTTCATCTACTTTAGGTACATACATAGCATGACATGAAAAGGGAGAGTCTGATACTTGTATGAGACCTAAGGCTTCAAGTTCTGTGATCTCCTTAGCACAGATTTGAACTTCAGAAGAATTCATCAAAAAATAATTTGCTTTGGCTTTAGGAAGAAGTTCCTTACCTTCAGCATCTCTTTTCAAAGGCAAACTGCAAGTTAGAGAGCGCTGGAATTTCTTCAAATCTTTTGTCATAACTGTAGAAGCAAACATTTCTTTAATCTTTGTGAGCTCTTCAGTTTTCTCCTGAAACTGCTGATGAAGCCAAACCTGATTAACAGGCCTTTTCTTCTTATCATCCTTCTGAATTCTTGAAAAGAATGTAGGCTGATAAATTCGAGGCAGCTGATATAAACCTTTAAATGTTAAGAAATCTTGTTCTATTATGAATGGTTGCTAGTCAGTCAAGGTATTACTACCTATTACTCCATCATAGTCTTCAACTTCAAAATGTACAAATAAAGTATGACATGGTTTTTCTTCAAAACCAAGTTGAACTGGAGCAATACAAAATTGATGACTGAAAGATTTCTCATTATTACCAAAAGTAATATCAGTTTTTCCTTCTCTCCATGCATCTTCTGGGAATGCATTCTTTCAAGCAATATTTAAATCAACACCTGTATCAATAAGAAAAGCAAGAGGATAAGCTTGAATACCTGGAAACTTTATTAGCAAAACTGCGCCAGGGCATTGAGTAGTAGCTTTGGTTACCCAGAAGGTATTCTTTATAGCACTGAAATTTCCTCAACTGCTTTGGCCTTCTTCTGGAGAAATGATTCTCACAGGACTTCCTTCAAATGCATCAGTAGAAAGATACTGCATGGGATCCATTTCCTGCTCAATCTTAATGGATTGGACAAATTGACGCGGTTGCTTAGGTATCTTTACTTCCTTTGGAGGATCATTCTTCAATGTCTGCATACTTTCACTGATGAAAGGACTGTAGGGCTTTTCTTCACAGAACAGAGCTTGTTCCATGCTTGTGACTGGTTCAAGCATTTTAACACCTGAGATGGAATTAAATCTGTTTATATACAGATCCAGCTCTCTGGTTGATTGTTCTATACTCTGTTCTTCTGCTTCTTCAATGGTTAGAATATCTACTTCGTCTGTGGCTTGAGTGATAACTTTATCAAGAAACTCAAGTCGATGCCGACACCACAATCTCCTGGCCATACTTCCTGGACTTGGAGCTTCCAGAATTCCCTTTTGCTCTATAGGAGTAGTAGCAGTAACCACTGACTTTGTAGGACCAGTTTCTCAGAGAGAGGCTACAGAAGCTCTCTGCTGGTTGTACCATGGTGAGGGACGATATCCATGGGATGGAGACGGAGCACGAGGTAATGTACCAAAGGATCTACCTCTTGCTTGATATGGTCTGGGATCAGAAAATTCCCATTCAAATTCTGCTTGCCTGGGCTGAGCTGGAGCCTTTTTTACTTTTGGCTGCAACAAATAATACTTTCAGCTTTTCAACTGCTCAAGCTGACTCTTTAGCCTTTTCTAGGTCTCTTGACCCATATTCATTTCTTTGAGCTGTTGCTCAATGTGTAGAATTTCTCCAATGATTTGATCTAGTTCTGAGGAAGAACCTTTCATCATTCTGTAATAGAATGAGACCTCAGAAGCATCAGAAATACTTTCTGGTTCAGAATTCTCACTAAGCTGCTGTTCAGCTTTCATCAAATTGATCTGAGCCTGCTCTTCGTGGGCTGACTGGTATTCTTCTTCAGACTCTGAGTCTGAGAACTCAGGACTGGAAATGACTATATCCTCTGAATCAGATGGATAGGCATTTATATAGTCATATTCATCCACCGAGATGCCTGCGCTCTTAGCTGCACGCATCTTTGCTTTACCTTTCTTTTTATCCCTTTTAGGACATTTGTTGGCATAGTGCTCACCTTTACAGATGTAGCACACTGGCTTTCTTTTAGATCCACCTTTCTTTCTTTTGTCTTTCTTACAAAAGAATCCTTTCTTCTTTTTTCGGTAGGAATCTTTATCTTTTCTCTTTTTCTTTTTAAAGCCACTTTTCTCTTTTCGACATGGCTTGAACTCAAAATCTTCATCATCATATGTGGCCAGTCTGTAACACACTGCTGATGATAGAAGTGGTTGCACCTTTTTCTTTTCCTTTTTCTCTTTTACCTCATCACAGATGTCATTATTAATCTGTTCAAGAAATTGAACTAACTGAGGAAATGTTAGTTCCTTCATGTCGGTCTTATCATGCAACAAATTTTCTAAAACTTTTTTATGATAAAAATCACCTATAGTATTGCCGAAGCTTTTTAGAAAAGTTGTATACATGAATTCATGATTCTGCTCTTGCCTTGAGAAATAGAAATGCTCATATTGTTTCTTACAATATTTCTTAAAATTTCTCAAATCTTTCCATTTCCCTTTAACAAACTTCTGATAAGAGAGTTGTTCTATTACATCTCTTTTTCCAACAAACATTCTTGCTAGCTAAGCACAAACTTGATCTGTGCCACTATCCAGCAATACTTCTCTGAATTCATTTTCCAATTTATCCCAAACTATTCTAGCCATTCCTGTCATTGAATTTAATGCTTGCTTGATGACTTCTTTTTCATCTGCATCAGGATTGGTAGACATATAATTGATGATCCATGATCTCATTGCATCAATGCCTCGGGCATTCTCCACTTCTTCAAACTTATCAAAATTGACCAATGGTGGAGTTTTAGCTTTATAAGTCTGAATATATTTAAATTGATCATTAGTTGGATAAGGAAATGCACCTGACCCCATTACTTGACAAATCAATTAATATAATTTTACATACATCATTAACTAACATCAGCAGATCATTCTAAATCTATTGCACTAATGAATACACATATACATCTCCATTTCATGACATCAGTTAGATAATCAACTTGATCAAGATTACATGTACATATTCAAAAGTCTATACATATGAGTACATCATTATGTAGTTTGCATTATCGCTATCTTGATTACATCCGAATATATACAATGTGATACAATTGATACACAAGGCTAGTACATGAATATAAATCACTTCCTTCATAACTGGTACAAGATCTGATGCCTGATACACAAGATATATCATCCTCGCACATGAACATCGGTAAGGGAAAACCATTGGATAAAAGCTCTTCCACCTGACCATGTGGAACCCTGAGGTCCTGATGCAGAGTGGCACAAGGGAAGGTACCAACACAAGATAAGTTTGGTTTGTTCTCCTTAGCCCACTCACCCACTTCACTCCTTCAATCCAACACAATCAAAGGCACATTCAAGGCATACGAAGGATTTGATGTCCAGACTATTATCCAACCCCTAAGGCTTCTCTAACACCTTAAGAAGGGTCAACAAACACCTCCTATGCAGTTGGTTTGATTCCCAACTTCCCAAAACTCTCCAACCTATACTTTGACTAGTAAGGCTACTAGCCCTCCAAACTAGGTTTTCTCAACAAAACTTGACAAAATCCCAAATGACTAGGCAAAAAAATAATGGTTTTAGATACCCTCTATGGAACCCTATCAAACTCCCAAGTCTCTTGTTCCAACTCTACTCCAACAATCTAGAACACTCATTGGTCTTCTAGGCCTAATTGATCAATTTAGGCTAGGTTACAAAGCAAGTGCTCAAAATTGGGTGCATAGGTCAGGGGAAAGAACTTGCAATGACTCTACCATCCCCAAAAAACACAAATCCACCATTCATTCACTCACTCTATCAGACTTTTGTCATTTACATCACCAAATTTCATAATTTCAGTCAAATACATAGAGATATTCCACCTAGGGCATCACCTTTAAAATAGAAGACTGCATTTCTCAACAAAAAGCTTTTGGAATCAAGTAGTATACACCCCTAGCCTGCATTTCACCAAGTGGCATGAAATTTCATCAGTGGGAATGCATTCTAGGGCCAAATTTGTGGGAAAGCCCTAGAAAATAGGATTTCTAGACCACTCCAGATTAAAAATGCAATAACTTTTCACTACGACCACTTTAGAACCTCAAACTAGTTGCATTCAAACCTTGACTCAGTCTATTTTCATAAAAAGTACATTTTCTCACTTGGAAAATTCGTATAGGCTATACACAGCAAGAAAAATAGGGAAAAATAGTCAGTTTTCTTGATTTTTGTGCCCAAATTCTGTACCAAAAACTTTCTCCTCCGTATTGGAGCAAGATGTCCTCCATATCAACCTATCCAAGTTAGTATACAATTTCTACAAACAATTTTAATAACCAAAATGAAGTTGCAACCGGTCAATGTGTCATTGACACCATTGACAACACTTGACACTATGGCATTTTTGGCCTTAAAACAAAGAAACTGATTGGTTTAACTTGTGTAATGGATCTCAAATGACCAACATACTCCCTAAAACATGACAAAAGACAAAAACAATCAAAAAAACTCAAAAACCAATCCTTAGACCTTCTAGGCCTGATTGGTACAACAAGGATCCAAGTGGACTAAGCATGATTGAGGTTTATATGATTACCCCAATCATCTTGACCACACAAGAGGACCTTACATCCATGGCTATAGCCTTATTATAGATCACATTAAACTAAAACCATAACCTTTAAAAAAAAAATGCAATCAAAATGATCTTGGAATCAAGGTGCTCCTAGGTGCCCTGCACCAGGTCCACCCCCCGAGCTAGGAGTTAACATAAGGTTCCCACTACAACATACAGTCAGGTAGATAGAAGACTATAATAATAAAGACAACACATGACTCCAACAACACGAGTCAATATCATAAACAACTCAACATCACTTCCAAAGGCAAACACATAACAAATGGGGAGAGTACAACTAGGGAATGCTAGGCTATAGTAGGAAGGAGTGTCATCACATGGCTTGTCATGGGTTGTCCTGGTAAGCCTTCCTAGGCCCCAGCCCCCACCTTGGGTTGTCCTGGGAGCCTCTGCCAGCTCCTGACCCCCATACAACGCTCATGCAGAATCAACATACCTTTTATGAGGACAAGGTAGTTGATCTTGCCATTCCAGGCCTTCTCATCTCATCTCAAGCCTAAACAAGCACTTGAGCCATGAGTGAGGCATCCACATATCTTTATTTAGTGTGATTAACTACCCAACCCCTTAATTCATTATTTAGGTTATCACTGAGTTAACAAACTCCCACATGGGTTGTCCTGGATGCCACTTTGGGCTCCGGCCCCCATTTAGAGCCACTCCCCTACCTGTATCTAGAAACCCTACTGAACAAGCATAGCAAACATCATCATAGCAATGAGGATACATGAACCATGCAAGGCATTAACTATCTTGCATAACAATTATCCTCATAAGAATGTAACTCAGTAATTCCATTGCTCATAGCAATACATAATAGATCTCCATTATAGTTCTAGATGTCTTCCCATTTCAAAATCTAACTCAGAACCCATTACAAGATAATTACAAATAAATGGACAACAATTCATCCACAAGAGAATACATACATCATTCACATTGTCTCTTATCTCATACATAACGAGAGCAATATGCTCATTAAAAAATCATAATTCCACTATCCACATGTTACATGAAATCAAAACATGACAACCTAAGCCTCTGGAAGCTAATCACTCAAGTAGATGCAACTAACATAAAGACCATGAAAGTATATCTCATTCACATTATCTTTTTCAAGCCCCCACACTACATTTACCCTCAAGTTATAATAATATTACCATTCTTTTAATACAAACTAATCAACACAAAAGGCATCCTTACTATGAGTCATAAAATTCTTAATTAAAACAATAGAAAATTAAATTGAAATCTTAATCCTAAAAACAATACTTATATGTATTTCTTTATTTACCAGCAATTCTACTCAAAGACATGAGATATTTTTATATTACAGAAATAGATTCTATTACTTAATATACATATTTGGTTGGTTGAGGATGAATAATAATAATAATAATAATAATAATAATAATAATAATAATTTACATGGGTCATTGTATAGTAAATATTTTTCATCCAAGAGAATTAACCAATTATCAAGATCAAAATCTAAATGCAATGTCTATAATCCTAATTTTAATCTCATCTTAACAAAATCACCTTTAAATTTAACTCACCAACGTTAAATGTTTAAACAAACTAAATTCCATTAAAACATATTAAACAAATGTTATATATATCAGCTAATTTTCTTTATTTAATTCTTTTTCAAAATATAGATAATTCAAACGATCTACACAATTTACCAACTAATTTCATAACTACTTTTTAATCGTTAACTCAATTCAAGATACATATTTTATAATTCCATACCCTAATAATTTAACTTACCCAACAATTGTACCAGTAACATTATTTTAAATTTCTAAATGATTAATGCATCTATTTACTCAACTACTATGGTAAATAATAATAATAATAAAACATAAATCATTGATTAATAATTATTTTTCATCCACTAATAATTTACTGATACTACATGCATTTTGTATCAAAAATAATAACTTCCTGTAGCAAGATTTTAATAATTTTATTAACCGGCAAATCTAATTTTTGAACAGATTATATGAAGCAATTAATTTTAAAGTGAGAAATAGCCCAATACAATGTTCATGAGTTACTAAAACTCCTTACAAAATGAGGGAAATATCTTGGAGAATTTAAACCTAATACCTGTGCTAAAATGTAATACAAGTAGATTAAACTACAACACTGGAAGCCCACGCCAATATCGTGGGGTACTAAAACTCTTCTCCAACTATCAAATGCAAGATACTTTAAAAGAACAATAAAGTAAACAAAAATTGCAATCCAAATTTAATTACATACACAAACACTTATTTCTGAGTTTCCTTAATATGAGTACAAATACCTATTCTACTGATGCTCCTTCACTGGATGTCATTGTCCATCAGACAAACAAATTAAAGGGTAGGCAGTTTGATAAGTTCTCAATAAAATTGTTTAAACAACTTAGAATACTTCAATTAACAGCATTTCTACTGCAACAATAACAATCATGGCCTGATATATGATGGTATCTATAAACAAGTATCAGATGGAAAGCTACCGATGAGAGCAGCTTGACAACTTTCACAGCAGGTTGGTTAACTAATTATGCAATGCTAGTTCTTTTGGTGCTAGAGGTAGTTGTATATAAGATGACACATCTTAAGAAGGATATTCATTTCTCTTTAACATTCAATTCTATATATGCGATTATGTAAATATTGCAAGGTATTGATTCTATGTAAGCAACAGCTATACGGTGGTGAAGAAGACTCCATTTAGGTGTCAGGTAAAGCTGTTCTAAATTGTTGAAAAGAATGAAAGAGCAGAAATAATTAATGGACATACCTCAAGCCTACACACGTGGCCATACAGGTTGAGCAACTGAGGCTATGCATACATAAATCACATTTATATACCTTATTGAATCGCACCTACTGCAGATCATTATGTGTGCATGAATAACCATCCTGCCCACACTGGCTCCCTAGAGGACACCCTAACTTTGTCTTAAAATTCCATTAACACCTACAAAGGTGGTGCTGATGTGCTTTTTGGACTGTAGATCACATATGCATATAGGTTTAAGGTATTTCTAGTGGTGCTGCTCCTTGATTTAGATCCTAAAAATATTCCACATAATCTATGCTTCCCTCAGGCATCGTTAAAGAAGTGCCAGGTAAAGAAAACCAGATTGCAACCGTCGCCAGCATCCTGCCAGCCTGAATGAATGGGGTTTTGGTACACAGGTATGAGCATCCATCTAAACATGAAGGATAGATGGATTCATTATATATTGTAGTTGCCATTGGACTGATCCGGTGATGGGACTGTCCTGACAGACACGCTCGTAATCTGTAGATAAATAGATAATGCATGTACACTATTTAACAAGATACCTTAATGACATGATACTTCACAGAATGCCATGATCACAGGATTGCAAAAAGTGAGATTTAACTTACATGATCGATCAACAAAGATATAACATCATATTGGATTAAATTGACATTATAGATTTGTAATTTTGTTGAAGGGCATCTAGAATGAAATAGAATAGTGCCGTTGGAGATCAAAGATGATTTGAATGCCAAAATGTTGAATGCTCAAATAGGGGGAAAAAACACACACCACAGAAGGAGCAATGGTTATCTATCTAAAACCATTTACATATACAAGAAGAAAGAGAGAGATCGAAGGATAATGGAACCTGGACTGCTGACAGATTGTTGTTTTTTTCAAACCCCAACTTGCCACTTCAGCCTCCTCCAAAACTCCCTCCCATCCATTCTCCCCCTTCCTCTTTAAAAAGAGATCCCTAAATTCTCTAGAACCTTCTTCCTCCACCGTTTTAGAAACCGAACACATGATACAAAGCGACAACCGTAATTTTAATCCTTAAAATATTATTTTTATTATTTTAATGTTAACTATAAATTTATTTTATCAAAATTTATAATTGTTTATTCATATTAATTTTGCTAATTATAAACAATTACATTTTTTATAATTAGTAAACAACACATTATTTCCCTTTAAAAATATTTATTTAACTCTAGCTTGAGATTATCATTATTTAATGAAACTCTAACCAAAGCTATAATCAAATATTTCTAATTGAATAATCCAACTTACAGAATGATACCTGACCTCCATGCAAGACCACAAGACATGACAACAAAAATGACGACAAACAGTCTAACTACGGTGACGTCTGGACAAGATATAGAATACTCATCCTCTTAGAGGATGTTGCATGAGTAGGGAACCTTATGCTAACTCTGATCAATGATTCCATTGGCTAGGGCACGCTTAGACCTGCTAGTTCAGGTGGAGTTGATGCCCGGTACCTACATCCTGCAGCAAACCACACAGTTAAACATGAAAATATATACATATCATCATACAGTGAATGGAAGTCGCAGTGTGGTAGGGTACTCAAACATGAGTAATGTGACACTGTTCCATTCACATAAACACATCAACAAGTCACTACGTTATGCATAACAACTATCTACTGAACAATCAAGATGGGAAAATCAGTTACATATGATCTTATACAAACAGTCATCAATAGTAACATCATCACAAAGATCAGATAAAACATAAAGCTCTAAATTAAATTAATCCACCACATCTAGTATGTCTATACAACTATGAAAACATAAAATACCAATAGTTAAAACTTCCACAGATGTCATCATAACAACATGTCCATAAACAAGTAGCATAATAATAGAGAATCGATCATCAAACAGAATGTCATAAAGTCCAGTCCTACTAGGATAACTATCAGTCTGAGAGAAGGCAAGGTGAGGAGCACTACACTATCATTCTTTGATGTAGGAACTTCCAGAGATCATAACTTTTGACTCGGATGTGGGTTTTCTACAAGATTTTACGGGTGGATGCGTTATGAGGTGGAAAGTGGTTTCGCAACTGACCCTAGTGGGTTGGAACCCGTCTTGGCACTTTTTTGGGGCTTGAAACTTTTATCTTGGCCCTCAAAATAGCAATTTAGTGTTTTTCTATAATTTTATAATTCTATCACTTTATTATTCTACGTTGCTTTTACTCTATTATTCTATTATTGTAGCATTCTATTATATTATCATTATTTCATTTTATCAGTCTATAATTCTATAACTATCATTCTACAATTCTATTAGAATCATTATTTCAGTCTACCATTCAATAATGCTTTCATTCTATTATTTTGTTATTTTATTATTATATTATTCTACAATTTTGTTATCCTATATTTGTTTCATTCTATCATTCCATAGTTGTATCATTATATTATCATACAAATATAGTATTATATCACTCTTTCATTCAATCATTCTATTGTTTTATTATTCTATAATTCTATTATTGTTTAATTCTATCATTCTATTATTTTATAAACCTATTATTCTATAAGTCTATCATTCTTTCATTTTACCATCCTTTAATTCTATTTTTTTATTCTATAAATCTATTATTCTATCATTCATTCTATTGTTATATTATTTTGTTATTCTACTATTCTACAAGACTATTTTTCTACCAATGTTTCATTCTATTATTCTATTATTCTATCATTATAGTATTCTATAAATCTTTTATTCTATCATTGTTTCATTCTACCATTCTATAATTCTATCATTCTTCCATTCTACAATTCTATTATTCTATCATTCTTCCATTCTATCATTTGATTATTAATCTATTATTCTAGTATTATATCATTCTTTCATTCTTTCATTTTATAATTATATCGTTCTATTTTATATAAATCTATTATACTATCATTCTATAATTTTATCATTCTATTATCATATAAATGCTTTATTCAATCATTGTTCTGTTCTATGATTCTACAATATTTTTATTCCTTCATTCTATCCATTTATAATTCTACCATTGTATTATTAATTAAATCTATTATACTATCATTCTATAATAATATAATTCTATAATTTTATAAATATTTTATTCAATCATTCTATATATCTATTATTCTACAATTTAATTATTCTATCACTCTTCCATTATATAATTCTATCATTCTATCATTCTATTATTCTACAATTCTATTACTATATCATTCTTTCATTATATCATTTTATTATTCTATTATTCTGTCATTTTCTAATAACTTCTAGATTATTCTATAAGTTTGATATTCTACAATTCTATTAATCTTTCATTTTTTCATTTTATCATTCTATTATAGTATCATTATTTAATCCTAACATTCTATTATTATATAAACCTAATGTTATATCATTGTTTCATTCTACCATTCTATTATTTTATTATTCTATGATTCTATTATTCTCTCATTCTCTTGTTCTATAATTCTATTATTTCATAAATATATTATTCCATCATTGTTTCATTCTATCATTCTATTATTCTTTAAATATATTGTTCTATCATTATTTTATTCTGTCATTCTACAACTCTATTATTCTATCATTCTTTCATTCTGTCATTCTATCATTCTATAATTATATGATTCTATTATTCTATAATTATATGATTATATTATTCTATAAATCTATTATTTTATCATTCTTTCATTCTCTCATTCTATTATTATATAATCTATTATTCTACCATCCATACATTCTATCATTCTATAATTTCATCATTATATTGTTATATAAATCTATTTTTATTTTATTCTATCATTTTTTTATTCTACAATTCTATCATACAGTTATTATATAAATCTATTGTTATATCATTATTTTAATTTATCATTCTGTAATTATATTATTCTATCATTCTGTTGTTCTAATATTCTTTTCATTCTATCAAATTCTATGATTATATGATTCTATTATTCTATAAATCTAGTATTTTATCATCCTATCATTCTATTATTCTACAATTATATTATTCTATCTTTCTTCCATATATCATTATATAATTCTATCATTCTTTTATTATATAATTTTATGATTCTATTATTCTATGAATATTATTGTATCATTCTTTCATTATATTATTTTATAATTGTATAATTATTTGATTTTATAACTCAATTATTTTTTCATTTTATAATTTTATTATTATATTATTTTATAAATCTTTTTTTTATCGTTATATAATTCTTTTATTCTTTTATTCTATTATTATTTAAATCTATTATTATATCATTCTATAGTTCTATAATATGATTATTCTATAATTTTTAAATTATAGTATTCTATTATTCTATCATTCTATAAAACTATTATTCTATCATTTTTTCATTCTTTTATTCTATCACTCTTTGATGCAGGAACTTCCAGAGATCATAACTTTTGACTCAGATGTGGGTTTTCTACGAGATTTTATAGGTGGATGCATTATGATGTGGAAAGTGGTTTCGCAACAGACCCTAGTGGGTTTGACCCCGTCTTGGCACTTTTGGGGGGCTTGAAACTTTCATCTTAGCCCTCAAAATAGCAATTTAGTATTTTTCTATCATTTTGTAATTCTATCACTTTATTATTCAAAATTGCTTTTACTCTCTTATTCTATCATTCTTTAATTATATTATTTGATATATTTATTATTCTATTATTATTTCATTCTATTAGTCTATAATTCTATAACTATCATTCTCCAATTCTATTAGAATCATTATTTCATACTACCATTCAATAATTCTTTCATTCTATTATTTTGTTATTTTATTATTATATTATTCTACAATTTTTTTATCCTATAATATTCTATTCTTATATTATTTTGTTATTCTAGTATTCTATAAGACTATTTTTCTACCAATGTTTCATTCTATTATTCTATTATTCTATCATTATATTATTCTATAAATCTTTTATTCTATCATTGTTTCATTCTACCATTCTATAACTCTATCATTCTTCCATTCTACAATTCTATTATTCTATCATTCTTCCATTCTATCATTTGATTATTAATCTATTATTCTACTATTATATCATTCTTTCATTCTTTCATTTTATAATTGTATCATTCTATTTTATAGAAAGCTACTATAGTATCATTCTATAATTTTATCAGTCTATTATCATATAAATGCTTTATTCTATCATTGTTCCCTTCTATCATTCTACAATTCTATTATTCCTTCATTCTATCCATTTATAATTCTATCATTCTATTATTAATTAAATATATTATACTATCATTCTATAATACTATAATTCTATAATTTAATAAATCTTTTATTCAATCATTCTATATATCTATTATTCTACAATTCAATTATTCTATCACTCTTCCATTCTATAATTCTATAATTCTATAATTCTATTATTCTACAATTCTATTACTATATCATTCTTTCATTATATCATTTTATTATTCTATTATTCTGTCATTTTATAATAACTTCTAGATTATTCTATAAGTTTGATATTCTACAATTCTATTAATCTTTCATTTTTTCATTCTATTATAGTATCATTATTTAATCCTAACATTCTATTATTATATAATTCTAATGTTATATCATTCTTTCATTCTACCATTCTCTTATTTTATTATTCTATGATTCTATTATTCTCTCATTCTCTTGTTCTATCATTCTATTATTTCATAAATATATAAGTCTATCATTGTTTCATTCTATCATTCTATTATTCTTTAAATATATCGTTCTATCATTATTTTATTCGTCAATCTACAACTCTATTATTCTATCATTCTTTCATTCTATCATTCTATCATTCTATAATTATATGATTCTATTATTCTATAATTATATGATTATATTATTCTATAAATCTATTATTTTATCATTCTTTCATTCTCTCATTCTATTATTATATAATCTATTATTCTACCATCCATATATTCTATCATTCTATAATTACATCATTATATTGTTATATAAATCTATTTTTATTTTATTCTATCATTTTTTTATTCTACAATTCTATCATACAGTTATTATATAAATCTATTATTATATCATTAGTTTAATTTATCATTCTGTAATTATATTATTCTATCATTCTGTTGTTCTAATATTCTTTTCATTCTATCAAATTCTATGATTATATGATTCTATTATTCTATAAATCTAGTATTTTATCATTCTATCATTCTATTATTCTACAATTATATTATTCTATCTTGCTTCCATATATCATTATATAATTCTATCATTCTTTTATTATATAATTTTATGATTCTATTATTCTATGAATATTATTGTATCATTCTTTCATTCTATTATTTTATAATTGTATAATTATTTGATTTTGTAACTCAATTATTTTTTCATTTTATAATTTTATTATTATATTATTTTATAAATCTTTTTTTTATCATTATATAATTCTTTTATTCTATTATTCTATTATTCTTTAAATCTATTATTATATCATTCTATAGTTCTATAATATGATTATTCTATAATTTTTAAATTACAGTATTCTATTATTCTATCATTCTATAAAACTATTATTCTATCATTTTTTCATTCCTTTTTTCTATCATTATTTGATGCAGGAACTTCCGGAGATCATAACATTTGACTCAGATGTGGGTTTTCTACGAGATTTTATAGGTGGATGCATTATGATGTGGAAAGTAGTTTCGCAACCGACCCTAGTGGGTTTGACCCCGTCTTGGCACTTTTGGGGGGCTTGAAACTTTCATCTTAGCCCTCAAAATAGCAATTTAGTATTTTTCTATCATTTTGTAATTCTATCACTTTATTATTCAAAATTGCTTTTACTCTCTTATTCTATTATTTGATATATCTATTATTCTATCATTATTTCATTCTATTAGTCTATAATTCTATAACTATCATTCTACAATTCTATTAGAATCATTATTTCAGACTACCATTCAATAATTCTTTCATTCTATTATTTTGTTATTTTATTATTATATTATTCTACAATTTTTTTATCCTATATTTATTTTATTCTATCATTCCATAGTTGTATCATTATATTATCATACAAATATAGTATTCTATCCCTCTTTCATTCAATCATTCAATTATTTTATTATTCTATAATTCTATTGTTGTTTAATTCTATCATTCTATTATTTTATAAACCTATTATTCTATAAGTCTATCATTCTTTCATTTTATCATTCTATAATTCTATTTTTTTATTCTATAAATCTATTATTCTATCATTCGTTCTATTGTTATATTATTTTGTTATTCTAGTATTCTACAAGACTATTTTTTCTACCAATGTTTCATTCTATTATTCTGTTATTCTACCATTATATTATTCTATAAATCTTTTATTCTATCATTGTTTCAATCTACCATTCTATAATTCTATCATTCTTTCATTCTACAATTCTATTATTCTATCATTCTTCCATTATATCATTTGATTATGAATCTATTATTCTACTATTATATCATTCTTTCATTTTATAATTCTATCATTCTATTTTATGTAAATCTATTATACTATCATTCTATAATTTTATCATTCTATTATCATATAAATGCTTTATTCTATCATTGTTCTAGTCTATCATTCTACAATTCTATTATTCGTTCATTCTATCCATTTATAATTCTATCATTCTATAATACTATAATTCTATAATTTTATAAATCTTTTATTCAATCATTCTATATATCTATTATTCTACAATTTAATTATTCTATCACTCTTCCATTCTATAATTCTATAATTCTATCATTATATTATTCTAAAATTCTATTACTATATCATTCTTTCATTATATCATTTTATTATTCTATTATTCTGTCATTTTATAATAACTTCTAGATTATTCTATAAGTTTGATATTCTACAATTCTATTAATCTTTCATTTTTTCATTCTATCATTCTATTATAGTATCATTATTTAATCCTAACATTCTATTATTATATAAATATAATGTTATATCATCCTTTTATTCTACCATTCTCTTATTTTATAATTCAATGATTCCATTATTCTCTCATTCTCTCGTTCTATCATTCTATTATTTCATAAATATATGATTCTATCATTGATTCATTCTATCATTCTATAATTATATGATTCTATTATTCTATAATTATATGATTATATTATTCTATAAACCTATTATTTTATCATTCTTTCATTCTCTCATTCTATTATTCTATAATCCATTATTCTACCATTCATGTATTCTATCATTCTATAATTACATCATTATATTATTATATAAATCTATTTTTATTTTATTATATCATTTTTTTATTCTACAATTCTATCATGCAATTATTATATAAATCTATTAGTATATCATTATTTTAATTTATGATTCTATAATTATATTATTCTATTATTTTGTTGTTCTAATATTCTTTTCATTCTATCAAATTCTATGATTATATGATTCTATTATTTTATGAATATTATTGTATCATTCTTTCATTCTATTATTTTATAATTATATAATTATTTTATTTTGTAACTCAATTATTTTTTCATTTTATAATTTTATTATTATATTATTTTATAAATCTATTTTTTTATCATTATATAATTATTTTATTCTATAATTATATTATTCTTTAAATCTATTATTATATCATTCTATAGTTCTATAATCTTTTTTAATAAAAGGGGTAAAAACTTTATTGAAATTCAGAAAAGAGCATTACAAAACCTCAAAGGGCCAAGGCCCCAGGTATCCATAAGAAATAGAAATACAAAGCGACAAACAACATCATCCTTCACCAATACCATTCCCATCCTTGACAAGAATCCTCTCCAAGTCATGTCAGAGCTCATGAGGAACCTGCTCCCACTCATCAATCTTCCAGCCATCTAAATGCTCAGAAGCCCACATAGCCAAATAATCTGCTGCCCTATTCCACTCCCTTGGAATATGTACAAAAGACACCATCTCCATCAAAGAACTTATCTGCAAAATCTATTGCACCATCATAGCCAACTGCCAACTAACATCAGATACCTTCTGTTTATTCAAAAAATTAATCAAAACCTGTGAATCAGACTCACAGATAACCTTGCGCCATCCCAAAGCATAAGCCCTCTCCAAAGCATAGAGGATTGCCAAACCTTCAATAAGGTTGATAGTCTGCAATCCTTCATGAATAGGAAAGAAAAAAACCACCGATCCTGAAAAAATCACTACCAGCCCCACCAATCCCAGTAGGCCCAAGATTGCCTCTTGAAGAACCATTAGTATTGAGCTTCAGAATGCCAGCCGAAGGGGGCAGCCAACTCCCCACCCTTTGAACTTTCTTTTTCACCCACCTTCCTCTGCTGACACAAGCAGAAGCTGTAGACAACCCCTGAATACCCAATCTATCCACCAACTTAGTATCCCCTTTCTCCAAAGGGAACACCACATCACACTTAGCTTCCACCGTCTCTCGAATCATAACCATAATTTTGTCCCAAACTTATTGAATCAAAAGCTTCTCACCTTGAAATATTCTTCAATTCCGTTCCAACCAAATTTGCCATAGTATGAAGGAAGGCCAAACATACCAGACATCTTACAAGAAAGAGGCCATAGAAGGAGGTGTACCCAAACTACTCCAAAAATCTACCAAGGAGGAAGCATGAACACATGGGATTTTCCAAACTTCCCACCAAAAATGACAACGAAAAAACATGTGAGAGGAGTCCTCCTCTCCACATCCACACAAAACACACATAGAAGGACCCTGAAAACCCCACTTCTGAATATTATCCCATGTCAAGCACCTATTCCAAGCCAAAGTCCAAATAAAGTAGTTACACTTCAGCCAAGAAAGCTTATTCCACACTTTCTTCCACTAGTGAAACTCCACCCCAACCAGACAGTGAGATAACAACACTTGATAGACCAAGAAGGAACATCCCCTTCCTGGAGGGAGCTACAGCATCTACGAGAAAGGATACTATGAAGCTCAGCACACTCCTCCTCCATACCAACAACAGGCCACTCCTCAGGATTCTTCCATCTCGACACCACCAACTACCCATGAGAAGAAAAAGACTTGAAGTCACTCACCCTTCACCATCCTACCTCACAGAACCTCTGGCACAGAGTCACCAAATTAGGAAACTAAGAAACAATGGGAGGAAAACCATCCCAAGAATCAGACCAAAAATGAGCTTTTGTCCCTCTTTTACAAATCCAAAATAAGCCATCCTTGACTAGAGTCGCCCCTTTCTTGAGCGTACTCTAAATCACTGAGCCTTTCCCCACTAGGGGATAACGAGCAATATCAATCTGAGGGATCCCCAGGAAGTATTTCTATGTTAATATCCTAGCCCAAATCCCATCCTACTCCACACACCACCTTCAATACAACTTAGCAGCCAATGTCATCCCTGACACCGATGACTGCCTTAACCCAAGGCCATCAAACTGCTTTGGGTTACAAATAATGTCCCATCTGACAAGGCTCCATTTAGAGGACAATAAGCTACCAGCCCATAAAAACTGTCTTACTAAGGAATCCAATTCCCTAACAAAACCCAAAGGGGCCACCTGAATCATACATCTATAAATGGGGAGGGCATGTACCATAGACTTGAGCAACTGAACATGACCCACAAAGGACAACCAATGATGGATCCAATTATTAACTTTCACATGAAATTTATCTAGAATATTCTGCCAAGAATCCCTAGGTAGTCTTCCAACAGAGATGGGAATACCAAGATAGGTCAAAGGGAGAACCCCATTCTGAAATCTCAAGATATGAGCAATTCTCCTCTGAATGGAACCCAGAGTATTGAAAAAAGATCGAAGAAAGCAACAAGATAAACATCTAACACCTTGCACAAATTTGAAGCTTCCCTAATTGTAGCGATACCCATCAAAGCAGTGTCATCTACAAATTGCAAGTGAGACTGTGGACGTAAACCACCTCCCCACCCCCACCCCTGAATGAAACCAAACTCCACATTCCTTCTTATCAAACATCCCAGACCTTCAACAAGAAGAAGAAACAAGTAAGGAGAGAGGGGGTCACCCTACCGCAAACCCTGAGAGGCACCAAAAAGCTCAGAGTGCTCACCATTTATTAACATAGAGAAGGAGACTGAAGTAACACAGCTCATAACCCAATAAATCCACTCATCCCCAAAACCAAAAGCACCAAGAACCTTCTGAATTAAGGACCATCAAACTCTGTCATAAGCCTTAGCCATATCAAGCTTGATGAAAATCACCTTATTTTTGGAACTGGCCATAGAGTGAATGGTTTCAGTTGTGATAACAACCCCATCCAAAATCTGCCATCCCGCCACAAAGCCACTCTGTTCCTCAGAGATCAACACTTTAACCCACTTTTTCAACCTATCAACAATCAATTTAGAGATAATTTTATAAATCACATTGCAGAGAGAGATAGGATGAAATTGACTTAACCTATCTACCCCATCACACTTTGGGATGTGGTGCAGGAGCACCTACCTGACAGCTGGCCTCCATGAGGCAGTTAGTTAGTTTAAGTCTTGTTAATGTTTTCAAGGTCTGATAAGACCAATGCATGTAATAAGGTCATGTTGACCATACTTTGCTATTTTTAGGTAGTTTGTTAAGACAGTTGTCATGCTGTAGGTCCGGGTGGATCTCCCAGCTCCCTGGAGAGATTTCCCAGCCGCTTGGAGTCGGGTCAGTAGTACTCGCAGGAGATCCTATTTATACATGAGGATCGGTTGGTTTTAGATCATCGAGCTAGGTTGCACAGGGTGGGACAGAGAGAGAGAGAGACTGATCATTGTATTGCATCTTTTGAAATCAAATAAGAGATCCTGTTTGTGTTCATTTTCTGTTTGATCTCCATTGTGTGATCGATTTGCTGTTTTGGTGGTTACATGGATTCACTGATCCATTCCACCGGTTGATTTGTCGAATTGGTGGAATGGCCATGTACAGTAGGTTAGGATTTAGTCTGCATTTCGTGTTTGTTTGCATGTCTGTTTGTAGGATCGCGATCAAGAGGTGTTGAGAACCCTAGCATGGGTATGTGCTAGGTCGAGCTGATAGTTAGAGTCTGGAAGATCACCCTGAAAGCAGATCGGGTCATCCCAGGAGGTTCGGCAGATTGAAATTTGCTAAGGTTTGAAAATCTGTCACAACAGCATCATCAGGATATTTCTGTGTATATCCTGCAGTTACTTCGGGCGTCATCCGAGTAAGTGGAGATGAACATGATGCTGTCGATTGCATAAAGTGAATGTGTTTTGGGGTGATCATCATCAGGTGTTGCCGAGGAGGAGCGTATCAGCATAAGGTAGAAGATCTGGTTGACAATTCCTTCGCGGGCCGAAAATGTTAAGTTTGGCCGACAGCAGGATATTGAAGAAACTGCATGTGACATCATCGTCATCAGGATAAACGTCATCAGGATATCAGGGTGATGTAAGCATTGAAGGAAGGGTGCATGAGATAGTCGTCATCAGGATATATGGAAGGAACCGGATGTTCTTTATCCTGCTGATGAACATGATGTTGAACATCATGATGATGAAGAAAGAGGTTGGCGGTGAGATGAACAGTGAACGTCAGGAGGATGTTCGCGCTTGCCGAATATGATGATGCTGCTGACAGACGAAAGGGCGAAGGTTTGTCTGCAGGAGGATATCGGTCGGCAGAGTAAATATGATGATGCTGACAGTGTAAAGGAAAATATGATGATGATGATGAAGGGTTGCGGACATCCATGCTATATGTCAAGGTTTTAGTGTGGATGCCTCTGCATCATAGTGGTATCAGAGCTCAGCAAAAGGTCTGGGCTGTTGTGTGTTGATTCTGTCACCGAAAGGGCAGAGATAGAGTTGATTCTGTCACTGAAAGGACAGAGGTAGAGGAGTGAGAGGTTGACAAAATGCCTCCAAAAGGTAGTGGTACTGCAAGGGAATTGCAGGAGATGAAGGAAAAACATGCCAGAGAGATGAGGAAGATGAAGGAGCTTGCTAAAGCACTTCAAGCTAGGCTTGTAGCCCTGGAAAAGAACAAAAAGAGGGAAGTGGAAGACAGTGAGTCTGAAGAAGATGAAGATACTGTTGAAGAGTATGAAGAAGTAGCTGAAGATCTAGATGCTGAAGACCAGAGATTAGCAAAACTGTTAAAGGCAGTGCAGAGTGAGAAACCTAAGGTAAAGGTTGATGTTTCCAAGTATAATGGATGTTTGAATGAAGATGAGTTACTGGATTGGATTGCTGCACTTGATAATCACTTTGAATGTGAAGATGTTACTGAGGATCAGAAGGTAAAGATTGCAAAGACCAAGTTAGGAGGTCATGCTTTGGTATGGTGGGATTATGTACAATCCGAGAGAAGGAAACAAGGGAAGTCAAAGATCACTTCATGGGATAAGATGGTAGCAAGGATCAAAGGTAAATTCTTGCCAAGGGATTATGAAATTCAGATGTTTAAGAAGCTGCAATTTTTAAGGCAGAAGGAAATGGATGTGAAGGCATATACTGAGGAGTTTTATAAGTTGAGTATGAGATCTGGTCATCATGAGAATGAGGTAGAAAAGGTGGCTAGGTACTTGGCTGGTTTGAGATTGAACATACAGGATGAGTTAGTTTTAGCTAACCCTAAGAATGTGGAGGATTGTTACCAAATGGCAATCAGGATTGAAGAAAAGATGAATAGGGGACAGGATAAGTCCATGAGAGGAAGAGGCAGCACTATGAGGGGAAGAGGAGCAGCCCCTACAACAAGGCAAACCAATGAGGGTTAAGAAGCACTGGTAAAGGACAGGGACAGTCTGATTTCAGAGGTGGATGGAAAGGTAATAAAGGTAGATTTGGAGGTGTTAGAGGTTCTACTACATTTTCAGGAAAATGTTACACCTGTGGGGAGTTTGGGCATCCATTTTTCAAATGTCCAGAAAGCAAAGGTTCATCATCCAGAAATGATAGAACAAATGACAAGAGAGTACAACTTGTACAAGAAGAGAAAGTAGAGCAAAGTGTGCAGAGTTCAAACACTTATCAAGGAGATAGGGTTCCTGACAATTATGCATATCCTGAGGAGGGAGAAGCATTGATGCTAAGGAGAATTAGTTTGCAGGCATCAAAGGATATGATGCAAAGAAGAGCTCTTTTCAAGACCACATGCAAGAGCAAAGGTAAAGTATGTAAGGTTGTCATTGATATTGGTTCAACAGACAACATGGTATCTCAGGAAATGGTGGATAAACTGAATTTGGAAAGGATTCCACACCATCACCCTTACAAGGCATCTTAGGTGAGTGATAGTCAATCACTTTTTGTCTATGAACAGGCATATGTGGATTTTCAGATTGGAGCATATCATGATAGAGTTTTGTGTGACATTTTACCCATGGAATGTTGTCACCTACTGTTGGGTAGACCATGGCAATTTGATAGGAGGGTACTGTATGATGGGTATGCTAATACCTACACCATCAAGAAAGATGGGAAGACTATTAGGTTGATGCCATTGCAGGAAGCAGCTGCAGTACAGGAGGTAGCCAAAATTATTTTAGTGGGAAAGAAGGAATTTGTGCAGATGCCTATAGGAGCAAGCATAAAGGCAGTTGAGGACACTACAGAGAAAGAAGTTGTTAAGGACAACAGGTTGAAGAAAGTTTCAGTTTTGACTGACAGAGGTCAGCAGCAGGTGCAGAAACAGGTTTGCAAACAGCAACCAGTTGAGAGGAATGACAAGGATGTTGTCATAGTTGGGACTATTGTTTGTCCTATAAAGGTTGAAAGGAAGACAGAGTTGAACATTACAGACGTTTAAGAGGCAGTTCAGACAGAGGTTCTGGTCAGACAACCTGACAAACACAAGGTATGTGTGAGAAAGGCCTACATTGACAGGCATGAGGATTTACTTGCAAGACAACAAGTTACAGTTCAGAAGTCTTGGAGCAGCCAAGAGCCAGCAGAGGATAAAGCTGGAACAGGTCAGAACACTAACATGACAAAGTGTAAAGGTGGAGGACTTCCACATCCTAAACTCATGGGACATGAGTTCTTTTCTGTTGGGGAGTATGGTGCAGGAGCACCTACCTGACAGCTGGCCTCCATGAGGCAGTTAGTTAGTTTAAGTCTTGTTAATGTTTTCAAGAAGGTCTGATAAGACCAATGCATGTAATAAGGTCATGTTGACCATACTTTGCTATTTTTAGGTAGTTTGTTAAGACAGTTGTCATGCTGTAGGTCCGGGTGGATCTCCCAGCCGCCTGGAGAGATTTCCCAGCCGCTTGGAGTCGGGTCAGTAGTACTCGCAGGAGATCCTATTTATACATGAGGATCGGTTGGTTTTAGATCACCGAGCTAGGTTGCACAGGGTGGGACAGAGAGAGAGAGAGAGACTGATCATTGTATTGCATCTTTTGAAATCAAATAAGAGATCCTGTTTGTGTTCATTTTCTGTTTGATCTCCATTGTGTGATCGATTTGCTGTTTTGGTGGTTACATGGATTCATTGATCCATTCCACCGGTTGATTCATCGAATCGGTGGAATGGCCATGTACAGTAGGTTAGGATTTAGTCTGCATTTCATGTTTGTTTGCATGTCTATTTGTAGGATCGTGATCAAGAGGTGTTGAGAACCCTAGCATGGGTATGTGCTAGGTCGAGCTGATAGTTAGAGTCTGGAAGATCACCCTAAAAGCATATCGGGTCATCCCAGTGTTGGCAAGAGACACTATATGGATTCATGGTTGTTGTCATTGATGGCAACAAAGGTCATCCCACATATCCGCAAGTCATGATGTGTCTCTACCGGAAGTCAGAATAAAGAAAGTTGTGGTCCGGTGAAGAAGAACAGAGCATGTGGCAAGGTCCGACAGATTGGTCCGGACCTCTCAGAGGAAGTGTCTTGGTGCAGTGCGGATTTGGGGAAGTCAAGAGGACTACCTTTAGTAGTATATTCCAAGGATTTAGCCTCCGGTGATGGACAAGGAAAAAGATATGAATGGTTAAGTATCGGATTCCTGAGAGACAGTGAAAACAGAGGAAGAACTGACTGACAGAGTATCAGACTGCTTTCCGGATGGGTTACTGTTGATGACAGAGGTTGTGAAGGCATGAATCATGTTTGGCCGACATGATTAATGATATCTACAAG
This sequence comes from Cunninghamia lanceolata, assembly GCA_027924645.1. Classification (NCBI taxonomy): domain Eukaryota; kingdom Viridiplantae; phylum Streptophyta; class Pinopsida; order Cupressales; family Cupressaceae; genus Cunninghamia; species Cunninghamia lanceolata. Next base: position 8,647,539 of record BSBN01000837.1, on the reverse strand, counting down.
TATATGCTTGATCCGCATTGCTTGGTGAGGAAGGATTCAGCCGACAGAATGAGAGTTTGTAAGAAACTAAGACTGTTCCGGATGCCGACTAGAAAGGTGATGAAACTACTTGTGCGGATATATATAGAGGATGGATTTAGTTGTGAAGTGTTGTGTGGGTGTGGAGAGATATGCGAATAAGTCCAGAGAAAGAGCAGAGGTAGCAAAAAGGATCCGGTATGTGAAAGATAGCAGAACAAAGAACAGAGGAAAGATGAAGTGCAGCAGATCAGTGTACTGAGCCTAACCGGAACTGAACTCCAGCATATGCAGATGCTTCCAATCAGTTCAAGACTGTGATTATCATCACTTTGTAGACAGTGTGTCTTCTTGTAGGCAGTGGGCCTCTTGTGAGCAGTGTGCTCGGGCAGTGAGCCCTAATTGGCAAGTGCCATTTTTGTAATTTTCTATTCTTCTAACAGAGAATAATTCTTGGGTTAATCACCCCATGGTTTTCTCCCTTAACAGGGTTTCCACGTCAAAAATACTGTGTCATGTGTTTCTTATTTCATGGTTAATGTTTTGTGTTTGATTTTATGCTGCTTCAATTAAAAGAAAAGTTCAATAAGGGAAATAATTAGGATAACTGATTCACCCCCCCTCTCAGTTATCAACAATTGGTATCAGAGCTAAGTTCCTCCTAATAGAGCCTAACAGCTTGAGGAAGATCTGGGATTTCAAATGGATGCATATGGTTTAAGGGAGCAACTCAAGACTGCCCTTGAGGATCTTGAACAGTTAAATTCTGAAGTCAGTGAATTAAAGGAAAGACTCAAACAGGCTGATGAATTCATGAGAGAACTAAAAGACAAATTAAGTCTCTCTATGAAAAAGAGAAAGGAGCTGCTTCAACAGTTGGCAAGACAAAGTGAAGAAAGCAATACAAATGAGGAATTGACTGAGCAAACCAAGTTATGTGAAAAGTTATCAAAAGAAGTCATTATGTTAAGACATGAAATGGAATCAGGAACTATAAAGTTTACTCAAGAGATTGAAGAAAAAAGAAAGGCTGAAGACAATCTAAGACAATCTCTTAAAGAAAAATCAGAAGAATGCCACCAGATGGACAGGATTATCAGACACCTTGAATCTGATCTTGAAGATGCCAAAGATAATGAAGGAAAACTTGAGGATCAAATTGCCTCTCTCAAAAGAGACCTTTAAACAGCAAATGAATATAAAGAGAAATTCAAGATAAGTTCTGCTCAACTTGAAGTTCTTCTTGGAAGTCAAAAGAGGACAGATGACAAGTATGGCTTGGGATATGAGAAAGGAGAAAGCTCCGGATCCGGTCAGAAGAATCTTGGATCAGAAAATCCAAGGAGCAGGCCTAGAAGACCTCCGGTAAGACAGCCAAATGCTCAAAGATATCCATCCTTCAATGGATACTGCCACAACTGCAACCACTTTGGTCACAAAGCTAATCAGTGCAGAATGAGAATGAATCAGAATAATTCATCCTTCTCCGGACAGTGCTTCAACTGCAAAAGGTATGGACACAAATCCCATGAATGCAGAATTATGCAAGTAAACAAATCATTCAAAGGTAGATGCTTCACATGCAATAGAATAGGTCATATGGCAAATCAATGCAGATCAAGAGGATATCAGTCAAATATGCAAAGAAATGTTATTTGCCAAATCTGCAATAGGTCCGGTCATAATGCTAAAATCTGCAGAAACAAGAATCAGGACAAAAGAGGTCCGGTGTATAATCAGAATCAAGACAAGGGTAAACAAAAGATGAATGCGGATGAGGTTAGGAATCAGATGAGCAAGATTTGGGTGAAGAAAAGTTCAGAGAATGTAGAGGTTGGATCCACACCAGACTCTGGTGCTGATATTTCTTCCAGAAATTAAAAGTGAGCTCTGGCTCAGGGGGAGACTCAAAGAAAATCTTGTTCCCCCAGCCAAACAAGTGGTGCCGGATGTGGCACAAGATGCGGATCAAAGGGTTTGTAGATATGAGTCTTGAGATCCGGGAGCAGATAGCTATTCAGCTATATCCTCAAATTGATCCCAAGACAATGAACATTATCTTCAAGGACTGCAAAGATGAGTTCAAAAGCAAAGCCAGGATGAATCAACTCATGCTTGGTGAGACTGACAAAGTGGCCCAAGAAACAGAAGAGATCCTCCGGAAGGCCTTCAAAAGGTTCAATCTTCCTGTTGTAGAGGACTTAGGTGCAGAAACAGCTGCTGATTTGGAATCTTCTGTTCCGGAAGAAGTGAGCCCTGAACAGACAAGTGAGGACTTGGGACCCTCTGCTCCAGAAGAAGTGGCCCATGAACAAGTTACCATCTCTCCTCCGGTTTCTCCTACAGTCTCCAGATCCAAAGAAGAAGAGCAATTACAGGAGAAGGAAGCAGTGGTGAAGGACAAAGAGGTTGACAGTTCTAAGACTGCAGAAGAGAAGAAACATCTGTCTCCGGCAAGAGACACTACACAAACTGTTCAACAATTTTTGAGCAAAGAAATTCTAGAGATTGATGAACCGGAGCTTCTAAAAGGCCCATTTGATTTTGACTCTCTCTCTCCGGTACAAACAATGAAGATAGCTTCATTTGCAAATGCCAAGGCAAATGAAAAGCTCCTGAAGTCTCATATGGAAGACTATGAGTTGATAGAGGCTGCTTCCGGAGTACTTGTGAAGATCATGCCATCAATCCAGATAGATCCGACAGCCTCCACTTCCGGTAATCTAAAAACCTTAGTCAGCAGTGTTGATACACATTTTGATTCTTTAGAAAAATCAGTTGAAGAAAAGGTCCGGAAGGAATTTTTGGATAAGAGATTTTCAGAGATATTAGAATTAATCTCTAAAGACAAAAAGATTGTAAGCATTGGAATAAAGAGCTTAGAGAATGCTCTTAAGGATGGCGGTGATATCTATAAATTTTGTATATCCTGGTCAAAGGCAACAGCAGCATTTGACAAGAAAATAAAAGAGGAACAGGATAAGCTACAAAGCTTATCTCAAAGTTTTGATCCTCTCTCTTCCTCTATAATAAATCAAGAATGTCAGACTATTGCAGTCTTGAACAAAATAAAGAATCTTGAGAAGGAAAGGAAGAACATCACCAACCGGATGGGAGAACTTAGAAGGATTATAATCCCTAAGTTGGAAACCATGCATGAGGCCATCAGTGATGCTAGGACCACCGCCCAAACAAAAGATCCGACAGATCTCAAGCGGGCAGAAGCGTTTGCATTTTTGTTAAGTGGTCACATTTCAATTTTGGACAGAATGAAGCAAAGTTGGGCTACCGAAATGATTCAATTACAGACATCCTTTGCAGACATTCTTCAATATATGTGAGTATGTAAATATGCGGCTAAGTATAAGAAATTTTTGAAAATTTTGATATGCGGACCCTACCCTTTGCCATTGATGTCAAAGGGGGAGTGAGGAGCAGTGAAAAATGAGGAATCCAACTAAGGGGGAGTTCCGGAAATTGTATATAAAGACAGAGCATCAGCAAAGGGGGAGCATAGTGAAAACACTTAGTCATTTTTCACTAAGTGTTGCCATCAATGCCAAAGGGGGAGATTGTTGGCAAGAGACACTATATGGATTCATGGTTGTTGTCATTGATGGCAACAAAGGTCATCCCACATATCCGCAAGTCATGATGTGTCTCTACCGGAAGTCAGAATAAAGAAAGTTGTGGTCCGGTGAAGAAGAACAGAGCATGTGGCAAGGTCCGACAGATTGGTCCGGACCTCTCAGAGGAAGTGTCTTGGTGCAGTGCGGATTTGGGGAAGTCAAGAGGACTACCTTTAGTAGTATATTCCAAGGATTTAGCCTCCGGTGATGGACAAGGAAAAAGATATGAATGGTTAAGTACCGGATTCCTGAGAGACAGTGAAAACAGAGGAAGAACTGACTGACAGAGTATCAGACTGCTTTCCGGATGGGTTACTGTTGATGACAGAGGTTGTGAAGGCATGAATCATGTTTGGCCGACATGATTAATGATATCTACAAGTATATGCTTGATCCGCATTGCTTGGTGAGGAAGGATTCAGCCGACAGAATGAGAGTTTGTAAGAAACTAAGACTGTTCCGGATGCCGACTAGAAAGGTGATGAAACTACTTGTGCGGATATATATAGAGGATGGATTTAGTTGTGAAGTGTTGTGTGGGTGTGGAGAGATATGCGAATAAGTCCAGAGAAAGAGCAGAGGTAGCAAAAAGGATCCGGTATGTGAAAGATAGCAGAACAAAGAACAGAGGAAAGATGAAGTGCAGCAGATCAGTGTACTGAGCCTAACCGGAACTGAACTCCAGCATATGCAGATGCTTCCAATCAGTTCAAGACTGTGATTATCATCACTTTGTAGACAGTGTGTCTTCTTGTAGGCAGTGGGCCTCTTGTGAGCAGTGTGCTCGGGCAGTGAGCCCTAATTGGCAAGTGCCATTTTTGTAATTTTCTATTCTTCTAACAGAGAATAATTCTTGGGTTAATCACCCCGTGGTTTTCTCCCTTAACAGGGTTTCCACGTCAAAAATACTGTGTCATGTGTTTCTTATTTCATGGTTAATGTTTTGTGTTTGATTTTATGCTGCTTCAATTAAAAGAAAAGTTCAATAAGGGAAATAATTAGGATAACTGATTCACCCCCCCCCTCTCAGTTATCAACACCCAGGAGGTTTGGCGGATCAAAATTCGCTAAGGTTCAAAAATCTGTCACAACAGCATCATCAGGATATTTCTGTGTATATCCTGCAGTTACTTCGGGCGTCATCCGAGTAAGTGGAGATGAACATGATGCTGTCGATTGCATAAAGTGAATGTGTTTTGGGGTGATCATCATCAGGTGTTGCCGAGGAGGAGCGTATCGGCATAAGGTAGAAGATCGGGTTGACAATTCCTTCGCAGGCCGAAAATGTTAAGTTTGGCCGACAGCAGGATATTGAAGAAACTGCATGTGACGTCATCGTCATCAGGATAAACGTCATCAGGATATCGGGGTGACGTAAGCATCGAAGGAAGGGTGCATGAGATAGTCGTCATCAGGATATATGGAAGGAACCGGATGTTCTTTATCCTGCTGATGAACATGATGTTGAACATCATGATGATGAAGAAAGAGGTTGGCGGTGAGATGAACAGTGAACGTCAGGAGGATGTTCGTGCTTGCCGAATATGATGATGCTGCTGACAGACGAAAGGGCGAAGGTTTGTCTGCAGGAGGATATCGGTCGGCAGAGTAAATATGATGATGCTGACAGTGTAAAGGAAAATATGATGATGATGATGAAGGGTTGCGGACATCCATGCTGTATGTCAAGGTTTTAGTGTGGATGCTCTGCATCAGGATGAGAGCAAGGAAGGTAGAATTCAAAGCCTGTAACATCTATTTATTCTTATGAGACTCCTGAACAACTGCTAACAAGTCCAACTTGATAATCTCTTAGAATTCTTGAAAGAACTCAATCGGGAAACCATCAGGGCCAGGAGCTTTCCCCCTCTTCATTTGAAACACAATCCCGTCTAGCTCCTCAATCAAGATATCACTCATAAGATGCTCATTCATCTCCCTAGAAACCAAAGAAGGGATACAAGAAAGGACTTGAGCTTCCTCATCAGAAACCCCTTGTGAGTCCTCCCTGAATAATGAAGTGAAATATTGCATAGATTCACATGTGATTTCATGAAAAGAAGAAAGAGTTTCACCCCTATCATTTAACATAGTAGAAATAGAATTGCCATGTCTCCTAGCTTTCACTGAGTTGAAGAAAAAAGCAGTATTTTTATCCCCTTCCTAAAGCCACTCAATCCAAGCCTTTTGTTTCCAAGAAACTTCCTCTCGTAGCTCACACTCTTCCAATGATTTCAAAGACCTAGTCTCTTCCCACAGTAGGTCCTCAGTCACTCCATCCTCCCTGATCAACCTTATAATACCATCCAACTCAGCCTGGGCAGCAGTATTAGCATGGAAAATGTTTCCAAAGCATTGTCAATTCCAACATTGAAGCTGATACTTGACAAATTGAAGTAACTTACCAAAAGTATACATTGTTGTTCCATAAGCAGGTCTACCATACCTCCACCACTCAACAACATAGTCATGGAGAGAGGAGTCACATACCCACATAAGCTGGAACTTGAAACAAGGAGACCAAGGCACATGAGCTGAAGAAATAGCCAGCTTGATAGGCCAATGATATGAGCCCCTCCAATCCAAAATTTTAGAACTAGAAGACCACAACCCACCAACCCAGTAGAAAGAAACTAGAAAGCAGTCAAGTCATTCCACAATGCAATTATTCCCAATCCTTTGATTGTTCCAAGTAAACTGGCCATTAATGGGCTTGATATCAACAAGATTTAAAGATGAGATGTTATCCTGATGTAGCAATGCAAAAGGCTCAAGCCTCCCAATACCACCCCGCTTCTCAGCCAACTCAAAAATAGCATTGAAGTCTCCAGCCATAATCCATGGATGGAAAGGAACCATGCTTTAGACAAACTAGATATGGGACCACAAAAGTTGCTTACCCTGAAGTTCAGTAGGTGCATAGATATTAGAGAAGAGAATAGACTCCCCCGTCTCAAAATAAGATGCAATCATAGAGATAGAAGACTAAAAGGACAACCACCAAAGAGGGTGGATCTTTTGAGGATTCCATAAATAAGCCACTCCCCCAGCAGACCATTGAGCACCAATACACTGGCACTCTCCACTCCCCCACAACTTAGGCACTAAACCAAACATACACTCCACTGATAACTTAGTCTCCTGCAGGAAAAGAACATCAAGAGATTGACTTCTAACCAAATCATGAACAACTTTTTGTCGAGGGCCACTATTCAAGCCCCTTACATTCCAGGATAGAACAATCATTTCAAGGGGCCCGAAAAATGAGAATCTAGAGTCTTAACAGACCCTGACTCTACCAAAGTTTCCCCTGTTAATTTAATCTTTTCCAAATCTTTTTTTCTACCAAGCTTGGAAGACTTCTCCCCAGTCCCCTTTTTTAGATCTTTTTGATGAAGACCCAAATGAGAAGAAGAAGACTTATTATTCTTCACCCCCTCAATACCTGAATTTGAAACAAGAGGAGATCCATCCTCACCACCCTTCTTCCCTACTATAATAGGAATTGATTCCACCTGGACTTCCATTTGAACATCTGTGTCCATTTGCAAAGCCCTATTATCCTGCAAAACCTAAGTAGCTTGGATTCACTTCCTACTGGCTGAGATCATCTAAAACTTCAAATCTGTTGAAAGAATCTTCATCTTGCCTTTCCTTCAAAGTCCTCTTTTGACCTTGATTCCTGTTTCGAGCCTTGACAGAAATGAAACCATCAGTCCCATCCACATCACCAGGAATGAATTCCTTCCCCTTTTCAACCCTAGGGGGATTGCGGGGAGGCTGAGAAGGTTGGGAACCCACAGGCCTAGCCTTTGGGCATCTCCTCTGCAAATGTCCATATTCATGACAGAGAGGACACCAAAAAGGAAGAGTCTCATAGTCCAACTGCTGCACCCAAGAGTAAGGACCCGCACACATATCCACCGAATCTGGCAAAGGTTTACTTAAATCAATCTCAACAGAGATACGAGCAAAAGTCATCACCTTTTTAACTTGAGTCTGCTATGAAGCACCAACTAGTTTTCCTAGCATCGAAGCCAACAAGAGTAAAACATCATCCCGCCAACATTCCATAGGAAACCTCAAAAGTTGAACCCACACCGGAACTTAGTTCGGAAGCTCTTCAGCAGGATTGAAGCCCGCATGCCAAGGTTTAATAAATAACCCAATCTGATTATGAAAATAGGGGCCTCCTTCAAAGGCCTTGTTGCAATCCGCCAAGCAATTGAATGAAACCATGAAATAGTTATTTGCTAAAAGCATAACCTCCATTTCTCCCTCTGGCATCCAAGTCTGTTGGGCCCTCAATTCAAGAAATTGTAGTGAAACACACATCCCCATAAACTTGCACAGCAATGCATGCTTCGAATAATAGTCAATATCTTCCACAATCATCTCTAGTGGGATAACCAATTTTGGCCTCTCCACACAACATTCAAGACATCCATTGATCTTCATAATCCATGTACCACTAGACAAACCCGAACCAACCAACCCTGGATCTGGCGATAACAAGTTATTATTAAAAACCTTTGAAGCATGTGAAGTAGAATTCACACCAACCGTTGCTGAGCAAAAATCCATCTTGGGACAAGCCCCTGAAGACTCCCCGATTAGCATCGAAACTAAACAAGACCCAAGGCGGGCATGCAGGCCCCTAAGAAAAAAGAACCACCACAAGGGTTTAACTGACCCACCACCTAGTACTACCTTCGAACTGCAGACCCAAACCAACCAAGCACAAAAACCCCACCCACGGCCTCCAACCGGCACAAAACCCCTGCACACTCAGGGATAAAGAGACACTAATGCACATGAAAAAACTTTGCATTGAAAGAAATCACAACCCCAGACCTCCCCAAAAAGCATGCACTCCCCACACTTCACACGACCAAGAAAAAACCAGAGGATCAGGCTAGGGCACGAACGCCCTAGCTTGACATATAGAGCAAAAAATTGACATCCTATCAACTTATAAGATTCTTAGACATGCTTATATCAATTATTTTTATTTTGTAACTCAATTATATTTTTTATTTTATAATTTTATTATTATATAATTTTATAAATCTATTTTTTATCATTATATAGTTCTTTTATCCTATAATTCTATTATTCTTTAAATTTATTATTATAACATTCTATAGTTCTATAATCTTATTATTCTATTATTCTATCATTCTATAAAACTATTATTATATCATTCTTTCATTCTATTATTCTATCGTTCTTTGATGCAGGAACTCTCGGAGATCATAACTTTTGACTCGGATGCGGGTTTTCTACGAGATTTTATAGGTGGATGCGTTATGAGGTGGAAAGTGGTTTCGTAACCGACCCTAGTAGGTTGGACCCCATCTTGGCACTTTTTGGGGGCTTGAAACTTTCATCTTGGTCCTCAAAACAGCAATTTAGTGTTTTTCTATCATTTTGTAATTCTATCACTTTATTATTCTAAATTTCTTTTACTCTAATAATTCTATTATTCTATCATTCTATTAGTCTATCATTCTTTCATTATATTATTTGATATATCTATTATTCTATCATTATTTCATTCTATCAGTCTATAATTCTATAACTATCATTCTACAATTCTATTAGAATCATTATTTCAATCTACCATTCAATAATTTTTTCATTCTATTATTTTGTTATTTTATTATTATATTATTCTACAATTTTGTTATCCTATATTTCTTTCATTCTATCATTCCATAGTTCTATCATTATATTATCATACAAATATACTATTCTATCACTCTTTCATTCAATCATTCTATTATTTTATTATTCTATAATTCTATTGTTGTTTAATTCTATTATTCTATTATTTTATAAACCTGTTATTCTATAAGTCTATCATTCTTCCATTTTATCATTGTATAATTCTATTTTTTCATTCTATAAATCTATTATTCTATCATTCATTCTATTGTTATATTATTTTGTTATCCATTATACAAGACTATTTTTCTACCAATGTTTCATTCTATTATTCTATTATTCTACCATTATATTCTTCTATAAATCTTTTATTCTATCATTGTTTCATTCTACCATTCTATCATTTGATTATTAATCTATTATTCTACTATTATATCATTCTTTCATTTTATAATTCTATCATTCTATTTTATATAAATCTATTATACTATAATTCTATAATTTTATCATTCTATTATCATATAAATGCTTTATTCTATCATTGTTCCGTTCTATCATTCTACAATTCTATTATTGCTTCATTCTATCCATTTATAATTCTATCATTCTATTATTCTACAATTCTATTACTATATCATTCTTTCATTATATCATTTTATTATTCTATTATTCTATCATTTTATAATAACTTCTAGATTATTCTGTAAGTTTGATATTCTACAATTCTATTAATCTTTCATTTTTTCATTCTATCATTCTATTATAGTATCATTATTTAATCCTAACATTCTATTATTATATAAATCTAATGTTATATCATTCTTTCATTCTACCATTCTCTTATTTTATTATTCTATGATTCTATTATTCTGTCATTCTCTTGTTCTATCATTCTATTATTTCATAAATATATTATTCCATCATTGTTTCATTCTATCATTCTATTATTCTTTAAATATATTGTTCTATCATTATATTATTCTGTCATTCTACAACTCTATTATTCTATCATTCTTTCATTCTATCATTCTATAATTATAAGATTCTATTATTCTATAATTATATGATTATATTATTCTATAAATCTATTATTTTATCATTCTTTCATTCTCTTATTCTATTATTCTACCATTCATGCATTCTATAATTCTATAATTACATCATTATATTATTATATAAATCTATTTTTATTTTATTCTATCATTTCTTTATTCTACAATTCTATCATGCAGTTATTATATAAATCTATTATTATATCATTATTTTAATTTATCATTCTGTAATTTTATTATTCTATCATTTTGTTGTTCTAATATTCTTTTCATTCTATGAAATTCTACGATTATATGATTCTATTATTCTATATATCTAGTATTTTATCATTATATAATTCTATGATTCTTTTATTATATAATTTTATGATTCTATTATTCTATGAATATTATTCTATCATTCTTTCATTCTATCATTCTATAATTATATGATTCTGTTATTCTATAATTATATGATTATATTATTCTATAAATCTATTATTTTATAATCCTTTCATTCTCTCATTCTATTATTCTATAATCTATTATTCTACCATTCATGCATTCTATCATTCTATAATTACATCATTATGTTATTATATAAGTCTATTTTTATTTTATTCTATCATTTTTTTATTCTACAATTCTATCATGGAGTTATTATATAAATCTATTATTATTTCATTATTTTAGTTTATCATTCCGTAATTATATTATTCTATCATTTTGTTGTTCTAATATTCTTTTCATTGTGTCAAATTCTATGATTATATGATTCTATTATTCTATAAATCTAGTATTTTATCATTCTATCATTCTATTATTCCACAATTATATTATTCTATCTTTCTTCCATATATCATTCTATAATTCTATCATTCTTTTATTATATAATTTTATGATTCTATTATTCTATGAATATTATTGTATCATTCTTTCATTCTATTATTTTATAATTATATAATTATTATATTTTGTAACTCAATTATTTTTTTCATTTTATAATTTTATTATTATATTATTTTATAAATCTATTTTTTATCATTGTATAATTCTTTTATTCTTTAAATCTATTATTATATCATTCTATAGTTCTATAATCTTATTATTCTGTTATTCTTAAATTATAGTATTCTATTATTCTATCATTCTATAAAACTATTATTCTATCATTCTATTATTCTATCATTCTTTGATGCAGGAACTTTTGGAGATCACAACTTTTGGCTCGGATGTGAGTTTTCTACAAGATTTTATGGGTGTAGTGCCCCTCATCTCGTCATCCATCAGATTGGTGTTTGCTTAGACTTTATGATAGTGTCTTAGACTGTAGATGATGGATCTCTTGTTATCTTGTTACTTCATTATGAACCTGATTGTTATGATAGCAGATGTTGATGTAAGAATAGGTTATTTTATGCTTTAGAATTTGATGAATAAACTAGACATTATAGATGTTTGATGTTAATTACGATATTGGATTGTAAGAGAATTGAATGTTTTGTGTTGTTGATTAATATCAGATACCTTGTTCAACATAGTTAATCGTTTATTCATAAAGGTGAATGGAACAGTGTCGTATTACTCGCTCTCGAGTACCCTGCCTCACTACGATTTCCATTCACTATAGGACTGCATGTGATGTATATATATCTTGAATGCTTAACCGTGCGTTGTTGCAGGAATGCAGGTACTAGGCATCGACTCCACCTGATTACAGGTCTGAGCGTGCCTTCACCAATGGATTAGTTGTTGGAGTTAACGTGAGGTCCCATGTCAGTGTGGTTTGGTTGTCAGCTTATCCTTTTGGTCTTTGTCTGTCATTCGATCATGATTTGCGGACAAGTAACCTTGCACCTTAGAGTCTAACTAGGTTAGAAAGTGTCTAAGTGTGCAAGGTCTCGTTGTGCTTTAATTAGAATTATATTACGGAAAGTATAATGTGGATAATTAAATGTATTGATAAAAGATAATATTGAGTTTAATGTCGATAATTGTCGATTATTGTTGTAAATAAATTATTATTTTATTAGAAGTATAGTTGTTAAATAAAGATTGTAAGAGGTTTTGTATTATTTAATATAATATTATTTGCAATAAATATTTAAATAAATTAAATAGTTGTAAGTTACTTTGTAATTAGTGATTTGCAACTAGATTAATAAAATAAATTAATATATGGTTGTACAATTAAAGATTGTTGTAATGTTATAACTTTATTAAATAAAATATGCTTGGTCGGCTATAAAATAATTAAATGTTGTCAGAATTGTGTGTTAATATTTAAAAAAGAGTAACCTCTTGAGATTAGGAAATTAAATAAAAGTATATTTTTAGAAGGAGACGCACGGGATCACGTGCCGAGTCCCTTGGAAGAAGGAAGGGGCTGTGTTATAAAAGAAAAGCTTGTAGAGGCAAAGGAGAGGGGATTGCAGGTAGAAGCAGAAAGAAGAAGACTGGAGAGAAGCTTGGTCTGCGACAGTGGGAATGGCTTCCTCGATTTGACGCCGCAGCCAGGTTCCTTTAAATGCATAGTTCCTTTCCTCTGAATTTTGAATCTATGGGTGCTGATTGTTTCCTTGATTCTAAATGGATTGTCTTGGTCGAATTTATGCTTCTAGAGATATTTCAATTTGCAATTAAGCTATTTTTTGCGTCCCTCCGATGTTTTAACCAAGTGCCATTTGTCTTTATTCCCAATTCTTAGTTTATATATCAAGGGCTTGCACAAAATTTATGAAGGACGAAAATCTGGTTTTACTCCTCAAATCACATTGTCTTGAAAGTTTTGAAGGCCATTCCAACAATTCATTTTGTATGCTACCTAAAACCATTGCACTCCAAATAGTTTGCAGTTTGCACTAGTTTCTCATTTAGTTTCCACAAATCAGAGAGGCCAAACAGGTTAGCTCATGCTCACGCTTCCCCTTGACATATTTCATTTGTTCATTACGGGAAGTCGAGGATTTATCGAGTTTCGAACCATATAACTCCCCTTTAAGAGATCTCCTCATTGCCCTTGTTGGACTGCTCTTAGCGTTTGGGCAAATCTGGCAGCTCCTCCCTTCCGTCTTCACACCTTGAAGATGGCTGTATTGTTGAGTTTTGAACCTTAGACCAGATTCTCTGTTTCTTTAAAAGGCGGACTAAACCCTAGCAGATTTGCTTCTTTAAGATCACGCTTCACCTTCGACTTGTGTTCTGGCGCAGATTTGCTTTTGTGTAATCGTATTTTAGAAACCCTAGATTGTAATTAGTGGAGGTTTTCATTTCAGCAGCGATCCATCTCCATATAATCTTAGCACAGAATGATTCAGAGAAAAAGTCCACGGAAAAGGGTGGCTGCAAATTGAGGGACATCCGGATCGGTCACATCAAATATCAGAAGGAAATACGTCAGCCAGTGCCAGAGGGACCAGATGTTTGGTCAGTCCCAATTGATTATCAAGTTATAAATGGTTGCAATGTATGTGATGCAACTAACATTACACTCTCTCTCATTTTACGCCGGGGCAAAGAAGAACTGAAACTCACAGGGTTTGTCATTAACAACACAGATAATTACCAGCCTTTTACTATTCCTGCGGGAAAAATGGTCCCACAAAATGTTGAGTTGAGCGGATATGGTCCTCATAAAATCTATTGACATGAAACAGACTATGCTAACTTTATCAATTGTAAATAAGCTCGTCACTTGATCATGCCTTCATTCTGTGCGACTTAATCCTGCTTTATACGGTAAGCTTCATTACAAAATAAATGCTGAGTAACAACAAATGGCATTTTATTCAATATTCCCTGTTTTCGAGATATTCTTATAGTACATTGTTTTCAAGATGAAGGAATGCATATGAGTTAGATAACAGATCGATCTGTTCTACTTCTTAAGACAAACTTTGGATATGATGTCTCTATCTTCCTTTTTATGTCAATGAGGTCTTCGATGGTTTCTGTATCTGAAATTTAGGTTGCAAACAGTGCTAGGGCATTTTTCCATCTAAAAACAATTTAATTTCCATTTGCATATATATTTTTAGATTCTATTTTATTTTATTTTGAAAGAACTGAAAAGAACTGATGCCACCACTTGTTAATTTTTATGAAACCACAATAAGCCTGAACCCACCGGTGTCACACTAGCAGTATAAACAAAGAAGCTATAAGCCTTCAAAATGGCATGTAGAACCTACATCACAACTCAAATAATGATTCATAAATATGGTCAAGGGAGAGGGTACAATAAGGCATGAGAACCTCAAAGCACATGCAGAAACGAAAAGAGATTCAAGGATAAGCCCGGAAAGTAAAACCTTCCAGACAGCTTTTGCCCTAACTACTAGTTATTGCTAAAAAAAAAGTCTCATGTCGTTTAAATGTCCCCCGCTAGATACTCTCAACACGTTGGGAAAATGGTCGAAAACAATTAACTCAAAGCAAGCACATCAAATTGCAAGATTTGAGGTGAGCTAAAGGGGAGCGCGAACGGAAAACAAAAGAATCACCTTCCGAGGAATGGATCCAAGGCTGTGGAGGAAATATTTTTTTAAGAAAATGGTGAGGAAGAACATTGTGATGTGTGCTATAGTGGTGATAAGGATGAATGGAATCAAATCCTGTCCTGCGTTGTTTGTGATGCTTTGGCTCACCAAGAATGCTATGGGGTGCAAATGATACCAAATGGCCAATGGCTGTGTTCCTGGTGTTCATATCAGTCTCAAGCTCAATCAGTGCACAAAAACTCTATTAGACCTAGAAATAATTTTGTCAGTCCTATGTGGAGCAATGGTGGTTTAGATAATGATATACGCCCTTGCATATTGTGCACAAGAAGTGGTGGGGCACTAAAGCCAGTGGCAAGGCCATTTTCAGACAAAGATAGTAATGGATACTTACAGTTTGCACATTTATTTTGTTGTCAATGGATCCCAGAAACGTATATAGAAAATACAGAGACAATGAAACCAATAAAAATGTGGAAGGCATAAAGAGTGAACGGTGGAAGTTACTATGTTTTCTATGCAAGGATAAGCATGGTGCTTGTATTCAATGTGTTTGAATGCATATTAATAGAAGTACTATTAATATCAATGTTGTTATTAGTATCATTATTATAATTATAATTATTATTATTATCATTATTGTTAGTTTTACAATAATAATAATAATTATTATTGTTACTATTATTATTTTTATCATTATTAATATTATTATTATTATTTCAAAGGTATAGTTGATTGTTTTAAAAGCCAAATAAATTGGGAATTTAGAATAATGTTGTCATTGTTTATTTGAGAAAATCGTTGTGATTATATATTATGGTTAATGAAATTTGATTTAGATTGACATCAGTTTAAATATGGTTTCTTCATTTTGTTAAGATAATGGATTAAGGATTAGGTATATGATTATTGTATTTGAAATTTGATTTAAAGGTATTAGATAATTAGTTAGTGTGAATTGAAATGGTCAAGGTGTAAGTTGTCAAGGGTTCAGTTCCAGAGGCCAAGGTTGTTGTGTTTTGACTTCATGTAATGTGTTGTTAAGTGTCTTGAGTTATTGAAGTCTTGTCGCCTTTTGTCATGTATAAGGAATTTGGTTATGGTATTGTGAGAGAATGTAAATGTTCTAAATGCATCATGATGTGTAGAAAGGCTCTTCATGAATGTTGTGATTTATCTATTTATTTGTTTGGGATATTGTGTTGGATTAGACAATGGGGAGACGTCGGTATTCATGAAAAAGTATTTTTCTTATGAGTTACTTCATTGGAAGCCATGGAAAATGTATTAAGAGTATGTCTTTGTAATTGAGATGATATGCAAGAAGGTAAATGCCTTGCATTATTACATGTATATGTTCATATCAGAATAATGGTTATGTAAGATGGTAAGTGCCTTGCATGGTTTATGTATCATCGTCGTCATGATGATGTTTGCTATGTTGTTGAGTAGGGTCTTCTAGATGTAGGTAGGGGAGTGGCTTTCAACGTGGGGCCGGCGCCCAAAGTGGCAGTCAGGATAACCCGTTGGAAGTAGATTAATCAAGTGATAACCTAAATAATGAATTAGGGGGTTGGGTAGTTAAGCACACTAAATAAGATAAGTGGATGCCTCACTCATGGCTCAAGTGCTTGTTTAGGCTTGAGATGAGATGAGAAGGCCTGGAATGGCAAGATCAACTACCTTGTCCTCATGAAAGGTATGTTGATTCCACATGAGCGTTGTATGGGGGCCGGGAGTCGGGAGAGGCTGCCAGGACAACCCAAGATGGGGGCCAGGGCCTAGGAAGGCTTACCAGGACAACCCATGACAAGCCATGTGATGACACTTCTCCCTACTGCAGCCTAGCATTCCCTAGTTGTACTCTCCCCATTCGTTATGTGTTGCCTCTGGAAGTTAAGTTGTATTGTGTTGTTTATGTTATTTGTCATGTGTTGTATTAGCGTTTGGTCGTCCTTGTTTTTGTTTGTCTTTTGGCTACCTGACTGTCATTGTTTGGAACCTCATGTTAACTCCTAGCTCGGGGGGTGGACCTTAGGGTTCCACATGGTCGGGTGGAAGAGCTATTTTATCCATTGGTTATTCTTGTCGAAGCTCATGTACAAAAAAGATTTATTCCAGTTTTCAGACAATTGTACTTATACTAGTTGATGAAGATGTATGTGTATAATCTTGTACCAGATTTGTGTAACAGAACTTTCATTGAGTATGTAATTCAGATGTAGTCTGAAAATGGCAATGTAATGATGTCATGATGTACTTATGTGTAATGAAAGCATTTCAGTTATGTATTTGATCATGTAGATTACATTATTTGTCGACATGCAATGAATATGAATTCAGTTATTCAATTATGCATTGGATTCGAATCAGTTACTGATGTTTGTTAAGTTATGTTAGTTGGTTTGTAAAGTAATGCAGCCTTGTATCCTTAGAGAATATGTTGTAGTTAGTTATGTTAACATTATTGGTTATCTTAAACATTTAAAAAAAAAAATTGTTCCTTTTTCATGTAGCATAAGTGTGTATTTCTTTGAGGTGTAGAAGGCGGGTGTTACAATGGGTGGATGCGTTATGAGGTGCAAAGTGGTTTCGCAACCAACCCTAGTGGGTTGGACCCCGTCTTGGCACTTTTTTGGGGCTTGAAACTTTCATCTTGGCCCTGAAATTAGCAATTTAGTGTTTTTCTATCATTTTGTAATTCTATCACTTTATTATTCTAAATTGCTTTTACTCTATTATTCTATTATTCGATCATTCTTTTATTATATTATTTGATATATCTATTATTCTATCATTATTTCATTCTATCAGTCTATAATTCTATAACTATCATTCTACAATTCTATTAGAATCATTATTTCACTCTACCATTCAATAATTATTTCATTCTATTAATTTGTTATTTTATTATTACATTATTCCATAATTTTGTTGTCCTATATTTCTTTCATTCAATCATTCTATTATTTTATTATTCTATAATTCTATTGTTGTTTAATTCTATCATTCTATTATTTTATAAACCTATTATTCTATAAGTCTATCATTCTTTCATTTTATCATTCTCCTATTCTATTTTTTTATTCTATAAATCTATTATTCTATCATTCATTCAATTGTTATGTTATTTTGTTATTCTAGTATTCTACAAGATTATTTTTCTACCAATTTTTCATTCTATTATTCTATAAATCCTTTATTCTATCATTGTTTCATTCTACCATTCTATAATTCTATCATTCTTTCATTCTACAATTATATTATTCTATCATTCTTCCATTCTATCATTTGATTATTAATCTATTATTCCACTATTGTATGATTCTTTCATTCTTTCATTTTATAATTCTATCATTCTATTTTATATAAATCTATTATACTATCATTCTATAATTTTATCATTCTATTATCATATAAATGCTTTATTCTATCATTGTCATGTTCTATCATTCTACAATTCTATTATTCCTTCATTCTATCCATTTATAATTCTACCATTCTATTACTAATTAAATCTATTATACTATCATTCTATAATACTATAACTCTATAATTTTATAAATCTTTTATTCAATCATTCTATATATCTATTATTCTACAATTTAATTATTCTATCACTCTTCCATTCTATAATTCTATAATTCTATCAGTCTATTATTCTACAATTCTATTACTATATCATTCTTTCGTTATATCATTTTATTATTCTATTATTCTGTCATTTTATAATAACTTCTAGATTATTCTTTAAGTTTGATATTCTACAATTCTATTAATCTTTCATTTTTTCATTCTATCATTCTATTATAGTATCATTATTTAATCCTAACATTATGTTATTATATAAATCTAATGTTATATCATTCTTTCATTCTACCATTCTCTTATTTTATTATTCTATGATTCTGTTATTCTCTCATTCTCTCATTCTATAATTCTATTATTTCATAAATATATTATTCCATCATCATTTCATTCTATCATTCTATTATTCTTTAAATATATTAATCTATCATTATCTTATTCTGTCATTCTACAACTCTATTATTCTGTCATTCTTTCATTCTTTCATTCTATAATTATATGATTCTATTATGCTATAATTATATGATTATATTATTCTATAAATCTATTATTTTATCATTCTCTCATTCTATTATTCTATAATTTATTATTCTACCATTCATACATTCTGTCATTCTATAATTGTAATGTCCCCTTCTAGCAAGCCAAAATTTTCACAACCTTGCAAACAATTTCAACTTACCAAAAGAGAACATTAATATTCCATAATTTCTTTTTCTTGAAAGGTCACATAAAGAGGGGCTTGTAATACCAATCTATTTATTGTTTCAAAGAAATTTCTCCATTATAATTTTATAATAAAATAGGTTTTCTTAGTATGTAGCATTTAATGTCATAACTTTTGTGAAGCATATACAATAGATAGGATTAATTCTTGATGGGAGTGTAGCATGTCTCATAATCTAATAGTGTATGAATGAGGTAGTATATGACATACTTTTTCCTTCATCATCATGTTAGGAAAGAGAAGCACCAATATATGCTTTGTGATAGTAGTGAATAGAAGAAGAGGATGACCATGAATAAATAGCATCAAAATGGGAGGATTGGAAAGATAATATTTTATCATCAAAGGCCTTTTGACACCCAAAATTCCACTCAATTTAAGATATTTATTAAATAGATGATTAAATGGGAGTATGTGGTCAAATAATTGAGTAATGAAGTGATATATTGCCTAAATCTATCCTTGGAAACTATTTTAGGAGGAGGCACGTTGACAATTACATTAATCTTCTTGTGTAAACATTAATACTCTAGTGAGAAATGATAAAACCAAGAAGTTTTCCACTATTAACCTCAAATACAAATTTCTTGGGGTTGAGGTTCACATTAAATTTTTTGACATTAAAAACTAATGCACAAATTATATGTCTAGGAATCACAGGATGTAGATTTTGCAAGGATATCATCAATATAGTGTTTTGAGGATGGAATGCATAAGTTCATGGAAGATAAGGGTAAAGGTCCTCTATTATGTAGCACCAACATTTAAAGCCTAAAATGTTACTCAAGAAATGGTGAAATAGGAAATAAAATTTAAGTTATTAAATGTGAACATTATGAATGTTAGGTTGAGATACCTTTTCCCAACACAAAGCACTTGTTCATCTCTAGATTCATGAACAGTATTCAATCTACCACCACAAATCAATCCAATAGTTTGTGGGACATACAGCCATTCTTTCACATGTCTTCCCCATGATGATCCATAGTTGCACTATCATTTAACCAATGACTTCCCTACAACATTCATACACCATGTCTCTACTCATGGGCATCTTGGTGGGATCTACTACTTCCCAAAATTTAAATCTGCTATAGGAACCAATTTAGCATTCAAGGCCAGTGAGTTCCTATCCTATATGACACATAGAAATGGAAATCTGTCTACCTAGTATATAAATTGGCCTCTTACTATGCCAACATAATAATTGTCTCATCCTATGTTAAGCATTGAAAGACAAAACCATTATAACCATGGTGATATATGACTCAATAAAGGAGAACATACTTGAGGCTTGTTATCAAATTTTTATGTGGATGGTATTAGTAATATTAGGGGAAAAGGATCCTATATCAAGATAATCATAGTTATTTATAAACCATCATTCACTAGTGATCACATTGTACAAATGATAAGAAGAAGGTGCATCATCAATTAATGGTGCATGGAGATCATCTTATTGTGACCATTTTCTATATTATTGTATTTAAGTTGTTGTTAGTGCATGATAATTTAAGGTGAAAGGAAAGGGGAATAATTTTCCTAGAAGGAGGAATGAGTATGACTCTGGTGCATAAAGCTATCTTTTAGTGTGAATGATCAAAGTACATGTCCCTTGTTTCCAATGTATCCACACATAAAATAAGAACATTAGATAAATTAGTGGAAATGTGAGAGAAGGAAGAGGAAGGAGACTCCACTAATTGGTTAACTATAATTTGACTCTTAATAGATTTTTCCAAGATAAAAATAGAGGTAAAAACTCCATAACTAACATAACTCACCCAGGAGCATGGCTAGAAAAATAAGTCTTACATAACATTTATTTCAGGGGATCATGCTTAATCATAACATGTTTCTTAGCCTTTCGAATTCAACATCAGTTATTCTTAAAAATAAATAGAATACGTATATCAAATTAAGAGAAATGATTATTAACACATACCTGGCAGAAGAGCCTGCAGACTTACCTTGGATGCCTCTGTATCTTCCTTGTGATATATCTTGACTGGCCTTCTTGATAAAGATTCGGTGTTGTTGCATCCTTGTTGCTGCTAGGGTTATAGATCCTTACCTTATATTTTAGTTTATTCTATGATCATGGATATTCTTGTTGATCGATTCTTTGATCTTCCGTCCCTTTGAATGCTGTCGATATTCACAATCTTACTGCTCTTATATTTGTATATTCGTTGTGTAGTGCCCCTCCATTCTCACCTTGGATGTGCAGGTAGTTTGAATAAGGAACCTGATGATGAGGATGGAACAAGAGCTTCTGTTAATACTTTTGGGAGCATGATGCATATTGTTATTATGCAGAGATTTATTTGGATAAGGTGATGCAGTAGTATGTTGTTAGGACAGGTGGAAAGGGTGGCATCATACCATTGGACGTATGGGTGACATACGAGTATGAGATATGATTACTAGAGTCCCTTCCCTAGAGCTTTGGCTATTATGTACATGTGCTCTAACTTGTATGTTTGAGTGAACAGGTACCATGCATCGACTCTACCTGAATTGGTAGGTTTGAGTGTGCCTTGCACCCAATGGAAGTAGTTGACCAGAGATAGCACTTGGTCCCCACCCTAACCATCATCCTCAAAGAGGATGAGTACCTAGTTTGATACCTTGTCAAGTACTATCAGTGGTCAGTTAGTGTTGCTTGAAGTTTTGCCTTTTGACCCTGGTTAGTGGTTAGGTAATTGTTTTGGCTTTTGGTTTAATTTGTCTAATAATATGCCTTGGTTATCTTATGCATTAAAATGGATTGATAAATAATATATATAATCCTAGTTGATAATAAAATAAAATTATAGTGTAATATTATAATTAAGAAATAATAATAAAATAGTAAATAAATAGAATATTATAAAGTTAGTTATATAATTAATTATAATAGGTGAGTGAGTGTGGGTAAATGGTTTTACCCATTTGTGTAAAATTATTTATTGTGTGTATGTTTAAATTATGTTGGTTGCATATATTTTAATTATTTTTAATAAGGGTTAGTATGTAGTTAGTTGGGGTAGTTGTAAATTTATTTTGTACGGGAGTGGGAAAAATAACTTCCCTCCCTTCATTATTTATTTAATGGGGAGGGGGAATTTTGACGGGGAGAATTTGGGGGCTTTTTAATCTTTTTGGAAATTACTTTATTGGGAACACTGTGCATTATAAATTTCCATGGAATTTTTTTTTAGAGGTGGCTGCAATATTTTAGACCTGAAGAACAGAAGTTAATTGAATGGTAAGTGCATTATATTTTATAGATTTTGTCACCAATTTTTACTTATGTTTTCTACACAATGAAATTTAAATTATTATCTTTTCATTGTTGTTTATAATTATATTTTGTTAGGGTTTAATATAGTGCTATAAAATATTATTTTACACTATCTTTTAAATTTACATCACTCTATTTTATTTACAAGTGTGGTACAATATTTTATATTTTATAAAGGTTATTTCCAACACTACATTTTATTTACTATAAAGCTGGTATAAAATATACTACTAGGGTAAAATATTCTATTTTATTAGGGTTTATTTCCAGTATTATATTGTCATGTCCCCATATTAAAGCCTTGTTTAAATTGAAGATTTAAACAATATATTTAATTACACATAAATATTAATAAGTTATATAATATATTATCATATTACATGAATATAAATACAAAATATTATTATTATTATACTCATAAGATATTAATAGATATAAATATTATTATAATATATATTATTAATATGAATTAATTAATTAAATAATATATATATTAGATATTAATATTATGTATGTGACTCTTTGAAGAGTCACCATTCTTCGTAAGAGGCATAATGGAACATATATAATATAAATAGCAGCAGCAAGGAAGGAAAGGGGATCAGATTTGGGGATATAAGAAAATAAGGAAGTCTAAAGTAAGCAAACAGAAGTCTTTAAATATGAAAGTCAGAAAGTATGGAATAATAGTAGCTTGCATTTAATTTAAGAGGAAGTATTATAAATATATGGGAAATAAATTAAAAAAAGGAATATCAGCATTATAAATAAATATAATAAAATCTGCATTATATTTTTATATTTAAATCCGCATTATATATATATATTTCTGAGCCATAAGTAGGAAAGATATCATAAATACATATAGGGAGGAATTATTCAAGTAAAAATAAATAAATAAATATATATATATATATATATATATATATACAATAATATTAATAGCATATATAATAATATAATATAGAGATATTATTAATATTATAACAAATACTATAATATATAAATATTAAAGAATAGGTGAAAGAGAATAGAATCTAGTGAGCAGATTCAACAAGAGAAGCAGTGTAAAGAGGTACGTGCACTTTCCTTTATTAATAGGTTAGGCAATAGAAATGTTGTAGGTGAATAATATGAATATAAATAAATGAATACTGCTTATATCAGCATAATAATAATTGGAATATATTACCATCATTGATGTATATACATTCATTATGTATAAGTATGCATACAGAATAGGTATAATAATATGAGAATAAATAGGAGTGTAGAAATAAGGTAAATCTGCTTACATATATGAAAATGGATATAAATATGAATATGAAAGTGAATATAAAAATTATTATGAATATGAAAATGGTATTATGAGATCATAAGCATAAGGACATAAGTATGAAAGGATTTTAACTGTGTACTTATCAATTAAATTAAGTTTTAGTGATGAATAAATGTATTGGCCAGTGGATTGATTACTTCTTATAGATAAGTCATTGAGAGTTGGGGACATTTAAAATAAATAAATAAATTGCATTATGTCTAATTATAAACTTTGTTAGGAATAAGTAGTTATAATGTTTCTTATACCATTTAAACAATGTTTTGTTTATTTGATTTCTCATTAAATGTTCATGAGATTCAATTAGGAATAAATGGAAAGGTTATATTCTTTACGTAGAATAATTTTTTTATAGATGACAATTGAAATGTATTCTTCTAGATAGAATTTACAATATACAGAGAAATTAAAACCATGGTAAAAACATACAACAACTCTAGAGACTTAAGTTCCAAATTAAGGCTTAGTTGATGTTTTAATTGAGTAGAGTCATGTATAGGTAAGAATAGTAAGTAGTTAATCTTAATTAGATTTTAATTAATTATGAATTATCTTTTTATATGCTATCTTTGAATAAAGAGAGAAAGAGTTATCATAGAAGGATCTCATGTTTGGAATATAAGATTTTCTTAATTTTTTGTTATAATAAAAGTTGGCTTTTTGTGTTAAGTAAGAATAAATTATTGTGAAATAATTACATATAGGTAATTGTCTTTTATGTTTACTATCTACTTACATTGTGCATAGAATTATGAAATTGGTCTATTCTAAAATTGAGATTAGATAATAACCAAGTTACAATCTTATATTGATAACTTTGTTATGATAAATTCTCTGTAGAAACCAATGTATCTAGACTATTGGATTAAATGTTCATGCTTTTGTTATAGTGGGATGTTAAGTTCTATGTCATTGGGAAGTTGGATTGTAGATGCTAAGGAGGATTTAGTTGTACGCATAGTCCTGGTGATATTATGACCCTGAAGTTGGTTGAGTATGTGATGAGTCATATGTAACCCTAGATTGATATATCCTATTCTATTAAGAATTCTTGTAACTAGGATGAGCATGCAAGATGATTAATGCCTTGCTTGGTATATGGAATATGTGGTCATGATGATGGTGTAAGCAGATTAGTGTCTTGGTTAGTGTAGGGTTTTCTAGTTGCAAGTAGGGGGAGTGGCTCTCAATGGGGGACGGAACCCAAAGTGGTTTCCAGGACAACCCATTGAATGGTTTCTTAACCCAGTGATAACGTTATAATGAAATAGGGGAATGGGTAGAATTCACATTAATCAAGATAATGTATGCCTCACTCATGGCTCAAGTACTCGTTTAGGCTTGAGATGAGATGAGAAGGCCTGGAATGGCAAGATCAACTACCTTGTCCCCATGAAAGGTATGTTGATTCTACATGAATTGTATGGGGGCTGGGGATTGGGAGAGGCTACCAAGACAACCCAAAGATGGGAGTCGGGGCCTAGTAAGGTCCACCAGGACAACCCATATCAATCCATGTGATGACACTCCTCCCTATTGCAGTCTAGCACTCCCTAGTTGTATTTCCTCCCTCAATTACGTAAGTGCCTCTGGAAGTGCAGTTAAGTATGTCTGTGATGTTTATTGTGGACAGTTTGATAATGGGTGTCATGTATAACCCTACTGCTTGAGTTAGTCTATTGTCCTCCTTACTATCTGTGAGTGTGGGATCTTGTGTTATCTCCTAGCTCAGGGGGTGGACCTTAGGGTTCCACATGGTTGGGTGGAAGAGCTTTTATTTCCATTGGTTTTTCCCTTGTTGATGTTTGTGGGCGAGGAGGATGTATCTTGTGCATTAGATATCAGATCTTGTACTAGTTTGAGGAAGATGATTATGCATACTCATGGGCTAGCCTTGTGTGATAGTTGATTCATAATGTATGTAATCAGTGTATTCAGAAAGGTGATAATGTAATCAATGTAATGATTTACTCATGTGTATAGGAATTTGTATATTCACATGTAATCCTGATCATGTCGATTATTCATCTGATGTTATGATATGGAGATGTATATGTTTATTCGTTTAATGCTATAGATTTAGAATGATCTACTAATGTTAGTTAATAATGTATGTTGAATTATGTTAATTGATCTGGCAAGTAATGCAACCATGAAATCTTAGAGGACAAGTCGTTAGTTCAAATGATGTGTATAGATGTGTTAACATTACTTTGTTATCTTATTCATATAAAAAAAAAAAAAATTATCCTACTTTGCATAGCATAGATATGTTGTTCTCTAAGGTGTTCATGGCGGGGCATTACACGCTCATCTTGTAAAATATTGATAATGTGTATGTGTTAATGTAATAGATAATGGATTCTATTTACTTCTGTCCAGATTGTCAAAGTGTTATATATAGATATATATATTCCTGATTGCTTTAGTAGCAATCATTGCATGTGAATGAGAATATATGGTGTGACTGTAGGTGGTGAGTGATGATAGACTAAACCGATTGATAGGAGATGGGAATTATATCGTCTGAGTTGTTGAGTGATAGATTCCATGGTTCTCTTGAAGAGGGATTTGATCATCCACCGTGTGAGTGAAGAACTGATCCTATTAAAAATGTTTGAGGGGCTGCATAAACCCAACAGTCACCACTTTTCATAACACCGATTATCCTTAAGGATATCTACTATCTTTTTGTTTGCTTAATCATTACTTGTTATAAGATCGGTGTCTCATTAAAGAGTCATTCACTACCTCAAATAATTTGTATTACTTATTAATGGATCGTAGTATATATAAATGATCTTCTCACAAGGGAATCGTTACCTTATTCTAGTTTTAAATCAACATTTATGCTCACTGACATGATTCATAGGTTGTAATTACTTGTACTGAATATGCTTGTGTGGTTGTGTGTCTGGGATTTAGGAAGCATGTTTGCTTTGCTTATGTATGGAGCACCAATGTAAGTACAACAGCTATAGAGGAACATTATTGATTAAGGAAAGATACTGCATTTGATTAAATATTGCCAACTTTATATCATGTTAATTGATGCGCAGGAGTAACTTCCGAAGAGTGATGTTGAAGAAGACAACGGGAGAGATGTTAGGGATGCCATATGCAATAGGCCTCTTTAACTGTCTTGTCTACATGTGGTATGGTTCCCCTCTCATCAACAATGGATGGGATAATGTTCTTGTCATGGGTACCAATGCTATTGGCCTTCCCCTCTCCTTTTGCTTCTACACCATCTATCTCCTTAAATATCTTTGAATATGTGCTACTCAGTGATCCGACGTACCCTTTCATGGGGACCGTTGGCTTTCTAGTTAGTGTAACTCATAATCAGCACCTATGTTACAATCTAAATTTTGTCTTATTCTTTTGTAAACCATTTCATGCATCATAATGCTTAATCATATCTTTATTAGTGTTGCCTTAAGTCTAATAATTGTTGTTTTGTTGTATTATTAATTTTCAATTGTTAATGTACTAATTGTACATATGAATCATGCCTTTCCCTAACATCAGCGATGCCTTGATCGCTGGTAATTAATGTTGACTATTATTTAGGTGGTTAGTAATATTGTCAATCGCCCCTTAGTATTAGGAAGCATTCACATGTAGGCCATTGTCCTTAATTTGATCACTATACTATATAGTAATATCTTATTAATTATCCAAACTTTATTTATATATTAATACTTATATTTCTTAATCATATTTATATTTAATTATCAAAAATGTTTTAATGACTACTAATATTATTTTAATGCCATGATTAACCAACAGCATCAAATGAGCACTACAAACCAAATAACCAAATGTCAAACATACCTGGCACAACCAAAGTGAAAATGGAGGGGCACTACAATAATTATATCATTATATTATTATATAAATCTATTTTTATTTTATTCTATCATTTTTTTATTCTACAATTCTATCATGCAGTTATTATATAAATCTACTATTATATCATTATTTTAATTTATCATTCTATAATTATATTATTCTATCATTCTGTTGTTCTAATATTCTTTTCATTGTGTCAAATTCTATGATTATATGATTCTATTATTCTATAAATCTAGTATTTTATAATTCTATCATTCTATTATTTTACAATTATATTATTCTATCTTTCTTCCATATATCATTCTATAATTCTATCATTCTTTTATTATATAATTTTATGATTCTATTATTCTATGAATATTATTGTATCATTCTTTCATTCTATTATTTTATAATTATATAATTATTTTATTTTGTAACTCAATTATTTTTTCATTTTATAATTTTATTATTATATTATTTTATAAATCTATTTTTTATCATTATATAATTCTTTGATTCTATAATTCTATTATTCTTTAAATCTATTATTATATCATTCTATAGTTCTATAATCTTATTATTCTATTATTCTTAAATTATAGTATTCTATTATTCTATCATTCTTTCATTATATTATTTGATATATCTATTATTCTATCATTATTTCATTCTATCAGTCTATAATTCTATAACTATCATTCTACAATTCTATTAGAATCATTATTTCACTATACCATTCAATAATTCTTTCATTCTATTATTTTGTTATTTTATTATTATATTATTCTACAATTTTGTTATCCTATATTTCTTTCATTCTATCATTCCATAGTTGTATCACTATATTATCATAGAAATATAATATTCTATCACTCTTTCATTCAATCATTCTATTATTTTATTATTGTATAATTCTATTGTTGTATAATTCTATCATTCTATTATTTTATAAACCTATTATTCTATAAGTCTATCATTCTTTCATTTTATCATTCTCTAATTCCATTTTTTTATTCTATAAATCTATTATTCTATCATTCATTCTATTGTTATATTATTTTGTTATTCTAGTATTCTACAAGACTATTTTTCTACCAATTTTTCATTCTATTATTCTATAAATCTTTTATTCCATCATTGTTTCACTCTACCATTCTATAATTCTATCTTTCTTTCATTCTACAATTCAATTATTCTATCATTCTTCCATTCTATCATTTGATTATTCTTGTATTATTCCACTATTGCATCATTCTTTCATTCTTTCATTTTATAATTCTATCATTCTATTTTATATAAATCTATTATACTATCATTCTATAATTTTATCATTCTATTATCATATAAATGCTTTCTTCTATCATTATTTTGTTCTATCATTCTACAATTCTATTATTCCTTCATTCTATCCATTTATAATTCTACCATTCTATTATTAATTAAATCTATTATACTATCATTCTATAATACTATAATTCTATAATTTTATAAATCTTTTATTCAATCATTCTATATATCTATTATTCTACAATTTAATTATTCTATCATTCTTCCATTCTATAATTCTATCATTCTATTATTCTACAATTCTATTACTATATCATTCTTTCATTATATCATTTTATTATTCTATTATTCTGTCATTTTATAATAATTTCTAGATTATTCTATAAGTTTGATATTCTACAATTCTATTAATCTTTCATTTTTTCATTCTATCATTCTACCATTCTCTTAATTTATTATTCTATTATTCTATTATTCTTTCATTCTCTCATTCCATAATTATATTATTTCATAAATATATTATTCCATCATTGTTTCATTCTATCATTCTATAATTATATGGTTCTATTATGCTATAATTATATGATTATATTATTCTATAAATCTATTATTTTATCATTCTTTCATTCTATTATTCTATAATCTATTATTCTAGCATTCATGCATTCTATCATTCTATAATTACATTATTATATTATTATATAAATCTATTTTTATTTTATTCTATCATTTTTTTATTCTACAATTCTATCATGCAGTTATTATATAAATCTATTATTATATCATTATTTTAATTTATCATTTTGTAATTATATTATTCTATCATTCTGTTGTTCTAATATTCTTTTCATTCTATCAAATTCTATGATTATATGATTCTATTATTCTATAAATCTAGTATTTTATCATTCTATCATTCTATTATTCTACAATTATATTATTCTATCTTCCTTCCATTTATCGTTCTATAATTCTATCATTCTTTTATTATATAATTTAATGATTCTATTATTCTATGAATATTATTGTATCATTCTTTAATTCTATTATTTTATAATTATATAATTATTTTATTTTGTAACTCAATTATTTTTTCGTTTTATTATTATATTATTTTATAAATCTATTTTTTATCATTATATAATTCTTTTATTCTATAATTCTATTATTCTTTAAATCTATTATTATATCATTCTATAGTTCTATAATCTTATTATTCTATTATTCTTAAATTATAGTATTCTATTATTCTATCATTCTTTCATTATATTATTTGATATATCTATTATTCTATCATTATTTCATTCTATCAGTCTATAATTCTATAACTATCATTCTACAATTCTATTAGAATCATTATTTCACTATACCATTCAATAATTCTTTCATTCTATTATTTTGTTATTTTATTATTATATTATTCTACAATTTTGTTATCCTATATTTCTTTCATTCTATCATTCCATAGTTGTATCACTATATTATCATAGAAATATAATATTCTATCACTCTTTCATTCAATCATTCTATTATTTTATTATTGTATAATTATAGTATTCTATTATTCTATCATTCTATCATTCTATTATTCTATCATTCTTTGATGCAGGAACTTTCAGAGATCACAACTTTTGACTCGGATGTGAGTTTTCTACGAGATTTAACGAGTGGATGCATTATGAGGTGGAAAGTGACTTCGGAACCGACCCTAGTGGGTTGGACCCCATTTTGGTACTTTTTTGGGGCTTGAAACTTTCATCTTGGTTCTCAAAATAGCAATTTAGTGTTTTTCTATCATTTTGTAATTCTATCACTTTATTATTTTAAATTGCTTTTACGCTATTATTATATTATTCTATCATTCTTTCATTATATTATTTGATAGATCTATTATTCTATCATTATTTCATTCTATCAATCTATAATTCTATAACTATCATTCTACAATTCTATTAGGATCATTATTTCACTCTACCATTCAATAATTATTTCATTCTATTAATTTGTTATTTTATTATTATATTATTCTACAATTTTGTTATCCTATATTTCCTTCATTCTATCATTCCATAGATGTATCTGTAGTGCCCCTCAACTTGTCGTCTGTTAGACTGATGTTTGTTTAGTAGTATTAGATTTTATGACAGTAGCTTAGATCGTAGATGATGGATCTCTTGTTATCTTGTTACTTTATTATGGACCTAATTGTGATGATAACAATTGTTGATGTTGGATTCTATTATTTTATGCTTTAGAATTTGATAAATGAACTAGATGTTACAGATGTTTTGATGTTATTCACTATATGGGATTTAGAGATAGTTGATCATTTTATGTTGATGACTAGTAATCAGATACCTTGTTCAACATAGTTAATTGTTTATTCATAAACGTGAATGGAACAGTGTTGTATTACTCGCTCTCGAGTACCCTACCCCATTGCGATTTCCATTCACTATAGGACTGTATGTGGATATATATCTTGAATGTTTAACCGTGCGTTGTTGCAGGAATGCATGTACTAGGCATCGACTCCACCTGATTATCAGGTCTGAGCGTGCCTTCGCCAATGGATTAGTTGTTTGGAGTTAACGTGAGGTCCCTAGTCTGTGTTGTCTAGTTGTCAGGTTACCCTTGTGGTCGTTGTCTGTCATTTGATCATGATTTGCAGACAAGTAATATTGTACCTTGGAATCTAACTAGGTTAGAAAGTGTCTAAGTGTGTAAGGTATCGTTGTGCATTAGATAGAATCGTATTACAGAAATTATAATGTTGATAATTAAATATATTTATAAAAGATAATATTGAGCATAATGTTGATAGTTGTTGATTATTGTTGTAAATAAATTATTATTTTATTAGAAGTATAGTTGTTAAATAAAGATTGTAAGAAATTTCGTATTATTTAATATAATATTATTTGCAATAAATATTTAAATAAATAAAATAGTTGTAAGTTATGTTGTAATTAGTGATTTACAACTAAATTAATAAAATAAATTAATATATAGTTGTACAATTAAAGATTGTTGTAATGTTATAACTTTATTAAATACAATATGGTTGGTCGGCTATAAAGTAATTAAATGTTGTCAGAATTATGTGTTAATATTTAAAAAAGAGTAACCTCTTGGGATTATGAAATTAAATAAAAGTATATCTTGAGGAGGGAGATGCACGGGATCGCGTGCCGAGTTCCTTGGAACATGGAAGGGACTATGTTATAAAAGAAAAGTTTGTAGAGGCAAGGAGGGGGGACTTTGGCAGGAAGAAGAAGGATCAAGTTTTCTACAACTAAAGAATTGAATTCTGCATCAAATCTAAGCTACGGATATAGGTTCTAATGTCTTCTTTATTCTATCCTTGTTTTCTTTAGAATGAATGACGGAAATCTGGTTTTACTTCTCCAATTCGCATTGCTTGAAAATTCTAGAACCTCTTGGATAATCTGTTTTATACTTATTCTGTAATCATTACATTTCAAACAATTTTCTGTTATGATTTAATTATTCATCTGCCATTTCTGCATAAATGTTTGAGAAGAGAAAATGAGCCGTATTTTATCGTTTAGGGATCCAAATTTAAAAAAAAACCGTATCACTGTAGATACTTTAAAACTATATCATGTGTGATTTGTAGACACCAAGAAAACACATCCGCACCCTCATCACAGGATGAACAGGTTATACAGCTACCAATCACATTGTCTTGAAAGTTTCAAGGGTGACATCCAGGTTTGAATCTCACATCACAGTGACATGCCTATACCAGAGGATGATCACAGGAGCAGAAGCCGCGAGAAAGAGCGAAATGGGTATTGGCCAGGAAGAGAAAAGGATGATACCCATATGGATTCTTCACATCGTTATGTAAATGGCGTCGGGATGAACAACTTAATTGTATGCGGAGAATGAGCAGGGGCAAAGAGATTAGTAATTACTAGGCAAATCTTGAGCTTCCGGAGTTTCCTTCCAGTCGACCCTATATTAAATTGTCTAAACCGATTTATTTTTCCCATTCAAATTGATCCTAAGACAAAATCTACAGTTCTCTGTGCGCTCTAGTAATGTAATGAGCTTTCTGTGTAATGGCGTTAGAGGGATTCTGGCCCCTGAAACTATTTTTCAAATCTGAATGACTTGGAAAATAACCATCATCTCTTTTCAAGCTATTATATCAGTTTTGGCTAATTTCCATCAACTCCAATGCCTCAAAAATTTAACATACATTTGTTTCTTCATTGATGTGCTACAATAATAAGAAGATTTTCAGGCTGTATAATTCACCGGCAATATCTCATTTTGCTCCGAAGAATTCCATTTCTAGTGGTTAATTTAATTTTTACAGGCTGTAGCTTCTCCCTTCATGTGACCCCGTGGAAGCTCTGTGTGCCAAAAAATATATCTATATAAGAATAAAATAAAAAAAGATCTGGTAAAATTGGCCGCAGCCTGGCCTAAAATCGGGGTATCGACATGGTCACTTTAGTCCCTGTAGGTCGGTGAAGGCATGCTGAATTAGGGAGTCTTTGTTTTCATGGCTGTGGAAGCGTTTGTGAAGGATCTTGTCCCCGCTGCCATTTGGTACATGGCAGGGAGGACATTGTTAGGGTTTTTGTTTATATTGTGACACGGGCATGGAAGAGCCGGATGAGCCCTTGGATTCGATCCTCAGACCTGTTAAACCCTGTTGGAGGCAGTTCAAAATAGTGCCTAGTCAATTTTCGTCTTCAATGGGGGGGAAAGGCGCCCTGGCGTAGTGCTTCCGAGCTCGGGGTCAGTGAGGATTATTGTCTGTAAACCCCTGGTGGTGAGACTGACAAAGGATATAATACAGACATACCATGTTTGTAATCCTACATTCACATACTCTGAAAAGTTCAACCCAAAGCGCTACCTTACAAAGCCTTCCACTAGAGTGCTGAATGGTGGTCTGGATAATGTGAATTTAGACTATATTTTAACAGTAAATGCTGTGTTGGTGCACTCAGATAGAAATTGCAAGAAGAGAATGGGATCAGGTGTCCGAAGTTTTATAAGCGATATCCTTCATGGTGCGGTGAGAGCAAGCAAGCTTTTAGTGCAACAGATAGTCAGCAGATATTAAATCAGCAAGGAAGGCATACATTGCTAACATCTTCATCAAGGTCAAATTGTCTGGGCCAGCCAGGCCAGGAAATTCAAAATAGCACCAATACACTTAGAAATCTGCTTAACTATGAGGAGTTTTAGACCTAGCGTTGGGGCTACCTAAAGAAATCTACTGCCAGTCCTTGGATATTAGGAAAGGTAGAAGAAGCTGAGGCAAATTAGGTGAGCATACGAATAGAAGCAGTCTTTGCGTAGGGACAAATCTAATAGTAGAGGACAAAACTGTAGTTACAGACGCAACCCTAGACAGTTCTCAGACTCTGTGTAGAATCTGATGCACTTCACTGAGAAGAAGTCACATTTTGGAGGCAGTAACAGAGTATTCTTATTTACTTTTCGTGCATTAAGATTTATCATTTCAATTCTAGTCTACAGAAACCCGTCATTTTTAATCTAGGTTAGTTGTGCCTTCTTGTACGCATTTCATTTGATTGGCTTAGATTAACCCTAAGGAATGTTTATTTTCCTTACAATGTGTTTGAATGCATGTGTATATATATAGTGTTCAATGACCTTGGTATATTAACAGTAATACTATTAATATCAATGTTATTATTAGTATCATTATTATAATTATAATTATTATTATTATCATTATTGTTATTATTACAATAATAATAATAATAATAATTGTTACTATTATTAATATTATTATTATTATTATTTCAAAAGTATAGTTGACTGTTTAAAAGCCAAATTAAATTGGGAATTTAGAATAATGTTGCCATTATTTATTTGATTAAAAGAAAATCATTGTGATTACATATATTATGGTTAATGAAATTTAATTTAGATTGACATTGGTTTTAATATGGTTTCTTCATTTTGTTAAGATAATGGATTAAGGATTAGGTATATAATTATTGTATTGGAAATTTGATTTAAAGGTATTAGATAATTAGTTAGTGTGAATTGAAATGGTATGAAATGGTCAAGGTGTAAGTTGTCAAGGGTTCATTTCCAGAGGCCAAAGTTGTTGTGTTTCGACTTCATGTAATGTGTTGATAAGTGTCTTGAGTTATTGAAGTCATGTCACCTTTTGTCATGTATAAGGAATTTGGTTATGGTGTAGTGGAAGAATGTAAATATTCTGAATGCATCTTGATGTGTAGAAAGGCTCTTCATGAATGTTGTGATTTATTTATTTATTTGTTTGGGATGTTGTGTTCGATTAGACAATGGGGAGACGTCGGTACTCATGAAAAAGTATTTTTCTTACGAGTTACTTCATTGGAAGCCATGGAAAATGTATTAAAAGTATGTCCTTGTAATTGAGATGATATGCAAGAAGGTGAATGCCTTGCATCATTACATATATATGTTCATATCAGAATAATGGTTATGCAAGATGGTTAATGCCTTGCATGGTTCATGTATCATCATTGTCATGATGATGTTTGCTATGTTGTTGAGTAGGGTCTACTAGATGCAGGTAGGGGAGTGGCTCTCAAAGGGGGCCAGAGCCCAAAAGTGGCATCTAGGACAACCCATGTGGGAGTTGGATAACTCAGTGATAACCTAAATAATGAATTAGGGGGTTGGGTAGTTAAGCACACTAAACAAGATAAGTGGATGTCTCACTCATGGCTCAAGTGCTTGTTTAGGCTTGAGATGAGATGAGAAGGCCTGGAATGGCAAGATCAACTACCTTGTCCTCATGAAAGGTATGTTGATTCCGCATGAGCGTTGTATGGGGGCCGGGAGTCAGGAGAGGCTACCAGGACAACCCAAGATAGGGGACCGGGGCCTAGGAAGGCTTACCAGGACAACCCATGACAAGCCATGTGATGACACTTCTCCCTACTGCAGCCTATTATTCCCTAGTTGTACTCTCCCCATTCGTTATGTGTTGCCTCTGGGAGTTAAGTTAAGTTGTGTTGTGTTGTTTATGTTATTGCCATGTGTTGTATTGATGTTTGGTCATCCTTTGTTCATGTTAGTCTTGGTCAACCTGACTGTCATTGTCTAGGACCTCATGTTAACTCCTAGCTCAGGGGGTGGACCTTAGGGTTCCACATGGTCGGGTGGAAGAGCTTCCTTATCCATTGGTTATTCTTGTCGAAGTTCATGTGCAGAAAAGATTTATTCCAGTTTGCAGACAATTGTACTTGTACCAATGATGATGATGTATGTGTATTATTTTGTACTGGATTTGTGCGACAAAACATTCATAATGTAAGTCATTCTAATGTAGTCTAAAAATGGCAATGTAATGATGTCATGATGTACTTAAGTGTAATAAAAACATTTCAGTTATGTATTTAATCATGTAGATTGTATTACTTGATGACATGTAATGAATAAGATTATGTTATTTAATCGTGCATTGGATTCAGATCAGTTACTGATGTATGTTAAATAATGTTAGTTGAATTGTTAAGTAATGTGGCCTTGAAACCTTGGAGAACATGTCGTAAGTTCAATGGTGTAATTAGTTGTGTTAACATTACTTTGTTATCTTAATCAATTTAAAAAAATATTCTATGTTCATGTAGCATAAATGTGTATTTCTTTAAGGTGTTCAAGGCGGGCGTTACATCTGGTATCAGAGCCAAGTTTGCTAACACTGGGTACTCTGGGATTTAAATTAGCCCATCAATCTATACTAGTTGTTTAAACTCTGAAGAATATATTCATTCGTAGTCCTCGCCTAGCAACCTGAAAATGTTAAGTGGCAAGTGGAATTAGCCTCTGGATCTAAGGTAACAGTAGACTCTCTTGTGTATGGTTGCGAGTTGAGGATAGGTCCCTTATCTACCACGGTAGATCTTCGCATTATACCACTAGGATCCTATGACATAATGTTGGGGATGGATGGGTTGGATGCCCATCGTGTAGTGAAGAGACTTTAGCTACCTAGGAAGATGCATCCCGAATGCTAGAGCTATATCCATATTTACTTGCAGGCTTCCAGGAGTAAGCCTGATCCTAGGGGGGAGGATGTAGTGCCCCTCAACTTGTCATCTGTTAGACTGATGTTTGTTTAGTAGTATTAGATTTTATGACAGTAGCTTAGATCATAGATGATGGATCTCTTGTTATCTTGTTACTTTATTATGGACCTAATTGTGATGATAACAATTGTTGATGTTGGATTCTATTATTTTATGCTTTAGAATTTGATAAATGAACTAGATGTTACAGATGTTTTGATGTTATTCACTATATGGGATTTAGAGATAGTTGATCATTTTATGTTGATGACTAGTAATCAGATACCTTGTTCAACATAGTTAATTGTTTATTCATAAACATGAACGGAACAGTGTCGTATTACTCGCTCTCGAGTACCCTACCCCACTGGGATTTCCATTCACTATAGGAATGTATGTGGATATATATCTTGAATGTTTAACCGTGCGTTGTTGCAGGAATGCATGTACTAGGCATCGACTCCACCTGATTATCAGGTCTGAGCGTGCCTTCGCCAATGGATTAGTTGTTTGGAGTTAACGTGAGGTCCCTAGTCTGTGTTGTCTAGTTGTTAGGTTACCCTTGTGGCCGTTGTCTGTCATTTGATCATGATTTGTGGACAAGTAATATTGCACCTTGGAATCTAACTAGGTTAGAAAGTGTCTAAGTGTGTAAGGTATCATTGTGCATTAGATAGAATCGTATTACAGAAATTATAATGTTGATAATTAAATATATTTATAAAAGATAATATTGAGCATAATGTTGATAGTTGTTGATTATTGTTGTAAATAAATTATTATTTTATTAGAAGTATAGTTGTTAAATAAAGATTGTAAGAAATTTCGTATTATTTAATATAATATTATTTGCAATAAAGATTTAAATAAATAAAATAGTCTTAAGTTATCTTGTAATTAGTGATTTACAACTAAATTAATAAAATAAATTAATATATAGTTGTACAATTAAAGATTGTTGTAATGTTATAACTTTATTAAATACAATATGGTTGGTCGGCTATAAAGTAATTAAATGTTGTCGGAATTGTGTGTTAATATTTAAAAAAGAGTAACCTCTTGGGATTATGAAATTAAATAAAAGTATATCTTGAGGAGGGAGATGCACGGGATCGCGTGCCGAGTTCCTTGGAACATGGAAGGGACTATGTTATAAAAGAAAAGTTTGTAGAGGCAAGGAGGGGGGACTTTGGCAGGAAGAAGAAGGATCGAGTTTTCTGCAACTGAAGAATTGAATTCTGCATCAAATCTAAGCTACGGATACAGGTTCTAATGTCTTCTTTATTCTATCCTTGTTTTCTTTAGAATGAATGACAGATATCTGGTTTTACTCCTCCAATTCGCATTGCTTGAAAATTCTAGAACCTCTTCGATAATCTGTTTTATACTTATTTTGTAATCATTACATTTCAAACAATTTTCTATTATGATTTAATTATTCATCTGCCATTTCTACATAAACGTTTGAGAAGAGAAAATGAGTCGTATTTTATCGTTTAGGGATCCAAATTTTAAAAAAACTGTATCACTATAGATACTTTAAAACTATATCATGTGTCATCTGTAGACACCAAGAAAACACATCCACACCCTCATCACAGGATGAACAGGTTATACAGCTACCAATCACATTGTCTTGAAAGTTTCGAGGGCGACGTCCAGGTTCGAATCTCACATCACAGCGACATGCCTATACCAGAGGATGATCACAGGAGCAGAAGCCGCAAGAAAGAGTGAAATGGGTATTGGCCAGGAAGAGAAAAGGATGATACCCATATGGATTCTTCACATCGTTATGTAAATGGCGTCGGGATGAACAACTTAATTGTATGCGGAGAATGAGCAGGGGCAAAGAGATTAGTAATTACCAGGCAAATCTTGAGCTTCCGGAGTTTCCTTCCAGTTGACCCTATATTAAATTGTCTAAACCGATTTATTTTTCCCATTCAAATTGATCCTAAGACAAAATCTACAGTTCTCTGTGCGCTCTAGTAATGTAATGAGCTTTATGTGTAATGGCGCTAGAGGGATTCTGACCCTGCACCATTTCTTAACCAAAATCGCCCTTGAAACTATTTTTCAAACCTGAATGACTTGGAAAATAACCATCATCTCTTTTCAAGCTATTATATTAGTTTTGGCTAATTTCCTTCAACTCCAATGCCTCAAAAATTTAACATACATTTGTTTCTTCATTGATGTACTACAATAATAAGAAGATTTTCAGGCTGTATAATTCGCCAGCAATATCTCATTTTGCTCCGAAGAATTCCATTTCCAGTGGTTAATTTGATTTTTACAGGCTGTAGCTTCTCCCTTCATGTGACCCCATGGAAGCTCTGTGTGCCAAAAAATATATCTATATAAGAATAAAATAAAAAATGATCTGGTAAAATTGGCCGCAGCCTAGCCTGAAATCGGGGTATCGGCGTGGTCACTTTATTCCCTGTAGGTCGCTGAAGGCGTGCGGAATTAGGGAGTCTTTGTTTTCATGGCTGCGGAAGTGTTTGTGAAGGATCTTGTCCCCGCTGCCATTTGGTACATGGCAGGGAGGACATTGTTAGGGTTTGTGTTTATATTGTGACACGGGCATGGAAGAGCCGGATGAGCCCTTGGATTCGATCCTCAGACCTGTTAAACCCTATTGGAGGCAGTTCAAAATAGTGCCTAGTCAATTTTCCTCTTTAATGGGGGGGAAAGGCACCCTGGCGTAGTGCTTCCAAGCTCGGGGTCGGTGAGGATTATCGTCTGTAAACCCCTGGTGGTGAGACTGACAAAGGATATAATACAGACATACCATGTTTGTAATCCTACATTCACATACTCTGAAAAGTTCAACCCAAAGTGCTACCTTACAAAGCCTTCCGCTGGAGTGCTGAATGGTGGTCTAGATAATGTGAATTCAGACTATATTTTAACAGTAAATGCTGTGCTGGTGCACTCAGATAGAAATTGCAGGAAGGGAATGGGATCGGGTGTCCGAAGTTTTATAAGCGATATCCTTCATGGTGCGGTGAGAGCAAGCAAGCTTTTAGTGCAACAGATAGTCAGCAGATATTAAATCAGCAAGGAAGGCATACATTGCCAACATCTTCATCAAGGTCAAATTGTCTGGGCCAGCCAGGCTAGGAAATTCAAAACAACACCGATACACTTAGAAATCTGCTCAACTATGAGGAGTTTTAGACCTGGCATTGGGGCTACCTAAAGAAATCTACTGCCAGTCCTTGGATATTAGGAAAGGTAGAAGAAGCTAAGGCAAATTAGGTGAGCATAAGAATAGAAGCAGTCTTTGCGTAGGGACAAATCTAACAATAGAGGACAAAACTGTAGTTGCAAACGCAACCCTAGACAGTTCTCGACTCTGTGCAGAATATGATGCACTTCACTAAGAAGAAGTCACATTTTGGAGGCAGTAATAGAGTTTTCTTATTTACTTTCCGGGTGCTGGCAAGAAGTTGAGTCCACTTTTTGGCTAAAAAGTGGAAGTGTTTTCCCTGATTTTCAGAATTTTTCACATTTGACCTCAAAATTTGAAGCACTTAGAAATGGAATCTTGAAAAAAGTCACTAATAATAAAATGTAGCATTCGGAGTCTAGTTTCCAAATATGTAATTTATTTGAATACCCAAATAATACAAATTGATTTTCAATAGGCGTTTCTAAAAACCACTGTTTAAAAGTCACTTTTTTTTTTACTATACCATGCATGTGTACGTCATCCATATTTTGACCTAAATAATCATATTTTTCTAAATCTTTTTGGGAAAAAATTTGTAACTCACTTAAGCATGTTTTCCATATTTTTTTGTAATTTTCTATTGAATAAATTTATTTTTGTTAATTTTTTATTGGTCATATTTGGTGTTTTGAAAAATCGTCGTGTACGTCACACATAAGATGACCTAAACTTATCATTTTTTTAATTTTCTTTTTTTCAAATTGAAAAGAATTATCTAAAGTACGTTTTAGTACAATTTGTTTTTTCAAAAAATTATTTTAATAAAAAGTTATTAAAATACTAAAAAACCCTGATAATTCAAGTTTATGGACTTGTTTCATTAAAAATTAATTGAAAAATAGAAAAGATAATCCAATTGTAAAAAGAATAATATATTAGGAATCTACACTATCTTGTCTATAATGGGTTTTAATTTTTTCAAAAACTTCTTTTAAAAAAGTCGTCAGCCATATTGCTAAAATCCATTTCTTCAAAAAATTTGAAGCTTTTTGTTTAAAAAATAAATAATAAATACAAAAATATGTCCAAAACTAAAAAAAATTATATATTTTAAAACTAGACATTGTCATCTTAAATGGGTTTTAATTTCATCTAAAAATTCTAAAAAAAACTTTGTTAGCCATATTGCCAAAACCCATCATTTCTGAAAATATTTTGTACTAAGGCTTCCACTAAAAGTGAACCCAACTTCTTACACTTGCCCTTCCATGCATTAAGATTTATCATTTCAATTCTAGTCTGCAGAAACCCGTCATTGTTAATCTAGGTTAGTTGTGCCTTCTTGTATGCATTTCATTTGATTGGCTTAGATTAACCCTAAGGAATGTTTATTTTCCTTACAATGTGTTTGAATGCATGTGTATATATATAGTGTTCAATGACCTTGGTATATTAACAATAATACTATTAATATCAATGTTATTATTAGTATCATTATTATAATTATAATTATTATTATTATCATTATTGTTATTATTACAATAATTATTATTATTATTATTATTACTATTATTAATATTATTATTATTATCATTTCAAAAGTAGAGTTGACTGTTTAAAAGCCAAATTAAATTAGGAATTTAGAATAATGTTGCCATTATTTATTTGATTAAAAGAAAATCCTTGTGATTACATATATTATGGTTAATGAAATTTAATTTAGATTGACATTGGTTTTAATATGTTTTCTTCATTTTGTTAAGATAATGGATTAAGGATTAGGTATATAATTATTGTATTAGAAATTTGATTTAAAGGTATTAGATAATTAGTTAGTGTGAATTGAAATGGTATGAAATGGTCAAGGTGTAAGTTGTCAAGGGTTCATTTCCAGAGGCCAAAGTTGTTGTGTTTCAACTTCATGTAATGTGTTGATAAGTGTCCTGAGTTATTGAAGTCATGTCGCCTTTTGTCATGTATAAGGAATTTGGTTATGGTGTAGTGGAAGAATGTAAATATTCTGAATGCATCTTGATGTGTAGAAAGGCTCTTCATGAATGTTGTGATTTATTTATTTATTTGTTTGGGATGTTGTGTTGGATTAGACATTGGGGAGACGTCGGTATTCATGAAAAAGTATTTTTCTTATGAGTTACATCATTGGAAGCCATGGAAAATGTATTAAGAATATGTCCTTGTAATTGAGATGATATGCAAGAAGGTGAATGCCTTGCATCATTACATATATATGTTCATATCAGAATAATGGTTATGCAAGATGGTTAATGCCTTGCATGGTTCATGTATCATCATTTTCATGATGATGTTTGCTATGTTGTTGAGTAGGGTCTACTAGATGCAGGTAGGGGAGTGGCTCTCAATGGGGGCCGGAGCCCGAAAGTGGCGTCCAGGACAACCCATGTGGGAGTTGGATAACTCAGTGATAACCTAAATAATGAATTAGGGGGTTGGGTAGTTAAGCACACTAAACAAGATAAGTGGATGCCTCACTCATGGCTCAAGTGCTTGTTTAGGCTTGAGATGAGATGAGAAGGCCTGGAATGGCAAGATCAACTACCTTGTCCTCATGAAAGGTATGTTGATTCCGCATGAGCGTTGTATGGGGGCCAGGACTTAGGAGAGGCTACTAGGACAACCCAAGATAGGGGGTCGGGGCCTAGGAAGGCTTACCAAGACAACCCATGACAAGCCATGTGATGACACTTCTCCCTACTGCAGCCTAGCATTCCCTAGTTGTACTCTCCCCATTCGTTATGTGTTGCCTCTAGGAGTTAAGTTAAGTTGTGTTGTGTTGTTTATGTTATTGCCATGTGTTGTATTGATGTTTGGTCATCCTTTGTTCATGTTAATCTTGGTCAACCTGACTGTCATTGTCTAGGACCTCATGTTAACTCCTAGCTCGGGGGGTGGACCTTAGGGTTCCACATGGTCAGGTGGAAGAGCTTCCTTATCCATTGGTTATTCTCGTCAAAGTTCATGTGCAGAAAAGATTTATTCCAGTTTGCAGACAATTGTACTTGTACCAATGATGATGATGTATGTGTATTATTTTGTACCGAATTTGTGCGACAGAACATTCATAATGTAAGTCATTCTGATGTAGTCTGAAAATGGCAATGTAATGATGTCATGATGTACTTAAGTGTAATAAAAACATTTTAGTTATGTATTTAATCATGTAGATTGTATTACTT
The DNA here is from genome assembly GCA_027924645.1 of Cunninghamia lanceolata. NCBI lineage: Eukaryota > Viridiplantae > Streptophyta > Pinopsida > Cupressales > Cupressaceae > Cunninghamia > Cunninghamia lanceolata. The sequence continues at coordinate 8,604,148 of BSBN01000837.1, read as the reverse complement.
GATGACATGTAATGAATAAGATTATGTTATTTAATCGTGCATTGGATTCAGATCAGTTACTGATGTATGTTAAATAATGTTAGTTGAATTGTTAAGTAATGCGGCCTTGAAACCTTGGAGAACATGTCGTAAGTTCAATGGTGTAATTAGTTGTGTTAACATTACTTTGTTATCTTAATCAATTTTTAAAAAAAAATTATGTGTTCATGTAGCATAAATGTGTATTTCTTTAAGGTGTTCAAGGCGGGCGTTACAGTATCACTATATTATCATAGAAATATAATATTCTATCACTCTTTCATTCAATCATTCTATTATTTTATTATTCTATAATTCTATTGTTGTTTAATTCTATCATTCTATTATTTTATATACCTATTATTCTATAAGTCTATCATTCTTTCATTTTATCATTCTCCAATTCAATTTTTTAATTCTATAAATCTATTATTCTGTCATTCATTCAATTTTTATATTATTTTTTTATTCTAGTATTCTACAAGACTTTTTTTCTACCAATTTTTCATTCTATTATTCTATAAATCTTTTATTCTCTCATTCTTTCATTCTACCATTCTTTCATTCTATTATTCCTTCATTCTATCCATTTATAATTCTACCATTCTAGTATTAATTAAATCTATTATACTATCATTCTATAATACTATAAGTCTATAATTTTATAAATCTTTTATTCAATCATTCTATATATCTATTATTCTACAATTTAATTATTCTATCACTCTTCCATTCTATAATTCTATCATTCTGTTATTCTACAATTCTATTACTATATCATCCTTCCATTATATAATTTTATTATTCTATTACTCTGTCATTTTATAATAACTTCTAGATTATTGTATAAGTTTGATATTCTACAATTCTATTAATCTTTCATTTTTTCATTCTATCATTCTATTATAGTATCATTATTTAATCCTAACATTCTGTTATTATATAAATCTAATGTTATATCATTCTTTGATTCTACCCTTCTCTTATTATATTATTCTATGATTCTATTATTCTCTCATTCTCTCATTCTATAATTCTATTATTTCATAAATATATTATTCCATCATTGTTTCATTCTATCATTCTATTATTCTTTAAATATATTGTTCTATCATTATTTTATTCTGTCATTCTACAACTCTATTATTCTATCATTCTTTCATTCTATCATTCTATAATTATATGATTCTATTATGCTATAATTATATGATTATATTATTCTATAAATCTATTATTTTATCATTCTTTCATTCTCTCATTCTACTATTCTATAATCTATTATTCTACCATTCATGCATTCTATCATTCTATAATTACATCATTATATTATTATATAAATCTATTTTTATTTTATTCTATCATTTTTTTTATTCTACAATTTTATCATGCAGTTATTATATAAATTTAATATTATATCATTATTTTAATTTATCATTCTGTAATTATATTATTCTATCATTCTGTTGTTCTAATATTCTTTTCATTCTATCAACTTCTATGATTATATGATTCTATTATTCTATAAATCTAGTATTTTATCATTCTATCATTCTATTATTCTACAATTATATTATTCTATCTTTCTTCCATATATCGTTCTATAATTCTATCATTCTTTTATTATATAATTTAATGATTCTATTATTCTATGAATATTATTGTATCATTCTTTCATTCTATTATTTTATAATTACATAATTATTTTATTTTGTAACTCAATTATTTTTTCATTTTATAATTTTATTATTATATTATTTTATAAATCTATTTTTTATCATTATATAATTCTTTTATTCTATAATTCTATTATTCTTTAAATCTATTATTATATCATTCTATAGTTCTATAATCTTATTATTCTATTATTCTTAAATTACAGTATTCTATTATTCTATCATTCTATCAAACTATTATTCTATCATTCTACCATTCTATTATTCTATCATTCTTTGATGCAGGAACTTTCGGAGATCATAACTTTTGACTTGGATGTGAGTTTTTTACGAGATTTTACAGGTGGATGTGTTATGAGGTAGAAAGTGGTTTCGCAACCGACCCTAGTTGGTTGGACCCTATCTTGGCACTTTTTTGGGGCTTGAAACTTTTATCTTGGCCCTCAAAATAGCAATTTAGTGTTTTTCTATCATTTTGTAATTCTATCACTTTATTATTCTAAATTTCTTTTACTCTATTATTCTATTATTCTATTATTCTATCATTATATTATTCTATCATTCTTTCATTATATTATTTGATATATCTATTATTCTATCATTATTTCATTCTATCAATCTATAATTCTATAACTATCATTCTAAAATTCTATTAGAATCATTATTTCACTCTACCATTCAATAATTCTTTCATTCTATTATTTTGTTATTTTATTATTATATTATTCTACAATTTTTTTATCCTCTATTTCTTTCATTCTATCATTCCATAGCTGTATCACTATATTATCATAGAAATATAATATTCTATCACTCTTTCATTCAATCATTCTATTATTTTATAAACCTATTATTCTATAAGTCCATCATTCTTTCATTTTATCATTCTCTAATTCTATTTTTTTATTCTATAAATCTATTATTCTATCATTCATTCTATTGTTATATTATTTTGTTATTCTAGTATTCTACAAGACTATTTTTCTACCAATGTTCATTCTATTATTCTACCATTATATTATTCTATAAATCTTTTATTCTATCATTGTTTCATTCTACCATTCTATAATTCTATCATTCTTTCATTCTACAATTCTATTATTCTATCATTCTTCCATTCTATCATTTGATTATTAATCTATTATTCCACTATTATATCATTCTTTCATTTTATAATTCTATCATTCTATTTTATATAAATCTATTATACTATCATTCTATAATTTTATCATTCTATTATCATATAAATGCTTTATTCTATCATTGTTCTGTTCTATCATTCTATAATTCTATTATTCCTTCATTCTGTCCATTTATAATTCTACCATTCTATTATTAATTAAATCTATTATACTATCATTCTATAATACTATAATTCTATAATTTTATAAATCTTTTATTCAATCATTCTATATATCTATTATTCTACAATTTAATTATTCTATCACTCTTCCATTCTATAATTCTATTATTCTACAATTCTATTACTATATCATTCTTTCATTATATCATTTTATTATTCTATTGTTCTGTCATTTTATAATAACTTCTAGATTATTCTATAAGTCTGATATTCTACAATTCTATTAATCTTTCATTTTTTCATTTTATCATTCTATTATAGTATCATTATTTAATCCTAACATTCTGTTATTATATAAATCTAATGTTAGATCATTCTTTCATTCTACCATTATCTTATTTTATTATTCTATGATTCTATTATTCTCTCATTCTCTCGTTCTATAATTTTATTATTTCATAAATATATTATTCCATCATTGTTTCATTCTATCACTCTATTATTCTTTAAATATATTGTTCTATCATTATTTTATTCTGTCATTCTACAACTCTATTATTCTATCATTCTTTCATTCTATCATTCTATAATTATATGATTCTATTATGCTATAATTATATGATTATATTATTCTATAAATCTATTATTTTATATCAGAGCCAGGTTAGGCTAGGAGCCCCAAGCACACGAGAAGTGTGGCTTAAGGGGGGGTGTTGGTGTAAGCCACACCTGGACCAACGATGGATTGGTCCAAGAGGGGCCAGTAGCTCAGTGGCAGAGCACTCCAGCAACAAATGGAAGGTCCTAGGTTTGAGTCCTAGCTGGTCCATGTCTCAACATGGTATCCGAGCCAAGTTATAAACACTAGGTACTTTGGGTGTGCATAGTCCCATTATGTTGTCCTACTTGCTTAGATTCTATAGAATATGCTTTCCCTTTTGTCATCCTCACCTAACAACCTGAGGGTGTCCCTTGGCGGTGTCTACGTAGGTAGGTGCCTAGAGGTCAAGGTAGAGGTAGTTGGCATTTAGAGATCTATCCCCTTGATTTCTGCCATGCAATTGAAGAGATGTATGCGTCAGGATTGTCAGTTGTTTGCCATGATGGTTAATGATTTGGAGTTAGGGGAGAGTCGAGAGATGTCCCTCGATGATCATCCTATCCTTAAGGAGCTTCGGTTGTAGTTAGAGGAGTTGTCAGGTAGAGGACTAGATGCTTGTGCATCCTCTTGTGGAGTATGAATTTTTGGATATTCTTGGTGCTTATATAGAGTCCTTATTGTATGGAATAAAATGTTGAGGATAACCTGACGTTGTCCCCTCCTTCCTCGTTTGGTGGCTAGTATCTAGTCACGCAGTGTTATACAGTGCAATTTCAAAGATTATGTATTTTCTTTATAATTATTGATGATTTTCTATTAATTAAAAAGGCCGGCACTTTATTTATATTTGATTGTGATGGTTTAGCCACACCTTGTGATCTTCATTTGTGCATAACCCTGGTGGTTACATTTGATTTAGTGTTGAACTGCGCGCATTTCTTATTTTATTGATGAAATTTAATCTTTATTTGATATTTGTTTATGACTTTGGTGGCTAAACTATTTTCTCCTTATTGTTTTCGATGTCGGTCATGTGTCATATTGTGATTCCTCTCCAAGGATGCATGAGGCGGACTTGGTGAGTGTAGACGAGGAAGCAGACGCAGGGAACCTTGAGGATAGGGATATGTGAGGCTAGGACACACTACCCACCTATATGTGACGACTATTTTGTGGAGGCTAACTACTTTATACAATAGGAGATAGGTCATTGTTGTCTTGTTTGGATGGTCTAACCATGTGCGTGTGCCCTAACACCATCAAGCCACTAAGTGTGTAGTATGGATTGTGTGAGATGGATGTTGGCTCTTGGCTCATGGATTTTGTGTCATGGATTAGTAGGTCGCTTAATGGTGTCTAGATGGACCCTTGTGTAGCCTTAAGATGTGATTTTTGCTATTGTGAATTCAAGTACATATGAAAAATGTGTGTGTTAAATCATGAATATAGTATTATAAAATGATAAATTGTGGTTCAATGCTTCTAAAGGTGTAAAATCACTATATCAAGATTTTTCAGTTAATAGATCACATGCATAGACTGTGCTACCCATATTGGCATAGGGTTGTGGAAACTATCCAAACTCAGACCATTTCATCCATATTTGTTGCAGGCTTCCAGGAGTAAGCCTGATCCTAGGGGGAGGATGTAGTGCCCCTCACCTTGCCTTATGTCAGACTGATAGTTATCCTAGTGGGACTAGACATTATGACATTCTGTTTGATGATAGATTCTCTATTATTATGGTAGTTGTTTATGGACATGTTATTATGATGACATCTGTGGAAGTTTTAACTATTGGTATTTTATGTTTTCATAGTTGTATGGACATACTAGATGTGGTGGATTAATTTAATTCAGAACTTTATGTTTTATCTGATCTTTGTGATGATGTTACAATTGATGACGGCTTGTATAAGATCATATGTAACTAATTGTCCCATCTTGATTGTTCAGTAGATAGTTGTTATGCATAATGTAGTGACTTGTCAATGTGTTTATGTGAATAGAACAGTGTTGCATTACTCATGTTCGAGTACCCTACCACATTGCGACTTCCATTCATTTTATGATGATATATATATATATATATATATATATATATATATATATATATATATATATATATATATATATATATATATATATATATATATTCAGGTTTGACTGTGTGGTTTGCTGTAGGATGCAGGTACCAGGCATCGACTCCACCTGAACTAGCATGTAGTGCCCCTCACCTTGCCTTCTATTGGACTGATGGTTCTCCTAGTAGGACTAGACATTATGATGTTATGTTGGATGATGGATTCTTTATTAGTATGCTAGTTGATTATGGACCTATTGATATGATGATGTTTGATTACTGATATTTTATGTTTTTATAGTTTGATGCACATATTAGATGTTATAGATTATTTAAATTTCAACTCCATGTGTTATTTGATTATGATTATGATGCATTTCTGGTAATGGATGTAATAGATCATTATGTAATTGAATATTTTATCTTGTTGAAAAGCACTAGAAAATTATGTGTAATATAGTCATTCATTGATGTGTTTAGGGTAACGGAACAGTGTCGCATTACTCGTGTCCGAGTACCTTGGCACGCTGCGATTTCTGTTTACTGTGTGCATGACTTCATGTTTGTATATATATGTTTAACCTTGAGGTTTGCTACAAGATGCAAGTACCAGGCATCGACTCCACCTCAACTAACAGGTTTGAGCGTGCCCTAGCCAATGGAATTGTTGATGGGAGTTAGCATAAGGTTCCCTAGTCATCCGTCATCCTTGTAGAGGATAAGTCTTCAATTTTGCGGCTAGTCATTGTTCTCAGTTTTGTTTGTCTCCATGGGTTGTCGTCTTGCTTTCTCTGCATCCTTGATGGTCGAGTAATTGCATGATTATGATTGGTTAATTATGGTATATAAATAGATAAATTTGATTAATGATTATTAAATAGATTTATAAATAATTATTAGTTGTTATATAACAAATATATATTAAATATTAAATAGATAAAAATAATAATAAAGGAGATAAATTAGTTATAAAGTGGCATTATAAGTTGTGGAATTGTTTTATAATTAATAAAATAAACATGAAAGTATATATATGTGGCCCAGTAAATAAATGACTAAATAAAGTAATATATATATTTATGAGTTGTATATTAAATATCTATATAAAATACTAAATTAAATAAAATAAAAATTATAAGTTGTAATATATTAAATGTAAGTTATCCTTGAGTAAATAAAAGAATAGGGGTTATATTGTAATGTTATTAAAAATTAAAAGAATGTAAGTGGTATTTTCATTGACGGTTGGTATTGGATCGTGTGTATATCCCCTAAAAAGTGGAGTACAAACAATTAGGGTAGGGAATTCTATAAAATAAGCAAAGAGAAGGAGAGAGGGGGAAGAAAAAGGAATGGGAATTGGAGATCTGGGAACGAAGACGGAGCTGCGAAGAACAGAGTGAGGTCCTTGCAGCATATACAGGTTCTTTTAATTGTGTTAATGCTATTTTCTCATCTTGCATTAAAGGATTATACTTAGGGTTTCCTTAATGAAAATTCTAGTTCTGCGCATTCCTCTACTAGAGCATTGTTTATGTTCTTGATCCCTTTCAATGTCTATGCATTCAAATCATTTTTTTTAGTATATTCTGTAGTCATTATATTTTGAATTCTGTCAGATCTAATTTGCTCCTGCCGAATGCATTTGCTTTAAAGTTTGTAAGGCCAGTATAACAAATTATTTTGTTCTCCGAGTATGTTTTGATGGATGTTTATTTCTATTCTAAAGCTCCCATTTCAAGGCGATCTAAGGGATGCTGGCAACGGTAGTGTCATCTAGATTTATACCTACCGTTTTCATTGCTAAAAAGCTTCCAAAGCATTTTCTCAATAGTATTTGCATGAAAAGCACAGAATAACAGTGAAGAAACTAAGATCACCAAAAATAAATACCGTATACCAAAAGAAAAAGATAGGAGTAAAGATTTGACCATTGGTGGCACGAGGTTAAAAAGGGCAGGTGTTAAGTATGAAGAGGATAGGTTAGAATTGGTTCCAAATTCAAAGCATGCTAAAGAATTAGAAAATTTTAAACCTTATTTTGTGATGATAAGTCAACGTTCAAATTTAGAAGAAACTAATTAAGATACGAAATGTGTTTAGTCCACCAAATGGTAAAAATAATCAATATCATGCTTATTGGGATACTACTATTTTTCCAAGCCAATTAAATATTTGAATGCAAATTCAATACCTACTAAAACAATTGGAAATTTTATACCTTTATTTTGTACTACTTGTCATTTTTCTCTATAAAAAAAGGGTAGCAAACAAGCATTCCTTTCAACATACCGATTCCCTCTATAAAAGGGTGACAAACACTCTTGCAATGGCTCTCATCTCCATTTTCCCTTGTAATTTGAGCTTGTGCCACCTAAAACCTCTACCTACCCAATCCCACAAAGTTCACCTTGGCAATAAAGCATTTCCAGTAATACAAGGAAAAAAGCTTAACCCTATCGTAAATCAGTCCTTAAATAAAGTTGAAATCCCAGTATGGTGCACTGGTAACCATCATCCCAAAATCCTATTGCACACCAAGATCTCATTAATTCCTCTATCTTTCATCGATTCTCCTTAGCATTTGAAACACACCACACTAGCTCACTTCTGCGTAGATGTTTGAGAAAAGAACATAAATTATGCAGTCAACAAGTAGTGTTGCTATAAATATTCCTAGGCCGATATTCATATGTGATCTACAGGAACCAAGAAAACATCTAATTCGTTGGCTATACCTACCGGACATGAGAGTCATATGGTGCTCAGCATTGTCTCACTGTATTTCATCCACGCCAGAAATCTCTTAACTCATCGGTTGTCTCTATCAATGGATTCCTCAAACCCGCCAGTCGCATTTGCCGGAAAGTTTCTAAGCTTATCAGATTTATTTTGTGCATGTCCTACAATTGTTACCAGTTAACATTCCATCTGTCAATGCATGTTTTTTGCTGAGTACGGTTGCCTTGTCTTTCCATCTTTTTTGTTTCCAGTGGAAGTATATTTCCATTTCATACTGTTACTTTTAGTGTTACCACCCCACAAGGGTTTTGATCCCCATCGATTTCTTTGTAATCTTTAAGCTGGAAACTTCTTTCGATGCATATATCCTATCCTCATCAACTCTTTTGAAGCAACTAATTTAGAAACTTTACTTCTTACATCACCCCAATTCTATAATCTTGGCTTCTCGATCCTTTTTCCTGCAAATTTCATATTAAAAAAAAAGAATTCATTTAGACTCTTTTACCTGAGACTTTTTCTTCACTAAAACCATAACTATCTCTGCCTTAGCATTGAGACACTTGTAGCATATTCCTTCTGAAGGCATCAGAATTGTTTGTTTCACCGTATGCCTTTTGTCTCCAGTGAAATCTCTAAAAATCTCATGCATTGTCTTATCACTGGCCAAAATGCATTATTGGTAATCATTTCATTTATCATATAATCTTGTTGATGAGTGACATCCCCACATCTCTATTGTTCTACAATTTGCATTTTTCCTGTTAGGCCATATGCCATTGTTGCAATGAAAACCTCTGAAAACTTCTTTTGTTGCCTTCTCTCTGGCTTAAATGCATCAATTGCAATTATATCATTTCTGTCTGTGACTAAATTAGCAAGAGTCTTTTAGAATTGCAGTTAGGAGAAGTGGAAATGAAGTCATCTTAGAAAGCTTCCATATTAGATTCCATGAATATCTGGCAGTAAACATTTGCATAGGTGATTATAGTAATGTGTTTAAGTGAGTGGATTAAATAATATTTTATAGGGTTTTCTCTTATATGATAATTAAATTATGTGTTCCTTTTTATTAATTATATTAGTTTTCCTCGAAAATGAAATATAGAATGATGTTATTATTAAGATTGAGATTTAAATTACAGGTAGATATTTACCTAATTTACTTTATTTTCTAGTGTTGTTATTATAGTTTTAAATTATGGATTTTGATATGTAATTATATTTATTTTCCCGTAGTTTTATCTAAATCTTAAATAATAGTTATACTATGTTTTATCTTTTAGAGTGTAACTAAATATAGAAGTAATTTGTCCTAAATTAAAAAGAATTGTAAGTTATGTTTAAATCTGATGATATTGTTAATTGTAAAATAAATGTAAATCATTTTTAAGTTGGGTAGATGTTGATGAGAGCAATTTGCTTATAAATTAAGGTTACAAAACTTGATTACAAAAGTAAATTAAATATGTCTTCATGGACCCTATGTTATTGCATGTACCGGAATGGTTAGTTCCAGAGGCATAGGTTGTTTGTGTTTTGATTTCATGAGACGTGTTGATAAGTGTTTTGAGACCATGAAGTTATAAAAGTATGTTGCCGCTTTTTGATAAAGTGATATGATGAATATTCGATGTCGTGAATGCATAATGAAGAGGTGATAATCCCCTTTGTGGATGTATTGAATGTAATTATCTTATATTGAGATTTGTGTTAGATTTTGAAATGGGAAGACATTGAGTACTATAATAGGAGTAATGTTTATGTATTGCTATGGACAAGGTTTTGTTAGTTGTCCTTGTGATTAAGTTGATATGCAAGATGGATAATTCCTTGCATTGTTATATATACACCTTGATATGAGGATAATGGTGATGCAAGATGGTTAATGCCTTGCATGGTTCATGTATCCTTGTTGTCATGATGAGGGTTGCATTGCTTGTTGAGTAGGGTCTTCTAGTTACAGGTAGGGGAGTGGCTCTCAATGGGGGCCGGAGCCTAAAGTGGCATCTAGGACAACCCATATGGGAGTTTCATAACTCAGTGATAACCTAAATAATGAATTAGGGGGTTGGGTAGTTAAGCACACTAAACAAGATAAGTGGATGCCTCACTCATGGTTCAAGTGCTCGTTTAGGCTTGAGATGAGATGAGAAGGCCTGGAATGGCAAGATCAACTACCTTGTCCTCATGAAAGGTACGTTGATTCCGCATGAGCATTGTATGGGGGCTGGGAGTCGGGAGAGGCTGCCAGGACAACCCAAGATGGGGGCCGAGGCCTAGGAAGGCTTACCAGGACAACCCATGACAAGCCATGTGATGACACTCCTCCCTACTACAGCCTAGCATTCCCTAGTTGTACTCTCCCCATTCGTTATGTGTTGCCTCTAGAAGTGATGTTGAGTTGTTTGTGATATTGACTTGTGTTGTTGGAGTCATGTGTTGTCTTTGTTCTTAGTCTTCTATTTACCTGACTGTATGTTGGAGTGGGGACCTTATGTTAACTCCTAGCTCAGGGGGTGGACCTTAGGGTTCCACATGGTCGGGTGGAAGAGCTTTTATCCATTGGTTTTTCCCTTGCTATTGTTCGTGTGCGAAGAGGATGTATCTTGCGTATCAGCCATCAGATCTTGTACCAGTTGAGGAGATAGATATTGTATTCATGTACTTGCCTATGTATCAGTTGATTTATAATGTATGTATTCAGAAGGTGATAATGTAACAATGTAATGCTGTACTTATATGTGAGGAGAAATTGTAACTGTGAACTAGATCCTAATAATTATTTATCTGATGTTATGATATGGAGATGTAAATATTTATTGAGTTAATGTAATAGGTTCAGAATGATCTATTAATGTTAGTTAATGATGTATGTTAGATTATGTTGTTTGATTTGTCAAGTAATGCTTCCATGATATCTTAGAGGACTAGTCGTTAGGTCAAATGATGTATTTAGATGTGTTAACATTACTTTGTTACTTTATTCATTTTTTAAAAAAAAATTATTCTGCTTTGCATAGCATAGATGTGTTGTTCTCTAAGGTGTTCATGGCGGGGCGTTTCATAGCAGGTCTGAGCGTGCCCTAGCCAATGGAATCGTTGATCAAAGTTAACATAAGGTTCCCTACTTAGTCAACATCCTCAAAGAGGATGAGTATTCTGTATCTTGTCCAGTCGTCACCGTCAGTTGGACTGTTTGTTTTTGTTGTTATCGTCATGTCTTGTAGTCTTGCATGATGGTCAGGTATCATTCTGTAGGTTAGATTATTCAATTAGAAATGTTTGATTATAGATTTGGTTAGAGTTTCATTAAACAATGATAATCTCAAGCTAGAGTTAAATAAATACTTTTAAAGGGAAATAATGTGTCATTTACTAATTATAAACAATGTAATTGTTTATAATTAGCAAAATTAATATGAAAATAAATAAATTTGATTAATGATTAAATAAATAATAAATTATAAGTTGTAAATGAATAAAATACATAAATAAATATGGATAAACAATTATAAATTTTGATAAAATAAATTTATAGTTAACATTAAAATAATAAAAATAATATTTTAAGGATTAAAATTATGGTTGTCGCTTTGTATCATGTGTTCAGTTCCTAAAACGGTGGAGGAAGAAGGTTCTAGAGAATTTAGGGATCTCTTTTTAAAGAGGAAGGGGGAGAATGGATGGGAATGAGTTTTTGGAGGAGGCAGGAGGATTAATTGGGGAAGCTGAAAAAATTTAGAAATTTGTTTTGAGAGGAAGAAGAATGGAGGAGAGAGATTGGAGGTCTGGTTTGTAGCTGTAGGAGTGAATCTGGCACCAAGTCTTCCGAAAGTCAAATCATTTGGTCCAGGTGCCATTATTTATAAATCTTTATCTCTCTTTTCTTGATATGAATGATTGGAATTGGATTGTTTTCTTGATTGTATGCTCCTAAGAATTTCTAATCATACCCTATTGTGCATCATGGCATCCTGCCAGTAATAACCCTAAGAATGTTTCTGTCTACATTCTACACCCGGATAATCTCTATAATAGCTTTGTGATTGCTTGAATGTTTTTATAGCTTCTTTTAACAAATCTTTTTATTCCACACATATTGCATCCTAATCAATTTTCCCTCTCTGGCATTGATCAGACAGTCATGCACTGTCTATGATTCCATTTGTTGCAATCATGTCTACCAGATCCTGTCAATAACAATTTGTTAGAGAGTTCCTAAGGCCGTTCAACAATCATTCTGTGTAGTTTTTGCAATCATTGTTTCTATAAGAAGATATCACTTTGCATAGGAAAAAAAAATGTTTAGAAGTCAATAATATAGGCAAGTATATAAAACTGCAAGTTTGAGATATAGGGAGTGCAAAAAAAAAGACAATTTAAAGGAATCACAGCTATTTTAAGGTTTCTAGATTCTTTTCAACAAATCCATTTAGTGCGATTTCTGCCTTAAGCCTATATTCATATGTGATATCAATGCAACCAATTCAGATTTAACAGTGAATTCAATGACAGAGTTTAGGGTGTCCATTAGATGGCCAGTGCGGCCCAAAAAGGTCAACCATGCACACTTAATGATTAATTGAAGGTGTAATGCAATAAGGGTTCCAAATCTAATTGAAGTCTGAGAAGTTCTCATCTGCTATAACTGTGGCTGTCCAAAATTGGCAACTTATTGAACTTTGTCTGCATACTTGAAAGGCGTGATTCAGCTTTTGTTGTTTTCTTTTGACGAGAAAAGGATTGAATAGTTTTACCATTAATGTCTCTTTTATTAAATTGTACAAATTTCTTCCTCGGCCTTGAATCAATTCCATGGAAGGCGATTCTTTTGTTTTCTGTTTGGGTTTCTCTTTAGCTCCCATCACGATATCAAGTCTTGCAATTTGATATGGTGGCCTGAGTTATTTGCTTTCAACCATTTTTCCTTTTTCTGTCAAATGATTCTAGTTACCATTATTCTTAGGGCAGCCATGTTTATTGCTGCACTAGAAATGCTTTTAAAAAAAAACTGTTTAAATAATGCTATTTGAGATCTTCTCAAACTACCTTCCTTATAATTCACTGGTTAATCTACTTTGCTGATCATGATTTTGCCATGTGTCTATCTTATTCTATTCTCTCAACACATTTCTGGCTATGTTCCATTAATTTGTTTTATCTCAGATAAGTTAAGCACATTAATGCCTTAAGAAATTAATGTATTAAAATCTAAAGTTTAATTGATTTAATTTTAGTTGCCTTTAAAAAAATTAGGGCACTCAGCCGTCTTGTGCTGCAGTTATATCAACATTTTTATTATTCTAAAATGATATATTCATAGTAGGAAATGAGTATAAAGTAAATTTGGTTTGGCTATTTTTCACTTCTGGTTGAATAGCTCATGTAATGGTGTAAAAAAATAAATAAATAGATTTGTTAGTTAATAAAATTTAGCAGCACTACTAAAAAAGTTATTAAATTTGATACAAATTTATTAATATTAATTACCTAATAATTCTATGGCTATTTTCCATTCCCAAATGAGTAGCTTATATAAAAAGTTCGTAAATTAGTTTTATGTTATTCAAAATAGTATATATAGTGTTATAGCTGAAAGTAGACATTTCAACTATAAAATATAATTGGAAATTTAAAAAAAAAGGACTATCATATGAAAGGAGAGACTTTGATCAAACTGTCAAAAGTTATATCTAAATATGATGATATGTATATTAGGTTTTATATAGTTTACTTATGCGGAAGTAAGTTATATTAATTTTAAAGGCACAAATGAATAGATAACTGTCATAAAGAAAAATATAGAATAATAATCTAGATTTATTTTCAATGTTCTTTACTTTTATTTGGATTAAAATATATATATTTACTATCCAATGCTTCATGGGTTTTATATTTATCGTTAATATTATTATTATTATTACGGTTATTATTAATATGATTATTATTATTTTTTTTACCATAGTAGTTGAATAGATAGATATGCTTAAATTATATAGTAATCTATAATAACGTCACTGGTAAAATCATTCGGTAAATTAAATTATTAGGGTAATGAGTTATAATATATGTATCTTGTAATTGGATTATCCATTAAAAGTAGTTATGAATTGAGATGGTATTTGTTTAGATTGAACTCTCTACATTTAAAGAGGAATTATATAAAGAAAATTAGATGATACATATAAATATAGCATTTGTTAATATGAATAAATGAAATTTAATGTGATTAAACTTTTAATATTGATGAGTTTAATTACATAGATATGTATTTATTTATATATGTGTATGTAAGTTTGAGTAGGATAAATAAATGGGAAATTAGATATAGGAGAAAGAGTTCAAATTAATTACATTTACGTAATGGTTTTTAAATAATGGTGTTTTAGTGACCAAATAACGGTATACTTAGGTAAAGAATGCTCTTTAACTAGCTAATTGATAATGTGATAATCAATAAACAAGTTTATTTTCTTAAAACTTAATTAATTAAAATTTTAGAATTATAAATTGATTCTTGCATAAGGAAAAATAAAATGATTTGAATGATTTTATCTTATTAAATTAATTAAACTTCTTATGTTCAAACCATGTGTATTGAATTAAAAAATGTTATAGTAAGTTACTTGATTTATTTAGATTAGAATATAGAAATATAGTCGATTAGATTATTGAACTGTAAAGTAATGAAACGTAGTTGATATAGTTTGTACTATTAGATCGATATGATTGTATGTTTATTGCCGATGAATTTAATGTAATTTAAGTATTGAATTTATTAGGATTTATTGGCAATGATTTTGTTAAGTTGAAATTCAAAAAAAAAAGGTTTGAAATTAGGTTTATAAACATGATAATGGAATTTGAGTCATAGTTAATTGGCTATTAGAAAATTGGTTTATTGTGAGTCTATTGCATAATGTAAGTGAAGTAGTGTAAGTTGGTTCACAAGTCGTAAAAAGTTTATGTTGTCGAATTTAGTTTACAAAGGCATAGGATATTCTGTCTTGTTTTTCTGCCATGATGTCTTGATTTCATGTGTAAGCTATGTAGTAAATATGTTATGTTGTGGAATGAAGTCTTTCATGAATGTAATGGTTCAATTAGCATTGAAAATGCATTAAATTGTTGTCTTGATTTTGATCATGGGGAGACATTGGAAAACAGAGTATATTATTTATGAGTTGCTTTATTTGGAAGCCGTGGATAGTGTTTGTGAGTTGTCCTTGTGATTAAGTTGATATGCAAGATGGTTAATGCCTTGCATTGTTATTTAAACATGTTGATACGAGGATAATTGTTATGCAAGATGGTTAATTCCTTGAATGGTTCACGTATCCTCATTGTCATGATGATGCATACTATGCTTGTTAAGTAGGGTCTTCTAGTTGTAGGTAGGGGAGTGGCTCTCAATGGGGGCCGGAGCCCAAAGTGGCGTCCAGGACAACCCATGTGGGAGTTTCTTAACTCAGTGATAACCTAAATAATGAATTAAGGGGGTTGGGTAGCTAACAACACTAAACAAGATAAGTGGATGCCTCACTCATGGCTCAAGTGCTTGTTTAGGCTTGAGATGAGATGAGAAGGCCTGGAATGGCAAGATCAACTACCTTGCCCTCATGAAAGGTATGTTGATTCCGCATGAGCATTGTATGGGGGCTAGGAGTCGGGACAGGCTACCAGGACAACCCAAGATGGGGGCCGAGGCCTAGGAAGGCTTACCAAGACAACCCATGACAAGCTATGTGATGACACTCTCCCTACTATAGCCTAGCATTCCCTTGTTGTACTCTCCCCATTTGTTATGTGTTTGCCTCTGGAAGTGTTGTTGACTTATTTTTGATATTGCCTTGTGTTGTTGGAGTCATGTGTTGTCTTTGTTCTTATAGTCTACTATCTACCTGACTGTATGTTGTAGTGGGAACCTTAGTTAACTCCTAGCTCAGGGGGTGGACCTCAGGGTTCTACATGGTCGGGTGGAAGAGCTTTTATATCTATTGGTTTTCCCTTACCGTTGTTCGTGTGCGAGGAGGATCTATCTTGTGTATCAATTGTATCATATTGTATATTTTCAGATGTAATCAGGATGGTGATAATGTAAACTACATAATGATGTACTCATATGTATAGGCTTTTGTATATGTACATGTAATCTTTATCAAGTTGATTATCTAATTGATGTCATTAAATGGAGATGTATATGTGTATTCTTTAGTGCAATAGATTTAGAATGATCTGCTGATGTTAGTTAATAATGTATGTTAAGTTATGTTAATTGATTTGTCAAGTAATGCAACCATGGAACCTTAGAGTAACAAGTTGATAGTTTAATGATGTGTAATGATGTGTTAAACATTACTTTGTTATCTTATTCATCTTAAAAAAAAAAAATTATTCTGCATTGCATAGCATACATGTGTTGTTCTCTAAGGTGTTCATTGTGGGGCGTTACATTTTATCATTCTTTCATTCTCTCATTCTATTATTCTATAATCTATTATTCTACCATTCATACATTCTATCATTCTATAATTACATCATTTCATTATTATATAAATCTTTTTTTATTTTATTCTATTATTTTTTTATTCTACAATTCTATCATGCAGTTATTATATAAATCTATTATTATATCATTATTTTAATTTATCATTCTGTAATTATATTATTCTATCATTCTGTTGTTCTAATATTCTTTTCACTCTATCAAATTCTATGATTATATGATTCTATTACTCTATAAATCTAGTATTTTATCATTCTATCATTCCATTATTCTACAATTCTATTATTCTATCTTTCTTCCATATATCATTCTATAATTCTATCATTCTTTTATTATATAATTTTATGATTCTATTATTCTATGAATATTATTGTATCATTCTTTCATTCTATTATTTTATAATTATATAATTGTTTTATTTTGTAACTCAATTTTCTTCTCATTTTATAATTTTATTATTATATTATTTTATAAATCTATTGTTTATCATTAAATAATTCTTTTATTCTATAATTCTATTATTCTTTAAATATATTATTATATCATTCTATAGTTCTATACTATTATTATTCTATTATTCTTAAAATGTAGTATTCTATTATTCTATTGTTCTATAAAACTATTATTGTATCACTCTTTCATTCTATTATTCTATCATTCTTTGGTGCAGGAACTTCCAGAGATCATAACTTTTGACTCGAATGTGGGTTTTCTACGAGATTTTATGGGTGGATGCATTATGAGGTGGAAAGTGGTTTCACAACCGAACCTAGTGGGTTGGACCCCCTCTTGGAACTTTTTTGGGGCTTGAAACTTTCATCTTGCCCCTCAAAATAGCAATTTAGTGTTTTTCTATCATTTTGTAATTCTATCACTTTATTATTCAAAATTGCTTTTACTCTATTATTCTATCATTCTATCATTATATTATTCTATCATTCTATTATTCCATCATTCTTTCATTATATTATTTCAAATATCTATTATTCTATCATTATTTGATTCTATTAGTCTATAATTCTATAACTATCATTCTACAAATCTATTAGAATCATTATTTCACTCTACCATTCAATAATTCTTTCATTCTATTATTTTGTTATTTTATTATTATATTATTCTACAATTTTGTTATCCTATATTTCTTTCATTCTATCATTCCATTGTTGTATCGTTATATTATCATTAAAATATATTATTCCATCCCTCTTTCATTCAATCATTCTATTATTTTATTATTCTATAATTCTATTGTTGTTTAATTCTATCATTCTATTATTCTATAAGTCTCATTCTTTCATTTTATCATTCTATAATTCTATTTTTTTATTCTATAAATCTATTATTCTATCATTCATTCTATTGTTATATTATTTTGTTATTCTAGTATTCTACAAGACTATTTTTCTACCAATGTTTCATTCTATTATTCTATTATTCTACCATTATATTATTCTATCATTGTTTCATTCTACCATTCTATAATTCTATCACTCTTTCAGTCTACAATTCTATTATTCTACAATTCTTCCATTGTATCATTTGATTATGAATCTATTATTCTAGTATTATATCATTCTTTCATTCTTTCATTTTATAAATCTATCACTCTATAATTTTATCATTCTATTATCATATAAATGCTTTATTATATCATTGTTCTGTTCTATTATTCTAAAATTCTATTATTCCTTCATTCTATCCATTTATAATTCTATCATTCTATTATTAATCAAATATATTATACTATCATTCTATAATACAATAATTCGATAATTTAATAAATCTTTTATTCAATCATTCTATATATCTATTATTCTACAATTTAATTATTCTATCACTCTTCCATTCTATAATTCTATAATCCTATCATTCTATTACTATATCATTCATTCATCATATCATTTTATTATTCTGTCATTTTATAATAACTTCTAGATTATTGTATAAGTTTGATATTCTACAATTCTATTAATCTTTCATTTTTTCATTCTATCATTCTATTATAGTATCATTATTTAATCCTAACATTCTATTATTATATAAATCTAATGTTATATCATTCTTTCATTCTACCATTCTCTTATTTTATTATTCTATGATTTCATTATTCTCTCATTCTCTCATTCTATCATTCTATTATTTAATAAATATATTATTCTATCATTGTTTCATTCTATCATTCTATTATTCTTTAAATATATTGTTCTATCATTATTTTATTATGTCATTCTACAACTCTATTATTCTATCATTCTTTCATTATATGATTCTATTACTCTGTAATTATATGATTATATTATTCTATAAATCTATTATTTTATCATTCTCTCATTCTATTTTTCTATAATATGTTATTCTACCATTCATGCATTCTATCATTCTATAATTACATCATTATATTATTATATAAATCTATTTTTATCTTATTCTATCTTTTTTTTATTCTACAATTCTATCATGCAGTTATTATATAAATCTATTATTATATCATTATTTTAATTTATCATTCTGTAATTATATTATTATATCATTCTGTTGTTCTAATATTCTTTTCATTCTATCAAATTCTATGATTATATGATTTTGTTATTCTATAAATCTAGTATTTTATCATTCTATCATTCTATCATTCTTTTATTATATAATTTAATGATTCTATTATTCTATAGATCTAGTATTCTATCATTCTATTATTCTACAATTATATTATTCTATCTTTCTTCCATATATCATTCTATAATTCTATCGTTCTTTTATTATATAATTTTATGATTCTATTATTCTATGAATATTATTGTATCATTCTTTCATTCTATTATTTTATAATTATATAATTATTTTATTTTGTAAATTATTTTTTCATTTTATAATTTTATTATTATATTATTTTATAATTTTTTTTATCATTATATAATTGTTTTATTCTATTATTCTTTAAATCTATTATTATCATTCTATAGTTCTATAATCTTATTATTCTATTATTCTTAAATTATAGTATTCTATTATTCTCTCATTCTACAAAACTATTATTCTATCATTCGTTCCTTCTATTATTCTATCAATCTGTGATGCAGGAACTTCCGAAGATCATAACTTCTGACTCGGACGTGGGTTTTCTATGAAATTTTATAGGTGGATGTGTTATGAGGTGGAAAGTGGTATCATTATATTATTGTTATCCTATATTTCTCTCATTTTATCATTCCATAGTTGTATCATTATATTATCATACAATATAGTATTCTATCACTCTTTCATTCAATCATTCTATTATTTTATTATTCTATAATTCTATTTTTGTTTAATTCTATCATTCTATTATTTTATAAACCTATTATTTCATAAGTCTATCATTCTTTCATTTTTATCATTCTATAATTCTATTTTTTTATTCTATAAATCTATTATTCTATCATTCATTCTATTGTTCTATTATTCGACCATTATATTATTCTATAAATATTTTATTCTATGATTGTTTCATTCTACCATTCTATAATTCTATCATTCTTTCATTCTACAATTCTATTATTCTATCGTTCTTCCATTCTATCATTTGATTATTAATCTATTATTCTACTATTATATCATTCTTTCATTCTTTCATTTTATAATTCTATCATTCTATTTTATATAAATCTATTATACTATCATTCTATAATTTAATCATTCTATTATCATATAAATGCTTTATTCTATCATTGTTCCATTCTATAATTCTACAATTCTATTATTCCTTCATTC
This sequence comes from Cunninghamia lanceolata, assembly GCA_027924645.1. Taxonomy (NCBI): domain Eukaryota; kingdom Viridiplantae; phylum Streptophyta; class Pinopsida; order Cupressales; family Cupressaceae; genus Cunninghamia; species Cunninghamia lanceolata. Next base: position 8,583,469 of record BSBN01000837.1, on the reverse strand, counting down.
TATCCATTTATAATTCTACCATTCTATTATGAATTAAATCTATTATAGTATCATTCTATAATACTATAATTATATAATTTTATAAACCTTTTATTCTATCATTCTATATATATATTATTCTAAAATTTAATTATTCTATCACTCTTCCATTTTATAATTCTATAATTCTATTATTCTACAATTCTATTACTATTTCATTCTTTCATTCTCTCATTCTATTATTCTATAATCTATTATTCTACCATTCATGCATTCTATCATTCTATAATTACATCATTATATTATTATATAAATCTATTTTTATTTTATTCTATCATTTTTTTATTCTACAATTCTATCATGCGGTTATTATATAAATCTATTAGTATATCATTATTTTAATTTATCATTCTGTAATTATATTATTCTATTATTCTATTGTTCTAATATTCTTTTCATTCTGTCAAATTCTATGATTATATGATTCTGTTATTCTATTACTATTATTGTATCATTCTTTCATTCTATTATTTTATAATTATATAATTATTTTATAATTATGTAATTATTTTATTTTGTAACTCAATTATTTTTTCATTTTATAGTTTTATTATTATATTATTTTATAAGTCTATTTTTTTATCATTATATAGTTCTTTTATTCTATAATTCTATTATTCTTTAAATCTATTATTATATCATTTTATAGTTCTATAATATTATTATTCTATTATTCTTAAATTATAGTATTCTATTATTCCATCATTCTTTGATGCATGAACTTTCAGAGATAACTTTTGACTCAGAAGTGGGTTTTCTATGAGATTTTACAGGTGGATGCATTATGAGGTGGAAAGTGGTTTCGCAACCGACCCTAGTGGGTTGGACCCCATCTTGGCACTTTTTTGGGGCTTGAAACTTTCATCTTGGCCCTCAAAATAGAAATTTAGTGTTTTTCTATCATTTTGTAATTCTATCACTTTATTATTCTAAATTGCTTTTACTCTATTATTCTATTATTCTATCATTCTTTCATTATGTTATTTGATATATCTATTATTCTATCAATCTATAATTCTATAACTATCATTCTACAATTCTATTAGAATCATTATTTTTGTAACGCCCCGCCATGAATACCTCAGAGAACATCACATTTATGCTATATGCAACAGGATAATTTTTTTTTTTTAAATTGAAAGAGATAGTAAAGTAACAAAGTAATATTAACGCATCATTTAAACTAATGACTTGTCCTCTAAGATAACATGGTTGCATTACTTGACAAAATAATTAACATAATCTAACACACATCATGAATTAACATCAGTAACTCATTATAAACCTAATGCACTAAAACAATAAACATTTACATCTACATAACATCATATAAGTATTCATCAAGATCTAGTACATAGTTACAATTTCTCCCAACATATGTATACAACGTTACATTGTTACATTATCATCTTCTGAATACATATGAATACATACATAATGAATCATCTGATACATAGGCCAGTACATGAGCATAATAACTGTCTCCAAAAATAGGTACAAGATCTGATGTCTGATACACAAGCTATATCCTCTTCGCACATGAACATCGGTAAGGGAAAAAAAACCAATGGAGATAATGCACATCCACCCAACAATGTGGAACCCTAAGGTCCACCCCCCATGCTAGGAGATAACATAAGGTCCCAAAATGTCAAATAGCCAGGTAGACAATTGCCAACAAGAACAAGGACACACCATGACTCCATCACAACACATGACAACATCACAAGCAACCCAATATCATGTCCAGAGGCAACACATGATGAATGGTGTAACGCCCCACCGTGAATACCTCAGAGAACATCACATTATCCTATATGCAATAGGGTAATTTTTTTTTAAAATTGAAAGAGATAGTAAAGTAACAAAGTAATATTAACGCATCATTTAAACTAATGACTTGTCCTCTAAGATATCATGGTTGCATTACTTGACAAAACAATTAACATAATCTAACACACATCATGAATTAACATTAGTAACTCTATGTAAACCTAATGCACTAAATCAATAAACATTTACATCTACATAACATCATATAAGTATTCATCAAGTTCTAGTACATAGTTACAATTTCTCCTCACATATGAGTACAACATTACATTGTTACATTATCATCTTCTAAATACATATGAATACATACATTATGAAAAATTTGATACATAGGATAGTACATGAGCATAAATAATTGTCTCCATAAATAGGTACACGATCTGAATCTACTACAGGAGTTACAACCTTCTTGCACACGAACAAAGGCAAGGAGAGACCAATGGATAAAAGCTCTTCCACCTGACCATGTGGAACCTTGAGGTCCACCCCCAGAGCTAGGAGATAACATAAGGCCCCAAAACGTCATACAGTCAGGTAGACAATTGCCTAACATGAACAAAGACCAAACAAGACTCCATTACAACACATGACAACACCACAAGCAACTCAAAATCACTTCCAGAAGCAACACATGACAAATGGGGAGAGTACAACTAGGGAATGCTAGGCGGCAGTAGGGAGAGTGTCATCGCATGGTCCTAGGATGGGTTACCCTGGCAGTCTCTCACTAGACTCCAGCCCCCATTTATGGTTACCCTGGCAGTCTCTCACTAGACTCCGGCCCCATAGGGTGACACATGCGGAATCAACATTCCTTTTATGAGGACAAGGAAGCTGATTTTGCCAACCATGGCCTTTTCATCTCATCCTTAGCCTAAACAAGCACTACAGGCATGAGTGAGGCATCCAATTATCTTGTTAATGTGAAATCTACCCAACCCCTAGATTAATTATTAGGTTATCACTTGATTACCAACTTCCAATGGGTTACCCTGGTAGCCACTTTGGGCACCGGCCCCACATTGGAAGCCACTCCCCTATCTGCACCTAGGAAACCCTATCCATCAAACATAACAACTATCATCATGACAACATAAATAGATAACAATGAAAGGAATCAACCATCTTGCAACCAATCACAATGTAATAAATCACCAGAGCAAGGCATGGGTCCTCTTGCTCCAACATTTCAACCATAACAAGGTGTAATCCAGAGCAAGGCATGGGTCCTCTTGCTCCCAAAATCAATCCTTAACACAGACCAACATAGAATATTAAAACAAGCTCAACACAATAGGGAACCACAACCTTCAAGAAGAGCTCAACAACATGGATTCAAGACATAACAACAAGACTAGATATACTTAGCAAGGCATTATCCCTCTTACACAGTCATGAAAATCATATAAACCATAAGCAGAGGAAAGTCAACATCACATAAAACCAAAACATGCTCATTCTTCAACCAGAATGCAACAATGCAAGGATCAAACCCACAACTACCCCTACTGGCCTCTAGAATAAACTTTCACTAGACACCACTGAAACACAACAATTCCCACATTAACATTTACTCTTAAAAACACAACTCCATCAATTAGACCAATCCAATAACATACCCTAAGTGCAATATATAATATGACATACTAACCATGGGTCTTCATAGTAGTACCGTACTCATAAGATGCCCATGAATCAATACAACATTCACTTCAATTATTCTACTATTCCTTGTAACTAAGAAGATATAAACAACAACATAATTTATTATATCAAATGGGTTCCATGAATGTGGACTTCATTATGAATGCAAACATCATCTCATCAAAGTCCAAAACACTTATAACAAAGAGTTAGCACTTATACTCAACATTTAATTCACTACTAGGAAAAGTTAGCAATAACCATTACTCGACAAGACACTTGACAAGCAACGCTTAGAACTAAACTATCTAAAAGAGATCACAAATGATTCTATTCTTAATTCAATAACATGATAAGCATATCACTTTTAAACTAAGATGCGATACTCACTAAGAACCTCAAGATCCAAACCCTACATCCTACCTTATTTATGATAACTAAAGTTCTCATACATGAGACATAATACTCTACCAACATATCATTATTAAAAACATTACCTGGATTAAAACATAGACAAGCTAGGTATCGAGAATTCAAACTTGATCACTCACATAACTTTTATTATGCCAATAATTAAACTTTTCTTACACAAGGAGTTCCCAATTAGCTAAATTCTAGTATGGATTCCATTCTAGTAAATCAAAATAAGAATAAGTCATAGTCCAACTCAATACAACATCCTATCTTCAAATGCAATGAAGAACAATTATAACCAAATTAGATACTAAACAACTTTAACATAATACACTTGAATTACCACTTATTCAATCCTAAATACAATTTTTTTGTTAGGTAGAATAATTAATTTGAACTCATATTTAACCATAATTGCAGCATACATGCACTAATAAAGAGTTGAAGAACGTTTCCTCTAATGATAACATTACTATGATGGTACTACAAAAGTCTTATCCTAATTTTTTTTTCTTTACAACAATAACCCGCAATAAAAGATCAATTCCCCTACTCATAAAAGAATAAACTTAGAATTCTATTAACATCATGATTGATATCTATTCCTTAAACTATTAAGAACATAACTCCCTTTTAAAACAGGACAAGGTTATCAACATTTCCTAGAGTTAAAGTCTCATGACTATACATTGCCCAAGGTATCTCTCAAGAGCACCAAAGTTTAACTATGCGTAAGGAGGTAATAAGAGGTTTGAGGTAATGAAATTAATAAAATGTAAATACTAACCATATGAACTTAATGATGATATTCAGTACCAAAGGCTACTACTATTAATTAGCCATATTTTCCCTGCTTGGTAACAAACATCCACATTCTATACTTCCATTTAGCTAAGCATTGTCAACAAAATAAGAATACAAGATGGGAAGAACCTAAGAGGAAATCTGGTCTATACTTATCTTAATCAAAACTTGAGATTCCCAACATTCTATTTTATTTACGAATAAGGCCCAACAATTTAAGGAACCTTCTTAGAAAACATCACCAATTCTAGAGTACAAAATATGGTTTCTACAACTATTATACATTACTTCCATAACCTTATTAGAAACATTAATTCTACTTACAGAAGATCCACTTAGGCTATGATGATCTAGGTTTATGACATGTAAATAAGGCAACAAATATGCTTCTTTCAATATTTACATTGAAATGTTTGCTTTTCCAATTTCACAAGCAACAACCCTTAGAAAAACAACCTTTACATTTAATAAATAAAGGATACATATAATATTTAGAACTTACAATATTTACATTTAACCAATAAAGAAAAACATATAATATTTATATTTAATCAATAAAGAAAAAATATATAAAATTTACATTTAATCAATAAAGAAAAACATATAATATTTATATTCAATTAATAAAGAGAACATGATACCTCAATCGCAATATCCCACTAATGGTAGAATCCTTGAATGAAAATCATAAAAATGAGCCAATCACCCCCACTCCATGAAGAGTTTTTAAAGAGAAGGAAAGAGTAACTTCCTACCCAAAACTAACTCAACCACCCAACTAATTCAACCAACCACCTTCCCATTTTCGTCACTTTTGTAAGTGGGGCGTAAAGGAGGGTATAAAAACCTTTTAAAATATTATAAATGACAAAAATAAACTTCTTACCCATGTACCTTGGACATAAGACAATTTTCCAAACATAAAATACAACTTAGACCTCTTAAAAACACTTAAAAATCATTTTAAAAGTTACAAGGTTAAATCCCACACAAGAACATAATCATTTTATCACATAAAACTAAAAATAATATTTCTTAACATCATGGACAATAGACCTTAGGGCCCCATGCCTAGGTCAGACATCACACAGAAAGACATAAAGTGGCTAAATGACAACCATCATCCATTGACATAATAATTCTACATGTACACTCAACAAGAAGTGTTAGTACAATATATAGCCAAAATATATCCATCATAAATAACATATTATCACAAATCCATAAGTAACCATAGTGTAACGCTGAATCAATTACACTCTTGATCCAATTGTTAGGCTTCGTCAATTGGATGATAGGACTGTCTCCTCTCTACTCTAGGGTCTAGTTAGTGCATTTACTAGTGTTCAGCGACCTTCCCTTAATTAAATCAATTTAATAGTAGTAATAACATAATTCATATTCAAACAACTTAAATAATTATTTGAACTAGGTAATTATCAATTACCAATTTAATCTTATTAAATATTAATAATAATAATAAGAATATTATATGACCTTATTAAATATTAAAGTATGACTATATAATGAAATATAGGCATACAACATAACCCACTGAGTAGGACAGCCGTCAAAACCCAAATCAAACATGTCCTCAAGTCAAGCCAAAATGCACTTATCCAACAAGCTCCATCAAATATAAATCAATTGCAAGACTGACATACTAACAGAACTGACAAGTTGACTAGACATGTCATGCATCCTAATTGAGGATAATGACTTGGGATGTGGGACCTTAAGTTATCTCTGAAACAACGTATCCATTGGGTTCAAGGCACGCTCGGACCTGTTAATTCAGGTGGAGTCGATGCCTGGTACCTGCATCCTACAACAAATGTCACGGTCAAGCATGTATAGATGCATATAAGCTAGCACTAGGTGGAAAAAGGAATCGCAACATCGCAGGGTGCTTGATGCAGAGGCATCCACACTATAACCTTAACATACAGCATGGATGTCCACAACCCTTCATCATCATCATCATATTTTCCTTTACACTGTCAGCATCATCATATTTACTCTGCCGACCGATATCCTCCTGCAGACAAACCTTCGCCCTTTCGCATGTCAACAGCATCATCACGTTCGACTATCGGCAGCATCATCATATTCAGCAAGCGCGAACATCCTCCTGACATCCACTATTCATCTTACCGCCAACCTCTACCTTCACTATCTTCAGCATCATGATGTTCAACATCATGTTCATCAGCAGGATATAGAACATCCGGTTCCTCCCATATATCCTGATGATGATACTCTACTTCACGCACCTTTCCTTCGATGCTTACATCACCCCGATATCCTGATGACGATTATCCTGATGACGATGACGTCATATGCAACTCCTCTAATATCCTGCTGCCCCGATATCTGAATGACGAATATCCTGACGATGATGACATCACACGCAGTTCCTCAATATCCTGTTGTTGGCCAAACTTAACTTTTTCGGCCCGCGATCAACCCGATCTTCTACCTTATGCCGATATGCTCCTCCTCGGCAACACCTGATGATGATCACCCCGACGCTCATTCACTTCATGCAATCGACTGCATCATGCTCATCTTCACTTACTCGGATGACGCCCGAAGTACCTACATGATATACGCAGAAATATCCTGATGATGCCGTTGCGAAGGATTTTCCAACCTTAGCGAAATTCGATCCGCCGAACCTCCTGGGATGACCCGATCCACTTTCAGGGTGATCTTCCAAACTCTAACAACTAGTACGACCTAGCACATACCCATGCTAGGGTCTTCAACACCTTTCGACTGGGATCCTGCAAACAGACGTGCAAACAAACACGACATGCAAACTAAATCCTACCCTACTATACATGGCCATTCCACCAATTCGACGAATCAACCGGTGGAATGGATCAGCGAATCCATGAAACCACCAAACCAGCAAATCAATTTCACAATGGAGATCAAACAGGAAATGAACACAAACAGGATCTCTTATTTGATTTCAAAAGATACAATACAATGATCAGTCTCTCTCTCCCTGTCTCACTCTGTGCAACCTAACTCGATGATCGATCTATGCAATACCAACCGATCCTCATGCATATATAGGATCTCCTGCGAGTACTACCACTCGACTCCAAGTGGCTGGGAAATCTCTCCAGGCGGCTGGGAGATCCAACCGGACCTACAGCATAATAGTTGTCCTAACAAACTAGCTAAAAATAGTAAAGCATGGTCAGCATGACCTTATTACATGCATTGGTCTTATCAGACCTTCTTGGAAACATTAACAAGACTCAAACTAACTAACTGCCTCATGGAGGCCAGCTATCAGGTAGGTGCTCCTGCACCATACCCCCCAACAGAAAAGAACTCATGTCCCATGAGTTTGGATTGTGGAAGTCCTCCACCTTTACACTTTGTCATGTCAATGTTCTGACCTGTTCCAGCTTTATCTTCTACTGGCTCTTGGCTGCTCCAAGACTTCTGAACTGTAACTTGCTTGCTTGCAAGTAAATCCTCATGCCTGTCAATGTAGGCCCTTCTCTCACATACCCTGTGTTTGTCAGGTTGTCTGACCAGAACCTCTGTCTGAACTGCCTCTTGAACCTCTGTAATGTTCAACTCCATCTTTCTTTCAACCTTTATAGGACAAACAATAGTCCCAACTATGACAACATCCTTGTCATTCCTCTCAACTGGTTGCTGTGTGCAAACCTATTTCTGCACCTGCTGCTGACCTCTGTCAGTCAAAACTGTAACTTTCTTCAACCTGTTGTCCTTAACAACTCCTTTCCCTGCAGTATCCTCAACTGCCTTTATGCCTGCTCCTCTAGGTATCTGCACAAATTCCTTCTTTCCCACTAAAATGATTTTGGCTACCCCCTGTGCTGCAGCTACTTCCTGTAATGGCATCAACATAATAGTCTTCCCATCTTTCTTGATGGTGTAGGTATTAGCATACCCATCATACAGTACCCTCCTTTCAAATTGCCATGGTCTACCCAATAGTAGGTGACAACATTCCATGGGCAAAATGTCACACAAAACTCTATCATGATATGCTCCAATCTAAAAATCCACATATGCCTGTTCATAGACAAAAAGTGATTGACTATCACTCACCCAAGATGACTTGTAAAGGTGATGGTGTGGAATCCTGTCCAAATGTAGTTTATCCACCATCTCCTGAGATACCATGTTGTCTGTTGAACCAGTATCAATGACAACCTTACATACCTTACCTTTGCTCTTGCATGTGGTCTTGAAAAGAGCTCTTCTTTGCATCATATCCTTTGATGCCTGCAAACTAATTCTCCTAAGCATCAATGCTTCTCCCTCCTCAGGATATGCATAATTGTCAGGCTCCCTATCTCCTTGATAAGTGTTTGAACTTTGCACACTTTGCTCTACTTTCTCTTCTTGCACAAGTTGTACTCTCTTGTCATTAGTTTTATCATTTCTAGATGATGAACCTTTGCTTTCTGGACATTTGAAAGATGGATGACCAAACTCACCACAGGTGTAACACTTTCCTGAAAATGTAGTAGAACCTCTACCACCTCCAAATCTTCCTCTATTACCTTTCCATCCACCTCTAAAATCAGACTGTCCCTATCCTTTACCAGTGTCTTCTTGACCCTCATTGGTTTGCCTTTGTGTAGGGGCTGCTCCTCTTCCCCTCATATTGCTGCCTCTTCCTCTCATGGACTTATCTTGTCCCCTATTCATCTTTTCTTCAATCCTGATTGCCATTTGGTAACAATCCTCCACACTCTTAGGGTTAGCTAAAACTAACTCATCCTGTATGTTCAATCTCAAACCAGCCAAGTACCTAGCCACCTTTTCTACCTCATTCTCATGATGACCAGATCTCATACTCAATTTATAAAACTCCTCAGTATATGCCTTCACATCCATTTCCTTCTGCCTTAAAAATTGCAGCTTCTTAAACATCTGAATCTCATAATCCCTAGGCAAGAATTTACCTTTTATCCTTGCTACCATTTTATCCCATGAAGTGATCTTTGACTTCCCTTGTTTCCTTCTCTCAGATTGTACATAATCCCACCATACCAAAGCATGACCTCCTAACTTGGTCTTTGCAATCTTTACCTTCTGATCCTCAGCAACATCTTCACATTCAAAGTGATTATCAAGTATAGCAATCCAATCCAGTAACTCATCTTCATTCAAACTTCCATTATACTTGGAAACATCAACCTTTACCTTAGGTTTATCACTCTGCACTGCCTTTAACAGTTTTGCAAGTCTCTGGTCTTCAGCATCCAGATCTTCAGCTACCTCTTCATACTCTTCAACAGCATCTTCATCTTCTTCAGACTCACTGTCTTCCACTTCCCTCTTTCTGTTCTTTTCCAAGGCTACAAGCCTGGCTTGAAGTGCTTCAGCAAGCTCCTTCATCTTCGTCATCTCTCTGGCATGTTTCTCCTTCATCTCCTGCAATTCCCTTGCAGTACCACTACCTTTCAGAGGCATTTTGTCAACCTCTCACTCCTCTACCTCTGTCCTTTCGATGACAGAATCAACTCTACCTCTGCCCTTTTGGTGACAAAATCAACACACAACAGCCCAGACCTTTTGCTGAGCTCTGATACCACTATGATGCAGAGGCATCCACACTATAACCTTAACATACAGCATGGATGTCCGCAACCCTTCATCATCATCATCATATTTTCCTTTACACTGTCAGCACCATCATATTTACTCTGCCGACCGATATCCTCCTGCAGACAAACCTTCGCCCTTTTGCATGTCAACAGCATCATCACGTTCGACTATCGGCAGCATCATCATATTCGGCAAGTGCGAACATCCTCCTGACGTCCACTGTTCATCTTACCGCCAACCTCTACCTTCACTATCTTCAGCATCATGATGTTCAACATCATGTTCATCAGCAGGATATAGAACATCAAGTTCCTCCCATATATCCTGATGATGATACTCTACTTCACGCACCTTTCCTTCGATGCTTACGTCACCCCGATATCCTGATGACGATTATCTTGATGACGATGACGTCATATGCAGCTCCTCTAATATCCTACTGCCCCGATATCTGGATGATGAATATCCTGATGACGATGACATCACACGCAGTTCCTCAATATCCTGCTGTTGGCCAAACTTAACTTTTTCGGCCCGCAATCAACCTGATCTTCTACCTTATGCCGATACGCTCCTCCTCGGTAACACCTGATGATGATCACCCCGACGCTCATTCACTTCATGCAATCGACTGCATCATGCTCATCTTCACTTACTCAGATGACGCCTGAAGTACCTACAGGATATACGCAGAAATATCCTGATGATGCCGTTGCGAAGGATTTTCCAACCTTAGCAAAATTCGATCCGCCGAACCTCCTGGGATGACCCGATCCACTTTCAGGGTGATCTTCCAAACTCTAACAACCAGTATGACCTAGCACATACCCATGCTAGGGTCTTCAACACCTTTCGACTGCGATCCTGCAAACAGACATGCAAACAAACATGACATGCAAACTAAATCCTACCCTACTGTACATGGCCATTCCACCGATTCGACGAATCAACCGGTGGAATGGATCAACGAATCCATGAAACCACCAAACCAGCAAATCGATTTCACAATGGAGATCAAACAGGAAATGAACACAAACAGGATCTCTTATTTGATTTCAAAAGATGCAATACAATGATCAGTCTCTCTCTCCCTGTCTCACTCTGTGCAACCTAACTCGATGATCGATCTATGCAATACCAACCGATCCTCATGCATATATAGGATCTCCTATGTGTACTACCACTCGACTCCAAGCGGCTAGGAAATCTCTCCAGGCGGCTGGGAGATCCAACCGGACCTACAGCATAACAACTGTCCTAACAAACTAGCTAAAAATAGTAAAGCATGGTCAGCATGACCTTATTACATGCATTGGTCTTATCAGACCTTCTTGGAAACATTAACAAGACTCAAACTAACTAACTGCCTCATGGAGGCCAGCTATCAAGTAGGTGCTCCTGCACCAACGCTCACAAGTGAGTGATAAGACATCATCCCTCCACGTCATATCAATCTAGATTAGCTCAACACATAATCATAACCAAATCAAATCTATCTCTTAATCTAAACAGAACCCTACACTTAACATACAAGTGCATGAAATCATAAGTGTCAGAAGTACCATCATAACAAATAAATCTAACAGAATCAGTCACATGAGATACATTCAATATATAACAATTGTAGTAAGATCGACATCTTAAACATTGGAATGCAAAACAATATCAAAGCCTGCATCATCAGTGTTGCAATAGATGTTATCAATAAAACACATTATCTTCCATATGAAACCGCACATGGATGAAGCATCTACATATATTGTACAACATCAATTGCTTACCTTATCTTGAATATTTTAGTTATTTTACCTTCACCTTCATGCGCCTTGACCAGTTCACCTATACATCCAAGGTGCGAATGGAGGGGCACTACAAATGGGGAGAGTACAACTAGGGAATGCTAGGCTATAGTAGGGAGAGTGTCATCGCATTGTCCTAGCATGGGTTACCTAGGCTATCTCTCACTAGAAACTGGCCCCCATCTATAGTTACCCTGGCAGCCTCTCTCTAGGCACCGGCCCCATAGGGTGACACATGTGGATCCGACACACCCTTTAATGGAGACAAGGAGGTCGAACTTGCCAACCAAGCCTTCTCAATCCCATCCTTAGTCTAAACAAGCACTACAGGGATGGGTGAGGAATCTAATTATCTTGTTAATGTGTAATTTACCCTTTTCCCCCCAGTTCATTTTTAGGTTTTCACTTAATTAACAACTTTCAATGGGTTATCCTAACAACCACTTTGGGTGCCGGCCCCACATTGAAAGCCACTCCCCTACCTGCATCTAGAAACCCTAACCATCAAGCAAGATAATTACTATCTTAATGATAAGTAAACATGAACAATGCAAGGCATTTACCTTCTTGCATACAAAACATAATCATAGTGACCAACCTATACATCATTGTCCCAAAACTTTCAGTTAATCAATTGCACATGTCCAGAGCAAGGTATGGATCATCTTGCTCTCAAATCTCAACCAAGAACAAAATAATTTCTCATTACTATTTCCAAGATCTCCCCATTACAATACTAAACACAAACTCGATATCAACACATACGTGAAGGAGGTTTAACCCCATCATAATATATTCACAACATGGTATGTACATCATCTCACATTTTTGTTTACCAAAACCCACATACATAGACAAAAGACATCATGTTCTTAAAACATCTTCATTTCAAGACACCTATGAACAGGATACATGCCATCGAATCATATTACCTTATGCCTCTGGAACCTAAGCTTGACAATTTACACAGAGACCAACTCACATGAAAATTTTGCTTGCAATAAGCAGTTTCAACTAATCATTTCATTGGCAACATATATTTTTCTTACAAGAGCAATTTAATCTCTTAGTTATCCTATTACCTATAAGTTTTACTTATAAGGCTAAATTTTCAAGTACATTGTTATTTAACATAATTCCAAACTTTAAACCCAATTTCAACTTAACAAAATCATTATAAAAGATCTTTACAGAGCCAAATCAACTAGATTAAACTTCATCTACACTAATTATTTTGTCATATCTAATTCCATTTAATCAAATTAGCAACTGGATTCAAGTTATATCTCCACCAAGAATTTCATAAAACCTAGGTCTAGTTTAATTAATATTAATTCTATCTATTATAATAATCAATCATCAATTACATATAACTGTCAAGCTAAATAATGCATAGATAATATTAATTACAAATACTTATAACTTAAATGTTAATTACAACATTTATAACCCAAACCCATATATCATATTTCTATGAACAAAACCATTATAATAGAATCAATGCCATATTACAGTAAATATGAGATCATATCGATTAGTTTAATAAACATTCGTATTAAACTATAACAACTACGTTTCTTTTGTTTCATACGTTAATATCTATATCATATATATATACTCCAACAAACTCATCTACTAAATCATGGATCTTAACTATGCATGGATTCATATTTAATTTATAATTAATAATTGATACCTATACAAATATCCATATGACATAAATTCTACATGTACACTCAACAAGAAGTGTTAGTACAATATATAGCCAAAATATATCCATCATAAATAACATATTATCACAAATCCATTAGTAACCATAGTGGATCAAATATTAGTATAACTATATAAAGAAATCTAAGCATACAACATAACCCACTGAAAAAGACAGCCCTTGGAAGCCAAATCAAACATGTTCACAAACCAGGGCCAAAACGCACTTAACCAACAAGATCCACCAAATATAAATCAATTGCAACACCTAACATACTGACCGAACTGACAGGTTGAACTAGACATGTCATGCATGTAGTGCCCCTCACCTTGCCTTCTATTGGACTGATGGTTCTTCTAGTAGGATTGGATATCATGACATTGGACTCACTGTTATTATGCTGAGTTGTATATGGACCTATTGCTAGGATGATGATTGGTGATTTTGGATTACTAATATTTTAGGTTTTACAGTTTGATGGACATATTTGGTGTAATGGATTAATGTTACTTCTGAGTTTAAGGTGATATTTAATTATGGTATGATGCTTTAACAATAATTGTCAGACTAGATCATATTGAATTGATTATTCTATTTTCTTGTAGACAACTGAATACTTAATTGTGGATGGATTTAGGTAAACAGAACAGTGTCACATTACTCGTGTTCGAGTACCCTGCCATGCTGCGATTTCTGTTTACTGTGTGCATGATTTCATGTTTGCATATATATGTTTAACTTGGAGGTTTGCCACAGGATGAAGGTACCGGGCATCGACTCCACCTGAACTAGCAGGTTTGAGCGTGCCCTAGCCAATGGAATTGTTGATCGGAGTTAACATAAGGTTCCCCAGTCATCCGTCGTCCTTGTAAAGGATAAGTCTTCAGTTTTGGCTAGTCATTGTTCTCAGTTTCGTTGTCTCCATGGGTTGTCATCTTGCTTTCTTTGTATGCTTGATGGTCGAGTAATTGTATGAATTAGGATTGGTTAATTGTGGTATATAAATCGATAAATTTGTTTAATGTCTACTAAATAGATTTATAAATAATTATTAGTTGTTATATAACAAATATATATTAATTATTAAATAAATAAAAATAAATAATAAAGGAGTTAAATTAGTTATAATGTGACATTATAAGTTGTGGAATTGTTTTATAATTAATAAAGTAAACAAGAAAGTAGTTATTTGCGGCTCAGTAAATAAATGATTAAATAAAGTAAAAGGTAATGATGAGTTGTTATATATTAAATATCTATATAAACTACTAAATTAAATAAAGTAAAAGTTATAAGTGGTAATATATTAAATGTATGTTATCTTTGAGTAAATAAAGGTATAGGGGTTATATTGTAATGTTAATAAAAAAAAATTTAAAAGTATGTAGGCTATATTTTTCTTTGGCGGCTGGCATTGGATCGTGTGTTTATGCCCTAGAGGGGGAATACTATTTAACAAGCAGAGGGAAGGAGAGAAGGGAGGGGGGAAAAAGCGGAGTTGGAGATCTGGGAAGGAGAACGGAACTACGAAGAACAGAGAGAGGTCTTGCAGCGTAAACAGGTTCCTTTTATTGTGGGAATGTCATTTTCTTATTTTGTTTAATATCTAGGGTTCTTTAATGAAACTCTTAATCTACGCGTTTCTCTTCATTCAAATCATTATGTATATGCTGTGGTCATTAGACTTTGAATTCCGCAAGATTCCATTCATTTCTGCCGAGTGTATTTGCTTTAAAATTTGTAAATGATGATAGAAGTCTAGGCTTGTTTCTCAAAACATTCCCAGTGGCCGCCCAAGAACTTTCGCACTTGCCTGGGCTCGGGAGTTGATACTGTCAAACTCTTCTTTGGATGACTACAGCCTTAGCAATGAATCTATTATGTGTCTCCTGCGTCCTTTGCATAACGTATGATGATATCTCTTACCTCCAAACGTGGGATAATTTATAAGGACATGTGGGTAAGAAACAGCCAATGTGAACACAAGATTTAAGATTATGGTGATGCAGCAGAGGAGACTATCCATTCTTTTAATGAACTCTATGTGAAGTCAGGGTTTGTGGGTAGTAACAACCGGGCACGGAATGCAAAGCGACCCAATTTTGTTCCTGTGCTGTCTTGACGACCTAGTTTTGTTCCTGTGCTGTCTTGACGACCTAGCTTTGTATCTTTGAACTCCAGGCCTTCGAGATCTCCTAAGACCAGGTGGGGTGTTTCAATTTTCAAACCATTCCAAAATGAAATAAGTGGGTTCATAGGCTTCTAGATAGTAGGATTTATTTTTACAATTTACCACTCTTCCCTTTTGTTCATGGTGCACTGTTTTACACTAATACCTCTATTTTTATCTACATACCAGTACAAAAGTTTTAAATTAAAGAGCATCCCTTGTATGCACTCGTAGTAGTTGCTATGTGTTAAGGGTGTCTCCTTGTGTAAGGTAAGCAGGTCTATCAGGCATATAAATCAACAAATGACTTGTGACCTCAGTCTCAAGATTACTTCGTCTGTTGCAAATTTGGGGGGGCTGCTTTATTTCTCCATGCAGGTAAAAGAAAATTCCCCAGTACCATATCTACCTTCTCATATTAAAGCTCTGGACTAAACACTTCATAAGTTCTCACCTTCATAGTATAGCTGAACACATATGTGATCTGGTGGGCGAAGTCTTTGAGTTGCGGTTCCATTCGGACATATGATGATTCTGGTATGCTATTGAAATTGGTTGTGCATTAACATTATAGCTGATTAGGTTGTTATGAGTGAATGAATAATTGAAAATTACCTATATGATAGTTCTGACGTCTGAGCATTATTATATTTCTTTGACAACTTTCTTATGCAATCTATATGTTGAAATAGACAACCATAGGAACAACCAGTCTGCCTTGAATTTTTGTTATTTATATTGCTTCAGATTTCCCACATCTGCAGGTCACTTTTAGAGAGGCAATATATCTTATATGATATTTCGTATGAATTATGGATAAATTAGGAAAATATAGCATCAGCTTCTCTGCTTGTACATATATTCTTGTACGTTTATAGATCATCTGTTCGGCTGCTACTGTGACTTGAGATCTGCAGGACAGACTGTTGGATCTTTTGGTGATTGCAATCTGCATTTGTCCTCATTGATGGCTAAAAGTAAGTAGTGAACTAAACTTTTTGGAGTCAGACAACATACCGCATATTGACATGTTTTTTTAAAACCTCTATCATCTCATGAACTATGCTAATGTGCACTTTCCAAACCTACATACCAGCAAAGCAGTGCACTAAACTCATGTTTTTCGTGGCCAAGGGTATTCTTTAAGTCTGTTTTACCTTGTGTAATGTTGTTGCTATTTTTTTTTAAACAATTCATAAGTATACAAGACCGCAATCTGAACCTTTCTATTGATGTGCTTGATACTAGTTAGTGCAAAATAAGCCTTGCAGAAATTGCTCATTGATCTCATGATACCAACCTTGTCTACTGGAGAATTGATTCTGTGACTGGAGTGGCCACAAAACTGATTGAAACCCAATAAGACTTTACAGCAGTGAATGATAGGAAATACAAGTGTTATATGTATATATACATCCGTATAGATCTACAGCAATGGGCGCCCAAGTGAAATGGATACTATGTCATGGGCGTTACAATGCATCCTGATCGAGGATGATGACTTGGGATGGGGGACCTTAAGTTATCTCCAGAACAACTTATCCATTGGGTTCAAGGCATGCTCAGACCTATTAATTCAGGTGGAATCGATGCCAGATACCTGCATCCTACAACAAATGACACAGTCAAGCATGTATAGATACATATAAGATAACACTAGGTGAAAAAGGAATCACAACATTGCAGGGCACTTGCAAGCGAGTGATGTGACATCGTCCTTTCTACATCATATCAATCTAGATTAGATAACACATAATCATAACCAAATCGAATCTACCTCATTATCTGAACAGAACCATACACTGAACATATAGGTACATGAAATTGAATAAGTCTCAGAACTACCATCATAACAAATAAATCTAACAGAATCAGTCCATGAGATCCATTCTAACATATAACAATTGTAGTAAGATCGACATCTTAATCATTAGAATGCAAAACAATGTCAAAGCCTGCATTATCAGTGTTGCAATGGAGATTATCAATATTAACTATCGTATGAAACCACACATGGATGAAACATCTATCAATATTGTACAACATCAATTGTTTACCTTACCTTAATTATTCCTGTTATTTTACCTTCGTCTTCATGTGCCTTGATTGGTTCACCTATGCATCCAAGGTGAGAATGGAGGGGCACTACAATTTCACTCTACCATTCAATAATTCTTTCATTCTATTATTTTGTTATTTTATTATTATATTATTCTATAATTTTGTTATCCTATATTTCTTTCATTCTATCATTCCATAGTTGTATCATTATATTATCATACAAATATAGTATTCTATCACACTTTCATTCAATCATTCTATTATTTTATTATTCTATAATTCTATTATTGTTTAATTCTATCATTCTATTATTTTATAAACCTATTATTCTATAAGTCTATCTATAGTGCCCCTCAACTTATCATCTTTTGGACTGATGTTTGCTTAGTAGTACTGGACATTTTGACAGTATTTTTAGATCATTGATGATGGATTTCTAGTTATTTTGCTATTTCAGTATGAATCTGATTGTTACGATAACAGTTGTTGATGTTGGATTTTATCATTTTATGTTTTAGAATTTGATAAATGAACTAGATGTTACAAATGTTTTGATGTTAATTGCGATATTGGATTGAATGTTTTATGTTGTTGATTAATATCAGATACCTTGTTCAACGTAGTTAATTGTTTATACATAAACGTGAATGGAACAGTGTTGTATTACTCGCTTTCGAGTACCCTACACCACTGCGATTTCCATTCACGATAGGACTGCATGTGATGTATATGTATATCTTGTTATGGTTAACTGTGCATTGCTGCAGGATGCAGGTACTAGGCATCGACTCCACCTGATTACAGGTCTGAGCGTGCCTTCGCCAATGGATTAGTTGGTTGGAGTTAACGTGAGGTCCCTAGTCAGTGTTCCTTCGTCGTCAGTTTACCCTTGTGGTTATTGGTTGTCGTTCGCTTATGTCTTGCTGTCAGGTAATACCGTATCTTGGAGTCTAATGAGTTCTGCAGGTGTCTAAGTATGTGTGGTAATGTTGTGCTTTAATTAGAATTATTCTACGAAAGAGTTTAAGTATAATGTCGTTAATTGCCGATTATAGTTATAAATAAATTATTATTTTAGTAGAAGTGTTGTTAAATAAAGTTGTAAGAAGTTTGTATTATTTGATATAATATTAATTATAATAAATATTTAAATAAATAAATAGTGGTAATCATGTTGTAAATTGTGATTTACAACTTGATTAATAAAATAAATTAAAGGATAGTACAAAATTATATAATTGTCGATATAGTACTATTCTATTTAAATAACAATAAATTGGGTCGGCTATAAAGAAATTAGATTTTATGTGCTTACATTTAAAAAAATAATATTAATAAAATAAAATAAATAATAAGTGGGGATCTATAAATTAAATAAAAATACATATTCTTTAAGGGAGTTTGCGTGGGATCGCATGCCAAGCCCTTGGAGAGGAGAGAGGCTGTGTTATAAAAGAGCTGTAGGTGCATCAAGGACAGCATCACAGGTGCAAGCAAAGGAGCAGCTTGGAACTACAACAATTGTAGCAGACTCGTCGATTTGACATCGCAGCCAGGTTCCTCTAATGCTCGATTTCTGCCTTTGATTCTGCATCTGTATATGCTGGGTTGATTGCTTCTTTATTTGCAAATGGAATGCTTGTGGTCGTATTGCTTCCTGCAGAATCCTTCTGTCCTTTCTGTGTTTACTCCTTTTCTAGGATGGAATCAGAGTAAAATCGTGAATTCTTAGGAAACATCAATTTACCTTAGGTACTATAAATTTATCATGGTTGTAGCTATTGATTGTGTAACAATAGCAATACTTAGATCTCTGTTGTATGACATCATTGAATTTTAAGAAAAAAACGTCTTGATCTGTCAGCAAACCTTAGTAATACTTCCTTGAAAGAGGGCAGGTATAAATGAGGGACCGAGCGCTGCAATTTGCTTTTGCATAATCACTTTCTGTTTTAAAAAAAAAGAAAAGGGAAACCCTAATTTGTCATAAGAGTATGTTCACTTGAGCGGTGTTCCATCCTCCAACGGCAACTTTAAGGCAGATGTTGCCAGAAAATCCTTCGCCACGATGCCACGAATTCTTCAAGGTCAATTATTTGAAATTTCTTTTGTTTGGATACCCGTCCTTCACTCGTTCCATTAAAACCCTGCAATGCAAGTGTAATGCAGATTTATCATCAAGCCAATGAATAGGTGAATCCTTCTTAGGCCAGACGTAAGACAAGAGATTAGTAGTGTGAATTGAACACATAGGATGGATCGCTTGGGCAACATCTAGTCGCACTTTTAGTAGGTCAGCGAATAGATTCAGCCATTATGATTGAGAGCTCTGTGTATATATTGCGTATTGTTGTGGTTAGTTTTACTTCGGTTGTGGACAGATAATCATAGGTATTGTGGTTAGTTTTACTTCGGTGGTGGACAGATAATCATATGTATCGTGGGTGTAAGAGAGACCAGCAGATGGAGAAACGGATGGATTCTTTCATCTGGTGAGCTAGCAAGTCTGTGCAATGTTTGCGGGACTACAAAAAGGGTAACTTCTGCAAGGCTTTTCATGGAAGTGAAGATGGCTGGAACCACTGCCAATTCTGCAATGAACCTATTCATTGTGGGTGCATTGCGTCTGGAATTTTTGTTGTAGCCCCTGACAATGGAGGGTTTAAATGCAGAAACTGTGCATTCACGCCCAATGATGTGCACCAAGATAAAACCAGTATTGGCGGCGACATGGCAGTTTGTACGCAACTCTCAGGCAAATCAAGCGATACTGTTGAAGATCCACGGGAAATTATTGAGGCAGACGAAACAGACAGTAACACTGATGACAATCTACCCAACATATATATGGTTGATGGCATTAGGATCAAAGCTTAATAAACGCCCTCCAGTGTTTCCCGGACAGATGATGATGACGATGAGTATGAGAAAGAAAGAAGGATACTTACTGCCAAGCAAAATGAGAAGAAATAACATGACTGTTGAGAAAAAGATTTACTATGCACTAATATACAGCTTTTGTGATGCAAAAAAAGGGGAGAGATGGCTTCAAAGCTATTGCTTGAAATACAGGAAGAAGGCTACTTCGTAACTCGTAACTTGTACAGAGCTGTTATAATGGTTCTTTGTGAAACAGGTCATGCGGATCAGGTTGTTCAACTTTTAGACATGAATGTAACAATTCAAAACAACAATGCTAAATTGTATGATGCCTTTATAAAAAGGTCTTTGCAATGCAGGTCGATCAGACATAGCTACAAGAATATATGAAAAGATGTTAGATAATATGCTCACGCCTCTTTCAAGTAACCATCTAAGCCTGCTACATGGGTACTTGGAGTGTAAAAGGATAGTAGATGCATTGACATTCTTAGAAGCAATATTAGCATATCGTCCCCCAAACAGACAGTTATACAGTGTTCTGGTAACTGGGATTTGCAATGCAGGCAAAGCAGAGCTAGGACTCACAAAATTTAAAGAGATGATCGGGAAAGGATTTACACCCAATCCTCAGTGTTATGAGGAACTTATTCATGCTTTATGCATGGATAATGAATTCAACAAGGCACTATGGGTTTTTTATCACATGAAGATGAAAGGTTGTTTGTCCTCTCCCTTCATTTACAACATACTTTTACGTTGTAGTTTTAAGGTAGCAAACATTGACAAGGCCTGGGATCTCTTCACAGACATGTGTAAGCCACGAAAATTTCCCAATGTTAGATTATTTGGGACATTTGTTAGTTTGCTTTCTAATGCAGGGAGACTTGAGTTCAGTCTAGGAACTCTGGAAGAAGCAATAGAGCAATCATTTGGGTCTAATATTGTTGCTTACAATTTATTACCCAGATCCGTGTGTAAGGAGGGCAAACGGACCGTGGCTTATGGTATATTCAACAGAATGTATGAGAAAGGTTGTGTTCCAAATGCGTGGTCCTATGATATCCTAGTACACGGTTTCTGCAGGGTAGGCAGGGTGATTGAAGTTCAGAAACATCTTCAAATCATCATAAAGAATCCATTTGGTTGAGCTCATTAGTATGTCTGCAAGACCATGTGAAGGATAACAAACAATTCGTGATTGAATTTGCCTCATGTGATTGCCGTTCAGTCGTAAGATATCGCTCTTAGCGTTATTATCCTTAATAGAATAAAGTTAATTGGACAAGATTGAAGGAAAGTATATAAGGTCGTATCTGGAATTAAGTGGTTCTTTTATCAATTATTGTAATGATCTAGTTAATCAATTTATTTATCTCTTGAAGTAAAATAAAGATTAGTTAGAGATTTAGTTGCAAGGTATTATTTTAATTGTTGTAATGTAATGTTGATTTTATTTCAGAAGTTGTTTGCATTAAAACTGAGAATGAATTGTAGTATTTCATCTCTTGAATTTGAATTGAATTGATTGAGTGTTGTAATGAGTCGTATTGAGGTTGTTCAAACTTGTATTCTAGAGGCTTAGTTGTCATTGTTATGTATTCGCAACTTGTGTATTGTTGTTTTTGTAATTACGACATAATAGCATTTATGTGTATCAAACAAAGTATGTAGTATAATGAGGTACTGTCACGGTTGAATGTTGTGTCTTGCAAAGTAATAATCTCAGGATGAGATATCAATCCTCTTGTGATCTTATTGTACCATTTTGTCGTAAGGAGAGACCTGAAATCTGTAAAAGAATAAAGTTATGTAATGTTAAAAGTATTAGATAACAATTGATGTTATGATTCTATTTTGATGCAAGAGGGTTTATGCCTTGCAGTGTTCATTTACGTGTATTGTTATAAGTCTTGCATGATGTTTTAAGGTTTACTAGGTGTTAGGAAAGAGAGTGGCTTTCAACGTGGGGCCGGCACCCAAAGTGGCAGTCAGGATAACCCGTTGAAAGTAGATTAATCAAGTGATAACCTAAAATGAACTAGGGGGTTAAGGGTAGATTTCACATTAATAAGATTAATGGATTCCTCTCCCATGGCCTGTAGTGCTTGTTTAGACTAAGGATGGGTAGAGAAGGCCTGGTTGGCATGATTGACTTCCTTATCCTCATGAAAGGAAGGTCGATTCCGCATGTGTCACCCTATGGGGCTGGCGCCTAGTGAGAGGCTGTCAAGATAACCATAGATGGGGGCCGGCGCCTAGTGAGAGGCTGTCAGGATAACCCATGTTAGGACTGTGTGATGACACTCTCCCTACTACAACCTAGCATCCCTTGTTCGGTCTCTCCTCATTTGTTTTGTGTCACCTCTGGAAGTGAAAGTGAAAGTTAAGTTAAGTTATGTTGTGTTGTATTGTTATAGCCATGTGTTGTATTGGCATTGGTCGTCCTTTGTTCTTGTTTGTCTTTCGTCTACCTGACTATCAGTGTTGGGACCTCATGTTAACTCCTAGCTCGGGGGGTGGACCTTAGGGTTCCACATGGTCGGGTGGAAGAGCTATTTTATCCATTGGTTATCCCTTGTCAAGTTCATGTGCAGAAAAGATTTGTTCCAGTCGTACTTGTCCCAGTTGATGAAGATGCATGTGTATAATCTTGTACCAGATTTGTGTAACAGATCAATCATAATGTATGTGATTCTGATGTAGTCTGAAAATGGCAATGTAATGATGTCATGATGTACTTATGTGTAACAAAAGCATTTCAGTTATGTTTTGATCATGTAGATTGTATTATCTGACGATATGTAATGAATATGAATTAGTTATTCAATTATGCATTGGATTTAGATCAGCTACTGATGAATGTTAAATTATGTTAGTTGGTTTGTAAAGTAATGTAGCCTTGTATCCTTAGAGAATATGTCGTAGTTAGTTATGTTAACATTATTGTTATCTTAAACATTTTAAAAAAAAAAATGTTCCTGTTTCATGTAGCATAAATGTGTAATTCTTTGAGGTGTGCAAGGCGGTCGTTACACTATCATTCTTTCATTTTATCATTCTATAATTCTATTTTTTTATTCTACATATTTATTATTCTATCATTCATTCTATTATTATATTATTTCGTTATTCTAGTATTCTACAAGACTATTTTTCTACCAATGTTTCATTCTATTATTCCATTATTATACCATTATATTATTCTATAAATCTTTTATTCTATCATTGTTTCATTCTACCATTCTATTATTCCTTCATTCTATTATAGAATGGAAGAATGATAGAATAATAGAATGGAAGAATGATAGAATAATGGAATTGTAGGACGAAAGAATGATAGAATTATAGAATGGTAGAATGAAACAATGATAGAATAAGAGATTTATAGAATAATAGAATAATAAAATGAAACATTGGTAGTAAAATAGTCTTGTAGAATACTAGAATAACAAAATAATAGAATGATAGAATTAAACAAAAATAGAATTATAGAATAATAAAATAATAGAATGATTGAATGAATGAGTAAAACAATACTATATTTGTATGATAATATAATGATACAACTATGGAATGATAGAATGAAAGAAATATAGGATAACAAAATTGTAGAATAATATAATAATATAATAATAAAATAACAAAATAATAGAATGAAAGAATTATTGAAAGGTAGAGTGAAATAATGATTCTAATAGAATTGTAGAATGATAGTTATAGAATTATAGACTGATAGAATGAAATAATGATAGAATAATAGATATATCAAATAATATAATGAAAGAATGATAGAATAATAGAGTAAAAGCAATTTAGAATAATAAAGTGATAGAATTACAAAATGATAGAAAAACACTAAATTGTTATTTTCAGGGCCAAGATGAAAGTTTCAAGCCCTGAAAAAGTGCCAAGATGGTGTCCAACCCACTAGGGTCGGTTATGAAACCACTTTTCACTTGTAAAATCTCATAGAAAACCTACATCTGAGTCAAAAGTTATGATCTCCGGAAGTTCCTGCATCAAAGAATGATAGAACAATAGTTTTATAGAATGATAGAATAATAGAATACTATCATTTAAGAATAATAGAATAATAAGATTATAGAATTATAGAATGATATAATAATAGATTTAAAGAATAATAGAATTATAGAATAAAAGAATTATATAATGATAAAAAATAGATTTATAAAATAATATAATAATAAAATATAAGAATGAAATAATGATACAATAATATTCATAGAATAATAGAATCATAAAATTATATAATAAAAGAATGATAGAATTATAGAATGATATCTGGAAGAAAGATAGAATAATGTAATTGTAGAATAATAGAATGATAGAATGATAAAATACTAGATTTATAGAATAATAGAATCATATAATCATAGAATTTGATAGAATGAAAAGAATATTAGAACAACAGAATGAAAGAATAATATAATTATAGAATGATAAATAAAAATAATGATATAATAATAGATTTATATAATAACTGCAAGATAGAATTGTGGAATAAAAAATCATAGAATAAAATAAAAATAGATTTATATAATAATATAATGATATAATTATAGAATGATAGAATGCATGAATGGTAGAATAATAGATTATAGACTAATAGAATGAGAGAATGAAAGAATGATAAAATAATAGATTTATAGAATAATATAATCATATAATTATAGAATAATAGAATCATATAATTATAGAATGATAGAATGAAAGAATGATAGAATAATAAATTTGTAGAATGATAGAATAAAATAATGATAGAACAATATATTTAAAGAATAATAGAATGAAACAATGAAACAATGATGGAATAATATATTTATGAAATAATATAATGATAGAATGAGAGAATAATAGAATCATACAATAATAAAATAAGAGAATGGTAGAATGAAAGAATCATATAACATTAGATTTATTATAAAATGACAGAATAATGGAATAATCTAGAAGTTATTATAAAATGACAGAATAATAGAATAATAAAATGATATAATGAAAGAATGATATAGTAATAGAATTGAAGAATAATAGAATAATAGAATTATAGAATTATAGAATGGAAGAGTGATAGAATAATTAAATTGTAGAATAATAGATATATAGAATGATTGAATAAAAGATTTATAAAATTATAGAATTATAGTATTATAGAATTATAGTATATTAGATTTAATTAACAATAGAATGATATAATTATAAATGGATAGAATGAAGGAATAATAGAAGTGTACAATGATAGAAGGCAACAATGATAGAATAAAGCATTTATATGATAATAGAATCATAAAATTATAGAATGATAGTATAATAGATTTATATAAAATAGAATGATAGAATTATAAAATGAAAGAATGAAAGAATGATATAATAGTAGAATATTAGATTAATAATCAAATGATAGAATGGAAGAATGATAGAATTATAGAATTGTAGAATGAAAGAATGATAGTATTATAGAATGGTAGAATGAAACAATGATAGAATAAAAGATTTATGGAATAATATAATGGTAGAATAATAGAATAATAGAATGAAACATTGGTAGAAAAATAGTCTTGTAGAATACTAGAATAAAAAAATAATATAACAATAGAATGAATGATAGAATAATAGATTTCTAGAATTAAAAAATAGAATTATAGAATGATAAAATGAAAGAATGATAGACTTATAAATGGATAGAATGAAGTAATAATAGAATTGTAGAATGATAGAACAGAACAATGATAGAATAAAGCATTTATATGATAATAGAATGATAAAATTATAGAATGATAGTATAATAGATTTATATAAAATAGAATGATAGAATTATAAAATGAAAGAATGATATAATAGTAGAATAATAGATTAATAATCAAATGATAGAATGCAAGAATGATAGAATAATAGAATTGTAGAATGAAAGAATGATAGAATTATAGAATGGTAGAATGAAATAAGGATAGAATAAAAGATTTATAGAATAATATAATGGTAGAATAATCGAATAAT
Source organism: Cunninghamia lanceolata (assembly GCA_027924645.1). Taxonomy (NCBI): domain Eukaryota; kingdom Viridiplantae; phylum Streptophyta; class Pinopsida; order Cupressales; family Cupressaceae; genus Cunninghamia; species Cunninghamia lanceolata. Next base: position 8,556,483 of record BSBN01000837.1, on the reverse strand, counting down.
AGAATGAAACATTGGTAGAAAAATAGTCATGTAGACTACTAGAATAAAAAAATAATATAACAATAGAATGAATGATAGAATAATAGATTTGTAGAATAAAAAAATAGAATGATAGAACTAAACAACAATAGAATTATAGAATAATAAAATAATAGAATGATTAACTGAAAGAGTGATAGAATACTATATTTGTATGATAATATAATGATACAACTATGGAATGACAGAATGAAAGAAATATAGGACAACAAAATTGTAGAATAATATAATAATAAAATAACAAAATAATAGAATGAAAGAATTATTGAATGGTAGAGTGAAATAATTATTCTAATAGAATTGTAGAATGATAGTTATAGAATTATAGACTGATAGAATGAAATAATGATAGAATAATAGATATATTAAATAATATAATGAAATAATGATAGAATAATAGAATAATAGAGTAAAAGCAATTTAGAATAATAAAGTGATAGAATTACAAAATGATAGAAGAACACTAAATTGCTATTTAGAGGGCCAAGATGAAATTTTCAAGCCCCAAAAAAGTGCCAAGACGGGGTCCAACCCACTAGGGTCAGTTGTGAAATCACTTTCCACCTCATTACGCATCCAGCCGTAAAATCTCGTAGAAAAGCCACATCCAAGTCAAAAGTTATGGTCTCCAGAAGTTCCTGCATCAAAGAATGATAGAATAATAGTTTTATAGAATGACGGAATAATAGAATAGTATAATTTAAGACTAATAGAATAATAAGATTATAGAACTATAGAATGATATAATAATAGATTTAAAGAATAAAGAATTATATAATGATAAAAAATAGATTTATAAAATAATATAATAATAAAATTATAAAATGAAAAAGTAATTGAGTTACAAAATAAAATAATTATATAATTATAAAATAATAGAATGAAAGAATGATACAATAATATTTATAGAATAATAAAATCATAAAATTATATAGTAAAAGAATGATATATGGAAGAAAGATAGAATGATAAAATACTAGATTTATAGAATAATAGAATCATATAATCATAGAATTTGATAGAATGAAAAGAATATTAGAACAACAGAATGATAGAATAATATAATTACAGAATGATAAATTAAAATAATGATATAATAATATAATGATGTAATTATAGAATGATAGAATGCATGAATGGTAGAATAATAGAATGAGAGAATGAAAGAATGATAAAATAATAGATTTATAGAATAATATAATCATATAATTATAGAATAATAGAATCATATAATTATAGAATGATAGAATGAAACAATGATAGAATAATATATTTATGAAATAATAGAATGATAGAACGAGAGAATGAGAGAATAATAGAATCATAGAATAATAAAATAAGAGAATGGTAGAATGAAAGAATGATATAACATTAGATTTATATAATAATAGAATGTTAGGATTAAATAATGATACTATAATAGAGTGATAGAATGAAAAAATGAAAGATTAATAGAATTGTAGAATATCAAACTTAGAGAATAATCTAGAAGTTATTATAAAATGACAGAATAATAGAATAATAAAATGATATAATGAAAGAATGATATAGTAATAGAATTGTAGAATAATAGAATGATAGAATTATGGAATTATAGAATGGAAGAGTGATAGAATAATTAAATTGTAGAATAATAGATATATAGAATGAATGAATAAAAGAATCAAAAGAATATTAGAACAACAGAATGGTAAACTTAAAACTCTTCCACTGATACGACCTGATCACGCTGGTGGCACCTTCCGTCTCCCTTGTCAGTAAGACTTAGATCGTTTGTGAGACTCTTTTCTCTTCTTTTGATATACTGATAGGTTTCTACTTGTATATGTATTACTTGACCCGCTACTACCGGTGGACTTAAAGTATCTCTGACCCAACTTCACTGATACGGCCGGTCATTCTTTGCATCTAACTCAATGTATCTTCTCAATGTACATTCACAACATGCATTCTTAATATGCTTTTGCAACATACACACTCAACATGCTTTAGTGATATACACATGAAATGACTCTCTACATGCATTTGTGATATACACACAAAATGTATACTCAATGAAACAACACAAATCTTACACCAATGTAAACCTCTGTAAACCCTGCAACTACATAGACCCTTTTCTCTGACAACCTAGCACATGACGATGCTAGGATCTCTCAGCACCATTTTACACGTTCCTGCAGACACAACACCCAAATGAACAAAACAAAAAAAATGAAAGAACTGTACAGCTATTACACCGATTTCAAAGAAATCTAATTGGTGAAATGGACTAAGAATCCATATCGACCACAAAACAAAAATTTGATTGCACAGAGAGAACCTAAAGAATTTGGATAGGCAGAAAGATGCACAATATAGAATAGGACTTTATTTTATTTTTTTTCTTTTTAGATACTTTGTTTCACAATTGCATATCACACTCCTCTCTGATCTGATTTGATCTCTCTCTAATCTCATTACATTCGATCTGCTCTGGGCATTTATCTACTCACCCTGAGTAGTATCAACCTGACTCCAAGCAGCTGGGAGACAACCATCTAATAATCTCCAACTGCCTAACAACCTTTGTGATTACAGATCGACAAGTGTCCTTGGGACTTACAAAATGAACCTAGATACAAACTAAAATGACATGCCTTGGTCAAACAAACATTATTACATAAATGGTCTTCTAGGACCTTATTGGAAACAACAAAATGAACATTAGACACATCATGAAGTTGAATAGCTCATGGAGGCCATTGTGGATTAGGTGCTCATGCACCATACATCCCACTGAGAAAAGAACTCATGCCCCATGAGTTAATTCTTGGGCTTGCTCCACCTTTATCCTCTACTATCTCATGTCTTCCCCATGATCTCTGGACTGCAACCTACTTCCATGGAATCAAAGACTCATGCCTAGCATTGTAGCCTCTACTCACACCTTACCATGAGTGAGTGCTTGCAACCAGACCTATCCTTTTCTTGCCATTCTTTCTGACTGTCATCTCTGCCTGAACACCTGCATTGGAAACCTTGGGTATTGCTTCTTATACTATTGCTATGGTAGAATATGTTTGTCTTTCAACTCTTGTTGGTTCTAGAGGACAAACAATGGTCCCTACTATGATAGCATCCTTATCTTTCCAATCAACTTGTGGCTGCTTGTTGACCTTCTGCTGATTCATTTCAGACATCACCATCTGAGCTCCATCAGTCAAAACTAAAATCACCTTTAAACTTTGATCCTTAGCAACCCCACTCTTGGAGGTATCCTCAATTGTCCTTGTCCCTGCTGCATTAATCTTCACAAACTCTTTCTTTCCTACCAAAATGACCTTGGCTACCTTCTTTACTTCAGCATCCTCCTGCAATGGTGTCATCACAAAAGTCCTCCCATATTTCTTGGTGGTGTAGCTGTTAGCATATCCATCATACAATCCTCTCCTATCAAATTGCCATGGCCTACCTAAAAGTAGGTGACAACATTCCATGGGCAAAATGTCACATAAAACCCTATCCTGATATTCTCCAATCTAAAAATAAACATATGCATGTTCATATACCAAAAGTGATTGGCTATCACTTACCCAAGATGCTTTATAAGGGGTTTGATGAGGAATCCTTTCTATGTTCAATTTATCCACCATTTCCCTAGACACCATATTATCTGTTGAACCAGAGTCTAATACTACCTTGCATATTTTACCTTTGCTTTTGCAGTTGGTCCTAAAAAGTGCTCTCCATTGTATCATGTCCTTGGATGTTCTCAAGAGTGTTCTCCTTAGCATCAATGCTTCTCCATCTAGAACTAGGGCTGTACTCCCAATTGGAGAGTTAACACTTTCATCTACCTCCTCTTCTTGCACATATTGAACCCTCTTTTCATTTTTCCTATCACCTCCTAATGGTGAACCTTGCCTTTCTGGACATTTAAATGCTGGGTGACCAATTTCATTACAATGATAACATCTCCCAGTGAAAACATTAGAACCTCTACCACCTCCAAATTTGCCTCTTGTGCCTCTCCATCCACCCCTAAAATTAGACTGCTCTTGTCCTTTACTATTCTCTCCTCAGTTCTCATTGGCTTGTCTTGTTGTAGGGGCTGATCCTCCCCCTCTTATATTGGTGCCTCTTTCTCTCATGGACATATCTTGTTTCCTTTTCATCTTCTCCTCAATCCTGATTGCCATTTGATAGCATTCTTCTACACTACTAGGGTAACCCAAAACTAATTCATCTTGTATATTCAATCTCAAACCAGCCAAGTATCTAGCAAGCTTTTCAATCTCATTCTCATGATGACTAGACCTCATACTTAATTTATAAAATTCTTTAGTATATGCTTTTACATCCATTTCTTTTTGTCTTAAAAATTGGAGCTTTTTAAACATTTTAACTTCATAATCCTTGGGTAACAATTTACCTTTGATTCTTGCTACCATCTTGTCCCATGAAGAAATCTTTGACTTTCCTTGCTTTCTCCTCTCTGTTTGTAAGTAATCCCACCACACCAAGGCATGACCTACCAATTTGGTCTTTGTAATCTTTACTTTCTGCTCCTCAGGAACTTCCTCACATTCGAAATGATTATCTAATGCAACAATCCAATCAAGTAACTCTTCCTCATTTAAACTTCCACTATACTTTGGAACATCAATCTTTACCTTAGGTTTGTCATTCTTGACTTCCCTTAATAGTTTTGTAAATCTCTGATCTTCAGGATCTAGATCTTCATCTACATCTTCAAATTCTTCACCATCCTCTTCTTTTTCTGATTCACTTTCTTCCACTTCACTTCTTTTGTTCGTCTCCAAGGCTGCAAGCCTGGCTTGAAGGGTTTCTATAAGGTCATTCATTTCCCTCATCTCTTTAGCATGCTTTTCCTTCATCTCTTGCAACTCTCTAGCAGTGCTAGCATTTTTTGGAGGCATCTTGCTAACTTGTTTCTGCAACCTCTCAGTCCTTCTACTTTTGCCTTCTCAATGACAGAACTGAACACACAACTGCCCAAAACTTTTACTGGGCTCTGATACCAATTTGATGTAGAGAACATAGTGGAATCTCTCAAAACATATACTTTCCGTACTATTGGCAAGACAACTGATGTCGATAAGACTTTCCCAAGTCTTACCATAGACCTTTCTTACACCGATGTATTCCTGACACCTCCTTCACTATGACTTCCTCCGTCGGTGTAACTTAAAACTCTTCCACTGATACGACCCGATCATGTCGATGGCACCTTTGGTCTCCCTTGTTGGTAAGACTTAGATCGTCGGCGGGGCTCTTTTCTGTTCTTCCGATATGCCGATAGGTTTCTACTTGTATATGCATTACTTGACCTGCTACTACCGGTGGACTTAAAGTATCTTTGACCTGACTTCACTGATATGGCTGGTCATTCTTTGCATCTAACTCAATGTATCTTCTCAATGTACATTCGCAACATGCATTCTCAATGTACTTTTGTAACATACACACTCAATGTGCTTTTGCGATATACACATGAAATGACTCTCAACATGCATTTGTGATATACACACAAAATGTATACTCAATGAAACAACACAAATCTTACACCAATGTAAACCTCTGTAAACCTTGTAGCTACATAGACCCTTTTTTCCAACAACCTAGCACATGAAGATGCTAGGATCTCTCAGTACCATTATACGCGATCCTGCAGACACAACACCCAAATGAACAAAACAAAAAAATGATAGAACTATATAGCCATTCCACCGATTTCAAACAAATCTAACCGGTGGAATGGACTAAGAATCCATATCAACCACAAAACAAAAATTTGATTGCACAAAGAGAACCTAAAGAATTCAGAAAGGCAGAAAGATGGATAGTATAGAATAGGAATTTATTGATTTTTTTTCTTTTTAGATACTCTATTTCACAATTGCATATCACACTCCTCTCTGATCTGATTTGATCTCTCTCTAATCTCATTACATTTGATCTGCTCTAGGCATTTATCTACTCGCCCTGAGTAGTACCAACTTGACTCCAAGTAGCTGGGAGACCCATCCAGGCGGTTGGGAGACAACCGTCTAACAACCTCCAACTGCCTAACAACCTTTGTGATTATAGATCGACAAGTGTCCTTGGGACTTACAAAATGAACCTAGATACAAACTAAAATGACATGCCTTGGTCAAACATACCTTATTACATAAATGGTCTTCTAGGACCTTATTGGAAAAAACAAGATGAAGATTAGACACATCATGAAATTAAATGCCTCATGGAGGCCATTGTGGGTTAGGTGCTCCTACACCAACCCAACTCCTGAGTAGTCATGTGATACGATGCCTGAGAAATAGACTCCGCACAGGGAATGAGATCGATACAGAAGTCTATGTCGCACTTAAGTGGCACACCTGGAATATCACTCAGAAAGACATTTGCAAACTCCTAAATAATAGGATGATCATCAAGAGATACCTCCTAAATCCCACCCTCAGCAAGGTCACTAACTGAAATAGCAAACATTTGACAACCTTTTTGCATGGCATGCTTCAACTGCATAGCTGAAATCACATAGAGAGAAATGGGTCTCTAAACCCCAACTAACTCAACATGCTCTCCAACATCGTCAACACACTAAACTAACTTACGCTGATAATCTATACTAGCTAGGTGGGTCTCCAACCAATCCATGCCTAAAATAATCTCGTAGGACCTGAAAGGCAACAAATGGAAATCCACTGTGGTAGTGAAGGTGTCCAAATCCAAGACAACCACGAACAAACACCTTGGATCTAGTAGCTAACTCAACCTGCCAACCAACATCTTGCCTTGCCACCACGAGTCCACAACACTCCACAAGAGAAGGAGAAATGAAAGAATCTAAAGCTCCTGGATCAAACAAGATAGATGTGGTAATCCCACATTACACACCTGAATAATTGACTACGGTACCCTGATGCTCATCCTGATGATTATCGACCACTGCAAAAACTCTATATGATCTGCTAGCCTCACCTACTGTAGGCTTTGAAGTAGCCTGTCTCTGACTACCCCAAGCCACTGATCTCTGAGGACACTGAGCAGTTATATGACCATGCTGCCCACAAGCATAACAACCACCCCTGCTGAAACCTCAACCTGAAAATGGTGCATGTGACTGTTGGGATCCACCAGCCCTAGAACTTTTCTAAGCACTCTGAAAACTCTATGACAAACCACTCTGCTGCCTACTTTGAGAGCGATGAAGCAAATGATCTCTAGAAAATAGAGTACCAGGATTCTACCCACTCTGCTGAGACTGAGCAAGCCTATGCCTCTATCGTTAACCATGTCTAGGAGGTGTAGTATGAGATCTAGATGGTCCAGCTCCCTGAGACTGTGTACCCTGAGCAACTGATTCTGAAGGAGGGGCAATACCAATCTGAACACATGCCTAACCACCAAAACCCCTAGTCAAATTATCCTCTATCAACCTCGCCTTCTCCATGGCAACCTCTAAGGTCTTCAGCTCAAACACATAGACACCACCACTGATATGGGCATTCAAGCCCCTGATGAAATGATGTACTAACATCAGGTCATCATCAGAAATGCTAGCATATTGCTTCAGCTCAAAGAAGTGGTGCTCATATTGATCTACTGTCATAGTCAACTAACGAAGTTCATGGAACTCATTAGCACATCTCTATTGATAGTAATCTGAAAGAAATCATGCATGGAACCTCTCTAATAATAGTACCCATGACATGGAAGCAATATCTAGGTAAAGCTTCTTCTCCTCTACTCTCCACCATGTAGATGTAAAACATCTAAGATGCATGATAGCACATCGAGCTCTAGTACTACTACTATAAGGATGCATACCAAAGCATCGATCAAGATCAATTAGCCAAGTCTCTACCTCGGTACCTGTACCAGAACCATCAAAAGTAGGGGGTGAGCCCTAAGAAGATCCCTCATGTGACCTGCAGTAACACTATCTCCATCCACCCTATCCCTCACAACAACTACTCTTGAATGATCTAGACTATGAGAATGCTCACGCTCAGCTCCAACATCCTGACCATCCTGACAAGAAGGGTGTGACTCTGACTCATGAGATACCTCCTGACAAGGTCCTAATTGGTCCAAAATCTGCTGTAAAATAGATAAAACATGAGCACCCCTAAACCCTTCAGCTTGATTCTCAACATGTAGTTCCTCTTGATGCTCACCCTGATTGCCCAGATTACCCTGATTGGCATCATGCCGGGTACTACGTCGAAGAACAGTGGCTATACCTCTAATTCTACCTCTGGCTCTACCCCTAGGAGGCATCCTAAAGGAGAAAAGAACACATCAAAATAGATCATCACAAAGATGACCTAAGCACCATACTAAGGCATGAAGGCATAACAGCATGACTATAGAACAATATAACAAGCTCATGCCACACACGTCAAAAACAACAAAACATAGAAGGCTCAAGTACGCCAGAGCTCCCAGTGTGTGAACATGGGCTCTAATACTAGATGTAACATATGTAACATCCCACTACGTAACCCTAAAGGGTAAGAGCCAAAAGGGGACAAGATAAATTTTTTTGGCATAAGTAAACAACATACGCAGATTCAACTGTTAATTTGATACATTGATACCATTCATTTTAAACACCAAAAAAAATGTTCCTAATCCCATATAATAAAAAAAATATGAATCCATAAGCATAAAATATAGGCGGATCCAATACCCACACTGGAATCCGTAAAGCAATAAAGGAACATCACATTTCTTCTCATTAAATACAATGATTACAACTTCTCTTCTAAGAGTGTTCAATTACATAACTACATATACAACTACAATGATATATTCTAAAATATGATACAAGTACATAACATAGTCTTTAGTATGATACAAAGACTGAATAGGTACAATAACTGAATGAAGTGACGGAGAGAGAGATCATCTCAAACTGGTGCTCCAAAACCTGTTCACCAGTCCCCAATGGTGGTGGCAACACCTCCCAACCATGTGGACTCCTAACCTAAGAGACAACACCACTGTGCTCAAAGATAGTCACAAGGCCCAAACAAATGAACAACAACAATGGGATACAAGATGGCCAACACACACATTAGACACAGAGTAGACTCAGAGAATAGTACTTACATTCAAAGTCATAATATAGGTGTACTCATCTAAATCATAAGTCAGGTACTACTCATGACTCCTAAGGTGCTATATACTAGAGTGTAATCATATGGAGTGTCATCATGTGTTCTTGAAGGGATGGTGTACACGAGACCAAGTACCTCTCATACAGACGAGGAGACTCAATCGTGCCTGAATCCACATCCCGCAGACAGATAGGCCTTCTCATTGCATCCTTAGCCTTTACAAGCGCTCAAGGCCATGCACAAGGTTTAATTATCTTATTAGTGTTTTTACCCCAATGTTTTAGTTTTAGTTATCACTTGTTATTGTAACTCTACTACTAGTTCCCCTGGAAGCCACTTACAGGCCCCAGGGCTTGTAGAGGGCCACTCCAAATGACCACTCTAATGCCTAGACCTTGTTCATCTCATTTGACTAAACGAGGAATATGAAAAGAATAAAACATTGGTGTAGAAATTAGAAATAGAGGAATGTGGTCTACAAGACAAAAGCTTCCATAGGTAGTGTAGTGTTATTGAAAACATCCCTATGCTAGTTAGATCAATTGTATAATAACTCCAGTGACCCCAATTTGGTCACAATTAGCAAAGGTATGAATGGATAAAAATAAGAATAAGCATGAAAAATAGCATTCCAAGCCTTCTCACAGACTAATATTACATACAGACTACCATATTTAACATAAAAAAATAAAATATTACAAAGACTTAAAAAATGGAAACCTTAATTTTCCCTCCTACAGTCGTTCCCTCATATCCTTATGTTGCGTGACTAGTTTTCTTAAAGAGAAATTATGTGACTAAAGCTCAATGCACAAACACAGATTGCTGCCTCTACGGTATTTTAGTGTCATGACATTCTTTAACTCAAAATCACAGTTTTCACAAGGATGGCCATTTAGTAGAAAATGACTATGTGACGCAAGCAAAACCACTCCGTTTTCTTAAGAAGAGTTGAAATGATAATCTCATTAGAGAAGTCATTGAATAACAAATAGTTCCATGGGACTTAGATCTATTCAATCTCTGTTATACGTCCCAACTCTTGTGTATGGTTGTACTCATTTTTATTCTCTATAAAATTGAAACCTTCTATTTTCATTTCCATAAAATTATCAATCAAAACCAAAACAATTCCCTAGGAACAAGGCGATGTAATATCTTACATTGAAATAATTTCTGCATATATTAAACATGGTATGGGGATTTAATTTTTCTGTGTTTAATAGAATTGTAGCAAACATATTTGAGTTTATAAAAAGGTAGTAATGGGTTTTGGTTTTTTTTTTCTTTACCAGCAATCATAAATCAGAGAAAAAGAAAGTAATCATTCTACTTGAAGAAGATGATTCAAGGAAAGAGGGAATGTAAAGATCTTGCATTGAAATCATTTTGGCATAAGATTTTTATTAAAAGGCAGTAATTGGATTTCGGTATTATGTGCTTAATGCAAATCGTAATAGACATATCTTAGTTTTTTGTGCTGGAAAAACACGAGACAGAGGTAAATACCTCTACCCTAATCGCAGCTGAGCGCATTCCCCTTCAACACACCTCAAATCTACCAATTTGATATGCTCCTTGGGTGATTCACACTCCTATCCTCTTTCTCCATCAAGGATCACATTCATCCATTTAACTACTACAGAGATCTCTTTCAATTAATTCTAAACATGCTGCATATAAGATTTCCTCCCCTCTACAAGATATTTTGTTGCATTAATTCTTAACCAACCTTCTCAAAAATCCATCCAGAGCATTGTTACAAAATAGATTGATAAAATAATATAATAATAAAATTATAACATGAAAAATAATTGAGTTATAAAATAAAATAATTATATAATTATAAAATAATAGAATGAAAGAATGATACAATAATATAGAATAATAGAATCATAAAATTATATAATAAAAGAATGATAGAATTATAGAATGATATATGGAAGAAAGATAGAATAATATAATTGTAGAATAATAGAATGATAGAATACTAGATTTATAGAATAATAAAATCATATAATCATAGAATTTGATAGAATGAACAACAGAATGATAGACTAATATAATTAAAGAATGATAAATTAAAATAATGATATAATAATAGATTTATATAATAACTGCATGATAGAATTGTAGAATAAAAAAATGATAGAATAAAATAAAAATAGATTTATATAATAATATAATGATGTAATTATAGAATGATAGAATGCATGAATGGTGGAATAATAGATTATAGAATAATAGAATGAGAGAATGAAAGAATTATAAAATAATAGATTTATAGAATAATATAATCGTATAATTATAGAATAATAGAATCATATAATTATAGAATAATAGAATCATATAATTATAGAATGATAGAATGAAAGAATGATAGAATAATAGAGTTGTAGAATGACAGAATAAAATAATGATAGAACAATATATTTAAAGAATAATAGAATGATAGAATGAAACAATGATGCAATAATATATTTATGAAATAATAGAATGATAGAACGAGAGAATAATAGAATCATAGAATAATAAAATAAGAGAATGGTAGAATGAAAGAATGATATAACATTAGATTTATATAATAATAGAATGTTAGGATTAAATAATGATACTATAATAGAATGATAGAATGAAAAAATGAAAGATTAATAGAATTGTAGAATATCAAACTTATAGAATAATCTAGAAGTTATTATAAAATGATAGAATAATAGAATAATAAAATGATATAATGAAAGAATGATATAGTAATAGAATTGTATTATAATAGAATGATAGAATTATAGAATGGAAGAGTGATAGAATAATTAAATTGTAGAATAATAGATATATAGAATGATTGAATAAAAGATTTATAAAATTATAGAATTATAGTATTATAGAATGATAGTATAATAGATTTAATTAATAATAGAATGATAGAATTATAAATGGATAGAATGAAGGAATAATAGAATTGTAGAATAATAGAATGGAACAATGATAGAATAAAGCATTTATATGATAATAGAATGATAGTATAATAGATTTATATAAAATAGAATGATATAATTATAAATTAAAAGAATGATATAATAGTAGAATAATAGATTAATAATCAAATGTAGAATGGAAGAATGATAGAATAATAGAATTGTAGAATTAAAGAATGATAGAATGGTAAAATGAAACAATGATAGAATAAAAGATTTATAGAATAATACAATGGTAGAATAATAGATTGAAACATTGGTAGAAAAATAGTCTTGTAGAATACTAGAATAACAAAATAATATAACAATAGAATGAATGATAGAATAATAGATTTGTAGAATAAAATACTAGAATTATAGAATGATAAAATGAAAGAATGATAGACTTATAGAATAATAGGTTTATAAAATAATAGAATGATAGAATTAAACAACAGTAGAATTATAGAATAATAAAATAATAGAATGATTGAATGAAAGAGTGATAGAATACTATATTTGTATGATAATATAATGATACAACTATGGAATGACATAATGAAAGAAATATAGGATAAAAAAATTGTAGAATAACATAATAATAAAATAACAAAATAATAGAATGAAAGAATTATTGAATGGTAGAGTGAAATAATGATTCTAATAGAATTGTAGAATGATAGTTATAGAATTATAGACTAATAGAATGAAATAATGATAGAATAATAGATATATGAAATAATATAATGAAAGAATGATATAATGATAGAATGATAGAGTAAAAATAATTTAGAATAATAAAGTGATAGAATTACAAAATGATAGAAAAATACTAAATTGCTATTTTTAGGGTCAAGATGAAAGTTTCAAGCCCCGAAAAAGTGTCAAGACGGGGTCCAACCCACTAGGGTCGGTTGCGAATCAACTTTCCACCTCATAACGCATCCACCTGTGAAATCTCGTAGAAATCCGACATCCGAGTCAAAAGTTATAGAATAATAGAATACTATAATTTAAGAATAATAGAATAATAAGATTATAGAACTATACAATAATATAATAATAGATTTAAATAATAATAGAATTATAGAATAAAAGAATTTATACAATGATAAAAAATAGATTTATAAAATAATATAATAATAAAATTATAAAATGAAAAAATAATTGAGTTACAAAATAAAATAATTATATAATTATAAAATAATAGAATGAAAGAATGATACAATAATATTCATAGAATAATAGAATCATAAAATTATATAATAAAAGAATGATAGAATTATAGAATGATATATGCAAGAAAGATAGAATAATATAATTGTAGAATAATAGAATGATAGAATGATAAGATACTAGATTTATAGAATAATAGAATCATACAATCATAGAATTTGATAGAATGAAAATAATATTAGAACAACAGAATGATAGAATAATATAACTATAGAATGATAAATTTAAATAATGATATAATTACAGATTTATATAATAACTGCATGATAGAATTGTAGAATAAAAAAATGATAGAATAAAATAAAAATAGATTTATATAATAATATAATGATGTAATTATAGAATGATAGAATGCATGAATGGTGGAATAATAGAATGAGAGAATGAAAGAATGATAAAATAATAGATTTATAGAATAATATAATCATATAATTATAGAGTAATAGAATCATATAATTATAGAATGAAAGAATGATAGAATAATAGTGTTGTAGAATGACAAAATAAAATTATGATAGAACAATATATTTAAAGAATAATAGAATGATCGAATGAAACGATGATAGAATAATATATTTATGAAATAATAGAATGATAGAACGAGAGAATGAGAGAACAATAGAATCATAGAATAATAAAATAAGAGAATGGTAGAATGAAAGAATGATATAACATTAGATTTATATAATAATAGAATGTTAGGATTAAATAATAATACTATAATAGAATGATAGAATGAAAAAATGAAAGATTAATAGAATTGTACAATATCAAACTTATAGAATAATCTAGAAGTTATTATAAAATGACAGAATAATAGAATAATAAAATGATATAATGAAAGAATGATATAGTAATAGAATTGTAGAATAATAGAATGATAGAATTATAGAATTATAGAATGGAAGAGTGATAGAATAATTAAATTGTAGAATAATAGATATATAGAATGATTGAATAAAAGATTTATAAAATTATAGAATTATAGTATTATAGAATGATAGTATAATAGATTTAATTAATAATAGAATGATAGAATTATAAATGGATAGAATGACGGAATAGTAGAATTGTAGAATGGTAGAGTGGAGCAATGATAGAATAACACATTTATATGATAATAGAATGATAGTATAATAGATTTATATAAAATAGAATGATAGAATTATAAAATGAAAGAATGAAAGAATGATATAATAGTAGAATAATAGATTAATAATCAAATGATAGAATGGAAGAATGATTGAATAATAGAATTGTAGAATGAAAGTATGATAGAATGGTAGAATGAAACAATGATAGAATAAAAGATTTATAGAATAATATAAAGGTAGAATTATAGAATGAAACATTGGTAGAAAAATAGTCTTGTAGAATACTATAATAACAAAATAATATAACAATAGAATGAATGATAGAATAATAGATTTGTAGAATAAAAAAATAGAATTATAGAATGATAAAATGAAAGAATGATAGACTTATAGAATAATAGGTTTATAAAATAATAGAATGGTAGAATTAAACAACAATAGAATTATAGAATAATAAAATAATAGAACGATTGAATGAAAGAGTGATAGAATACTATATTTGTATGATAATATAAATACAACTATGGAATGATAGAATGAAAGAAATATAGGATAACAAAATTGTAGAATAATATAATAATAAAATAACAAAATAATAGAATTAAAGAATTATTGAATGGTAGAGTGAAATAATGATTCTAATAGAATTGTAGAATGATAGTTATAGAATTATAGACTGATAGAATGAAATAATGATAGAATAATAGATATGTTAAATAATATAATGAAATAATGATAGAATAATAGAATAATAGAGTAAAAGCAATTTAGAATAATAAAGTGATAGAGTTACAAAATGATAGAAAAACACTAAATTGCTATTTAGAGGGCCAAGATGAAAGTTTAAAGCTCCAAAAAAGTGCCAAGATGGGGTCCAACCCACTAGGGTCGGTTGCGAATCCACTTTCCACCTCATAACGCATCCACCCGTAAAATCTCGTAGAAAACCCACATCCGAGTCAAAAGTTATGATCTCCAGAAGTTCTTGCATGAAAGAATGATAGAATAATAGGATGAAAGAATGATAGAATAATAGTTAAATTATAGAATGATAAGAATAATAGAATAATAATATTATGGAACTATAGAATGATATAATAATAGATTTAAAGAATAATAGAATTATAGAATAAAAGAATTATATAAAGATAAAAAATAGATTTATAAAATAATATAATAATAAAATTATGAAATGAAAATATAATTGAGTTACAAAATAAAATAATTATATAATTATAAAATAATACAATGAAAGAATGATACAATAATATTCATAGAATAACAGTATCATAAAATTATATAATAAAAGAATGATAGAATTATAGAATGATATATGGAAGAAAGATAGAATAATATAATTTTAGAATAATAGAATGATAGAATGATAAAATACTAGATTTATAGAATAATAGAATCCTGTAATCATAGAATTTAATAGAATGAAAATAATATTAGAACAACAGAATGATAGAATAATATAATTACAGAATGATAAATTAAAATAACGATATAATAGATTTATATAATAGCTGTGGTGGTGCCAACCTAGGGTTAGGGTTTTGAGTCAGATCTGCAATATTATATTTTTGTTCTTTCAAACCCTTGAAGCCATAGATTTTATTTTTTCCCTCGGCCTTCTACGTCATATCTTTTGTTTTCTTGTTGACCTCCTACAGCGGGTTCCTAGTTGCACTAGTTGTATTTTCATGCCTTAGCGCTCATTTGTTGACCAGTCCTTATGCATTGCTCTACTGCCTTTTCCCGTCGCGTTTAAGAAAAAATGCTAAGTTTAAAATCACTCTATGTAGCAATGAAATCTATCGGATTTTTATGTCTTTGTATTTACAAGTCCAAATGTATATTAGAGGGCCCAGGAAATACTCAATCGGCTTTTGAAAAGTGGAAAAAATTGATTGTATGCATCTTTTCATGCATATCAAGTTTGGAATAGATGCGTATACATTGAGGAATCTTTCTTAGATTCTTGGAATATTCTATAGTTGTATGTTGAGTTTGCTTGTATATCGGGTTTGTATGTTTAGACATACAACAGCTACATACAATGGAAAAGATACAAAAGGGTTTATATATGTTCAGAAATGTACAAAGTTGGAGATACATTTGGTGGGGCCTGTAGGCATACAAAAGGGTTTGTATATGTTCGACATATAAAGTGGAATGTATATTGTGTAGATGCATCAATGGAAATGTATAAGGTGGGATGCAAGTGGTGGGCTCCATAGGTTGCATATGCATTTGCTGGTAGGTTTGCACATACAAAGGAGAATTGTATGTATGTTCAAATGTATGTTCGCATATACTAGCAGAGATGTACAAGGTGGACGCAGCCAAAGAGTTAGCGCTATTTGTGAAATATTTTGAAATCTGCCATTGTATGTTTGGGATTCTATATACCAAATATGCAATCGAATATGCAAGCAAATATACAAGGAAGAAATGTACAAAGCCTAGACATGGAAGAGTAGTATGTTGTAGTAGATGGATTTTGAAATCCGTGGGTTGTATATTGCATTTGTATATGCGATATACAAAGGAAATATACATTGAATAAGATACAGTCTGGATTCCAAAGGTTTTTCAATCTAGCTGATAAATGTGTTGGAATCTACGACATGTATATTTACTTTTGTATGTGCGACATACAAGATGGAGATACAAGAGAGAGATACAAAGCGAAACTCAATCACATCTCAAAATGTTTTGTGAAATTTACAGTCTGCTGCTAGTATGTTGAAATGTTCGTATGATTGAAATATACATTGCAATATGCAAAAGGGTGAGATACAATCCAGACCCAACAGTGTTGTCAAATGTGCTTCATAATATTTGGGGTCCACCTTGTATGTGGGATGATTTGTATATGCTTTCACATATAAAATGGTGAGAATGGAAAGGTGGGCAGAAATGGTAAAATGTTAGCTGTGGAAAAGTCAACGATGGCAAGGAAGCATCTACGTGGCACATTCTCATTGGTTTGCGACTTGCTTGTTTGATTTGAGGCATAGATTTAGGAGATGTAGAGAAAGATTGACAGCTATGTTCAAATACAGGGTTTTCTTCATGACTGCAGTGGCATTCTTGGCGGGAAAGCTTCTAGAGCACGCGGTTTGCTGCGTTTCCACATGACACCAGTAGGTCAACCATTGATTGCAAAATTATAGAGGCATGGGTTGATGATGGACATGCCACCTACCAATTTTAAGAGGACAATCCCCAAATGACGGCATAAGGCTCGAGTTCAACCACTCCCAACCTCTCCTTCTGCCTACTGCATTGGTGTTTTGGGTGCCATTTTGTGGTGCACTATATCTAGCAAATTTTTGAATTTTGCCTTGTAAAGTGCACATCCCTATTGTATAATAGGGACTGTGTTACTCATTTTCAAGGATTTTTTGTTGTTGAAAACTGGACAAATTTTAGTGTCGTGATAAAATACAACTTCGTTGGTGGCTCTATTTTGGGTGTCTTGTGAGTTTATGAATTATATGTTATATGTTTTATGCATAAATTTACTAGTTTCATGTTGTTTTATATGAGTAATGCTTCATTGCATGTATTATGTTATTTGTCTCCAAATTGAATGTTTTCTTCTTCCGAATCTAAACAGCTAAGGGGTGTTTAAGATTCTAGGACATGGGTTCGCTATGTTGAATGCTTAGTATTTTACTTCTACTCAAGGAGTAGATTAAATGTTTTGGGTTAAGTGTTGGGAAGAATATATTACAGTGAGGATGTTTGTAAGCAAAGATAACTGAATACTCAGTTTTGGGAAGTATTTGTAAGGCAGACACTACAAAATCCCCTTGAAACTCAGTCATTGATATATGTTTATGGTAACCATTCACATGTGTATGTCTATTGACTCTGAGCCCTGAGATAGTTATCGATCTAGTCTTGTATTAAGGTTACAACCAAGGTCCTAGTTTTGCATCCAAATACTAAAAATCAAACTCAAACTTTAAATAAACCTTTTAGGACTTTTATAAATAGTTTTAGGATCCAAAATCTCTATCTCACAACTGACCATAGGCCCAAAGCTAGCCCCTTTGCACTTAACCTATAGTTTTGTTCTGCATAAGAGGATTTATCTGCTTTGTCTCAACGTCCCACCAAGTTAATGAGCACATTTCATGGATGTTGAATAGGGAATACCCCCCTTGGTTATGTAGAGCCTAAAGAATAAGAGGAGATATTTATAGAGTCTATCTCCTGTACTGTTGGCCCCTAGCCCAGAAATCCTATTAATCAATGATGGCTACCTTGTAGGGATAATTGGGAAACATCCAGTTGGAATGAACACTAACAGATTTGGTGACTCTACTAGGCAATTGCTTTATGTATGAACCCTGATTTAAAAGAAAATTCCTAGTTGTAGGTGGCGACTCCGAACAATCTCCCAACCAGTAAAGTAAAACTTTGTATGCAAGGGAGAAGATCCCTGCGTAATCCTCTGTCTGAAGAATTACACAGAAAAATGATGTATAGGAAAAAAGGGACTGTTCAAGCTAGTCAAGAAGGTTCTCCTAGCCCTAGAAATAATGATAATATCCAAGATAATCAGGATCTTCAAAGCGGACAATACCTTATTTTTCAAACATAGAAGCTGAAATCCAGGATGTATATGAAAGACAACAAGGTGTTAATTTGAGAATGAGATTAGAGGTGTTTCAGGAACACCCTTTCTTAGATCCCTCTGACAGATTTGAAGAGACTGAGTCCCCAAGGGATGAGGATGATGACCAAAATGGAATGGGGCCATCTTCTTCTATGCCCAAAGATGAATAATTAGCTAAAGAGATCAAGAGCCTGAGGGCTGAATTAGAATATTTGCAGGCTGTGAAGATTAGAGATGATATGAGACAAAAGGTGCAAGCTCTGAGAACTGCTCAACATGATTTAGTCCCTACCCTTGATAATGCAAATGTACTAAGAAACTAGCAAAGAAATGAAGTCCAGTATCAACAGAATGATCAGAGATAAAATGTAAATAATGTTAGGGTACCAATGAACAATGTAAGAAATCATAATGCTAATAGGAATGCAAATGTTAACCAATTTTCTAGGCAGCCTATGCAGTTAGATAGATTTAGGCAATTGAATTTTAATGGTATTCCTAGTTACCCAAATCCCATTGATAAGCATGTAAGACTTCAGATACCAAAGTTTTTAGGAAATAATATTGTGTCAGGTAAAGATCACTTGAAGGCTTTTCAGAATGTTGTGGACAACTTTGAAGTTGAACATGAAGATGTTTTCATGAAATTGTTTATGTGCAGTCCGTAACTGATGAAGCTAGAGAGTGGTATAAAAGTTTGCCTGATCAGAGTATCTCATCATGGGATGATTTCAGAAGGATTTTTAAAGAACAATATGGTGACAAAACTGACCCAATCTTTTTTGTAAGTGAATTCACTAGTATTACTAAAGCGTCAAATGAGTAAGTTGTAGATTTTAATGCTAGGTTTACTAAAGTGTTGAACAAACTACCATTTCATATGAGGCCTAATGAACCAATGTGTGTGGTACTCTACATAAATTCTTTTGATGCTAAAACATCTTATGGATTAAGAGATAAGGGTCATGCTAAAATCAGGGATACTTTTAGAATTGCAACTAACATTGAAAATAATAGGAAAGCATCTGGTAAGACAAATAGAAGGGATGATGTAAAGATTCTACAAAATCCAAATAATAAGTCTCAGAATGCTCAAGGTAATGTATCTACTTCTGAAGAAAAATTAGATAAGTTGACAAATGTTGTTAAGGACCTAAGTTACAGGCTTGCTAAGAATGAAAAGGGGATAGTCCCTGAAAGCTAGGTTTACCAGAGACAAGAAAAGAGACCATCACTACATGATATGCCATATAACACTAATTGGCATAATGGTAAACCAATTCTCCCAAATAACAACAATAATCAAAAAGCTCAAAATGTTAAGGAGACACCTGATCCTTTGAGGAAAGCTATTAACATTGTTGATGATACACCTTGGTGCATAATATGTCAAATGCCTCACTCACAATCACAATGTATGATTGCTCAATCTTTGTATAATAATGTTGTAGCTCGTGATGAATGTAATGAGCCACATTACATGCAGGATGATAATATCAATATGTTGTCCACAAGTGGGGAGCATTTTTCTTATGAGGCTGATGAAAGCACAAGTTGTGTAACTTAGGTTTGTCAGCAGATTTCTTGTGATGAGGATGATGAAGATAGCTATGCTTATTCCCAAGACTCACACATATTCCTGAATAACTTGAGGAGACCTTCTGATGAAGAAATTAGAGCTCTCACAGCTGCAATAGTGGTTTAGGTCAAGAGCAATTATAATCTTAGAGGTAAAGCTCAGGTAAGCAATCTACATCAACCAGAAAGCACATTTGTGAATCAACCAGTGCATAATCATAAAGTGGTTGGACCACAAAAGATGCAATGGAACAGTAATAAGAAGAGCTCTAAGAAAAAGCCAAGTCATGATTCTGAAGAACTAGAAAATAAAGTCCCCCAAAATGAGGATCAAAGTAAGAATTCTCAGGTTATGGATAACAGTCAGAAAGCCATTAAGATCAAAGGTGGATCAACTCAGGACAAGAACAAAACCATAGCTCAAGCTACAACTGTTATACAAAATTATGCTCCCTTTGACATAACTCAGGTTTTGTCCTAGGTAAAGGTCTCTGTTCCATTGATGGAGACGATGAAAGTTGAAGAATTTAGAAATAAGGCTTTGTCCTTAATCTCAGGGGTAGCTTGTTAGGCTAACCAAAATGTTGAGGTTCAAGGTAAGAAATAGGCCTTGTGTATCAAAGAGGATGAGGTTCCTGAAGTTTATCTGGGGGTGACAATGACAAAATGTCCATCACATGTTGAGCCAATTTATGTCTCCCTTGTTATTAATGGAAAAACAATTAGGAATTGTATGCTTGACTCGGGAGCATCAACAAATATTATGCCTCTGGCTATCATGCAACAAGCTGGATTGAAGATAGACAAGGCATGTGGAAAATGCTATGCAATGGATGCTAGGGAAGTACTAGTTATTGGAATCATGAAGGATGTGGATTTTAGGTTAACAACATATCCAGAAAAAACATATAGAATGAACATAACAGTGGTTGACATAAAGCCACAGTATGGCATGTTGATGTCAAGAAGATGGGTAGTGTTAATTGGAGGAAGTATCCATCTAGATTTATCATACGCCATGATTCCAATGAATGGTAAAGATGTCAAACTGGTCAGAGAGGAAAGGTCATCAAAAATAGTTGAGGATCAAGATTCAGATGAGCATGTCTATTTTGTGGACACTGACTGTGAAAATTTTAGAGTTGTCTCAGATGATCAAGGAGGTAAAGGGAGAAATACTTGCATTCAAGAACTTGACCAACAGGGTCTCTGGACTATGTATTTTGATGGAGCTTGTTCAAAGGAAGGTTCTGGTGCTGGAGTTGTATTTCTGTCTCCAACTGGTAAGATTCTAAAGTTTTTTTTCCTGTTAAAGTTTGCCTGTACAAATAATATTGCAGAATACAAAGCTCTGTTACTAGGATTGAATGTTTCTCTTAAGCATGGAATTAAAATGATAAAAGTATTTGGAGACTCAAAATTAATTATTTCCCAGGTTAGAGATATGTATGCTTCGAAGAATAAAAGGTTAAAATAATATAAGCATGTTGTGTGGGATACAATTGAATTGTTTAATACATTTTCAATAAACTGGATAGAAAGATCAAAAATGTCATGGCAGATTTTTTACCTAATATGGCCATAAGGCCAGATGATGTTACAAATGTTGAGGTTATAATTAGACCTGCAATACCAGAAAATATATGCAGTTGGCAGGTGTTTGATGATGATAGAGACTTGTTGAAGTTTTTACACTGCATAGATGAATATGAGAACCAAGAGATTGATTTTTAGAATTTTGTAGAAATTGTGGATGGAAAAGAAACTCTTTTGGGGAAGGAAGTGATTTAGCTTAGAACAAATAAAATCCCCAGAGGACTAGTTGCTTTAGAAAGAGCATTTGATAATAGAGACCAATTTGTTACAAAGACATCTCCTACACACAAGGATGACTTAGAGGAGATAAACTTGGGGACACACCATGCCCCCAAAAAGGTGTATATTAGCAAACAGCTCAAGCCACATATCAGAAGTATGTTGATAGCATTATTAAGAAGATATAAGCATGTCTTTTCCTGGTCATATGAGGACCTGAAAGCTTATAGAGAGGACTTATTCTAGCATGAGATTCCATTGAAGCCTAGAGCTAAGCCATTCAGATAGAAACAAAGACCTATTAACCCAACTTTGGCTCCAAAAATGCAAGAAGAACTCATGAAGCTTAGGGAGGCTAGAATAATTGTGCCTATCAGACATTCAACTTGGGTGTCCAATCTTGTCCCAATTAGAAAGAAGAATGGTGATATAAGACTTTGTGTTGACTTTAGAAATCTAAATGTATCTTCTTTAAAGGATAATTATCCACTACCCAACATGGAGGCTATGCTGCAGAAAGTAACTAGTTGTGAGCTTTTATCCATGATGGATGGATTTTCAGGATACAATCAGGTAAAAGTAAAAGAATCTGAACAATACAAGACTACCTTTACCACTCCATGGGGAACCTATGTATATGTAAGAATGCCATTTGGACTAATAAATGTTGGTGCCACATTTCAGAGGGCTATGGATGTTGCTTTTGCAGGATTGATTAACTCAATCTTGGCTGTATATCAGGATGATCTAACTGCCTATTCAAAAAAGGAGAAGCAACATTGCATGCACTTGGAGCAAATTTTTATCAGAGCATTAGAATATGGCATTTAACTTAACCCAAAGAAATGTGCTTTTGGGGTAGTGGAAGGAAAACTATTGGGACACATTGTTTCCAAGGATGGAGTTAGGATTGACCCTAAAAGGGTTGCTGCAATTGATAGGATTCAAATTCCCAAAATAGTGAAAGGCATTCAGTCCTTCTTTGGACAAATTAATTTTGTTAGAAGATTCATCCCCAACTTTGTAGAGATTACAAAGGATATTTCTAAAATGTTAAAGAAGGGCGAGACTATCAAGTGGGAGAGTGAAGCAATTAAATCATTTCAGAATATCAAAGAAGCTATAAAGATGGCTCCTGTGTTGAAATCTCCTGATTTCTCTAAGCCACTTCAGTTGTTCTCATTTACTTCTTTTCATACTATTGTTGCATGTTTATTGCAGAAAAATGAAGATGGTTTTGAGCAACCTATTGCTTTCTTTAGCATGTCATTGTAGGTAGCTGAACTGAAATACGATATCATGGAAAAGCAAGCATATGCATTAGTTAGAGTAGTCAAGAGCTTCAGGGTGTATCTAGTAGGCTCTCAGATAGTTGCATATGTGCCCCATGCAGCAGCTAAAGATATTTTTACTTGGCAGGAAGTGACAAGAAGAAGATGCAGGTGGATAAACAAGTTGCAAGAGTTCAACATTGAGATACAAATCATAAAACTGGTAAGGGGATAGGGTTTGGCTAAGATGATGAGCAATCAAATATGGAAGCATGCCAAGTGAATGTAGTTTAGAATGAAATTGTTAATATATCAGAATCTGAATGGTACAAGGACATTGTATATTACTTCCAGAATTTGAATTGTCCTTCCCACTTCAGTGATAGTCAGAAAAGGACCTTGAAGCTACATGCAATCAAATACATAATCCTTCAAGGAGAGTTGTATTGGAAAATCCTGATGGTGTATTATTTAGGTGTGTGGATAAAAATCAAGATGAAGATATTCTAAATGACATGCACAAAGGAGTGTGTGCTGGACATTACACTGCTAAGACAACAACTCACAAAATTCTTTGAGTAGGCTATTGGTGGCCAACCCTTTTCTCAGATGCACAAAATCTGGTAAGGAAATTGGATTCCTACCAAAGGTTTTCAAGAAAACTCAAGTATGAAGGAGCATTACCCCTTAGAACTGTAATTGTAGAAGTTCCATTTCAGCAGTGGGGAATTGATTTTATAGGGCAAATCTCAGAAAAATCAAGTAGAGGGCATAGTTGGATTTTGGTTGCTACTGATTATTTTACTAAATGGATTGAAGCCATTCCAACTAAGAAAGCTACAAGCAAGGTGGTGATGGATTTTATTCTGGAACACATTATTATTAGATTTAGAGTGCCAGTCAAAGTGGTCACAGACAATGCCATGTGTTTTAGATCTAGTGAGTTTGTTGATTTTTGTAATAGTTATGGGATTAATTTATCATATGCATCACCATATCATCCACGTGGAAACAGTCAGGTAGAGTCAAGTAACAAAATCCTTATGAAAATCATCAAAAGGATGGTAGACAAGAACAAAAGGGCATGGGACTCAAAGTTAAAGATGGCAATATGGGCTGACCAGATAATAGTAAAGAAAGCAATTAGCAGGTCACCTTTTGAGCTAGTGTATGGTGCAGCGGCTAAGTTACCTGTGAATAATCTCCTACCAGTTTATAGATTCATACAAGAAAATGATACAGAGATTGAAGACTCAATGAATGAAAGGATAAATCAATTGGTTACCTTGGATGAAATTAGAAGAGAAGCACAGAAGACAAATATCAAGAAACAACAGAAGGTGAAATATTTGTTTGATAAAAGAGCTATAGAAAGGAGGTCTCAAATAAGTGACTTGGTCCTAGTTTAGAGTGCAAAGAGTCAGGGTAAGGGCAAGCATGGTAAATTTGAGCCCTTATGGATGGGCCCATATCAAATCAGCAATACTCATGGAGAAGATTCTTACTTTCTCCAGGCCCTAAATGGTGAACTACTGGAATTGTCTGTGCACGGTCAATTCCTAAAGCCCTACTTTTCATAAATGAATATCTTGTGTGCACATTGTAAATTAGGTGTAAATAGTTTGTACATGCCTTGTATAGTCGGTGGTGTTTTACGTTTTATGTTTTGTTTGGTCTATCCCAGAGTGGTTTGATTCTCACTGCAGCCTTGTGCCTGCACATCACTAGTCGAAGCTGGTGGTGGTGCCCACCTAGGGTTAGGGTTTTGAGTCAGGTCTACAAGTTTATATTTGTGTTCTTTCAAACCCTTCAAGCCTTAGATTTTACTTTTTCACTTAGCCTTCTGTGTCATATCTTTTGTTTTGTTTTTGACCTCCTACAATGGGTTCCTAGTTGCACTAGTTATATTTTCATGCCTTAGCACTCATTTGTTGGTCAACCCTTATGCATTACTTTACTACCTTTTCCCATCACGTTTAAGAAAAAATGCTAAGTTTAAAATCACTCTATGTAGCGGTGAAATATGTCAGATGTTTATGTCTTTGTATGTACAAGTCCAAATGTATATTGGAGGGCCCAGGAAATACTCAATTGGCTTTTGAAAAGTGTAAAAAATTGATTGTATGCATCTTTTCATACATATCAGGTTTGGAATATGTGCATATACATTGAGGAATCTTTCACAGATTCCTAGAATATTCTACAGTTCTATGTTGGGTTTGCTTGTATATCAGGTTTGTATGTTTAGACATCAACGGCTACATACAATAGAAAAGATACAAAAGGGTTTGTATATGTTCAGCAATATACAAAGCTAGAGATACATTTGGTGGGGCCTGTAGGCATACAAAAGGGTTTGTATATGTTCAGCATACAAAGAAGAATGTATATTGTGTAGATGCATCAGCGGAAATGTACAAGGTGGGATGCAAGTGGTGGGCTCCATAGGTTGCATATGCATTTGCTTGTAGCGTTGCACATACAAAGGGGAATTGTATGTATGTTCGCATATACTAGCAGAGATGTACAAGGTGGATGCAGCCAAAGAGTTAGCGCTATTTGTGAAATATTTTGAAATTTGCCATTGTATGTTTGGGATTGTATATTCCAAATATATAATCGAATATGCAAGTGAATAAATAAGGAAGAAATGTACAAAGCCAGGATGCAGAAGAGTAGTATGTTACAGTAGATGGATTTTGAAATCCATGGGTTGTATATCACGTTTGTATATGCGATATACAAAGGACATATACATTGGATAAGATACAGTCTAGATTCCAAAGGTTTTTCAATCTAGCTGACAAATGTGTTGGAATCCATGACATGTATATTTGCTTTTGTATGTGCGACATACAAGATGGACATACAAGAGAGAGATACAAGGCAGAACTCAATCACATCTCAAAATGTTTTATGAAATTTGTGGTCCACTGCTTGTATGTTGAAATGTTCATATGATTGAAATATACATTGCAATATGCAAAAGGGTGAGATACAAGCCGGACCCAATGGTACTGTCAAATGTGCTTCATAATATTTGGGATCCACCTTGTATGTGGGATGATTTGTATATGCTTTCACTTATAAAATGGTGAGAATGGCAAGGAAGCATCTATGTGGCACATTCTCATTGGCCTGTGACTTGCTTGTTTGATTTGAGGAGTAGATTTGGGAGATGTAGAGAAAGATCAGCATCTATGTTTGAATACAAGGTTTACTTCACGACTATAGTGGCATTCTTGGCGGGAAAGCTTCCAGAGCACGCGGTTTGTTAAGTTTTTGCAAGACACCGGTAGGTTGACCATTGATTGCAAAATTACAGAGGCATGATTTGATGATGGACATGCCACCTACTAGTTTTAAGAGTACAATCCCCAAATGACGGCATAGGTCTTGAGTTCAACCACTCCTGGCCTCTCCTTTTGCCTGTTGCATTGATGTTTTGGGCGCCATTTTGTGGTGCATTGTATCTAGCAAATTTTTGAATTTTGCCTTGTAATTAACTAATGCTGAGTGCACATCCTTGTTGTATAATAGAGACTGTGTTACTCATTTTCAAGGTTTTTTTGTTGTTGAAAACTGGACAAATTTTGGTGCTGTGATAAAATACAACTTCATTGGTGGCTCTGTTTTGGGTGTCTTGTGAGTTTATGAATCATATGTTATATGTTTTATGCATAGATTTACTGGTTTCATGTTGTTTTATATGATTAATGCTTCATTGTTTGTATTATGTTATTTGTCTCCAAATTGAATGTTTTCTTCTTCTGAATCTAAATAGCTAAGGGGTGTTTATGATTCTAGGACATGGGTTCGCTATGTTGAATACTTAGTCTTTTACTTCTGCTCAAGGAGTAGATTAAATGTTTTGGGTTAAGTGTTGGGAAGAATATATTACAGTGAGGATGTTTGTAAGTAGAGATAACTGAATACTCAGTTTTGGGAAGTATCTGTAAGGCAGACACTATAAAATCCCCTTGAAACTCAGTCATTGATATATGTTTATGGTAACCATTCACATGTGTATGTCTATTGACTCCAAGCCCTAAGATAGGCACCGATCCAGTCTTGTATTGAGGTTACAACCAAGGTCCTAGTTTTGCATCCAAATACCAAAAATCAAACTCAAACTTTAAATAAACTTTTTAGGACTTTTATTAATAGTTTTAGGATCTAAAATGCTCTGTCACACAACTGACCATAGGACCAAAGCTAGCCACTTTGCAATTAACCTACAGTTTTGGTCTGCATAAGAGGATTTATCTATTTTGTACCAACATCCCACCAAGTTAATGAGCACATTTCATGGATGTTGAATAGGGAATACCCCCCTTGCTTCTGCAGAGCCTAAAGAAGAAGAGGATATATTTATAGAGTCTATCTCCTATACTGTTGGCCCCTGGCTTGGAAATTCTATTGATCAATGATGGATACCTTGTGGAGATAACTGGGAAACATACAGTCAGAATGAACACTAACAAACTGCACGATAGAATTGTAGAATAAAAAAATGATAGAATAAAATAAAAATAGATTTATATAATAATATAATGATGTAATTATAGAATGATAGAATGCATGAATGGTAGAATAATAGATTATAGAATAATAGAATGAGAGAATGAAAGAATGATCAAATAATAGATTTATAGAATAATATAATCATATAATTATAGAATGATAGAATGAAAGAATGATAGAATAAAATAATGATAGAACAATATATTTAAAGAATAATAGAATGAAACAATGATAGAATAATATATTTATGAAATAATAGAAGGATAGAACGAGAGAATGAAAGAATAATAGAATCATAGAATAATAAAATAAGAGAATGGTAAAATGAAAGAATGATATAACATTAGATTTATATAATAATAGAATGTTAGGATTAAATAATGATACTATAATAGAATATTAGAATGAAAAAAAGAAAGATTAATAGAATTCTAAAATATCAAACCTATACAACAATCTAGAAGTTATTGTAAAATGATAAAATAATAGAATAATAAAATGATACAATGAAGGAATGATATAGTAATAGAATGATAGATTTATAGAATTATACAATGGAAGAGTGATAGAATAATTAAATTGTAGAATAATAGATATATGGAATGATTGCATAAAAGATTTATAAAATTATAGAATTATAGTATTATAGAATAATAGTATAATAGATTTGATTAATAATAGAATGATAGAATTATAAATGGATAGAATGAAGGAATAATAGAATTGTAGAATCATAGAAGGGAACAATGATAGAATAAAGCATTTATATGATAATAGAATGATAAAATTATAGAATGATAGTTTAATAGATTTATATAAAATAGAATGATAGAATTATAAAATGAAAGAATGAAAGAATGATATAATAGTAGAATAATAGATTAATAATCAAATGATAGAATGGAAGAATGATAGAATAATAGAATTATAGAATGAAAGAATGATAGAATGGTAGAATGAAACAATGATAGAATAAAAGATTTATAGAATAATATAATGGTAGAATAATAGAATAATAGAATGAAAGATTGGTAGAAAAATAGTCTTGTAGAATACTAGAATAACAAATTAATATAACAATAGAATGAATGATAGAATAATAGCTTTGTAGAATAAAAAAATAGAATTATAGAATGATAAAATGAAAGAATGATAGACTTATATAATAATAGGTTTATAAAATAATAGAATGATAGAATTAAACAACAATAGAATTATAGAATAACAAAATAATAGAATGCTTGAATGAAAGAGTGATAGAATACTCTATTTGTATGATAATATAATGATACAACTATGAAATGATAGAATGAAATAAATATAGCGTAACAAAATTCTAGAATAATATAATAATAATATAACAAAATAATAGAATGAAAGAATTATTGAATGGTAGAGTGAAATAATGATTCTAATAGAATTGTAGAATGATAGTTATAGTATTATAGACTAATAGAATGAAATAATGAGAGAATAATAGATATATCAAATAATATAATGAAAGAATGATAGAATAATAGAATGATATAATGAAAGAATTATAGAATAATAGAAATAGAGTAAAAGCAATTTAGAATAATAAAGTGATAGAATTACAAAATGATAGAAGAATACTAAATTGCTATTTTGAGGGCCAAGATGAAAGTTTCAAGCCCTGAAAAAGTGCCAAGACAAGGTCCAACCCACTAGGGTCGGTTACGAAACCACTTTCCACCTCATAACACATCCAGCCGTAAAATCTCGTAGAAAACCCACATCCAAGTCAAAAGTTATGAACTCTGGAAGTTCCTGCATCAAAGAATGATAGAATAATAGAATGAAAGAATGATAGAATAATAGTATTATAGAATGATAGAATAATAGAATACTATAATTTAAGAATAATAGAATAATAAGATTATAGAACTATAGAATGATATAATAATAGATTTAAAGAATAATAGAATTATAGAATAAAAGAATTATATAAGGATAAAAAATAGATTTATAAAATAATATAATAATAAAATTATAAAATGAAAAAATAATTGAGTTACAAAAAAAAATTATATAATTATAAAATAATAGAATGAAAGAATGATACAATTGTTGGCATAATAGTATATAATATTACATTGTTAGTTTATGCATATTAAATAAATGTTAGTTTATAAGTTAGGTTTTGGGAAGTTACTTTCCCGTAAGAAGTTATATACGGGAATAACAAGGTTTTTAAATGCAAATGTACTGTATTGTAAAATCATCTGAAGACAATACTATATTATTCTATAATGGTTTAATTTTGTGTATGTTTGCTCACCATTTCTTAATATGGTATCAGAGCATTGATTATATCTCTTTGCCTATGATTAAAAAATGGTCTCGAAGAAGACAGTTATGTCTGCAATGTAGAGAGATGTTTGCTGTGGATGATGTGTCTACTAGGAGAACTATTGAAGTGAAAGCTGCTTATGGGGAGAGTATTATCCTCTTTGTTTGCTATTTTATTTTGGTGTTGAACTTCTAAGTGCTGCACACTATTAAAGTATTGGAATTTTTGAAAGGCTGTGCAATGTTTGGAAGAGTAAATTTGACTGAGTTGTGCCATTATTTTTAAATTATGGAGTATTGAATTTTGATGCTGGCCGCTACAATTTTTAGATTTAAGCATATTTTTTTTTAATTGCTGCATTAACTGTTGTCAAGCATTGAACATTCCTCTGAAGCCTTGAAGATTTGATGAGGCATTTGTCAAAGGCATCTAGCATTCATTATGAGGCATTTTGAAAGACTACGCAGGGAGTTAAAACAAGTTTATTTACATGAATGCCAAGCAGAAGTTTGGTGAAAGTAGTTAAAGTGTTTGCCCATATGAAAGAATGAAACATCTTGTGAATATATTATTGCAGTATTCCTCGGGTGAGTTTAAAAATTGACTAAAATTTATTAATGTTATACTTTATGAAATGTGAGCCAATGTGAAAAGAAAAAAGATGTGTTGATGGGTAAAAGACATACATGAGAAGTAAAATAAGCTTATTTTTCATGAAGTTTAAAAAAAACATTGAAAAGTTTTTACCTTTCTTGGGAGAAAGTTAAAAAGAAAAGTTTTTAAAAAGGGAGAGATTTTTCATCTTTTAAAGAGTATTATTTTAAAAAGAAAGAAAAGTGGGGAGACATAAGTAGTAGAATTTTTATGAAGATATTTATTTTTTATGAAGATAATTAATTTTATGAAAGGGAGACATAAGTAGTTTCCTCTTTTTTTTTTTTAAGGGCATTTAAAATATTTAAAGAATTTATTTTTTGCCTTTGGAGTAATACGGTGGAAAACATTAGAGTTATTTTATCATGGCTACATCAAACATTGCTTGTGCTCTTGGGGCCATTTATACTACACCTGATAGAGTTTTCAAAGGCTCATATGTAACATCAGTTGCATAAAGTGTAACCACATCAAATTGGAGGTACGCAGCATCGGAGGATGGAGGATTTTCCATCATCTCATGTTAGCTTCTCACTTTGGGATGATGCTTTGCATGAGAAGCATTTTTGGTTTTGGTTGTTTTGTTTTTCTTTGTTGTTGCTGACAGAGCTGACAGATTTGAAGAATGTATGTTTTGTGAAGATTTTGTTTTGGAGATAGGTTTGGGGTTTGGTGTTGAGCTCAATATGGATTGTTGTCCAGCAAGCTTCAAAGAGTATATGATCTTGAATTATACCCTTTCGCGGTCACTAGACAACATGGCAGAGATCTATTGTATCTCTTAGGGGCCATTGTCAAATAATTCAAGACTCTGTGATTTGAGAGCTTGGGACTAAAGAGCTCAAGAACACAGCTCGAAGCGACGCCTTTCCGAGGGTAGACGAGACAGCATGATGGAGCATCGCTTGGTTCAGGATTTGTTCTTTGGAAGAAGATCTTCTATAAAATATGTATTCATATTATGTAATCAGCTTTATTGAGTATGTTAGCATTCAGGGAGGGTCCCCTGGTACTTTTGCGGGAACAATGTAATAAGGGGGGAATGTTGGCATAATAGTATATAATATTACATTGTTAGTTTATGCATATTAAATAAATGTTAGTTTATAAGTTAGGTTTTGGGAAGTTACTTTCCCGTAAGAAGTTATATATGGGAATAACAAGGCTTTTAAATGCAAATGTACTGTATTGTAAAATCATCTGAAGACAATACTATATTATTCTATAAGGGTTTAATTTTGTGTATGTTTGCTCACCATTTTTTAATAACAATAATATTCATAGAATAATAGAATCATAAAATTATATACTAAAAGAATGATATATGGTTGAAAGATAGAATAATATAACTGTAGAATAATAGAATGATAGAATGATAAAATACTAGATTTATAGAATAACAGAATCATATAATCATAGAATTTGATAGAATGAAAAGAATATTAGAACAACAGAATGATAGAATAATATAATTACAGAATGATAAATTAAAATAATGATATAATAATAGATTTATATAATAACTGCATGATAGAATAAAATAAAAATAGATGTATATAATACTATAATGATGTAATTATAGAATGATAGAATGCATGAATGGTAGAATAATAGATTATAGAATAATAGAATGAGAGAATGAAAGAATGATAAAATAATAGATTTATAGAATAATATAATCATATAATTATAGAATAATAGAATCATATAATTATAGAATGATAGAATGAAAGAATGATAGAATAATAGAGTTGTAGAATGAGAGAATAAAATAATGATAGAACAATATATTTATGAAATAATAGAATGATATAACGAGAAAATGAGAGAATAATAGAATCATAGAATAATAAAATAAGAGAATGGTAGAATGATAGAATGAAAAAATGAAAGATTAATAGAATTGTAGAATATCAAACATATAGAATAATCTAGAAGTTATTATAAAATGACAGAATAATAGAATAATAAAATGATATAATGAAAGAATGAAATAGTAATGGAATTGTAGAATAATAGAATGACAGAATTATAGAATTATAGAATGGAAGAGTGATAGAATAATTAAATTTTAAAATAATAGATATATAGAATGATTGAATAAAAGATTTATAAAATTATAGAATTATAGTATTATAGAATGATAGTATAATAGATTTAATTAATAATAGAATGATAGAATTATAAATGGATAGAATGAGGGAATAATAGAATTGTAGAATGATAGAAGGGAACAATGATAGAATAAAGCATTTATATGATAATAGAATGATAAAATTATAGAATGATAGTATAATAGATTTATATAAAATAGAATGATAGAATTATAAAATGAAAGAATGAAAGAATGATATAATAGTAGAATAATAGATTAATAATCAAATGATAGAATGGAAGAATGATAGAATAATAGAATTGTAGAATGAAAGAATGATAGAATTATAGAATGGTAGAATGAAACAATGATAGAATAAAAGATTTATAGAATAATATAATGGTAGAATAATAGAATGAAACACTGGTAGAAAAATAGTCTTGTAGAATACTAGAATAACAAAATAATCTAACAATAGAATGAATGATAGAATAATAGATTTATAGAATAAAAAATAGAATTATTGAATGATAAAATGAAAGAATTATAGACTTATAGAATAATAGGTTTATAAAATAATAGAATGATAGAATTAAACAACAATAGAATTATAGAATAATAAAATAATAGAATGATTGAATGAAAGAGTGATAGAATACTATATTTGTATGATAATATAATGATACAACTATAGAATGATAGAATGAAAGAAATATAGGATAACAAAATTGTAGAATAATATAATAATAAAATAACAAAATAATAGAATGAAAGAATTATTGAGTGGTAGAGTGAAATAATGATTCTAATAGAATTGTAGAATGATAGTTATAGAATTATAGACTGATAGAATGAAATAATGATAGAATAATAGATATATCAAATAATATAATGAAAGAATGATAGAATAATAGAATGATAGATTAATTGAATAATAGAGTAAAAGCAATTTAGAATAATAAAGTGATAGAATTACAAAATGATAGAAAGATACTAAATTACTATTTTGAGGGCCAAGATGAAAGATTAAAGCTCTGAAAAAGTACCAAGATGGGGTCCAACCCACTAGGGTCGGTTGCTGTGATGCCTCGTCATGCAACCGTAGAGTGTTAGACTAAAAGTACAAAAATATAGAAAAAAAAATTTTGAAAGCAAGAAATTGCATTATTATGTCCAAGGTTATCAAAATACACAACATGAAGGAAAATGCACTTCTAACAACCCCAGGGCAACATAACTGAATCAGTGTAATGAAAGTTAATCCACACAAGTGATAAACATTAAACTTCTATACAAGATAATATAACTTTTACAATTGCAAGATAGTTTGATTACAAAGTTTCAGTACAAGATTACAAGACCGATCTTGTCAATTTATAATGAGTACAAATGAAAGTATACAACATCACAGTACACAGAAAAGCAAACTAGAGCTAGAACACCTCTGTACAGGACTCAAACCGAATCTCCAAGAAGACCAATTAATAGCTCTGCCACCCAACCATGTGGAACCCTGAGGTCAGCCCACTGAGCTAGGAGATAACATCAAGGCTCCACCAGGTTGAAGTTATAACAATGAAACAATAATAAAATATAGACTCCTTGCAAGTATACATGATAACAAGACTGGACAAAAATGATAGTAACCCACTAGACAAATCAAACATCCAACCAAGATCAAAAAAGAACCCAAAACTATACTCCAAAGGTAACAACAAAATAAAGAGGAAGTAACTGAGTTGCATAAGGAGAGTGTCATCGCATGGTCCTAGCATGGATTACCCAGGCTATCTATCACCAGAAGCTGGCCTCCATCTATGGTTACCCTGGCAGTCTCTCTCTAGTCACTGGCCCCATAGGGTGACACATGCGGAGCTGACAAGTCCTCTCATGGAGACAAGGAGGTCAGCCTTGCCAACCAGGCCTTCTCATCCCATCCTTAGCCTACGAGAGCACTCAAGGCATGGGTGAGGTATCTTACTTATCTCGTTATGTGTTTTACTACCCCAACCCTCCTAATAAGTTATAAGTTTTCCACTTGCTCATAACTTCCATGGGGTTACCTAGGCAGACTCTCACTAGGCACCGGCCCCACCATAGAAGCCACTCCCTTAGCAATCTCCAATCAACAACCAAACCACCACAAGCAAAGATAAGGTACAAAATGGTTTCTAACCATTACTTATTCCATTTACTTGTCCTCAACAATACAAAACCCATTGCATTGACATGCCACTATCTGAACTAAACCCAAGACACCACACCTCTAGAGTTAGGTACAAACCAATGACAAAGTAACCATTATCTGACAAGAAAATTGCTTTTGCATTTGACACTAAGTGGTCATGACATCTCACAAGATTCCCACTTCACAACGAACCAAAACATAGACATATACTCCACTCAAGGTGGACACATAGATCCATTACAAGCATATAACTATGTCCAGAAGGATAAACGAACATAAGATATTCAAGGTACTTCCGGATTCAATCATGAAACAACTTATGAGAGTTAACAACAATTTATAAGAACATTCAAGCTCACGACATTAACAATTCTCTTTAAAATTCTAAAATAAATTCACTAACTAAAATTTCCTACCATTTTCTACGCCATTAAAAAATTTGCAAGCATGAATTTTCCATCTGAGATTTACTACTAAACAACTATAAAAGTATACCTATATTTACCAAGGGCAACATCTTCCATTAATTTTTAACCAACCATAATTTCTAAAGGACAATTATAAATAAACATAACTTTCCGACAACATTCTTACTTCCTACAATTTCTAATAAAGAAAATAACTATAAAAATAATGAATATATTTTCTTACATTTGTGTGGCACGGAGATTCCAACATACACTAACCATTTTAATTTTAACAAGGAGATAAGAATATATCAAATATTAATAACCATGTGAATATATGCTTAATTAAGAATTACTATCTAAGATATTAAAGTTTCAAAACAAAACATTATAATCCCCACCATTTCCTATAACTATAAGTAATTATGATTCTTCCTAAAAGCGTAATTTACTAGCTAACATATTAAAATTTAAATCAAACACTATAACCCTAATAGTTTCCTACAAGTTTAAATTTCTATCTAGCATTTAACAATTTCTAACATAAACACATTACAAAAGTTTCCTTTTAATCATAAGTTCCTGTCCAATATATAACTAGCCATACTTCCTTTACAAACAACTAGAATCACTCCTAACTTTACCTTCTAATACTATAGTTCCTAGGAAATGTAGACATTTTGCAGGGCTGATCACAAACCATAAAGCATTTTACGAATTACAACTTAAAACAATAAGCAATAAAAACCTTAATAATTTTCTATAAGTTTTACTTTCTATCAACATTTAACAAATTTTGCCAACTACTATAACCCTATACCAATTCCTAACCTATAACCACTTACAAATTTAAAACAATACATATGTGCTTTCCATAATCCTGACACTCTTCTAAACAACTATAATCTTTTATGATATAGTTCCAAACAAAGTACTATGAACATATTTAATTTTGCTAATCTAATGTCATATTCAACTTCCAAAACTACACATAAGTACTAACCTAAGGGTGTGGACCTCTACTTATCAGCTACCACAAAAGATTCTAATAAACATACAAAGATTAGATGTATTCCTCTTCCTATTCACATGGATCCCATCGATCCACTAACTTGAATCTTAAACCAAAACATTCACTAAAATAAACACTACTAAGCTAGTCGACTATGACTATTCAACTCGACGACAAAGATTATCAGCAAGCGACCATATAAAAGGTATACCATTCTAATCCTATGTTGTTTTACAAGCTCGTGGGTCTGAGATGACAATAGAGTCTAAGGCAGGTGATAGCATAAAGTATGCCCTAGTCTAAAATACGACCTTCAACAAAGCTCGCGGTCTACATCTAACACAAGAAGTGATTTTAAATGATACATTGCCCCAAACAGTCTAGGTTAGCAATATAAGCAAGGCTACCAAGAGCCACCACTGTCAAATAATGAATCAACCCACAATTTTTTGATCAAGACTATGTTTAAATAGAAACTAACAAAAGGAAGTGACAGTGAAAGACAAGAGCTTGCAGAGGAAATAATAGATAAAACATGAAGTTTCTAAAAGGAGTTCAAACTTATATGCCTACACAAGCGACCTCCAATAAGATCTAAACATATATATATAAACATTTCAAGTTGAGTTAATTCAAAAGCCATGGTGAATTGAACGAATTTCTATTAGCCAAAAGAAAAATTTTAAAGCTGACATGAAAGTAATTCTGAAGCAACTTCACAATATTTGGTCAAAATCCAAGATATGCATGCAGGGTAATTTCCTAATGGAGGTAGGGTTGAAGGCACAAGAGCATCATTAGGATTACAGAGGAAAACAAAACAAGGAATCCAAGGTAGGTAGGAATACGAATAATATGAGGACCAATTACAAAGTTGCAAGAACTAACAAAAAGCATGGAAAATTGTATGTAAGGACCAAAACACTTCTTACTAGGTGTAACGCCCCACCTTGAACACCTTAGAGAAATACACATTTATGCTACATGAAATAGGAACATTTTTTTTTTTTTTTTTTTTTTTAAATGATTAAGATAACAAAGTAAAGTTAACATAACTAATTACACCATTAAACATATGACATGTTCTCCAAGGTTTCAAGGCTGCATTACTTTAACAATTCAACTAACATAATTTAATATACATCAGTATCTGATCTAAAACCAATGCACAGTTAAATAGCTTACTCATATTCATTACATGACATCATATAATTTAATCTACATGATCAATTACATAACTGAAATACTTTCCTTACACATAAGTACATCATTACATCATTACATTGCCATTTTCAGACTACATCCGAATCACATACATTATGAATGATCTGTTACACAAATCTGGTACAAGATTATACACATACATCTTCATCAACTGGTACAAGTACAAATGTCTGCAAACTGGATAAATCTTTTTTGCACATGAAATTCAACAAGGTATAACCAATGGATAATTAAGCTCTTCCACCCGACCATGTGGAACCCTAAGGTCCACCCCCCGAGCTAGGAGTTAACATGAGGTCCCAAACAAAACAGTCAGGTAGACAAGACTAAACATGAACAAAGGACGACCAAACGCCAATACTACACATGGCAATAACAACACAACACAACTTAACTGAACTTCCAGAGGCAACACAAGAAAAATGGGGAGAGAACAACTAGGGAATGTTAGGCTGCAGTAGGAAGAGTGTCATCGCATGGTCCTGACATGGGTTATCCTGACAGCCTCTCACTAGGCGCCGGCCCCCATCTATGGTTATCCTGACAGCCTCTCACTAGGCGCCGGCCCCATAGGGTGACACATGCGGAATCAACCTTCCTTTCGTGAGGACAAGGAAGTTGATCATGCCAACCAGGCCTTCTCTACCCATCCTTAGTCTAAACGAGCACTACAGGCATGGGAGAGGAAATCCAATTATCTTGTTAATGTGTAATTTACCCTTTCCCCCAGTTCATTTTAGGTTTTCACTTAATTAACAACTTTCAATGGGTTATCCTGACAGCCACTTTGGGCGCCGGCCCCACACTGAAAGCCACTCCCCTACCTGCATCTAGAACCCCTAACCAACAACATAGCAAACATCATCATGACAACGATGATACATAAACCATGCAAGGCATTAACCCTCTTGCATATCAACTTAATCACAGGGACAACTCACAAATATTGCCCATAACCATACATAAACATTACTCTGTTACAATACTCGATGTCTCCCCATATCAAAATCTAACACAAAACTCAATACAAGATAAATATAATTAGACAAACAACAATACATCCCCAAGGAAATACATTCATCATTCGCATTGTCTTTTATCCCAGACATAACTAGAGACAACATATCATCATATATCCAATACATAAAACACTATACTTGAAAACAAATCACGTTATCCTATGCCTCTGGACTGACACCCAAACAACTTGCACAGTGGACCCCATTACAACCAATAATCTCATCCAGAGAATATCACATTACAAAACATATTAACGATTTAATCAAAACTTCATTATACCTCATACTAAATTCGAGCCACACAACCGTTACAACATCATAATACCGGAACACCTGTCCACATGTTCAAAACACGGCATACTAAGCCTCTGGCATTTTGACCACAAGCAATTTATCATATTATGACAACAAGAATTCTTAAATTCATCCAGTTTAAATTTAATTTCCAGAGTTAAATCACTAAAACTTCTTCCTAGTGCAATGTGAACGACCTAGTGATAAAATCAACATTAGATAACATCACCTCTTCTAATCAAACTGATTGACTTAAACTAATTGTAGCAACATAGGAAGACATGTTTATATAGGTATGAAAGAGAATTATAATGGACTTTATGAAATACTGATTTAGAATCATGACTGTGATTTGTATCTGTGGTTATTGTGTCTTCACATTACATTGTGCCGGTATCAATATTGGTAGCTTCTATCAAACAGTCCAAATGATTTATCTGTGTTTCCACTTCTTCATGTATGTTCACCTGTGCATTTCTAACTATGTAAATATCTGATGAAAATTTCCCTTACCCTAACAGGGTTGAAGTGTGTTCTATTCGACCAAGACTGTGACGCAGAAAACTAAAGGACAGCAGACTAGCTGGCAACCCTATTGTTGATTTCTGTTCGCACTACACTTCTTGCCTCACGTCATGCATAACATTTGCTCATTAATTAATCTGCATTGAACTTGCAATACAGGGTGCGATCTGTATAAAGTATCCTTCCACTAAGTGACCAGCTAAGCACATCGATCCAAAGATTGGAATGGCTGTAGGTTAAGGTCTGAAATGATCACTAGACAAGAGAATAAGGACGCTGAACTGTTTGACTGATATTTATAGCTTGTATAATAGGTATA
This sequence comes from Cunninghamia lanceolata, assembly GCA_027924645.1. Taxonomy (NCBI): domain Eukaryota; kingdom Viridiplantae; phylum Streptophyta; class Pinopsida; order Cupressales; family Cupressaceae; genus Cunninghamia; species Cunninghamia lanceolata. Next base: position 8,516,157 of record BSBN01000837.1, on the reverse strand, counting down.
TCGTGATTTCTGAAATTGATAGTTTATAGAAATATATCTACTTTACAGAGGTGCTAGGGTTTAGATTAGAAGGCTGACAATCTACACATCTTGATGGAATACCAACAGCATTAATATATTATATGGAAATATTTAAAATGAGTTGGCTAAGGCCTTGGTAAGTGAACTAAGGTCTTAGTAACTGTAAGTGCTACCAACTAGACTATTTCTTTCGCAGCTCTACTATTTCTTCAACATAGAAGTGATTACAATTTGAAGTAGATAGGAGACTTATTTGGATATTGGTGGAACCATTTATGCCTCAGGTGGAGATGGAAGGTACAGAAAAACATTCTGAAAATCAGACCTGGCACAAATAGCAATTTTGGTAGATCTGAAGAGAAGGAAACAATTCATCAGAAAGCATGGAGGCCACTGAGAGTATAGAGTTTTTTCAAGAGTTTCAATCGAATGCAGACCCACTCACAAGAGGCTTGGCCTATGTTTCAAGAGTATTGTCTTATGTATCAAGGTGCAGGCCTTATATACAAAGGCGTAGCTTTTCAAGTCACACGTACACAAGATATGGTGTCACTTGAACAAATCTGAGCCACAGTGTAAAGATTCAGCCAACATCATATTCAAGGCATAAATCCATAGACAGTAAGCCTCCGCTATTACAAATGATGCACAAGCCAAAACAGCCATGGTGCTATATTGGAAATGAGGCGCAGGCTTATACAAAACAGAACGCAACCTAGATATTGAAGGTACATCAATCTATTGAGGCACACAGAATTTCTAAGTAACAGCACAGCCACCACAGAAAGAAGTCACATATCATATTGAATAAGGTGGCACAAGACGAGGCATCTTTTCTGATCCATACAAGGTGGAGAGGATCATTTCACCCGCTTTCCAATGTGCGGGTAGCTGAAAACAGTGACCTATGGAATGATTGCAGAATATAAGCAATGGCAGCAACCTACACGCAGTCATACTGTTAAAACCCCACATAGAGTTGATGTGGTAGGACAAAATAGAGATAATTTGGACTTAGTATGAAATCCAATCCTTGAGATTTCTTCCTTCTCTCCTATTATTGATATATGTGACATTTTTTTAACAAACCATGTACTACAGCAACTAAAATTTTACAGACTAAGGTTGGTAAGCGACGTTATAAATTATTTGATATGGATTTGATAATTGAATTGAATTACTAAGAAGATGGAATTCTCAGACTCCCCTCTTTAAACCATAGTAGCAAAGCCACTTGAACAAATACAAAGAAACTTGCAATTCCGAGGGCCATTGCAAGCATTGCTCGGCATGGCGCATAGCTATCCAAATTGTTGTTGATTTTATCAGAGTCGAGAAAATCAAGCCAAGCGCTCTCATTACTGTAACCTTCCGAGCCACGAAGAAAAATAGTAACGCGATCTTCAAGGCGGTGATAAAATTTGTTTGCCCCTTCCTTAGTGTTGGGATACTCAGAAGCAAGTCATCATTATAGGTGTCATTCAAAACAAACCGAGTGGCTTCAGAAAGCAAGGCTTCGACATATTCCCCCTTCTCAATATGTTCCACCACAGTATTTATATGTGAAAAGTAATTTTCCCGCTTTGGTCCTCTGCTAGGCAGGGGATTGTGGGATAGCTGGACAGAGAGCATCGCAAAAGACGCAGCTCGTACAGCTTCTCCACGGAGTTTACTATTTTATCTATTTCCATTTATGGTGTTTTTCATTTAGTTAGGGTTTCCAAAAGTTATTTATCTCTGCAGGAGCAAAATGCTAGGGCGAATGCAAATTTATTTTTGGTTTGGATAGAGCCTGGAACAGCTCCTCTAATCACTCTGATGGATTTGCTCCAGTGCTGTAATCCTCCCGTAGGTTTTAATTCGATGTTACAGGAAAGAGGCGGCGCTTTTCAAATTCTGCTTACCTCTATTACGACAGCTTTATGATGCAACTTGGTTTAGTGATTTATTCTCCTCAAATTTAAGTTTGGTAGCTATGAATTTTGGTGCCCTCCATTTACCTGCAATCAAACCACTAAAGCGATCTGGGTACGATTTGCAAACAGTTGTTTCCTGAGGATAGTTGTTTACAAGAATCTGTTGTATACAATGTCTGAATAGAAATGAATTCAGGATTATTCCAGACATAATGAGGTGGATGTTCAGGTGGACGACTACAATGGAACTCAGAGGCAAAATAATGCGGGCAACAATGAAGAGTTGGACATACATATGGATAGAATCCTGGGGCCGATGGATTTAGTCTACTCGTATGCATAACCTTTTAATTGACCTGCCTATTTGTTTGTTTCTGCCGCTCCTACAGAATACATAGCAATAAAGGGCAGCACTCCAATTAATCTTCTTCCCGTTCATAACAGTGCAGCGTCAGGTTTCAAATCGCAACATGCTTGTCTGTTAGATGGGTTAAGGCCAGCTTTCATGGAGTGGATCGAATATGTTATCTTTTAAATATGATTTCACAAACACAAACTACAAACACCCGATCCAAGCATCGCCGCCATTACCCAATTGATCGCTGGGGGTTGTGATGAATGGTAATGTCAAATGGATACAGATATGAGAAGATGAAGAATTTGCGGAGGAAAAAAATACGCAGTTGAACCTATGCAAGGAATTTACCGAGAGAGATCTGAGAGATTTCAAAGAAATGTCAACTTACATCTTCAACCCCTACCAATTTTACGCCAGTCTGAGAGTGCATACAGAAGGTATTGCCGAAATACATCTTCAATGATACAAGGAAAACCATCAGAAATGAATGATTGCAGGGGTGACGGAATGATTCGGCAAATGCAGTGGAGGGAAGGCAATTGATCAACGAATTCCTTGAGTAGAAAATGATTTAAAACCCTAAGAGATATTATTGTTTAAACGTAGAGAAGACAGTCTACAAGAATGAGCACCTGGGTTAAAGATTTGGTGGCGAAACTCAGATTACAAGCTGATTACAGATCCTAAAGCAAGAATTTAACCCAAACAAACCATTTGGAAAAGTTAAACAACCAACAACATTTGCAGATTCAGAAAAAAAGAAGTAGAGGAGTAAATTAAACTTTTAATGGAACCTGGCTGCGATGCCGATTCGACAATTTCGTTCCAACTACTACAGTCCAAGCCTTTTTCCTGATCTTCTTCACTTTTCTTCTACCTGCAATGCTGTCCTCTTTGCTTCAACAAGCCTTTTCTTTTATAACACAGCCCCTTCCTTCTTCCAAGGGACTCGGCACGTGATCCCGTGCATCTCCCTTCTAAAAATATACTCTTATTTAATTTTATTATCCCAAGAGGTTACTCTTTTTTAAATATTAATACACGGCTCCAACAAGATTTAATTACTTTATAGCCGACCAAACATATTGTAATTAATAAAGTTATAACATAACAACAATCTATAATTGTACAACTATATTTTAATTTATTTTATTAATTAAGTTGTAAATCACGAATTGCAACATAACTTACAACTATTTAATTTATTTAAATATTTATTGTAAATAATATTATATTAAATAATACAAAATTTCTTACAATCTTTATTTAATAACTATACTTCTAATAAAATAATAATTTATTTACAACAATAATCAACAACTACCAACATGATGCTCACTAATATCTTTTATAAATATATTTAATTATCAGCATTATAATTTCCGTAATATGATTTTATTCAATGCACAATGATACCTTACCCACTTAGACACTTTCTAACCTAGTTAGACTCCAAGGTGCAATATTACCTGTCTACAAGTCATGATCGAATGACAGACAATGACCAAAAGGATAAACTGACAACTAGACAACACTGACATGGGACCTCACGTTAACTCCAAACAACTAATCCATTGGCGAAGGCACGCTCAGGCCTAATAAATTAGGTGGAGTCGGTGCCTAGTACCTGCATCCTGCAGCAACACACAGTTAAAACATACAAGATATATATATCCACATGCAGTCCTATAGTGAGTGGAAATCGCAGTGAGGTAGGGTACTCGAGAACGAGTAATACGACACTATTCCATTCACGTTTATGAATAAACAATTAACTATGTTGAACAAGGTATCTGATTACTAGTCAATCAACATAAAACACTCAATCCTCTTACAATCCAATATCACAATTGACATCAAAACATCTGTAACATCTAGTTCATTTATCAAATTCTAAAGCATAAAATAACATCATCCAACATCAACATTTGTTGTCGTAACAATTAGGTCCATAATGAATTAGTAAAATAACAAGGAATCCATCATCTACGATCTAAGATACTATCATAATGTCCAATACTACTAAACAAACATCAGTCTAACAAATGACAAGCTGAGGGGCACTACACTAGGCATTTCACCTCTATCAGAGAGATAGAAATGTGAGATAAAAATGCAAGAATGATAGGGACAAGGGTTTGATAAAAGCTTAACACTGAGTCATCTAATCCACAGGATTGAGATCACAATGCAAGTTTACAGATTATGGGCACAAGAATTCAGAAGGATTAAAACAAAGGCTCAACTAGAAGAATCCATCTTGGAGGAATCTGCAGGGGTTGGAGCAACATTCGACCACACAGGGCACACAAAGATAATTAAATTCCAAGTTACATGCAATTTTCACAAATAGGACAAGCTAGTTCACACATAGAACATGTTGTAATAAAATTTAACTTACAAGCTACAACAATTGCAATTTTCATAGACAAAGACAAATCACATACCCGAAATTCAGTCCCTCCTCAAAAATTTCTCCAATTCCTGCAACCAATTCTCTATTCTTTTCCCAATATCTCCATTCTTTTTCCAACTGCCCCCCGAACAAGATTTTCTTTTTCCATATAAAAATGATTCAACTCATAAAATAAATGTAGACATGCATCTATTACCCAACAACCCACTCCTCCGAGAAATTCAAAATTTTGCTATAAAAAGAGATCCCAAATCTTACAATTTCAAAATTGACAACTCAAGGCATTAATTTCACATATCACCATTTATTCTATACAAAATATATACTAATTGCCTGTAACTCCAATTTATGACATAAATACTTTAGAATAGTAGATAATTTAATCTAGACTATTATAAAATTTAACCAAGGTGTCATTCAAAGCATTAAGCTAAACCAATTATTATCTAATAAACATAATAGAAGCATCATTAATTAATAATAAATCATTAAAGTATTTTCCAACTACACATGAACATTATTAACACAACTCAACTATACACCACAACACAAGATTACCAACATACAAGGCAAGGACCAAGCATCACAACAGGACTCGAGACCACAATAGAAGACAAGGACCAACCTAGTGGCATATACCTCACATTATCTCTCATCACTGATACCCATTGGTGCAAGAACCCGCTCAAACTTGCTATATCAGGTGCAATCGAGGTTCGGTACCTAAAGCTTGCGCTCAAACAATTGGTTGTACATAATCAAGTACATATATGTTTACACATAGAGAGTCATAGAATCACGGCGTAGTAGGGTACTCAGAGTGAGTAATACTACATTGTCCCTGCTCTTGAACAAGGTTATAACCACTGTAAGTGAAAATAGATATCAACGGATCTAATAAAACATGTAAATAATAATCCATTACTAATCATGTCTAACACATCATAACTAAAGTAACCATAATGTCATCATCACTCATAACGCATGTCTAACTATATCGGTCAAACATAGTCCATCAAAATCAAAGTATACATAAACAATAACCTACTAATCCAAGTGTTTCAGAACTGAATAAATGAAATGAAAGACTAGCAACTATCTCAAAACTGTAAGAGGGAACTATGAAACTAACAACTATAACAAGCCAAAATGCGAGGGGCATTACAGTTGTGAATCCACTTTCCACCTCATAACGCATCCACCCATAAAATCTCGTAGAAAACCCACATCCGAGTCAAAAGTTGTGATCTCTGGAAGTTCCTACATCAAAGAATCATAGAATAATAGAATGAAAGAATGATAGAATAATAGTTTTATAGAATGATAGAATAATCAAATACTATAATTTAAGAATAATAGAATAATAAGATTATAGAACTATAGAATGATATAATAATAGATTTAAAGAATAATAGAATTATAGAATAAAAGAATTATATAATGATAAAAAATAGATTTATAAAATAATATAATAATAAAATTATAAAATGAAAAAATAATTGAGTTACGAAATAAAATAATTATATAATTATAAAATAATAGAATGAAAGAATGATAAAATTATATTCAAAGAATAATAGAATCATAAAATTATATAATAAAATAATGATAGAATTATAGAATGACATATGGAAGAAAGATAGACTAATATAATTGTAGAATAATAGAATGATAGAATGATAAAATACTAGATTTATAGAATAATAGAATCATATAATCATAGAATTTGATAGAATAAAAAGAATATTAGAACAACAGAATGATAGAATAATATAATTATAGAATGATAAATTAAAATAATGATATAATAATAGATTTATATAATAACTGCATCATAGAATTGTAGAATAAAAAAATGATAGAATAAAATAAAAATAGACTTATATAATAATATAATGATGTAATTATAGAATGATAGAATGCATGAATGGTAGAATAATAGATTATATAACTATAGAATGAGAGAATGAAAGAATAATAAAATAATAGACTTATAGAATAATATAATAATATAATTATAGAATAATAGAATCATAAAATTATACAATGAAAGAATGAAAGAATGATAGAATAATAGAGTTGTAGAATGATAGAATAAAATAATGATAGAACAATATATTTAAAGAATAATATAATGATAGAATAAAACAATGATGGAATAATATATTTATGAAATAATAGAATGTTAGAACAAGAGAATGAGAGAATAATAGAATCATAGAATAATAAAATAAGAGAATGGTAGAATGAGAGAATGATATATCATTAGATTTATATAATAATAGAATGTTAGGATTAAATAATGATACTATAATAGAATGATAGAATGAAAAAATGAAAGATTAATAGAATTGTAGAATATCAAACTTATAGAATAATCTGGAATTTATTATAAAATGACAGAATAATAGAATAATAAAATGATATAATGCAAGAATGATATAATAATAGAATTGTAGAATAATAGAATGATAGAATTATAGAATTATAGAATGGAAGAGTGATAGAATAATTAAATTGTAGAATAATAGATATAGAGATGATTGAATAAAAGATTTATAAAATTATAGAATTATAGTATTATAGAATGATAGTATAATAGATTAAATTAATAATAGAATGATAGAATTATAAATGGATAGAATGAAGGAATAATAGAATTGTAGAATGATAGAATGGAACAATGATAGAATAAAGCATTTATATGATAATAGAATGATAAAATTATAGAATGATAGTATAATAGATTTATATAAAATACAATGATAGAATTATAAAATGAAAGAATGAAAGAATGATATAATAGTAGAATAATAGATTAATAATCAAATGATAGAATGCAAGAATGATAGAATAATAGAATTGTAGAATGAAAGAATGATAGAATTATAGAATGGTAGAATGAAACAATGATAGAATAAAAAATTTATAGAATAATATAATGGTAGAATAATAGAATAATAGAATGAAACATTGGTAGAAAAAATAGTCGTGTAGAATACTAGAATAACAAAATAATATAACAATAGAATGAATGATAGAATAATAGATTTATAGAATAAAAAAATAGAATTATAGAATGATAAAATGAAATAATGATAGACCTATAGAATAATAGGTTTATAAAATAATAGAATGACAGAATTAAACAACAATAGAATTATAGAATAATAAAATATTAGAATGATTGAATGAAACAGTGATAGAATACTATATTTGTATGATAATATAATGATACAACTATGGAATGATAGAATGAAAGAAATATAGGATAACAAAATTGTAGAATAATATAATAACAAAATAACAAAATAATATAATGAAAGAATTATTGAATGGTAGAGTGAAATAATGATTCTAATAGAATTGTAGAATGATAGCTATAGAATTATAGATCGATAGAATGAAATAATGATAGAATAATAGATATATCAAATAATATAATGAAAGAATGATAGAATAATAGAATAATAGAGTAAAAGCAATTTAGAATAATAAAGTGATAGAATTACAAAATGATAGAAAAACACTAAATTGTTATTTTTAGGGTCAAGATGAAAGTTTCAAGCCCCAAAAAAGTGCCAAGAGGGGGTCCAACCATCTAGGGTCGTTCGCGAATCCACTTTCCACCTCATAACACATCCACCCGTAAAATCTCGTAGAAAACCCACATCTGAGTCAAAAGTTATGATCTTCAAAAGTTCCTACATCAAAGAATGATAGAAGAATAGAATGATAGAATAATACAATACTATAATTTAAGATTAATAGAATAGTAAGATTATAGAACTATAGAATGATATAATAATAGATTTAAAGAATAATAGAATTATAGAATAAAAGAATTATATAGTGATAAAAAATAGATCTATAAAATAATATAATAGTAAAATTATAAAATGAAAAAATAATTGAATTACAAAATAAAATAATTATATAAATATAAAATAATAGAATGAAAGAATGATACAATAATATTCATAGAATAATAGAATCATAAAATTATATAATAAAAGAATGATAGAATTATAAAATGATAAATGGAAGAAAGATAGAATCATATAATTGTAGAATAATAGAATGATAGAATGATAAAATACTAGATTTATAAAATAATAGAATCATATAATCATAGAATTTCATAGAATGAAAATAATATTAGAACAACAGAATGATAAGATAATATAATTACAAAATGATAAATTAAAATAATGATATAATAATAGATTTATATAATAACTGCATGATAGAATTGTAGAACAAAAAAATGATAGAATAAAATAAAAATAGATTTATATAATAATATAATGATGTATTTATAAAATGATGGAATGCATGAATGGTAGAATAATAGATTATAGAATAATAGAATGAGAGAATGAAAGAATGATAAAATAATAGATTTATAGAATAATATAATCATATAATTATAGAATGATAGAATGAAAGAATGATAGAATAATAGAGTTGTAGAATGACAGAATAACATAATGATAGAACAATATATTTAAAGAATAATAGAATGAAACAATGAAACAATGATGGAATAATATATTTATGAAATAATAGAATGAGACAAGGAGAGAATGAGAGAATAATAGAATCATAGAATAATAAAATAAGAGAATGGTAGAATGAAAGAATGATATAACATTAGATTTATATAATAAAAGAATGTTAAGACTAAATAATGATACTATAATAGAATGATAGAATGAAAAAATGAAAGATTAATAGAATTGGAGAATATCAAACTTATAGAATAATCTAGAAGTTATTATAAAATGACAGAATAATAGAATAATAAAATGATATAATGAAAGAATGATATAGTAATAGAATTGTAGAATAATAGAATTATAGAATTATAGAATTATAGAATGGAAGAGTGATAGAATAATTAAATTGTAGAATAATAGATATATAGAATGATTGAATAAAATATTTATAAAATTATTGAATTATAGTATTATAGAATGATAGTATAATAGATTAAATTAATAATAGAATGGTAGAATTATAAATGGATAGAATGAAGGAATAATAGAATTGTAGAATGATAGAAGGGAACAATGATAGAATAAAGCATTTATATGATAATAGAATGATAAAATTATACAATGATAGTATAATAGATTTATATAAAATAGAATGATAGAATTATAAAATGAAAGAATGAAAGAATGATATAATAGTAGAATAATAGATTAATAATCAAATGATAGAATGGAAGAATGATAGAATAATAGAATTGTAGAATGAAAGAATGATAGAATTATAGAATGGTAGAATGAAACAATGATAGAATAAAAGATTTATAGAATAATATAATGATAGAATAATAGAATAATAGAATGAAACATTCGTAGAAAAATAGTCTTGTAGAATACTAGAATAACAATAGAATGAATGATAGAATAATAGATTTATAGAATAAAAAAATAGAATTATAGAATGATAAAATGAAATAATGATAGACTTATAGAATAATAGGTTTATAAAATAATAGAATGATAGAATTAAACAACAATAGAATTATAGAATAATAAAATAATAGAATGATTGAACGAAAGAGTGATAGAATACTATATTTATATGATATTATAATGATACAACTATGGAATGATAGAATGATAGAAATATAGGATAACAAAATTGTAGAATAATATAATAATAAAATAACAAAATAATAGAATGAAAGAATTATTGAATGGTAGAGTGAAATAATGATTCTAATAGAATTGTAGAATGATAGTTATAGAATTATAGACTGATAGAATAAAATAATGATAGAATAATAGATATATCAAATAATATAATGAAAGAATGATAGAATAATAGAATGATAGAATAATAGAATGATAGAATAATAGAATAATAAAGTGATAGAATTACAAAATGATAGAAAAACACTAAATTGCTATTTTGAGGGTCAAGATGAAAGTTTCAAACCCTGAAAAAGTACCAAGACGGGGTCCAACCCACTAGGGTCAGTTGTGAAACCACTTCCACCTCATAATGCATCCACTCATTAAATCTCGTAGAAAACCCACATCCAAGTCAAAAGTTACGATTTTCCTCATTATCCCCTGCTGGGGAAAGGCTCGACGATTTTGAGTACACTCAAGAAAGGGGCTTTTCTAATCAAGGATGGATTATTTTGGATTTGTAAATGAGGGTCAAAAGATCATTTTTGTTTTGATTCTTGGGATGGTTTTCCTCCCATTGTTTCTCAATTTCCTAATTTGGTGACTCTGTGCCAGAGGTTCTGTGGGGTAGGATGGTTAAGGGTGAGTGACTTCAAGTCCTTTTCTTCTCATGTTCAGTTGGTGGTGGTGAGATGGAAGAATCCTGATGAGTGGCCTGTTGTTGGTATGGAGGAGGAGTGTGCTGAGCTTCATAGTATCCTTTCTCATAGACATTGTAGCTCCCTCCAGGAAGGGGATGTTCTTTCTTGGTCTCCTAATCCTAAGGGTGTCTATATTGTTGCTTCTAGATATCAAGTATTATTATCTCACTAGCTGGATGGGGTGGAGGTTCACTGGTGGAAGAAAGTGTGGAATAAGCTTTCTTGGCTGAAGTGTAACTTCTTTACTTGGACTTTGGCTTGGAATAGGTGCTTGACATGGGATAATATTCAGAAGCGGGCTTTTCAAGGTCCTTCTATGTGTGTTTTGTGTGGATGTGGAGAGGAGGACTCCTCTCACTTGTTTTTCCATTGTCCCTTGACTTTGTAGCTTTGGCATTGTAGGTGGGAAGTTTGGAAAAGACCCTGTGTTCATGCATCCTCCCTGGTGGATTTTTGGAGTAGTCTGGGTAGACCTCCTTCTATGGCCTCTTTCTTACAAGATGTATGGTATGTTGGGCCTTCCTTCATACTTTGGCAGATTTGGTTGGAACATAATCGAAGAATATTTCAAGGTGAGAAGCTGTTGATTCAACATGTTTGGTACAAAATTATGGGTATGATTTAGGAGACGGTGGAAGGTAAGTGTGATTTTGTGTTCCCTTTAGAGAAAGGGGATGTTCAGTTAGTGGATAGATTGGGTATTCAGGGGTTGCCTCCAGCTTCTGCTTGTGTCAGGAGAGGAGGGTGGGTGAATAAGAAAGTTCAAAGGGTGGGGAGTTGGCTACCCCCTCCGGCTGGCATTCTGAAGGTCAATACTGATGGCTCTTCAATGGGCAATCCTGGACCTGCTGGGATTGGTGGGGCTGGCAGGGATTTTTTGGGATCGGTGGTTTTTTTCTTTTCTGTTCATGAAGGAGTGCAGACTATCAGCCTTATGGAAGGTTTGGCGATCCTCTACACTTTGGAGAGGGCTTATTCTTTGTGATGGCGCAAGGTTATCTATGAGTCTGATTCAGAGGTTTTGATTAATCTGTTGAATAAACAGAAGGTATCTTACATTAGTTGGCAGTTGGCTATGATGGTGCAGTAGATTTTGCAAACAAGTGCTTTGATGGAGATGGTATCTTTTGTCCATATCCCAGGGGAGTGGAATAGGGTAGCAGATTGTTTGGCTAAGTGGGCCTTTGAGAATTTAGATGGCTGGAAGATTGATAAGTGGGAGCATGTTCCTCATGAGCTCTGACATGACATGGAGAGGATTCTTGCTGAGGATGGAAATGGTATTGGTGAAGGATGATGTTTTTTCATGCTTTGTATGACTATTTCTTATGGATTCCTGGGGCCTTGGCCCTTTGATGTATTGTAATGCCCTTTTCTGAATTTCAATAAAGTTTTTACCCCTTTTAAAAAAAATAAATAATGATAGAATAATAGAATGAAACATTGGTAGAAAAATAGTCTTGTAGAATACTAGAATAACAAAATCATATAACAATAGAATGAATGATAGAATAATAGATTTATAGAATAAAAAAATAGAATTATAGAATGATAAAATGAAAGAATGATAGACTTATAGAATAATAGGTTTATAAAATAAAATAATGATAGAATTAAACAACAATAGAATTATAGAATAATAAAATAATAGAATGATTGAATGAAAGAGTGATAGAATACTATATTTGTATGATAATATAAAGATACAACTATGGAATGATAGAATGAAAGAACTATAGGATAACAAAATTGTCGAATAATATAATAATAAAATAACAAAATAATAGAATGAAAGAATTATTGAATGGTAGAGTGAAATAATGATTCTAATAGAATTGTAGAATGATAGTTATAGAATTATAGACTGATAGAATAAAATAATGGTAGAATAATAGATATATCAAATAATATAATGAAAGAATGATAGAATAATAGAATGATAGAATGATAGAATAATAGAGTAAAAGCAATTTAGAATAATAAAGTAATAGAATTACAAAATGATAGAAAAACACTAAATTGCTATTTTGAGGGCCAAAATGAAAGTTTCAAGCCCCGAAAAAGTGCCAAGACAAGGTCCAACCCACTAGGGTCAGTTACGAAACCACTTTCCACCTCATAACGCATCCACCTATAAAATCTCGTAGAAAACCACATCCGAGTCAAATGTTACAATCTTTGGAAGTTCCTACATCAAAGAGTGATAGAATAATAGAATGAAAGAATGATAGAATAATAGTTTTATAGAATGATAGAATAATAGAATAATTTAAGATTCTAGAACTATAGAATGATATAATAATAGATTTAAATAATAATAGAATAAAAGAATTATATAATGATAAAAAAATAGATTTATAAAATAATATAATAATAAAATTATAAAATGAAAAATAATTGAGTTACAAAATAAAATAATTATATAATTATAAAATAATAGAATCATAAAATTATATAATAAAACAATGATAGAATTATAGAATAATATATGGAAGAAAGATAGAATAATATAATTGTAGAATAATAGAATGATACAATGATAAAATACTAGATTTATAGAATAATAGAATCATATAACCATAGAATTTGATAGAATGAAAAGAATATTAGAACAACAGAATGATAGAATAATATAATTACAGAATGATAAATTAAAATAATGATATAATAATAGATTTATATAATAACTGCATGATAGAGTTGTAGAATTAAAAAAATGATAGAATAAAATGAAAATAGATTTATATAATAATATAATGATGTAATTATAGAATGATAGAATGCATGAATGGTAGAATAATAGAATGAGAGAATGAAAGAATGATAAAATAATAGATTTATAGAATAATATAGTCATATTGTAATGCCTCGTCATGCAACCCTAGAGAGTTAGGCTAACAAAAACAAAATTCCAGGAAATTTTTTTTTTTTTTAAAGCAAGGTAATGCAAAAATAGAAACCAAATATACCTTAATACACATCATAAAGGAAATTGCTCTTCTAACAACTCTAAGGAAACACAACTGCATTAGTGAATTAAAACCACACAAGTGAAATACATTATACTTCTTCTACAGATAAGATCAACTTTTACATTAGCAAGATAGATAATATACAGAGTTACAAAACAAGATTACAAGACTGATCATGTCGGTTACAAAAGAATACATATGGAGGTAAATAATCATCACTAAAGGTAGAAAGCAATCTGGAACTGGAACACCTCTTCACAGGACACGAACCGCATCTCCAAGATGACCAATGGATAGCTCTGCCTCCCAACCATGTGGAACCCTGAGGTCCACCCCTCCTCTGAGCTAGGAGATAATGACGAGGAATTCCACTAAGCCAAGAATCAACATCCAAAATAAAAGAACAACGATTGACATGACACAACCAACCATAACACACAACTGCACAAGACAAGACTTCACTCCAAAGGCACTACCAAAAAAATAACTGAACTGCATAAGGAGAGTGTCATCGCATGGTCCTAGTATGGGTTACCCAGGCTATCTATCACCAGAAGCCAGCCCCCATCTATGGTTACCCTGGCATCCTCTCTCTAGGTACCGGCCCCATAGGGTGACACATGCGGAGCTGACAGGTCCTCTCATGGAGACAAGGAGGTCGGCCTTGCCAACCAGGCCTTCTCATCCCATCCTTAGCCTATGAGAGCACTCAAGGCATGGGTGAGGTCTCTTACTTGTCTTGTTAAGTGTTTTAATACCCCAACCCTCTTGATTAAGTTATTAAGTTTTCCACATGCTTACAACTTCCATGGGGTTACCCAGGCAGCCTTTCACTAGGCACCAGCCCCACCATGGAAGCCACTCCCTTAGCATTCTCTGGTCAATCATACAAACCACCACATGTAGGTAAAAAGTTACAAGTCAGACCCGAGCCATAACTTATGCCCTTCTCTAGATCGCAACAATAAATTCCTTAAAATCCTATCAAAATTTGAATCAATAAAATTTCAAAACCAAGTACTATATCCAACGCCATTCCCCATTCAATACAAGATACGAAAATCCAGTGGAACCAATACATTGACATGCCATAATTTGAAGTAAACCAAGAACTTCACGTTAGGTACAGAACAATGATAAGGTGACCAATATCCGACAAGGACTACACTTTTGTGCCTTATTACCAAGTACACATGACACCCCCTCAAAGTTCCCACATCATAAATAACCCAAACATAGACCAAACTAACATCATGATCCAAGCAACATAAAGATACGACAAGGAGGCAAAACACGCATACGCAATTCAATGAGTTCCTAGTTCAATCATGAAAAACAACTTAAGAGGTTTTAACTTATTTCAGATAACATACAAGTTTACAGAAAAATAATTTCCCTTCTAATTCAAAATCAACCTCCTAACTCATTTCTTAATGACTAGCATCTCCTAACATACCATAGTCTAAAAGTCAACAAGAATTTTCCTTCTAAGCTTCATTAATAATCCTTCCCACTAAGGCAAATTTGATTAAGTATACAACTTCCAATGATCACATCTATTTTAAATACATATAGCTTCCTTTAAACAAAACATACTTGTCTAACTTTTTCCAATTTCCAACAACTATAAAAAGAACTTTCATAACAATATTAATTCTTTTACCCAAAAGAACTCAAGAATTTAAAGACAACTATGGTTATAAAAACTCAACCAATTAAACATAGCTAGATAGCCTTTTCTTATTTAAGACTAAGAATAAATTTACGTAGAAAAAGAAGACTATATTATTGCTAACAATAATTATTTCCTTAATGCCTAAAATAAATTCAGTTCTTAGATATAATTAGAGAACTTGTAACGCCCCACAATGAACACCTTAGAGAATAGCACATCTATGGTATGCAATATAGAATAATTTTTTTTTTAAAAAAAAATTTATATAAGATAACAAAGTAATGTTTAACAAATCAATACACATCATTAAACTAACAACTTGTCCTCTAAGGTTCCATGGTTGCATTACTTGACAAATCAATTAACATAATTTAACATACATCATTAACTAACATCAGTAGATCATTCTAAATCTATTGCACTAATGAATACACATATACATCTCCATTTCATCACAACAGTTAGATAATCAACTTGATCAAGATTACATGTACATATTCAAAAGTCTACATATGAGTACATCATTATGTAGTTTACATTATCACTATCCTGATTACATCTGAATATATACAATGTGATACAATTGATACACAAGGCTAGTACATGAATATAAATCACTTCCTTCATAACTGGTACAAGATCTGATTCTTGATACACAAGATATATCCTCCTCGCACATGAACATTGGCAAGGGAAAAACCAATGGATAAAAGCTCTTCCACCTGACCATGTGGAACCCTGAGGTCCACCCCCCGAGCTAGGAGTTAACATAAGGTTCCCACTACAATATATAGTCAGGTAGATAGAAGACTATAAGAACAAAGACAACACAAGTCAATATCACAAACAACTCAACATCACTTCCAAAGGCAAACACATAACAAATGGGGAGAGTACAACTAGGGAATGCTAGGCTGCAGTAGGAAGGAGTGTCATCACATGGCTTGTCATGGGTTGTCCTGGTAAGCCTTCATAGGCCTTAGTCCCCACCTTGGGTTGTCTTGGTAGCCTATCTTGACTCCCGGCCCCCATACAATGCTCATGCAGAATCAACATACCTTTTATGAGGACAAGGTAGTTGATCTTGCCATTCCAGGCCTTCTCATCTCATTTCAAGCCTGAACGAACACTTGAGCCATGAGTGAGGCATCCACTTATCTTTATTTAGTGTGATTAACTACCCAACCCCCTAATTCATTGTTTAGGTTATCACTGAGTTAACAAACTCCTACATGGGTTGTCCTAGATGCCACTTTGGGCTCCGACCCCCATTGAGAGCCACTCCCCTACCTGCATCTAGAAACCCTACTCAACAAGCATAGCAAACATCATCGTGGCAATGAGGATACATGAACCATGCAAGGCATTAACCATCTTGCATAACAATTATCCTCATAAGAATGTAACTCAGTAATCCATTGCCCATAGTAATACATAATAGATCTCCATTACAGTTCTAGATGTCTTCCCATTTCAAAATCTAACTCAAAACCCATTACAAGATAATTACAAATAAATGGACAACAATTCATCCACAAGAGAATACATACATCATTCACATTGTCTCTTATCTCATACATAACGAGAGCAATATGCTCATTAAAACATCATAATCCCACTATCCACATGTTAAATGAAATCAAAACATGACAACCTAAGCCTCTGGAAGCTAATCACTCAAGTAGATACAACTAACATAAAGACCATGAAAGCATATCTCATTCACATTATCTTTTTCAAGCCCCCACACTACATTTACCCTCAAGTTATAATAATATTATCATTATTTTAATACAAACTAATCAACACAAAAGACATCCTTACTATGAGTCATAAAATTCTTAATTAAAACAATAGAAAATTAAATTTAAATCTTAATCCTAAAAACAATACTTATATGTATTTCTTTATTTACCAGCAATTCTACTCAAAGACATGAGATATTTTTATATTACAAAAATAGATTCTATTTCTTAATGTACATATTTGGTTGGTTGAGGATGAATAATAATGATAATAATAATAATAATAATAATAACAATCTACATGGGTCATTGGATAGTAAATATTTTTCATCCAAAGAGAATTAACCAATTATCAAGATCAAAATCTAAATGCAATGTCTATAATCCTAATTTGAATCTCATCTTAACAAAATCACCTCTAAATTTAACTCACCAACATTAAATCTTTAAACACACTAAATTCCATTTAAACATATTAAACAAATGTTATATACATCAACTAATTTTCTTTATTTAATTCTTTTTCGATAATTCAAATGATCTACACAATTTACCAGCTAATTTCATAACTACTTTTTAATCATTAACTCAATTCAAGATACATATTTTATAATTCCATACCCTAATAATTTAACTTACCCAACAATTGTACCTGTAACATTATTTTAAATTTCTAAATGATTAATGCATCTATTTACTCAACTACTATGGTAAATAATAATAATAATAATAATAAAACATAAATCTTTGATTAATAATTATTTTTCATCCACGAATAATTTACTGATACTACATGCATTTTGTATCAAAAATAATAACTTCCTATAGCAAGATTTTAATAATTTTATTAACTGGCAAATCTAATTTTTGAACAGATTATATGAAGCAATCAATTTGAAAGTGAGAAATAGCCCAATACAATGTTCATGAGTTACTAAAACTCCTTCCAAAATGAGGAAAATATCTTGGAGAATTTAAACCTAATACATGTGCTAAAATGTAATACAAGCAGATTAAACTATAGCACTAAAAGCCCATGCCAATATCGTGGAGTACTAAAACTCTTCTCCAACTATCGAATGCAAGATACTTTAAAAGAACAATAAAATAAACAAAAATTGCAATCCAAATTCAATTACATACACAAACACTTATTTTTGAATTTCCTTAATATGAGGACAAATACCTATTCTACTAATGCTCCTTCACTAGATGTCATTGTCCATCAGACAAACAAATTAAAGGGTAGGCAGTTTGACAAGTTCTCAATAAAATTGTTTAAACAACTTAGAATACTTCAATTAACAACATTTATACTGTAACAATAACAATCATGGCCTGATATACGATGGTATCTGTAAACAAATATCAAATGGAAAGCTACCGATGAGAGCAGCTTGACAACTTTCGCAGCAGGTTGGTTAACTAATTATGCAATGCTGGTTCTTTTGGTGCTAGAGGTAGTTGTATATAAGATGACACATCTTAAGAAGGATATTCATTTCTCTCTGACATTCAATTCTATATATGCGATTATGTAAGCATTGCAAGGTATTGATTCTATGTAAGCAACAGCTATACGGTGGTGAAGACTCCATTTAGGTGTCAGGTAAAGCTGTTCTAAATTGTCGAAAAGAATGAAAGAGTAGAAATAATTAGTGGACATCCCTCAAGCCTACACACGCGGCCATACAGGTTGAGCGACTGAGGCTATGCATACTTAAATCACATTATATACTTTATTGAATCTCACCTACTATAGATCATTATGTGTGCATGAATAACCATCCTGCCCACGCTGGCTCCCTAGAGGACACCCTAACTTTGTCTTAAAATTCAATTAACACCTACGATGGCGGTGTTGATGTTCTTTTTGGACTGTAGATCACATATGAAT
Organism: Cunninghamia lanceolata; assembly: GCA_027924645.1. Classification (NCBI taxonomy): domain Eukaryota; kingdom Viridiplantae; phylum Streptophyta; class Pinopsida; order Cupressales; family Cupressaceae; genus Cunninghamia; species Cunninghamia lanceolata. The sequence continues at coordinate 8,496,808 of BSBN01000837.1, read as the reverse complement.
ATAGGTTTAAGGTATTTCCAGTGGCGCTACTCCTTGATTTGGATCCTAAAAATATTCCACATAATCTATGCTTCCCTCAGACATTGTTAAAGAAGTGTCAGGTAAAGAAAACCAGATTGCAACTGTCGCTAGCATCCTGCCAGCCTGCACGAATGGGGTTTTGGTACACAGGTATGAGCATCCGTCTAAACATGAAGGATAGATGGATTCATTATATATTGTAGTTGTCATTGAACTGATTCGGTGATGGGACTGTCCTGACAGACACGCTCGTAATCTGTAGATACATTGATAATGCATGTACAATATTTAACAAGATACTTCAATGACATGACACTTCACGGAATGCCATGATCGCAAGATTGCAAAAAGTGAGATTTAACTTACATGATCGATCAGCAAAGATCTAGCATCATATTGGGTTAAACTAACATTATAGATTTGTAATTTTGTTGAAAGGCATCTAGAAGGAAACCCTAAAATAATGGAATTAAAAATACTACACAGAGATATCCAGATACACAATAATCGGTAACCCTATGAAGATAAAAATTGAAGTCTTTAAGCATATCAATTGACAAGAGAAGATCTTTCCCCACTTCCTTGCAATCAAAGTAAAGAAGAATGGGGAAGTGTGTAGAGGCCGTCAAAAGCACTATAACAGGCTCTAGAATGAAATAGAATAGTGCCGTTGGAGATCAAAGATGATTTGAATGCCAAAATGTTGAATGCTCAAACAGGGGGAAAAACACACACCACAGAAGGAGCAATGGTTATCTATCTAAAACCATTTACATATACAAGAAGAAAGAGAGAGATCTAAGGATAATGGAACCTGGACTGCTGATGGATTGTTGTTTCTTTTGAACCCCAGCTTGCAACTTCAACCTCCTCCAAAACTCCTTCCCATCAATTCTCCCCCTTCCTCTTTAAAAAGAGATCCCTAAATTCTCTAGAACCTTCTTCCTCCACCGTTTTAGGAACCAAACACATGATACAAAGCGACAACCATAATTTTAATCCTTAAAATATTATTTTTATTATTTTAATGTTAACTATAAATTTATTTTATCAAAATTTATAATTGTTTATTCATAGGGTAAGTGCAAGAAGATGGGGGGCCAAAAAGTGGCCAAATTAATTTCAAAAAAAAGGGTCAAAACGCGAGCGCATTATAACACACTCACGTTATAACGCGCTCACGTTATAACGCGCTCGTGTTATGGCTTGGTAATGACGAGCCTTAGGCTTGTCAAAACCAAGCCATAACGCGATCGCGTTATAACGCGCTCGCGTTATTCTTTTCTTTGTATTTTTCCTTTTCCACAAAAGTTTGTGCTGTTTTTCATGTTTATAACGTGCTCGCGTTATTCTTTTCTTTGCATTTTTCCTTTTCCACAAAAGTTTGTGCTATTTTTCGTGTTTTAAATAACGCGAGCGCGTTATGTTAAACTTAAATTTTTTTATGTTTAAGGCTATTAATCATGTATGTATGTATGCCTATATGTATGTATGTATGTATGTATGCCTATATGTATGTATGTATCTATGTATGCCTATATGTATGTATGTATCTATGTATGCCTATATGTATGTATGTATAGTGTTGAGGGTAGAGGAGGGTAGAGATGGGAGTGAGCCAGATAGAGGAGGAGAGGGGTGGATAAGGATTGAGTGATTAAGGTTTAAGGTTAAGGGTTGAGCATTTAGGGATAGGATTTAGAGTTTAGGGATAAGGGATTAGAGTTTAGGACTATGAGGGATTAGGGTTTAGGGTTGAGGCTTTAGGGATAGCATTTAGGGTTAAGGGTCGAGGGATTAGGGTTAAGGTAGAGTGTTGAGGGTAGAGGGATTAGGGATAGGGTTTAGGGTTGAAAGTTTAGGGTTGAGGGATTAGGGTTTAAGGTATAGTTTAGTAGTTCTTGTGGATAGAGCTAGTAAACAATGGGAGATTATTTGCCTATTTCATAACAATATACCTCCCCCTTAAACCCTGAACCCTAATCCCTCAACCCTCAACCCTAATCCATCATCCCTCAACTCTAATCCCTCATCCCTAAACCCTAAATGCTATCCCTATTCCTAAACCCTCAACAGACTCGATACTATACCTTAAACCCTAAACCCTTATCCCTAAACCCTCCAACCCCATCCCTAATCCTTACACCCTCCACACTTTACTTTAACCCTAATCCCTTGAACCTCAACCCTATCCCTAAACCCTTGACCCTCGAACCTCAACCCTCAACCCTCGACATCAAACCCTAATCCCTCAACCCTTAACTCTGATCCCTCAACTCTCAACCCTAACCCTAAACCCTAAACACTAAACCCTCAACCCTCAACGTCAAATCCTAATCCCTCAACCCTTCACTCTAATCCCTCAACCCTAAGCCCTATCCCTAAACCCTCAACACTATACCTTAAACCCTAATCCCTCAACCCTAACCCTAAACCTTATCCCTAAACCCTAATCCGTCAACCCTCAACCCTAATCCATCATCTATCATCCCTTAACTCTAATCCCTCATCCCTAAACCCTAAACACTATCCCTATTCCTAGACCCTCAACAGGCTTGATACTATACCTTAAACCCTAATCCCTCTACCCTTGACACTCTTATTTAACCCTAATCCGTTGACCATTAACCCTATCCCTCAACCTCAACCCTCAACCCTCAATCCTCAACATTAAACCCTAATTCATCAACCCTAAACCCTAATCCCTCAAACCAAAACCCTATCCCTAAACCATCAACCCTCAACACTATACCTTAAACCTTAATCCCTATCCCTCAACCCTTAACCCTTAAAACTTAAACCCTATCCCTACACCCTCAACACTTGACACTATATCTTAAGCCTTAAACCCTCATCCTTAAAGCCTCAACCCTTAATCCTTAAACCTTCAACCCTAAACCCTATCCCTAATCCCTCTACCCTTGACACTCTAACCCTAACCTTGACATTAAATGCTAATTTGTCAACCCTAAACTCTAATCCTAAACCCTCAACCCTCAAAACTATACCTTAAACCCTAATCCCTCAACCCTCAACCCTAAACCTTATCCCTAAACCCTAATCCCTCAACCCTCAACCCTAATCCATCATCCCTCAACTCTAATCCCTCATCCCTAAACCCTAAATGCTATCCCTATTCCTAAACCCTCAACAGACTCGATACTATACCTTAAACCCTAAACCCTTATCCCTAAACCCTCCAACCCCATCCCTAATCCTTACACCCTCCACACTTTACTTTAACCCTAATCCCTTGAACCTCAACCCTATCCCTAAACCCTTGACACTCAAACCTCAACCCTCAACCCTTGACGTCAAACCCTAATCCCTCAACCCTTAACTCTAATCCATCAACTCTCAACCCTAACCCTAAACCCTAAACCCTAAACCCTCAACCCTCAACATCAAATCCTAATCCCTCAACCCTTCACTCTAATCCCTCAACCCTAAACCCTATCCCTAAACCCTCAACACTATACTTTAAACCCTAATCCCTCAACCTGAACCCTAAACCTTGTCCCTAAACCCTAATCCCTCAACCCTCAACCCTAATCCATCATCCATCATCCCTCAACTCTAATCCCTCATCCCTAACCCTAAATGCTATCCCTATTCCTAGACCCTCAACAGGCTCAATACTATACCTTAAACCCTAATCCCTCTACCCTCGACACTCTTATTTAACCCTAATCCCTTGACCATTAACCCTATCCCTCAACCTCAACCCTCAACCGTCAACCCTCAACCCTCAACACTCAACTCTAAACATTAAACCCTAAATCATCAACCGTAAACCCTAATCCCTCAAACCTAAACCCTATCCCTAAATCATCAACCCTCAACACTATACCTTAAACCCTAATCCCTATCCCTTAACCCTTAAAACTTAAACCCTATCCCTATACCCTCAACACTTGACACTATATCTTAAGCCTTAAACCCTCATCCCTAAAGCCTCAACCCTCAATTCTTAAACCTTCAACTCTAAACCCTATCCCTAATCCCTCTACCCTTGACACTCTAACCCTAACCTTGACATTAAACACTAATCTGTCAACCCTAAACCCTAATCTGTCAACCCGAAACCCTCAACCGTCAACACTATACCTTAAACCCTAATCCATCAACCCTAAAACCTAATCCATCAACCCTCAACCCTAATCCCTCATCCCTAAACCCTAAACTCTATCCCTATTCCTAAACCCTCAACCCTCGACACTATAGCTTAAACCCTAATCCCTTATCCCTAAACCCTAAACACTATCCCTCAACCCTTAACCCTTAAAAATTAAACCCTAAAACCTATCCATAAACCCTCGATGCTCAACACTATATTTTAAAACCCAATCCCTTAACCTTCAACCATAAAGCCTCAACCCTCAATCGTTAAACCTTCAACCCTAAACCCTATCCCTAATCCCTCTACCCTCAACATTCTACTTTAACCCTAATTCCTTGACCATCAACCCTATCCCTAAACCCTCAACCCTCAACCCTCAACTCTCAACATTAAACCCTAATCTGTCAACCCTAAACCCTAATCCCTCAACCCTAAACCCTAATCCCTCAACCCTAAATCCTATCCCTAAACCCTAAACCCTCAACACTATACCTTAAACCATAATCCCTCAACCCTAAACCCTAACCCTTACCCTAAACCCTCAACCCTTCACTCTAATCCCTCAACCCTAAACCCTATCCCTAAACCCTCAACACTATACCTTAAACCCTAATCCCTCAACCCGAACCCTAAACCTTGTCCCTAAACCCTAATCCCTCAACCCTCAACCCTAATCTGTCATTCGTCATCCCTCAACTCTAATCCCTCATCCCTAAACCCTAAATACTATCCCTATTCCTAGACCCTCAACAGGCTCGATACTATACCTTAAACCCTAATCCCCCTACCCTCGACACTCTTATTTAACCCTAATCCCTTGACCATTAACCCTATCCCTCAACCTCAACCCTCAACCGTCAACCCTCAACCCTCAACACTCAACTCTAAACATTAAACCCTAATTCATCAACCGTAAACCCTAATCCCTCAAACCTAAACCCTATCCCTAAGTCATCAACCCTCAACACTATACCTTAAACCCTAATCCCTATCCCTTAACCCTTAAAACTTAAACCCTATCCCTATACCCTCAATACTTGACACTATATCTTAAGCCTTAAACCCTCATCCCTAAAGCCTCAACCCTCATTTCTTAAACCTTCAACCCTAAACCCTATCCCTAATCCCTCTACCCTCGACACTCTAACCCTAATCTTGACATTAAACACTAATCTTTCAACCCTAAACCCTAATCTGTCAACCCTAAACCCTCAACCCTCAACACTATACCTTAAACCCTAATCCATCAACCCTCAACCCTAAACACTATTAATAAACCCTCAACCCTTGACACTATACCTTAAACCCTAATCCCTCAACCCTCAAAGTTAATACCTCAACCTTCAACCCTAATCCCTCATCTCCAAACCCTAAACTCTATCCCTATTCCTAAACCCTCAACCCTCGATACTATACCTTAAACCCTAATCCCTTATCCCTAAACCCTAAACACTATCCCTCAACCCTTAACCCTTAAAAATTAAACCCTAAAACCTATCCATAAACCCTCGATGCTCAACACTATATTTTAAACCCCAATCCCTTAACCCTCAGCCCTAAAGCCTCAACCCTCAATTGTTAAACCTTCAACCCTAAACCCTATCCCTAATCCCTCTACCCTCAACACTCTACTTTAACCCTAATCCCTTGACCATCAACCCTATCCCTAAACCCTCAACCCTCAACCCTCAACTCTCAACATTAAACCCTAATCCGTCAACCCTAAACCCTAAACCCTAATCTGTCAACCCCAAACCCTCAACCCTCAACACTATACCTTAAACCCTAATCCATCAACCCTAAAACCTAATCCATCAACCCTCAACCCTAAACACTATTAATAAACCCTCAACCCTTGACACTATACTTTAAACCCTAATCCTTCAACCCTCAACCCTAATACCTCAACCCTCAACCCTAATCCCTCATCCCTAAACCCTAAACTCTATCCCTATTCCTAAACCCTCAACCCTCGACACTATACCTTAAACCCTAATCCCTTATCCCTAAACCCTATCCCTCAACCCTTAACCCTTAAAAATTAAACCCTAAAACCTATCCATAAACCCTCGACACTCAACACTATATTTTAAACCCCAATCCCTTAACCCTCAGCCCTAAAGCCTCAACCCTCAATCGTTAAACCTTCAACCCTAAACCCTATCCCTAATCCCTCTACCCTCAACACTCTACTTTAACCCTAATCCCTTGACCATCAACCCTATCCCTAAACCCTCAACCCTCAACCCTCAACTCTCAACATTAAACCCTGATCTGTCAACCCTAAACCCTAATCCGTCAACCCTAAACCCTAATCCCTCAACCCTAAATCCTATCCCTAAACCCTCAACCCTCAACACTATACCTTAAACCATAATCCCTCAACCCTAAACCCTAAACCCTCAACCCTAAACCCTATCCTTAAACCCTCAACACTATACCTTAAACCCTAATCCCTCAAACCTAACCCTAAACCTTGTCCCTAAACCCTAATCCCTCAACCCTCTACCCTAATCCATCATCTGTCATCCCTCAACTTGAATCCCTCATCCCTAAACCCTAAATGCTATCCCTATTCCTAGACCCTCAATAGGCTCGATACTATACCTTAAACTCTAATCCCTTATCCCTAAGCTCTAAATCCTATCCCTAAATGCTCAACCCTTAACCTTAAACCTTAATCACTCAATCCTTATCCACCCCTCTCCTCCCCTATCTGGCTCACTCCCATCTCTACCCTCCTCTACCGTCAACACTATACATACATACATATAGGCATACATAGATACATACATACATATAGGCATACATACATACATACATACATACATATAGGCATACCTACATACATGATTAATAGCCTTAAACATAAAAAAATTTAAGTTTAACATAACACGCTCGCGTTATTTAAAACATGAAAAACAGCACAAACTTTTGTGGAAAAGGAAAAATGCAAAGAAAAGAATAACGCGAGCGCGTTATAACGCACTCGCGTTATGTCTTGCTTTGGGAATCCCAAGCCTTGGGCTTGGGATTTTCTTTGGATTTCCAACCCAAAGGCTTGGAGTGCCTTATGAATAGTAACGACGTGTTTTTCCATATTCTTCAAGATTTTAGATAATTTTGTTCGTGCTAACCCTCAGATTTACACGTGTTTCAAGGTCAAACAAATCAAACACCTAGGTAATGTTAGGCTTTCTCTTAGCTATCTGACGATGTAATTTTTTTCACATTTTAACAATGTTAAGCCTTTCATCATTAATTTTTTTGTTTGTGTGTCTGTTTTTGGGCAAAAACCACTATTTGGTCTTTTTTTCATTGTAAATTAACTATTCATTGAAATTTCAAAAAAATTACATATTTAGAAACTAGACTCCATTCTACAAATATTAAAAAAAGAAAAAAATGATTTTCGATTAGTTTTCAAAATTTATAGGGGTAGCACGGCCAAAATTCTATTTTTTAGGATGTGTCCACTTTGAAAATTAGTAAAAAATCAAATATTCATCAAATAATTATCAGAAAAATCGGGCATAAACTACATGCTATTAGCTAATTTCTCACCGAAGCGACTTTAAAAATACCAAAAAAAAGTTGACCTTTTGAGGGAGCCACAAAACATGCTATGTTATGTTTTTTGACAGAAACAACACCAATTTCTATGGCTCCCTCTTTTGAACCCCTTAATCTATGCCATTTTCAAAAAATAATAGTAGTTTAGAAAGTAGACTCGAAGCACTACGAACATTGTTTTGGTTGCATCTCCAAATTTTGAGTGTAACTATGCTCAATTTCTCATCCAAGGCTAGTATTTCCTGATTTCAGAAAAAAAGTGGCCACTTAAGACCCCTTTTTGGCCCCCCATCTTCCTGCACTTACCCCATATTAATTTTGCTAATTATAAACATTTACATTTTTTATAATTAGTAAATAACACATTATTTCCCTTTAAAAGTATTGATTTAACTCTAGCTTGAGATTATCATTGTTTAATGAAACTCTAACCAAAGCTATAATCAAACATTTCTAATTGAATAATCCAACTTACAAAATGATACCTAACCTCCATGCAAGACCACAAGACATGACAACAAAAATGACGACAAATATTCTAACTACGGTGACGTCTAGACAAGATACAGAGTACTTATCCTCTTAGAGGATGTTGCATGAGTAGGGAACCTTATGCTAACTCTGATCAACGATTCCATTGGCTAGGGCATGCTCAGACCTGCTAGTTTAGGTTGAGTCGATGCCCGGTACCTACATCCTGCAGCAAACCACACAGTCAAACATGAAAATATATGCATATCATCATACAATGAATGGAAGTCACAGTGTGGCAGGGTACTCAAACATGAGTAATGCGACACTATTCCATTCACATAAACACATCGACAAGTCACTACATTATGCATAACAACTATCTATTGAACAATTAAGATGGGACAATCAGTTACATATGATCTTATACAAGCAGTCATCAATAGTAAGATCATCACAAAGATCAGATAAAACATAAAGCTCTGAATTAAATTAATCCACCACATCTAGTATGTCCATACAACTGTGAAAACCTAGAATACCAATAGTTAAAACTTCCACAGATGTCATCATAACAACATGGACATAAACAACTAGCATAATAACAGAGAATCGATCATCAAACCGAATGTCATAATGTCTAGTCCTACTAGGATAACTATTAGTCTGACAGAAGCCAAGGTGAGGGGCACTACATCCTTCCCCCCAGGATCAGGCTTACTCCTGGAAGCCTGCAACAAATATGGATGAAATGGATTGAGTTTGGATAGTTTCCACAAGCCTATGCCAATATAGGTAGCACAGTCTATGCATGTGATCTATTAACCGAAAAAAATCTTGATATAATGATTTTACACCTTTAGAAGCATTGAACCACAATTTATCATTTTATAATACTATATTCATGATTTAAGACACACATTTTTCATATGTACATGAATTCACAATAGTAGAAATCACATCTTAAGGCTACACAAGGGTCCATCTGGACACCGATAAGTGACCTACTAATCCATGGCACAAAATCCATGAGCCAAGAGCCAACATCTATCTCACACAATCCATACTACACACTTAGTGGCTTGATGGTGTTAGGGCACACCCACATGGTTAGACCATCCAAACAAGACAACACTGACCTATCTCCTGTTGTATAAAGTAGTTAGCCTCCATGAAATAGTCCTCACATAAAGGTGGGTAGTGTGTCCTAGCCTCACATATCCCCATCCTCAAGGTTCCCTACGTCTGCTTCCTCATATACACTCACCAAGTCTGCCTCATACGTTCTTGGAGAGGAATCACAATACGACACATGGCCGACATCAAAAACAATAAGGAGAAAATAGTTTAGCCACCAAAGTCATAAATAAATATCAAATAAAGATTAAATTTCATCAATAAAACAAAAAAATGCACGCAGTTCAACACTAAATCAAATGTAACCATGAGGGTTACGCACAAATGAAGATCATAAAGTGTGGCTAAACCATCACAATCAAATATAAACAAAGTACCAGCCTTTTTAATTAATAGAAAATCATCGATAATTATAAAGAAAATACACAATCTTTGAAATTGCATTATACAACACTGTGTGACTAGATACTAGCCACCAAACAAGGAAGGAGGGAACAACGTCAGGTTATCCTCAACATTTTATTCCATACAATAAGTACTCTACATAAGCACCAAGAATATCCAAGAATTCATACTCCATAAGAGGATGTACAAGCATCTAGTGCTCTACCAGACAACTCCTCTAACTACAACCAAAGCTCCTTAAGGATAGGATGATCATCGAGGGACACCTCTCGACTCTCCCCTAACTCCAAATCGTTAACCATCACGACAAATAACTAACAACTTTGATGCATACATCTCTTCAACTGCATGGCAGAAATTAAGGGGATGGATCTCTAAATGCCAACTACCTCTTCCTTGACCTCTAGGCACCTACCTACATAGACATCGCCAAGGGACACCCTCAGGTTGTTAGGTGAGGATGACAAAATGGAAGAAGAAAATATTTAGAGTTTAAGCAACTAGGACAACATAATAGGACTATGTACACCCAGAGTACCCAGTGTTTAAACTTGGCTCTGATACCAGATGTAACGCCCTGCAATGAACACCTTAGAGAACAACACATCTATGCTATGCAATGCAGAGTAATTTTTTTTTTTTTTAAATTTATATAAGATAACAAAGTAATGTTTAACAAATCAATACACATCATTAAACTAACAACTTGTCCTCTAAGGTTCCATGGTTGCATTACTTGACAAATCAATTAACATAATTTAACATACATCATTAACTAACATCAATAGATCATTCTAAATCTATTGCACTAATGAATACACACATACATCTCCATTTCATGACATCAGTTAGATAATCAACTTGATCAAGATTACATGTACATATTCAAAAGTCTATCCATATGAGTACATCATTATGTAGTTTACATTATCACTATCCTGATTACATCTGAATATATACAATGTGATACAATTGATACACAAGGCTAGTACATGAATATAAATCACTTCCTTCATAACTGGTACAAGATCTGATGCTTGCTACACAAGATATATCCTCCTCGCACATGAACATCGGCAAGGCAAAAACCAATGGATAAAAGCTCTTCCACCTGACCATGTAGAACCCTGAGGTCCACCCCCCGAGCTAGGAGTTAACATAAGGTTCCCACTACAATATATAGTCAGGTAGATAGAAGACTATAAGAACAAAGACAACACAAGTCAATATCACAAACAACTCAACATCTTCCAAAGGCAAACACATAACAAATGGGGAGAGTACAACTAGGGAATGCTAGGCTACAGTAGGAAGGAGTGTCATCACATGGCTTGTCATGGGTTGTCTTGGTAAGCCGCCTTCCTAGGCCCCAGCCCCCACTTTGGGTTGTCCTGATAGCCTCTCCTAACTCCCAGCCCCCATACAATGCTCATGCAGAATCAACATACCTTTTATGAGGACAAGGTAGTTGATCTTGCCATTCCAGGCCTTCTCATCTCATCTCAAGCCTGAACGAACACTTGAGCCATGAGTGAGGCATCCACTTATCTTTATTTAGTGTGATTAAATACCCAACCCCCTAATTCATTGTTTAGGTTATCACTGAGTTAACAAACTCCCACATGGGTTATCTTGGATGCCACTTTGTGCTTCGGCCCCCATGGAGAGCCACTCACCTACCTGCATCTAGAAACCCTACTCAACAAGCATAGCAAACATCATCGCGGCAACGAGGATACATGAACCATGCAAGGCATTAACCATCTTGCATAACAATTATCCTCATAAGAATGTAACTTAGTAATCCATTGCCCATAGCAATACATAATAGATCTCCATTACAGTTCTAGATGTCTTCCCATTTCAAAATCTAACTCAAAACCCATTACAAGATAATTACAAATAAATGGACAACAATTCATCCATAAGAGAATACATACATCATTCACATTGTCTCTTATCTCATACATAACGAGAGCAATATGCTCTTTAAAACATCATAATCCCACTATCCACATGTTACATGAAATCAAAACACAACAACCTAAGCCTCTGGAAGCTAATCACTCAAGTAGATACAACTAACATAAAGACCATGAAAGCATATCTCATTCACATTATCTTTTTCAAGCCCCCACACTACATTTACCCTCAAATTATAATAATATTACCATTCTTTTAATACAAACTAATCAACACAAAAGACATCCTTACTATGAGTCATAAAATTCTTAATTAAAACAATAGAAAATTAAATTTAAATCTTAATCCTAAAAACAATACTTATATGTATTTCTTTATTTACCAGCAATTCTACTCAAAGACATGAGATATTTTTATATTACAGAAATAGATTCTATTTCTTAATGTACATATTTGGTTGGTTGAGGATGAATAATAATGATAATAATAATAACAATCTACATGGGTCATTGGATAGTAAATATTTTTCATCCAAAGAGAATTAACCAATTATCAAGATCAAAATCTAAATGCAATGTCTATAATCCTAATTTGAATCTCATCTTAACAAAATCACCTCTAAATTTAACTCACCAACATTAAATCTTTAAACACACTAAATTCCATTTAAACATATTAAACAAATGTTATATACATCAACTAATTTTCTTTATTTAATTCTTTTTTGATAATTCAAATGATCTACACAATCTACCAACTAATTTCATAACTACTTTTTAATCGTTAACTCAATTCAAGATACATATTTTATAATTCCATACCCTAATAATTTAACTTACCCAACAATTGTACTGGTAACATTATTTTAAATTTCTAAATGATTAATGCATCTATTTACTCAACTACTATGGTAAATAATAATAATAATAATAAAACATAAATCATTGATTAATAATTATTTTTCATCCACTAATAATTTACTGATACTACATGCATTTTGTATCAAAAATAATAACTTCCTGTAGCAAGATTTTAATAATTTTATTAACTGGCAAATCTAATTTTTGAACAGATTATATGAAGCAATTAATTTGAAAGTGAGAAATAGCCCAATACAATGTTCATGATTTACTAAAACTCCTTCCAAAATGAGGAAAATATCTTGGAGAATTTAAACCTAATACCTGTGCTAAAATGTAATACAAGCATATTAAACTACAACACTAAAAGCCCACGCCAATATCGTGGAGTACTAAAACTCTTCTCCAACTATCGAATGCAAGATACTTTAAAAGAACAAAAAAGTAAACAAAAATTGCAATACAAATTCAATTACATACACAAACACTTCTTTCTGAGTTTCCTTAATATGAGGACACATACCTATTCTGCTGATGCTCCTTCACTGGATGTCATTGTCCATCAAACAAACAAATTAAAGGGTAGGCAGTTTGATAAGTTCTCAATAAAATTGTTTAAACAACTTAGAATACTTCAATTAACAGCATTTCTACTATAACAATAACAATCGTGGCCTGATATACGATGGTATCTGTAAACAAATATCAGATGGAAAGCTACCGATGAGAGCAGCTTGACAACTTTCGCAGCAGGTTGGTTAACTAATTATGCAATGCTGGTTCTTTTGGTGCTAGAGGTAGTTGTATATAAGATGACACATCTTAAGAAGGATATTCATTTCTCTCTGACATTCAATTCTATATATGAGATTATGTAAACATTCCAAGGTATGATTCTATGTAAGCAACAGCTATACAGTGGTAAAGAAGACTCCATTTAGGTGTCGGGTAAAGTTGTTCTAAATTATCGAAAAGAATGAAAGAGTAGAAATAATTAATGGACATCCCTCAAGCCTACACACGTAGCCATACAGGTTGAGCCACTGAGGCTATGCATACTTAAATCACATTATATACCTTATTGAATCGCACCTACTGTGGATCATTATGTGTGCATGAATAACCATCCTGCCCATGCTAGCTCCCTAGAGGACACCCTAACTTTGTCTTAAAATTCCATTAACACCTACGATGGTGGTGCTGATGTGCTTTTTGGACTATAGATCACATATGAATATAGGTTTAAGGTATTTCCAGTGGCGCTACTCCTTGATTTGGATCCTAAAAATATTCCACATAATCTATGCTTCCCTCAGACATTGTTAAAGAAGTGGCAAGTAAAGAAAACCAAATTGCAACCATCGCCAGCATCCTGCCAGCCTGCACGAATGGGGTTTTGGTACAGAGGTATGAGCATCTGTCTAAACATGAAGGATAGATGGATTCATTATATATTGTAGTTGCCATTGGACTGATCCGGTGATGGGACTATCCTGACAGACACGCTCGTAATCTATAGATACATAGATAATGCATGTACACTGTTTAACAAGATACTTCAATGACATGACACTTCACGGAATGCCATGATCGCAGGATTGCAAAAAGTGAGATTTAACTTACATGATCGATCAGCAAAGATCTAGCATCATATTGGATTAAATTGACATTATAGATTTGTAATTTTTTTGAAGGGCATCTAGAAGGAAACCCTAAAATAATGGAATTAAAAGTACTATACAGAGATATCCAGATACATGATAATCGGTAACCCTACTGAAGTCTTTAAGCATATCAATTGACAAGAGAAGATCTTTCCCCACTTCCTTACAATCAAAGTAAAGAAGAATGGGGAAGTGTGCAGAGGCCGTAAAAGTACTGTAACAGGCTCTAGAATGAAATAGAATAGTGCCATTGGAGATCAAAGATGATTTGAATGCCAAAATGTTAAATGCTCAAACAGGGGGGAAAACACACACCACAGAAGGAGCAATGATTATCTATCTAAAAGCATTTACATATACAAGAAGAAAGAGAGATCTAAGGATAATGGAACCTGGACTGCTGACGGATTGTTGTTTCTTTCGAACCTCAGCTTGCAACTTTAGCCTCCTCCAAAACTCCTTGCCATCCATTCTCCCCCTTCCTCTTTAAAAAGAGATCCCTAAATTCTCTAGAACCTTCTTCCTCCACCGTTTTAGGAACTGAACACATGATACAAAGCGACAACTGTAATTTTAATCCTTAAAATATTATTTTTATTATTTTAATGTTAACTATAAATTTATTTTATCAAAATTTATAATTGTTTATTCATATTAATTTTGCTAATTATAAACAATTACATTGTTTATAATTAGTAAATGACACATTATTTCCCTTTAAAAGTATTTATTTAACTCTAGCTTGAGATTATCATTGTTTAATGAAACTCTAACCAAAGCTATAATCAAACATTTCTAATTGAATAATCCAACTTACAGAATGATACCTAACCTCCATGCAAGACCACAAGACATGACAACAAAAATGATGACAAACAGTCTAACTATGGTGACTGTTAGTGTAGGTTTTTATTTCCTAGATGGATTATTTATTTTTCCTATATTCCTAGGTTTTTCCTACACTTCTATTAATCTCGCTTAGGTTAATAAAGCATGTCTTATTAGGTGAGTAGTTGCGAGGTGTCACCTTCCTACATGTGAGCATCCATTAGCTATCTTGGGAAGATACTTTGCTATCTCTAGTCCGATAGATGGTTGCTCCTCATTGGTCGGTGTTGCCACCTCCTCTCTCTTCCTAGTCTATATAAGCATGCTACCTAGCTTGTATTTTGCATCTTTTGCTTTTGCATCCTCTTAATGCTATTTTGCTTCTAGCATTTGCATTACTCTCTTGGAGACTAACTCTGTGTTGCTATTTTGATTTCGTATCATTTGCATTCATAGTTTTAATATCTATTCTTTGCACTAGTTTTCTGGGTTATTAATCTTTTAAGATTCTAACATGGTATCAGAGCTATTCTATGTGCAAGAGTAGATTTTAGTTTCCATATTTGAGAGATTCGGGGGGGGCTAATAAATCTTATTGCAGGTTTTTGAAAAACCCAGTATGCTCTTCTCTTGCATCTTCGGATGATCTTGAGAATCAGAAAAGTTTGACAGAAACTTTTTTAATCTCTGGGGTTGCACATGTGTTTTATGAAATTTGGGTGATTGCAGCATTTCTGGTTATACTGGCAGCATTTCTGGCTGTTCCAACGCGTCCAGGAGGCTTGAGAAAGTCAGATTTGGCTTTCGTTTCACCGAAATCGGAGATCGTCATACACAGTTGCGGAACCGGGGTTTCAAGCTCAAATCTGACAACCAGCTTGCATATTTGGTCCTTTGAATCAATATTGCAGGTTCCAGCATCTGATTCAGCCTTTGCATGTCATTTTTTGGTTGTTGGGGTCGTTTTTTGTAGCTAAAGGCGTTCCATTTACACTGGAGCAACATCTTCTGTGCATTTGCAAGAAAAACGCCTTCTGGGTTTTGTTTGCAGCACAGAAAAACCATCTGGGTATCTTTCTGTTTTTGCATGCAGTTTGTATATTTTACAGAAACGCGCTCAGAAAGCTACAGCAGGACCCCTCTCCGTTGGCAGCTGCAGTTCTGAAGACAGTTTTCAAATGCTCCGTTCTTGCTCATACGGACTCCTTTTCCCACGAAATTTTTTTTGATTTTGGCTATTTTTTCGTGCTCTATGCACTAGTGTAGTCGTTTTTTGATTTTGATGCCAAGATTTTTCAGAAATTGCAGATTCTCAGTCGTGACATTGCACGGTTCTCGTTTTGGGAACTTCGGAGGATCATAACTTTCACATACGACCTCGTATCGAGGTGATTCTTTTTTTGAAAGTGCATGATTTTTCGAGTAGATTGCAGTGGTGCTATTTTCTGGATATTATGCCAAAGTTGTATTTTCAGCATATGCTCTTCATGAGGGTTTGTAATGCATTGAAATCAAGACCACTTAGTATTTATTGCTAGTGGTAGTTGTAAACGCACTAATATAAAGTGCCAAATCATATTTTCTTGGGGGGGTTCTTTGATTGAGTGAAAAGGGGGGGTTGTCTTGGTTGGGTTCTCTTCTTTTCGACACTTCTTCTCTGCATTTCTTCATCATGGATCAAACAAATCTGCCTATCCTAACTCCATACAATTACTTTGAGTGGAAATCACGCATGACAATTCACTTAAGGAAAGCTGGATTAAATAGGATAACTATGGGACTTGAAACTGAACCTGCTAAAGATGAAGATAAGTCTAAGTGGTTTAACAAATGTGATGAGGCATATGGAACATTGTGTTTGTCTGTTTCTCCTGATTTGCTCTTTCACATTGAGTCTTTGAATACACCAAATGAAATCTGGACAAAGCTAGAAACACTATTTGGCACACAAG
The DNA here is from genome assembly GCA_027924645.1 of Cunninghamia lanceolata. Classification (NCBI taxonomy): domain Eukaryota; kingdom Viridiplantae; phylum Streptophyta; class Pinopsida; order Cupressales; family Cupressaceae; genus Cunninghamia; species Cunninghamia lanceolata. Next base: position 8,479,854 of record BSBN01000837.1, on the reverse strand, counting down.
ATTCAATGAGGGGTCATATGTTGGAAAATAAACTAATTAGTTTAAGTCCAGGCAATTTCAACACAATACAGGATTTCTTCACTAAATTGAAATCACTAAGGCTGCAGTTAAAACAATGTGGAATTGAAAAGAAAGATGAACAACTGATTCTTAGTATTCTCTCTAAGCTAAGTTCAGAATATTCTGTGTTTGTTTCTACTTTCTATGCTACTAAGGGTGCACTTGGTACTCAATTCACCATGCCATCTTTAGATGATTTTGCTGTCAATCTCACTCGAGAACAGGACAAGCTAATCCAGATGGGCACTCTTAAGTCCTCTAAGTCACATGCCTTGGCTGCCAACCAAGGCACAAAAGAACAGAAAGGACAAAGTAGTAACAACAATAGTAAAGATAAGAAACAAAAGAATAGCAAGGAGAAGAAGGATCAGATAACGGTTGCTTCAAAAACAACTAATGAGACCCAATATTCCAAGGGCGACAAGCCTAAGAAAGAGAGGGTCCAATGTGCCTATTGTAAAAGACCCGGTCATGATGAACATAAATGTCTGAAGAAACAAATTGATCACTTGACACACATTCTTGAGAAGAATAATATCAGTGTTCCTGAGTCTGTCAAACAGAGTTCTAATGAGGGGTCTAATAAGGCAAAAGAAAACAGCAAGGGGAAAGGAAAGGGCAAGGCCCTTGTTGCAGTTGCTTCTTCACCATCCACTTGGGTTCTTGATTCGGGTGCTTCGCACCACATGGCTTCATCTAAGGAAGAACTTGCATCCTTGGAGCCGTGTACTATGCCTTCTATTTTGATGGGTGATAACACTCCTGTTGAGGTAAGTGGGAGAGGGTCTGTTGATGTGGGGGATGGCACATTCCATGATGTTCTTTGTGTGCCCTCATTATCAACTAATCTCCTATCGGTATACCAGATCACTCACACAGGTTCAGGCAAGCGGGTTGAGTTCACTCCTGATTCAGTGGAGATTCGTGAGTTGCATAGTGGTTCTACAGTTGCAGTTGGGAGAGCAGATCATCAGTCACGGCTCTATCTGTTTTCTCACTTTGTTCCTGATCCTCCTTCGACTGTTTTGCTCACTCATTCTAATGATGTGAGTAGATTATGGCATGAGCGGTTTGGCCATCTTAACTTCCGCTACTTGCAGCAGCTTAACCAGCAGAGCATGGTCATAGGGTTGCCTTCAGTTCAGTTTTCAGGTGGTGTTTGCCAAGGTTGCATTCTTGGTAAGCATCCTAAGGAAAAGTTTGACAAAGGTAAGGCATGGAGAGCTTCACAGATACTGGAGTTAGTTCATAGTGATTTGGCTGGTCCATTTCAGCATCCTTCCTTCAGCAGGGCTAGATATGTCCTCACATTCATTGATGACTTTTCTCGATATACTTGGGTGTACTTTCTCAAACAGAAGTCAGAGGTATTTGATCATTTTCAAGACTTCAAGACTTTTGTAGAGAAGCAATCTGGGAAAGCCATCAAAGTTTTGCGCACTGACAATGGTGGTGAGTATGTCAACCATCGGTTTGAGAGGTTTTGCACTTCAGAGGGGATTGATTTGCAGCATTCAGTTCCATACAATCCTCAGCAGAACGGTGTTGCAGAACGGAAGAATAGGTCCTTGAAGGAAATGGCGAACTGCATGATTCACTCCAGATCTCTTGCACCACAGTATTGGGCAGAGGCCATTAACTGTGCTTGTTATATCCAGAACCGTGTTCCTCACCGAGCCTTGAAGGGAGTCACTCCTTTTGAAGCTTGGAGCGGTCGGAAACCATCAGTTAAGCACTTTCGAGTTTTTGGTTCTCCTGCATGGGCCCACATTCCTACAGAGAAACGCAAGGCCTTGGATCCGCAGAGCAGACCTTACATATTTGTAGGTTATCCTGATGGTGTGAAGGGTTATCGGTTGCTCCACCCTACTACACATGAGTTGTTCATCGAGAGGAGTGTTCAGTTTGAGGAGGGCTCTTCAAGCTCACTTTCTATCACTTCTCCACCTCCTTCTACTTTGACATTGGAGTCACTTGGGATACATGACAGATCTTCTGATGAGTCAGATTCACCTGAGCAGTCTTCTACCTCCACTTCTGATGCAGAGAGCGATTCAGAGGACTCACCTCCTTCCTCTCCTAGTCATCATTCAGAGGTTGATGATTCCCCTCCAGATTCTCCATCTTCCGGTCCACTTTGGGCTAGACAGACCTTGCAGTCTGCAGGTGATTGGGTTGGGGATCCATCAGACACCAGGCGAACTCGTTCACAATTCCAGGATGTTCCACATGTCTTCATTGCTACTGCCTCAGATCCACAGTCTTTTCATGAGGCTTCTGGTATTCCTGAGTGGGATACAGCTATGCAGGAGGAGTATAGTTCCTTGATGAGGAACCACACTTGGGATCTTGTCCCTCTTCCTAAGGGAAGAAAACTTGTTCGATGTAAGTGGATCTATCGGACAAAATTTGCAGCAGATGGGTCGGTTGACAAGTATAAGGCTCGCTTGGTCGCCAAAGGATTCTCCCAGGTTCCTGGGATTGACTACTCTGAGACTTTTGCGCCAGTTGCCCGAATGAATTCCATCCGACTTGTTCTTGCCATTGCTGCAGCTAATCGTTGGGAAGTACACCAGATGGATGTGAAGAGTGCTTTTCTTCACGGTGACCTTCAGGAGGAGATCTACATGGAGCAGCCACAAGGGTTCCTTCAGGATTCTTCACTTGTGTGCCTTCTTCGGAAGTCTCTCTATGGCCTCAAACAGGCTCCTCGAGCCTGGTATGCCAAGATGGATTCCTTCCTTCTATCAGTTGGGTTCACTCGGTGCCATTCTGATCCCAATGTCTACATTCTGCAGCAGGATGATTCACTCCTATTTCTGGTTCTGTATGTTGATGACTTGCTGATCACAGGGAGTTCTTCATCCACCATTGGGGCTGTCAAAACTGCCCTTCATGACAGGTTTTTGATGACTGACTTGGGCTTGTTGCATTACTTTCTCGGGATTGAGATCTACCAGTCTTCTTCTGGGATCACCATTACACAGTCCAAGTATGCTCTAGATTTGCTCTCGAGGTTTCATATGGCTGACTGTAAGCCTGCTCCGACTCCCTTTCTTTCTGGAGTCAAACTTGAGGCTCAGTGTTCTTCTCCACTTGTTGATGGCACTTTGTACCGACAGCTTGTTGGGAGTCTCATTTATCTGACTCATACGAGACCTGACATTTCATATGCTGTAGGCATGGTCTCTCGATTCATGCAGGAGCCTCATGAGCTGCACTGGAAAGCAGCCAAGCGGATCCTTCACTACATTCAGGGTTCTCACAGTCTTGGGATTCACTACGCAGCGGGTATTGAGCTTGACTTGGTGGGCTACACAGATTCTGATTGGGCGGGCGATTCTCAGGATAACAACATGTCCATAAACAACTAGCATAATAACAAAGAATCGATCATCAAACAGAATGTCATGTCTAGTCCTACTAGGATAACTATCTGTCCGACAGAAGGCAAGGTGAGGGGCACTATAGAACTAGCTTAAAAATTACCTTGTAAGCAAAAGAACCTTCCTTTTTAAATAAAAGAGTTAGATCAAATAAGACATCTCCTAATATAAATTCAGAGCAATACAATAACTAATGTTTTTGCTTGTTTTTTGAGATGTGTATACACTTCTTAGGAATTAAAGGCATCATGAAGTTAATAGGTTTTACAATCAACAATCTTCCATGACATTGTACCAATGAAACAATAAGTAAGATAAGAATGAGACTGATCAAGAATAAATAAGTTTTCTATAGATTTTCCCTGACAGGAACAACTACTACCAAAATAAGCATAATCTTGCTAAAATAGAAACAAATGTATTTTAAGAACCCAATAGTCACATAATTACAAGGACTAGTACCTTTTAAATAATGTTCAAACTATGCATAAATACATTTTTCTTATTCTAATAATCCAATAGTTTCCAACTCCTAAAACCATAACTATAGGTATCTATGATTCTCACTAGAGACATAAATTAACAAAATAGGCATCTAAAATTTCTAGTAAGACATTGATAAGCATATACATTCCCTTAAAACCATTTCCTAACAATTCCAAATGCAAAAGCTACCACTATACTTGAATACGCATAATTTCCAACCTATTACAAATTTCAACAAGCATCAAAATATTAAATACTTTCCTAAACACTTAACTTGCTAACTAACATTGCCACAAACATAATCATACACATACAAAAGATCTAACATTTCTTATCCTCTAACATCATACCTATAAGCAATTTCTGATAAAAATTTCAAGTATATGACGTCCACTAACAGATCCACTAACACCATATTACGATGACCACCATCACCATATCTCCAATATTCAAAATGATACACAAGAACAATTTTAAGAGCATAGGTCTATAACCAACAGGCTACCATCTAAAAATGCCAATAAGGTTTCCCATCAATCCTATCAGCTAAGCTCCTAACAAGCCACTCGAAACAAACAACCATGCTTAGGATGCTGACTACATTGCGCCTTCTCGATGACCAAAGAAAAAGAACACTAAAACAAAACAAAAAACTCTCGGAACCTAATCGACCAATCTACTACAAGAAGAATGACCACAAAAGGTCTCCACTAAGACTCATCTGTCGAGACACTAAACACAATCCCATCCCACTGGAGATACACGAATAGCTAAGTGACCCCACCTATTGAATGAATATAGGTCAAGAACTACACTCAGAGAACACACAGAAATCTACTCAATCTGGCATACATGGAATAGAAGCAATAGAAACTGCAGAGAATAAGATAGAAATATCTGACAGAGACCAAAATCTACGCTCCTTCACAAGGTACAGTCGGTCATCAAACATAAGAATAGCAAAAACCTCCTATGTGACAATGAATGAAGAACAATTGAGAAACCATTCACATCAACGTCTAACCAATAACAGAAATAGAGATACTTGCTACTAAGCTAAGATTTTCATCAAAGATTCTAGAGTGACAACTTGGAGAAACATTTCTAACCACAACGACTTAATCTCTAACACAAATAATTTGCCAGACTTATAACAGATTTTATCTCTGCCAGCAATAATACTATGTGCAAAAATATGTCTTGCCATAACTTTAGAAACCTAAACATAATTAGTATGAGCGATATTACATGACAAAACTTACTCTATCATACTATATTTTAGTTAGCAGAGAGGAAGCACTAGTAACAAAGTATAAAAAAACTAAAGTGCCACGCTAAGCATGCAATCTAAAGAGGAAACATACATAAGGTCTCTACGGCTGGAAAACTAGAAACAATCCATGGACCTGGCTAGACCCAAGCCTGTGTCTCAATGGAAGTTTTGGAATAGCGTAAGGTATTCTAGTAATCAGGTAGTAAAATGAGAAACCATGAACACTAAGGATGAAAGGTTGGACAGGGAGTTACAAGAAGCAGACGTCTCAAGAACAATCAAAGAGCCCACAAATGAGTTCGATAAGAAGGCCAACGAATCTTTCAAGCAATGCAGAAGTTGGAGGAGAGGCCGGACTTCACAACCTTTTCCAGTATCCTCTCTGCATGAGCTCAAAAGGGAGCTTTGGAACAGGATGAGGTCCTAAGAAAAGTTTAGTTGAAAGAGCTCTGAAGAACATAACCCAGACCTATCAACTTAAATCACACCATATTTGATAGGATTTTAACCAACGGTTATGTCATCCAAAAGCCAAGGAGATCTTGTAACATTGGAGAGCTTGGCAGTCCTAATGAAAGGTCGTATCATGATTAGGAGGATTCAAGGTACCATGGCTGAGACATTTGATTGGGGTAAACTGGTGCTTTGAATAAACAAGAATGGATAGAGAAGAGATCATAACAGAACTTAGTAACATAAGCAGATATAGGTAAATTTATATCACATATTTGTGCTTTAGGGATATTAAATTTCAATTAACAGAAGCATGCAAGTATTTCACACAGGATGTGCTAGTTCCACACACAAAAACATGCTACCATGAAACATAACTTACAAGCTACAGCAATTACAAATTCATAGAGAGGGACAAACCACATACCTGAAATTCAGTTCCACCTCAAAATTTCCCCAACTCCTGCCATCAATTTCCCTGTTCTTCTTCTCCCAACTCCCCCCCAACAAGAATCATTCAACTCATGAAATAGATGCAGACATGCATTTGTTACCCAAACAATCCACTCTTTCGAGAAATTCAAAAAAATTTACTATATCAAGAGATTCCAAATCTTCCAATATCAATTTTGACAACTCAAGGCATTAATTTCGCATAACAAAATTTATTCTTAACCAATACAATACTAATTACTGGTAACCACAACTCAAGAACCAATTACTCTCAAGAAACAATTACACTTGTAAGCCGATAATTAATTCTAGACTATTATAAAATTTAACCAAGGTGTCCAACCTAGTTCTAAGCAAAGCAATTATTATCCAATAAACTTACTAGAGGCATTATTATTTAATAATAAATCAATAAAGTATTATATAACTTCACAAGAGAATAAATTTACACAACTCGACTATCCACCACAACACAAGATTACCAACCTACAAGGCAAAGGACCAAGTGACACAACATGACTTGAGACCACAACAGCAGACAAGAACCGACCTAGTGGAATAGACCTCGCGTTGTCTCCCATCACTGATACCCATTGGTGTAAGAACCTGCTCAAACCTGCTATATCAGGTGGAGTCAAGATTCAGTACCTGCAACCTGCATTAAAACAATTGATTATATACGATCAAGTTCATATATGTCTACACACAGAGAGCTAGAGAATTGCAACGTAGTAGGGTACTCAAAGCGAGTAGTACTACACCGTCTCCACTCTTGAAACAATATCATAACAACTTTTATCTGATTTTAAATACCACAATTAAATAACACATGATGATATTAATTCGCATCATAATTGGAATAATAGTAGTGCCATCATAAACTCATAACACCTATCTAATTATATCAGTCAAACATAGTTCATCAAAATAAACATAAATCATAACCTACTAACAACTGTTTCAAAACTGAATCAATGCAATAAAGGACTAACAACTGTCTCCGATTGACAAAGAGCAATGCAGAACCACTGCTATCACAAGCCAATGATGAGGGGGCACTACACATATAATTATAGAATAATAGAATAATAGAGTTGTAGAATGACATAATAAAATAATTATAGAACAATATATTTAAAGAATAATAGAATGATAGAATGAAATAATGATGGAATAATTATTTACGAAATAATAGAATGATAGAACGAGAGAATGTGAGAATAATAGAATCATAGAATAATAAAATAAGAGAATGGTAGAATGAAAGAATGATACAACATTAGATTTATATAATAATAGAATGTTAGGATTAAATAATGATACTATAATAGAATGATAGAATGAAAAAATGAAAGATTAATAGAATTGTAGGATATCAAACTTATAGAATAATCTAGATGTTGTTATAAAATGATAGAATAATAGAATAATAAAATTATATAATGAAAGAATGATATAGTAATAGAATTGTAGAATAATAGAATAATAAAATTATAGAATTATAGAATGGATGAGAGATAGAATAAATAAATTGTAGAATAATAGATATATAGAATGATTGAATAAAAGATTTATAAAATTATAGAATTATAGTATTATAGAATGATGGTATAATAGATTTAATTAATAATAGAATGATAGAATTATAAATGGATAGAATGAAGGAATAATAGAATTATAGAATGATAGAACAGAACAATGATAGAATAAAGCATTTATATGATAATAAAATGATAAAATTATAGAATGATAGTATAATAGATTTATATAAAATAGAATGATAGAATTATAAAATGAAAGAATGATATAATAGTAGAATAATAGATTAATAATCAAAGGATAGAATGGAAGAATGATAGAATAATAGAATTGTAGAATGAAAGAATGATAGAATTATAGAATGGTAGAATGGAACAATGATAGAATAAAAGATTTAATGAATAGTATAATGGTAGAATAATAGAATAATAGAATGAAACATTGGTAGAAAAATAGTCTTGTAGAATAGTAGAATAACAAAATAATATAACAATAGAATGAATGATAGAATAATAGATTTATAGAATAAAAAAATAGAATTATAGAATGATAAAATAAAAGAATGATAGACTTATAGAATAATAGGTTTATAAAATAATAGAATGATAGAATTAAACAACAATAGAATTATAGAATAATAAAATAATAGAATGACTAAATGAAAGAGTGATAGAATACTATATTTGTATGATAATATAATGATACAACTATGGACTGATAGAATGAAAGAAATATAGGATAACAAAATTGTAGAATAATACAATAATAAAATAATAAAACCATAGAATGAAATAATTATTGAATGGTAGAGTGAAATAATGATTCTAATAGAATTGTAGTATGATAGCTATAGAATTATAGACTAATAGAATAAAATAACGATAGAATAATAGATATATCAAATAATATAATGAAAGAATGATAGAATAATAGAATGATAGAATAATAGAATAATAGAGTAAAAGTAATTTAGAATAATAAAGTGATAGAAAAACACTAAATTGCTATTTTGAGGGCTAAGATGAAAGTTTCAAACCCCAAAAAAGTGCCAAGACAGGGTCCAATGCACTAGGGTGCATTACGAAACCACTTTCCACCTCATAACGCATCCACCCGTAAAATCTCGTAGAAAACCCACATTCAAGTAAAAAGTTACGATCTTCGGAAGTTCTTGCATCAAAGAATGATAGAATAATAGAATGAAAGAATAATAGCATAATATTTTTATAGAATGATAAAATAATAAAATACTATTATTTAAGAATAATAGAATAATAAGATTATAGAACTATAGAATGATATAATAATAGATTTAAAGAATAATAGAATTATAGAATAAAAGAATTATATAATGATAAAAAATAGATTTATAAAATAATATAATAATAAAATTATAAAATGAAAAAATAATTGAGTTACAAAACAAAATAATCATATAATTATAAAATAATAGAATGAAAGAATGATACAATAATATTCATAGAATAATAGAATCATAAAATTATATAATAAAACAATGATAGAATTATATAATAATATATGGAAGAAAGATAGAATAATATAATTGTAGAATAATAGAATGATACAAAGATACAATACTAGATTTATAGAATAATAGAATCATATAAGCATAGAATTTGATAGAATGAAAAGAATATTAGAACAACAGAATGATAGAATAATATAATTACAGAATGATAAATTAAAATAATGATATAATAATAGATTTATATAATAACTGCATGATAGAATTGTAGAATTAAAAAATGATAGAATAAAATAAAAAGAGATTTATATAATAATATAATGATGTAATTATAGAATGATAGAATGCATGAATGGTAGAATAATAGATTATAGAATAATAGAATGAGAGAATGAAAGAATGATAAAATAATAGATTTATAGAATAATATAATCATATTATAATAGAATAATAGAATCATATAATTATAGAATGATAGAATGAAAGAATGATAGAATAATAGAGTTGTAGAATGACAGAATAAAATAATGATAGAACAATATATTTAAAGAATAATAGAATGATAGAATGAAACAATGATGGAATAATATATTTACGAAATAATAGAATGATAGAACGAGAGAATGTGAGAATAATAGAATAATAGAATAATAAAATAAGAGAATGGTAAAATGAAAGAATGATATAACATTAGATTTATATAATAATAGAATGTTAGGATTTTAAAAAATAATGATACTATAATAGAATGATAGAATGAAAAAATGAAAGATTGATAGAATTGTAGAATATCTAACTTATAGAATAATCCAGAAGTTGTTATAAAATGACAGAATAATAGAATAATAAAATGATATAATGAAAGAATGATATAGTAATAGAATTGTAGAATAATAGAATGATAGAATTATAGAATTATAGAATGGAAGAGTGATAGAATAATTAAATTGTAGAATAATAGATATATAGAATGATTGAATAAAAGATTTATAAAATTATAGAATTATAGTATTATAGAATGATAGTATAATAGATTTAATTAATAATAGAATGATAAAATTATAAATGGATAGAATGAAGGAATAATAGAATTGTAGAATGATAGAACAGAACAATGATAGAATAAAGCATTTATATGACAATAGAATGATAAAATTATAGAATGATAGTATAATAGATTTATATAAAATAGAATGATAGAATTATAAAATGAAACAACGAAAGAATGATATAATAGTAGAATAATAGATTAATAATCAAATGATAGAATGGAAGAATGATAGAATAATAGAATTGTAGAAATAAAGAAGGATAGAATTATAGAATGGTAGAATGAAACAATGATAGAATAAAAGATTTAAAGAATAATAGAATGGTAGAATAATAGAATAATAGAATGAAACATTGGTAGAAAAATAGTCTTGTAGAATAGTAGAATAACAAAATAATATAACAATAGAATGAAAGATAGAATAATAGATTTATAGAATAAAAAATAAGAATTATAGAATGATAAAATGAAAGAATGATAGACTTATAGAATAATAGGTTTATAAAATAATAGTATGATAGAATTAAACAACAATAGAATTATAGAATAATAAAATAATATAATGATTGAATGAAAGAGTGATAGAATACTATATTTATATGATAATATAATGATACAACTATGGACTGATAGAATGAAAGAAATATAGGATAACAAAATTCTAGAATAATATAATAATAAAATAACAAAATAATAGAATGAAATAATTATTGAATGGTAGAGTGAAATAATGATTCTAATACAATTGTAGAATGACAGTAATAGAATTGTAGACTAATAGAATAAAATTATGATAGAATAATAGATATATCAAATAATATAATGAAAGAATGATAGAATAATAGAATAATAGAGTAAAAGCAATTTAGAATAATAAAGTGATAGAATTACAAAATGATAGAAAAACACTAAATTACTATTTCGAGGGCTAAGATGAAAGTTTCAAGCCCCAAAAAAGTGCCAAGACGGGGTCCAACACACTAGGGTGGGTTGCGAAACCACTTTCCACCTCTTAACGCATCCACCCATCAAATCTCATAGAAAACCCACATTCGAGTAAAATGTTACTATCTTCAGAAGTTCATGCATCAAAGAATGATAGAATAATGGAATGAAAGAATGATAGAATAATAAAATTCTATTATTTAAGAATAATAAAATAATAAGATTATAGAACTATAGAATTATAGAATAAAAGAATTATACAATGATAAAAAATAGATTTATAAAATAATATAATAATAAAATTATAAAATGAAAAAATAATTGAGTTACAAAATAAAATAATTATATAATTACAAAATAATAGAACGAAAGAATGATACAATATGTAACAACCCGCAAGAACACCTTAGAGAACAATACATCTACGCTATGCAAAAACGGAAATTTTTTTTTTTTTTAAAATGAATAAAGTGACAAGATAATGTTTAACACATCTAGATACATCATTTGACCTAACGACTAGTCCTCTAAGATATCATGGAAGCATTACTTGACCAACGACAATATAATCTGTCTGTCATACATAATTAACTAACCTCAGTAGAACATTCTAAACCTAATGCATTAAATCAATAACATTTACATCAAATAAACAATCATTAGGATCAAGTACATAGTTACAATTTCTTCTCACACACGAGTACATCATTACATTGTTACTTAACACCTTCTGAATACAAACATTATAAATCAACTGATACACAGACAAGAACATGAATAAAAATCACTTACTTCATACCTGGTACAAGATCTAACGACTGATACACAAGATACAACATCCTCGCACACGAACAATAGCAAGGGAAAAACCAATGGATTAAAGCTCTTCCACTCGACCATGTGGAACCCTAAGGTCCACCCCCCGAGCTAGGAGTTAACATAAGGTTCCCACTACAACATACAGTCAAGTAGACAGTAAACTACAAGACAAGACAACACATAACTCCAACAACACAAGTCAATATCACAACAAACAACTTAACAACACTTCCAGAGGCAACACACGACAAATGGGGAGAGTACAACTAGGGAATGCTAGGCTGCAGTAGGAAGAGTGTCATCACATGGTCCTGACATGGGTTATCCTGACAACCTCTCACTAGGCGCCGGCCCCCATCTATGGTTGTCCTGACAACCTCTCACTAGGTGCCGGCCCCATAGGGTGACACATGCGGAATCAACCTTCCTTTCGTGAAGACAAGGAAGTTGATCATGCCAACCAGGCCTTCTCTACCCATCCTTAGTCTAAACGAGCACTACAGGCATGGGAGAGGAAATCCATTTATCTTGTTAATGTGTAATTTACCCTTTTCTCCCCCAGTTCATTTTAGGTTTTCACTTAATTAACAACTTTCAATGGGTTATCCTGACAGCCACTTTGGGCGCCAGCCCCACATTGAAAGCCACTCCCCTACCTACATCTAGAAACCCTAACCATCAAGCAAGACAAACATCATCATGACAACGATGATACATGAACCATGCAAGGCATTCAATCATCTTGCATAACAATTATCCTGATATGAACACGTATATGTAACACTGCAAGGCATTCACCATCTTGCATATCAACTTAATTACAAGTACAGACTCTCAAACATTTTCCATAGCAGTACATCAACATCACTCCGTTACAATACTCAATGTCTCCCCATTTCTCAAAAAAACAATACAAGATAAATACAATTAAACGGACAATCACTACATCCACAAAGGGGATGATTACCTCATCATAATGCACTCACCACTCTGAATACTCATCAATACACATCATCATCACCAAACTCTCATACATGACAAGAGGCATCATGCTCTTAGAACGTCACATAACAACACTATTCTAGAAAAAGAAGATTATATTATCCTATGCCTCTGGAATAAACCCTCGACAACTAACACTTGACCATTCATATACGTTCCACTTACCTTAAACAAATCCAATTTACACTTAACTAATTGTATAATACCTTCAAATCAAAATCCCAATACATTATTTGTATACCTAATCTAATTTATCTAATCAAAATGAAGAAAACATAATAAGAACTATGACAATTAAATTTCATTAACTATTTATGTATAGTCACAATGTTAACAATGACAGTATTATTATAAATTTCCAATTATATTTGGCTTAAAAACAATCAACTATACTTTTGAAACAATAAATATAATAATAATAATAATAATATATCAACTAATTATCTAATTCAATTCACCTTTCAAAATATAAATATCTCAACGATCTGAACAATTACTATTCTGATTTATAACTATTTTAAACCCTAATTCAACACAAAATACATATTTTATAACTCCTTACCATAGAAAAATAACTTCATAATGAATTTATCGGTAACAACATTAAAACATTTATCTACTCAATTGAATGATAAAAGAATTGTAATCAGATTATTAATACTTCTAATAATAATAATAATCACCATAGATCAAAGAATGGTAAATAATTTCGTAATTATTTTCTGTAGTAAAGTAGGAAGTATTATTAACTAACAAATCTATATTCTTCTTTATAAACGTTTTACCCGAGCTATTCAATTGAAAGTGAATAACAATCCATAAAGATTTACATTACACTCCTTACCGTGGCTCTCTACTTAAATATTACTGAAGGAGATTTGAAAATATGAAAGCCTTATCAATTACAATTAGAATTATTACTTGTTTCCTAAATTCAAGAATTTAATAAAGCTAATAACATTTATATCATTATCTAAAATATACTCCTTTAGTAAACCTAAGCCTCATAGCTAAATGAAATGGTCTAAATCACCTTAGGGCAAAACCATTAACCCTAAACTAAATTTTGATGAGTAAAAATTACTGTAATGGCCAAATGTTTTGAAGTTACACATAAATAAATTGGCATTGCTGGAGAGAGAACACCTACGAGTTTACTAGCTGGCAGGTTGAGGTGTATGGCATAACCCTTAATAACAAATAGTGGCCGATAGTGTAGCAAGTTCATAAACAGAGCCGCATCAACAACTATCTCTACTGAGTGATCACTGGTGCTGCTGTAGGTGCAGATAGAGAAGATCTTAGCCCTACAGGTCCTAGATCTTTTCCATACAAGGATAAGCCACGGTGATGAGGTTGTGATTCAATTTGTGTATCACGTGAAGGATAGAGTGACTCAGCTTTGAATGCTGAAGTAAAACTTGTACCTAGTCCTGAGTGAGTAGCACTGGAAAGAGGTGGTGCAGCCATCTTTCCCCATGTCCCAGTAGCCAAATCCTGCGCACCATTTGTTGTATGTGGATTTTGTTCAAACAAAGGAAGAATACTACGATCAACCAAATACTTGCGAAGATGGTCAACCACCATCTCTAGTGTTTTTTTTTTTGCACCTTAGATGCTTCACCTTGAATTTCAATAATTCGGTCATCAGGTAAAGCACAGAATGACAAGTCATCTACAGGAATGACACGCACATTGGCGCCAAACGTATCTTGAATGGATTTGATTTTTGAACCTTGTTTGCCCATTAAGGTTCTAGCTTGTGATGATGCAACCAGAAGTCGAGTTAAAATCACTACAAAGCTTGCTGCTTGAGCATTTGCATCATCACCTTCAGTTTCCTGAAGGCGTCTACTAGCTAGCATTTCAAATAAAATAATAAAGTATATTTCATCTTTTAAAGTTATTCAGGAATAGGTAAATTATAATGAAGGGTAGTTTGACAAGTCTTCAAATAAAATTATTAAATCAGTTTATAGTACTGAGTATAACCCTAACCATTGAAGCCTGATAATGATGATAGCTATAAATAATTACAGGAGGAGAGCACGAGGAAAGCAACCTTGACCACTTTTTTAATAAAACAATAGGCAGGTTAAAACGATGCGCGGCCCCAGGAGGTTGGAGGATAAGGTCTGTATATACTTCAATCATATTAGCAACCCAGATTGTATTGCAACTAGTGTGCATGATCGACTCTTTTACCTGCACTGGCGACCTTGAAGACACCCCAAATTTTATCATTGAGAAACCTGTTAAATTTGTGTTGGCTGAACGATGTGGTCCCTTAGTGTCCATCATCATTTTTTTGTCTGCTGGCCTTGGAAATGGTGCCAATGGCAGAGAAGAAAGGTGGCGAATGATATATGAATGTTGACTCAATTCTTATGCAGTCAATATAAGGGTAGCTATTGTTATTTGAGAGACAAGATTTTGACGCAATTACTTCACTGTCTGCCATTCCCTTTGGAGGGGAATATCTAAATGATGTTAATTGACCGGTTACATAAAGGAAATCGCAGGACAAATACCTCATTCAAACTTCTAAATTTGCCATATTCAGTGGGGCCGCAACATTCAGGAGACAGGCCTAACACATGGATGCCCTATCAGCCAATTCCGTTTGGAGCTTGAGTTTTGTCAACCTGCCACAATTTTGGGGCAGTCTGTCACACTTGAAAGGGGTGTCGCGGTATCCATTCTTGGAGCGAAAGAGATTTCACAGCCTGCCACAACTATATATGAGGTGATAATATATAGCGCATGAATCTACCAAAGGAGTCATGGATGATACATTCCAGCAGTCTCAATTAGTTATTGACAGATATCTCTGTGCCTATGAATCAAGACGAAGTTGTTGCAACACTTTCAATGAGTAGTTGTGATTCATTCTAGAGTGCACACATCATTACAGGGGCGGATAGGAGTTTCAAAGGGAAGATCGCAGCTACATTCTTGGACCTGTTACATATTTGCAGATTACTTGCATTTGTTACATTGTGTCCACAAGAAATAAGTGTCATCCACGGCCTTTACTATCTTGTTTCATCTCCAAAGATCTGTCCTGAAGTTGAATGCCAGATTTGTGAAGAGGTTTCGTTTCCATTTCCCGTTGTTGCCTATCTCTATGAAG
Source organism: Cunninghamia lanceolata (assembly GCA_027924645.1). Taxonomy (NCBI): domain Eukaryota; kingdom Viridiplantae; phylum Streptophyta; class Pinopsida; order Cupressales; family Cupressaceae; genus Cunninghamia; species Cunninghamia lanceolata. Next base: position 8,463,768 of record BSBN01000837.1, on the reverse strand, counting down.
TACCACTACAAGTAAACAATGGGCCCCTCCCTTCGTTATTTGATCCCTTGTTAACCTAACAGATTAAATGTACCTTGCTCATGAGTCTTGCCAAATTTGGGCATGGGCATAGTGAGCACTGTGCCCTTCTACCTAATCTACCGTTCCACCTTCATCCAATAAATTACTTATATTGACAAATGAGTGAAAACTGTGTTGAACATATGAAACTGGCCATGAAAACAAATATAACACAGTTAAATTGAATCTAACCAAATTACCAAATAAATGCTTCGGCAGGGCAAATTCGATCTGACAGAATTTAGAATATCATGACTACATAATATACTAACAAAATGATTTTGAATAAGTAAACATTTAAAAGGGATCAAGAACAAAACAAAGCTCCGGCAGAGGAATGCGCAAAGTACAAACTTCATTAAAAAAAAAAAACCCTAGATATTAAGCAAGATGAGAACATATCATTCACACAATAAAAGAACCTGTTTACACTGCAAGACCTCTCTCTATTCATCGCAGCTCCGTTCTCCTTTCCAGATCTCCAACTCCGCTTCTCCCCCCTCTTCTCTCCTTCCCTCTGCTTGTTAAATAGTATTCCCCCTCTAGGGCATAAACACACGATCCAATGCTAGCCGCCAATGAAAAATATAGCCTACATACTTTTATTTTTTTTTAAATAACATCACAATATAACCTCCTATATTTTTATTTACTCCAGGGTAATTTTCATTAAATAAAATACAACTCATAATTTTTATTTTATTTAATTTAGTATTTTATACAGATATTCAATATACAACAACTCATAAATACATTTTATTTTATTAAATCATTTATTTACTTTGCCACATATATTTACTTTCGTTTTGATTTTATTAATTATAGAACAATTTCACAACTATAATGCCACTTAATAACTAATTTATCTCCTTTATTATTTATTTTTATTTATTAACTATTTAATATATATTTGTTATATATCAACTAATAATTATTTATAAATCTATTTAATAACCATTAATCAAATTTATCAATTTAAATGCCACAATTGACCAATCATAATCGTGCAATTACTCGACCATCAAGCATGCAGAAAAAGCAAGACGACAACCCATGGAGCCAAACGAACTGAGACAATGACTAGGTGCAAAACTGAAGACTTATCCTCTACAAGGACGACGGATGACTGGGGAACCTTATGCTAACTCCAATCAACAATTCCATTGGCTAGGGCATGCTCAGACCTGCTAGTTCAAGTGGAGTTGATGCCCGGTACCTGCATCCTACAGCAAACCTCCTGGTTAAACATATATATACAAACATGAAGTCATGCACACAATAAACAAAAATCGCAGTGTGGCAGGGTACTCGAACACGAGTAATGCGACACTGTTCTGTTTACCTAAATCCATCCATAGTTAAGCATTCAGTTGTCTACAAGAAAGCAGAATAATCAATAACAATACGATCTAGTATAACAATCATTGTTAAAGCATCATAACCATGATTAAATATCACCTTAAACTCAGAAGTAACATTAATCCATTACACCAAATATGTCCATCAAACTGTGAAACATAAACTATTAGTAATTCAATATCACCGATCATCATCATCGCAATAGGTCCATAAACAACTCAGCAGAATACAGAGAGTCCAATGTCATGATATCTAATCCTACTAGAAGAACCATCAGTCCAATAGAAGGCAAGGTGAGGGGCACTACATCCTCCCCCTAGGATCAGGCTTACTCCTGGAAGCCTGCAACAAATATGAACGAGCTTGGACAGTTTCCACAATGCTATGCAAACATGGGAGCACAATCTGTGCATGTGATCTATTACCAGAAAAATCTTGATATAATGATTTACACCTTTACAATCATGGAACCACATTTATAGTTTTATAATACTATATTCATGTTTTAACACACATTCTTCCTATGCACACGAATTCAAATTACCAGGAATCACATCTTAAAGCTACACAAATGTCCATTTAATCACCAGTAAGTGACCTACTAATCCATGACACAAAATCCATGAGCCAAGAGCCAACATCTATCCTGCACAATCCATACCACACACTCTGAGACTTGATGGTGCTAGGGCACACACACATGGTTAGACCATCCAAACAAGACAACAATGACCTAACTCTATAGCAAAAATTAGTTATCCCCCAAGAAATAGTCCTAGCCTCAGATATCCCCATCCTCAAGGTTCCCTGTGTCTGCTTCCTCGTATACGCTCACCAAGTCTGCCTCATACATCCTTGGAGAGGAATCACAACACGATACATGGCCAGCATTGAAAATAATAAAGAGAAAATAGTTCAGCCACCAAAGTCATAAACAAATATCAAATAAGGATTAAATTTCTTCAACGAAACAAGATATGTGCGCAATTCAACACTAAATCAAATGTAACTATGAGGGTTACACAAAATGAAGATCACAAGGTGTGGCTAAACCATCACAATCAAATATAAACAAAGTGTCAGCCTTTTCAATTAATAGAAAATCATAAATAATTATAAGGAAAATACACAATGTTTGAAATTGCACTGTACAACACTGTGTGTCTAGGTACTAGCCACCAAACGAGGAAGGAGGGAACAACGTCCGGTTATCCTCAACTTTTATTCCACACAAAAAGGACTCTACATAAGCACTAAGAATATCCAAAGATGCATACTTCACACGAGGATGCACAAGCATCTAGTCCTCTACCTGACAACTCCTCTAACTACAACCAAAGCTCCTTAAGGATAGGATGATCGTCGAGAGACACCTCTCGACTCTCCCCTAATTCCAAATTGTGCACCATCGTGGCAAACAATTGACAACCTTGACTCATGCATTTCTTCAACCGTATGGCAGATATCATATGCAGGGGAATGGATCTCTACATGCCAACTACCCCTACCTCGACCTTTAGGCACCTACCTATGTAGACACCGCCAAGGGACAACCTTAGGTTGTTAGGTGAGGATGACAAAAGGGAAGAACATAATCTTGAGAGTTTAAGCAACTAGTGTAGCTTGATGGGCTAATATAAATCCCAGAGTACCCAGTGTTAGAAACTTGGCTCTGATACAATAATATTCATAGAATAATAGAATCATAAAATTATATAATAAAACAATGATAGAATTATAGAATAATAAATGGAAGAAAGATAGAATAATATAATTGTAGAATAATAGAATGATACAATGATAAAATACTAGATTTATAGAATCATATAATAACTGCATGATAGAGTTGTAGAATAAAAAATGATAGAATAAAATAAAAATAGATTTATATAATAATATAATGATGTAATTATAGAATGATAGAATGTATGAATGGTAGAATAATAGATTATAGAATAATAGAATGAGAGAATGAAAGAATGATAAAATAATAGATTTATAGAGTAATATAATCATATAATTATAGAATAATAGAATCATATAATTATAGAATGATAGAATGAAAGAATGATAGAATAATAGAGTTGTAGAATGACAGAATAAAATAATGATAGAACAATATATTTAAAGAATAATAGAATGATAGAATGAAACAATGATGGAATAATATATTTATGAAATAATAGAATGATAGAACAAGAGAATGAGAATAATAGAATCATAGAATAATAAAATAAGAGAATGGTAGAATGAAAGAATGATATATCATTAGATTTATATAATAATAGAATGTTAGGATTAAATAATGATACTATAATAGAATGATAGAATGAAAAAAAGAAAGATTAATAGAATTGTAGAATATCAAACTTATAGAATAATCTAGAAGTTATTATAAAATGACAGAATAATAGAATAATAAAATGATATAATGAAAGAATGATTTAGTAATAGAATTGTAGAATAAAATAATGATAGAATTATAGAATTATAGAATGGAAGACTGATAGAATAATTAAATTGTAGAATAATAGATATATAGAATGATTGAATAAAAGATTTATAAAATTATAGAATTATAGTATTATAGAATGATAGTATAATAGATTTAATTAATAATAGAATGATAGAATTATAAATGGATAGAATGAAGGAATAATAGAATGATGGAATGCAACAATGATAGAATAAAGCATTTATATGATACTAGAATGATAAAATTATAGAATTATAGTATAATAGATTTATATAAAATAGAATGATAGAATTATAAAATGAAAGAATGAAAGAATGATATAATAGTAGAATAATAGATTAATAATCAAATGATAGAATGGAAGAATGATAGAATAATAGAATTGTAGAATGAAAGAATTATAGAATTATAGAATGGTAGAATGAAACAATGATAGAATAAAAGATTTATAGAATAAGATAATGGTAGAATAATAGAATAATAGAATGAAACATTGGTAGAAAAATAGTCTTGTAGAATACTAGAATAACAAAATAATATAACAATAGAATGAATGATAGAATAATAGATTTATAGAATAAAAAAAAAGAATTATAGAATGAAAAAATGAAAGAATGATATACTTATAGAATAATAGGTTTTTAAAATAATAGAATGATAGAATTAAACAACAATAGAATTATAGAATAATAAAATAATAGAATGATTGAATGAAAGAGTGATAGAATACTATATTTGTATGATAATATAATGACACAACTATGGAATGATAGAATGAAAGAAATATAGGATAACAAAATTGTAGAATAATATAATAATAAAATAACAAAATAATAGAATGAAAGAATTATTGAATGGTAGAGTGAAATAATGATTCTAATAGAATTGTAGAATGATAGTTATAGAATTATAGACTAATAGAATAAAATAATGATAGAATAATAGATATATCAAATCCTATAATGAAAGAATGATAGAATAATAGAGTAAAAATAATTTAGAATAATAAAGTGATAGAATTACAAAATAATAGAAAAACACTAAATTACAAAACCTCATAACGCTTCCACCCGTAAAATCTCATAGAAAAACCCACATCTGAGTCAAAAGTTATGATCTCTGGAAGTTCCTGCATCAAAGAATGATCGAATAATAAATTGAAAGAATGATAGAATAATGGAATACTATAATTTAAGAATAATAGAATAATAAGATTATAGAACTATAGAATGATATAATAATAGATTTAAACAATAATAGAATAAAAGAATTATATAATGATAAAAAATAGAGCTATAAAATAATATAATAATAAAATTATAAAATGAAAAAATAATTGAGTTACAAAGTAAAATATTTATATAATTATAAAATAATAGAATTAAAGAATTATACAATAATATTCATAGAATAATAGAATCATAAAATTACATAATAAAAGAACGATAGAGTTATAGAATGATATATGGAAGAAAGATAGAATAATATAATTGTAGAATAATAGAATGATAGAATGATAAAATACTAGATTTATACAATAATAGAATCATATAATCATAGAATTTGATAGAATGAAAAGAATATTAGAACAACAGAATGATAGGATAATATAATTACATAATGATAAATTGAAATAATGATATAATAATAGATTTATATAATAACTGCATGATAGAATTGTAGAATAAAAAAATGATAGAATAAAATAAACATAGATTTATATAATAATATAATGATGTAATTATAAAATGATAAAATGCATGAATGGTAGAATAATAGATTATAGAATAATAGAATGAGAGAATGAAAGAATGATAAAATAATAGATTTATAGAATAATATAATCATATAATTATAGAATAATAGAATGATAGAATGAAACAATGATGGAATAATATATTTATGAAATAATAGAATGATAGAACGAGAGAATGAGAGAATAATAGAATCATCGAATCATAGAATAATAAAAGAAGAGAATGGTAGAATGAAAGAATGATATAACATTAGATTTATTTAGTAATAGAATGTTAGGATTAAATAATGATACTATAATAGAATGATAGAATGAAAAAATGAAAGATTAATAGAATTGTAGAATATCAAACTTATAGAAAAATCTAGAAGTTATTATAAAATGACAGAATAATAGATTAATAAAATGATATAATGAAAGAATGATATAGTAATAGAATTGTAGAGTAATAGAATGATAGAATTATAGAATGGAAGAGAGATAGAATAATTAAATTGTAGAATAATAGATATATAGAATGATTGAACAAAAGATTTATAGAATTATAGAATTATAGTATTATAGAATGATAGTATAATAGATTTCATTAATAATAGAATGATAGAATTATAAATGGATAGAATGAAGGAATAATAGAATTGTAGGATGATAGAATGGAACAATGATAGAATAAAGCATTTATATGATAATAGAATGATAAAATTATAGATGATAGTATAATAGATTTATATAAAATAGAATAATAGAATTAGAAAATGAAAGAATGAAAGAATGATATAATAGTGGAATAATAGATTAATAATCAAATTATAGAATGGAAGAATCATAGAGTAATAGAATTGTAGAATGAAAGAATGATAGAATTATAGAATGGTAGAATGAAACAATGATAGAATAAAAGATTTATAGGATAATATAATAAAACATTGGTAGAAAAATAGTCTTGTAGAATACTAGAATAACAAAATAATATAACAATAAAATGAATGATAGAATAATAGATTTATAGAATAAAAAAATAGAATGATAGAATGATAAAATGAAAGAATGGTAGACTTATAGAATAAAAGGTTTATAAAATAATCAAATGATAGAATTAAACAACAATAGAATTATAGAATAATAAAATAATAGAATGATTGAATGAAAGAGTGATAGAATACTATATTTATATGATAATATAATCATACAACTATGGAATAATAAAATGAAAGAAATATAGGAAAACAAAATTGTAGAACATTATAATAATAAAATAACAAAATAATAGAATGAAAGAATTATTGAATGGTAGAGTGAAATAATGATTCTAATAGAATTGTACAATAATAATTATAGAATTATAGACTGATAGAATGAAATAATGATAGAATAATAGATATATCAAATAATATAATGAAAGAATGATAGAATAATAGAATAATGGAGTAAAAGCAATTTAGAATAATAAAGTGATAGAATTAAAAAAAGATAGAAAAACACTAAATTGCTATTTTGAAGGCCAAGATGAAAGTTTCAAGCCCTGAAAAAGTGCCAAGATAGGGTCCAACCCACTAGGGTCGGTTGTGAAACCACTTTCCACCTCATAACGTATCCACCCGTAAAATCTAGTAGAAAACCCACATCTGAGTCAAAAGTTATGAACTTCAGAAGTTCTTGCATCAAAGAATGATAGAATAATAGAATGAAAAAATGATAGAATAATAGTTTTATAGAATGATAGAATAATAGAATACTAAAATTTAAGAATAATAGAATAATAAGATTATACAACTGTAGAATGATAAAATAAAAGATTTAAAGAATAATAGAATTATAGAATAAAAGAATTATATAATGATAAAAAATAGATTTAAAAAATAATATAATAATAAAATTATAAAATGAAAAAATAATTGAGTTACAAAATAAAATAATTATATAATTATATAATTATAAAATAATAGAATTAAAGAATGATACAATAATATTCATAGAATAATAGAATCATAAAATTATATAATAAAAGAATTATAGAATTATAGAATGATATATGGAAGAAAGATAGAATAATATAATTGTAGAATAATAGAATGATAGAATGATAAAATACTAGATTTATAGAATAATAGAACCATATAATTATAGAATTTGATAGAATGAAAAGAATATTAGAACAACAAAATGATAGAATAATATAATTACAGAATGATAAATTAAAATAATGATATAATAATAGATTTATGTAATAACTGCATGATAGAATTGTAGAATAAAAAAATGATGGAATAAAACAAAAATAGATTTATATAATAATATAATGATGTAATTATAGAATGATAGAATGGAGGAATGGTAGAATAATAGATTATAGAATAATAGAATGAGAGAATGAAAGAATGATAAAATAATAGATTTATAGAATAATATAATCATATTATTATAAAATAATAGAATCATATAATTATATAATGATAGAATGAAAGAATGATAGAATAATAGAGTTGTAGAATGACCGAATAAAATAATTATAGTACAATATATTTAAAGTATAATAGAATGATAGAATGAAACAATGATAGAATAATATATTTATGAAATAATAGAATGATAGAACGAGAGAATGAGAGAGTAATAGAATCATAGAATAATAAAATAAGAGAATGGTAGAATGAAAGAATGATATAACATTAGATTTATATAATAATAGAATGTTAGGATTAAATAATGATACTATATCAGAATGATAGAATGAAAAAATGAAAGATGGATAGAATTGCAGAATATCAAACTTATAGAATAATCTAGAAGTTATTATAAAATGGCAGAATAATAGACTAATAAAATGATATAATGAAATAATGATATAGTAATAGAATTGTAGAATAATAGAATTATAGAATTATAGAATTATAGAATGGAAGAGTGATAGAATAATTAAATTGTAGAATAATAGATATATAGAATGATTGAATAAAAGATTTATAAAATTATAGAATTCAAGTATTATAGAATGATAGTATAATAGTTTTAATTAATAATAGAATAATAGAATTATAAATGCATAGAATGAAGGAATAATAGAATTGTAGGATGATAGAATGGAACAATGATAGAATAAAGCATTTATATGATAATAGAATGATAAAATTATAGATGATTGTATAATAGATTTATATAAAATAGAATAATAGAATTAGAAAATGAAAGAATGAAAGAATGATATAATAGTAGAATAATAGATTAATAATCAAATTATAGAATGGAAGAATGATAGAATAATAGAATTGTAGAATGAAAGAATGATAAAATTATAGAATGGTAGAATGAAACAATGATAGAATAAAAGATTTATAGAATAATATAATGATAGAATAATATAATAATATAATGAAACATTGGTAGAAAAATAGTCTTGTAGAATACTAGAATAACAAAATAATATAACAATAGAATGAATGATAGAATAATAGATTTATAGAATTAAAAAATAGAATTATAGAATGATAAAATGAAAGAATGATAGACTTATAAAATAATAGATTAATAATCAAATGATAGAATGGAAGAATGATAGAATAATAGAATTGTAGAATGAAAGAATGATAGAATTATAGAATGGTAGAATGAAACAATGATAGAATAAAAGATTTATAGAATAATATAATGATAGAATAATAGAATAATAGAATGAAACATTGGTAGAAAAATAGTCTTGTAGGGTACTAGAATAAAAAAATAATATAACAATAGAATGATTGATAGAATAATAGATTTATAGAAAAAAAAAATAGAATTATAGAATGATAAAATGAAAGAATGATAGAGTTATAGAATAATAGGTTTATAAAATAATAGAATGATAGAATTCAACAACAATAAAATTATAGAATAATAAAATAATAGAATGATTGAATGAAAGAGTGATAGAATACTATATTTGTATGATAATATAATGATAAAACTATGGAATTATAGAATGAAAGAAATATAGGATTAAAAAATTGTAGAATAATATAATAAAAAAATAAAAAAATAATAGAATGAAAGAATTATTGAATGGTAGAGTGAAATAATGATTCTAATAGAATTGTAGAATGATAGTTATAGAATTATAGACTGATAGAATGAAATAATGATTGTAACACCCCGCATGAACACCTTAGAGAACGACACATCTACGCTATGCAAAAACGGAATAATTTTTTTTTTTTTTTTAAAGAATAAAGTAACAAAGTAATGTTTAACACATCACTACACATCATTAAACTATCAACTAGTCCTCTAAGATATCATGGGAGCATTACTTGTCAAATCAAACATAACCTGACATACATCCTTAACTGACATTAATAGATCATTCTGAACCTGTTACTTTAAATCAATAAACATTTACATCTCCATAACATCAGATAAATAATCATTAGGATCTAGTACATAGTTACAATTTCTTCTCACATATGAGTACATCATTACATTGTTACATAACACCTTCTGAATACACACATTATAACTCCTCTGATACACTGAAAAGTACATGAATACAAATTACTTACTTCATATCTGGTATAAGATCTGACGGCTGTTACACAAGATACAACATCCTCGTACTCGAAGAACATCAAGGAGAAAAACCAATGGATAAAAGCTCTTCCACCCGACCATGTGGAACCCTAAGGTCCACCCCCCGAGCTAGGAGTTAACATAAGGTTCCCACTACAACATACAATCAGGTAGACAGTAGACTATAAGAACAAGACAACACATAACTCCAACAACACAAGTCAATATCACAAACAACTTAACAACACTTCCAAAGGCAAGCACATAACGAATGGGGAGAATACAACTAGGGAACGCTAGGCTGCAGTAGGGAGGAGTGTCATCACATGGCTTGTCATGGGTTGTCTTGGTAAGCCTTCCTAGGCCCCGGCCCCCATCTTGGGTTGTCCTAGTAGCCTCTCCCGACTCCCGGCCCCCATACAACGCTCATGCGGAATCAACATACCTTTCATGAGGGCAAGGTAGTTGATCTTGCCATTCCAGGCCTTCTCATCTCATCTCAAGCCTAAACGAGCACTTGAGCCATGAGTGAGGCATCCACTTATCTTTATTTAGGTGTGATTAACTACCCAACCCCCTAATTCATTATTTAGGTTATCACTGAGTTATCAAACTCCCACATGGGTTGTCCTGGACGCCACTTTGGGCTCCGGCCCCCATTGAGAGCCACTCCCCTACTTGCATCTAGAAACCCTAACCATCAAGCAAGACATAAAGCATTATAACAATAATTATACATGAACCTTGCAAGGTATTTACCATCTTGCAAACCAACTTAATCCCAAGGACAATTTCACAATACATTGTCCATATCTTCCAAGTGAGCAAATCATAAGCAAAACTCTCCTTTACAGATACCAATGTCTCCCCATTGTCCATTTCAACACAACATCTCGACAAATAAATAAATCATAACATCCATGAAGGACCTTTTACACAGCTTCATGCATTTACAACATACCATATGAAATTAAGACATAACATTCGAGGCCTCTGGAAAACTAACCTCGGCGACCAAACCTTATTGTGACCAACGACCAATTTATACAAATTACATTTACAATTTATAATTAAACAACCATTTGCCAAAGAATAACTTTTACGTCAAATCTCAAATCTAATCTAATTTTATCTTAACAAAACCATTATACAAAAATCATATTAAAAACAATGTCAATTAAATTAAATTTTATCCACCATTAGTATATAGTCACATAGATTTTCTTTTAATCAAATTAACTTAAACCATTCAATTCAATATAATATTCTAGGGTCAATACTAAAACTCCTTCTCAATACAATGTAGATACACCTAACTTTATACCTATATGCCAAATTTTCATTGACAACCTTCATAATAAAATCATTACCGAATTACATCAACTCTCTAATCCCATCATTTATCTTTTAATCAACAATTGTATTAATACTATAGAATCCCGATCATCTAATTTTTCTTTATTTTATTTCTCTCAACTATAGACAAAGCAAATGGTTTGACCAAATAAATTTCAATGATTTAACCTAAATGAATTACTCAACTTAATTATAATATTTAATTTACGTTTGTCTTAAAATGATGATAAGACACCAAATGTTTATGTACAACAAACTATCCTATAAAATTTAATCGTTCCTACAATGAAATTTCAATAACATTATTATAAAATCAGTTATTTGGTCAACATCTTTCCGTTTTGAATTAATAATAATAATAGTAAAAATAATTATTATTATTATTATTGTAATAATACACAATAATGATAAATAATAATAATAATAATTATAATAGTAATGATAACAATAATAACATTGATATTAATATTACTATTATTATTATACCGAAGACATTGAACACTAAATATATTATGGACTGAAGCTGCCACTCCGGGTTAGGTCTTAGGTTTATTATTAGTTTTATATTGTCTATGAGTAGTTAGGCATCTGGCCCTCATATTTCTTGCTGCTATGGCATTGAACCGACCATGAGATTTAAAGCTCCAGATAAACTGGATAGCATATTTTATCTGCAGATTTAACACAAATCAACAGCCATCTCTAGTGAAAGAATGGATCTGAGGTAGAAATTTTCAAACAAATGCAACTGGCAAGTGTTCATTGTCCAACAAGCGAGCAAATTATAAGGAAGGCAGTAGATAAGTTCTTAAACAAAATTATTATAACAACTTTTTTTTGTACTATGGTTATAAACCCTTTTTTTTCTTTTTGTACTATGGTGAAAGACGTGGCTAGACAGGTTTAGTGGCTCAGAGCCGTGCATACTGCAACCACATCTGAAACCCTTCTTGTATTTCACCTACAGTCAAAACATTATGAGTGCATGGTTGACCCTCTTGGCTATGCTGGCCATCTAAAGGACACCCTATAATTTGTCATTGAGATACTAGATGAGACCTGTGTTAGCTATGGATAAACGGCAGAGCATGTATGAATATATGTTGGTTTATAGTTGAACAGTCTTTAGAAACAAAGCAACAAATGCAATTGGTAACTAAAATATCTGGTGAATATTTATATATGCAGCTGTGGACTAAAAGACAAACACCTAACTGTATATTCAGTGTAACATCCAATCGCATAGACTAGGTTCGTGAACGGTTTGATGGTCACCACAAAGAGATGTTATCTCATGGATTTAATGATTGCCTGATCTAGACAAAAATGAATTCGTTGAGTGGGTCTCAAACGTAGGTCCTAATTAGATATCTACCACATCAAAAGATTAACACCCACAGAGGAAGGCGATGCCATCTCAGCAAACATGATTCACGTTTCACACACACTTGATTCAGATTTGAGTTGAGAATCATTCCCTGGACACACCATTACAAGTGCAAGAATACTTTTAGATTGATTATGAGGAATACGGGAGATGGGGAAGTCTTTAAAGGCCACTATCATCTTACACAGTCAACATCGACAGAAGGAAATTCTTAGGAGGTATTACCAAGCTTACATTGCCGAAAGGAAAAGTTATTGACAAGGGTTGGATACACATCCCATATATCTGTGCGTCCTACTAAGTACGGGAGTCAGCGAAGGACACAAAGTGGGAAAGGGACAAAATATTGGCTAGTTCGAAAGATTCCTATCCAAGAGTAAATAACAACTTTGTGTCTCTAACTCCAGTATCTATGATGCAAATAAGGATAATAAAATCCCAAATTGTGTGTAAGCAACCATTGCTTTGTCATGGAGAGATATATATACTGGTACAGTTATCATAATTGCCATTCCCTAAACACTAAAATGACCGCAGCGGGTTATAGAATCTCCCAGAGTGGCCAAGCAGAACAGATTACAGTATTTGTGTCCAGATCTGATTAAGATATGAGAATTCATATAAGGGATGTTCAAAACACAAAGTTGTTTTATATTTTTTTTGAAGAACAATCATGTCAATGATGCCCATTTTCTATCTAAGTTCAGTAGTCTCCCAATCCTCGAAGAAGACTTAATGGAGAGAAGTGATTGATATTTGCAATATGGACATCTAAATACAAATATGCAATACTAGAATAGGTTAAACATCATACACACTGAAGAACAAAGTAAAAACACAGAGTGCCCAAAACATGAGCACTAATGCAAATGCATAGAATACCATAAGGGTCAAAACAATCATCAATCATCCAATGCCAAAATTACTGTATGCATCACATTTGTTTTTATCCTTGTTCAACTGAGTTCAATGATTCAATTTTAGGGGATTAACAAACACAGCAATCAACATGAGGCAAATCAAGCATGAACACAACATTCAGTTTCAAACTTCAAAGGTAAAAATTCTAAAAGAAAATGGAACCTGAAACCACTTGATGGACTGGTGGAGGGTTTGTTGCTACTCCCAAAAACAAGCCAACCAACTTCTGCCGGCTCCTCCAAAATTCCTCCCCCCTTCTCTCCTTCTCTTTGCGTGTTTTTATAGTATTCCCTACCCTAATTGTTTATACTTCACCTTTAGGGAATAAACACACGATCCAATGCAAACCGAAAATACAGCTTACTTTCTTTTAATTTTTTAATAACATTACAATATAACCCCTATTCTTTTATTTACTCAAGGGTAACCTTCATTTAATATAATACAACTTATAATTTTTACTTTATTTAAATTAGTATTTTATACAAATATTTAGTATACAACAACTCATTACTTTATTTAATCATTTATTTACTTGGCCACATATATTTACTTTCAAGTTTATTTTATTAATAATAGAATAATTCCACAACTTATAATGCCACTTTATAACTAATTTATCTCCTTTATTATTTATTTTTATTTATTTAATATTTAATATACATTTGTTATATAACAACTAATAATTATTTATAAATCTATTTAATAATCATAATCAAATTTATCTATTTATATACCACAACTAACCAATCATAATCATGCAATTACTCGACCATCAAGCGTGCAGAGAAAGCAAGACGACAACCCATGGAGACAAACGAAACTGAGAACAACTACTAGACGCAAAACTGAAGACTTATCCTCTACAAGGATGACGGATAACTAGGGAACCTTATGCTAACTCCCATCAACAATTCCATTGGCTAGGGCACGCTCAGACCTCCTAGTTCAGGTGGAGTCGATGCCCGGTACCTGCATCCTGCAGCAAACCTCAAGGTTAAACACATATATATACAAACATGAAGTCATGCACATAGCAAATAGAAATCACAGCGTGGCAGGGTACTCGAACACGAGTAATGCAACACTGTTCTCTTCACATAATTACATCAACAATTAAGTATTCAGTTGTCTACAAGAAAATAGAATAATCAATAACAATACGATCTAGTATAACAATTACTGTTAAGGCATCATAACCCTGATTAAATATCACATTAACTCAGAAATAACATTAATCCATTATATCAAATATGTCCATCAAACTATGAAACATAAAAAATCAATAAACTAATATCATCAATCGTCATCAAAGAAATAGGTCCATAAACAAGTCAACGTAATAACAAAGAATTCCATGTCATGATATCTAAACCTACTAGGAATACTATCAGTCTAACAGAAGCAAGGTAAGGGGCACTACAATGATAGAATAATAGATATATCAAATAATATAATGAAAGAATGATAGAATAATAGAATAATAGAGTAAAAGCAATTTAGAATAATAAAGTGATATAATTACAAAATGATAGAAAAACACTAAATTGCTATTTTGAGGGCCAAGATGAAAGTTTCAAGCCCCCAAAAAGATCCAAGATGGGGTCCAACCCATTAGGGTCGATTGCGAAACTACTTTCCACCTCATAATGCATTCACCTGTAAATTCTCGTAGAAAACCCACATCCAAGTCCAAAGTTATGATCTCCAGAAGTTCCTGCATCAAAAAATGATAGAATAGTAGAATGAAAAAATGCTAGAATAATAGTTTTATAGAATGATAGAATAATAGAATTGTAGTGCCCCTCAACTAGTCATCTGTCAGACTGATGTTTGCTTAGTAGTTTGGACATTATGACATTATCGTAGATAGATTGATGATGGATCTCTTGTTATGTTGTTAATTCATTATGGACCTAATCAGTATGGTAACAATTGTTGATGCTAGATTCTATTATTTTATGCGTTAGAACTTGATAGATGAATTAGATGTTACAGATGTTTTGATGTTATTCACTATTTGGGATTGTGAGATAGTTGATCATTTTATGTTGTTGACTAGTAAAATGGAAAATCTTGTTCAATATAGTTAATTGTTTATTTATAAACGTGAATGGAACAGTGTCGTATTACTCGCTCTCAAGTACCCTACCCCACTACGATTTCCATTCACTATAGGACTGCATGTGGATATATATATGTATCTTGTATGGTTAATTGTGTGTTGCTGCAGGATGCAGGTACTAGGCACCGACTCCACCTGATTACCAGGTTTGAGCATGCCTTCGCCAATGGATTAGTTGATTGGAGTTAACATGAGGTCCCCAGTCAGTGTTGTCTGGTCGTCAGTTTACCCTTGTGGTTATTGGTTGTCATTCGATCATGACTTGCTGTCAGGTAATACTGTACCTTGGAGTTAATTAGGTCCGAAAGTGTCTAGGTGTGTAAGTAGTGTTGTGCTTCAATTAGAATCATTATATGAAAGAATATAAATGTCGATAATTGAGCATAATGTTGATAGTTAATTAATAAATTATTATTTTATTAGAAGTATAGTTGTTAAATAAAGATTGTAAGAAATTTTGTATTGTTCAATATAATATTATTTATAATAAATATTTAAATAAATAAAATAGTTGTAGTTGTAAATTGTGATTACAACTTAATTAATAAAATAAATTAAAATAAAGTTATAAAATTATTGATTGGCGTAATATTACAATTTTATTAATAACACTATGGTTGGTCGGTTATAAAATTAAATGTTGTCGATTGATATTTAAAAAAGAAAACCCTTGGGATTATTAAATTAAATAAATATATATTTTTTTTAGAGGGAGATGCACGGGTTTGTGTGCAGAGTTTCTTGGAAGATGGAAGGGACTGTGTTATAAAAGAAAAGTTAGTAGAGGCAAGGAAGGGGGGATCTGACAGGAAGAAGAAGGATCGGGTTTTCTGCAACTAAGGAATAGAATTCTGCTTTGAATCTAGGCTTCAGATACAGGTTCTATCGTCTTCCATATTCTGTTTGCATGTTTATGAAATGATGGAAATCTGTCTCTCCTTACTCCTCTAATTTACATTTTGCTTGATAGTCTAGAGCCTCTTTGATAATTCTTCTTGTACCTATCCTGCAACCAGTTTATTTCAAACAAATTTCTATTAGAGATATAATTAATTCGCCGACCCATTTCTGCATAAATAATTGAAGAGAAAATATGAGTGTAATTTTATTGTTTAGGGTTCCAATTTGGTAAAGAGAAGAGAATCAGTCTCTGAATTTATGCAAGATCTGTATCAGATTAATAAAATCATTCCTGCACTTCTTTGATCCTAATTTTGGCGTGGTCTGCCAGCGTTATCTGCTTGATCAGTGTTTAAGCATCTTCAATAGGTTCCTTTTTGTGCATATCCTACATTCATTGCCTCCCAGGCAGCTTCAGCTTCCAAGCCAATATCTCCAACGGCTGTGTAGAAATCTTCCTTACCTACAGATGTGATATGCCTCCATCATGGAAATGCATACCATTTTTAGGGTTCTAGATTCAACTTCGCCCAGGGATCTTTTTATTTACTTTAGCATCCTGTAGTCCCTAGATCATTAGTCTCACGCTTTGGCCGCCTATGTAGGTTTTGTTGTAGTTTTGATCCCTTATATAAGGCATCGTTATACGCACAGTTTCAACCCCCGCAGATTTCAATGTGCATTTTAGGGTTAATGTTTAGGGTGTCCTCCTGATCGCCTAGCTCTGGCAAGAGGGTCGACCATGCTCATGCTTAAATCAACTGTAGGTGTATTGCTTTAGGGTTGTATTGTGGATTTAAGAAGGCTTCAAACTTTAGTTTCTTGTTAAAGAAGAACAGATGTAGTCAAAGGATCGGGTGTGGCATCATAGTTTAAGCCAATAGTGAATCGACCACCCTTGAAATGATAATACAGTCAACTTTAGTAAATCGCTGGGTTAGGGATTAGATTGAATTACACATTCATTTGTATACTACCTATGATGGGATGACTGTCATAACATTCCTGCGGGTTAATCAAACGCTGCACTCTTCCTAGCATTTGTTTCGCATTGCTATAAACTGCATTTAAACTCTGGTAGAGACTCCAACACTTAGTTCAGACCAGCATTCTAGCTCAACATTTTCTTCTTAAAATAATCACAGATTTAACAGGAACCTCAATGATGGTTAGTGCTCCCTCTGGAAGGCTAGCGCAGCCCAAGGAGGAACGACCCTGCTCTCTTTACGAACAGCAGCATGTAATATGCCAAAAGAGTTTGCAATCTGACAGTTTCTGTCAGAAATTAAGCCAGAGGGAGGTATTTCTATGTATTTTAAACTTGCTATTACACTTGTCACATTTGGAAATCTACACAGCTATAGGGAATTTTAGAGTTAGGGCTAGCGCACTTCTGAAAGAGTTTGCTGCCTTGGCAACTAGTTCCTTCCGCATACTATCTGTAGGCATTTCAATGCTTTTAGTTCATTGTCTCTATTCAGCTAGATGCACCATGTAATATAAGTTCAACTTCTTCCAAAAGCTCCGAAAAGAAAATAGTGATCTTGGTATGTCAATTAGAAATTCACTACATTCTGTATTTACTTTGCTTAAGCAGTTCTCTGAAGGATGACATGGACAACCCTAGTACACCCTCATCCCATCACCGCGGATCTAACTGTTGTCTCAATGATTTGAAAGGTATCAATCGGTCAATAGCAATTTTACACCTCTTTCGCAACAAAAAAAACGTGCATGATATTTAGGAATAAGTAGGAGAATGAGTCAAATTATGAGGTCGACTGTCATTAATCTCCGTACAGCAAACAGAGA
The DNA here is from genome assembly GCA_027924645.1 of Cunninghamia lanceolata. Classification (NCBI taxonomy): domain Eukaryota; kingdom Viridiplantae; phylum Streptophyta; class Pinopsida; order Cupressales; family Cupressaceae; genus Cunninghamia; species Cunninghamia lanceolata. Next base: position 8,445,074 of record BSBN01000837.1, on the reverse strand, counting down.
GTCAACAAATCTTTACAGTTAAGTTTTCTGTGTTGGAGAATGAGTTAACATAAGAGAAAGACTGCCATTAAACTTTGTAGAACAAACAAGTCTTTCGCATGTAGCACAGTGTATTCTTATGCAATTATTTTTCTCCCTCAGCCCATTTAATATGCACAGCAGCAGGAAATATTACCTAGCCAGAGTTTGGAAAACATAGATAGTTTATGCAACAATCCTTTTTATCCGTGTCTACAGTGATTTATTCCACTTTCATATTGAGCTACCACAGATAAGATGATTTGTTAGTTATATAAACCGTTATACTCTTCTACTGAAAAATAATGCATATTATACAAAATTTAGATGGCAATAACAAACGACACAGATATTTACTTATCCCTAAATAGAAGATATTTGCTATCCAATGACTTATAGTATTCATTATTGTTTTGTCATTATAATTATTAGTATTCTAATATTATTATTATTAATATTATTATTAATGTTGGCTTAACAAAATATATATATATATATATGAATGTTTATATATATAAAAATTATAGTTAAATGTTCAACTAATTAATAAAACATTATTTTTGCTATTCTATAGTCGGGTTGGTTAAATTCTACGACAGGTTAATTAGACTAAATAGTTACATCCTGTGTGAGAGAACATTTAAGGTTAATTATGAATTCCATATTATAGTAAGTTGTGAGATTCTTTTAGAATAAACTATTGGTATTCATTTAGTTAAACCTAGTGAGTTATCCATAGTTAAAAGGAATAAAATGATGAGAATTTAGATGGTCTAGGTTGCAATGTATTGTTGCATTTAATTTAAGATTAATTGGTTTGGAAGAGAAATAATGTAATCTAGTGTTCGTTTTATTACGGAAGTTGTTTACACCAAACTGAGAAGGAATTGTATTGTTTAATCTCTTGAATCTAAATTGAACTAATTTAGTTGTTGTAAAGAGTCGAATTGAGGGTGGTTAAACTCGAATTCCAGAGGCTAAGTTGTCATAGTTGAGTACTTGCAACTTGTGTATAGTTGTTTTTGTAATTATGATGTAATAACGATTATGTGGATCAAACATAGTATGAAGTATATTGAGATATTGTCAAGTTGTATATGTGTAACATTTTCTGGTGGGGATATTAAACCACTTGTGATCTTGTTATACCCGTTTTGTCGTAATTATCATATGGAGAAACTGGGAAATCTGTAAAAGAGTAAAGTGTGTAATGTTATAGGAAATGGATTACAACTAGTGTTTGATTCCATCTGTGATGCAAGAGGGTCTATGCCTTGCAGTGAACATGTACGTGTATTGTTATAAAGTCTTGTATGATGTTTAAGGTTTACTAGGTGTTAGGAAGGAGAGTGGCTTTCAACGTGGGGCCGGCGCCCAAAGTGGCAGTCAGGATAACCCGTTGAAAGTAGATTAATCAAGTGATAACCTAAAAAGAACTAGGGGGTTAAGGGTAGATTTCACATTAAACAACATTAATGTATTCCTCTCCCATGGCATGTAGTGCTTGTTTAGACTAAGGATGGGTAGAGAAGGCCTGGTCGGCATGATTGACTTCCTTGTCCTCATGAAAGGAAGGTCGATTTCGCATGTGTCACCCTATGGGGCCAGCGCCTAGTGAGAGGCTGTCAGGATAACCATAGATGGGGGCTGGCGCCTAGTGAGAGGCTATCATGATAACCCATGCTAGGACCGTGCGATGACACTCTCCCTACTACAACCTAGCATCCCTTGTTCAGTCTCTCCTCATTTATTAAGTGTTGCCTTTGGAGGTTAAGTTGTGTTGTGTTGTTATTGCCATGTGTTGTATTGGCATTTGGTCATCCTTTGTTCATGTTAGTCTTTGTCTACCTGACTGTCATTGTATGGGACCTCATGTTAACTCCTAGCTCGGGGGGTGGACCTTAGGGTTCCACATGGTCGGGTGGAAGAGCTTTATTATCCATTGGTTATTCTTGTCGAAGTTCATCTGCAGAAAAGATTTATATCAGTTTGCAGATAATTGTACTTGTACCAATGATGAGGATGATGTATGTGTATAATCTTGTACCAGATTTGTGTAACATATCATTCATTATGTAATAATTTGATGTAGTCTGAAAATGGCAATGTAATGATGTAATGATGTACTTTCATGTAAGGAAAGCATTTCAGTTATGTATTTGATCATGTAGATTGTATTATTTGATGATATGTAATGAATATGAATCAGTTATTCAATTGTGCATTGGATTTAGATCAGTTACTGTTGAATGTTAAATTATGGTAGTTGGTTTGTAAAGTAATGCAGCCTTTAATCCTTAGAGAATATGTCATAATTAGTTATGTTACCATTACTGGGTTATCTTAATCATTTAAAAAAAAAAATCCCTGTTTCATACAACATAAGTGTGTATTTCTTTAAGGTGTTCAAGGCGGGCATTACATCTAGTATCAGAGCCAAGTTTCTAACACTGGGTACTATGGTTTTATAATTAGCCCATTAAGCTATACTAGTTGCTTAAACTCTGAAGAACATATTCATTCGTAGTCCTTGCCTAGCAACCTGAAGTTATTTTTGGGTGTGTTATCCAGGCAGATGCCTAGGGTACGGGGCTGAGGACGTGGACAAGGTAGGGGTCGTGGGAGAGGTGTTGATAACAGCCCTCCTCCTAGTTCCCCTCATGAGAGTACACAAGAAGGTGGAAGTGAGAATCAAGAGAATCAGGATTAGCCCGAGGGTGCCCAACTACGCCAGCTCCTTGAGGAGGTTCTTGCTCATCTTGGTCCTAGGCAGGAGATGGAACGACCAGAAGAGAGAGAAAGGGAACGATCTCCCAGAAGGAGAGAAATCACAGCTGAACAAGAAGCTATTCTTACGGGCCACATGAGAGACCTGATGAGAGCCCGTCCCCCTACTTTCGATGGCTCCGGTAGCGGTATGGAAGCAGAGACATGGCTAATTGATTTAGAGAGATGCTTTGCTATGCATCCATATGGTAGCAACACTAAGGCAAGATGTGCCATCATGCATCTCAAAGGATTCGCCTCTACATGGTGGCGTCTTGAGGAACAAAGGTTGCATTTAGATATTGCGACAATATCATGGGAACTAATTCTGGAAAGGTTCAGAGCTTGATTTCTATCTAACCACTAGAGGCAACGTCGAGCGGACATTATCCATGGGTTGAGACAGATGGCAATGATGGTGGAGCAGTATGAGCGCAGGTTTTATGAACTCAAGCAGTATGCAGGCATTGGGAACGACGAGGCCATGTTAGTTCAGCATTTTATTAGAGGTCTAAATGCACCCATCTGTGGAGGAGTTCATGTTTTTGAGCCAAAGACCATGGAGGTAGCAGTTGAGAAGGCTCAACTGGTGGAAGAGAACTTGACCATGGCCCTAGGGGGTCATACAAGTGTATAGATTGGTAGTACATCTCGAGCAGGTTCTGGTTTCCGAAGTGGTCAGCCCCATACAACAGGTAACTCAAGGAGTCAACATGTACCTTCTAAGAGTGGACAGCAACAACAATAGTTTTCCCAGACGAAATCAAGAAACTCTCAATTTCAGCAAGGTAGTAGATTTCATTCCAAAAAAGATTGAAGTTGGCAGAGAGTTAAACGTGATCATGCCAGTCAACTAGCACAGAGCACACAATCTGCAGCAAGTAGAGGAAGTTTTCAGCAGTCGAATGCTCCTGTAGGCGGTGGAGGTTTTGGTAGGGGAGCAGGATGTTTGTCTTGCGGTCAGCAGGGCCACATTGCTAGACAGTGTCCACGTAAGAATACTACAGGATTTGGACAGAGGCCCGCAGCTTCAGAGCCAACTGTTGGAGATGCAGGCAGGGCACATAGGGTGTTTGCGGCGGTAGATAATCGCCAAGCAGAGCACCAAGGTACCATTGTGGAGACTACAAGTGTCTTGCGAGGTATTACCATTTCTATTCTTTTTGACTCTGGTGCTTTAGATTCTTTCATTTCTCCTTCTATAGTGAAGCGTTGCAAATTAGTGGCAGCAAAGCAAGATGTTAAGTGGCAGGTGGAATTGGCCTCGCGATCTAGGGTATCAGTAGACTCTCTTGTGTATGGTTGCGAGTTGAGGATAGGTCCTTTATCTACCACAGTAGATCTTCGCATTATACCACTAGGATCTTATGACATAGTGTTGGTAATGGATTGGTTGGATGCTTATCGAGCAGTGATAGACTGTCGCCACAAGTTAGTGAGGTGTTTGGATGAATCAGGCAATGAAGTAGAAGTGGTTGGGATTCAGAGACCCATCTCTTTGCATATGATTTCTTCCATGCAATTGAAGAGATGTTTGCGTCAAGGATGCAAGTTGTTTGCAGTAACAGTTAATGACTTAGATTTTGGGGAGAATAGGGAGACATCCCTTAATGATCATCCTATTCTCAAGGAGTATGAAGATGTCTTTCCTACTGAGATCCCAGGAATGCCACCAAAGCGTGATATTGATTTTAAGATAGACCTTGTTCCAAGAGCAGAACCTATTTCACGAGCTCCATATCGGATGACTACTCAAGAGCTTAAGGAGCTTGATTTGCAGCTAGAAGAGTTATTAGCGAAGGGATTCATTCGTCCAAGTGTCTCTCCATGGGGAGCACCAGTTATTTTTGTGAAGAAAAAGGATGGATCTCTATGATTGTGCATTGACTATCGACAGCTTAATAAGGTGACTGTGAAGAATAGATACCCCTTGCCACGAATTGATGACCTCTTTGATCAGATCAAGGAAGCTAAGGTGTTTTCAAAGATACACCTAAAATGTAGATATCATCAGTTACGTATCTTTGAGGCTGACATCCACAAGACAGCATTTCACACCCGTTATGGGCATTATGAGTTCACTGTTGTACCTTTTGGGTTGACGAATGCACTGTCTGTGTTTATGAGTCTGATGAATGGTGTATTTCGCACCTATCTCGATAGATTTGTTCTGGTATTCTTAGATGATATATTGATTTATTCAAGGTCTGTGGAGGAGCATGAAGATCATTTGCGACAAGTTCTGTAGTGTTTAAGAGAAAATCAGTTGTATGCAAATCTAGCTAAATGTGATTTCTTTCAAACTAAAGTGAAATATTTAGGACACGTTATTTCTGACAAGGGTATTGCAGTGGATCCTTCAAAGATTCAAGCCATCATGGATTGGCCGGCTCCTACCAATGTTTCTGAGGTTCGCAGTTTCATGGGTCTAGCAGGCTATTATCGACGATTTGTGGAAGGATTTTCAAAGATAGCTCACCCTATAACTTCTCTTTAGAGAAAAGGAAAGAAGTTCATTTGGTCAGAACAGTGTCAAGTAGCCTTTCAGACTCTTAAGGAGTGGTTAACTAGTGCACCTATTCTAGCAGTGCCTGATCCTGCTAGAGATTTTGTGGTATGTACTGATGCATCTTTGGAAGGATTAGGAGCAGTGTTAATGTAGGAAGGTCGTGTGATAGCCTATGAGTCCCGTAAGCTCAAAGATCATGAGTTGAATTATCCTACACATGACCTAGAGTTAGCTGCAGTTGTACATGCATTAGTAAGGTGGAGACACTTTTTACTGGGGCATCGGTTTGAGCTACACAGTGATCACCGAAGTTTACAGTATATTTTTACATAACCAAATCTAAATGCTAGACAGAGGCGGTGGATGGAGTTTTTATGTGAGTATGATTTTGAGGTAAAATATATCCAAGGTAAGGAGAATGTGGTGGCAGATGCTCTTAGTTGGCGAAGACATGAACTTTCTTCAATCACTCTTGGAGTGGATTTGAGAGGACAGATTCTTGTAGCACTCCCTGCAAATAGATGGTATCAGGAAGTGAAAATTGAAGTTGAGTCGGGTAGAACCTTGGAGGGTAGATATGCCAGATATTCCCTAGAGGCAGATGGTCTCTTGCGACATTTAGGTCGCATTTATGTGCCTTCTACAGAGGGTCTCCGCACCCTAATCATGACCGAGGCACATCGAGCACCTTATTCTGCTCATCCAAGTGTCAAGAAGATGTATGCAGACCTTTGTCAGATATATTTTTGGGTCAGAATGAAGAGGGATATTACTGATTTTGTTTCGAGATGCTTAGAATGTCAGAGGGTTAAGGCAGAACATCAGCATCCCGCAGGTCTTCTCCAGCCACATCTTATCCCGGAATGGAAATGGGACATCATTTCAATAGATTTTATAGTTGGTTTACCCATGTCCTCTCGTTGCCATGATGCAATAATGGTCACTGTAGATAGGCTTACGAAAGTAGCACACTTTTCTCCTGTCCGATCTTCATATAATGCTTCATCTGTGGCCAAAATTTTCATGGAGGATATAGTCAGATTGCACAGGATTCCTTGCAAGATTATCTCTGATCGTGATCCAGTGTTCACTTCAGCTCTTTGGACATCCCTTCAACATGCATTGGGAACTCAGCTGAACTTCAGTTTAGTGTATCATCTAGAGACTGATGGACAAACTAAGAGGGTTAATCAGGTCCTCGAGGATATGCTCCGAATGTATGTTATGGATCAACAAAACTGTTGGGAGGATTATTTGTATTTGGTGGAGTTTGCATACAATAATGGGTACCATAGCTCCATTGGCATGTCTCCTTTTCAGACCCTATATGGTCATCCTTGTCATACCCCTTTGAGTTGGGATCGTCTTGAGGATAGAGTTCTCCTGGGTCCACAGATGCTCCAAGAGATGGAGCAGCAGGTTGATCGCATCAGAGAGCATCTGGTGGTAGCTCAGGATAGACAGAAGAAATATGCAGATGTTCACAGACTTGATCGTCAGTTTTCAGTTGGTGATCGGGTGTTCTTGCGGGTGCGTCCGTGAAAGAGTCCAATTCGTTACGAAAAAGGCTCTAAGCTCACACCATGCTTTGTAGGGCCATTCAAGGTTTTGGAGAGAATCGGTCCTATTGCATACCGTCTTGCTTTGCTGCCTAGCTTGTCGCGCATCCATGATGTATTTCATGTTTCTGTTCTTAGACCTTATCATCCAGATATTTCTCATGTCCTTGATTGGAATGCTTTACAGGTAGAGGACGGACAGCTAGCTTTGGAGCCCGTAGGTATTTTGGAGCACAGGCGACTCATTCTCAGGGGTAGAGTCATAGAGCAGGTAAGGGTCCAATGGGATCCTAGTGATGAGACTTCAGTTACCTGGGAAGATACATCTCGAATGCGAAAGCTATATCCATATTTGTTCACAGGCTTCCAGGAGTAAGCCTGATCCTAGGGGGGAGGATGTAGTGCCCCTCAACTAGTCATCTGTCAGACTGATGTTTGCTTAGTAGTTTGGACATTATGATATTATTGTAGATAGATTGATGATGGATCTCTTGTTATGTTGTTAATTCATTATGGACCTAATCAGTATGGTAACAATTGTTGATGCTGGATTCTATTATTTTATGCATTAGAACTTGATAGATGAATTAGATGTTACAGATGTTTTGATGTTATTCACTATTTGGGATTGTGAGATAGTTGATCATTTTATGTTCTTGACTAGTAAATGGAAAATCTTGTTCAATATAGTTAATTGTTTATTTATAAACGTGAATGGAACAGTGTCGTATTACTCGCTCTCAAGTACCCTACCCCACTGCGATTTCCATTCACTATAGGACAGCATGTGGATATATATATGTATCTTGTATGGTTAACTGTGTGTTGCTGCAAGATGCAGGTACTAGGCACCGACTCCACCTGATTACCAGGTCTGAGCATGCCTTCGCCAATGGATTAGTTGATTGGAGTTAACATGATGTCCCCAGTCAGTGTTGTCTGGTCGTCAGTTTACCCTTGTGGTTATTGGTTGTCATTCGATCATGACTTGTTGTCAGGGAATACTGTACCTTGGAGTTAATTAGGTCCGAAAGTGTCTAGGTGTGTAAGTAGTGTTGTGCTTCAATTAGAATCATTATATGAAAGAATATAAATGTCGATAATTGAGCATAATGTCGATAGTTAATTAATAAATTATTATTTTATTAGAAGTATAGTTGTTAAATAAAGATTGTAAGAAATTTTGTATTGTTCAATATAATATTATTTATAATAAATATTTAAATAAATAAAACAGTTGTAGTTGTAAATTGTGATTACAAATTAATTAATAAAATAAATTAAAATAAAGTTATAAAATTATTGATTGGCGTAATATTACAATTTTATTAATAACACTATGGTTGGTCGGTTATAAAATTAAATGTTGTCGATTGATATTTAAAAAAGAAAACCCTTGGGATTATTAAATTAAATAAATATATATTTTTTTAGAGGGAGATGCACGGGTTTGCGTGCAGAGTTCCTTGGAAGATGGAAGGGACTGTGTTATAAAAGAAAAGTTAGTAGAGGCAAGGAAGGGGGGATCTGACAGGAAGAAGAAGGATCGAGTTTTCTGCAACTGAGGAATAGAATTCTGCTTTGAATCTAGGCTTCAGATACAGGTTCTATCATCTTCCATATTCTATTTGCATGTTTATGAAATGATGGAAATCTGTCTCTCCTTACTCCTCCAATTTACATTTTGCTTGATAGTCTAGAGCCTCTTTGATAATTCTTCTTGTACCTGTCTTGCAACCAGTTTATTTCAAACAAATTTCTATTAGAGATATAATTAATTCACTGACCCATTTCTGCATTAATAATTGAAGAGAAAATATGAGTCTAATTTTATTGTTTAGGGTTCCAATTTGGTAAAGAGAAGAGAATCGATCTCTGAATTTATGCAAGATCTGTATCAGATTAATAAAATCATTCCTGCACTTCTTTGATCCTAATTTTGGCGTGGTCTGCCAGCGTTATCTGCTTGATCAGTGTTTAAGCATCTTCAATAGGTTCCTTTTTGTGCATATCCTACATTCGTTGCCTCCCAAGCAGCTTCAGCTTCCAAGCCAATATCTCCAATGGCTGTGTAGAAATCTTCCTTACCTACAGATGCGATCTGCCTCCGTCATGGAAATGCATACCATTTTTAGGGTTCTAGATTCAACTTCGTCCAGGGATCTTTTTATTTACTTTAGCATCCTGTAGTCCCTAGATCATTAGTCTCACACTTTGGCCGCCTATGCAGGTTTTGTTGTAGTTTTGATCCCTTATATAAGGCATCGTTATACGCACAGTTTCAACCCCCGCAAATTTCAATGTGCATTTTAGGGTTAACATTTAGGGTGTCCTCCTGATCGCCTAGCTCCGGCAAGAGGGTCGACCATGCTCATGCTTAAATCAACTGTAGGTGTATTGCTTTAGGGTTGTATTGTGGATTTAAGAAGGCTTCAAACTTTAGTTTCTTGTTAAAGAAGAACAGATGTAGTCAAAGGATCAGGTGTGGCATCATAGTTTAAGCCAATAGTGAATCGACCACCCTTGAAATGATAATACAGTCAACTTTAGTAAAGCACTGGGTTAGGGATTAGATTGAATTACACATTCATTTGTATACTGCCTATGATGGGACGACTGTCATAACATTCCTGCAGGTTAATCAAATGCTGCACTCTTCCTAGCATTTGTTTCGCATTGCTATAAACTGCATTTAAACTTTGGTAGAGACGTCTGGGTGCACAATGAAGCAGGGACTCCAACACTTAGTTCGAACCTGCATTCTAGCTCAACGTTTTCTTCTTAAAACAATCACAGATTTAACAGGAACCTCAATGATGGTTAGTGCTCCCTCTGGAAGGCTAGCGCAGCCCAAGGAGGAACGACCCTGCTCTCTTTACGAACAGCAGCATGTAATATGCCAAAAGAGTTTGCAATCTGATAGTTTCTGTCAGAAATTAAGCTAGAGGGAGGTATTTCTATGTATTTTAAACTTGCTATTACACTTGTCACATTTGGAAATCTGCACAGCTATAGGGAATTTTAGAGTTAGGGTTGGCACACTTCTGAAAGAGTTCGCTGCCTTGGCAACTAGTTCCTTCCGCATACTATTTGCAGGCATGTCAATGCTTTTAGTTCACTGTCTCTATTCAGCTAGATGCACCATGTAATATAAGTTCAACTTCTTCCAAAAGCTCCGAAAAGAAAATAGTGATCTTGGTATGTCAATTGGAAATTCACTACATTCTGTATTTACTTTGCTTAAGCAGTTCTCTGAATGATGACATGGACAACCCTAGTACGCCCTCATCCCATCACCGCAGATCTAACTGTTGTCTCAATGATTTGAAAGGTATCAATCGGTCAATAGCAATTTTACACCTCTTTCGCAACAAAAAAAAATGTGCATGATATTTAGGAATAAGTAGGAGAATGAGTCAATTTATGAGGTCAACTATCATTAATCTCCGTACAGCAAACAGAGAGTCAACAAATCTTTGCAGTTAAGTTTTCTGTGTTGGAGAATGAGTTAACGTAAGAGAAAGACTGCCATTAAACTTTGTAGAACAAACAAGTCTTTCACATGTAGCACAGTGTATTCTTCTGCAATTATTGTTCTCCCTCAGCCCATTTAATAAGCACAGCAGCAGGAAATATTACCCAGCCAGAGTTTGGAAAACATAGATAGTTTATACAACAATCCTTTTTGTCCGTGTCTACGGTGATTTATTCCACTTTCATATTGAGCTGCCACAGATAAGATGATTTGTTAGTTATATAAACCGTTATACTCTTCTACTGAAAAATAATGCATATTATACAAAATTTAGATGGCAATAGTAAACGACACAGATATTTACTTATCCCCAGATAGAAGATATTTGCTATCTAATGACTTATAGTATTCATTATTATTGTTTTGTCATTATAATTATTAGTATTCTATTATTATTATTATTATTAATGTTGGCTTAACAAAATATATATATATATATATGAATGTTTATATATATAAAAATTATAGTTAAATGTTCAACTAATTAATAAAACATTATTTTTGCTATTCTATAGTCGGGTTGGTTAAATTCTACGACAGGTTAATTAGACTGAATATTTACATCCTGTGTGAGAGAACATTTAAGGTTAATTATGAATTCCATATTATAGTAAGTTGTGAGATTCTTTTAGAATAAACTATTGGTATTCATTTAGTTAAACCTAGTGAGTTATCCATAGTTAAAAGGAATAAAATGATGAGAATTTAGATGGTCTAGGTTGCAATGTATTGTTGCATTTAATTTAAGATTAATTGGTTTGGAAGAGAAATAATGTAATCTAGTGTTTGTTTTATTACGGAAGTTGTTTACACCAAACCGAGAAGGAATTGCATTGTTTAATCTCTTGAATCTAAATTGAACTAATTTAGTTGTTGTAAAGAGTCAAATTGAGGGTGGTTAAACTCAAATTCCAGAGGCTAAGTTGTCATAGTTGAGTACTTGCAACTTGTGTATAGTTGTTTTTGTAATTATGATGTAATAACGATTATGTGGATCAAACATAGTATGAAGTATATTGAGATATTGTCAAGTTGTATATGTGTAACATTTTTTGGTGGGGATATTAAACCACTTGTGATCTTGTTATACCCATTTTGTCGTAATTATCATATGGAGAAACTGGGAAATCTGTAAAAGAGTAAAGTGTGTAATGTTATAGGAAATGGATTACAACTAGTGTTTGATTCCATCTCTGATGCAAAAGGGTCTATGCCTTGCAGTGAACATGTACGTGTATTCTTATAAAGTCTTGTATGATGTTTAAGGTTTACTAGGTGTTAGGAAGGAGAGTGGCTTTCAATGTGGGGCCGGCGCCTAAAGTGGCAGTTAGGATAACCCGTTGAAAGTAGATTAATCAAGTGATAACCTAAAAAGAACTAGGGGGTTAAGGGTAGATTTCACATTAAACAACATTAATGTATTCCTCTCCCATGGCCTGTAGTGCTTGTTTAGACTAAGGATGGGTAGAGAAGGCCTGGTCGGCATGATTGACTTCCTTGTCCTCATGAAAGGAAGGTCAATTCTGCATGTGTCACCCTATGGGGCCGGCGCCTAGTGAGAGGCTGTTAGGATAACCATAGATGGGGGCCGGCGCCTAGTGAGAGGCTGTCAGGATAACCCATGCTAGGACCGTGCGATGACACTCTCCCTACTACAACCTAGCATCCCTTGTTCGGTCTCTCCTCATTTGTTAAGTGTTGCCTCTAGAGGTTAAGTTGTGTTGTGTTGTTATTGCCATGTGTTGTATTGGCGTTTGGTCATCCTTTGTTCATGTTAGTCTTTGTCTACCTGACTATTATTGTATGGGACCTCATGTTAACTCCTAGCTTGGGGGGTGGACCTTAGGGTTCCACATGGTCGGGTGGAAGAGCTTTATTATCCATTGGTTATTCTTGTCGAAGTTCATGTGCAAAAAAGATTTATATCAGTTTGCAAACAATTGTACTTGTACCAATGATGAGGATGATGTATGTGTATAATCTTGTACCGGATTTGTGTAACATATCATTCATTATGTAATAATTTGATGTAGTCTGAAAATGGCAATGTAATGATGTAATGATGTACTTTCATGTAAGGAAAGCATTTTAGTTATGTATTTGATCATGTAGATTGTATTATTTGACGATATGTAATGAATATGAATCAGTTATTCAATTGTGCATTGGATTTAGATCAGTTACTGTTGAATGTTAAATTATGTTAGTTGGTTTGTAAAGTAATGCAGCCTTGAATCCTTAGAGAATATGTCGTAATTAGTTATGTTACCATTACTGGGTTATCTTAATCATTTAAAATATATATATATATATATATATATATCTTGTTTCATACAGCATAAGTGTGTATTTCTTTAAGATGTTCAAGGCGGGCATTACAAGAATACTATAATTTAAGAATAATAGAATTATAGAATAAAAGAATTATATAATGATAAAAATTAGATTTATAAAATAATATAATAATATAATTATAAAATGAAAAAATAATTGAGTTACAAAATAAAATAATTATATAATTATAAAATAATAGAATGAAAGAATGATACAATAATATTCATAGAATAATAGAATCATAAAATTATATAATTATAGAATGATATATGGAAGAAAGATAGAATAATATAATTGTAGAATAATAGAATGATAAAATACTAGATTTATAGAATAATAGAATCATATAATCATAGAATTTGATAGAATGAAAAGAATATTAGAACAACAGAATGATAGAATAATATAATTACAGAATGATAAATTAAAATAATGATATAATAATAGATTTATATAATAACTGCATGATAGAATTGTAGAATAAAAAAAAATAGAATAAAATAAAAATAGATTTATATAATAATATAATAATAAAATAACAAAATAATAGAATGAAAGAATTATTGAATGGTAGAGTGAAATAATGATTCTAATAGAATTGTAGAATGATAGTTATAGAATTATAGACTGATAGAATGAAATAATGATAGAATAATAGATATATCAAATAATAAAATGAAAGAATGATAGAATGATAGAGTAATAGAGTAAAAGCAATTTAGAATAATAAAGTGATAGAATTACAAAATGATAGAAAAACACTAAATTGCTATTTTGAGGGTCAAGATGAAAGTTTCTTGCCCCGAAAAAGTGCCAAGATGGGGTCCAACCCACTTGGGTCGGTTGCGAAACCACTTTCCACCTCATAACGCATCCACCCATAAAATCTCGTAGAAAACCCACATCCAAGTCAAAAGTTATGAACTTCAGAAGTTCATGCATCAAGGAATGATAGAATAATAGAATGAAAGAATGATAGAATAATAGTTTTATAGAGTGATAGAATAATAAAATACTATTATTTAAGAATAATAGAATTATAAGATTATAGAACTATAGAATGATATAATAATAGATTTAAAGAATAATAGAATTATAGAATAAAAGAATTATATATGATAAAAAATAGATTTATAAAATAATATAATAATAAAATTATAAAATGAAAAAATAATTGAGTTAAAAAATCAAATAATTAGATAGTTATAAAATAATAGAATGAAAGAACGATACAATAATATTCAAAGAATAATAGAATCATAAAATTATATAATAAAAGGAATGATAGAATTATAGAATGATAAATGGAATAAAGATAGAATAATATAATTGTTGAATAATAGAATGATAAAATACTAGATTTATAGAATAATAGAATCATATAATCATAGAATTTGATAGAATGAAAAGAATATTAGAACAACAGAGTGATAGAATAATATAATTACAGAATGATAAATTAAAATAATGATATAATAATAGATTTATATAATAACCGTACGATAGAATTGTAGAATAAAAAAATGATAGAATAAAATAAAAATAGATTTATATAATAATATAATGATGTAATTATAGAATGATAGAATGTATGAATGGTAGACTAATAGATTATAGAATAATAGAATGAGAGAATGAAAGAATAATAAAATAATAGATTTATAGAATAATATAATCATATAATTATAGAATAATAGAATCATATAATTATAGAATTATAGAATGAAAGAATGATAGAATAATAGAGTTGTAGAATGACAGAATAAAATATGATAGAACATTATATTTAAAGAATAATAGAATGAAACAATGATGGAATAATATATTTCCGAAATAATAGAATGATAGAAGGAGAGAATGAGAGAATAATAGAATCATAGAATAATAAAATAACAGAATGGTAGAATGAAAGAATGATATAACATTAGATTTATATAATAATAGAATGTTAGGATTAAATAATGATACTATAATAGAATGAAAAAATGAAAGATTAATAGAATTGTAGAATATCAAACTTATAGAATAATCTAGAAGTTATTATAAAATGACAGAATAATAGAATAATAAAATGATATAATGAAAGAATGATATAGTAATAGAATTGTAGAATAATAGAATTATAGAATTATAGAATTATAGAATGGAAGAGTGATAGAATAATTGAATTGTAGAATAATAGATATATAGAATGATTGAATAAAAGATTTATAAAATTATAGAATTATAGTATTATAGAATGATAGTATAATATATTTAATTAATAATAGAATGATAGAATTATAAATGGATAGAATGAAGGAATAATAGAATTGTAGAATGATAGAAGGGAACAATGATAGAATAAAGCATTTATATGATAATAGACTGATAAAATTATAGAATGATACTATAGTAGCTTTCTATAAAATAGAATGATAGAATTATAAAATGAAAGAATGAAAGAATGATATAATAGTAGAATAATAGATTAATAATCAAATGACAGAATAATAGAATTGTAGAATGAAAGAATGATAGAATTATAGAATGGTAGAATGAAACAATGATAGAATAAAAGATTTATAGAATAATATAATAGTAGAATAATAGAATAATAGAATGAAACATTGGTAGAAAAATAGTCTTGTATAATACTAGAATAACAAAATAATATAACAATAGAATGAATGATAGAATAATAGATTTATAGAATTAAAAAATAGAATTATAGAATGATAAAATGAAAAAATGATAGACTTATAGAATAATAGGTATATAAAATAATAGAATGATAGAATGAGAGAATGAAAGAATGATAAAATAATAGAATTATAGAATAATATAATCATATAATTATAGAATAATAGAATCGTAGAATTATAGAATGATAGAATGAAAGAATGATAGAACAATAGAGTTGTAGAATGACAGAATAAAATAATGATAGAACAATATATTTAAAGAATAATAGAATGATAGAATGAAACAATGATGGAATAATATATTTACGAAATAATAGAATGATAGAAAGAGAGAATGAGAGAATAATAGAATCATAGAATAATAAAATAAGAGAATGGTAGAATGAAAGAATGATATAACATTAGATTTATATAATAATAGAATGTTAGGAGTAAATAATAATACTACAATAGAATGATAGAATGAAAAAATGAAAGATTAATAGAATTGTAGAATATCAAACTTATAGAATAATCTAGAAGTTATTATAAAATGACAGAATAATATAATAATAAAATGATATAATGAAAGAATGATATAGTAATAGAATTGTAGAATAATAGAATGATAGAATTATTGTAACGCCCCGCCTTGAACACCTTAAAGAAATTGACATTTATGCTATATGAACACAAAAAAAAAAAAAAATTAAAATGATTAAGATAACAAGTAATGTTAACATAACTAGTTACGACATATTCTCCAAGGTTTCAAGGCTGCATTACTTACAAACCAACTAACATAATTTAACATACATCAGTAACTGATCTGATTCCAATGCACAAGTAGATAACTTATTCCTATTCATTGCATATCGTCAAATAATACAATCTACATGATTAAATACATAATGGAAATACTTTCCTTGCACATAAGTACATCATTACATTATGAATGATCTAGTACATAAATCTGGTACAAGATTATACACATACATCTTCATCAACTGGTACAAGTACAATTATCTGGAATAAATCTTTTTTGCATATGAACTTGACAAGGAAAAACCAATGGATAAGGAAGCTCTTCCACCTGACCATGTGGAACCCTGAGGTCCACCCCCCGAGCTAGGAGTTAACATGAGGTTTCAAACAATGACAGTCAGGTAGATGAAAGACAAACAAGAACAAGGAATGACCAAACACCAATGAAACACATGGCAATAACAATTCAACACAACTTAACTTAACTTCCAGAGGCGAAACATAACGTAAGTGGAGAGACCAAACAAGGAATGCTAGGTTGTAGTAGGGAGAGTGTCATCGCACAGTCCTAGCATGGGTTATCCTAACAGCCTCTCACTAGGCGCCGGCCCCATAGGGTGACACATGCGGAATCGACCTTCCTTTCGTGAGGACAAGGAAGTCAATCATGCCAACCAGGCCTTCTCTACCCATCCTTAGTCTATACAAGCACTACAGGCCATGGGAGAGGAATCCATTAATCTTGTTTAATGTGAAAACTACCCTTAACCCCCTAGTTCATTTTAGGTTATCACTTGATTAATCTACTTTCAACGGGTTATCCTGACTACCACTTTGGGCGCCGGCCCCACGTTGAAAGCCACTCTCCTTCCTAACACCTAGTAAACCCGAACCACCATACAAGGCATTATAACATTACTCATACATATTCACTGCAAGGTATAATTCCTCTTGCATTACAAACAGAATCAAACACTAATTGTAATCCATTTCCTATCACATTACAATGCTTTACTCTTTTACAGATTCTAGGTCTCTCCATATGACCATTACGACAAAATGGGTACAAGACAGTCACAACTAAATAAAATATCTTATCCGGGCAATATTATATCCACAAAATACATTAACAACTTTTGACAATTCTTCATTCGTGATAGATTGTACTTCATACTCAATTAGAATCACATGTTTAAGACAACACAACACTAGAACCTCTATCCACATGTTGGTTGTACTCAGACACGACATACTATGCCTCTGGAATTTTGACCACTAGCAATTTATCATATTACGACAACAAGAATTCTTAATTTCATTAACCATAATATATATAATCACAACGATTTTCTTTTAATCAAATAAATAATGGCAACATTATTCTAAATTCCCAATTTTATTTGGCTTTTAAACAATCAACTATACTTTTGAAATAATAATAATAATATTAATAATGATAATAATAATAATATATCAACTAATTATCTGATTCAATTCCTCTTCAAAATATAAATATATCAATGATCTAAACAATTACCATCCTAGTTTATAACTATTTTTCGAAACCAATAGTAAGTTCCTTCTGTATCAAGATCCTAAACAAGAATCCAAACAATAATGATCAAATCAATTCTTTAAAATAACTTCAAAAACATTCATCAATTGATTCATCACCAATAAATATTTAAATTAAACAAATCCACCTATTAAAACAGCTCATTAGATTATACAAATCCTTCTATAGTATAAAAACTCAAAACACAAAAATAATTGAAGTATCCTATATCATTTCTCCATAGTTCCCTAGTACTCATGCACTCGGTTATCTTATCCTCCAAAGATTTCTAAAGTTTCAAGGTTATAAGAAATTGAACTTATAGTGAATGCTATACTAATAGCTAGACTTAAAAGGATTATGGATCAATTATACAGCTGAAGCATTAAAAGTATTAATGCACTAATCAAGAACATTATGAATTAATTATTCATAACTCCCAAATCATGTTGCTCACTAAATCCTCGATATACCCTTTTCTTTGAGTTGGCTCTAGAAAGCAATAATACAAAACAAATTATCCTACCATAAAACTTAATCATTCCTACAATGGAATTACAAATAACATTATTATAAAATTAGGTATTTGGCCTTCACCTTTCCGTTTGAATTAATAATAATAATAGTAACAATAATTATTATTATTATTATTGTAATCATAACAATAATGATAATAATAATTATTATAATTATAATAATGATACTAATAATTACATTGATATTAATAGTATTACTGTTAATATACCAAGGTCATTGAACACATTGTAAGGAAAATAAACATTCCTTAGGGTTAATCTAAGCCAATCAAATGAAATGCATACAAGAAAGCACAACTAACCTAGATTAACAAGGACGGGTTTCTGCAGACTAGAATTGAAACGATAAATCTTAATGCACGGAAAGTAAATAAGAAAACTCTATTTCTGCCTCCAAAATGTGACCTCTTCTTAGTGAAGTACATTCTACCTATCAAGATGGTTGTAGATTAGTCTTAAACCTATAAACTACATTTGCTTAAAAGTTTATAAAGTCCCTTGCCAATGAACCCAATTTGCATATTATGCAAGCTTAGCAAGCCCATGAGACTTCATTTCTTTCAGACGGCTATAACATAGCTCATGCCTTTGTCTATACTTCCATGTTTTGCATATATGTCTCTCAAAACGAATGCAACTATATATCTGACAGTAATCCATTTCAAACTTCATTTTGACACGTTGAAGAGGATGCTGGCGCTAGTTCTAGAGTCTGGATTTACATCTGCCAGTTGCATTTGATTTTAGGTTTTCTAAAGTTTGTTCCACAAATCCATATTTGTGTATACACCTGTTTAAAAGCTCCCAGATACAGATGCTCCTGATGGAATAGTCCTCCACGATCTTGGCAGCAAGGAGTAACCACCCCCTGCAGATGATCAAGGATGGGCACCTGACATCATGCGATGGCATCTTCACATCAGGATCATCCCACTGCCTTACTTCTATATTATATCTCAGCAGGCGGTATCCCTGCGCCGTAGTCACTGGCATTGCAAGGCAGTAGAAGAACCCTTCGAGTCAAATTGCATGGACCTCAAACCAAAATTGTAGAAACTCTTGCTTGGAATTACAATGATAAATCCATCTTCCAAGCCTGGAATCATAAACAGCCCAAACCTGACTCACAATGTAGAAATCATAAAATCCAAACAATTTTTTAATACACGACTAATTATTACAAAGGGTCAAAAATGAAAATGTTAATGCTCAATTCTCACCAGTCACCTGTAAAATTCCTTCAGTTTTGAGGTCAAATTTCAAGCATTTTTCAGTTATTTAGCGGACTCAATACAGCCCCGATAGACCTGATAGCATATCAATTAGATTGTAAATATTAAACAACAAGGATCCAGTCTTCGTCGTCGCGGGCTCTTGCTCTGTCTCCTCTTCTGAAGCGGGCAAATGAGACCATGCAGTCTGAATTGCTTCATACCCATTTCGGACATGATTGGCCATTGTATTGCCCACAGCTCTAAATCATAAACCTCAGTTATGCTCTCATCAGTGGATGACTCGGAGGTCCCAGTTACAAGGATTTTGTAAGAATTTGTGGTTTTGTCAACCACCATGCCCACGATATCAATATAACGAATTTGAAGCATTTCTGGCAATACCTTGTGGGTTTTTGTGAGGGGGTTGCAGACGATTAGGGTTGGGTATTCTACATTTTGATTCCTAAAATTGAGTAAGCCCCCCCCGAAGGCCATCAATAGGACCTGTCGCGAATCCAGCACACACCGCTCGAAAACAGGCATGTTAGTCCAAGTACTACAACACGGATCATACGCCTTTTCAATGAAGACATTTTGTGTAACATTCAGCAACCAATACGTTCCATGAGGTCACATTAGTTTGCGGTGCCCTGTGAGCTTCACGAATCTGGTCTTCGCTTGCATACTTTGCATACTTGTCTACCAGAGTATTTCTAACTATAATACAAAACTGAAACCGTTCTTTCCACACAGCATGGAAAAGATAGTACATATCTAGTCACTGGCACTAAAACAGTAAGAAAATTACAGTGTGGAGATAGACCTATTATCAGACGTATGAATGTTTAGTGGCTAAGGGAGAAAGAGAATTGCGATTACATACACCCGATGCCATGTAGAAATCTACTGCAGGTAACTATGACTAAGAGTATATGTTAATTACCAAGAATTCATTGTTATACCTTTGAAGGAGGACCAATTACTATACGGATCTGTGGTGATCTCACCTTGAAGAAAACACTTTTTACTTTAAGATTTTGATAGGAGGTGAGAAGACTACAAGGGTTCTATGTATCTGCTACAAACCAACGACCCACAAATCAATTCTGTCCATTGGAGGTGAACAATTGTAGAAGCGATAGAATGTTTAGGCAAATGGAGTGGAAGGGAGCCAAATAAACGACGAAATTCTTTGAGCTGAAAATGATTTGTAAACCCTATGAGTTGCATTGTTTAAACGTAGACAAAGCAGCTTACAGAAATGAGCAACCGGGTTCAAGATTTGGTGGGGAAAACTCAGAATACAAACTGATTGTAGGTTAGGGTATATCATAAAGCGGATATTCAACCAACAAACCGTTTGGAATGAAATAAACAACAACAACATTTACAGATTCAGAATAAGATTCAGAGATTAGGCATTCGATGGAACCTGGCTGCGATGTTGATTCAACAATACCGTTCCAACTGCCACAGTCCAAGCTTTTCCTTGTCTTCTTTCCTGTTCTTCTACCTACAATTTCCCCCCCCTTTGCTTCTACAAGCTTCTCTTTTATAGAAAAGTCCCTTCCATCTTCCAAGGAACTCGACACGTGATCCCGTGCATCTCCCTCCTCAAGATATACTTTTATTTAATTTAATGATCCCAAAAAGGTTACTTTTTTTAAAATATTAACACACAATTCTGACAACATTTAATTACTTTATAGCTGACCAACCATATTGTATTTAATAAAGTTATAACATTACAACAATCTATAATTGTACAACTATATATTAATTTATTTTATTAATTTAGTTGTAAATCACTAATTACAACATAACTTACAACTATTTTATTTATTTAAATATTTATTGCAAATAATATTATATTAAATAATACAAAATTTCTTACAATCTTTATTTAACAACTATACTTCTAATAAAATAATAATTTATTTACAACAATAATTAACAACTATCGACTCAATATTATCTTTTATCAATACATTTAATTATCAGTATTATAATATCTGTAATATGATTCTATCTAATGCACAATGATACCTTACACACTTAGACACTTTCTAACCTAGTTAGACTCCAAGGTGCAATATTACTTGTCCGCAAATCATGATCAAATTACAGACAACGACCACAAGGTTAACCTGACAACTAGACAACACAGACTAGGGACCTCACGTTAACTCCAACAACCAATCCATTGGCGAAGGCACACTCAGACCTGGTAATCAGGTGGAGTCGGTGCCTAGTACCTGCATTCCTGCAACAATGCACGGTTAAACATACAAGATATATATCCACATGTAGTCCTATAGTGAATGGAAAT
Source organism: Cunninghamia lanceolata (assembly GCA_027924645.1). Classification (NCBI taxonomy): domain Eukaryota; kingdom Viridiplantae; phylum Streptophyta; class Pinopsida; order Cupressales; family Cupressaceae; genus Cunninghamia; species Cunninghamia lanceolata. The sequence continues at coordinate 8,423,291 of BSBN01000837.1, read as the reverse complement.
CGCAGTGATGTAGGGTACTCGAGAGCGAGTAATACGACACTATTCCATTCACGTTTACGAATAAACAATTAACTATGTTAAACAAGGTATCTGATTACTAGTCATCAACATAAAATGATCAACTATCTCACAATCCCATATAGTGAATAACATCAAAACATCTGTAACATCTAGTTCATTTATCAAATTCTAAAGCATAAAATAATAGAATCCAACATCAACAACTGTTATCACAATGATTAGGTCCATAATAAAGTAACAAGATAACAAGAGATCCATCATCTACAGTCTAAGACACTATCATAAAGTCTAAGCAAACATCAATCTGATGGACGACGAGATGAGGGGCACTACATCCTCCCCCCTAGGATCAGGCTTACTCCTGGAAGCCTGCAACAAGTATGGGTATAATTCTCACATACGGGGTGTATCTTCCCAGGTAGCTGAAGTCTCCTCATTACTCGATGGGCATCCAACCAATCCATCCCAACACTATGTCATAGGATCCTAGTGGTATAATGTGAAGATCCGTTGTGGTAGATAAGGGACCTATCCTCAACTCACAACCATACACAAGAGAGTCTACTGTCACCCTAGATCCAGAGGCTAATTCCACTTGCCACTTAACATTTTTAGGTTGCTAGGCAAGGACTACGAATGAATATGTTCTTCAGAGTTTGAGCAACTAGTATAGCTTAATGGGCTAATTATAAAACCAGAGTACCCAGTGTTAGAAACTTGGCTCTGATACCAGATGTAACGCCCCGCCTTGAACACCTTAAAGAAATTGACATTTATACTATATGAACACAAAATGTTTTTTTTTTTTTAAATGATTAAGATAACAAGTAATGTTAACATAACTAGTTACGACATATTCTCCAAGGTTTCAAGGCTGCATTACTTACAAACCAACTAACATAATTTAACATACATTAGTAACTAATCTGATTCCAATGCACAGGTAGATAACTTATTCCTATTCATTGCATATCATCAAATAATACAATCTACATGATTAAATACATAATGGAAATACTTTCCTTGCACATAAGTACATCATTACATTATGAATGATCTATTACATAAATCTAGTACAAGATTATACACATACATCTTCATCAACTGGTACAAGTATAATTATCTGGAATAAATCTTTTCTGCATATGATCTTGACAAGGAAAAACCAATGGATAAGGAAGCTCTTCCACCCGACCATGTGGAACCCTGAGGTCCAACCCCCGAGGTAGGAGTTAACATGAGGTTCCAAATAATGACAGTCAGGTAGACGAAAGACAAACAAGAACAAGGAACGACCAAACGCCAATACAACACATGGCAATAACAATTCAACACAACTTAACTTAACTTCCAGAGGTGAAACATAAGGTAAGTGGAGAGACCAAACAAGGAATGCTAGGTTGTAGTAGGGAGAGTGTCATCGCACGGTCCTAGCATGGGTTATCCTGATAGCCTCTCACTAGGCGCCGGCCCCATAGGGCGACACATGCAGAATCGACCTTCCTTTCGTGAGGACAAGGAAGTCAATCATGCCAACCAGGCCTTCTCTACCCATCCTTAGTCTATACAAGCACTACAAGCCATGGGAGAGGAATCTATTAATCTTGTTTAATGTGAAAACTACCCTTAATATATCAACTAATTATCTGATTTAATTCCTCTTCAAAATATAAATATATCAATGATCTGAACAATTACCATCCTAGTTTATAACTATTTTTCGCAACCAATAGTAAGTTCCTTCTGTATCAAGATCCTAAACAAGAATCCAAACAATAATGATCAAATCAATTCTTTAAAATAACTTCAAAAACATTCATCAATTGATTCATCACCAATAAATATTTAAATTAAATAAATCCATTTATTAAAATAGCTCATTAGATTATACAAATCCTTCTATAGTATAAAAACTCAAAACACTAAAATAATTAAAGTATCCTATATCATTTCTCCATAGTTCCCTAGTACTCATGCACTCGGTTATCTTATCCTCCAAAGATTTCTCAAGTTTCAAGGTTATAAGAAATTGAACTTATAGTGAATGCTATACTAATAGCTAGACTTAAAAGGATTATGGATCAATTATACGGCTGAAGCATTAAAAGTATTATTGCACTAATCAAGAACATTATGAATTAATTATTCATAACTCCCAAATCATGTTGCTCACTAAATCCTCGATATACCCTTTTCTTTGAGTTGGCTCTAGAAAGCAATAATACAAAACAAATTATCCTACCATAAAACTTAATCGTTCCTACAATGGAATTGCAAATAACATTATTATAAAATTAGGTATTTGGCCTTCATCTTTCCGTTTGAATTAATAATAATAATAGTAACAATAATTATTATTATTATTATTGTAATCATAACAATAATGATAATTATAATAATTATAATTATAATAATGATACTAATAATTACATTGATATTAATAGTATTACTGTTAATATACCAAGGTCATTGAACACATTGTAAGGAAAATAAACATTCCTTAGGGTTAATCTAAGCCAATCAAATGAAATGCATACAAGAAAGCACAACTAACCTAGATTAACAAGGACGGGTTTCTGCAGACTAGAATTGAAACGATAAATCTTAATGCACGGAAAGTAAATAAGAAAACTCTATTTCTGCCTCCAAAATGTGACCTCTTCTCAGTGAAGTACATTCTACCTATCAAGATGGTTGTAGATTAGTCTTAAACCTATAAACTGCATTTGCTTAAAAGTTTATAAAGTCCCTTGCCAATGAACCCAATTTGCATATTATGCAAGCTTAGCAGGCCCATGAGACTTCATTTCTTTCAGACGGCTGTAACATAGCTCATGCCTTTGTCTATACTTCAACTTTTTGCATATATATCTCTCAAAACGAATGCAACTATATATCTGACAGAAATCCATTTCAAACTTCATTTTGACATGTTGAAGAGGATGCTGGCGCTAGTTCTAGAGTCTGGATTTACATCTGCCAGTTGCATTTGATTTTAGGTTTTCTAAAGTTTGTTCCACAAATCCATATTTGTGTATACACCTATTTAAAAGCTCCCAGATACAGATGCTCCTGATGGAATAGTCCTCCACGATCTTGGCAGCAAGGAGTAACCGCCCCCTGCAGATGATCAAGGATGGGCACCTGACATTATGCGATGGCATCTTCACATCAGGATCATCCCACTACCTTACTTCCATATTATATCTCAGCAGGCGGTATCCCTGCGCCGCAGTCACTGGCATTGCAAGGCAATAGAAGAACCCTTTGAGCCAAATTGCATGGACCTCAAACCAAAACTGCAGAAACTCTTGCTTGGAATTGCAATGATAAATCCATCTTCCAAGCCTGGAATCATAAACAGCCCAAACCTGACTCACAATGTAGAAATCATAAAATCCAAACAATTTTTGAATACACAACTAATTATTACAAAGGGTCAAAAATGAAAATGTTAACGCTCAATTCTCACTAGTCACCTGTAAAATTCCTTCAGTTTCGAGGTCGAATTTCAAGCATTTTTCAGTTATTTAGCAGACTCAATACAGCCCCGATAGACCTGATAGCATATCAATTAGATTTGTAAATATTAAACAACAAGGATCCAGTCTTCGTCATCGCGGGCTCTTGCTCTTTCTCCTCTTCTGAAGCGGGCAAATGAGACCATGTAGTCTGATTTTGCTTCATACCCATTTCGGACATGATTGGCCATTGTATTGCCCACAGCTGTAAATCATAAACCTCGGTTATGCTCTCATTAGTGGATGACTCGAAGGTCCCAGTTACAAGGATTTTGTAAGAATTTGTGGTTTTGTCAGCCACCATGCCCACAATATCAATATAATGAATTTGGAGCATTTCTGGCAATACGTTGTGGGTTTTTGTGAGGGGTTTGCAGATGATTAGGGTTGGGTATTCTGCATTTTGATTCCTAAAACTGAGTAAGCCCCCCCCCCCCCCCCCCGGCGGAGGCCATCAATAGGACCTGCCACGAATCCAGCACACACCGCTCGAAAACAGGCATGTTAGTCCAAGTACTACAACACGGATCATACGCCTTTTCAATGAAGACATTTTGTGTAACATTCAGTAACCAATACATTCCATGAGGTCACATTAGTTTGCAATGCCCTATGAGCTTCACGAATCTGGTCTTCGCTTGCATACTTTGCATACTTGTCTACCAGAGTATTTCTAACTATAATACAAAACTGAAACCGTTCTTTCCACACAGCATGGAAAAGATATTACATATCCAGTCACTGGCACTAAAACAGTAAGAAAATTGTAGTGTGGAGATAGACCTATTGTCAGACGTATGAATGTTTAGTGGCTAAGGGAGAAAGAGAATTGCGATTACATACACCCGATGCCATGTAGAAATCTACTGCAGGTAATTACGACTAAGAGTATATGTTAATTACCATGAATTCATTGTTATACCTTTGAAGGAGGACCAATTACTATACAGATCTGTGGTGATCTCACCTTGAAGAAAACACTTTTTAGTTTAAGATTCTGATAGGAGGTGAGAAGACTACAAGGGTTCTATGTATCTGCTACAAACCAACGACCCACAAATCAATTCCGTCTATTGGAGGTGAACAATTACAGAAGCGATAGAATGTTCAGGCAAATGGAGTGGAAGGGAGCCAAATAAACGACGAAATTCTTTGAGCCGAAAATGATTTGTAAACCCTATGAGTTGCACTATTTAAACGTAGACAAAGCAGCTTACAGAAATGAGCAACCGGGTTCAAGATTTGGTGGGGAAAACTCAAAATACAAACTGATTGCAGGTTAGGGTATATCATAAAGCGGATATTCAACCAACAAACCGATTGGAATGAAATAAACAACAACAACATTTACAAATTCAGAATAAGATTCAGAGATTAGGCATTCGATGGAACCTGGCTGCGATGTCGATTCGACAATACCGTTCCAACTGCCGCAGTCCAAGCTTTTCCTTGTCTTCTTTCCTATTCTTCTACCTACAATTTCCCCCCCCTTTGCTTCTACAAGCTTCTCTTTTATAGAAAAGTCCCTTCCATCTTCCAAGGAACTCGGCACGCGATCCCGTGCATCTCCCTCCTCAAGATATACTTTTATTTAATTTAATGATCCCAAAAAGGTTACTTTTTTTAAATATTAACACACAATTCCAACAACATTTAATTACTTTATAGCCGACCAACCATATTGTATTTAATAAAGTTATAACATTACTACAATCTATAATTGTACAACTATATATTAATTTATTTTATTAATTTAGTTGTAAATCACTAATTACAACATAACTTACAACTATTTTATTTATTTAAATATTTATTGCAAATAATATTATATTAAATAATACAAAATTTCTTACAATCTTTATTTAACAACTATACTTCTAATAAAATAATAATTTATTTACAACAATAATTAACAACTATCGACTCAATATTATCTTTTATCAATACATTTAATTATCAACATTATAATTTCCGTAATATGATTCTATCTAATGCACAACGATACCTTACACACTTAAACACTTTCTAACCTAGTTAGACTCCAAGGTGCAATATTACTTGTCCGCAAATCATGATCAAATGACAGACAATGACCACAAGGGTAACCTGACAACTAGATAACACAGACTAGGGACCTCATGTTAACTCCAACAACCAATCCTTTGGCGAAGGCATGCTCAGACCTGGTAATCAGGTGGAGTCGGTGCCTAGTACCTGCATTCCTGCAACAATGCACGGTTAAACATACAAGATATATATCCACATGCAGTCCTATAGTGAATGGAAATCACAGTGATGTAGGGTACTCGAAAGTGAGTAATACGACACTGTTCGATTCACATTTATGAATAAACAATTAACTATGTTAAACAAGGTATCTGATTACTAGTCATCAACATAAAATGATCAACTATCTCACAATCCCATATAGTGAATAACATCAAAACATCTATAACATCTAGTTCATTTATCAAATTCTAAAGCATAAAATAATAGAATCCAACATCAACAACTGTTATCATAATGATTAGGTCCATAATAAAGTAACAAGATAACAAGAGATCCATCATCTACGGTCTAAGACACTATCATAAAGTCTAAGAAAACATCAATCTGATGGACGACGAGATGAGGGGCACTACAATTATAGAATTATAGAATGGAAGAGTGGTAGAATAATTGAATTGTAGAATAATAGATATATAAAATGATTGAATAAAAGATTTATAAAATTATAGAATTATAGTATTATAGAATGATAGTATAATAGATTTAATTGATAATAGAATGATAGAATTATAAATGGATAGAATGAAGGAATAATAGAATTGTAGAATGATAGAACGGAACAATGATAGAATAAATCATTTATCTGATAATAGAATGATAAAATTATAGAATGATAGTATAATATATTTATATAAAATAGAATGATAGAATTATAAAATGAAAGAATGAAAGAATGATGTAATAGTAGAATAATAGATTAATAATCAAATGATAGAATGGAAGAATGATAGAATAATAGAACTTTAGAATGAAAGAATGACAGAACGATAGAATGGTAGAATGAAATAACGATAGAATAAAAGATCTACAGAATAATATAATGGTAGAATAGTAGAATAATAGAATGAAACATTGGTAGAAAAATAGTCTTGTAGAATACTAGAATAACAAAATAATATAACAATAGAATGAATGATAAAATAATAGATTTATAGAATAAAAAATAGAATTATAGAATGATAAAATGAAAGAATGATAGACTTATAGAATAATAGTTTTATAAAATAATAGAATGATAGAATTAAACAACAATAGAATTGTAGAATAATAAAATAATAGAATGATTGAATGAAAGAGTGATAGAATACTATATTTGTATGATAATATAACGATACAACTATGGAATGATAGAATGAAAGAAATATAGGATAACAAAATTGTAGAATAATATAATAATAAAATAACAAAATTATAAAATGAAAGAATTATTGAATGGTAGAGTGAAAAAATGATTCTAATAGAATTGTAGAATGATAGTTATAGAATTATAGACTGATAGGATGAAATAATGATAGAATAATAGATATAAAAAATAATATAATGAAAGAATAATAGAATAATAGAATAATAGAGTAAAAGAAATTTAGAATTTAATAAAATGATAGAAAAACACTAAATTACTATTTTGAAGTCCAATATGAAAGTGTCAAGCCCTGAAAAAGTGCCAAGATGGGTTCCAACCCACTAGGGTCAGTTGCGAAACCACTTTCCACCTCATAATGCATCCACCCATAAAATCATGTAGAAAACCCACATCCGAGTCAAAAGTTAGGATCTCCGGAAGTTCCTGCATCAAAGAATGATAGAATAATACAATGAAAAAATGATAGAATAATAGAATACTATAATTTAAGAATAACAGAATAATAAGATTATAGAACTATAGAATGATATAATAGATTTAAAGAATAATAGAATAAAAGAATTATATAATTATAAAAAATAGATTTATAAAATAATATAATAATAAAATTATAAAATGAAAAAATAATTGAGTTACAAAATAAAATAATTATATAATTATAAAATAATAGAATGAAAGAATGGTACAATAATATTCATAGAATAATAGAATCATAAAATCTCGTAGAAAACCCACATCTAAGTCAAAAGTTATGATCTCCGGAAGTACCTGCATCAAAGAATGATAGAATAATAGAATGAAAGAATGATAGAATAATAGTTTTATAGAATGATAGAATAATAGAATAATAAGATTATAGAACTATAGAATGATATAATAATAGATTTAAAGAAAAATAGAATTACAGAATAAAAGAATTATATAATGATAAAAAATAGATTTATAAAATAATGTAATAATAAAATTATAAAATGAAAAAATAATTGAGTTACAAAATAAAATAATTATATAATTATAAAATAATAGAATGAAAGAATGATACAATAATATTCATAGAATAATAAAATCATAAAATTACATAATAAAAGAATGATAGAATTATAGAATGATATATGGAAGAAAGATAGAATAATATAATTGTAGAATACTAGAATGATAGAATAATAAAATACTAGATTTATAGAATAATAGAATCATATAATCATATAATTTGATAGAATGAAAAGAATATTAGAACAACAGAATGATACAATAATATAATTACAGAATGATAAATTAAAATAATGATATAATAATAGATTTATATAATAACTGCATGATAGAATTGTGGAATAAAAAAATGATTGATTAAAATAAAAATAGATTTATAGAATAATATTATGATGTAATTATAGAACGATAGAATGCATGAATGGTAGAAAAATAGATTATAGAATAATAGAATGAGAGAATGAAAGAATTATAAAATAATGATAGAACAATATATTTAAAGAATAATAGAATGATAGAATGAAACAATGATGGATTAATATATTTATGAAATAATAGAATGATAGAATGAGAGAATAAGAGAATAATAGAATCATAGAATAATAAAATAAGAGAATGGTAGAATGAAAGAATGATATAACATTAGATTTATATAATAATAGAATGCTAGGATTAAATAATGATACTATAATAGAATGATAGAATGAAAAAATGAAAGATTAATAGAATTGTAGAATATCAAACTTATAGAATAATCTAGAAGTTATTATAAAATGATAGAATAATAAAATAATAAAATGATATAATGAAAGAATGATATAGTAATAGAATTGTAGAATAATAGAATGATAGAATTATAGAACTATAGAATGGAAGAGTGATAGAATAATTGAATTGTAGAATAATAGATATATACAATGATTGAATAAAAGATTTATAAAATTATAGAATTATAGTACTATAGAATGATAGTATAATAGATTTAATTAATAATAGAATTATAGAATTATAAACGGATAGAATGAAGGAATAATAGAATTGTAGAATAATAGAACGAAACAATGATAGAATAAAGCATTTATATGATAATAGAATGATAAAATTATAGAATTATAGTATAATAGATTTATATAAAATAGAATGATAGAATTTGTAGTGCCCCTCAAATTGTCGTCTGTCATATTGATGTTGCTTAGTAGTATTAGACATTATGACAGTATCTTAGATCGTTGATGTTGGATCCCTTGTTGTTTTGTTGATTTATTATAGAACTAATCGTTATGATAGCAGTTGTTGATGTTGGATTCTGTTATTTTATGCTTTACAATTGATGAATGAACTAGATGTTACATATGTTTTGATGTTAATGGCTATATTTGTTTGTAAGATAATGTATTGTTTTATGTTGTTGACTAGTAATCAGAAATCTTGTTCAAAGTAGTGATTTGTTTATACAGGAACGTGAATGGAACAGTGTTGTATTACTCACTTTCGAGTACCCTACCCCACTGCGATTTCCATTCACTATATGACTGCATCTGGATATATATCTTGTATGTTTAACAGTGTACTTGCTGCAAGATGCAGGTACTAGGCACCGACTCCACCTGATTTACCAAGTTTGAGTGTGCCTTCACCAATGGAATAGTTGTTTGGAGTTACATAAGGTCCCATGTCCTAAACCATCATCTGCGATGAGGATGAGCATTGCATCTAGTTACCCTGCTAGTTGAGGTTGGTTGGGATGTGAGTTCACATTGTGTTTCCAATTAATGGTTAGTTGGTGTTGTTAAGGTTTAGTCGTGTGATTAATGATTAGGTTGGCATTTTATTCGATTTGGCTTGATGCCTTGGTTAATATGGGTATTAGAAAACAATATTAAATATATATATATATAAATCTATATAAGCATAGTTGTAAAAATTAATATATATATATATATGTATATATATTTATAATGTTAATTTAATAATAATAATAATAATGTGCAAATATTTTAACCGTTACTTTGAATTAATTAAGTCAAATTATTTTGTTATGGATTTAATAAATTTGATGTTAGTTCTAGTATGCGAAAGTTAGTTTTCCCGTAAATTGGTTACCAAATATTTTTTTTTAAAAGGGGGATTTTTGCCTGGAGAAAAGGGGAGAGGTGGAGAAAAAATCCAGAGGAAGGAAAGGTTGGAACTGGTAGTTTTTAGATTTTGGAAAGAAAATCTCTAATAATCTGGGTATGTCTTGAATCTTGATTCATTTTCTCTTTGTATCTATAATATTTGAAAAGTATTTGTGCACCATGTTATCATGGTTTGATGTATTAATGATATAGAAAACACCTTAATCAACAGTTGTGCCACCTATCTATGTTTTTCCATTATAATGTATAATTGGCTTTATGCCTGCTAACTGCAATCACTTAAAGGATTCTAAAGCCCGTTCAACTTATCCATTTTGTGCATATCCTGCAATAATGCATCCCATGTGATGACGTCTCATTAAGATGATTTACAAAACTACATTGCACATTCCATGGAATGACATCTTTATGAGGCATTCTGTCAAGCGGTTCATGTACCTTCTCAATGCTTCTAGTTTGCTTTGCATATGTGACTACTAGGGAAAATACAATGGTGGCCTTATGCCTACCAATCACATTTGTGAGAAGTTTCTAAGATTTTTAAACATATTTCTACATACCCTGCAATCATTGCATTCCATAAGTTGATGCCTCTTCTAGGTATTTTGCCCAATCATTCACATGACTTCTCTATGCTTACACATTGCAGTTTCTTTTCTTCCGAAATATATATTTGATAATATATCTTGAGGGCATGGCTTTGTGTTGCTTTTAGAAGTTTCCAATCTTAAATCCTTGTTTCACTTGAAATGTTTTCCAAATCCTAAGGCAGTCCTTTGAGTGGTGTCTTATGCCATCAATGAACCTTGGATCAGACTTAAATGCTTTTTCTAGGTTAGTCGCACTATGCAGATCGCTGTTTACATCTGTTCGTCTTAGGTTTATGACAATAATTACCCTCCTTTGCTGTGATAACTCTAGGGTTACTGTTAATCCTATCGCACTTCCTCTCATAAGCTTTTGACCTATTATTTTCCAACGGTGGCTCTCTGGATTTTGATCTCTTCCTTAGTATTGAATTTAAACTATCATTCCAATCCTTGGCTCGTGGTGTTTTGCCAGTGCATATTTGGTGGAGTTTCTCTTGTGGATCACACCTTGCAATACCAGATACCTTGGCAACGTGACAAGATAGTCACAGTTTTGTGTCTATTCTGCAATCACCCTAATCAATTAGGTCGCTAGCTGCACGTTGAAAGGGTTTTGCATATAGACCACTCCTCATGGCTATCAACGTCCCTATGGCAACTCTCTTAAACATTGATCTTCGCATATTCCTACACACCTTGCATTCTATGAGATTTAATCTCATTGAGGCACTCGCTGAACTATGCACGTGCCTGGAACTTGCTTCTACATTTTGCATACTTGTCTATGAGGGTAGACGCAACCACAACATCTGACAAAACTCCTTTATCCTTTGCACTTGATGAATGTCCATAACCTGTTCCCATGCTCCAAGCTAGTTGTGGCTGGGAGGACGTTGGCAAAAGTGGAGAATTTGGCTTTAAACCTGCCAATCGTATTGCTTGGAAGCTCCTAACGCCTTCTCAACGAATCCATTTTGTGCATATGTTGCTATCATTTTGACAGTGCGGATTCTTGAGAGTTTCCACAGCTTGTCAATAAGTTCATTTGTGCATTTCTACAATCATTGCATCCCATTAGAAGACAAAACTGTTTGTTCAACAACGTAATTTTCTACAAATATCATTCCTTGCTCAACCAACCAGATATGTATGTTTGCTTTATCTCACAACTGTAGCATTAGGTTTAGGTTTCATATGCAAACAATAGGGTTAAATGTTCATATTTTGAAATATTTAAATACTTAGATTATTACGGGATTGTTTTGTAAAGTTTAATTCATAGTATGTTACTAAATTAGGGTTTTATATGTAGGATTTATTTTGAGAAAGCTTTATTAACAACTTTTACTATCTTTTTTAATGTTTTCAATTTAAGTGACAAATGCGGAGATATTACAAAAGTATTTTTAGTTATTAATAAATGTATACTTAGTTAACCTTAACCATATAGGTAAATTCTTGCGTTAGTTTGATTTATTAAACTAAGAAGTTCAAGGCAAATATATATATATATATATATATATATATATATATAAGATAACGTGAATAACTTTAGTATTAGTAACTTTTTAAAACAAATCTATTTTATGGTTGTTATTGTCTTTTACTGTAGGGTCGGATAGGTTAATTTATAATAAAGATTCTAGTAAATTCAATTATTAGAATAAGGAGATGTAGTAGGATTGAGGTGGTAATTGTTTAGAAATAGTTATTTATTTAGAGGATTCAAGTAAGAAAACTAGTTGTTTCATTTCATCAGTTAATGTGTTTAACCAAAATTTAACTTGATTAAATATTGAATGATGAGGAGTTTATGGACATTGTAATTAGATTTCGACCTAGACAATATGAAAGATGAGTGTATTTCCTGTGGATGTAGTGGTGTCCGTTTGGCCGTACTCATCTTGTTTCGAGCCTCGAGATGAGTCATGGAATGGAGAGACCGGTGGATCCTAAAGGTCCAATAAACCTATGTTGCTCTGGATAATGAGTTAAGAGTCTGCCTTATGATTACGTTTGGTATATGAGTGGGATACCGCCTTGTTATGGTCATATGTATCTGTGGGATGATGTTATCTAGCTTATTTGAGAGTTAGGGTTTACTAGGTGTTAGCAAGGAGAGTGGCTTTCAATGAGGGGCCGGTGCCCAAAGTGGTAGTCAAGGTAACCCATTGAAAGTAGATTAATCAAGTGATAACCTAAAATGAACTAGGGGGTTCAGGGTAGTTTCACATTAAACAAGATTAATGGATTTCCTCACCCAGGCCTGTAGTGCTCGTTTAGACTAAGGATGGGTTGAGAAGGCCTGGTCGACATGATCAACTTCCTTGTCCTCACGAAAGGAAGGTTGATTCCACATGTGTCACCCTATGGGGCATGCACCTAGCGAGAGGCTGCCAGGGTAACCATAGATGGGGGCTGGTGTCTAGTGAGAGACTACCAGGGTAACCCATATTAGGACCGTGCGATGACACTCTCCCTACTGCTACCTAGCATTCCTTGTATGGTCTCTCCACATATGTATGTGTCGCCTACGGAAATTGTGTTGTGTTGTTTGTCATGTGTTGTATTGGAGTTTGGTCATCCTTCATTCATGTTAGTCTTTGTCTACTTGACTGTTGTTGTTTAGGACCTCATGTTAACTCCTAGCTCAGAGGGTGGACCTTAGGGTTCCACATGGTCGGGTGGAAGAGCTATCTTATCCATTGGTTATTTCTTGTCAGGGTTCATGTGCAGAAAAAGGATTATCTCTGTTTCAAACAATTATACCTGTCCCAGTTGAGGAAGATGATCATGTACCTAACTTGTGTACCAGATCATTCTTAATGTATGTAAATTGTTGTAGGTAGAAGATTTCATTGATGTAATGATGTAACTATGTGTAAGGAAAAACATTACAGTTATGTATTTGATCATGAAGGTTATATTTTGATGACATGCAGTGAATATGAATACGTTATTTATTTATGCATTGGATTTAGACCAAATACTGATGTTAGCAATATATGTTAAATTATGTTAGTTAATGTGTAAGTAATGCATCCTTGAATCCTTAGAGAGCAAGTCGTAAGTTCAATGGTGTAATTAGTTAAGTTAACATTACTCTGTTATCATATTCAAAAAAAAAATTCTTGTTTCCTCTAGCGTAAATGTAAATTTCTCTAAGGTGTTCATGGCAGGGCATTACATCTAGTATCAGAGTCAAGTTTCTAACACTGGGTACTTGGGGTTTATATGAGCCCATTAAGCTATACTAGTTGCTTAATCTTTGAAAATTATTTTCAGTAGTAGTCCTCGCCTAGCAACCTGAAGTTGTTCTTGGGTGTACAGTTAGGAAGATGCCTAGGGGTCAAGGTCGAGGATGTGGGCGAGGTAGGGGATGTGGAAGAGGGGGTGCTAATAGTCCTCCTCCTAGTTCCCCTCATGACAGTATAGAAGAAGGTGGGGGCGAGAATCAGGAGAGTCAGGGTCAGCCAGAGGTTGCTCAGCTACGCCAGCTTCTTGAAGAGGTCCTTGCTCGTCTAGGTCCTAGGTAGGAGAGGGATCAGTCAGAAGTGAGAGATAGAGAATGATCTCCTAGAAGGAGAGAAACCACAGCTGAACAAGAAGCTATTCTTGCAGGCCACATGCGAGATCTTATGAGAGCCCGCCCTCCTACTTTCGATGGGTCTGGTAGTGGGATGGAAGCAGAGACATGGCTAATTGACTTAGAGAGGTGTTTTTCTATGCATCCATATGGTAGTAACACTAAGGCAAGATGCACCATCATGCATGTTAGAGGTTTTGCCTCTACATGGTGGCGACTAGAGGAACAGAAGTTGCATCTAGATATTGGCACAGTATCTTGGGAACTATTTATCGAGAGGTTCAGAGCTCAATTTTTATCAGACCACTGGAGGCAACATCGACCAGATGAGTTCCATGGGTTGAGACAGATGGCCATGACAGTGGAGCAGTACGAGCACAGGTTTTATGAACTCAAGCAGTATGCAGGCATTGGAAATGATGAGGCCATGTTGGTTCAGCATTTTATTAGAGGTCTGAATGCATGCATTAGTGGAGGAGTTCAGGTTTTCGAGCCGAAGACCATGGAGGTGGCAGTTGAGAAGGCTCGACTGGTGGAGGAGAATTTGACCATGGCTTTAGGGGGTCACATAGGTGTGCAGATTGGTAGTGATTCTCGAGCAAGTTCTGGGTTCCGAGGTGGTCAGTCCCATGCAGCGGGTAACTCAAGGAGTCATTATGTACCTTCTAAGAGTGGACAATAGCATCAGTCTTCCCAAACAAAACCAAAGCACCCTCAGTCTCTATAGAGTAATAGGTTCCAGTCTAAGAAAGATCAAAGTTGGCTAAGAAATAAATGCCATCGTCCTGATCAGCCAACTCAGAGCACACAATCTGCAGCAAGTAGAGGAAGTTTTCATCAATCAAGTGCTACTACAGGCGATGGAATTTTTGGTAAGGGAATGGGATGTTTCTCTTACAGCCAGCAAGGCCATATTGCCAGACTATGTCTGCATAAGAATACTACAAGATTTGGTCAAAGGCCTGTAGCTTCAGAGCCAATGGTGGGAGATGTAGGTAGGTCACATAGGGTGTTTGCGGCGGTAGATAATCACCAAGCAGAGCATCAAGGCACTTTTGTGGAGACTACAGGTGTCTTGCGAGGTATTACAGTTTCTATTCTTTTCGACTCAGGTGCTTCAGATTCTTTCATTTCCCCTTCTATAGTGGAGTGTTGCAAGTTGGTGGCAGCAAAGCAAGATGTTAAGTGGCAGTTGGAATTGGCCTCTAGATCTAGGGTAATAGTAGACTCTCTGGTGTACAGTTGTGAGTTGAGGATAGGTCCTTTACCTACCACGGTGGATCTTCGCATTATACCCCTAGGATCCTATGACATAGTGTTGGGTATGGATTGGTTGGATGCTCATCAAGCAGTGATAGATTGTCGCCACAAGTTAGTGAGGTGTGTCGATGAATCTGGCAGTGAGGTAGAAGTGGTTGGTATTTAGAGACCCATCTCTTTGCGTATGATTTCTGCCATGCAGTTAAAGAGATGTATGCGTCAAGGATGCAAGTTGTTTGCCATAACGGTTAATGATTTAGATTTTGAGGAGAAAAGGGAGACATCCCTCGATGATCATCCTATTCTCAAGGAGTATGCAGATGTATTTCCTAGTGATATCCTAGGAATGCCACCTAAGCGGGACATTGATTTTAAGATAGACCTTGTTCCCAGAGTAGAACCTATTTCACGAGCTCCATATCAGATGACCACCCAGGAGCTTAAGGAGCTTCGGTTGCAGCTAGAGGAGTTGTTAGCAAAGGGGTTCATTCATCCTAGTGTCTCTCCATGGGGAGCACCAGTTATTTTTGTGAAGAAAAAGGACGGATCTCTTCGATTGTGCATCGATTATCGATAGCTTAATAAGGTGACTGTTAAGAACAGATACCCCTTGCCATGAATTGATGACCTTTTTGACCAGATCAAGGCGGCTAAGGTGTTTTCAAAGATAGACCTAAAGTTAGGATATCATCAGTTGCACATCTTTGAGGCTGACATCCACAAGACAGCATTTCGTACCCGTTACGGGCATTATAAGTTCACTGTTGTACCTTTTGGGTTGACGAATGCACCATCTGTGTTTATGACTCTGATGAATGGTGTATTTCGCACCTATCTCGATAAATTTGTTCTTGTATTCTTGGATGATATATTGATTTACTCAAGGTCTATGGAGGAGCATGAAGAGCATTTGCGACAGGTTCTGCAGTGTTTGAGAGAAAATCAGTTATATGCAAATTTGGTTAAATGTGATTTCTTTCAAACAGAAGTGAAATATTTGGGACATGTTATTTCTGACAAGGGTAGTTTAGTGGATCCTTCAAAGATTCAAGCCATCATGGATTGGCCTACTCCCACCAATGTTTCAGAGGTTCGTAGCTTCATGGGTTTAGTAGGCTATTACCGACAATTTGTGCAGGGTTTTTCAAAGGTAGCTCACCCTATAACTTCTCTTCAGAGAAAAGGAAAGAAGTTCATTTGGTCAGATCAATGTCAAGCAGTGTTTCAGACTCTTAAGGAGCGGTTGACTAGTGCACCCAGTCTAGCAGTGCCTAATCCCGCCGGAGATTTTGTGGTATGTACTGATGCATCCTTGGAAGGGTTAGGAGCAGTCTTAATGCAGGAGGGTCGTGTTATAGCCTATGAGTCCCATAAACTCAAAGATCATGAGTTGAACTATCCTACACACGACCTAGAGTTAGTTGCTATTGTGCATGCATTAATGAGATGGAGACACTTCTTATTGGGGCATCGGTTCGAGCTACACAGTGATCACTGAAGTTTATAGTACATTTTTACACACCAAACCTAAATGCGAGACAGAGGCGGTGGATGGAGTTTCTATGTGAGTATGATTTTGAGGTAAAATATATCCAAGGTAAGGAAAATGTGGTGGCAGATGCTCTCAGTCGACAGAAACATGAACTTTCATCAATCACTCTTGAAGTGGATTTGAGAGGTCAGATCCTAGCAGCACTCCCCGCAAATAGATGGTATCAGGAAGTGAAAGTAGAAGTTGAGTCTGGTAGAACCTTGGAGGGCAGATATGTCAGATATTCTATCGAGTCAGATGGCCTCTTGTAGCATTTAGGTCGCATTTATGTTCCTTCTACAGAGGGTCTCTGTACCTTAATCATGACTGAGGCACATCGGGCACCTTATGCTACTCATCCAGGTGTCAAGAAGATGTATGCCGACCTCCGTTAGATATATTTTTGGGCCGGAATGAAGAGGGATTTTGCTGATTTTGTTTCGAGATGTCTAGAATGTCAGAGGGTTAAGGTGGAACACCAACATCCCGCAGGTCTTCTCCAGCCACATTTGATTTCAGAATGGAAATGGGACATCATTTCAATAGACTTTATAGTCGGGTTACCCATGTCCTCTTGTCGACATGACACAATAATGGTCACTGTAGACAGGCTTACAAAAGTAGCACACTTTTCCCCAATCTGATCTTCTTATAATGCTTGATCTATAGCCAGAATTTTTATGGAGGACATAGTCAGATTGCATGGGATTCCTTGCAAGATTATCTCTGATTGTGATCCAGTGTTCACTTCAGCTCTTTGGACATCCCTTCAGCATACATTGGGAACTCAGTTAAACTTCAGTTCAGCGTATCATCCAGAGACTGATGGGCAAACCGAGAGGGTCAATCAGGTCCTCGAGGATATGCTCAAAATGTATGTCATGGATCAACAAAACCACTGGGAAGATTATTTGTATTTGGTGGAGTTTGCATACAATAATGGGTACCATAGTTCCATTGGCATGTCTCCTTTTCAGGCTCTATATGGTTGTCCTTGTCGTACCCCACTGAGTTGGGATCATCTTGAGGATAGAGTTCTCCTTGGACCTCAGATGCTCCAAGAGATTGAGCAGTAGGTTGATCGCATTAGAGAGCATCTGGTGGCAGCACAAGATAGACAGAAGAAATATGCAGATGCTCATAGACTTGATCGTCAGTTTTTAGTTGGTGATCGGGTGTTCTTGCGGGTGCGTCCATGAAAGAGTCTGATCCGTTACAGAAAAGGCTCTAAGCTTGCACCGCGCTTTGTAGGGCCATTCGAGGTTTTGGAGAGAATTGGTCCTGTTGCATACCATCTATGATGTATTTCATGTTTCTATTCTTAGACCCTATCATCCAGATATTTCTCATGTCCTTGATTGGAATGCTTTACAGGTAGAGGACGGGCAGCTAGCTTTGGACCCTGTAGGCATTTTGGAGCACAGGGGACTCGCTCTCAGGGGCAGAGTCATAGAGCAGGTAAGGGTCCAGTGGGATCCTAGTGATGAGACTTCAGCTACCTGGGAGGATACATCCCCAATGCGAGAGCTATATCCATATTTGTTTGCAGGCTTATAGGATTAAGCCTGATCCTAGGGGGGGAGGATGTAGTGCCCCTCAAATTGTCGTCTATCAGATTGATGTTGCTTAGTAGTATTAGACATTATGATAGTGTCTTAGATCATTAATGATGGATCCCTTGTTGTTTTGTTGATTTATTATGGAACTAATCGTTATGATAGCAGTTGTTGATGTTGGATTCTGTTATTTTATGCTTTACAATTGATGAATGAACTAGATGTTACAGATGTTTTGATGTTAATGGCTATATTGATTGTAAGATAATGTATTGTTTTATGTTGTTGACTAGTAATCAGAAATCTTGTTCAAAGTAGTGATTTGTTTATACAGGAACGTGAATGGAACAGTGTCATATTACTCGCTTTCGAGTACCCTACCCCACTGCAATTTCCATTCACTATATGACTGCATCTGGATATATATCTTGTATGTTTAACTATGTACTTGTTGTAGGATGTAGGTACTAGGCACTGACTCCACCTGATTTACCAGGTTTGAGCATGCCTTCGCTAATGGAATAGTTATTTGGAGTTACATAAGGTCCCATGCCCTAAACCATCATCTGCGATGAGGATGAGCATTGCGTCTAGTTACCCTGCTAGTTGAGGTTGGTTGGGATGTGAGTTCACATTGTGTTTCCAATTAATGGTCAGTTGGTGTTGTTAAGGTTTAGTCATGTGATTAATGATTAGGTTGGCATTTTATTCGATTTGGCTTGATGCCTTGGTTAATATGGGTATTAGAAAACAATATTAAATATATATATATATAAGTATAGTTGTAAAAATTAATATATATATATATGTATGTATATATATTTATAATGTTAATTTAATAATAATAATAATAATGTGCAAATATTTTAACCGTTGCTTTGAATTAATTAAGTCAAACTATTTTGTTATGGATTTAATAAATTTGATGTTAGTTCTGGTATGTGAAAGTTAGTTTTCCCGTAAATTGGTTACCAAATATTTTTTTTAAAAAGGGGGATTTTTGCCTAGAGAAAAGGGGAGAGGTGAGAAAAAATCCAGAGGAAGGAAAGGTTGGAACTAGTAGTTTTCAGATTTTGGAAATAAAATCTCTAATAATCCGAGTATGTCTTGAATCTTGATTCATTTTCTCTTTGTATCTATAATATTTGAAAAGTATTTGTGCACCATGTTATCATCGTTTGATCTATTAATGATATAGAAAACACCTTAATGAACAATTGTGCCACCAATCTATGCTTTTCCAAATAATATATAATTGGCTTTACGCTGCTAACTGCAATCACTTAAAGGATTCTAAAGCCTGTTCAACTTATCTATTTTGTGCATATCCTGCAATAATGCATCCCATGTGATGACGTCTCATTAAGATGATTTACAAAACTACATTGCGCATTCCATGGAATGACATCTTTATGAGGTATTCTGTCAAGTCATTCACGTACCTTCTCAATGCTTCTAGTTTTCTTTGCATATGTGACTACTAGGGAAAATACAATGGTGGCCTTACACCTGCCAATCGCATTTGCGAGAAGTTTCTAAGCTTTTTAAACATATTTCTACATACCCTGCAATCATTGCATTCCATAAGCTGACGCCTCTTCTAGGTATTTTGTCCAATGATTCGCATGACTTCTCTATGCTTACACATTGTAGTTTCTTTTCTTCCGAAATATATATTTGATAATATATTTTGAGGGCATGGCTTTGTGTTGCTTTTAGAAGTTTCCAATCTTCAATCCTTGTTTCACTTGAAATGTTTTCCAAATCCTAAGGTAGTCCTTTGAGCGGTGTCTTATGCCGTCAATGAACCTTGGATCAGACTTAAATGCTTTTTCCACGTTAGTCATACTATGTAGATCACTGTTTACATCTGTTCGTCTTAGGTTTATGACAATAATTACCCTCCTTTGCTGTGATATCTCTAGGGTTACTGTTAATCCTATCACACTTCCTCTCATAAGCTTTTGACCTATTATTTTTTATCGGTGACTGTCTGGATTTCAATCTCTTCCTTAGTATTGAATTTAAACTATCATTCCAATCCTTGGCTCGTGGTGTTCTGCCAGGTGCATATTTGGTGAAGTTTCTCTTGTGGATCACACCTTGCAATACCAGATACCTTGGCAACATGACAAGACAGTCACAGTTTTGTGTCTATTTTGCAATTGCCCTAATCAATTAGGTCGCTAGCTGCACGTTGAAAGGGTTTTGCATATAGACCACTCCCTCATGGCTGTCAGCATCCCTATGGTAACTCTTTTAAACATTGATCATCACATATTCCTGTACACCTTGCATTCTATGAGATTTAATCTCATTGAGGCACTCCCTGAACTGTGCACGTGCCTGGAACTTGCTTCTACATTTTGCATACTTGTCTACGAGGGCAGATGCAACCACAACATCTGACAAAACTCCTTTATCCTTTGCACTTGATGAATGTCCATAACCTGTTCCCATGCTCCACACTAGTTGTGGCTGGGAGGACATTGGCAGAAGTGGAGAATTTGGCTTTAAACCTACCAATCGTATTGCTTGGAAGCTCCTAATGCCTTCTCAACAAATCCATTTTGTGCATACATTGCTATCATTTTGATAGTGCAAATTCTTGAGAGTTTCCACAGCTTGTCAATAAGTTCATTTGTGCATTTCTGCAATCATTGCATCCCATTAGAAGACAAAACTATTTGTGCAACAACGTAATTTTCTACAAATATCATTCCTTGCTCAACCAACCGGATATGTATGTTTTCTTTATCTCGCAACTGTAGCATTAGGTTTAGGGTTCATATGCAAACAATAGGGTTAAATGTTCATATTTCAAAATATTTAAATACTTAGATTATTACAGGATTGTTTTGTGAAGTTTAATTCATAGTATGTTACTAAATTAGGGTTTCATATGTAGGATTTCTTTTGAGAAAGCTTTATTAACAACTTTTACTATCTTTTTTAATGTTTTCAATTTAAGTGACAAATGCGGAGATATTACAAAAGTATTTTTAGTTATTAATAAATGTATACTTAGTTAACCTTAACCATATGGGTAAATTCTTGCGTTAGTTTGATTTATTGAACTAAGAATTTCAAGGCAAATATATATATATATATATATATATATATATATATATATATATATATATATATAAGATAACATGAATAACTTTAGTATTAGTAACTTTTTAAAACAAATCTATTTTATGGTTGTTATTGTCTTTTACTGTAGGGTCGGATAGGTTAATTTATAATAAAGATTCTAGTAAATTCAATTATTAGAATAAGGAGATGTAGTAGGATTGAGGTGGTAATTATTTAGAAATAGTTATTTATTTAGAGGATTCAAGTAAGAAAACTAGTTGTTTCATTTCATCAGTTAATGTATTTAACCAAAATTTAACTTGATTAAATATTGAATGATGAGGAGTTTATGGACATTATAATTAGATTTCGACGTAGACAATGTGAAAGATGAGTGTATTTTCTGTGGATGTAGTGGTGTCTGTTTGGCCATACTCATCTTGTTTCGAGCCTCGAGATGAGTCATGGAATGGAGAGACTGGTGGATCCTAAAGGTCCAATAAACCTATGTTGCTTTGGATAATGAGTTAAGAGTTTGCCTTATGATTACGTTTGGTATATGAGTGGGATACCACCTTGTTATGGTTGTATATATCTGTGGGATGATGTTATCTGGCTTATTTGAGAGTTAGGGTTTACTAGGTGTTAGCAAGGAGAGTGGCTTTCAATGAGGGGCCGGCGCCCAAAGTGGCAGTCAGGGTAACCCGTTGAAAGTAGATTAATCAAGTGATAACCTAAAATGAACTAGGGGGTTCAGAGTAGTTTCACATTAAACAAGATTAATGGATTTCCTCACCCAGGCCTGTAGTGCTCGTTTAGACTAAGGATGGGTTGAGAAGGCCTGGTCGGCATGATCGACTTCCTTGTCCTCACGAAAGGAAGGTTGATTCCGCATGTGTCACCCTATGGGGCTGGCGCCTAGCGAGAGGCTACCAGGGTAACCATAGATGGGGGCCGGTGTCTAGTGAGAGACTGTCAGTGTAACCCTATTAGGACCGTGCGATGAAACTCTCCCTACTACTACCTAGCATTCCTTGTATGGTCTCTCCACATATGTATGTGTCGCCTATGGAAATTGTGTTGTGTTGTTTGTCATGTGTTGTATTGGAGTTTGGTCATCCTTCATTCATGTTAGTCTTTATCTACCTGATTGTTGTCGTTTGGGACCTCATGTTAAACTCCTAGCTCAGAGGGTGGACCTTAGGGTTCCACATGGTCAGGTGGAAGAGCTATCTTATCCATTGGTTATTTCTTGTCGGGGTTCATGTGCAGAAAAAGGATTATCTCTATTTCAAATAATTGTACCTGTCCCAGTTGAGGAAGATGATCGTGTACCTAACTTGTGTACCAGATCATTCTTAATGTATGTAAATTGTTGTAGGCAGAAGATGTCATTGATGTAATGATGTAACTATGTGTAAGCAAAAACATTACAGTTATGTATTTGATCATGAAGGTTATATTTTCATGACATGCAGTGAATATGAATATGTTATTTATTTATGCATTGGATTTAGACCAAATACTGATGTTAGCAATATATGTTAAATTATGTTAGTTAATGTGTAAGTAATACATCCTTGAATCCTTAGAGAGCAAGTCATAAGTTCAATGGTGTAATTAGTTAAGTTAACATTACTCTATTATCATATTCAAAAAAAAAATATTCCCATTTCCTCTAGCGTAAATGTAAATTTCTCTAAGGTGTTCATGGCAGGGCGTTACAAAATTATAAAATGAAAGAATGAAAGAATGATATAATAGTAGAATAATAGGTTAATAATCAAATGATAGAATGGAAGAATGATAGAATAATAGAATTGTAGAATGAAAGAATGATAGAATTATAGAATGGTAGAATGAAGCAATGATAGAATAAAAGATTTATAGAATAATATAATGGTAGAATAATAGAATAATAGAATGAAACATTGGTAGAAAAATAGTCTTGTAGAATACTAGAATAACAAAATAATATAACAATAGAATGAATGATAGAATAATAGATTTATAGAATTAAAATATAGAATTATAGAATAATAAAATAATAGAATGATTGAATGAAAGAGTGATAGAATACTATATTTGTATGATAATATAATGATACAACTATGGAATGATAGAATGAAAGAAATATAGGATAACAAAATTGTAGAATAATATAATAATAAAATAACAAAATAATAGAATGAAAGAATTATTGAATGGTAGAGTGAAAAAATGATTCTAATAGAATTGTAGAATGATAGTTATAGAATTATAAACTGATAGGATGAAATAATGATAGAATAATAGATATATAAAATAATATAATGAAAGAATGATAGAATAATAGAATGATAAATAATAGAATAATAGAGTAAAAGCAATTTAGAATAATAAAGTGATAGAATTACAAAATGATAGAAAAACACTAAATTGCTATTTTGAGGGCCAAGATGAAAGTTTCAAGCCCCGAAAAAGTGCCAAGACAGGGTCCAACCCACTAGGGTCAGTTGCAAAACCACTTTCCACCTCATAATGCATCCACCCATAAAATCATGTAGAAAACCCACATCCGAGTCAAAAGTTAGGATCTCTGGAAGTTCCTGCATCAAAGAACAATAGAATAATAGTGTAGTGCCTCTCACCTTGCCTTCTATTGGACTGATGGTTCTTCTAGTAGGATTGGATATCATGACATTGGACTCTCTGTTATTATGCTGAGTTGTTTATGGACCTATTGCTATGATGATGATTGGTGATATTGGATTACTAATATTTTATGTTTCACAGTTTGATGGACATAATTGGTGTAATGGATTAATGTTACTTCTGAGTTTAAGGTGATATTTAATCATGGTTATAATGCTTTAACAATAATTGTTAGACTAGATCATATTGAATTGATTATTCTATTTTCTTGTAGACAACTGAATACTTAATTGTGGATGGATTTAGGTAAACAGAACAGTGTCGCATTACTCGTGTCTGAGTACCTGCCACGCTGCGATTTCTGTTTACTGTGTGCATGACTTCATGTTTGTATATATATGTTTAACCTAGAGGTTTGCTGCAAGATGCAGGTACCGAGCATCGACTCCACCTGAACTAGCAGGTCTGAGCGTGCCGTAGCCAATGGAATTGTTGATCAGAGTTTGCATAAGGTTCCCCAGTCATCCGTCGTCCTTGTAGAGGATAAGTCTTCAATTTTGCGTCTAGTCGTTGTTCTTAGTTTTGTTCGTCTCGATGGGTTGTCGTCTTGCTTTCTTTGCATGCTTGATGGTCGAGTAATTGCATGATTGTGATTGGTTAATTGTGGTATATAAATAGATAAATTTGATTAATGATTATTAAATAGATTTATAAATAATTATTAGTTGTTATATAACAAATATATATTAATTATTAAATAAATAAAAATAAATATTAAAGGAATTAAATTAGTTATAAAGTGGCATTATAAGTTGTGGAAATTGTTTTATAATTAATAAAATAAATATGAAAGTAAATATATGGGGCCAAGTAAATAAATGATTAAATAAAGTAATATGAGTTGTTGTATATTAAATATCTCTATAAAATACTAAATTAAATAAAGTAAAAGTTATAAGTTGTAATTTATTAAATGTAAGTTATCCTTGAGTAAATAAAAGGATAGGGGTTATATTGTAACGTTATTAAAAAAATTAAATGAAAGTAATCTATGTTTTCGGTTTGCATTGGATTGTGTGTTTATTCCCTAATGGTGGAGTACAAACAATTAGGGTAGGGAATACTATAAAACAAGCAGAGGGAAGGAGAGAAGGGGGAGGAAAAAGCAGAGTTGGAGATCTAGAAAGGAGACGGAGCTGCGAAGAACAGACAGAGGTCATTGCAGCGTAAACAGGTTCTTTAATTTGTGTAAATGTTATTTCTTCATCCTACATTATATCTAGGGTTTCCTTAATGAAACTCTTTTCCTACGCATTCCTCTACTCATTCAAATTATTTTTAAAGATATTCTGTAGACATTATAGCCTGAATCCTGTCAGATCTAATTCGTTCCTGCCATGTGCATTTGCTTGAAAGTTTGTAAGGCCAGAATAATAATCATGTTGTTCCCCGATTGTGTTTGATGGATGTTTGATTTCTGTTCTAAAGCTCCCATTCCAGGGCGCTACAAAAACTGCCTTGTCACCATGGTGTTAAAATATCCTAATCGTAGATTTGAAAATATTGATTGTAGTCGAGGTTCCCATTTGCCTACTCACTTGGCGAGTACCTTAGAACCGTGGTGGAAAGTTTAAAACCCAGTCTTTATATCCGTAGTTGCTCTCTTTAAATCCTTAGTCGTTCTATTTTGAACCTTGTGCTTCAAACCTTGGTCTTTGGCGTAAAGCTCTAATAGGCAGCGTCAAAAGCTTCGAAGTCGGTGATTAAAGAAAACTCTTCATTCTCCTTTTAATCCTGTAATTTGGCATAGTAGGATCAAAAGTCAGGTTAGGAAATTAAAAAGAACAAAGATATTTGAAAGTCAAAAAACTATTTACATTTCCCTAAGCTTGGATTTCAATCGACATTTTGAATCATGTAGAAGGCTCATTAAAGAATGATTATTTTTCATTGCAAGCCGTGGTTGAGAAAGGGTTATGAATTAAAAGAACACAAAGATATTAAAAGTAGTACAGAGTACTTTATGATTGTTCAGTTATCTAGCTTAGGATTCTTAGTATCACCCTTATCACACTTTGTAACTTTTATCGAATTGGGTTGGATTTTTCCCTTGTCTTCAAGTAGAATAATAAAGATCCTGTTGGCAGTTAAGTTAGATTAAGACTAAGTCTTCAGTCTTAAGTCTTCTGCTGGAATAAGGCTAGCTCAGTTAGCTGTTATCTTACTGCTGGAATAATTTGCGTTAGTTTAGTTAGCTGTCAGTTATCTCAGGCTTCAGCAAATAAAGGGGGAGTTAGTTTCAGTTACAATCACCCATATTGGAATTGATTTCCATGCGGTTTGGGAGTGGTCAGGTTAGTTTCAATTTCAACAATCAATTATGGAATTGATTCCATGCAGTTGGGGGTTTTTAAGGAGCGTTGAGGGCAAAAAAAAAGATATCTTTTGAATTGAAAACAAAAACAAACTTCATCTTCAGCTACAGCAAAAACTAAAATTACTGCAACAGTCAAAATTGAGGATGTATCTCCTCAATCTTAGACGTGATACAGCCTTAGGGAAAACCCTCAACAGCGGACCCATTGATACTGTGTAGGGTGTCCAGAAATAGCAGGGAGATTTGTTACTATTTGCAGGGCACCAAAGATACTCTAGAACTCAAATCTGTGTGCTGGGCACTCCAGTGAGTCATTATATTTTTCATTTCTATTTGTAAGTGTGTAATGTCAAGAAATAAATAAAATATTCATGCTGTTGCATTTTTTGAGCTATTTTCTGTATACTTTTAGTTTGTACATTTCAGTGGTATCACAGCTGTGATTCTGCCAGTTAGTGGAAAACAAAACACAACAAAGCAAAACAACTAAAAAAAAACCAAAACTTCCAATTTACTGTACCGCATGTCAGCAAATGACAGGGTTATTACAATGTTAGCCAGTGATAGAGAAATGAGGTACTAGCTAAGAGAAAAGAAGAAGTAGGTAAACCATGTTCACATATTAATCATTGATAAAGGTTATGGTGTCTTCAAGATAGCCGCACGGGCAAGAATTTAGTAGTAAAGCATGTATCATAAGGTCCAACACCTTCCTTAGCTGTAGGATCCTTTGTTGCCGAGCTTCTTGATTTTGTGCATTGTATTTGATTATAGATGGATGAGCTATCATCTTATGAGGATGACCAAGGAACCTATCGTTGTGATAACAAGTATGGCATATGTCAAAATCAACGCAAGTGTCACAACGCCATCCCTGTCCTGTTCAATGTCTCTTTCACATACATTACATGTACTTGCAAAAGCAGGTGCTGCCGGATTGTGAAGATGATAAAGAATCATCATAGAAGAATGTTTAGCCCGGCAGAGTGTATCATACTGGTAATGATTTCTTTGACAGAAGCTTAGGAAAGCCTGGCGAGTGTCAAAGAATTCACGTTCCATAATCTCATCTTTATCCTCAGTGTCTGTTGGAATACCTGTGACGTCATTAGGAAAAAGGCCATGCTTTTCCTTACTTTTTGCAGGATGCCTATCCCATTCAACAAGCTTTTCTTCTGTCTCATAGAATTTGTCACAGATCTGGAAATTAACACTGGTTGCGAACCCATCATTCCCAGACAAGATGAACAGGCAACAATGACTGCATGAATGATGCTTATGAACCATAATGAAATCATCTTTCATTGCTAAGGCAGATTCTTGTAGTTTCTACATTTGTAGAGAATCCTTTGGGAAAATGCCTGCCAATCCGGCTTGTGGAGCACCATGAGAGTTCCAATCTGTTGTGCTTCTTTTGGCTTTTGATTTCTTCTGTTGCTTCCTAAAATTCTCATCGCCAACCTGAAGCTGCGAAATTATATCCTCAATAGCACTAGGCCAGTAGTCTCCATCATAGTAAGGTAGGCGAGTGATTGTAACCCTGGCTTTGCACTCGTTGGCAGACGTGAAAAAGTAATCATAGAAGTTTGTGACATTTAACACAATGTTCTCTTCAGTGGCTTTAGATATCATTTTATGGTACCATTCACGGAGATTATCACACTTGGGTGTCTTTTGCATTTGAGGGTGGCAATAGAGAATATAATCTTCTCCTTTTATAGAAGGGCATGCCCATATGTAACAACTTGTGAAACCTCTTCTTTTAGAATACTCCAAATATCCAATCAAAATTTTGTGGTATACGAAAGTGTGAAGGGATTCTCCAGTCACTGCTTTCACATCTGGTCTGAAATACTTCACAGAATCCAAATAAGAGAGGGAAATGCAGCACTGGTTTGGTTGAGAACATTTTGAACCAAATTCCTAAACATACACACTGAAGAGGCAAACATCTACACCATTTATTTTCTAAAATAGAAGAAGAACCTTTGATTTGTATGGTCTATATAAAATGTTCAAAAATTAGATTTGTCAGTGATTTAAATATATAAATTAGATGCTTGTTAGTTGTTAGTGTTTTAATTATGGCTGCAATAGTGTATCTTAAGGTAAAGGCATGGAAAAGCATTTGTGGAGTCTAATTCTTAAGGAAGATCAATTATACGAAATAGTTGTAGAGTTGTTTGTTTAGGTTTAAAGCCTTATTATGAGCTTTGGGCTGTTTAGATGTGTTGGTCCACTTTTCTAAACTGTCTTGTATAAACTCCTAAACTTTTATGCATAATTCATTGCTAGTAAAGTATTATTATTATGGTTTAATAATATTATTGTTATTATTAGTTTAAACGATATTGTTGTCATCTCCAAGCTGTCCGAAAAATGTATGGGTGAAATCTAATGAGAAATTGCAGTATTTGTATGATTGTTAGTTTTAAAAGTGCAAAATCAAATGTAGATTATTATTTTAGTTAATTTATTCGAATTAATTCATTGAACTATATAGAAAATAGGTGATATTAATTGCAGAGTTTAATTTAAATTGTTATGATTATTGTTGATTAATTTAATTCTAGCAATGATCTTTTTACAACATCATTATGAAGGTTTTGTTAATTGAAGTTTGGTTAAATAGTCTCGATAGTGGGTTTATTAACATTGTTATGAGATTGTTGGATGTAATGGGGTCCATTGTGCAAGTTGTTAGGTTGTCATTCCAGAGGCATAGGATAAAATAGTTTGTTTTTCAAGAATAGTGTTGTTATGTGATGAGCATGATGCCTCTTGTCATGTATGAGAGCTTGGTAATGATGATGTGAATTGATGAGTATTCGGAGATCATCCCCTTTGTGGATGTAGTGTTTGTTCGTTTAATTGTATTTATCTTGTATTGTTTTGTGAAATGGGGAGGCATTGAGTACTGTAATGGAATGATGTTGATGTACTGTTATGGATAATATTTTGAGAGTATGTCCTTGTAATTAAGTTGATATGCAAGATGGTGAATACCTTGTAGTATTACATATACATGTGGATATGAGGATAATTGTTTTTGCAAGATGGTTAATGCCTTGCATGGTTTATGAATCCTCGTTGTTCTGATGATGTTTTCTTGATTGATGGTTAGGGTTTCTAGATGCAGGTAGGGGAGTGGCTTTCAATGTGGGGCCGGCACCCAAAGTGGCTGTCAGGATAACCCATTGAAAGTTGTTAATTAAGTGAAAACCTAAAATGAACTGGGGAAAAGGGTAAAATACACATTAACAAGATAATTGGATTTCCTCTCCCATGCCTGTAGTGCTCGTTTAGACTAAGGATGCGTAGAGAAGGCCTGGTAGGCAAGATCAACTTCCTTGTCCTCACGAAAGGAAGGTTGATTCCGCATGAGTCACCCTATGGGGCCGGTGCCTAGTGAGAGGCTGTCAGGATAACCCATGTTTGGACCGTGCGATGACACTCTCCCTACTGTAGCCTAGCATTCCCTAGTTGTACTCTCCCCATTCGTTATGTGCTTGCCTCTGGAAGTGTTGTTAGGTTGTTTGTGATATTGACTTGTGTTGTTGAAGTTATGTGTTGTCTTGTTCTTATAGCCTACTGTCTACCTGACTGTATGTTGTAATGGAAACCTTATGATAACTCCTAGCTCGGGGGGTGGACCTCAGGGTTCCACATGGTCGGGTGGAAGAGCTTTTATCCATTGGTTTTTCCTTGCTATTGTTCGTGTGCGAGGATGTTGTAACTTGTATATCAACCGTCAGATCTTGTACCAGGTATGAAGTAAGTGATTCATATTCATGTTCTTGTCTGTGTATCAGTTGATTTATATAATGTTTATATTCAGAAGGTGTTAAGTAACAATATAATGATGTACTCGTATGTGAGAAGAAATTGTAACTATGTACTAGATCCTAATGATTATTTATTTGTTGTAAATGTTATTGATTTAATGCATTAGGTTTAGAATGTTCTACTGATGTTAGTTATGGATGTACATCAGATTAGGTTGTTTGATTTGTCAAGTAATGCTCCCATGTTATCTTAGAGGACTGGTCGTTAGGTCAAGTGATGTATTTAGATGTGTTAACATTACTTTGTTACTTTATTCATTTAAAAAAAAATAATTCTATTTTTGCATAGCATAGATGTATTGTTCTCTTAGGTGTTCATGCGGGGCGTTACAAATAGAATGAAAAAATGATAGAATAATAGAATACTATAATTTAAGAATAATAGAATAATAAGATTATAGAACTATAGAATGATATAAAAATAGATTTAAAGAATTATAGAATAAAAGAATTATATAATGATAAAAAATAGATTTATAAAATAATATAATAATAAAATTATAAAATGAAAAAATAATTGAGTTACAAAATAAAATAAATATATAATTATAAAATAATAGAATGAAAGAATGATACAATAATATTCATAGAATAATAGAATCATAAAATTATTTAATAAAAGAATGATAGAATTATAGAATGATATATGGAAGAAAGATAGAATAATATAATTGTAGAATAATAGAATGATAGAATGATAAAATACTAGATTTATAGAATAATAGAATCATATAATCATAGAATTTTAATAGAACGAAAAGAATATTACAACAACAGAATTATAGAATAATATAATTACAGAATGATGAACTAAAATAATGATATAATAATAGATTTATATAATAACTGCATGATAGAATTGAAGAATAAAAAAATGATAGAATAAAATAAAAATAGATTTATATAATAATATAATGATGTAATTATAGAATGATAGAATGCATGAATGGTAGAATAATTGATTATAGAATAATAGAATGAGAGAATGAAAGAATGATAAAATAATAGATTTATAGAATAATATAATCATATAATTAGAGAATAATAGAATCATATAATTATAGATAGATAGAATAAAAGAATGATAGAATAATATATTTACGAAATAATGGAATGATAGAACGAGAGAATGAGAGAATAATAGAATCATAGAATAATAAAATAAGAGAATGGTAGAATGAAAGAATGATATAACATTAGATTTATATAATAATAGAATGTTAGGATTAAATAATGATACTACAATAGAATGATAGAATGAAAAAATGAAAGATTAATAGAATTGTAGAATATCAAACTTATAGAATAATCTAGAAGTTATTATAAAATGACAGAATAATAGAATAACAAAATGATATAATGAAAGAATGATATAGTAATGGAATTGTAGAATAATAGAATGATAGAATTATAGAATGGAAGAGTGATGGAATAATTAAATTGTAGAATAATAGATATATAGAATGATTGAATAAAATATTTATAAAATTATAGAATTATAGTATTGTAGAATGATAGTATAATAGATTTAATTATTAATAGAATGTTAGAATTATAAATGGATAGAATGAAGGAATAATAGAATTGTAGAATGATAGAATGGAACAATGATAGAATAAAGCATTTATATGATAATAGAATGAAAAATTATAGAATGATAGTATAATAGATTTATATAAAATAGAATGATAGAATTATAAAATGAAAGAATAAAAGAATGATATAATAGTGGAATAATAGATTAATAATCAAGTGATAGAATGGAAGAATGATAGAATAATAGAATTGTAGAATGAAAGAATGATAGAATTATAGAATGGTAGAATGAAACAATGATAGAATAAAAGATTTATAGAATAATATAATGGTAGAATAATAGAATAATAGAATGAAAGATTGGTAGAAAAATAGTCTTGTAGAATACTAGAATAACAAATTAATATAACAATAGAATGAATGATAGAATAATAGATCTATAGAATAAAAAAATAGAATTATAGAATAATAAAATGAAAGAATGATAGACTTATAGAATAATAGGTTTATAAAATAATAGAATGATAGAATTAAACAACCATAGAATTATAGAATAATAAAATAATAGAATGATTGAATGAAAGAGTGATAGAATACTATATTTGTATGATAATATAATGATACAACTATGGAATGATAGAATGAAAGAAACATAGGATAACAAAATTGTAGAATAATATAATAATAAAATAACAAAATAATAGAATGAAAGAATTATTGAATGGTAGAGTGAAATAATGATTCTAATAGAATTGTAGAATGATAGTTATAGAATTATAGACTGATAGAATGAAATAATGATAGAATAATAGATATATCAAATAATATAATGAAAGAATGATAGAATAATAGAATAATAGAGTAAAAGCAATTTAGAATAATAAAGTGATAGAATTACAAAATGATAGAAAAACACTAAATTGCTATTTTGAGGGCCAAGATGAAAGTTTCAAGCCCTGAAAAGGTGCCAAGATGAGGTCCAACCCACTAGGGTTGGTTGCGAAACCACCTTCCACCTCATAACACATCCACCCATAAAATCTCATAGAAAACCCACATCCAAGTCAAAAGTTATGATCTCCAGAAATTCCTGCATCAAAGAATGATAGAATAATAGAATACTCTAATTTAAGAATAATAGAATAATAAGATTATAGAACTATAGAATGATATAATAATAGATTTAAAGAATAATAGAATTATAGAATAAAAGAATTATATAATGATTAAAAATATGTAACATCTCGCTACGTAACCCCGAAGGGTAAGAGCCGAAAGGGGACAAAATTAAAAAAAATTGGCATAAGTAAACAGCATACACAGATTCAGTTGTCAATTCAATAGATTGATACCATTCATTTTAAACACCAAAGCAAATGTTCCTAATCCCATCTAATAAAAGAAACATGAATCCATAAGCATAAAATATAGGTGGATCCGATACCCACACCGGAATCCGTAAAGCAATAAAGGAACATCACATTTATTCTCATTAAATACAATGATTACAACTTCTCTTCTAAGAGAGGTCAATTACATAAATACATATACAATTACAATGATATATTCTAAAATATGATACAAGTACATAACATAGTCCTGAGTATGATACAAAGACTAAATAGGTACAATAATTGAATGAAGTGATGGAGAGAGAGATCATCTCAAACTGGTGCCCCAAAACCTATTCACCGGTCCCAAATGGTGGTGGCAACACCTCCCAACCATGTGGACTCCTAAGAGACCACCCCATTGTGCTCAGAGATAGTCACAAGGCCCAAACGGATGAACAACAACAAGCAGATACAAGATGGCCAACACACACATCAGAGACAGAGCAGACACGGATAATAGTACTTACAGTCAAAGTCATAATATAGGTGTACTCATCTAAGTCATAAGTCAGGTACTACTCATGACTCCTAAGGTGCTTGTAGTGCCCCTCCATTCCCACCTTGGATGTACAGGTGAACCGATCAAGGCGCATGAATATGAAGGTATAATAACAGGAATAACTAACGTAAGGTAAACAATTGAGGTTGTACAATATAGATAGATGTTTCATCCATGTGTAGTTTCATATGATAGTTAATGTGTTTTATTGATAATCTCTATTGTGACACTGATAATGTAGGCTTTGACATTGTTTTGCATTCTAATGATTAAGATGTCGATCTTACTACAATTGTTATATGTGAGAATGGATCTCATGGACTGATTATGTTAGATTTAATTGTTATGATGGTACTTTTAAGACTTATTCAATTTCATGGACTATATGTTCAGTGTATGGTTTTGTTTAGATAATGAGGTAGATTCAATTTGGTTATGATTATGTGTTATCTAATCTAGATTGATATGATGTGGAAAGGACAATGTCGCATCACTCACTTACGAGTGCCCTCTGATGTTGTGATTCCTTTTTCACCTAGTGTCAGCTTATATGCATCTATACATGCTTGACTGTGTCATTTGTTGCAGGATGCAGGTATCTGGCATTGACTCAACCTAAATTAACAGGTCTGAGCGTGCCCTGAACCCAAAGGATAAGTTGTTCCAGAGATAACTTAAAGTCCCACATCCCAAGTCATCATCCTCGATCAGGATGCATGACATGTCTAGTTCAACCTGTCAGTTCTGTCAGTATGTCAGGTCTTGCAACTGATTGATATTTGATGGCGCCTGTTGGTTAAGTGCGTGTTTGGCCCTGGCTTGTGAACATGTTTGATTTGGCTTTTAACGGCTGTCCTTCTTAGTGGGTTATGTTGTATGCCTATATTTTATTATATAGTCATACTAATATTTGACCCACTTTAATATTTAATAAGGTCATATAATATTCTTATTATTATTATTAATATTTAATAAGATTAAATTGGTAATTGATAATTACCTAGTTCAAATAATTATTTAAAGTTGTTTGAATATGAATTATTTTATTACTACTATTAAATTGATTTAATTAAGGGAAGGTCGCTGAACACTAGTAAATGCACTAACCAGACCCTAGAATAAAGAGGAGATAGTCCTATCATCCAATTGATGAAGCCTAACAATTGGATCAAGAGTGTATTGATTCAGCGTTACACTATGGTTACTAATGTATTTGTGATAATATGTTATTTATGATGGATATATTTTGGCTATATATTGTACTAACACTTCTTGTTGAGTGTACAAGTAGAATTATTATGTCAATGGATGATGGTGGTCATTTAGCCACTTTATGTCTTTCTGTGTGATGTCTGACCTAGGCATGGGGCCCTAAGGTCTATTGGCCATGATGTTAAGAAATATTATTTTTAGTTGTATGTGATAAAATGATTATGTTCTTGTGTGGGATTTAACCTTGTAACTTTTAAAATGATTTTTAAGTGTTTTTAAGAGGCCTAAGTTGTATTTTATGTTTGGAAAATTGTCTTATGTCCAAGGTACATAGGTAGGAAGTTTATTTTTGTCATTTATAATATTTTAAAAGGTTTTTAGACCATCCTTTAAGCCCCACTTATAAAAGTGACGAAAATGGGAAGGTGGTTGGTTGAATTAGTCGGGTGGTTGAGTTAGTTTTGGGTAGGAAGTTACTCTTTCCTTCTCTTTAAAAACTATTCATGGAGTGGGGGTGACTTGCTCATTTTATGATTTTCATTTAAGGATTCTACCATTAGTGGGATATTGTGATTGAGGTATCATGTTTTCTTTATTAATTAAATATAAATATTATATGTTTTTCTTTATTGATTAAATGTAAATTTTATGTTTTTCTTTATTGATTAAATATAAATATTATATGTTTTTCTTTATTGGTTAAACGTAAATATTGTATGTTCTAAATATTATATGTATCCTTTATTTATTAAATGTAAAGGTTGTTTTTCAAAGGGTTGTTGCTTGTGAAATTGGAAAAGCAAACATTTCAATGTAAATCTGGAAAGAAGCATATTTGTTTCCTTATTTGCATGTCATAAACTTAGATCATCATAGCATGAATTATATTTTTTATTTTTACATTAGATCTTCCTATAATTATAAGATAGTAATCGCCATATATATTGGCATTAAGGTTTGCATATAATCATATGTTATCTATATATTAGTATTAAGATTTCTATATAATCTTATAATTGCTAAATGTTGGTGTTGGATCTAAGAAACGATGGTTTT
Organism: Cunninghamia lanceolata; assembly: GCA_027924645.1. NCBI lineage: Eukaryota > Viridiplantae > Streptophyta > Pinopsida > Cupressales > Cupressaceae > Cunninghamia > Cunninghamia lanceolata. The sequence goes on along the minus strand of BSBN01000837.1, from coordinate 8,387,034 downwards.
TATCTATTTTTAAAAGGGGTTATGAAGCCATCTTGCTAAGGATCTGTTAGTTTGTTCATATCCTCTAATAGATAAACTAATGATGTTCTTTGTGTACGTAAGTATCTTTGAACCTTGTCAAATAGTTCAAGTACCTTGTCCATTGGAGTATTCCTTACTTCTGCCTTCTATTAGATCTAGATGGAAATGTTTTTCTTATGTACATTAAGGTCTCAAATAAATATGGACTTTGGATCATATAAAACTGCCCACTTTTGCATAGATTCTTCAGGATCCAATTCTTATAGTAGATTGTATTAAACATCTTATTAGCTCTTCATTTAGTCAATTTATATTTTGGGTATCTTGTTCTTTGGTTGTTCAAATCTTCAAAGTATTCTTGATCGACCATAATCCAAATCTAGATAACCCATTTAATACGGTGTGCATACTCCTTAAGTCTGTCAAACTCCATCCTCTAGGTGAGACTCCAGCCTTGTATAACAAAGGTATTTCAAATTGGGTGTGGTGGTCTATGAAGTTGTCGCTTGAAGAAATGGAAATGGTGTGGCTGCTACTCAAAGGCAGAGTGGTGTTGTTTTTAAACCATCCAAAATTTGAAGGTTGATTGACCAAATCTTACCTTGAGGATAGGAATAACCTACACAAGTGCATGAACATGTATATAAACATTTATGTCATATGGATATTTGTATAGGTATCAATTATTAATTATAAATTAAATATGAATCTATGCATAGTTAAGATACACGATTTAGTAGATGAGTTTGTTGGAGTATATATATATGATATAGATATTAACTTATGAAACAAAAGAAACGTAGTTGTTATAGTTTAATACAAATGTTTATTAAACTAATCGATATGATTGCATATTTACTGTAATATGGCATTGATTCTATTATAATGGTTACATTAGTAGAAATATGATATATGGGTTTGGATTATAAATGTTGTAATTAGCATTTAAGTTATTAGTATTTGTAATTAATATTATCTATGCATTGTTTAGCTTGACAGTTATATGTAATTGATGAGTGATTAATATAATAGATAGAATTAATATTAATTAAACTAGACCTAGGTTTTATGAATCCTTGGTGGAGATATAACTTGAATCTAGTAGCTATTACAATTAAATGTAATTGGATATGGCAATATAATCAGTGTAGATGAAATTTAATCTAGTTTGGTTTGATTTTGCAAAGATGTTTTTCATAATGATTTTGTTAAGTTGAAATTGGATTGAAAGATTGGAATGAGGTTAAATAAATGTATTCAAAAATTTAGACTTATAAGTAAAAATTATAGGTAACTAGATAACTAAGAGATTGAATTGCTCTAGTAAGAAGAATTTATGTTGTCAATGAGTTAATTAGCTTAAATCGCATATTACAATCAAAATTTTCATGTGAGTTGGTCTATGTGTAAATTGTCAAGATTAGGTTCCAGAGGCATAAGGTAATATGATTCGGTTGTATGTATTCTGTTCGTAGTTGTCTTGAAATGAAGATGTGGTAAGAACATGATGTCTTTTTTCTATGTATGTGGGTCTTGGTAAACAATAATGTGAGATGATGTACATACTGTGTTGTGAATATATTATGATGGGATTAAACCTCCTTCACGTATGTGTTGATATCGAGCTTGTGTTTAGTATTGTAATGGGGAGATCTTGGAAATCGTAATGAGAGACTATTTTGTTCATGGTTGAGATTTGCGAGCAAGATGACCCATACCTTGATCGGGATATGTGTTGTTATGGTTATTGCGATTGATCAACTAAAAGTTTTGGGATAATGAAGTAAAGGTTGGTCATTGTATTATGTTTAATAAGCAAGAAGGTAATGTATTGCATTGTTATGTATACTTATCAGTATGATAGTGATTGTCTTGCTTGATGGTTAGGGTTTCTAGATGCAGGTAGGCGAGTGCCTTTCAGTGTGGGGCCGGTGCCCAAAGTGGCTATTAGGATAACCCATTGAAAGTTGTTAATTAAGTGAAAACCTAAAAATGAATAGGGGAAAAGGGTAAATTATACATTAACAAGATAATTGGATTTCCTCTCCCATGCCTATAGTGCTCGTTTAGGATAAGGATGGGTTGACAAGGCCTGGTCGGCATAATTGACTACCTTGTCCTCATGAAAGGAAAGTTGATTCCGCATGTGTCACCCTATGGGGCCCGCGCCTAGTGAGAGGCTGTCAGGATAACCGTAGATGGGGGCCGGTGCCTAGTGAGAGGCTGTTAGGATAACCCATGTCAGAACCATGTGATGACACTCTTCCTACTGCAGCCTAGCATTCCCTAGATGTACTCTCCCCATTCGTCGTGTGTTGTCTCTGGAAGTGATTTTGAGTTGCTTGTGGTGTTGTCATGTGTTGTAATAGAGTCTTGTTTGGTCTTTGTTCCTGTTAGACAATTGTCTACCTAACTGTATGATGTTTTGGGACCTTATGTTATCTCATAGCACGGGGGGTGGACCTTAGGGTTCCACATGGTCGGGTGGATGTGCTTTATCTCCATTAGTTTTTCCTTGCCTTTGTTCATGTGCAAGAAGGTTGTAACTCCTGTAGCAGATTCAGATCGTGTACCTGTTTATGGAGACAGTTATTATGCTCATGTACTGGCCTGTGTATCAGATGATTCATTATGTATGTATTCATATGTATTTAGAAGATGATAATGTAATGATGTAATGTTGTATTCATATGTCGGGAGAAATTGTAACTATGTACTAGATCCTGATGAATACTTATATGATGTTATGTAGATGTAAATGTTTATTGTTTTAGTGCATTAGGTTTACGATGAGTTATTGATGTTAATTCATGATGTGTGTTAGATTATGTTAATTGTTTTGTCAAGTAATGCAACCATGTTATCTTAGAGGACAAGTCATTAGTTTAAATGATGCGTTAATATTACTTTGTTACTTTACTATCTCTTTCAATTTTTTTTTTTTGAAAAAAAAAATTATCCTATTGCATATAGCATAAATGTGATGTTCTCTAAGGTAGTCATGGTGGGGCATTACATCTGGTATCAAAGCAAAGGTTTGCAACACTGGGATCTCTGGTTCTTATCGTTGTTTTAGGTTAAACATTTTTCTCCTTATGGTGAGTTGGTAATAGTACCTCTCACCTAAGAGCCTTAGTATGGTATTAGAAGGGTGATAAACTTACAGACTTGTTCTTAACTATAGAAGAAATAAATCCTTTATGCTTTGTTCTACTTGTGTGTCTGTTATGTAAAAATGAGATGATATATCTAACCATATGTGTTCCCTGAACACTAGTGCTTGCTAATTTTTGAGACCTCAAGTTCCTCTTGTGGTCTTTAGTGCTTTAGAAGCTAGAGGCATGGTTACTTATAGTGCATGGAATCAAGAGAGTGGAATTTGCCCGTCTAGTGATGTGAATATCCTGAACCCATTTTATGTGGGGTATTGTAAAAGGAAAGTGGTGTTCGCCTTCCCTGGTTTGGTGAAGTAATCATACCTTGTGAGGTTACGTTTAGTTATGGGTGTGGAAGCACCATACCATCTTTATGTTAATGACATTATTTGTGTAAGTATTGGAATGATTTGGAGGCATCATGCATTACAAGATATGTGGTTAAGTGGTATTGTCGTGTGTGGGTATCGTAAAGTAGTATTTTGACATCTATTTTTTTAGTGGCCATGACTTCATGTGGAAGTTCTTTTATGGATTATGAAAGTTATCATTGTGTATGTATGTAAAAACCGAATGCAGGAGATCAAATTGGAGCTTGTGTTAGACCCATCTCATATAAATGTGATACTTTAAGTAAAATGTAGCCTTGATTAAGTATGTTCTTGTGTGCAATATTATCTATTCTTCCTCACATAAAGAAATTGTATTGCATTAAAGGTAGAGATTGTTGTAAATAAGTAATTATTTTGTTGCCTTAAATCCTTGTATAAAAGTTGCTTAGGTATGAGGATGTAGATAACCTAATTATCTATGTGTTGGCGTACATTCTCTAACGCATTCTAGACCTTGTGTCCTGGGTGTTGTGTAGTGGATACTCCCTTTTTGTGGCTAAAATTAGCTACTTTGTGATGTGGGTTGTTTGCAATTTGGTTAATTTGAAATTTTTTATAGTTGTTTCATGTGTAGTTAGGCGCTAACAGTGAATTTGTTTTCTTTGAAATTTCTTATGATAGGAGTGGTCACTAAAACTCTTTTCTCTATACTTGAGTTATTGTTGGAAATTACCAGCATTTTGTGACTTAAGATTGGATTTGGTTATTTTCCCACTTGGGTTTTCACCTTCTTTAAAACTTTGATGGTGACTATTCCGAATGTTTGTTTTTGTTAGCCCTATATTGTGGCAAGTGTTGTTTCTATCATGTTCATTTCAAACCTCTGATAGTGTGTACAAGGGAGAACTCTGTAGAGAATTGTACTTGAATGCTTGGTAATTAGTCAGAACCATGGTGGAAATAAGAAATGAGATGTAATTTTCCTTGATAATATGTAAACACAGATCCCTGAATCAAATGAAATTCTCAAAATATGTGCAATTGCTTATAAGTAGATTACATGATACACCTTAAAGGTAAAGAATTGATGTCTTTTATGCCTGTATTAAACGATTGTGCTTGTCTTGGGAACAATAGCTTAATGTGAATGCGTATGTTGGCAATAGAAAATTGTAATACTAATATGTTATGTTTCCACCTTAGTCTATGACTTCCAGGAGTAAGTCAAGTATTAGGGGGGGAGGATGTAGTGCCCCTCCATTCCCACCTTGGATGTACAGGTGAACCAATCAAGGCGCATGAATATGAAGGTATAATAACAAGAATAACTAAGGTAAGGTAAACAATTGAGGTTGTACAATATAGATAGATGTTTCATCCATGTGTGGTTTCATATGATAGTTAATGTGTTTTATTGATAATCTCTATTGCAACACTGATAATGTAGGCTTTGACATTGTTTTGCATTCTAATGATTAAGATGTCGATCTTACTACAATTGTTATATGTTAAAATGGATCTCATGGACTGATTATGTTAGATTTAATTGTTATGATGGTACTTCTGAGACTTATTCAATTTCATGCACCTATATGTTCAGTGTATGGTTCTGTTTAGATAATGAGGTAGATTCGATTTGGTTATGATTATGTGTTATCTAATCTAGATTGATATGATGTGGAAAGGACGATGTCGCATCACTTGCTTGCGAGTGCCCTCCGATGTTGTGATTCCTTTTTCACCTAGTGTCAGCTTATATGCATCTATACATGCTTGACTGTGTCATTTGTTGCAGGATGCAGGTATCTGGCATCGACTCCACCTGAATTAACAGGTTTGAGCATGCCCTGAACCCAAAGGATAAGTTGTTCTGGAGATAACTTAAGGTCCCACATCCCAAGTCATCATCCTCGATCAGGATGCATGACATGTCTAGTTCAACCTGTCAATTCTGTCAATATGTCAGGTCTTGCAACTGATTGATATTTGATGGAGCCTGTTGGTTAAGTGCATGTTTGGCCCTAGCTTGTGAACATGTTTGATTTGGCTTTTAACGGCTGTCTTTCTTAGTGGGTTATGTTGTATGCCTATATTTCATTATATAGTCATACTAATATTTGACCCACTTTAATATTTAATAAGGTCATATAATATTCTTATTATTATTATTAATATTTAATAAGATTAAATTGGTAATTGATAATTACCTAGTTCAAATAATTATTTAAAGTTGTTTGAATATGAATTATTTTATTACTACTATTAAATTGATTTAATTAAGGGAAGGTCACTGAACACTAGTAAATGCACTAACCAGACCCTAGAATAGAGAGGAGACAGTCCTATCATCCAATTGACGACGCCTAACAATTGGATCAAGAGTGTATTGATTCAACGTTACACTATGGTTACTAATGGATTTGTGATAATATGTTATTTATGATGGATATATTTTGGCTATATATTGTACTAATACTTCTTGTTGAGTGTACATGTAGAATTATTATGTCAATGGATGATGGTGGTCATTTAGCCACTTTATGTCTTTCTGTGTGATGTCTAACCTAGGCATGGGGCCCTAAGGTCTATTGGCCATGATGTTAAGAAATATTATTTTTAGTTTTATGTGATAAAATGATTATGTTGTTGTGTGGGATTCAACCTTGTAACTTTTAAAATGATTTTTAAGTGTTTTTAAGAGGTCTAAGTTGTATTTTATGTTTGGAAAATTGTCTTATGTCCAAGGTACATAGGTAAGAAGTTTATTTTTGTCATTTATAATATTTTAAAAGGTTTTTAGACCCTTCTTTAAGCCCCACTTACAAAAGTGACGAAAATGGGAAGGTGGTTGGTTGAATTAGTTGGGTCGTTGAGTTAGTTTTGGGTAGGAAGTTACTCTTTTCTTCTCTTTAAAAACTATTCATGGAGTGGGGGTGACTTGTTCATTTTATGATTTTCATTCAAGGATTCTACCATTAGTGGGATATTGCGATTGAGGTATCATGTTTTCTTTATTAATTAAATATAAATATTATATGTTTTTCTTTATTGATTAAATGTAAATTTTATATGTTTTTCTTTATTGATTAAATATAAATATTATATGTTTTTCTTTATTGGTTAAACGTAAATATTGTATGTTCTAAATATTATATGTATCCTTTATTTATTAAATGTAAAGGTTGTTTTTCAAAGGGTTGTTGCTTGTGAAATTGGAAAAGCAAACATTTCAATGTAAATCTGGAAAGAAGCATATTTGTTGCCTTATTTGCATGTCATAAACCTAGATCATCATAGCATGAATTATATTTTTTATTTTTACATTAGATCTTCCTATAATTATAAGATAGTAATCGCCATATATATTGGCATTAAGGTTTGCATATAATCATATGTTATCTATATATTAGTATTAAGATTTCTATATAATCTTATAATTGCTAAATGTTGGTGTTGGATCTTAGAAACGATGATTTTTATCTATTTTTAAAAGGGGTTACGAAGTCATCTTGAGGATTTGTTAGTTTGTTCATATCCTCTAATAGATAAACTAATGATGTTCTTTGTGTACGTAAGTATCTTTGAACCTTGTCAAACAGTTCAAGTACCCTATCCATTGGAGTATTCCTTACTTCTGCCTTCTATTAGATCTAGATGGAAATGTTTTTCTTATGTGCATTAAGGTCTCAAATAAATATGGACTTTGGATCATATAAAACTGCCCACTTTTGCATAGATTCTTCAAGATCCAATTCTTATAGTAGATTGTATTAAACATCTTATTAACTCTTCATTTAGTCAATTTATATTTTGGGTATCTTGTTCTTTGGTTGTTCAAATCTTCACAATATTCTTGATCGACCATAATCCAAATCTAGATAACCCATTTAATATGGTGTGCATACTCCTTAAGTCTGTCAAACTCCATCCTCTAGGTGAGACTCCAGCCTTGTATAACAAAGGTATTTCAAATTGGGTGTGGTGGTCTATGAAGTTGTCACTTGAAGAAATGGAAATGGTGTGGCTGCTACTCAAAGGCAGAGTGGTGTTGTTTTTAAACCATCCAAAATTTGAAGGTTGATTGACCAAATCTTACCTTGAAGATAGGAATAACCTACACAAGTGCATGAACATGTATATAAACATTTATGTCATATGGATATTTGTATAGGTATCAATTATTAATTATAAATTAAATATGAATCCATGCATAGTTAAGATACACGATTTAGTAGATGAGTTTCTTGGAGTATATATATATGATATAGATATTAACTTATGAAACAAAAGAAACATAGTTGTTATAGTTTAATACGAATGTTTATTAAACTAATCGATATGATCGCATATTTACTGTAGTATGGCATTGATTCTATTATAATGGTTTTGTTAGTAGAAATATGATATATGGGTTTGGATTATAAATGTTGTAATTAGCATTTAAGTTATAAGTATTTGTAATTAATATTATCTATGTATTGTTTAGCTTGACGGTTATATGTAATTGATGAGTGATTAATATAATAGATAGAATTAATATTAATTAAACTAGACCTAGGTTTTATGAATCCTTGGTGGAGATATAACTTGAATCTAGTAGCTATTACAATTAAATGTAATTGGATATGGCAATATAATCAGTGTAGATGAAATTTAATCTAGTTTGGTTTGATTTTGCAAAGATGTTTTTCATAATGATTTTGTTAAGTTGAAATTGGATTGAAAGATTGGAATGAGGTTAAATAAATGTATTCAAAAATTTAGACTTATAAGTAAAAATTATAGGTAACTGGATAACTAAGAGATTGAATTGCTCTAGTAAGAAGAATTTATGTTGTCAATGAGTTGATTAGCTAAAATTGCATATTACAAGCAAAATTTTCATGTGAGTTGGTCTATGTGTAAATTGTCAAGTTTAGGTTCCAGAGGCATAAGGTAATATGATTCAGTTGTATGTATTCTGTTCGTAGTTGTCTTGAAATGAAGATGTGGTAAGAACATGATGTCTTTTGTCTATGTATGTGGGTCTTGGTAAACAATAATGTGAGATGATGTACATACTATGTTGTGAATATATTATGATGGGATTAAACCTCCTTCACGTATGTGTTGATATCGAGCTTGTGTTTAGTATTGTAATGGGGAGATCTTGGAAATCGTAATGAGAGACTATTTTGTTCATGGTTGAGGTTTGTGAGCAAGATGACCCATACTTTGCTCGGGATATGTGTTGTTATGGTTATTGCAATTGATCAACAGAAAGTTTTGGGACAATGAAGTAAAGGTTGGTTGTTGTAATTATGTTTAATAAGCAAGGAGGTAATGTATTGCATTGTTATGTATACTTATCAGTATGATAGTGATTGTCTTGCTTGATGGTTAGGGTTTCTAGATGCAAGTAGGGGAGTGGCTTTCAGTGTGGGGCCGGTGCCCAATGTGGCTATCAGGATAACCCATTGAAAGTTGTTAATTAAGTGAAAACCTAAAAATGAACAGGGGGAAAAGGGTAAATTACACATTAACAAGATAATTGGATTTCCTCTCCCATGCCTATAGTGATCATTTAGGCTAAGGATGGGTTGAGAAGGCCTGGTTGGCATAATTGACTTCCTTGTCCTCACAAAAGGAAAGTTGATTTCGCATGTGTCACCCTATGGGGTTGGCACCTAGTGAGAGGCTGTCAAGATAACCGTAGATGGGGGCCGGCACCTAGTGAGATGCTGTCAGGATAACCCATGTCAAGACCATGCGATGACACTCTTCCTACTGCAGCCTAGCATTCCCTAGATGTACTCTCCCCATTTGTTGTGTGTTGCCTCTGGAAGTGATTTTGAGTTGCTTGTGGTGTTGTCATGTGTTGTAATGGAGTCTTGTTTGGTCTTTGTTCCTATTAGGCAATTGTCTACCTGACTGTATGACGTTTTGGGACCTTATGTTATCTCATAGCATGGGGGGTGGACCTTAGGGTTCCACATGGTCGGGTGGATGTGCTTTATCTTGATTAGTTTTTCCTTGCCTTTGTTCGTGTGCAAGAATGTTGTAACTCCTGTAGCAGATTCAGATCGTGTACCTATTTATGGAGACAGTTATTATGATCATGTACTAGCCTGTGTATTAGATGATTCATTATGTATGTATTCATATGTATTCAGAAGATGATAATGTAATGATGTAATGTTGTATTCATATGTCAGGAGAAATTGTAACTATGTACTAGATCCTGATGAATACTTATATGATGTTATGTAGATGTAAATGTTTATTGTTTTAGTGCATTAGGTTTACAATGAGTTACTGATGTTAATTCATGATGTGTGTTAGATTATGCTAATTGTTTTGTCAAGTAATGCAACCATGTTATCTTAGAGGACAAGTCATTAGTTTAAATGATGCGTTAATATTACTTTGTTACTTTACTATCTCTTTCAATTTTTTTTTTAAAATAAAAATTTGTCATGTTGCATATAGCATAAATGTGATGTTCTCTGAGGTATTCATGGCGGGGCGTTACAGTGCTAGATACTAGAGTGTAATCATATGGAGTGTCATCATGTGTGCTCGAAGGGATGGCACACACGGGACCAAGTACCTCTCATATAGATGAGGAGACTCAATTGTACCTGAATCCATGTCCCGCAGATGGATGACTCAACAAATCACAGATGGATAGGTCTTCTCATTGCATCCTTAGCCTTTACAAGTGCTTAAGGCCATGCACAAGGTTTAATTATCTTATTAGTGTTTTTACCCCAATGTTTTAGTTTTAGTTATCACTTGTTATTGTAACTCTGCTACTAGTTCCCCTAGCAGCCACTTACAGACCTTGGGGCCTATAGAGAACCACTCCAAATGACCACTCTAATGCCTAGACCTTGTTCACCTCATTTGACTAAATGAGGAATCTAAAAAGAATAAAACACTAGTGTAGAAATTAGAAATAGAGGAATGTGGTCTACAAGACAAAAGCTTCCATAGGCAGTGTAGTGTTATTGAAAACATTCCTATGCCAGTTAGATTAGTTGTATAATAACTCTAGTGACCCCAATTTGGTCATGATTAGGAAAGGTATGAATGGATAAAAATAAGAATAAGCACGATAAATGGTATTCCAAGCCTTCTCGAAGACTAATATTACATACAAACTGCCATATTTAACATAACAAAATAAAATATTACAAAGACTTACAAAATGGAAACCTTAATTTTCCCTCCTACAATAGTTCCATCATATCCTTGTGTTGCATGATTGGTTTTCTTAAAGAGAAATTATGTGACTAAAGCTCGATGCACAAACACAGATCCCTACCTCTATGGTATTTTAGTGTCATGACATTCTTTAACTCAAAATCATAGTTTTCACAAGGATGGCCATTTAGTAGAAAATGACTATGTGACCCAAGCAAAACCACTCCATTTTCTTAAGAAGAGTTGAAATGACAATCTCATCACAGAAGTCACTGAATAACAAATGGTTCCATGGGACTTAGATCTATTCAATCTCTGTTATGCATCCCAACTCTTGTGTATGGCTGCACTCATTTTTATTCTCTATAAAATTAAAACCCTCTATTTTTATTTCCATAAAATTATCAATCAAAACCAAAACAATTCCCCAGCAACGAGGTGATGTAATATCTTACATTGAAATAATTTTTGCATATATTAAACACGGTATGGGGATTTAGTTTTTATGCGCTTAATAGAATCATAGCAAACATATTGGAGTTTATAAAAAGGCAGTAATGGGTTACAGTTTCTTTTTTTTTTCTTTACCAACCATGATAAATCAAAGATCCTATGATCTTCTTTGAAAACCCATTTATTAATCAGAGAAAAAGAAAGAATTCATTCTGCTTGAAGCAGATGATTCAAGGAAAGAGGGAATGTAAATATCTTGCATCAAAATCATTTTAGCATAATCTTTTTATTAAAAGGCAGTAATTGGATTTTGGTATTCTGTTCTTAATGCAAATCGTAATAGACATATCTTAGTTTTTTTGTGCTAGAAAAATAATAGACAGAGGTAAATACCTCTACCCTAATCACAGTTGAGTGCACTCCCCTTCAATGCACCTCAAATCTAGCAATTTGATATGCTCCCTGTGTGATTCACACTCCTGTCCTCTTTCTCCATCAAGGATCACATTCATCCATTCACCTACTACAAATATCTCTTTCAATTAAAACTAAACATGCTACATATCAGATTTCCTCCCCTCTACAAGATATTTTTTTGCATTAATTCTTTACCAACCTTCTCAAAAATCCATTTGGAGCATTGTTATAAAATAGATTTATAAAATAATATAATAATAAAATTATAAAATGAAAAAATAATTGAGTTACAAAATAAAATAATTATATAATTATAATTTAATAGAATGAAAGATTGATACAATAATATTCATAGAATAATAGAATCATAAAATTATATAATAAAAGAATGATATATGGAAGAAACATAGAATAATATAATTGTAGAATAATAGAATGATAGAATGATAAAATACTAGATTTATAGAATAATAGAATCATATAATCATAGAATTTGATAGAATGAAAAGAATATTACAACAACAGAATGACAGAATAATATAATTACAGAATGATGAATTAAAATAATGTTATAATAATAGATTAATATAATAATTGTATGATAGAATTGTAGAATAAAAAAATGATAGAATAAAATAAAAATAGATTTATATAATAATATAATGATGTAATTATAGAATGATAGAATGCACGAATGGTAGAATAATAGAATGAAAGAATGAAAGAATGGTAAAATAATAGATTTATAGAATAATAGAATCATATAATTATAGAATGATAGAATGAAAGAATGATAGAATAATAGAGTTGTAGAATGACAAAATAAAATAATGATAGAACAATATATTTAAAGAATAATAGAATGATAGAATGAAACAATGATAGACTTATATATTTATGAAATAATAGAATGATAGAACAAGAGAATGAGAGAATAATAGAATCATAGAATAATAAGATAAGAGAATGGTAGAATGAAAGAATGATATAACATTAGATTTATATAATAATAGAATGTTAGGATTAAATAATGATACTATAATAGAATGATAGAATGAAAAACTGAAAGATTAATAGAATTGTAGAATATCAAACTTATAGAATAATCTAGAAGTTATTATAAAATGAAAGAATAATAGAATAATAAAATGATATAATGAAAGAATGAAAGAATGATATAGTAATAGAATTGTAGAATAATAGAATGATAGAATTATAGAATGGAAGAGTGATAGAATAATTAAATTGTAGAATAATAGATATATAGAATGATTGAATAAATGATTTATAAAATTATAGAATTATAAATGGATAGAATGAAGGAATAATAGAATTGTAGAATGATAGAATGGAACAATGATAGAATAAAGCATTATATGATAATAGAATGATAAAATTATAGAATGATTGTATAATAGATTTATATAAAATAGAATGATAGAATTATAAAATGAGAGAATGAAAGCATGATATAATAGTAGAATAATAGATTAATAATCAAATGATAGAATGGAAGAATGATAGAATAATAGAATTGTAGAATGAAACAATGATAGAATTATAGAATGGTAGAATGAAACAATGATAGAATAAAAGATTTATAGAATAATATAATGGTAGAATAATAGAATGAAACATTGTTAGAAAAATAGTCTTGTAGAATACTAGTATAATAAATTAATATAACAATAGAATGAATGATAGAATAATAGATTGATAGAATAAAAAAATAGAATTGTAGAATGATAAAATGTAAGAATGATAGACTTATAGAATAATTGGTTTATAAAATAATAGAATGATAGAAGTAAACAAGCATAGAATTATAGAATAATAAAATAATAGAATGATTGAATGAAAGAGTGATAGAATACTATATTTGTATGATAATATAATGATACAGCTATGGAATGATAGAATGAAAGAAATATAGGATAACAAAATTGTAGAATAATATAATAATAAAATAACAAAATAATAGAATGAAAGAATTATTGAATGGTAGAGTGAAATAATGATTCTAATAGAATTGTAGAAGGATAGTTATAGAATTATAGATTCATAGAATGAAAGAATGATAGAATAATAGAATGATAGAGTAATAGAATAATAGAGTAAACGCAATTTAGAATATTGAATTACAAAATGATAGAAAAACACTAAATTGGTATTTTGAGGGCCAAGATAAAAGTTTCAAGCCCTGAAAAACTGCCAAGACGGGGTCCATCCCACTAGGGTCGGTTGCGAAACCACTTTCCACCTCATAACGTATCCACCCATAAAATCTCATAGAAAACCCACATCCAAGTCAAAAGTTATGATCTCCAAAAGTTCCTGCATCAAACAATGATAGAATAATAGTTTTATAGAATGATAGAATAATAGAATACTATAAATTAAGAATAATAGAATAATAAGATTATAGAACTATAGAATGATATAATAATAGATTTAAAGAATAATACAATTATAGAATAAAAGAATTATATAAAGATAAAAAATAGATTTATAAAATAATATACTAATAAAATTATAAAATAAAAAAATAATTGAGTTACAAAATAAAATAATTATATAATTATAAAATAATAGAATAAAAGAATGATACAATAATATTCATAGAATAATAGAATCATAAAATTATATAATTAAAGATTGATAGAATTATAGAATGATATATGGAAGAAAGATAGAATAATAGAATTGTAGAATAATAGAATGATAGAATGATGAAATACTAGATTTATAGAATAATAGAATCATATAATCATAGAATTTGATAGAATGAAAAGAAAATTAGAACAACAAACTGATAGAATATTATAATTACAGAATGATAAATTAAAATAATGATATAATAATAGATTAATATAATAACTGCATAATAGAATTGTAGAATAAAAAAATGATAGAATAAAATAAAAAAGATTTATATAATAATACAATGATGTAATTATAGAATGATAGAATGCATGAATGGTAGAATAATAGATTATAGAATAATAGAATGAGAGAATGAAACAATCATAAAATAATAGATTTATAGAATAATATAATCATATAATTATAGAATAATAGAATCATATAATTATAGAATGATAGAATGAAAGAATGATAGAATAATAGAGTTGTAGAATGACAGAATAAAATAATCATAGAACAATATATTTAAAGAATAATAGAATGATAGAATGAAAAAATGATAGAATAATATATTTATGAAATAATAGAATGATAGAACGAGAGAATGAGAGAATAATAGAATCATATAATAATAAAATAAAAGAATGGTAGAATGAAAGAATGATATAACATTAGATTTATATAATAATAGAATGTTAGGATTAAATAATGATACTATAGTAGAATAATAGAATGAAAAAATGAAAGATTAATAGAATTGTAGACTATCAAACTTATAGAATAATCTAGAAGTTATTATAAAATGACAAAATAATAGAATAATCAAATGATATAATGAAAGAATGATATACTAATAGAATTGTAGAATAATAGAATGATAGAATTATAGAATGTAAGAGGGATAGAATAATTAAATTGTAGAATAATAGATATATAGAATGATTGAATAAAAGATTTATAAAATTATAGAATTATAGTATTGTAGAATGATGGTATAATAGATTTAATGAATAATAGAATGATAGAATTATAAATGGATAGAATGAAGGAATTATACAATTGTAGAATGATAGAACGGAAAAATGATAGAATAAAGCATTTATATGATAATAGAATGAAAAAATTATAGAATGATAGTATAATAGATTTATATAAAATAGAATGATAGAATTATAAAATGAAAGAATGAAAGAATGATATAATAGTAGAATAAGAGATTAATAATCAAATGATAGAATGCAAGAATGATACAATAATAGAATTGTAGAATGATAGAATTATAGAATGGTAGAATGAAACAATGATAGAATAAAAGATTTATAGAATAATATAATGGTAGGATAATAGAATAATAGAATGAAACATTGGTAGAAAAATAGTCTTGTAGAATACTAGAATAACAAATTAATATAACAATAGAATGACTGATAGAATAATAGTTTTGTAGAATAAAAAAATAGAATTATAGAATGATAAAATGAAAAAATGATAGAAATATAGAATAATAAAATAATAGAATGATTGAATGAAAGAGTGATCAAATACTATTTTTGTATTATAATGTAATGATACAACTATGGAATGATAGAATGAAATAAATATAGGATAACAAAATTGTAGAATAATATAATAATAAAATAACAAAATAATAGAATGAAAGAATTATTGAATGGTAGAGTGAAATAATGATTCTAATAGAATTGTAGAATGATAGTTATAGAATTATAGACTGATAGAATGAAATAATGATAGAATAATAGATATATCAAATAATATAATGAAAGAATGATAGAATAATAGAATTATAGAGTAAAAGCAATTTAGAATAATAAAGTGATTGAATTACAAAATGATAGAAAAACACTAAATTACTATTTTGAGGGCCAAGATGAAAGTTTCAAGCCCCAAAAAAGTGCCAATACAGGGTCCAACCCACTAAGGTCGGTTGCGAAACCACTTTCCACCTCATAACACATCCACCCGTAAAATCTTGTAGGAAACCCACATCTAAGTCAAAAGTTATGGTCTCTGGAAGTTCCTGCATCAAAGAATGATAGAATAATAAAATAAAAGAATGATAGAATAATAGTTTTATAGAATGATAGAATAATAGAATACTATAATTTAAGAATAATAGAATAATAAGATTATAGAACTATAGAATGATATAATAATAGATTTAAAGAATAATAGAATTATAGAATAAAAGAATTATATAATGATGAAAAATAGATTTATAAAATAATATAATAATAAAATTATAAAATAAAAAAATAATTGAGTTACAAAATAAAATAATTATATAATTATAAAATAATAGAATGAAAGAATGATACAATAATATTTATAGAATAATAGAATCATGAAATTATATAATAAAAGAATGATAGAATTATAGAATGATATATGGAAGAAAGATAGAATAATATAATTGTAGAATAATAGAATGATAGAATGATAAAATGCTAGATTTATAGAATAATAGAATCATATAATCATAGAATTTGATAGAATGAAAAGAATATTAGAACAACAAAATGATAGAATAATATAATTATAGAATGATAAATTAAAATAATGATATAATAATAGATTTATATAATCACTCCATGATAGAATTGTAGAATAAAAAAATGATAGAATAAAATAAAAATAAATTTGTATAATAATATAATGATGTAATTATAGAATGATAGAATGCATGAATGGTAGAATAATAGATTATAGAATAATAGAATGAGAGAATGAAAGAGTGATAAAATAATAGATTTGTAGAATAATATAATCATATAATTATAGAATAATAGAATCACATAATTATAGAATGATAGAACGAAAGAATGATAGAATAATAGAGTTGTAGAATGACAATAAAATAATCATAGAACAATATATTTAAAGAATAATAGAATGATATAATGAAACAATGATGGAATAATATATTTATGAAATAATAGAATGATAGAACGAGAGAATGAGAGAATAATAGAATCATAGAATAATAAAATAAGAGAATGGTAGAATGAAAGAATGATATAACATTAGATCTATTTAATAATATAATATTAGGATTATATAATGATACTATAATAGAATGATATAATGAAAAAATGAAAGATTAATAGAATTGTAGAATATCAAACTTATAGAATAATCTAGAAGTTATTATAAAATGACAGAATAATAGAATAATAAAATGATATAATGAAAGAATGATATAGTAATAGAATTGTAGAATAATAGAATTATAGAATTATAGAATGGAAGAGTGATAGAATAATTAAATTCTAGAATAATAGATATATAGAACGATTGAATAAAAGATTTATAAAATTATAGAATTATTGTATTATAGAATGATAGAATTATAAATGGATAGAATGAAGGAATAATAGAATTGTAGAATGATAGAATGGAACAATGATAGAATAAAGCATTTATATGATAATAGAATGATAAAATTATAGAATGATTGTGTAATAGATTTATATAAAATAGAATGACAGAATTATAAAATGAAAGAATGAAAGAATGATATAATAGTAGAATGATAGATTAATAATCAAATGATAGAATAATAGAATTGTAGAATGAAAGAATGATAGAATTATAGAATTGTAGAATGAAAGAATGATAGAATTATAGAATGGTAGAATGAAACAATGATAGAATAATAGATTTATAGAAAAATATAATGGTAGAATAATAGAATGAAACATTGGTAGAAAAATAGTCTTGTAGAATACTAGAATAACAAAATAATATAACAATAGAATGAATGATAGAATAATAGATTTATAGAATAAAAAAATAGAATTATAGAATGATAAAATGAATGAATGACAGACTTATAGAATAATAGGTTTATAAAATAATAGAATGATAGAATTAAACAACAATAGAATTATAGAATAATAAAATAATATAATTATAGAATGATAGAATAATAGAGTTGTAGAATGATAGAATAAAATAATGATAGAACAATATATTTAAAGAATAACAGAATGATAGAATGAAACAATTATGGAATAATATATTTATGAAGTAATAGAATGATAGAACGAGAGAATGAGAGAATAATAGAATCATAGACTAATAAAATAAGAGAATGGTAGAATGAAAGAATGATATAACATTAGATTTATATAATAATAGAATGTTAGGATTAAATAATGATACTATAATAGAATGATAGAATGAAAAAATGAAAGATTAATAGAATTGTAGAATATCAAACTTATAGAATAATCTAGAAGTTATTATAAAATGACAGAATAATAGAATAATATAATGATATAATGAAAGAATGATACAGTAATAGAATTGTAGAATAATAGAATGATAGAATTATAGAATTATGGAATGGAAGAGTGATAGAATAATTAAATTGTAGAATAATAGATATATAGAATGATTGAATACAAGATTTATAAAATTATAGAATTATAGTATTATAGAATGATAGTATGATAGATTTATTTACTAATAGAATGATAGAATTACAAATGGATAGAATGAAGGAATAATAGAATTGTAGAATGATAGAAGGGAACAATGATAGAATAAAGCATTTATATGATAATAGAATGATAGTATAATAGATTTATATAAAATAGAATGATAGAATTATAAAATGAGAGAATGAAAGAATAATATAATAGTAAAATAATAGATTAATAATCAAATGATAGAATGGAAGAATGATAGAATAATAGAATTGTAGAATGAAATAATGATAGAATTATAGAATGGTAGAATGAAACAATGATAGAATAAAAGATTTATAGAATAATATTATGGTAGAATAATAGAATAATAGAATGAAACATTGGTAGAAAAATAGTCTTGTAGAATACAAGAATAAAAAAATAATATAACAATTGAATGAATGATAGAATAATAGTTTTATAGATTAAAAAAATAGAATTATAAAATGATAAAATGAAAGAATGATAGACTTATAGAATAATAGGTTTATAAAATAATAAAATGATTGAATGAAAGAGTGATAGAATACTATATTTGTATGATAATATAATGATACAACTATGGAATAATAGAATGAAAGAAATATAGGATAACAAAATTGTAGAATAATATAATAATAAAATAACAAAATAATAGAATGAAAGAATTATTGAATGGTAGAGTGAAATAATGATTCTAATAGAATTGTAGAATGATAGTTATAGAATTATAGACTGATAGAATGAAATAATCATAGAATAATAGAAATATCAAATAATATAATGAAAGAATAATAGAATAATAGCAATTTAGAATAATAAAGTGATAGAAATACAAAATGATAGAAAAACACTAAATTGCTATTTTGAGGGCCAAGATGAAAGTTTCAAGCCCCGAAAAAGTACCAAGATAGGATCCAATCCACTAGGGTTCATTACGAAACCACTTTCCACTTCATAATGCATCCACCCATAAAATCTCATAGAAAACCCACATCCAAGTCAAAAGTTATGATCTTCGAAGGTTCCTGAATCAAAGAATGATAGAATACGAGTTTTATAGAATGATAGAATAATAGAATACTATAATTTAAGAATAATAGAATAATAAGATAATAGAATGAAAGAATGATACAATAATATTCATAGAATAATAGGATCATAAAATTATATAATAAAAGAATGATAGAATTATAGAATGATATATGGAAGAAAGATAGAATAATATAATTATAGAATAATAGAATGATAGAATGATAAAATATTAGATTTATAAAATAATAGAATCATATAATCATAGAATTTGATAGAATGAAAAGAATATTAGAACAACAGAATGATAGAATAATATAATTATAGAATGATAAATTAAAATAATGATATGATAATAGATTTATATAATAACTGCATGATAGAATTGTAGAATAAAAAAATGGTAGAATAAAATAAAAATAGATTTATATAGTAATATAATGATGTAATTATAGAATGATAGAATGCATGAATGGTACAATAATAGATTATGGAATAATAGAATGAGAGAATGAAAGAATGATAAAATAATAGATTTATAGAATAATATAATCATATAATTATAGAATAATAGAATCATATAATTATAGAATGATAGAATGAAAGAATGATAGAATAATAGAGTTGTAGAATGACAGAATAAAATAATGATAGAACAATATATTTAAAGAATAATAGAATGATAGAATGAAACAATGATGGAATAATATATTTATGAAATAATAGAATGATAGAACGACAGAATGAGAGAATAATAGAATCATAGAATAATAAAATAAGAGAATGGTAGAATGAAAGAATGATATAACATTAGATTTATATAATAATAGAATGTTAGGATTAAATAATGATACTATAATAGAATGATAGAATGAAAAAATAAAAGATTAATAGAATTGTAGAATATCAAACTTATAGAATAATCTAGAAGTTATTATAAAATGACAGAATACTAGAATAATAAAATGATATGATGAAAGAATGATATAGTAATAGAATTGTAGAATAATAGAATGATAGAATTATAGAATTATAGAATGGAAGAGTGAGAATAATTAAATTGTAGAATAATAGATATATAGAATGATTGAATAAAAGATTTATAAAATTATAGAATTATAGTATTATCGAATGATAGTATAACAGATTTAATTAATAATAGAATGATAGAATTATAAATGGATAGAATGAAGGAATAATAGAATTGTAGAATGATAGAACAGAACAATGATAGAATAAAGCATTTATATGATAATAGAATGATAAAATTATAGAATGATAGTATAATAGATTTATATAAAGTAGAATGATAGAATTATAAAATGAGAGAATGATATAATAGTAGAATAATAAATTAATAATCAAATGATAGAATGGAAGAATGATAGAATAATAGAATTGTAGAATGAAAGAATGATAGAATTATAGAATGGTAGAATGAAACAATGATAGAATAAAAGATTTATAGAATAATATAACAGTAGAATAATTGAATAATAGAATGAAACATTGTTAGAAAAATAGTCTTGTAGAATACTAGAATAACAAAATAATATAAGAATAGAATGAATGATAGAATAATAGATTTATAGAATAAAAAAATAGAATTATAGAATGATAAAATGAAAGAATGATAGACTCATAGAATAATAGGTTTATAAAATAATAGAATGATAGAATTAAACAACAATAGAATTATAGAATAATAAAATAATAGAATGATTGAATGAAAGAGTGATAGAATGCTATATTTGTATGATAATATAATGATACAACTATGGAATGATAGAATGAAAGAAATATAGGATAACAAAATTTGTAGAATAATATAATAATATAACAACAAAATAATAGAATGAAAGAATTATCGAATGGTAGAGTGAAATAATGATTCTAATAGAATTGTAGAATGATAGTTATAGAATTATAGACTGATAGAATGAAATAATGATAGAATAATAGATATATCAAATAATATAATAAAAGAATGATAGAATAATAGAATAATAGAGTAAAAGCAATTTAGAATAATAAAGTGATAGAATTAAAAAATGATAGAAAAATACTGAATTGCTATTTTGAGGGCCAAGATGAAAGTTTCAAGCCCCGAAAAAGTGCCAAGACAGGGTCCAACCCACTAGGATCGGTTGCGAAACCACTTTCCACCTCATAACGCATCCACCCATAAAATCTCGTAGAAAACCCACATCCGAGTCAAAAGTTATGATCTCCAAAAGTTCCTGCATCAAAGAATGATAGAATAATAGAATGAAAGAATGATAGAATAATAGAATAATAAGATTATAGAACTATAGAATGATATAATAATAGATTTAAAGAATAATAGAATTATAGAATAAAAGAATTGTATAATGATAAAAAATAGATTTATAAAATAATATAATAATAAAATTAGAAAATGAAAAAATAATTGAGTTACAAAATAAAATAATTATATAATTATTAAATAATAGAATGAAAGAATGATACAATAATATTCATAGAATAATAGAATCATAAAATTATATAATAAAAGAATGATAGAATTATAGAATGATATATGGAAGAAAGATAGAATAATATAATTGTAGAATAATAGAATGATAAAATACTAGATTTAGAGAATAATAGAATCATATAATCATAGAATTTGATAGAATGAAAAGAATATTACAACAACAGAATGATAGAATAATATAATTACAGAATGATAAATTAAAATAATGATATAGTAATAGATTTATGTAATAACTGCATGATAGAATTGTAGAATTAAAAAATAAAAATAGATTTATATAATAATATAATGATGTAATTATAGAATGATAGAATGCATGAATGGTAGAATAATAGATTATAGAATAATTGAATGAGAGAATGAAAGAATGATAAAATAATAGATTTATAGAATAATATAATCATATAATTATAGAATAATAGAATCATATAATTATAGAATGATAGAATGAAAGAATAATAAAATAATAGAGTTGTAGAATGATAGAATAAAATAATGATAGAACAATATATTTAAAGAATAATAGAATTCTAGAATGAAAAAATGATAGAATAATATATTTATGAAATAATAGAATGATAGAACAAGAGAATGAGAGAATAATAGAATCATAGAATAATAAAATAAGAGAATGGTAGAATGAAAGAATGATATAACATTAGATTTATATAATAATAGAATGTTAGGATTAAATAATGATACTATAGTAGAATAATAGAATGAAAAAATGAAAGATTAATAGAATTGTAGAATATCAAACTTATAGAATAATCTAGAAGTTATTATAAAATGACAGAATAATAGAATAATAAAATGATATAATGAAAGAATGATATAGTAATGGAATTGTAGAATAATAGAATGATAGAATTATAGAATTATAGAATGGAAGAGGGATAGAATAATTAAATCGTAGAATAATAGATATATAGAATGATTGAATAAAAGATTTATAAAATTATAGAATGATAGTATAATAGATTTAATGAATAATAGAATGATAGAAATATAAATGGATAGAATGAATGAATAGGGTAAGTGCAAGAAGATGGGGGGCCAAAAAGGGGTCTTAAGTGGCCACTTTTTTTCTGAAATCAGGAAATACTAGCCTTGGATGAGAAATTGAGCATAGTTACACTCAAAATTTGGAGATGCAACCAAAACAATGTTCGTAGTGCTCTGAGTCTACTTTCTAAACTACTATTTTTTTTTTAAAATGGCATAGATTAAGGGGTTCAAAATAGGGAGCCACAGAAATTGGTGTTGTTTCTGTCAAAAAAATATAACATAGCATGTTTTGTGGCTCCCTAAAAAGGTCAACTTTTTTTTGGTATTTTTAAAATTGCTTTGGTGAGAAATTAGCTAATAGCATGTAGTTTATGCCCGATTTTTCTGATAATTTTTTGATGATTATTTGATTTTCTATTAATTTTTAAAGTGGACACATCCTAAAAAATAGAATTTTTGCCGTGCTATCCCTATAAATTTTGAAAACTAATTGAAAATCATTTTTTTAGTTTTTTAATATTTGTAGAATGGAGTCTAGTTTCTGAATATGTAATTTTTTTCAAATTTCAATGAATAGTTAATTTACAATGAAAAAAAGACCAAACAGTGGTTTTTGCCCAAAAACGGAGACACAAACAAAAGAAATTAAAGATGAAAGGCTTAACATTGTTAAAATGTGAAAAAAATCACATTGTCAAATAGCTAAGAGAAAGCCTAACGTTACCCAGGTGTTCGATTTGTTTGACCTTGAAACACGTGCAAATCTTAGGGTTAGCACGAACGAAATTTTGTGAAATCTTGAAGAATATGGAAAAACACATCTATTACTGTTCAGAATGTACTCCAAGCCTTTGGGCTGGAAATCCAAAGCAAATCCCAAGGCCAAGGCTTGGGATTCCCAAAGAAAGACATAACATGAGTGCGTTATAACACGCTCACGTTATGTTTTGCTTTGCATTTTCTTTTTCCGCAAGTGTTGTTTGTCATGTTTGACATAACGCGAGTGCGTTATAACGCGCTCGCGTTATGATCCCCTTAAATTTTTTTATGTTCAAGGCTATTAATCATGTATGTATGTATGTATGTATGTATCTATCTATGTATGCCTATATGTATTTATGTATGTATCTATGTATGCCTATATGTATGTATGTATAGTGTCGAGGGCAGAGGAGGGTAGAGATGGGAGTGAGCCAGATAGGGGAGGAGAGGGGTGGATAAGGATTGAGTGATTAAGGTTTAAGGTTGAGGGTTGAGCGTTTAGGGATAGGATTTAGAGTTTAGGGATAAGGGATTAGAGTTTAGGACCTTGAGGGATTAGGGTTTAGGGTTGAGGCTTTAGGGATAGCATTTAGGGTTAAGGGTCGAGGGATTAGGTTTAAGGTAGAGTGTTAAGGGTACAGGGATTAGGGATAGGGTTTAGGGTTAAAAGTTTAGGGTTGAGGGATTAGGGGTTAAGGTATAGTTTAGTAGTTCTTGTGGATAGAGCCAGTAAACAATGGGAGATTATTTGCCTGTTTCATAACAATATACCTTCCCTAAGTGCAGGGTGGACAGCAAGAAACATAGATGTACCCCAATGCAATTTTTTTCTCATAATGATCATCCTTCTAATTTCAACTGTTAATTACTCACTATGGATGTACCATATGCAAAGCTTTTCTCATAGGGTTTAAGGTATAGTGTCGAGGGTTGAGGTTTTATTGATAGTGTTTAGGGTTGAGGGTTGAGGGATTAGGTTTTAGGGTTGATGGATTAGGGTTTAAGGTATGTGTTGAGGGTTGAGGGTTTAGGGATAGGGTTTAGGGTTAACAGATTAGGGTTTAGGGTTGACGGATTAGCATTTAATGTTGAGGTTAGGGTTAGAGTGTTGAGGGTAGAGGGATTAGGGATAGGGTTTAGGGTTGAAGGTTTAAGGATTGACGGTTGAGGATTTAGGGATGAGGGTTTAAGGCTTAAGATATAGTGTCAAGTGTTGAGGGTGTAGGGATAGGGTTTAAGTTTTAAGGGTTAAGGGTTGAGGGATAGGGACTAGGGTTTAAGGTATAGTGTTGAGGGTTGATGGTTTAGGGATAGGGTTTAGGTTTGAGGGATTAGGGTTTAGGGTTGATGAATTGGGGTTTAATGTTGAGAGTTGAGGGTTGAGGGTTGAGTGTTGAGGGTTGAGGTTGAGGGATAGGGTTAATGGTCAATGGATTAGCGTTAAATAAGAGTGTCAATGGTAGAGGGATTAGGGATAGTGTTTAGGGTTGAAGGTTTAATGATTTAGGGTTGAGGCTTTAGGGATGAGGGTTCAGGGATTAGGGTTTAAGATATAGTGTCGAGTGTCGAGCGTGTAGGGATAGGTTTTAGGGTTTAAGTTTTAAGGGTTAAGGGTCGAGGGATCAGAGTTAAGGGTTGAGGGATTAGGGTTTGACGTTGAGGGTTGAGTACATTGAGGTTCGAGGGTTAAGGGTTTCAGGATAGGGTTGAGGGTTGAGGGATTAGGGTTAAGGGATAGGGTTGGAGGGTTTAGGGATAAGGGATTAGGGTTTAAGGTATAGTATCAAACCCGTTGAGAGTCTAGGAATAGGGATAGCATTTAGGGTTTAGGGATGAGGGATTAGAGTTGAGGGATGACGAATGATGGATGATGGATTAGGGTTGAGGGATTAGGGTTTAGGGATAAGGTTTAGGATTAGGGTTTAAGGTATAGTGTTGAGGGTTTAGGGATAGCGTTTAAGGTTAAGAGATTAGAGTGAAGGGTTGAGGGATTAGGATTTGACATTGAGGGTTGAGGGTTTAGGGTTTAGGGTTTAGGGATAGGGTTGAGGGTTGAGGGATCAGACTTAAGGGTTGAGGGATTAAGGTTTGACATTGAGGGTTGAGGTTCAAGGGTCAAGGTTTTAGGGATAGGGTTGAGGGTCGAGGGATTAGGGATAAAGTAGAGTGTGGAGGGTGTAAGGATTAGAGATAGGGTTGAACGGTTTAGGGCTAAGGGATTAGGGTTTAAGGTATAATATCGAGTCTGTTGAGGGTTTAGGAATAGGGATAACATTTAGGGTTGAGGGATTAGGGATTAGAGTTGAGGGATGATGGATTAGGGTTGAGGGTTGAGGGATTAGGGTTTAGGGATAAGGTTTAGGGTTGAGGGTTGAGGGATTAGGGTTTAAGGTATAGTGTTGGGGGTTGAGGGTTTAGGGATAGGGTTTAGGGTTGATAGATTAGGGTTTAGGGTTGATGGATTAGCATTTAATGTCAAGGTTAGGGTTAGAGTGTCAAGGGTAGAGGGATTAGGGATAGGGTTTAGGGTTGAAGGTTTAAGGATTTAGGGTTGAGGCTTTAGGGATGAGGGTTTAAGGCTTAAGATATAGTGTCAAGTGTTGAGGGTGTAGGGATAGGGTTTAAGTTTTAAGGGTTAAGGGTTGAGGGATAGGGATTAGTGATGCAGAGTAGCACAAGGGAAGCAACACACAAGAGTTTCCTCTACTGTCCTTTGCCCACTCACCCACTTCAAATAGGCTTCAACCAAGCAACCAAAGGCACATTCAAGGGTGTATGAAGGATTTGGTATCCTAGTGATGGCTCCACCTTCTAGGTTTCTCCAACACCTTAGGACAGATCAACAAACACCTTCTATGCAGTTGGTTTGATCTCCAACTTCTCAAAACTCTTCAACCTATACCTTGACTAGTAAGGCTACTAGCCCTCCAAATTAGGTTTTCTCAGAAAAACTTGACAAAATCCCATATGACTAGGCAAGAAAATAATGGTTTTAGATACACTCTATGGAACCCTATCAAACTCCCAAGTCTCCTGTTCCAACTCTACTCCAACAATCCAGAACACTCATTTGGTCTTCTAGGCCTAATTGATCAATTTAGGCTAGGTTACAAAGAAAGTGCTCAAAATTGGGTGCATAGGTTAGGGGCAGGAATTTGGAATGCTTCTACCATGTCCCTACAACACAAATCCATCATTTATTTTCTCACCCTAATAGGATTCTATCATCTACAACCTCAAATAGCATGAAATTGGCCAAATACAATGAAATACTTGACCTAGGGCATCACCTTAAAAATAGAAGACTACATTTCCTGACAAAAATCTTTTGGAATCTTATAGTACATATCCCTAGCCTATATTTCACCAGTTTTTTGTGAATTTTCACTTGTGGGAATGCATTCTAGGGCCGGATTTCTATGGCTGCCCTAGAAAACAGGGTTTCTAGACCTGTTTTGAAAGAAAAATCAATAACTTTTGATCTCGACCACTTCAGGACCTCAAACTAGTTGCATTAGAACCTTGACTCCAAGAGATTTCAGAAAAAGTACATTTGCACCCTGTAAAATCTGTACAGTCCGTACAGAAACATGTTTTCTTTAGAAAAATAGTCAAATTCTTGATTTTTGTGCCCAAAATTGCATACAAAATCTCTTCCTCTGTTCTAGGGTGAGAGGACAGCAATATGACTTGACCTAAGTTGGTTTTCAACTATCCAAATACATGCAACTTCCAAAAATGGGTTGCAACCGACCAAATGTGTCATTTGACAACATTGACAACATTGGTCACTATGACATTTTGCAATAACACAAAGAGGTTGATTGGTTCAACTTGTCCAATGGAACCTAACCAACCACCATTCCCTCTAAAACATGCCAAAACACAAAAATTTCTAATTACACTCAAAAACAAACAAAAACCAACATTAGACCTACTAGGCCTAAGTAGCATAACTAGGGTCCAAATGGACTAAGAAGGATTTGAGGTTTATATAGTCACCCCAAACCTCTTGACCATACAAAATGGAACAAACAACAATGGCTAAAAGCCTTATTACAAAAAAAACATAACCTCTCAAAATGCATCAAAATGCCTTTAGGAACCAAGGTGCTCCTAGGTGCCCTGCACCATACACCCACTGTCAAATAGAACTCAAGTCTCTTGAGTTGGAATGCTGTCAAATGTGAAACCTACCTTCTCAATGTCTGCCCTACTCATCCAAGTGGCATCCTCCTGAGGTTTGTTTAGCCACTTCACCAAATAGTCATGATAGGTGTGCCTTCTAGTTTGTTTTGCAATCCTCTTGTCCAAAATGCACTCAATCTGATTTGGAGATGAAGGAATGAGTTCCTGGAGTGTCTGATCAGTTTGATCTTCTTCAACAACAGTCTGAGGATCAGATCCTTTATAGGGATAAAGGTCTGAAACATTAAAAATAGGAGACAAAGCAATGCCATCCAGAATTCTGATTTTGTAGGCATTTTCTCCACATTTCTTGAGCACTTCACAAGGCCCAATCTTCTTCATGAGTAGCTTAGTGTGTTTACCCATAGGGAGCCTCTCCTTCTTCAGATGGACCATTACCAAATCCCCTTCTTTGAACTACAAATCCCTTCTTTTCCTGTCAGCAAACTGTTTGTACTTCTGTGAAGTGGACAGCAATTTCTGTTGTACTTGTTCATGGACATCTTTCATGACTTGAATGAAGTCTTCAGCCAAGGCACTACTATTTTCTAGTCCATTAACCTCCCTAAGTTCCAAAATACCCCTTGGGTGAGTGCCATAAACAATTTGGAAAGGAGACAGGCCGGTGCTTCTATTGACAGTGTCATTGTATGAGAACTCTACCTGAGCCAAAATGGAATCCCAACTAGCACCCTACTCCTTGGTTAGGCATCTTAGGAGGTTGCCAAGTGACCTATTAATCACCTCTGTTTGTCCATCAGACTGAGGGTGATAGGCAGATGATAATGACAAGTTTGTACCTAGTCTCTTCCACAGTGTCCTCCAGAAGTGTCCTATGAACTTGGGGTCTCTATCTGAGATTATGGACAAAGGTAAACCATGTAACCTAACTATTTCTTTGAAGAAAAGACCTACTATGTGTGAGGCATCATGTGTGGTTTTACAAGGGATGAAGTGTGCCATTTTTGAGAACCTATCTACAACCACAAAAATGTTGTCATGTCCATTCTTTGTCCTAGGCAAACCAAGTACAAAGTCCATGCTTATGGAATCCCAAGGCTTTGAAGGAATAGGTAGAGTGTATAAACCTGCATTTGATGTATGCCCTTTTGCTCTTTGGCAAATTTGACAAGTTTCAACAAACTTCCTTACATCAGTTGGCAATTTTGGCCAAAAATAGTACCTCCTAGCCAATTCTAGGGTCTTGTCAATACCAAAGTGACCTGACATGCTACCACAGTGCTTTTCCCTGATTATATTCTCTCTAACAGACCCTCTTGGGATACACAACATGCTACCCTTGAAAAGATATCCATCTTGCAACAAAAAATCAAAAAAAATAGTATTATACCTTCATGTCATGGCCTTGCAAGAGAGGTATGGTTCTTTGAAGTCCTCATCTACTGCATACTAATCTTTGATGGCTTGAATACCTATACTTTCCAACTGTATGGTCTGCACAACAAGATTTCTCCTACTTAAGGCATCGGCTACCTTATTGGCCACTCCTTTCTTGTGTTTTATGGAGAAGGTGTATGCTTGGATGTACTCCATCCACTTGACATGTCTATGATTCAACTTTTGCTGCTTGTTCAAGAAGCTTAATGCAGGGTTATCAGTAAAAGCTATAAATTCCTTTAGCAATAAGTAGTGTCTCCATTTCCTCAATGACTGAACCATGGCATATAACTCTAGATCATAGGTGGAGTAGTTTTGTTTTGCCTCATTTAACTTCTCACTAAAGAATGCTACAAGCCTCCCATGTTGACTTAAGACTCCCCCAACAGCGCTCTTACTTGCATCACACTCTACTACAAAGACCTTGTCAAAATCAGGAAGAACAAGGACCGATTTTTCTGAAATTTTTTTCTTTAATAGTTCAAAGGCTTGGTTGGCCTCATTTGTCCATACAAACACACATTTCTTGCCCCCTTTTATGGTGTCAACAAGTGGAGCACATATGCCACTAAACCCTCCAATGAACTTTCTATAAAAGCTACATAAACCATGGAAACTCCTTACCTCCAAGGCTATTGTAGGTGTTGGCCAATTAAGAATGGCTGCAACCTTACTTGGATCCATTTTTAGGCTGCCCTTGGAGATGACAAACCCCAAAAATATCAACTCTTCTTGTAGGAAGACACATTTGTCAAGATTGATTCTCAACTTCTCCTCTTAAAGCCTCCTGAGCACATGATGGATATGCCTTATGTGATCTTCCTTGCTGTCACTAAAAATTAGTATATCATCCAAATACACAACAATAAACTTGTTAAGGAAAGGTTTTAGCACTTCATTCATCAATCTCATGAAGGTGCTTGGTGCATTTGACAAGCCAAAAGGCATGACAACCCATTCAAATAGTCCTTCATTGGTTTTGAAGGCAGTTTTCCACTCATCCCCCTCCCTTATCCTGATTTGGTGATAACCACTTTTTAGATCTATCTTGGTAAAATACTTAGCCCTACCCAAGTAATCCATTAAATCTTCTATTCTAGGCATTGGAAATCTATACCTGATAGTTATCTTGTTGATGGCCCTAGAATCAGTGCATAGTCTCCATGTTCCTTCCTTCTTGGGTGCAAGTACTATAGGTACTGTACATGGACTAATACTCCTCCTGATAAGTCCTCTATCCAACAAGTCTTGGATTTGTCTTGCCACTTCAGCATTTTGCTCTAGGGTCAACTTGTAGGCTGCTTGGTTTGGTAGGGTGGATCTAGGGATGAGATCAATGCAATGACTAATCTCCCTCTTTGGTGGAAGGGCATCCTTTCCTTCATTGGCTATCACATCCTGAAACCTCTCCAATAGTTCTTCCACTTCCTTTGGTCCAATCCTCCTAAGAGGTTGCTGCACTTTGACGTTCTTGGGATTCACATCCTTGGGCTTGATAACTACTGCAAAACATGGCACTTTCTCTTCCTTGAGGTTAGCCAAAAACTCTTTTTCACCTACCAACATAACTGAACTAGAAATGACTTTCTCTTTGCAATCATCAATCAAAGGAGTCATTGTAAACTTTTCACCATTCTTGGACAAATGAATTACATTGTTCTTGCCATCATGTTGGGCGCTTGTGTCATGTTGCCAAGGCCTTCCCAGAAGAAGGTGGCATACATCCATATCCACTATCTCATAAAGAACCTTATCATGATATTCACCTATCTTGAATTCAACCCAACATTGCTCTTTCACCACAATTTGTTGTTCCTTGGTTAGCCAAAAGACTCTATAGGGGTTAGGATGAGGCATTCTTTCCAATCCTAACTTAGTCACCATTTCATTAGAAGACAAATTTTCAAAAGAACCTGAATCAATTATTACCGTGCACACTTTTCCTTTCATCTTGCAAGTGGTTCTGAACAAGTTATTTCTTTGGGGCTGCTCCTTGGTCGCTGGTGTTAGGATGGTAAAAATTTAAAATTTCTACTATCTTCTCACTCCACCATATTTGAACAAATCCTGAAAAAAATCCCAAAAAACCATAGTCAAAATTTAATGTATCTCACAAGATGTCTATAGATGAGCAATGCTAAACTACTTAAAGGTCAGTCGATCGGCAAGATGTTGTGTTGCTTACACCGATACATAAGGAATCATTTGAAAATAACCATCAGTGTGAGAATAGAGATCGAAAAGAGATTTATAGAAGTCACCGATGGAATAAGTAATACCGATGACCTTTCATCGGCAAGAGAACCAAGTAGTCATACCGATCGATATGACTGATAATCATCGGAGGGTTCTTCAAAAGCTACCCCGACAGTATATATCATACCGATGAAGTATTTCGGCAAGAGTTTCACCGAACATCCTGCGGGGGCAATGAAACAATAGCCATCGGCAAGAAATGAA
Organism: Cunninghamia lanceolata; assembly: GCA_027924645.1. Classification (NCBI taxonomy): domain Eukaryota; kingdom Viridiplantae; phylum Streptophyta; class Pinopsida; order Cupressales; family Cupressaceae; genus Cunninghamia; species Cunninghamia lanceolata. Next base: position 8,354,993 of record BSBN01000837.1, on the reverse strand, counting down.
TTATCAGGATGAGAAACAAATAAGTCTCCGATACTCAATGTCTTGGCGAAATAATAAAGAGAACTTTCAGTGAGACTCACAGCGATACAAATATCTATCGGGATGACTCAACATATCAGGATAAAGGAATTAGGTCTTGCCGACTCACAAGTCATGGTGATCAAAAGGTGTCGGTGACACTTTAATAGATTTTATCCGATAAGGAATATGAAATAGCCATCGGGGAGATGATTTGGATCGGGTTATCTTTTAAAAGCTATCCAGATAGTATATCTCATTCCGATGGGAATAAATTCATACCTATTGATAAGAAGTTTTAATTATAGCGGCAAGACATTAACAAAGTCATTCCGATCCAAAGTAAAGATGACTATCAGTAAGACTCATTATGTTGGAAGGAAATCTAAATCACACGGTGATGAAACAAGTCCTGCCGATGGTCACGCCGATTGATTGTTCACGACATAAGAAGCATTAAGGTCGCCTAGACATTTTAAAAAATCACGCCGATGAGAGGAGTTATGGCGATGTGACATTTCATAGTGATGAACAGCATTGAATTGATCAGACAATTAAATGCAAACGGCTACGAAATCTTTTACAATCATTGTAATTACAGGGTTGTTTGAGAGGAGAATACAGAGGAACTCTTGAAGCAAAAGAAAAGGATTTCAGTTACAGCCGTCGAATGATAGGTACATACATACAAACCATTATATAGCCTGTGTTTTTTCTGCCAAAGTTTAAATATGGAGACTCCGGGAAAGGGAAAAGGAAGAAAATCGCAAGGGGAAACCAGTAAGTCTAAAAAACAAAAAACTGAACAAACCCCTGAAGAAAAAGTAAAAGATAGAAAACTCAATCAGGACTTAATTGACCAATTGCCTAGGTCAACTCCCAAGGTCAGAAGGTCTGCTCAACTCAGGGCAGAAGTTGATAAATTAGAAGATAAACATAAGTGCCTGGGAGATATCTAGACCCCAATCAGGGGATATGAGCTTTTTAGATTCCATTATAATAGAAGATTTAGGAATGCTCCTGTGTCAAACCCATGGCACTTGAATTTAGGGAAACTGGTTGTGCCTAACATATACCTAATTGTTGAGCTCCTCCAACTGCTTGCCAAACATTGCAATTCCAACCTGAAAGCCCTATGCAACCTACAACGGGAACCAATTGTACATCTGTCGAAGAATGTTGTTTGTGAAGTGTTTAATCTAGATGATTTGTGCACTGTCCCTATTATTTACGAAGACCTGGAGAAAGAATATTGGAGAATGGACACAACCTACAATGGATGGAGGTTGCCCATTGATAGGCCCAGGGTTGAAGGAGAAGTGGTGCCCTTAACTGAAAATGATGGTCCTCCCTTTCATGTAGCTATATTTGAACCATATATACAGTATACTTATTATTCTGTGGGCCAAGTTCTTGGTTCAGAGGTCCCTGAGTTCATGACTATTCCCCTGATGGTTATAGCCTCTAATATTTAGTGTCATAATGTGAGGCAGTTTGACTATGTTGCCTATATTGCTAATAGAATAGATTCTGGCTTATCTGCAATAAGAAACAGCACCCCGGCATGTTCTTTTGAGCATTACTCAATGCTTATGCATATGGTGTTGTATTTCGGCCAGGAAATAGGGTTATGGCCAAGAGATCTTAATGTTGTTTCTACAAATAAGAAGGGGGAAAAGATACCAATACAAATGTGGACTAGAATATGGGATAGTAGGTATGCCCATTCTAGCTATGCCCAATTTGAAGAACACTGTGTGAAAGTGTTGTACAGGTGTTTCAATCACCACTGTGAATATTCAATTTCAACTGAAATAAAAAGGTTCTCAGGCCAAAAGATTTTGGTGCCCCCCCTACTGTCACTCACAATTGGGGAGACTAGTATTGTTTTTGCTACCATGATCAGGATCTATGGTTTTCAAGATACTCCATTCATATTTCCCAAGACTGTCCCTAACAGACTTGCATATTTAGAGATAATCAAGCAAATGCATTGCTCAAATGTAATGCATTTGAGTTCACATGATAAACAATCATTTATGCCCAGCACTTTATGTTTTGGAGATTTTACTGTGGTTTCAAAAGAAGGTTATAATCTCATTTTGGATAAGTTGATGCATTATAACATGAGGAGTGCTGAGGCAAGGAAAGGATTTGAACCTGAAGGTTTTATTGACTCTGCACGAAGAAAACAAAATCTCAGTGGATACATGCACATACATTATCCACATGACAATGTTATTAGAAATCTAGAAGAGGCTGAAGTTGAATTGGTGGTAGAAAAGTATAACAGGGATTTAAGTGAAAAGAAAAAGTAGATAGCAGAGATTGAGGTTGTATCCTCTGAAGATGAAGAACTGGCAGGGCAAGAGGAGCCACAAAATAAAATAGTAGAAATGTCCAAGAGGAAAATGTTACAATATCAGCCTCCTATTATGATACATGATGAGGAGGGATCTGCTGATGAGGACCCATGCCAAACAGCTTATGATTCTTTCATCTCTGATGATAAATTTATTCAATCAAAAGAATTTAAGTCATTCTTGTATAAATACAAAGGGAAAGAGATCAGAGAGTCAGTAGATGATGTTTCTGCTAATAATGAAAGACAATTGTTAGATATGCTAAAGGTAACAGTAGATAAAGAGATGCAAGACATGACACCTAGCAGGGGTAGACAATTGCTTAAGGATGCAGGGGTTATGATTTTTCCTGGTCTTGATTTAAATTCTGCTTTGGTTTTTGACAGTTTTCTGAATAGTGCAGATGATAAGTATAAACTTACTCTAGAAGGAGTTAATGAAGTATATATGGGAACAAAATACAATAATGATGAAAATTCCTTAATGATATGGGCGTTATATCCTCCCCATAAGAAGACAGCCATCATAGATACTGAAAAGACTTTTGGCCATGTCATGACTTTGAAAGCAGGGGAAACTGACCCTCTGATTACAGCAAACATTGGTATCAATGTTGCAAAATTGAACAAGGCACAAGCTCAAATGTTGATCAAAGAGAGAGATGCATACAGATTGAGCTGTGAAAGATTGACAAAAGAAAATGACTACTTGAAGGATGCTGTTAAAAGTACTTTTCACCAATCAACAAAGAGAATAACCCAGGGTGAGAGCTCACAAGACACTCAAGCATTATCCCCTGATCAGGCAACACAAATTCAGATAGATACATTTTTTACCGTGCTACAGAGTAGGTATGCAAACATGGTATGGTGGTTAAACCTATTTTGGGATAACTACTCAGAGAATCACAAAGCAGTTAAAGAACATGAAAGACTTGAATAGAGAATACAGGAAAAATTGATTGAGATGCAAAGCAAAAGTGCTACTAATAATATAGATATCTTCGATGCAAGAGCATTGCTCGAATAGTGCCAAAAATACTATGGCAAACATAAAGTTGATGCTAAAGTGGGTACTGATGCTTCCAATGTAGGAGTGCCCGTGTTATTTAAAGACAATGGAGAGGTAAAGAGCAAAGAGGAATGGATTGTTGATTGTCAAGTTATATTACACAAGGCCATAGGAGCTCTGAAAAACAAAGTCTCTGCATCTAGAGAAGCTTGTAAACACCTGGAAAGGATGGTCACACTTGATATAATTACCAGAAGTGCTATTGAACTTACTGATTCTCATCGTGAGTAGGAGTACTTGGATCACTTGTCTAAAGTTTACTTATGGCTGAATAAAGCCTAATGATGATTATGTAATAGTTGTTAATGCTTGTTAAGTTCCCAAAAGACTTATTAAAGAGTTGTGTCTCTTCATAGAAATATCTATATAAGTTCAAACAATCGGTGGAGCAAGGGGGCAAGAGAATATATACACATATATAATATACAATGTTTCAAAATGACCATGTTTTATATTTTATTTGAGGAAGAAGTTTGAAGTTCTCTGATTCAGTGGTTCTACTTTGGTATCAGTTGTTTGTTAAAATTATTCAGTTGTTTGGCCATCTCCATTTCTGCATTTCCTTGTTATTCAGATTAATGTATCAAGTATATATTTAATCTGTCAATACACATTTGTTGTATCTGTGTGATTAAAAAGGTTGGTGTCCATTTGAGGAATTAAACCCTTCTAATTCAGTCACAGTAGCTTGGAAGTATTAAGTTTGGATTACTAAGTAGGGCCATATAATTAGGATTTCCATTCTATCTCCAAGACAATATTATCTGTTAATCTTGCTCATTCATTTCATTTGGTACCTTCAAGTAAGGATTAAAATACCTTCTGGTGAATTGTAAGATATCTAATTATATTGGTTGGATTATCAAGAAGAGTTTGTCAGTCATTTCCTTGCACGTTTATACAAGTTATAAACTAGAATTGTGCCAAACAATTAGAATTATTACCATTAGGAAACCACTAGTCCTAGTCCTTCAATTGACTCTGTTACCCAACAAGGCACTGGTCCTATTTAACTCATTATTTAAATCCTTTTACCTTGATATTGCTTATACAATTTCTACCAATTACTTATTAGGCATTAGATATAGAATCAGTTAGCAAGCTTTTCATCTATCCTACATCCTTTGCCATTGTAGATAGATTTAGTTAATCCTCACATTCACATTCAGTCTGCTTTAATTTTCCAAGGTTCACCCGCCTAGGTGTAGCAGGACCTGAAGCGTAGGAAATCATCAAACATTGAAGGTTGATTTCGTCAAGTTAGTTCAAAAACATTGCAAATCTAAACATAGAGCTTGGCATCCTCTTAGGATTGGCAACTTACTTTTTTGAGACCTAACAAATTGGTGACTCTACTGGGGACTAAGTAAAAGATCTTAGAAATTAATCTTTTCTTTCATAGAGTCATTTCAGAAAAATTAATTTGGTAACTCTACTGGTGACAAGAACCCTATAGATAAAATATAAACTTTTCCTATTTAATAAATAGGTGGCGACTCTAGTTACAATTATAACAAAGAATTCAATATCAAATGGATGGTAGGAGATCCAAAATGGAAGGTAAAAAATTGTAGTCGTCTCCACCACTTAGAAACATTTCCAAAAGAAATGGAAATTCAAATTATTCTCACCAAGATAATAATCTAGATATCCAAGAGAATGATTCAGAGAAAAATATTTCAATTCACAGCAAGTTCACACCTCTACATGATTCAAATGAGAATCTCAGTGGAGCAATTGATGACATTTGGCAAGGTACAGACCCACTCCTCAAGAACAGCTCGAGCATGATGCAAAGGTCATGAGGGATATTGACCAAAATCAAGCTAAATATGATTTCAAGATGTCATTACATCGGGGAGAGGAGGTGATATGTGGGTTTTTAGATCAAGAAATAAATGACAATCCAGAGGATCTAAGAAGTATGAGTGAGGAGCAACAAGAATTGCTCAAGCTTTGGAAAGAACTTGAAAGGTACAAAATACAGGAAGAGAAAGAGTTGTTGCAGTAAGAAATTCAACAAAGGAAAAGTAAAGCCAAAACAGCTCCCCCAAAATATGTACCTCCGCATAGAGGAAACATTTCAAAAAATTCACAGCAAAATACAGGTGGTATTCAAAACTTACATGCATCCGGAAGTTATCAGAATACTATTCCTCAAAACCCTAGGCCACCTCCCATAAATAATGCATCTCAACATATGGCAAATACTTACCTACCCCCTGGTCAACAATACTATAGACCACAAAATCCCTACATAAATCCTCACATGAACCAACAGTAGCAATATGCATATCACCAGCCACTAGGTGGATATAATTACTATCCCAATCCACCACCCTTGAACTTTCCACCTCAAAACCTTGCAAATATATGTAGTCAATTTAATCTAACTGGATATCAGTTGTATCCATATCCTATGGATAGTACTTGGAGAAATATGGTTCCCAAGTTTACTGGAAATAATGCAATATTTGCAGAAGATCATATCAGAAGTTTCAATGCTTTCGTGCAGGATATTGGTATGGACTGGGAAGATATTAGAATGAGGTTATTCATGATGTCCCTCATTGAAGATGCCAGAGATTAGTTTAACAACCTGCCTGATGCCTCAATCAATTCAATAACTGATTTCCATAACCAGTTTAAAGACCAGTATGGCAACCAATATGCCCCTGAATTTGCATTACATGAATTGATAAGTATACAGAAGTATCAAAACGAATCAGTATTTGATTTCAACTTGAAATTTTCCAAATTACATAATAAGGTACCACATGGAGCCAAGTTATCTGACCCAGCAGCATTGAGTATCTATATGAAAGCATTTGACCCCAAAATAGGGTACGAGCTCAGAAATAGGTGTCCTGTTACCCTGGCCGAAGCACAGAAAGTGGCCCTAACTATTGAAAATAATAGGAAAGCTGTAGGAATGATTAGTAAGAGGGACAATCATAGAAATCCTCAGAATTTGATTGTTCAACAGACTAAACCAGAGGGTCAACATAGGCATGAAAGGCCTAGGTTGCATGATATGCCCTACAATACAAATTGGAAGGATGGGAGACCCATCGATAACAACAGAAAGCAACCGTATGGGAAGGATACTCCTAATCCCCTAAAAAGAAATATGGCACATATGGCAGAAAATAAACCATGGTGTTTGGTGTGTAATTTACCACATTTACCTAAATACTGTGAGGTAGCTAAATCAGTACAACAAGAGGAAATGCTATACAATTATAATAGAGATAATCACACCATAAATATGATGCAGGATACACCATGTGTGGTAACTGAAGATCCTTCTTCTTCAGAAGAAGAAGGATATGAATATGATGTAGGAAACCAGAGACATCATATTAACATGGGAGAACAAGAAGTGTTCTCAAACCAGGAAGATAGTTGTGAGCAACCTGTTTATTATAACAATCAGTCATATGGTCAATGGAGAAAGCCTGCTGAGGATGAAAGAGAAGCTCTCACAGTGGCTGCAGTGGCTCAAGCTCGAAACACTTACAACTTAAGGAATAGAACAACAAATGTTGAGCAAGGAACTCTGAGAGTGTGTTTATAAAAGACCAGAATAACAAAAAGAATAATACAAAATCATCATCCAAAGAACCAAAAAAGGGTGATGAAGGTAAAATGAAAGAAAATCAAGAAAAAGAGAACACAAAAATGGAAAAGAATAACCAGACCATGGCCCATTCTTTTGACATTGCTCATGCAGTGTCTCAAGTGAAAATATCAGTGCCGCTCCTAGAGATGATGAAAATAGATAAATATAGGAATACAGTTGTCAAGCTGATTTCTGATACACCAAATCCAAAACATAAAGGGTTTGAAAAAACAACAAATAATGTGCATCAAGAAACATTCAAAATGCCTGAGGTATACCTTGGTGACACACTTACAAAAAATCCCTCACAGGTAGACCCATTCTATACTACACTAGTAATCAAGAACAGGATAGTCAGGAATTGCATGATTGATTTAGGTGCTGCCATGAACATCATGCCTATAGCAGTTATGAAAGAATTGGGAATGTGGGTCGATACTACATTTGGCCAGTGTTATGCAATGGATAACAGATCTATTCCAGTAGTTGGTATTATGAAGGATGTAGAGATAAAGCTTGCCTCACACCCTGAAGCAACTTATAACATTGACATTACTATGGTTGACATCCCACCGTATTATGGAATGCTTCTATCAAGGCAATGGGCTGCAATGGCAGGAGGCAATGTTCAGTTAGATTTATCATATGCTACCATACCAATGGGAGGCAAGGAAATTAAGCTGTGCAAAGAGCCAAGGTATGACAATATTATAGAAAGAATGGATCGACATCAGATAAATTTCTTTTGTGATACAAATTTAGGAGTCTTCAAAGTTAGAAAAACTACATCAGAATTGCATAACACTGCTCCAATACACACTGAATCTATGAAAGAAGAAAATGATGTGTGGAAGATGTATTTCGATGGTGCTTGCAGCAAAATGGGAAATGGGGCTGGAGTAATTTTCATTTCACCAGGGGGTAAAACTTTCAAATACTCTTTTCTATTGACATTTGAATGCATGAATAATGTAGCTGAGTATGAAGCTTTGCTCATTGGTCTAAACATAGCCACTAAACACCAAATAAAAAAGTTAGCTGTCTATGGTGATTCTGAATTGGTCATCTCCCAAGTAAGAGAAAAATACCTATCAAAAAATAAAAGGTTGAGGCAATACAGAAATACAGTTTGGGATAATATTGAATTGTTTGATGCTTTTTCAATCAGCTGGGTTGATAGGTCTAAAAACATTATGGCAGACTTTTTAGCAAACATCGCATTAAAGAGAGATGATGTCACATTAGGAGGGATTACAAAAGTTGAATTCAAAACTAGACCTACCATCCCTGATAATATACAGAATTGGCAAGTATTTGACAATGATGCTGATATAATCAACTTCTTACATTGTGCCGATTATTATGAAAATCAAGAAATTGATTTCAGTGCATTTGTGGAGGAACATGATGGGAAGGAAACCCTTTGTGGCCAAGAGGTAGTTCAGTTAAAGATGAATAAGATACCCAAGGGACTTATTGCATTAGAAAAGGCATTTGATGGACATGATAGATATAAAAAGAAAGACACACCAGTGATACCTAATGACCTTGAAGAAATCAATTTAGGGACACAGACAGCCCTAAAGAATGTGTATATTGGAAGAAATCTTGACCCAAAAATTAGGAGCAGAATCATCAACTTACTTAGGAAGTTTAGGCATGTATTTGCTTGGTCATATGATGATTTAAAGGCATATAGAGAGGATCTATTTCAACATGAGATACCACTGAAACCAGATGCTAAACCATTCAGGCAGAAACAGAGGCCAATCAATCCTACATTAGCCCTAAGATGCTAGAGGAACTTACGAAGTTAAGGGATGGAGCTATAATCAAACCTATTAGACATTCTTCCTGGGTTTCAAATTTAGTACTTGTCAGGAAAAAGAATGGTGACATTAGACTGTGTGTGGATTTCAGAAACTTGAATAAATCTTCTCTCAAAGATAATTATCCTCTCCCCAATATGGAGGCAATACTACAGAAGGTCACTGGATGTGAATTATTATCGATGATGGATGGCTTTTTAGGTTACAATCAGGTAAAAGTTAAGGAGTCAGAACAATTTAAGACTGCATTCACCACTCTGTGGGGAACATATGTATATTTGAGAATGCCATTCAGATTAACTAATGCTGGAGTAACATTCCAAAGAGCAATGGATGTGGCTTTTGCTGAATTGATTAATAAGATTATGATAGTATATCAAGATGATTTGACAGCATATTCAAAAAGGGCTGAAGATCATTGCACACACTTAGAACAAATATTTATCAAAGCCCTAGAATATGGGATATCATTGAACCCTAAAAAATGCCATTTTGCAGTAACAAAAGGAAAATTGCTTGGCCATATAGTCTCGAAGGAAGGAGTCAAAATAGATCCTAAAAGGGTAAAGGTGATTGATCAAGTGCCTATTCCAAAAAATGTAAAAGCTATACAATTATTTTTTGGTCAGATAAATTTTGTTAGAAGATTTATACCAAATTTTGCAGAAATTGTTTGTCCTATATCAAAGATGCTTAAAAAGAACTCAGAAGTAAAATGGACAACAGAAACAATAGAAGCATTTGCCAATATTAAGAGGGCAATCAAGCAAGCCCCAGTCTTAATATCCCCTAACTTCAGTAAATCATTCCAACTGTTTTCATTTGCTTCCTATCATACAGTTGCAACAGTGCTATTGCAGAAAAACAATGATGGATATGAACAGCCTATCTCTTTTTTCAGCAAATCCCTTCAGAATGCAAAGTTAAAGTATGATATTATTGAAAAGCAGGTATATGCATTAGTAAAAGCAGTTAAAACTTTTAGACCATATTTGGTGGGGGCTAAAATTATAGCATATGTTCCTAATGCTGCAGTGAAGGATGTATTGGTCCAAACTGAAGTCACCAGTAGGAGATGTAGGTGGATTAATAGGATTCAGGAATTCAATATTGAGATCCAAATCACTAAATTAGTGAGGGGACAGGGTCTTGCCAAATTGATGGCTGAAAGTAATCTTGAAGCCTCTTAGATATGTAATGCTGATGCAAGTACCAGTATTGAGTATACTCCATGGTATGCTGATATAATATATTATCTAAAACATATGAAGTGTCCTGAAGGGTATGATGACAACAAAAGGAGAACACTCAAACTGCAAGCTTCAAAATATGTACTCATCAGTGGGGATCTTTACTAGAAAAATAGAGATGGGATTTTACTATTATGCTTGGATGAATATTAGTCAAAACATATTATGAAGGAGTTACATGAAGGCATATGTGGAGGCCATTGTTCAGCAAGACTACAGCCCACAAAATCCTAAGGGCAGGATACTACTAGCCTAAAGTTTTTAATGATTCATATCATTACACTAGAAAGTGTGAAGCATGCCAAAAGTTCTCAGGAAAGTTAAAATATCAGGGAGCACTACCCTTAAAACCTATACAAGTTGAGGCTCCATTTTATCAGTGGGGTATTGATTTTATAGGTAAAATTTTAGAGAAATCAAGTGGGGGGCACAAATGGATTTTAGTGGCTACTGATTACTTTACAAAATGGGTAGAAGCAATCCCAACTAAACAGGCAACAAGTAAGGTTGTGATTAACTTTCTAATGGAGAATATTATATGCAGATTTGGTACTCCAGTAAGATTAATTACAAATAATGGGATGTGTTTTAGATCTGATGAATTCAAAGGATTTTGTAGTATACATGGTATCACTATTTCTTATGCTACTCCCTACCATCCACAGGCCAATGGACAAGTAGAATCAAGTAATAAAAGCCTCCTAAAAATCATAAAAAGAATGTTGGATAGAAACAAGAAGGCCTAGGATTCAAAATTAAGAATGGCAGTGTGGGATGATAGGATTACTATAAAAAGAGCAATTGGGAGATCTCCTTATGAGTTGGTGTACAGAACACAAGCGAGATTAACATTGGAAAATCTTATACCTGTATACAAATTCATTCTCCAGGAGGACCTGAATATTCTTGAACCAATGGAGGAAAGGTTGGAACATCTGGCAGAACTTGATGAAACAAGAAGAATAGCTCAGAGGTAGAATGTTAAGTTACAATCACAAGTAAAATATCTCTTTGACAAGAAGGCCAAAGACAGAAAGTTTGAAATAAATGATATGGTACTGATGTGGAATGCAAGGTGTCAGGACAAAGGAAAACATGGAAAATTTGAAGCCCTATGGTTGGGTCCTTTCGTTATCACTGGCAAGGGAGGTGATGACTCTTACTACTTACAGAATATGTTAGGAGAGGAACAGGAATTACCTATACATGGGCAATACTTGAAGCAGTTCTTTTCATAAACATGTACAAAGAGGATTGAGCGTTGCCAGTGCATGGACAACCCTCAAATAATTCTCAAAATGTTTTATTCCATGCACAGTAGTCTAGGAATCATTCCCGTTCCCCTTCATTTGTTACTTTCCTTTTCCCATTTTCATAAAAACATCATCCCAAAATAAATAAAAAATGTGGTCTACTTCCCCAGGAGATCTGGATCCTTGTCATACTCACAAGGAGTATACATCCCAGACAGAGCCACTGTTAGGACAGTAAAAATTTAAAATTTCTACTATCTTCTCACTCCACCATATTTGAACAAATCCTGAAAAACATCCCAAAAAACCATAGTCAAAATTTAATGTATCTCACAAGATGTCTATAGATGAGCAATGCTAAACTACTTAAAGGTTAGTCTATCAGCAAGATGTTGTGTTGCTTACACCGATACATAAGGAATCATTTGAAAATAACCATCAGTGTGAGAATAGAGATCAGAAAGAGATTTATAGAAGTCACCGATCGAATAAGTAATACCGATGACCTTTCATTGGCAAGAGAACCAAGTAGTCATACCGATCGGTATGACTGATAATCATCAGAGGGTTCTTCAAAAGCTACCCCGACGGTATATATCATACCGATGAAGTATTTCGGCAAGAGTTTCACCAAACATCCTGCAGGGGCAATGAAACAATAGCCATCGGCAAGAAATGAATTATCAGGATGAGAAACAAATAAGTCTTCGATACTCAATGTCTTGGCGAAACAATAAAGAGAACTTTCAGTGAGACTCACAGCGATACAAATATCTATCGGGATGACTCAACATATCGGGATAAAGGAATTAGGTCTTGTCGACTCACAAGTCACAGTGATCAAAAGGTGTCAGTGACACTTTAATAGATTTTATCTGATAAGGAATATGAAATAGCCATCGAGGAGATGATTTGGATCAGGTTATCTTTTAAAAGCTATCCTGATAGTATATCTCATTCTGATGGGAATAAATTCATACCTATTGATAAGAAGTTTTAATTATAGCGGCAAGACATTAACAAAGTCATTCCAATCCAAAGTAAAGATGACTATCGGTAAGACTCATTATGTTGGAAGGAAATCTAAATCACACGGCGATGAAACAAGTCCTGCCGATGGTCACGCCGATTGATTGTTCGTGCCATAAGAAGCATTAAGGTCGCCCAGACATTTTAAAAAATCACGCCGATGAGAGGAGTTATGGCGATGTGACATTTCATAGCGATGAACGGTATTGAATTGATCAGACAATTAAATGCAAATGGCTACGAAATCTTTTACGATCATTGTAATTACAGGGTTGTTTGAGAGGAGAATACAGAGGAACTCTTGAAGCAAAAGTAGAGGATTTCAGTTACAGCTGCTGAACAACAGGTACATACATACAAACCATTGTATAGCCTGTGTTTTTTCTGCCAAAGTTTAAATATGGAGAATCCGGGAAAGGGAAAAGGAAGAAAATCGCAAGGGGAAACCAGTAAGTCTAAAAAACAAAAAACTAAACAAACCCCTAAAGAAAAAGTAAAAGACAGAAAACTCAGTCAAGACTTAATTAACCAATTGCCTGGGTCCACTCCCAAGGCCAGAAGGTCTGCTCAACTCAGGGCAGAAGTTGAGAAATTAGAAGATAAACATAAGCACCTGGGAGATATCTGGACCCCAATCAAGGGATATGAGCCTTTTAGATTCCAATATAATAGAAGATTTAGGAACACTCCTGTGTCAAACCCATGGCACTTGAATTTAGGGAAACAGGTTGTGCCTAACGTATTCCTGAATGTTGAGCTCCTCCAACTGCTTGCCAAATATTACAATTCCAACCTGATAGCCCTATGCAACCTACAAGGGGAACCAATTGTACATCTGTCGAAGAATGCTGTTTATGAAGTGTTTAATCTAGATGATTTGTGCACTGTCCCTATTATTTACAAAGACCAGGAGAAAGAATATTGGAGAATGGACACAACCTACAATGGATGGAGGTTGCCCATTGATAGGCCCAGGGTTGAAGGAGAAGTGGTGCCCTTAACTGAAAATGATGGTCCTCCCTTTCATGTAGCCATATTTGAACCATATATACAGTATACTTATTATTCTGTGGGCCAAGTTCTTGGTTCAGAGGTCCCTGAGTTCATGACTATTCCCCTGATGGTTATAGCCTCTGATATTTAGTGTCATAATGCGAGGCAGTTTGACTATGCTGCCTATATTGCTAATAGAATAGATTTTGGCTTATCTGCAATAAGAAACAGCACCCCAGCATGTTCTTTTGAGCATTACTCAATGTTTATGCATATGGTGTTGTATTTCGGCTAGGAAATAGGGTTATGGCCAAGTGAGCTTAAAGTTGTTTCTGCAAATAAGAAGGGGAAAAAGATACCCGTACAAGTGTGGACTAGAATATGGGACAGTAGGTATGCCCATTCTAGCTATGCCCAATTTGAAGAATACTGTGTGAAAGTGTTGTACAGGTATTTCAATCACCCCTGTGAATATTCAATTTCAACTAAAATAAAAAGGTTCCTTAGGCCAAAAGATTTTGGTGGCCACCCTACTATCACTCACAATTGGGGAGACTGGTATTGTTTTTGCTACCATGATCAGGATGTATGGTTTTCAAGATACTCCATTCATATTGCCCAAGACTGTCCCTGACAGACTTGCATATTTAGAGATAATCAGGCAAATGCATTACTCAAATGTAATGCATTTGAGTTCACATGATAAACAATCATTTATGCCCAGCACTTTATGTTTTGGAGATTTTACTGTGGTTTCAAAAGAAGGTTACAATCTCATTTTGGATAAGTTGATGCATTATAACATGAGGAGTGTTGAGGCAAGGAAAGGATTTGACCCTGAAGCTTTTATTGACTCTGCACGAAGAAAACAAAATCTCAGTGGATACATGCACATACATTATCCACATGACGATGTTATTAGAAATCTAGAAGAGGCTGAAGTTGAATTGGTGGTAGAAAAGTATAACATGGATTTAAGTGAAAAGAAAAAGCAGATAGCAAAGATTAAGGTTGTATCCTCTGAAGATGAAGAACTGGCAGGGCAAGAGGAGCCACAAAATAAAACAGTAGAAATGTCCAAGAGGAAAATGTTACAATATCAGCCTCCTGTTATGATACATGATGAGGGGTCTGCTGATGAGGATCCACGCCAGACAGCTTATGATTCTTTCATCTCTGATGATAAATTTATTCAGTCAAAAGAATTTAAGTCATTCTTGTATAAATACAAAGGGAAAGAGATCAGAGAGTCAGTAGATGATGTTTCTGCTGATAATGAAAGACAATTGTTAGATATCCTAAAGGTAACAGTAGATAAAGAGATGCAAGACATGACACCTAGCAGGGGTAGACAGTTGCTTAAGGATGCAGGGGTTATGATTTTTCCTGGTCTTGATTTAAATTCTGCTTTGGTTTTTGACAGTTTTCTGAATAGTGCAGATGATAAGTATAAACTTACTCTAGAAGGAGTTAATGAAGTATATATGGGAACAAAATACAATAATGATGAAAATTCCTTAATGATATGGGCTTTATATCCTCCCCATAAGAAGACAGCCATCATAGATACTAAAAAGACTTTTGGCCATGTCATGACTTTGAAAGCAAGGGAAACTGACCCTCTGATTATAGCAGACATTGGTATCAATGTTGCAAAATTGAACAAGGCACAAGCTCAAATGTTGATCAAAGAGAGAGATGCATATAGATTGAGCTGTGAAAGATTGACAAAAGAAAATGACTACTTGAAGGATGCTATTAAAAGTACTTTTGGCCAATCAACAAAGAGAATAACCTAGGGTGAGAGATCACAAGACACTCAAGCATTATCCCCTGATCAGGCAACACAAATTCAGATAGATACATTTGTTACCGTGCTGCAGAGCAGGTATGCAAACATGGTACAGTGGTTAAACCTGTTTTGGGATAACTACTCAGAGAATCACAAAGCAGTTAAAGAACATGAAAGACTTGAACAGAGAATACAGGAAAAATTGATTGAGATGCAAAGCAAAAGTGCTACTGATAATATAGATATCTTCGATGCAGGAGCATTGCTCGAACAACACCAAAAATACTATGACAAACTTAAAGCTGATGCTAAAGAGGGTACTGATGCTTCCAATGTAGGAGTGCCCGTGTTATTTAAAGACAATGGAGAGGTAAAGAGCAAAGTGGAATGGATTGTTGATTGTCAAGTTATATTACACAAGGCCACAGGAGCTCTGAAAAACAAAGTCTCTGCATCTGGAGAAGCTTGCAAACACCTGGAAAGGATGGTCACACTTGATATAATTACCAAAAGTGCTATTGAACTTACTGATTCTCATCGTGAGCAGGAGTACTTGGATCACTTGGCTAAAGTTTACTTATGGCTGAATAAAGCCTAATCATGATTATGTAATAGTTGTTAATGCTTGTTAAGTTCCCAAAAGACTTATTGAAGAGTTGTGTCTCTTCATAGAAATATCTATATAAGTTCAAACAATCGGTGGAGCAAGGGGGCAAGAGAATATATACATATATATAATATACAATGTTTCAAAATGACCATGTTGCATATTTTATTTGAGGAAGAAGTTTGAAGTTCTCTAATTCAGTGGTTCTACTTTGGTATCAGTTGTTTGTTAAAATTATTCAGTTGTGTGGCCGTCTCCATTTCTGCATTTCCTTGTTATTCAGATTAATGTATCAAGTATATATTTAATTTGTCAATACACATTTGTTGTATCTGTGTGATTAAAAAGGTTGGTGTCCATTTGAGGAATTAAACCCTTCTGATTTAGTCATAGTAGCCTAGAAGTATTAAGTTTGGATTACTAAGTAGGGCCATATAATTAGGATTGCCATTCTATCTCCAAGACAATATTATTTGTTAATCTTACTCATTCATTTCATTTGGTTCCTTCAAGTAAGGATTAAAATACTTTCTGGTGAATTATAAGATATCTGATTATATTGGTTGGATTATCAAGAAGAGTTTGTCAGTCATTTCCTTGCACGTTTATACAAGTTATAAACTAGAATTGTGCCAAACAATTAGAATTATTACCATTAGGAAACCACTAGTCCTAGTGCTTCAATTGACTCTGTTACCCAACAAGGCACTGGTCCTATTTAACTCATTATTTAAATCCTTTTACCTTGATATTGCTTATACAATTTCTACCAATTACTTATTAGGCATTAGATATAGAATCAGTTAGCAAGCTTTTCATCTATCCTACATCCTTTGCCATTGTAGATAGATTTAGTTAATCCTCACATTCACATTCAGTCTGCTTTAATTTTCCAAGGTTCACCCGCCTAGGTGTAGCAGGACCTGAAGTGTAGGAAATCATCAAACATTGAAGGTTGATTTCATCAAGTTAGTTCAAAAACGTTGCAAATCTAAACATAGAGCTTGGCATCCTCTTAGGATTGGTAACTTGCATTTTTGAGACCTAACAGCTAGCATGATGAGGGATCTATTAAACATGATGTATTCTCCACTCTCAGGTGCTACAGACTTGGAAGAGGCTATGTGGTATGATGTGGTGCTTTGACGGTCTTCTTCTTGAAGGAGTTGCACCCTTCTCTCTTTCTAATTTGTAGCAATGTTTCTCATCTTCTCCGGGCACCTAAAGGACTGATGTCCAATCTGATTACAAGAGAAACTCCTTCCAGTAAACACATTGGGACCTCTGCCCCCACTTCTTCCTCTGCCATTTCCTCTCCCTCTAAACTAACCCTTATTAGCACTATTTTTATCAGCCTACCCTTGGCTGCCTTCTTGTGATCTGCCAGCTTGGAGTCTAGAGAAATTATCTTTGTTTTGAAATCTGCCCCTGCTCCTAAAGTTTTGATTTCCTCTGCCTCTGCTGCTGCTGCCAAAATCCCCTTTTCTTCTCTACTTATCCTCAATCCTCAGTGCCATTTGGAAGCACTTATGGACTGTCTCCAGGTTAAAGAGAGTTAATTCATCTTGAATGGAGAACTTAAGGCCATTGAGATACCTTGCAAGCTTCTATTTTTCATTCTCAGGCATCTTGGCTTTCAATGTCATCTTGTGAAACTCCTTTATGTAGGTGCTCACATCCATGTCCTTCTGTCTCAAGTTGTGCAACTTCTTGTTCAAGTTGACCTCATAATCCTCAGGGACAAATTGCTTCTTGATTTCAAGTACCATCTTCCTCCATGTAGAGATAGGATTCCTATCATCTTCTATCCTCTCATTTTGAATAAAATTCCACCAACTCAAGGCTGGCCCTTTCATTCTTGATTTGGCAATCTTCACTTTCTAATTTTTTGCCACTTCTTCACATTCAAACTAGTTCTCCATTGCCTCAATCCAATCAAGGCACTCCTCTAGATTCATCTTACCAGGAAACATAGGTAAGTCTGTCTTAGTGTCCTTCCTACTCAACTTTCCAAGTGCATCTAGGAATTGTCTCTCTAACATGCCTCCTTGTGGCTCTTCCATTGGCACTTCTTCTTCCTCATCTTGATCCTCTTCATCTAAATCCAAGATGACCTCTGGCTTCTTCTTCTTGTCTTTATCTTTCTTCAACTTTTCTATCTCAACCTCCATCCTTTTGTTCTTGGCTGCTTGCTCTCTCACTATCTTTGCCAACTCGGCATTAGTCACTCTTGAAGGGACTTCCTCCTCTTCTTCTCTATCTCCCATCTCTTTGATGGCTCTGATACCACCTAATGTAGAGTGGCACAAGGAAAGCAACACACAAGAGTTTCCTCTACTGTCCTTTGCCCACTCACCCACTTCAAACAGGCTTCAACCAAGCAACCAAAGGCACATTCAAGGGTGTATGAAGGATTTGGTATCCTAGTGATGGCTCCACCTTCTAGGTTTCTCCAACACCTTAGGATAGATCAACAAACACCTTCTATGCAGTTGGTTTGATCTCCAACTTCCCAAAACTCTTCAACCTATACCTTGACTAGTAAGGCTACTAGCCCTCCAAATTAGGTTTTCTCAACAAAACTTGACAAAATCCCATATGACCAGGCAAGAAAATGATGGTTTTAGATACACTCTATGGAACCCTATCAAACTCCCAAGTCTTCTATTCCAACTCTACTCCAGCAATCCAGAACACTCATTTGGTCTTCTAGGCCTAATTGATCAATTTAGGCTAGGTTACAAAGCAAGTGCTCAAAATTGGGTGCATAGGTAAGGGGCAAGAATTTGGAATGCTTCTACCATGTCCCTACAACACAAATCCATCATTTATTTTCTCACCCTAATAGGATTCTATCATCTACAACCTCAAATAGCATGAAATTGGCCAAATACAATGAAATACTTGACCTAGGGCATCACCTTAAAAATAGAGGACTGCATTTCCTGACAAAAATCTATTGGAATCTTATAGTACACATCCCTAGCCTGTATTTCACCAATTTTTGTGAATTTTCACTGGTGGGAATGCATTCTAGGGCCGGATTTCTATGGCTGCCTTAGAAAACAGGGTTTCTAGACCTATTTTGAAAGAAAAATCAATAACTTTTGATCCTGACCACTTCAGGACCTCAAACTAGTTGAATTAGAACCCTAACTCCAAGAGCTTTCATAAAAAGTACATTTGCACCCTATAAAATCCATACAGTCTGTACAAAAACACATTTTCTTCAAAAAAATAGTCAAATTCTTGATTTTTGTGCCCAAAATTGTATACAAAATCTCTTCCTCTGTTTTGGGGTGAGAGGACAGCAATATGACTCAACCTAAGTTGGTTTTCAACTATCCAAATAGATGCAACTTCCAAAAATGGGTTGCAACCAACCAAATATGTCATTTGACAACATTGACAACATTGGTCACTATGACATTTTGCAATAACACAAAGAGGTCGATTGGTTCAACTTGTCCAATGGAACCTAACCAACCACCATTCCCTCTAAAACTTGCCAAAACACAAAAATTTCCAATTACACTCAAAAACAAACAAAAAACCAACATTAGACCTACTAGGCCTAAGTGGCATAACTAGGGTCCAAATGGACTAAGAAGGATTTGAGGTTTATATAGTCACCCCAAACCTCTTGACCATATAAAATGGACCAAACAACAATGGCTAAAAGCCTTATTACAAAAAAAACATAACTTCTCAAAATGCATCAAAATGCCTTTAGGAACCAAGGTGCTCCTAGGTGCCCTGCACCAATTAGGGTTTAAGGTATAGTGTTGAGGGTTGATGATTTAGGGATAGGGTTTAGGTTTGAGGGATTAGGGTTTAGAGCTGATGAATTAGGGTTTAATGTTGAGAGTTGAGGCTTGAGGCTTGAGGCTTGAGGTTTCAGGATAGGGTTAATGGTCAAGGGATCAGGGTTAAGGGATAGGGTTGGAGGGTTTAGGGATAAGGGATTAGGGTTTAAGGTATAGTATCAAGCCCGTTGAGGGTCTAGGAATAGGGATAGTGTTTAGGGTTTAGGGATGAGGGATTAGAGTTGAGGGATGACGGATGACAGATTAGGGTTGAGGGATTAGGGTTTAGGGATAAGGTTTAAGATTAGGGTTGAGGGATTGGGGTTTAAGGTATAGTATTGAGGGTTTAGGGATAGGGTTTAGGGTTGAGGGATTAGAGTGAAGGGTTGAGGGATTAGGATTTGACATTGAGGGTTAAGGATTTAGGGTTTAGGGTTTAGGGATAGGGTTGATGGTCGAGGGATCAGAGTTAAGGGTTGAGGGATTGGGGTTTGACATTGAGGGTTAAGGGTTGAGGTTCGAGGGTCAAGGGTTTAGGGATAGGGTTGAGGATCAAGGGATTAGGGTTAAAGTAGAGTGTGGAGGGTGTAAGGATCACGGATAGGGTTGGAGGGTTTAGGGATAAGGGATTAGGGTTTAAGGTATAGTATCAAGTTTGTTGAGGGTTTAGGAATAAGGATAGCATTTAGGGTTTAGGGATGAGGGATTAGAGTTGAGGGATGATAGATTAGGGTTGAGGGTTGAGGGCTGAGGGATTAGGGTTTAAGGTATAGTGTTGAGGGTTTCTTTTGTCAAATGTAGATTTATGGGTTTAATTATATTGATTGCCTCTCCAGTTTTGGGGTGTGGATGCTTTGGAATCAATCAGGAAGTCTTTAGGAGACTTTGTGGAAGTGGATTGGAAATCATTTGACAGAACCCCTACTATTTATGCTTGGATAAGGATTTGTCACAAACCAGAACTTCTGCTTCCAAAGAAGATCTATCTTTCTTCCTCAATGGGCATTTTCTATCAAGAACTTGATTATGAGGGCTTGCCCCTTCATTGTTATGCCTATCATATGGCGGAGCATCTGGCAAGCTCTTGCAGGAAATAGGAAAAGTTCTCCCTCAAAAACTTTGTGGTCATTCAAGTCTGAAGGGGAAGATTTGGAAAGAGATGTGATCAATGCAAAGGATGTGATCAATTTATAGCACAAAAAAATGCGAGCGTGTTATAACGAGCTCGCATTTTGTCTTGCTATTGAAATGGTAAAAAAGTGGTGACCCCCATGATCTAGGCCCACATGCTTTGTTTTCTTACTAATTCTGCGCATGCTCCGACAAAAAAGAAGTGCTTTCATGCTATTGGGAAGTTCAACCAAGTAATATAGGGCACGTATATGCATCTAATTTCATCTAGTTCAACCAAGTAATGTCATCTTACTTTGTAGTGTTTTTGTAATGTTGACTAATTTCATCTAATTTGCTACACATATTAATGTAGGGCACATATATCCAGTTATTGCAAATGAAGATAATGAAGAAGGAACAGATTATTACTTATGTCGTTGTGTTGAGGCCAAAAAGAAATTGGAGGCCCCTGTTATAGATGGAGAAAACATCGAATACCCTACAGGCTCAGTGGTTATTACCAGACATGGCTTAGAAGGTACCCACATAAGAGTGTTAATATTTGGCTGTTTTAGGACTTTGACACGCATCAGAAGATTCTTCATTACTCGAACCTTGTCATGGCATCCAATATTCATTTGATAAAGTATCAGGGTAGACCTTTGAACAAAATCTTGTGGAAGTTGCGTGAGTCTGACCATGAAGCAATACTTGACACAATAAAGAGTAGAGCAGACCCAGATGGTTCATTAGATTAATTTGTAAGTATTCACATTGATTTTGTAAAGTCATGTTACATTGAGTTGTAAGTATGTACATTAATTTGTAAGGTTTGTCTTTTTTTATTTGCTCCTACATTTTTACACATATACACATTTTTACATCATCATGTTATGCATTTTTGGTGTCCTGCTCCTGATGCGACCAAACTCATAACTCACCCTACTTCCTCTAGACACCATTTGATGATCTCTCCAACACTCTAGATCCAAGGCATCCAATCATGATGATGACCTATATACCATTCTCCCAAGGTGCTCATAATGAATGAAAAGAAGACCAAGGGCGCCCAAGCTTAATAGACTTATTTCTTTCAATTTTGATGATTCAAACTCTTGCAAAATGACATCCACTTTTATGCCTTTAGATCTTCCTTCACATATAGGGTGCCAAATCAAGTTGAAAAATCTACATAAGGGCACCAAAATGGATGAAAGGAGACATGAAATGCACCTTAGGACTCCATGCTAAGGTTTGAGCCATTAAAGTCTCTTGATATTAGGCGCTCATGATGATGAAACTTAGAGCTTTTTTCTTTCCTAGGCACTCATCTAAGATGTTTGAATGATAAGGAGTGCCTCAACCTCTATAATGTACATTGGGTGCCAAAATCAAGGAGTTTTAAGTCACTTTGAGTCATTTGGGGTCAGTTGAGTCTTTGAGTCATGTTACAAAAAAGTGTCAATGTTGTCAAGTTGCACAAAGCAACTTTTGCATTTTTGGTGTCCTACTCCTGATGCGACCAAACTAACTGTTCCAACGCGTCCGGATGGGTACATTTAGGCTAGGCATGGTCCTTTTTTTCACCCAAACATGTCAAAACAGCCTGAGCTACATTGTACCAATGATATCCCTGAAGAGTCCAAAGTGCAAAAAGGCAGCAATCTTTGACGAGATATTACTTGAAAATCATGTCACTTAGAAACATTATGTCTGAGGTAATGCTATCATGTAGAGTGCCTCTACAATAACCTCTCTTGGTTTTTTATATCTCTGAGGCATTTGCCCGTGGTGAAAGGTTTTCTACTGCCCCAAAAATCGTCAGAAGGAGGCATTGTAAAGTTGCAAAGGGGTGTAACTTTTGTCCTGCTCCTGATGCAACCAAACTGACTATTCCAATGCATCTGGATGGGTACATTTAGGCTAGGCATGGTCATATTTTTCACCCAAACATGTCAAAACAGTCCAAGCTATATTGTATCGACGATATCCCTGAAGAGTCCAAAGTGCAAAAAGGTAGCAATCTTTGATGAGATGTTACTCGAAAACCATGTCACTTAAAAACATTCTGTCTGAGGAAAAGAGATCACGTAGAGTGCCTCTACAATAACCTCTCTCAATTTTTTATATCTCTGAGGCATTTGCCCGTGGTGAAAGGTTTTCTGCTACCCCAAAAATCATCAGAAGGAGGCAGTGTAAAGTTGCAAAGGGGTGTAACTTTCATCCTTCTCCTAATGCGACCAAACTGACTATTCCAACGCATCCGGGTGGGTACATTTAGGCTAGGCATGGTCCTATTTTTCACCCAAACATGTCAAAACAATCTGAGCTACATTGTATCGACGATATCCCTGAAGAGTCCAAAGTGTAAAAAGGCAGCAATCTTTGACGAGATGTTACTCAAAAACTGTGTCACTTAGAAACAGTTCATCTAAGGCCACGCGATCATGTAGAGTGCCTCTACAATAACCTCTCATTTTTTTATATCTCTAAGGCATTTGCCCGTGGTGAAAGGTTTTCTGCTACCCCAAAAATCGTTAGAAGGAGGTAGTGTAAAGTTGCAAAGGGGTGTAACTTTCATCCTGCTCCTGATGCGACCAAATTGACTGTTCCAATGCATCCGGATGGGTACATTTAGGCTAGGTATGGTCCTTTTTTTCACTCAAAAATGTCGAAACAGTCCGAGCTACATTGTACCGACGATATCCCTGAAGAGTCCAAAGTGCAAAAAGGTAGCAATCTTTGACGAGATGTTACTCAAAAATCATGTCACTTAGAAACATTCCATCTAAGGCAACGCGATCATGTAGAGTGCCTCTACAATAACCTCTCTCAGTTTTTTATATCTCTGAGACATTTTCCTGTGGTGAAAGGTTTTCTACTGCCCCAAAAATCGTCAAAAGGAGGCAGTGTATTAAGTCAGGATGAAAGCCTATTCACTCTAGGCGCCAATCTCAAGTTGCACAATCATGAATGGGCGCCTAGAGAAATAAGGTGCTACATCATGGTCCAAGACCTTGAAATGGCGCCCAAGCATGTAGGAGGAATTTTCAAGGAGCCAGAATGTTTTTGAAACTCTAAGGAACTAGTCCAAAGACTCTATGGTGCCATCTTGATACCATTGAGTCAACTTTGAAAATCAAACATATTGAAACAAGGTCTAGGAAGGTAGGCGCCATCTCTTGCCAGTTCAACCTCTCAGATGTGCCAACATTGGAAAGACTCTTAATGAGTGCCTAAGTTTGAATTGATCTTGTGATTGAAAGTTTGGTGATGTATTGGTGCAAGATGATCTTCAATTGAAGCAATGTAAGTTCCAGGAAGGGTTTAGAAGTTATCAACCTCTTCACTAAGTTAGGCGCACTTTACAAGCTTTCTTACGCAAGAGTTGCACCTCATTAAGACAAGGCGCATCTTAACCTCCGGGACTTTTCCAAAGAAGCGCTTCACTTTATTAGCACCTTTGGACCTTGTTTTGCATTCTGAAAGAGAAAGCGCACTTTGGAGGCATTTCCAACCCAGATTGACATCTAGGCATAGTCATCTCTCTAGAGTATTACAATGTGTTTTAAAATGAAGGAGGACATTTCATAAGTTGGGGAATTGATCACTGAAGACCTTGGAGTGTTTGAATTACTCTAAGCAAGAAGGCGCATTTCCATGGAGTAGCATACTCTAGATAGCGCCTAATGCCATCAAGGCGCAATTCCACCCTCACTTTGGTGCCTATCATCAAGAAGGGGCATTGGGCATTCCTTAAACAATTTTGAGCATTTAAAGTTTGTGAAATCACCAAGGAATGTTGGGCACCATGTGTATCCTCAACAAGCTTGAGTTTGCGCCTAGACAAGTTGGCGCTTATTCATGTTTTAACTTCCCTCTTGAAGCACCTAACTTGGGAAAAAGTTATCTTGTTGTTAGTCAAGTGTTTGATGTGTTTTGGAGACTCCAAAAGACTTCCTCTTGCTAGGTGCTCTTCTTGGCAACTACAACCTTCAACTGGCGCCTAGATCCTGAAGAAAAACACTTGCAAGTGTGAGCGCACTTTCCTTGTGATGGAGCATCAAACTGGTGCCTAGAAATCATAATGCATGAAGTGAGCGCCTAGGATCCTATTGGTCCAATAGGTGGTTTTGGGATCCGTGTCAAGTCATTGGATTAGGTTACCAACTCAGAATGATTTTCATGCACTTAGACTTCAAGGTGCCAAAACTAGTAGGAAAATATTTGGGGGGAAACCACACTGATAAATGTTGGGTAAATTTAACCTCCAAGTCTGATTAGGCTCCATATAACAACAATATTTATATCATGTCCCTTTGCTTTATGAAACAAGCAGTATGTGTCAAGTCATAGGGATAACACTATGGTCCTTACAAATTTCTCTGTGACTTTTGATAATATTATCTACTCTCAAATTCATACTTAGGAACTCTCAAATTCTTGCCTTGACCAATTTGTTCATATTGAAAGGTATCACAAAATCACCAATGGGTTGTGTGAAGAAATGTATAGAGACCTTTGGAAGGTAATAGTTGGAGTTCTTATGAACATGAGACCCATGGATGGGGCTTGTGTACTAAGTTGATTTTTCATTTACACATTTGTTTGATATCATAGATACATTGGTTGGACAATGATGGGATGATACACTATGGGAGTCACATGATTTTGTGGCGCATAAGCTCCACTAGGTTGTTGAAGATGTGGGAAAGTGTCATTACTAGTTTTTTGAAAAAAAAAAATTAGATAGGGAAGATTGAGTTGCCCCCTAGTTTTTCTCAACCCTAGTGTTGAATGGATTCGTTTGAACTTTTGGTCTTTCTATAGTTTTGTCCTTTAGAGGTTTCTCAACACCTCTAGCCTTTAGCATCCTGATCCATTGGACTAGTGTGGCTATGAGGTTGGAAAGTGTTGCAACCTCCATCCTTTAAACTTCTCCACCTTGTTATGGGTTGTTTTGAGTATTTTCACTTGCTTTCTCTTTGAGAATATTTTCATGTCATAGATCATTCAACTTGATAAACAACATGGAGGGATTCTCATGCCTCCTATACTTCTTGCAAGTTTCTTTATAGATAGCTCACATCATTGTTCATCTAGGTGGTCATTTCCCTAAATATTATGATAAGATAAACCTGTTAATGAACTTTGGATTAAATGAGAATCAACATGCTTTGTCTTGACTAGAATAGTTGGGATGGACAAAAATCTATTGATTCTAGGTTGGGTTGTTAATTTAGGTCAAGAAGTTTTGGTGTCTAATGCCCTCTAAATCTAAATATTCAAAATGATAGTGGTTCAATAAGTTACAACACACCGATCTCACCAATGACAACCTTCGAACCACACCCATCGGTGAGACTCCAAACATCGGTGAACTCTAATCTCATTGGGCCGATACACCGATGGATTTCGACTGTCAGTGTGACCCCCTTCATCGATGAAGCTCTCAACTGCTCTTCTGATGCGTTGATGGGATTATCTTTCGATACACCGATGTCTTCAACTTCAAACCACACTCGTCGGCAAGACAGACCACTATTGGCGAAGCCTAACCAAGGTCTGCCAATACGACCAACTCTTGATGTCGATACAAGGTTCTTTTGAAGGCAAAGGGTGCCTAGGCTTATGGGGCTCAATTTGATGTATTTATTGAAAGCTCAAGGTGAATTGATGCTTATTGAAAATGCCACTTAGTCCTTCATTTTCATTCTAGGCGCCATTTCCTATTGACTTATATACTCCTCCTCATGCTAGGGTGCCATAATGAAGTGGTTTAGACAATAGGTGTGCTTCACTTACTAGAGGCTTGTTCTCTTTCCACCTTAGGCGCACTTTTATGGTGGAACAGGTGTCAATGGGTGCCTTGTCTTAAATGAATGCTCTCTCTACGTTGGGTGCCCTTTTGAGGCTTTATGAGTTGCAAATTGCACCTTACCCCTTCATGCTTGTTGCTCAATGTTTGAATGTTTAAGAAAGTCTCCTTTAGGCGCTCATCTTAATGACTTTTTCTCAAGGTGCAATCATCCTAATGACTTTGGATATTCATCCTAGTGTTTCAGGATATTAGGCTACCAGACTTAGTCATTTTTAGGATCTCAAACATAAAGAATAACATGATGATTCATTTTTTGTATTGCATATAGTTGACATTCTATACTACTCATAAAGAATATTAATATTTTCTGTTCAACATGATGATTCATTTTTTTTAAATACAACTTTTATCTTTTAGTTCCAAAATGAGGTTTAGGTGATACTTGAATAACAATAGCTAGCTTATTGGATCAACAAACATCCTATGTAATACAATTGGACTTTAAATATTTGAAGTAGCCATCTACAAATATCTATTCAAACGTGGATTTATAATGCAAGTATGGACGCCATCAATAAAAAAGATTTGTATTAACCAAATATCCATATAGACATACATCAATATCTATCGATATAAGTATAACTTATATACAAAATAGCCATATAGGCTTACAAGAATGTCATATAGGCATACAATGTCAACTATATACAATACAAAATATATGTCCACAAATGCCATATAGGCATACAACAAAGGAACACAATAAAAAGTCATTCCCCTCTGGCTGGTGAAGAGAATAGATCACGGGCAGCCTTTGATCCTCTAGGGGATGGAGACACACATGTGGGTGGTCTACTACGAACCCGAGGGCTACTCCTCCTATTTAGTTCTTCCTGCATCTTTAGTTGTTACAATAAAAAGCATAGACATTAATATATAGAAATTACATGTTATAAAAAATGAAACATTTAACAAAATAATCACTTACCGCTAACATATGATCTATCTCCTCACTTGCCTTAGTAGCAAGAATAGGCCCTGGTGATGTCATGTCCTATAGAAACCATCTAGATAGAAATTAAACTTCAAATCAATAATCTTTTGATTTTTTAAAAATAGACAACTATAACAATGAATGTAAATTGAAATTTACTAATCTGCCTCATACCCCTATCAATGCCATGGAGCTATGAATTGCAGAGGCCACACCATGCTCCATTGCCCTCTGAACATGGGGAGGTGTCTCTGCAGCCTGCATTATCTAGAAATAAAACAACATTATTTAATTATGAAAACTATAATAGCGATGCAAATCATGGCTCCTAACATACACATATGTTCATCTAAACATGGAAGTACACATAATAAAGCACACAAGTCACATACAAAAATCTAGTAAGTACAATTCATTCATTAAACTATTTATTTTATTAACTCCGTAAAGCTTTGAAGTCCACCACCGCTGGCAGGTGTTGCCGTGAAATCTACAATATTAACCTATTCAACATCCAAAATCAGATATTAGAATACCATTCATATAACGATGCTATGCACATGTAATATTTATAATTGTTTACTAGTTACATACCCCGACAGTAGATGATCTAGTGTAAAATGTAGGTGACGAACCACTGAAAACTGCATCGACACTATGACCCTGAAATTTTATTAAAATCATCAATTTAAATTAATTAATCTTGCATTTCAAAAATAAAATTTAATAAATTAAATTCAATAAACTTGCTAATATTTACTTGAGTATCAAGGCTGAAAGTCTCACTCAGGAGGGTATATGTCATCACCATCTGCTCAGCTGTAGATGTAGCATGTGCACCTGCGTCCTGACTATCCATGGGGTCATAACCACAGGTTGACCCGCAAGCCTGACAAGCATGGGGTGGGACCCTACTCCTCGTACTATCTCCCAACCCACTTTGTGCTGCAGGACCGGCATGCTCTATGATGCTCTAGGTCAAGGCACTAATGAACTGAAGTGTATCAACCTCAACACTCTCCTTCACAATGGAAGGGATAGAAACATGCTCATGGGCTGGTCTGCTGATTACTCGTCTCACTACCCATTGTGGGTCAAGACATGCCCTTGGTCTATCTTGTGCTGACCCCCCACCTCTACCCTGGAAGTCCTACATATCAAAATAGTTTGGCACTTTATTGAGGACAAACTCGCAGTAGAGTTTCCTCAAAAAGTATTGCGGGTCCTCATTATTATTGCATGGAGGATGGTCAAAAACCATCCACCACCTCTGCCCAAAATTGTCCCTTATCACTTGGTTGTTCCACCAATGGATAGGAAACCTCTTGCATGTAATGGGTGGAGGTTGATTTGTTTGTGGGTTTGTGAAAATCGAACACAAGTCTAATTTTGTGATTTGTAATTTTTTCACATCTTGGTATGACAGCTTGTCTGCATAATAATCTCTAAACTCTCTCCTCTTATCCATCCAACTAGTTATTTGCTTGCTAATTGAATCTACATTTGATAACATAGATTCAAGAGATTCAGCAAGCGTGGACCTATGCAAGGTTGAAGTGGAAGGATCTTTCAACCTTGCAATTATATCTTCAATTTCTTTTTTGTTGTTTTCAATTTGCCCCATTATATTTTCTTGTGTTCTAGGGGCATGTCGAGGAATGGATGGAGGAGGTTGTTCTGCAGGTATTTCCTCCTTAGGATTTTGTGGATTTTGAGGAGGAGAAGGAGGAGGTGCATTAACATTTCCTGACAATTAACGAAATATACATCAAAAATTAACTCAAACCTACCTATTTAGAAGTAAATTCAAATATAAATAAATAAAACTCACTCCTTTGGCGTGCTTGATGTCGTGGCGGCATTTTGGCGATGAATTAGCAAGATTTTGGTGTTGAATTATCTTTTCCAAAATGCGAGCACGCTTCCTAGGGTTTGCAAGCTGCGGGGATAGAGAAGAAAAATAGAAATGAAATGAAATGACAAGCCTTTTTTTTTAATTTATAATAGTTAATAATGCGCTTGCATTATGTATGATTTTTTTTTTAAACCATTTGGCCACTTTTTGGCCCCCCATCTTTTTGCACTTACCCAATAATAGAATTGTAGAAGGATTGAATGGAACAATGATAGAATAAAGCATTTATATGATAATAGAATGATAAAATTATAGAATGATAGTATAATAGATTTATATAAAATAGAATAATAGAATTATAAAATGAAAGAATGAAAGAATGATATAATAGTAGAATAATAGATTAATAATCAAATGATAAAATAGAAGAATGATAGAATAATAGAATTGTAGAATGAAAGAATGATAGAATTATAGAATGGTAGAATGAAACAATGATAGAATAAAAGATTTATAGAATAATATAATGGTAGAATAATAGAATAATAGAATGAAACATTGGTAGAAAAATAGTCTTGTAGAATACTATATAACAATAGAATGAATGATAGAATAATAGATTTATAGAATAAAAAAATAGAATTATAGAATGATAAAATGAAAGAATGATAGACTTATAGAATAATAGGTTTATAAAATAATAGAATGATTGAATGAAAGAGTGATAGAATACTATATTTGTATGATAATATAATGATACAACTATGGAATGATAGAATGAAAGAAATATAGGATAACAAAATTGTAGAATAATATAATAATAAAATAACAAAATAATAGAATGAAAGAATTATTGAATGGTAGAGTGAAATAATGATTCTAATAGAATTGTAGAATGATAGTTATAGAATTATAGACTGATAGAATGAAATAATGATAGAATAATAGAACTCCTTTTAAGCCCTCTCAAGTTGTGTCAGGATCGTGTCAGCGACATCTTTCCAATGATGCTAATTCTGTCAGGTTCTAAGACTGCAAAATTTTTAGTTCTTCTGTATCCCCTGGATCATTCCTCCCCACTTAGGGTTCAAACCACCCATCCCTCTTTTATAGGGATTCGTTTCTATTATCATTCATTAAATAGAAAGGAGGCTCATATATGTAGGAAAGAAAGCCGCTTGATATATTGGTGGAGAGTGAAAAAGCAAGCAGGTGATCAGGGGTTCGACCCCCACAAACCAACCTTTTGACAATCAAACCACGACATGTGCCATGTGGAATCTAATCATTGAGCCATGTGGCATTACCTCATTCGTCTGTTAGTGACACGTGTCATGCTAGATTGGTCCACATCCTCAGACCTGCCACGTCATCTGTTGACTCAAATGCCGCCATCTACCATGTGTCAAACTCAAGATCTACCATATCAACAATTGCCACTGTGTCTGCCATGTCAGCATGATGACATCATCATTGTACTATCTAGTTGGCATGGCCAACCCTCAACTTTGACCAGCCATATCTTGCTCGTACGAGCCCTGATCGAGGTGAAACAAGCGGCTTCAGAATCGTGGCAACGAGCTCTTCGACTTGGCATTATTTTTGTTTAGATTTGAGACAATCAATTTTTAACCTTTTTGAATGTCTAATTCATTTGTTTGATCGAACCTTTGACTGCACATAACTTCTGCATACGAACTCCTTTTGAGCCCATTCAAGTTGCGTTAGGATCGTGTCAACTACCTCTTTCTAATAATGTTGATTCCGTCAGGTTCTGAGACTGCAAGATTTTTTCATTTTCTGAATCCACCTAGATCATTCCCCCCCACTAGGGGTTGAAATGACTTGACCCCCTTTTATAGGGATTTTTTTCTATTATCATTCTTTAAAGAGAAAGGAGGCCCATATATGTAGCAGTGAAAGCCGCTTGGTATATTGGTGGAGAGTGAAAATAGGAAGCAAGGGGTCAGGGGTTCGACCCCCACAAACCAACCTTTTAACAAGTAAATCACCACATGTGCCACATGTCACCTAATCATTGGGCCACGTGGCATTCACTCATTCATCCGTCAGTGACACATGTCATGCTGGATTGGTCCACATCTTCAAACCTGCCAAGTCATCTATTTAGTCAAATGCTACCATCTACCACGTGTCAATATCTGGACTTGCCACGCCAACAACTACCAGTATCTACCATGTCAGCATGATGACATCATCATTGTACTGTCTAGTCAGCATGGTCAACTCTCAACTTTGACAAACCATATCTTGCTCGTATGAGCGCAGATCAAGGTGAAATGAGCGGCATCAGAATCCTGGTGACGAGCTCTTTGACTTGGCATCATTTTTGCTTGGATTTGAGATAATAAATTTTTCACCTTTTTGAACGCATGATTCACCTATTTGACCAAACCTTTCACTGCACATAACTTCTGCATATGAACTCCTTTTGAGCCCGTTCAAGTTGCGTCAAGATTGTGCCAGCGACCTCTTTCATGGGACAAGTTCCAAGTAGCTAGAAGATCATGGGAAGGGTCGCTTATAACCATTACATTATGAGGCAATTGGGAAACCCTAGGGAATATATTAGTATTATTTTTGCTAATTACTATACAGTGGTAGAAGGGGTGAGTGTTTGGGGATTGGGCAGCTACAAATTCCTTGTGGGTGAACTTGATTGTGAATCTAAGGCATGGGGTGTCAAGATAGGCACTTGGAAGACCAAGAGCTGGTAGCCTCTAGTTGACATAAATTGGGGTATATGGTTGGTTTGCGAGGGGGGTTCTGTCGGTAGTAGAATTGTGAGGCTATTAGAAAGAAGGGGGTGGTGGCATGAATTGTTGCTATTGAGGAACTTGAGAAGTTCTAGGAGTAGGAGCTTTTAGTGGAGAGAATGGAAATTATGCATACAAGGAAGAGGGAAAGGAAATGGGATCAAACTATGGGGAAGACAAGATGTGGATTTGTGGGGATGAGGGAAGGGGAGGTGGGATGTGAGAAGGAGATGGAGGTGGGATATTAGATTGACAAGGAGAGGGGGGGATACTTATAGGGGGTGGCAACTATGTTGACTAGATTTGTTGTACACCTTTTCTAGCTTGCTCTCTTTGGCCTCCTCCACCTTCTTTTTAGTTTTCTTCTTTAGTGGTTTGTTCACCTTTTCATCTTTCTTATTTTTCTCCTCTTTAGGATCATCATCCCCAACAATGGAAGCTTAAAACAAGCTTTGTCTCATTGTTGATGGTCTTTGGGATGATGAAATGGGAGTACTAGCCTGCCCCTTTGTCATCAATGATCTTCTAGCTACTTGGAACTTGTCCCATGATCACTTCTATTCAGACTGCAAAAATTTTTGGTCTTCTAGATCCATTTAGATTATTCCTTCCCACTGAGTGTTCAAACGACCTCACCCCCTTTTATAGGGATTCGTTTCTATTATCATTCTTTAAATAGAAAGGAAGCCTATAAATGTAGCAAAGAAAGCCGCTTGGTATATTGGTGGAGAGTGAAAATAGCAAGGTTTGACCCCACAAACCAACCTTTTAACAATCAAACCGCCACATGTGCCACGTGGCACCCAATCATTAGTCCACATGGCATTACCTCATTTGTCCGTCAGTGACACGTGACACACTAGATTGGTCCACATCTTCAAACTTGCCACGTCATCTGCTGACTCAGATGCCACCATCTGCCATGTGTCAACCTCTAGACCTACCACGTCAACAACTACCACTGTATCTGCCATGTTAGCATGTTGATGTCGTCATTGTATTGTCTAGTCGACATGGTCAACCCTCAACTTTGACTGCCATATCTTGCTCGTACGAGCTCTGATCAAGGCAAAACGAGTGGCGTCAAAATCGTGGCGACGAGCTTTTTGACTTGGCATCAATTTTTCTTAGATTTGAGATAATCAATTTTTCACCTTTTTGAACACCTAATTCACTTGTTTGACCGAACCTTTGACTGCACATAACTTTTGCATACGAACTCCTTTTGAACCCATCTAAGTTGCATCAGGATCGTGTCAGCGACCTCTTTCCAATGATGTTGATTCTATTAGGTTTTAAGACTGCAAAATTTTTAGGTCTTCTGGATCCATTTAGATCATTCCTTCCCACTTTGGGTTCAAACCACCTGACCCCCATTTATAGGGATTTGTTTCTATTATTATTATTTAAAAAGAAAGGAAGCCCGTATATGTAGCAAAGAAAGCCACTTGGTATATTGGTGGAGAGTGAAAATAACAAGGTTTGACCCCACAAACCAACCTTTTAACAATCAAACAGCCACATGTGCCATGTGGCACCCAAACATTAGTCCACGTGGCATTACCTCATTCGTCCTTCAGTGACATGTGTCACACTAGACTGGTCCACAGCTTCAGACCTGCCACAACATCTGCTGACTCAGATGCCGCCATCTGCCATGTGTCAACTTCTGGAGCTACCACTTCAACAACTGCCACTGTGTCTGCCATGTCAGCATGTTGATGTCATCATTGTACTATCTAGTCGACATGGTCAACCCTCAACTTTGATCGGCCATATCTTGCTTGTACGAGCTCTGATTAAGGTGAAATGAGTGGTGTCGAAATCATGGTGATGAGCCCTTTGACTTGGCATCATTTTTTCTTGGATTTGAGACAATCAATTTTTTACCTTTTTGAACACCTCATTCACATATTTGACCAAACCTTTGATTGCACATAACTTCTGCATATGAACTCCTTTTGAGCCCATTCAAGTTGCGTCAGGATCATGTCAGCGACCTCTTTCCAATGATGTTGATTCTGTTAGGTTCTAAGACTACAAAATTTTAGTTCTTCTGTATCCATCTGGATCATTATTCCTCACTGGGGGTTCAAACCACCTGACCCCCTTTTATAGGGATTCGTTTCTATTATTATTCTTTAAATAGAAATGAGGCCCGTATAAGTAGCAAGGAAAGCTGCTTGGTATATTGGTGGAGAGTGAAAATAGCAAGCAGGAGATCATGGGTTCGACCCCTAAAAACCAACCTTTTAACAATCAAACCGCCACATGTGCCACGTGGTACCCAATCATTGGGCCACGTGGAATTACCTCATTCTTCTATCGGTGACATGTGTCACACCTGATTGGTCCACATCTTTAGACCTGCCATGTCATCTACTAACTCAGATGCCACCATCTGCCATGTGTCATACTCTGGACCTACCACGTCAACAATTACCACTGTGTCTACCATGTCAGCATGCTGATGTCATCATTGTACTAATAAGTCAGCATGCTCAACCTTCGACTTTGACTGGCCATATCTTGCTCATATGAGCTTCGATCGAGGTGAAACGAATGGCGTTGAAATCTTTATGACGAGCTCTTCGACTTGGTATCATTTTTTCTTGGATTTGAGATAATCAATTTTTCACCTTTTTGAATGCCTGATTCACCTATTTGATCAAACCTTTAACTGTACATAACTTCTACATACTGACTCCTTTTGAGCTCGTTCAAGTTGCGTTAGAATCGTGCCAGCTACCTCTTTCCAATGATACTAATTCCATCAGGTGCTGAGACTATAAGATTTTTACATTTTCTGAATCCACCTAGATCATTCCTCCCACTTGGGGTTCAAACTACTTGACCCCTTTTTATAGGGATTTGTTTCTTTTATCATTCTTTAAATAGAAAGGAGGCTCGTCTATGTAGCAAAGAAAGCCGCTTGGTATATTGTGGAGAGTGAAAATAGCAAGCAGGATGTTAGGGGTTCGACCCCCACAAAGCAATCTTTTAATAATCAAACTGCCACATGTACCACATGGCACCCAATTATTGGGCTATGTGGCATTACCTCATTTGTCCATCAGTGACACGTGTCACACTGGATTGGTCCACATCTTCAGACCTACCACCTCATCTGCTGACTCCGATGCTACTATCTACCATGTGTCAACCTCTGGACCTACCACGTCAACAACTACCACTATGTCTGCCATGTCAGCATGCTGACATCATCACTGTACTATCTGGTTGGCATGGTCAACCCTCAACTTTGACCAACCATATCTTGCTTGTACGAGCTCTGATCGAGGTGAAATGAGTAGCGTTAGAATCGTGGCAAGGAGCTCCTCAACTTGGAATCATTTTTTCTTGGATTTGAGACAATCATTTTTTCACATTTTTGAATGTCTGATTCATGTGTTTGACCAAACCTTTGACTACACGTAACTTCTGCATACGAATTCCTTTTAATCCCATTCAAGTTGCATTAGGATCGTGTCAGTGACCTCTTTCCAATGATGTTGATTCTGGCAGGTTCTAAGATTGCAAAATTTTTAGTTCATCTGTATTCACCTGGATCATTCCTCCCCACTAGGGGTTCAAACCACCCAAAGCCCTTTTATAGGTATTCATTTCTATTATCATTCATTAAATAGAAAGGAGGTCCGTATATGTAGTTGTAGACACCTTAAAATATCCTAACCATTTTATCATCACCCTACCTTAGCCATTTCACTAATTTATCCCCAATTAATTAATTAAATTTGTTTTAATTAATTAAATTCCTTAGTCACCTATATTGATTTAATTTAATTAATTCAATATTTTTCCCTTTCTAATGTTAGCTCATATTTATTAAATAAATATAAAATATTTATTTTATTAATATTCCCTTTCCAACTTAATCACATTCCTAATTAATTAAATAAACACGCTTTATTTAATTAATTCCCTAATCACGTCTCACATAATTCAAATTAAATATTTGAATTAATCCCTCACCTTTTGTCTCATTCAAACAAGTGTCACATGCTACATCCTCCACTTAATCCCTTCACATGTCAAACTAATTTAAATAATCTTTTGTTTAAATTAGATTCCTTTTATCACAATCGAACACTTGTCCACTTTCCTTTTGTCTCATGTGGGGCAATACATCTTGCATTTAATACAACTCACATGTGCAAGCTAATTCAAATAAAATATTTGAATTAGATTCTTTTCATTCTCCATCGCACACTTGTCATGTGACTACAATCCCTCTTTGAGTGGGAAACCCTAATCCAACCCTAATCGATCTCAACCATCCATATCATTCAAAATAACTTTCTATGTTATCCATCAAATCGAATTTGCCTTTTCTATAAAGGTAGCCTCTCTTGAGCCATTGGTAATGAATCTTCTTCTAGTATCCTCATGTTGTCAAAATATCTCCTCAATCTTTCTTCTCAATCTCTCATCCATCTACCTTGCATTCATCCAATCATTCATCTATCAATCCATATCATTGTTATGTTGCAAAATCAAGCAATCAACATTAATCTATTTGGGTAAAGGTAGAGTGTTTTGGGTGAAGCACTCTCCACCTTGTCGACAAATTGTGGATCAATGTGAAGGTATTTCATTGTTTGTTTTGCATTTTGCTTATGTTTTTCTTCATGTTAGATTTCCATGATCTCATTCGGCACGCCTGATGGGACTCCCAGGTCATGATTCTACTAACTTTTGTTGGTTTTTACTTGAGTTTTCTGTGAAAATCATCTGTTACACTTATTAGTGCATTTTTTCTCTATATTGGTGCCATTTTCCTCTATATTGGTGCTATTTTCCTCTTTAGTGGCACCATTTTCCTCTGTAGTGGCTCTATTTTCAAAGAAACTTCAAACTAGCATAACTTTATTATACGGTGGTGAAATTTTGCAAACAAATACTTGTTGGAAAGCTGAGAGGACGAACTTCACAAAGGAGCATGTTTTATCAAGTGATTGTATCATTTTACTAGTCTTTTTTGTAGTGAAATTTAAACTTGTATATAAACTTTGATTGAGCATAACTTGATCAATTTTGATCAGTTTTTAGCAAAAAAAATTCAAATTGCTTAGAATCTCCTGAACTTTGTGTTTATGCAATCTATTTTTTTGTATCAGAACATTTTTATCAGATTTCATCTTTTTCACATAATCATCTTCTTTGCAAGTTTACTTGTTTCTTTTTCAATTTGGTGGCTTGTAGGTGATCTCAAGGAGCTGAAGTAGCATTCACATCAGCATCCATAGGAGCTTGGAATAGTGAAACAATTAGGTGTATCCATTTCATCATTCATCTCTTTCATTTAATCAATCAATTTTTTTTGCATCACACATTTTGATTTGGGCTTCAAACGAACAACTTGGTTGGAATATACATCAAATTGGGCATAAAATCAATAAGTATCTTAATCATACATTTGGACTTGGGCTTTAAAAAGAACCAATGCTTGAATTATTTGGTGAATTTACATGTGATTAGGGGTGTGTATGCTCTTCTCATGCACTTCGTACGATCTTGAGAATCAAAAATACCTCTTGTTCATTCATATTCACACCTCACATTTCAATTTTTTAAGGGAAATTTACAAGTGCAAGTGTGAATCAAGTGCGTGTGTGTATGCTCTCTCCTCACACCACAAGGTGATCTTGGAGATCAAAAACACCTCACTTGATTTGCTTTTATTTACCCTTTCCTAGGAGGCCTACTTGGAGACACACCACTCTAAGGGATGACCTCAATCAAGGCTGAATCTAAAGACACCCTCATTAAGAGTTGGAATCTTGTCACTCTTGGCTAAGCCCCAAAGAATTTTATACCTTTGGGAAGTGAAGGTGAAGGGTGGGTTACCCCTTTCTCCTAGCTGTGTGGAAGGATTTCGCTTTCAATTCCTTAGTCAACCTCGTGTAAACATAGCCTAAGACCTAATTGGCCATACCCCACTTGACTAGTCAAAAGGCTCATTGATGTGTCTTCCATGTGTGCTTGTTTAATCATCACCACATTCTTCAAATTCAAAATTCAAAATTCAAAATTGCTTATGTGTCTTGCGTGAGTGATTCATGATTGTACATGTATGATCATTTGATTAAACATTGCCAAATCAAGCTAAACACCAAGCACATCAAGACAAGTAACTCATTCTACCAACACATTCAAATCCAATTGCATTCATCTGAATCACCCATTTTTTAACCATTTCATCCCTAGTAATATCCAAGTCATCATCCCATCACATCAACATCATCCTAGTCATTACACATCATCCAATCATTCCAAGCCAAATCACATCCCAACTACTTTCATCCCAATCCAAATCCAAATCAACCCAATCAAAAATCAATACCTTAGTTCATCATCATCAACCGTTATCCAAACTTTCTTGAGATCATTAGTCTATCTTAAGTAAGTCATCCAATTAAATCAATACAATCAACACTCTATTACTTAAGTGTCATTAGTCTACCTTAAGTATAGAGAATCAATCCAATCAATCCCCTTACTTGAGATCATTAGTCTATTTTAAGTTGAGAGAGTCATCCATCAAAAAATAAAACAAATCAAATCATCATAAGACCTTGAAATTTGATCCCAATCACTCCACATCATCACCTACATTTCTCATTTAAACCACTTTCATCCTAATCCATTCATCCCTTCACCTCAATCCAAGTCATCCCACCTTGTTATCCCACATTACCCTTACCATTATCCTAAATCATCCTAGTCACCTACCCTACTAATTCCACCATAATTCATCCTAATTCCTTTAAGTCATGCAATCTCATCATCCTTGTCATCTTCAACATCCTAATCATCGTCACCATAGTCCTCATCATCCAAGTAAATCCCTAATCATTTCTGGCCATTACACATCATCAAATCTTCATCCAATCAATTCTCCACATCTATCACTTGTAAACATGGATAGGGCATTTCTAAACAACACCTATGAGAATGATCCTTATGGCACCAAAATAATGTTTAATCAACTTAGGTGGTTATATAGAAAGGAAGAAGACCTTGTGTCACCACAACATCAACAATTCCCACAACATTAAGTCCTAGGCCAATATCAACACTCCCACATTTCATCACAAGCCCAGCAAGCACATAATCCAAACACTAATGCTGCCACATCCATACCACAAATCACCCTCACTATTCCTAGAAACACCCCAAACACAAGTACTTCCATAAGTCTACCATCCAACGATCCTAACTCTATTTCCATCATATCCCAACTGCTTTCTCAACAAACCTCCAACATCAACCAATGTCTACAACAATCCACCTCACAAGACCATTTAGCTACAAGTCCTATCATGCCACCTCATCACCAAACCTATCCATATGGAAATCAAATGTCCTTACAAGAACAACAAGCAAGTCCAAATGGCCCTATATACATAAATCAAGAAAATCCAAGTCATCTTATGCAAGACCTAAAATCCTTTGACAAGGGAGAAACCAACCTAGCAAGTGCCTCTTTTGAGTCACCTTCACCATCCAATCATATACCAACACATAAGCCAACTAGTCCCATTCCAACACCTTTATCAAGCCCTCCATCGCCTTCATCACCTTCATCCCCATGTTCCACTAATCCTTCATTAAAATATTCAATGGAGATACTTTTAGAGAAATTGGTCCAAGCAAATTTGATTTAGTTATACACGTTTAAAGCATATTCTCCATTTATGATTAAACCTAGAGGGTATAATCAAAACCATTATTGTGCATACCATAGGTATAGGGGCCATACCATATCCACTTGTGTCTGATTTCAAAGATTAGTCAAGAACCTAGAAGATGGTGGTAAGATTGTTTTGGATAAAACCAATCCCTCTAATTCCATTATTTTTCCATCTAGCCCAAATCTTAATCCCATTATCCATCCAACAAATCCTAATCCTAAGCCTTCAATTTCCACTATTATCATACATCCCCTATATTGCCCATTCACCCATACCCTTGCAAAGGATGTGATCCATTGGTTACTAGCAAGGAATAAAACATTGCCATGTCATCCAACACCTATTCTTGAGCCTCCCCATGAGTCCTTAAATGCTTTGTCTAGTCTTCTAACCCCATCATGTGATCTACAAGCTATTAAGCTTATTAAATAGCCTTCCACTTCCATTCAAGAAAACTAAGAGTTATGTCAAGAGAATGATCCCAAGCATGAAGAAACAATTTCCCCTAAATCTAATCAAGATCAAATCTGTTGCAAGGTGTGACCCTTGCTCTTCTTGTTCAGCACTGCACTGTGGTGGTTTGTGATGGTTTGTGACAAGGGCTTAACTGCCTCCCGTGCTTGTTAAGTCAAGTGGTTGTATCAGGCATTAATAGGTTGATCTTTTGGTACAACGGCAGCTAACAGTTGGTATCAGAGCTGAGGTCACGGGTTCAAACCCTGCGCTTGCACTGGGGGAGATTGTTGCAAGGTGTGATCCTTGGTCTTCTTGTTCAGCACTGTGCTACAGTGGTTTGTGATAAGGGCTTAACCGCCTCCCGTGCTTGTTAAGTCAAGTGGTTGTATCGGGCATTAATAGGTTGATCTTTTGGTGCAATGGCAACTAACAAAATCATCCCCATCCAACCTACCCATAACATGTACCTTCTTTATGATCAAGATAATACCTATGAAGAAGTTATCCATGAGCACCTTGATCCTATCCATAATCCTATAATCCATGAGCAAGACATCCAAATTGCTCCTAGTCATCCTCCATCTAGCCCAATCCATGATCGTACACCTTCCACTTGTCATGATGAGACATGTGCCTCCAAAGCAAACATAGAAGATCAAACAAATAATTTGGATCCTAATGAGCATCAAGATAATCAAGATCCTAATGATCCTTCCACATCCACCATTGATCCCATTTCAAATACACGATATCCTACTAGCCTATCCACATTCATTCATGAGTGTTCCTCCTTAGAACACCAACAACCATTATCCACTTTACCTTCTCCATCCAATAATCAACTCAAGTCTAGTGTCCAAACTACACCTAGTCCTATAGTCAATTGCATGCTCCAAAACATGAACTACCAAGGTAAATGTTTAGGCCTACATGAACAAGGCATTTTGGAGCCAATCCATTTCAAGGTCCCTCCTCGCTCATTTGGCCTTGGATACACACCCCCAAGGTTAACAATTTAACGATGTTGGTACTTCCTCCACACTTCCTAAATTCACTTCCTTCCATCATAAACCCCATCATATTCCTAAAACATATGTTACCATTCCACCTCCCTCATCCTATAAATGTTAAAATCATGTGACCATTCACCTTCCACCATCCACTTTACCTCCACTTCTTCCAAATCCAAATATCCCTCCATTTGTTTTTCCACCATTGCTACCAACACCTCCTTACCCAATCATTCATAAATTCCCTCACATTCCTAATCCTGACCAACAAATGCACACATTGTGTAAACATAAAACTTCCACCCTTTCCACCTGCCACATGGGATTTAAAAATAAACATTTGGATACCTTTACATATAAAGCCAAACATCCTAAGGGTCCTAATACCTTAGGAAATTAATCCAAAAATTCAAAGCAAGGTACATTCAAAAATCCATCCAAACCCATACCTCCAGAAGCAAAGTCCAAAAGCAAAATGTTATGGGTACCTAAGCAAAAATCAAGCAAATCAAATGAGGCATCCACATCCTGAAAATCTCAACTATCCTCTTCCATTCAAAAATTCCATTCCATTCCAAAGTTTCAAATTCCTCCATCCCACATGCAAAGCAAAAATCATACAAATACTAAGTCTATGTCGGTCCCTAAATGCTTACATCATCCATCCACCAAGCAGACATCACCATTGCTTCCTACGCCTCCATCCACTCAAAAGCTTCCATGTTTATCATGGTGTGTGCAACCGTTGGTCATGATTCCTTTTCACACCTCCATCACCCCATCATTCAATCATTATCCTACATATCTTCCTCATCACCTTCCTATGGTCCATGCTTTTGCATAAGTCTATTATAATCCACATCATAATCCACTTCCACCCCTACATAACCCACTTTCGATCCCTCCATAATCCACTATCTACCTTATCCATCTCACTTTCGTGCAATCACCCTACCAACATCTTGAGCATAATGATTTTCCATGGTCTATTTGTGATGACATCCTTCTCTAATGGGACTATAACATTACATGGAACTAGACACTTGAGTCCCACTCATCCATATCCCCCATTTTTCCCATTCAAAAAAAAAATTAAAAAAAAAATAAAGAGAAATCCCTTCATCCAATGGTGAAAACTTGGTAAACAGGCACCTTGGATAAGTACCATGATGAAAACTTGGTAAACAAGCATCATGTGTAGGTCGATCTTCTATGTCACTTACACTTGGGGGCACCTTGTCTCATCATTTTCCAGACTATCATACCATTTTCATATCATTTCCATATACATACCTATCACATTACATCCATTCATCCTCCCTTCCTCTTTTGATCTTAACAAAGATTAGGGGCAAATGTTGAAAAATGTTTTGGATATCTCTTGATGTACCTTCTTGTCATTACCCATTTTTTCATCCCATCCAAACAATCATATCATCCTAGTGTCTTAAGCATTGTCTTGAAAAATTCTAAGTCTCCTACCTAGACTGGGGCATGTTATTCCTATGCAACATAGTCCTTGGAGATCACATCCTTGCTCTCTTACACATACATCCATTCCATTCCATAGCCTATCCTTTTATCCTATCCATTTATCATGATTCTTTCATCCATCCACTATCATCCATCCTTTTGTCCAATCTCATTCATTCCCTTGCACCTAAACTTGGTTCCCCTTTTCATTGGTATCTAGCATATAGGCTACTTAAATTGTAAATCCATTGATGTTCAAAAATACAAAAAAAATCAAATATGTCAAAAACCCAAAAAAATCAAAACATTTTAAAAAAACCCAAAAAAATCAAAATATTTCAAAAAATACAAAAAAAAATCAAAATATTCCCAAAAATCTAAACAAAATCAATTATCCAACAAAAAAATCCAAGCAATAAAATTCCATCACATCATCATCATTAATCACAATCAAACTAATCAAATCCATCAAAGCAATCATCATCCAACGATCCATCATATCAAAACAATTCATCAAAACAAATCCAATCAAATCATCAAATCAAGCCAATATATCAATCAAACAAAATCACATCACTCCAATCCACATCATCTCATCAATAACATTGTATACCATTAAAGATCCAATCAATTCCAATCAATCCATAACTTGATCAATCCAATCCATATCATCCCATCAATAAAACACAAAATCAAAACTACATCTCATCTTTGTTGTGAAGTGCCTTGATCCCATGGATATAGGGTATGTAGGCAATCTGGGATATGAAGGAAGTACCTAGATTTAGGCATAGGTGATACACCTCTTCCATCTTTCATCCTTCTTCTAGTCAAATCACATCATCATCAATCTTTCAAATCAATTCTTCCAATCAATTCAAAACACTTCATCAATCAATTCTTCAATCACTTCTTCAAATCAATCTCCATTCATCTATTCAAATCAATCCAAATAATCAAAGAAATAATCCAAATGCAAGTCATCCTTAATCGATACCAATCAAGTCAATCAGTTATGTCAAATTACCCAATCACATCCTTGGTCTTGATCCTAATCTTGTTTTAAACCAAATCAATCAATCAATCATCTTCATCATCAATGAGATATATCGTTCCCGCATCCTTGTGTTGATCTAAGGATATATCGTTCCCCACAATGACAGCACTATCATCAATCAATCACTTAATCATTGGTTTACAGCTTGACAGGGGCAATACCTTGTTTGTGTTTGTATCATTTGTGCATGTTTGATTGCTTTCTTGTGTGTGTTATCATTTTATTTTGCATTTGTTTCAAATCCGAATCCAACCCAGCTAATATTCATATCTTGTATCTAGACAAGGTTGTATTATGCTGGGGCAAAAGACACATCATCACCTTCGTCCTTATACCTTAATGCATAACGTCTAGAGTAAAATCAAACATCATGGTTGCTCACTTTCATTGCAGCACAACGTATCCATCTCTTTCTTCTATCCATTCCTTTCATTTCGAGAGCAAACCTGTGTTTGTCCAACCCGTCTATCCTCTCGAGGGGGCATCATCTTCCTATCTTTTTCCTCTATTTGTTTCCTTAGGTTCTTTGAAATGATGTTACTCAACATAAATTTTATCATCTCGCAACATCATCTCAAAGATGGGAAAATGTAGACACCCTAAAATGTCCTAACCATTTTATCGTCACCTGACCTTAGCCATTTCACTAATTTATCACCAATTAATTAATTAAATTTTATTTAATTAATTAAATCCCTTAGTCACCTATATTGAATTAATTTAATATTTTTTCCTTTTTAATGTTAGCCCATATTAATTAAATAAATATAAAATATTTATTTGATTAATATTCCCTTTCCAAC
Source organism: Cunninghamia lanceolata (assembly GCA_027924645.1). Taxonomy (NCBI): domain Eukaryota; kingdom Viridiplantae; phylum Streptophyta; class Pinopsida; order Cupressales; family Cupressaceae; genus Cunninghamia; species Cunninghamia lanceolata. The sequence continues at coordinate 8,310,286 of BSBN01000837.1, read as the reverse complement.
TTAATCAAATTCCTAATTAATTAAATAAACACACTTTATTTAATTAATTCCCCAATCACACGTCTCACATAATTCAAATTAAATATTTGAATTAATCCCTCACCTTTCATCTCATTCAAACAAGTGTCACATGCTATATCTTCCACTTAATCCCTTCACATGTCAAACTAATTTATATAATCTTGTATTTAAATTATGTTTCTTTTATCTCAATCGAACACTTGTCCACTTTCCTTTTGTCTCATGTGGGGTAGTACATCTTGCATTTAATACAACTCAAATGTGCAAGCTAATTCAAATAAAATATTTGAATTAGATTTCTTTCATTCTCCATCGCACACTTGTCATGTGACTACAATCTCTCTTTAAGTGGGAAACCCTAATCCAACCCTAATCGATCTCAACCATCCATATCATTCAAAATAACTATCAATCTTATTCATCCATTCGAAGTTGCCTTTTCTATAAAGGTAGACTCTCTTGACCCATTGGTAACGAATCTTCTTCTAGTATCCTCATGCTGTCGAAATCTCTCCTCAATCTTTCTTCTCAATCTCTCATCCATCTACCTTGCATTCATCCAATCATTCATCTACCAATCCATATCATTGTTATGCTGCAGAATCAAGCAATCAACATTAATCTATTTGGGTAAAGCTAGAGTGTTTTGGGTGCAGCACTCTCCACCTTGTCGACAGATTGTGGACCAATGTGAAGGGATTGCATTGTTTGTTTTGCATTTGTCCATCAGTGACGTGTCACGTTGGATTGGTCCACATCTTCAGACCTACCACGTCATCTGCCGACTCAGATGCCGCCATCTGCCACATGTCAAACTCAAGATCTACCATGTCAACAATTGCCACTATGTATGCCATGTCAGCATACTGACGTCATCATTGTATTGTCTAGTCAACATGGTCAACCCTCAACTTTGACCAGCCATATCTTGCTCGTACTAGCTCTGATTGAGGCAAAACAAGCGGCATAAAAATCATGGCAATGAGCTCTTCGACTTGGCATAATTTTTGTTTGGATTTGAGACAATCAAATTTTCACCTTTTCAAATGTCTGATTCACTTGTTTGACTGAACCTTTGACTGCACATAACTTCTGCATACGAACTCCTTTTAAGCCCGTTCAAGTTGCGTTAGGATCGTGTCAGCAACCTCTTTCCAATGATGCTAATTTCGTCAAGTTCTGAGACTACAAAATTTTTAGGCCTTCTAGATCCACCTAGATCATTCCTCCCCACTGGGGGTTCAAACCACCTGACCCCTTTTTATAGGGATTTGTTTCTATTATCATTCTTTAAATAGAAAGGAGGCCCATATATGTAGCAATGAAAGTTGCTTGGTATATTGGTGGAGAGTGAAAATAGCAAGCAGGAGGTCAGGGGTTTGAACCCAACAAACCAACCATTTAACAAGCAAATCGCCATATGTGCCATGTGGCACCCAATCATTGGGCTACATGGCATTTGCTCATTCGTCCATCAATGACACGTGTCATGCTAGATTGGTCCACATCTTCAGACTTGCCACGTCATCTGTTGAGTCAGATGCCACCATCTACCACGTGTCAACATCTGGACCCACCACGCCAACAACTGCTACTGTGTCTTCCATGTTAGCATGATGATGTCATCATTGTACTGTCTAGTCATCATGGTCAACCCTCAACTTTGTACGAGCTCAAGGCGAAATGAGCAGCATCGGAATCGTGGCAACGAGGTCTTTGACTTGGCATCATTTTTTTGGATTTGAGACAAAAAAATTTCACCTTTTTGAATGCATGATTTGCCTGTTTGACCGAACCTTTGACTACACATAACCTCTGCATACAAACTCCTTTTGAGCCCGTTCAAGTTGCATCAGGATCGTGCCAGTGATCTCTTTCCAATGACATTGATTCCGTTAGATTCTGAGACTGCAAAATTTGTAGGTCTTATGGATCCATTTAAATCATTCCTTCCCACGTGGGGTTCAAACCACCCGACCCCCTTTTATAGGGATTCGTTTCTATTATCAGTCCATAAATAGAAAGGAAGCCCGTATATGTAGCAAAGAAAGCCACTTGGTATATTGATGGATAGTGAAAATAGTAAGGTTTGACCCCACAAACCAACCTTTTAACAATCAAACCGCCACATGTCCCACGTGGCACCCAATCATTAGACCACATGGTATTACCTCATTCGTCCGTCAGTGACACGTGTCATGCTAGATTGGTCGACATCTTCAGACCTACCTCGTCATATGCTGACTTAGATGCTGTCATCTGCCACTTGTCAACCTCTAGACCTCCCACGTAACAACTGCCACTATGTCTGCCATGTCAGCATGCTGATGTCATCATTGTACTGTCTAGTCGACATGGTCAACACTCAAATTTGACCAGCCATATCTTGCTCGTACAAGCTTCGATCAAGGCAAAATGAGCAGCGTTAAAATCATGGCGATGAGCTCTTCGACTTGGCATCATTTTTTCTTGGATTTGAGACAATCAATTTTTCACCTTTTTGAACGGCTGATTCACCTATTTGACCGAACCTTTGACTGTACATAACTTCTGCATACGAACTCCTTTTGAGCCCATTCAAGTTGCGTCAGGATCGTGTCAGCGACCTCTTTCCAATGATGTCGATTCCATTAGGTTCTAAGACTACAAAATTTTTAGTTCTACTTTATCCATCTTGATCATTATTCCCCACTGGGGGTTCAAACCACCTGACCCTCTTTTTATAGGGATTCATTTACATTATCATCCTTTAAATAGAAAGGAGGCCCGTATATGTAGCAAAGAAGGCCGCTTGGTATATTGGTGGAGAGTTAAACTAGCAAGCAGGAGGTCAGGGGTTCGACCCCCACAAACCAACCTTTTAACAATCAAGCCGCCACATGTGCCACGTGGCACCCAATCATTGGGCCACGTGGCATTACCTCATTCTTCGGTCAGTGACATGTGTCACGCTAGATTGCTCCACATCTTCAGACCTGCCATGTCATTTGTTGACTCAGATGCCACCATCAACCACGTGTCAAACTCTAGAACTATCACGTCAACAACTGCCACTGTATCTGCCATGTCAACATGCTAATGTCATCATTGTAATGTCTAGTCAACCTTCAACTTTGACCAGCATATCTTGCTCGTACGAGCTCTGATTAAGGTGAAACGAGTGGCGTTAAAAGCGTGACGACAAACTCTTCGACTTGGCATCATTTTCACTTGGATTTGAGATAATCAATTTTTCACCTTTTTGAACGCCTGATTCACCTATTTGACCGAACCTTTGATTGTACATAACTTCTGCATACGAACTCCTTTTGAGCCTGTTCATGTTGCGTTAGGATCGTGTCAGCAACCTCTTTCCAATGATGTTGATTCCGTCATGTTCTCAGACTCCAAAATTTTTCAGTCTTCTGGATCTACTTGGATCATTCCTCCCCACTTGGGGTTCAAACCACCTGACCCCCTTTTATAGGCATTTGTTTCTATTATCATTCTTTAATTAGAAAGGAGGCCTGTATATGTAGCAAAGAAAGCCGCTTTGGTATATTTGTAGAGAGTTAAAATAGCAAGCAGGAGATCAGAGGTTTGACCCCCACAAACCAATCTTTTAACAATCAAACCGCCACATGTGCCACATGGCACCCAATCATTGGGCCATGTGGCATTACCTCATTCATCCGTCAGTGACACTTGTCATGCCAGATTGTTCCACATCATCAGACCTACCACTTCATCTGTTGACTCAAATGCCCCCATTCACCATGTGTCAACCTCTAGACCTGTCAAGTCAACAACTGCCACTGTGTCTACCATGTCAGCATGTTGACGTCATCATTGTATTGTCTAGTCAGCATCGTCAACCCTCAACTTTGACTGGCCATATCTTGCTTGTTCAAGATCCGATCGAGGTGAAACGACTAGCGTCAATCGTGGTGATGCACTCTTTGACTTGGCATAATTTTTTCTTGGATTTGAAACAATCAATTTTTCACCTTTTTGAACCCCTAATTCGCCTGTTTGACCAAACCTTTGACTGCACATAACTTCTTCATATGAACTACTTTTGAGCCCGTTCAAGTTGCATCAAGATCATGTCAATGACCTCTTTCTAATAATCCTGATCCTGTCAGGTTTGAACACTGCAAAATTTTTAGTTCTTCTGTATCCTCCTTGATCATTCCTCCCCACTGGGGGTTCAAACCACCCGACCCGCTTTTATAGGGATCCATCTCTATTATCATTCACTAAATAGAAAGGAGGCCCATATATGTAGCAAAGAAAGCTGCTTGGTATATTGGTGGAGAGTGAAAAAAGAAAGCAGGAGGTCAGGGGTTCGACCCCCATAAACCAACCTTTTAGCAATCAAACCGCCACATGTGCCATGTGGGACCCAATCATTGGGCCACGTGGCATTACCTCATTCGTTCGTCAGTGACACGTGTCATGCTGGATTGGTCCACATCTTCAAACCTGCCACGAAATCTGCTGACTTAGATGCTGCCATCTGCCATGTGTCAAACTCTGGATCTACCACGTCAACAAATGCCACTATGTCTACCATGTCAGCATACTGACGTCATCATTGTACTATCTAGTCGGTATGGTCAACCGTCAACTTTGACAAGCCATATCTTTCTCGTACAAGCTCCGATCGAGGTGAAATGAGCAGCGTCAGAATCGTGGCGACAAGCTTTTCAACTTTGCATTATTTTGCTTCGATTTGAGACAATCAATTTTTCACCTTTTCAAACCCTTGATTCACCTGTTTGACCGAACCTTTGACTGCACATAACTTCTGCATATGAACTCCTTTTGAGCCCGTTCAAGTTGCGTTAGGACCGTGTCAGTGACCTCTTTCCAATGATGTTAATTTTGTTAGGTTCTGAGACTACAAGATTTTTAGGTCTTCTGGATCCACCTAGATCATTCCTCCCCACTAGGGGTTCAAACCACTCGACCCCCTTTTATAGGGATTTGTTTCTATTATCATTCTTTAAATAGAAAGGAGGCCCGTATATGTAGCAATGAAAGTTGCGTGGTATATTGGTGGAGAGTGAAAATAAGAAGCAGGAGGTCAGGGGTTCGTCCCTCACAAACCAACCTTTTAACAAGGAAATCGCCACATGTTCCACATGGCACCCAATCATTGGGCCACGTGGCATTCACTAATTCATCTGTCAGTGACATGTGTCATGTTGGAATTGTCCACATCTTCAAAACTACCACGTCATCTGTTGAATCAGATGATGCCAACTGCCACGAGTCAACATCTGGACCTGCCACGCCAGCAACTGCCACTGTGTCTGCCATGTCAACATGTTGACGTCATCATTGTACTGTCTAGTCAGCATGGTCAACTCTTAACTTTGACCGGCCATATCTTGCTCGTACGAGCTCCGATCAAGGCAAAACAAGTGGTGTCAAAATCATGGTGACGAGCTCTTCAACTTGGCATCATTTTTGCTTGGATTTGAGACAATTAATTTTTCACCTTTTTGAATGGTTGATTCACCTATTTGACTGAACCTTTGATTGCACATAACTTCTGCATACGAACTCCTTTTGAGCCCATTCAAGTTACATTAGGATAGTGCCAATGACCTATTTCCAATGATGTTGATTCCTTCATGTTCTAAGACTGCAAAAAAATTTGGTCTTCTAGATCCACCTGGATCATTCCTCCCCACTTGGGGTTCAAACCATCGGACCTCCTTTTATAGGGATTTGTTTCTATTATCATTCTTTAAATAGAAAGGAGGCCCGTATATGTAGCAAAGAAAGCTGCTTGGTATATTGGTGGAGAGTGAAAATAGCAAGTAGGAGGTCAGGGGTTTGACCCCCACAAACTAATCTTTTAACAATCAAACCGCCACATGTGCCACATTGCACCAAATCATTGGGCCATGTGGCATTACCTCATTCATCCGTCAGTGACACATGTCATGTTGGATGGGTCCACATCATCTGACCTGCCACGTCATATGTTGAATCAGATGCTGCCATTTGCCATGTATCAACCTCGAGACCTGCCAAGTCAACAACTGCCACTGTGTCTGCCATGTCAGCATGCTGACGTCATAATTCTATTGTCTAGTCAACATGGTCAACCCTCAACTTTGACCTATCATATCTTGCTCATACGAGCTTCGATCGAGGTGAAACAACCGGCGTTGGAATCGTGGCGACGAGCTCTTTGACTTGATATCATTTTTGCTTGGATTTGAGACAATCAAATTTTCATCTTTTTTAATGCCTGATTCACCTATTTGACCAAGCCTTTGACTACACATAACTTCTGATCCGAACTCCTTTTGAGCCCGTTCAAGTTGTGTCAGGATTGTGTTAGCGACCTCTTTCCAATGATGCTGATTCCTACAGGTTCTAAGATTGCAAAATTTTTAGTTCTTCTATATCCACCTGGATCATTCCTCCGCACTGAGGGTTCAAACCACCTGACCCCCTTTTATAGGGATTCGTTTCTATTATCATTCATTAAATAGAAAGGAGGCTTGTATATATAGCAAAGCAAGCCGCTTGGTATATTGGTGGAGAGTGAAAAAAGCAAGTAGAAGATCAGGGGTTCGACACCCACAAACCAACCTTTTAATAATCAAACTGCCACATGTACGACGTGGCATTACCTCATTCATTTGTCAATGACATGTGTCACGTTGGATTATTCCACATCTTCAGACATGCCACGTCATCTGTTGACTCAAATGCCGCCATCTGCCATGTGTCAAATTATGGATCTGCCACGTCAACAACTTGCACTATTTCTTCCATGTCAGCATACTGACATCATCATTGTACTATCTAGTCGACATGGTCAACCCTCAACTTTGACCAACTATATCTTTCTCATATGAGCTATGATCAAGGTGTAACAAGCAACGTCAGAATCATGAAGATGAGCTCTTCAACTTTGCATCATTTTTGCTTGGATTTGAGACAATCAATTTTTCACCTTTTCAAACACCTGATTCTCCTATTTGACTGAATCTTTGACTGCACATAGCTTCTACAAATGAACTCCTTTTAGGCCCATTCAAGTTGCATTAGGATCGTGTTAGCGACATCTTTCCAATGATGCTAATTCCATTAGGTTTTGAGACTACAAGATTTTTAAGTCTTCTGGATCCACTTAAGTCATTCCTCCCCACTGGGGGTTCAAGCCACTCGACCCCCTTTTATAGGGATTTGTTTCTATTATCATTCTTTAAATAGAAAAGAGGCCCATATATGTAACAATGGAAGCCGCTTGGTATATTGTTAGAGAGTGAAAATAGGAAGCAGGAGGTCAGGGGTTTGACCCCCACAAACCAACCTTTTAACTAGCAAATCGCCACATGTGCCACGTGGCACCCAACCATTGGGCCACGTGGCATTCACTCATTCATCCATCAGTGACACGTGTCATGCAGGATTGGTCCACATCTTCAAACCAGCCACGTCATCTGTTGAGTCAAATGCCGCCATCTGCCACGTGTCAACATCTGGACATGCCACACCAATAACTGCCACTGTGTCTGCCATGTTAGAATGATGACATCATCATTGTACTGTCTAGTCAGCATGGTCAACCCTCAACTTTGACTGGGCATATCTTGCTTGTACGAGCTCTGATCAAGGAGAAACGAGTGTAGTCAGAATCATGGCGAAGAGCTCTTTGACTTGGATTTGAGACAATAAAATTCTCATCTTTTTCAACACATGATTCACCTATTTGACCAAACATTTCCAATGATGCTGATTTCGTCAAGTTCTAAGACTATAAAAAATTTAGGTCTTCTGAATCCATTTAGATCATTCCTTTCCATTGGGGGTTCAAACCATCAAACCCTTTTTATAGGGATTTGTTTCTATTATCATTCTTTAAATAAAAAGGAAGCCCGTATATGTAGCAAAAAAAGTTGCTTGGTATATTGGTGGAGAGTGAAAATAGAAAGGTTCAACCCCAGAAACCAACCTTTTAACAATCAAACTGCCACATGTGCCACGTGGCACCCAATCATTAGGCCACATGGCATTACATCATTCATCTATTAGTGACACATGTCACGCGGGATTGGTCCATATCTTCAGACCTGCCACGTCATCTGCTGACTCAGATGCCACCATCTACCATGTGTCAACCTCTGCACCTACCACATCAACAATTGCCACTGTGTCTACCATGTCAGCATGCTAATGTCATCATTGTACTGTCTAGTTGACATCGCCAACCCTCAACTTTGACCGGCCATATCTTGCTTGTACGAGCTTTGATCAAGGTAAAATGAGCGATGTCAAAATCGTGGCGACGAGCTCTTTGACTTGGCATCATTTTTACTTAAATTTGAGACAATCAATTTTTGACCTTTTTGAATGCTCATGTTTGACCAAACCTTTGAGTGCACATAACTTCTGCATACGAACTCCTTTTGAGCCCATTCAAGTTGTGTCAGGATCATGTCAACGACCTCTTTCCAATGATGTTGATTTCAATAGGTTCTGAGACTGCAAATTTTTTAGTTCTTCTATATCCATCTGGATCATTATTCCCCACTAGGAGTTTAAACCACTTGACCCCATCTTATAGGGATTCGTTTCTATTATCATTCTTTAAATAGAAAGGAGGCCTATATATGTAGCAAAGAAAGCCTCTTGGTATATTGGTGGAGAGTAAAAATAGCAAGCAAGAGGTCAGGGGTTTGACCCCCACAAACTAACTTTTTAACAATCAAACCGCCACATGTGCCATGTGGCACCCAATCATTGGGCCACGTGGCATTACCTCATTCTTTCGTCAGTGAAACTTGTCACACTGGATTGGTCCACATCTTTAGACCTACCACATCATCTGCTGACTTAGATGCCACCATCTGCCACGTGTCAAACTTTGGACCTACCACGTCAACAACTGCTACTGTGTCTACCATATCAGCATGCTAATGTCATAATTGTACTATCTAGTAAGCATGGTCAACCCTCAACTTTGACTAGAGATATCTTTCTCGTATGAGCTCTGATCGATGCGAAACGAGCGGCGTCAAAATCATAACGATGAGTTTTAGTGTAGGTTTTTTATTCCTTATTATAAGGTTTTTCCTACACATTTATTTAAGCTTTCTTAGGTTAATAAAGCATGTCTTATTATGTGAGTGGTTGCCAGGTGTCACCTTCCTACATGTGAGCATCCATTAGCTATATTGAGAAGATATTTTGCTATCTTTAGTTTGATAGATGGTTTCTCCTCATTGTTCGGTGTTGCCACCTCCTCCCTCTCTCTAGTCTATATAAGCATGCTACCTAGCTTTTATTTTCATTCGATATTAGAGATAGTTATCTTACACTATTTTGTCATTCGAGCATTTCACATCAATCTCTTGGTATCATTGTTTTTCTTTTGCATTTACAGTTTATGTTTCTAATGCTTTCAATTGATTCTGGGTTATAATCTCTTTTACAGATTTTAACATGGTATCAGAGCAAGTTTAGTAAGGTTAGATTCTTTGTAGAGATCTTACAAAATCTTGTATACTCGTCTCTTGCATTTTTTGAATGATCTAGAGAATCATAAAGGATTTATGAAGATCCAGTAATATGGATTTGCTTAAATCTATCAACCGACTTCCATATTTCATGTTTTAATCAATATTGCAAGTTGTAGCATGCCTTTTCTTGTCTTAGGTAGCTGATTCTACCTTTGCATATCATTTTTTGGTTGCTGGGGTCATTTTTTTATTGCTAAAGGCATCTGATTTACAATAGATCTACATCTTTTGTACATCTGCAAGAAAAACACCTTCTGGGTTTTGTTCGCAGCATAGAAAAACCATCTGGGTATCTTTTATTTTTTGCATGAAGTCTACATATTTTACAAAATTAAACTCAAAAAGCTATAACAGACCCCCCTCTCCATTGGCAGTTGTAGATTTGAAGGCAGTTTTCAAATGCTCCGTTCTTGCTCATATGGACTCCATTTCTCATGAAATATTTTTTGATCTTGGCTATTTTTTCATGCTCTATGCACTAGTGCAGTTGTTTTTTGATTTTGATGCAAAGAGTTTTCAGAAATTGCAGATTCTCAATCATGACACTACGCAGTCCTCATTTTGGGAACTTTGAAGAGGCATAACTTTTTCATAAAACCTTAGATCGAAGTGATTCTTTTTTTTAAAGTGAATGTTTTTTCGTGTATCTTGTAGTGGTGCTGTTTATTTTATTGGGTATTAGCCCTAAGTTGTATTTTTAGCATATGCTTTTTTTGAGGATCTGTAATAGCATTGAGATCAAGTCCACTCAGTATTTCTTGTTGGTGGAAATTGTAAACGCGCTAAATATAAACTGCAAATCAAATTTTCTTGGGGGGGGAAGGGGGGGGTGTCTTATGTGTTCCTTCTTGCATCTGTTCTTTCCTCACAACAACAATCTATTTCTGCATTAAGATGGATCAATTAACAGTGCATGTTCTAACACCCTACAACTACTATGAGTGGAATTCCAAGATGACTATCTAACTTAAGAAGTTAGGACTATATAGAGTAACTATGGATTTAGAAACTAAACCAACCTTAATTGCAGAAAGGCCTAAATTTCATAACAGGCTAGATGAAGCTTTTGGAACTCTATGCATGTTTGTATCTCCTGATCTTCTTTTTCATGTTGAATTTGCTACAACAACAAATAATGTATGGACTACTTTAGAAAATCTCTTTGGTAAACAAGATGAATTAAGGGGACATCAATTGGAGAATGAGCTAATAGGTTTAAATCCATGTAATTTTTATAGAATACAAGACTTATTCACAAAACTAAAGGCCATTAGATTACAGTTGAAACAATCTGGGATTGAAAAGAAAGATGCACAACTGATCTTAAGTATTCATTCTAAACTTAGTCCTAACTACTCAATGTTTGTTTCTACATTTTATGCCACCAAAAGTGCTCTTGGGACTACCTACAAAATGCCTTCTTTAGATGAATTTGTTGCTGAACTCACTAAAGAATAGGATAAATTGGTTCACATGGGCACTATTAAGCATTCTAAGTCTCATGCCTTGGCTCCAAATAAGGGCACTAAATATCAGAAAAGTAATGAAAAACAAAATCAGAAACAAAAGGATCAAGGAGAGAAGAAACAAGGTCCCAAACAAGCTGCAACTAATGTAGCTCCTGAGTCTTTCTCTAAAGACAAGTCTAAAAAGGAGAAGACAAAGTGTGCCTTTTGTAAGAAATCTGGTCATGATGAGCATAAGTGTTTGAAAAAGAAAATAGCTCATCTTACTCATCTTCTTGAGAAGAATAATATCAAAGTGCCAGATTCGGCTAAGGAAGGTTCTTCAAAGTCTTCAAAGGACACAAAAAATAGTAAGGGGAAGGGCAAGGCCCTTTTTGCAGTTGCTACACCACCAAATAGTTGGGTAATTGACTCAGGTGCTTCTCACCACATGGCCAATACAAAGGAAAGTTTCTCATCCTTGGAGTCATGTTCTGTGCCTGATATTCTTATAGGTAATGATACACCAGAAGAAGTTCTTGGGAGAGGGTCTGTTGATGTTGGTGACGGGACATTCCATGATGTTCTTTGTGTACCTTCTTTGTCAACTAATCTCCTATTTGTCTACCAGATCAACCATACAGGTTCTGGCAAGAGAGTTGAATTTACACCTAACTCAGTGGTTATCAGTGATCTGCATAGTGCATCTACAGTTGCTGTAGGAAAAGTTGATAACCATTCATGACTCTATCACTTTTCTCATTTTGTTCTTGATACTCCTTCACTTGCATTGCTCACTCACTCATATGAGATGAGCCATTTGTGGCATCAACGGTTTGGCCACTTGAACTGTCACTACTTGTAGCAGCTTAGTCAACATGACATGGTTACAGGGTTGCCTTCTATTCAATTCTCTGATGGAGTTTGTCAAGGATGCATTCTTCACAAGCATCCTAAAGAAAAATTTGACAAAGGCAAAGCATGGAGAGCCACACAACTCTTGGAGTTAGTACACAGTGATTTGGCTGGTCCATTTCAGCATCCTTCATTCAGTAGAGCTAGATATGTATTGACCTTCATTGATGATCTTTCCCGATACACCTTTGTATACTTTCTCAAACAAAAGTCTGAATTCTTTGAGTCTTTTCAGGACTTTAAAGCTTTTGTAGAGAAATAATCTGGGAAGGTTGTCAAGATTCTGTGCACCGATAATGGCAGGGAATATGTCAACCAGAGGTTTGAACAGTTTTGTGTCTCAGAGGGCATTGATCTTCAACACACAGTTCCCTATAGTCCACAGCAAAACAGAGTTCTGAAATGAAAGAATCGATCATTAAAGGAAATGGCCAACTGCATGATTCACTCCAAATCATTGGCACCTCAGTATTGGGTAGAGGCCATCAATTGTGCATGTTATATCCAAAACCGAGTTCCTCACCGAGTTGTGAAGGGAGTAACTCCTTTTCAAGATTGGACCAGTTAGAAACCCATAGTGAAGCACTTCTGAGTGTTCGGGTCTCTTGCATGGGCCCACATTCCAGTAGAGAAATGCAAGGCTATGGATCCGTAGAGCAAGCCTTGCATATTTGTTGGCTATCCAGATGGTGTCAAAGGCTACAGGCTACTCCACCCTACCACACATGAGCTCTTCATTGAGAGGAGTGTTCGGTTTGAAGAAGATATTTCTTCTACCACTTCTCAATCTTTCATTCCCATGGAGACACTGTGACTTCATGATGATAGTTCTTATGAGGATCTTAATCCTCCCGAGGAGTCTTCTTCCTCCACTTCAGATGGCGATGATGAGGGTTCATCTTCCTCCTCTCTTAGTAATCATTTAGAGGATGTTGATTCTCCTCTAGATTATCCTGCCACTGGGCCTCTTTGGGCTCGTCAAACTTTGGAGTCAGCAGGTGATTGGGTTGGTGATCCTTCAGATGCAAGAAGAACAAGGTCACAGTTTGAGCAAGCTCCTCATCTCTTCTTTGCCTTAACTTCTGATCCACAGTCCTTCAGGGAAGCTTCTGGTGTCCCCGAGTGGGATACTGCTATGCAGGAAGAGTTCAGTTCCTTGGAAATGAACCATAGTTGGGATTTAGTCCCACTTCCTAATGGAAGAAAACTTGTTCGATGCAAGTGGGTCTATCGAACAAAATTTGCTACAGATGGGTCAATCAATAAACATAAGGCTCGCTTGGTCACAAAAGGATTCTCCCAAGTTCCTGGGATTGACTACTTTGAGACTTTTGCGCTGATTGCCAAGATGAATTCAATCCAACTTGTCCTTGCCATTGCTGCAGCCAATCGCTGGGTAGTTCATCAGATGGATGTGAAGAGTGCTTTTCTTCATGGTGACCTTCAGGAGGAGATATAGATGGAGTAGCCACAGGGGATTGTTTAGGATCCTTCACTTGTCTACCGACTTCAGAAGTCTCTCTATGGCCTTAAACAGGCCCCTCGAGCCTGGTATGCCAAGATGGAATCCTTTCTTCTATCAATTGGGTTCACTCGGTGCCATTCTGATCTGAATGTCTACATTTTGCAGCAGGATGGTACTCTCACTTTCCTTGTTCTCTATGTTGATGACTTGCTGATTACAGGGAGTTCCTCATCCACCATCAAGGCAGTGAAAACTACCCTTCATGATCATTTTCTAATGTCTGACTTGGGTCTTCTTCACTATTTCTTGGGCATTGAGATTACACAGTCTTCAGCTGGTATCTTTCTTTCTTAGCCCAAGTATGCTCTTGATATGCTCTCTAAATTTCGCATGGCTAACTGTAAGCCTGCGTCGACTCCCTTTTTGTCAGGAGTCAAACTTGAGGCTTCTTGTTCTTCACCTTTGGTAGATGCTACCTTATATTGCCAATTGGTTGGGAGTCTCATATACTTGACTCACACGAGGTCTGATATTTCATATGCCATGGGCCTAGTCTCCAAGTTCATGTAGGAGCCACATGAGCTGCATTAGAAAGCAGCTAAGCAGATTCTTCACTATGTACAGGGCACTCATAGTTATGGGATTCTTTATGCAGCAGGCATGGATATTGACTTGGTGGGATACATAGATTTAGATTGGGCAAGTGATTCTCAGGATCGCAAGTCTACTTCAGGTTATTGCTTCTCTCTTGGTTCTAGTCTGATTTTTTGGTCGAGCAAGAAGCAGTCTACTATTGCTCTTTCATCTATAGAGGCTGAGTATTGAGGAGGAGTTAATGCTGCTACTGAGGCCATTTGGCTTAAACACATTCTCACTAAGTTTGGCATTTCCTTCAGGAAGCCTACGGTCATCTTTTGTGACAACTAGAGTGCTATTTAGATCTCTTGCAATCCGGTCTATCATCAGCTGACCAAACACATTGATATTCACATGCACTACATTCGGGGGCTGATTCATGAGTAGGTTCTTGATCTTCAATATTGTTCGACTTCAGATCAAACAACATACATCTTCACCAAACCCTTCACTAAGAGCAATTTCATTCATTTGCGAGCTTTTCTTGGGATGCGGCAGGGGCTTCTTAGCTCCTTTCTCTCTCTCTCTATTCTAGGGGAGCATACTCTCTTTTGTTGGGGGGGGGGGGGGGGGGGCGCTACTTCTCTTTTGGGGGGACTTCATTGTACATGGGTACCTCATAAAGCTTGATTTCCCGGGACCCATCTCTTTACCCAACTAAGCTACACTTAAGGGGGGGTGTTAGTGTAGGTTTTTTATTCCTTATTATAAGGTTTTTCCTATACATTTATTTAAGTTTGCTTAGTCTAATAAAGCATGTCTTATTATGTGATTGGTTGCAAGGTGTCACCTTCCTACATGTGAACATCCATTAGCTATCTTGGGATGATACTTTGCTATCTTTAGTCTGATAGATGGTTGCTCCTCATTGGTTGGTGTTGCCACCTCCTCCCTCTCTCTAGTCTATATAAGCATGCTACCTAGTTTGTATTTTCATCTCATATTGGAGATAGTTATCTGAGGCTATTTTGCCATTCAAACATTTCACATCAATCTCTTGGTATCATTGTTTTTCTTTTGCATTTACAGTTTATGTTTCTAACTCTTTCAATTGATTCTGGGTTATAATCTCTTTTACAGATTTTAACAACAAGCTCTTCGACTTGGCATTATTTTTTCTTGCATTTGAGACAATCAATTTTTCACCTTTTTGAATGCCTGATTCAAGCCCGTTCAAGTTGCATTAGGATCGTGTCAGCAACCTCTTTCCAATGGTGTTGATTTCGTCATGTTCTCAGACTGCAAATTTTTTTCGTCTTCTAGATCCACCTGGATCATTCCTCCCCACTTGGGGTTCAAACCACCCAACCCCCTTTTATAGGGATTCATTTCTATTATCATTCTCTAAATAGAAAGGAGGCTCGTATATGCAGCAAAGAAAGCTGCTTGGTATATTGGTGGAGAGTGATAATAGAAAGAAGGAGGTTAGGGGTTCAAACCCCACAAACCAATCTTTTAACAATCAAACCACCACATGTGCCATGTGGCACCCAATCATTGGGCCACGTGGCATTACCTCATTCATTCGTCAATGACACGTGTCACGCTAGATTGGTCCACATCATCAGACATGCCACATCATCTGCTGACTCAGATGCCGCCATCTTCCATGTATCAACCTCTAGACCTGCCACATCAACAACTACCACTGTGTCTACCATGTTAGCATACTAACGTTATCATTGTATTGTCTAGTCAGCATGGTCAACCCTCAACTTTGACCGGCCATATCTTGCTCGTACGAGCTTCGATCGAGGTGAAACGAGCAACATCAGAATGCTGGCAACGAGCTCTTTGACTTGGTATCATTTTTGGTTAGATTTGAGAAAATTGATTTTTCACCTTTTTGAACACCTGATTCACCTCTTTGACCAAACCTTTGACTGCACATAACTTCTGCATACGAACTCCTTTTGAGCCTGTTCAAGTTGGATCAAGATTGTGTAAGCGACCTCTTTCCAATGATGCTGATTCAGTTAGGTTCTAAGACTGCAAAATTTTTAGTTCTTCTGTATCCTCCTAGATCATTCCTCCCCACTAGGGGTTCAAACCACCTGACCCCCTTTTATAGGGATTCATTTCTATTATCATTCATTAAATAGAAAAGAGGCTCGTATATGTAGCAAGAAAAGTCGCTTGGTATATTGGTGGAGAGTGGAAAAAGCAAGCAGGAGGTCAGGGGTTTCACCCCCATAAACCAACCTTTTAACAATCAAACGGCCACATGTACCACGTGGCACCCAATAATTGGGCCACGTGGCATTACCCCATTCATCCATCAGTGACACATGTCACAATAGATTGGTCCACATCTTCAGACCTGCCACGTAATCTGCTGACTCAGATGTCACCATCTGCCACGTGTCAAACTCTGGATCTGCTCAACGACTACCACTGTGTCTGCCATGTCAGCATGTTGACATCATCATTGTACTATCTAGTCGGCATGGTAAACCGTCAACTTTCACCAGCCATATCTTGCTCGTACAAGCTCTGATCGAGGCGAAATGAGCGACTTCAAAATCGTGGCAACGAGCTCTTCAACATAGCATCATTTTTTCTTGGATTCCAGACAATTAATTTTTCACCTTTTCAGATGCTTGATTCACCTGTTTGACAAAAGATTTGACTGCACATAACTTCTGCATACGAACTCCTTTTGAGCCCATTCAAGTTGTGTTAGGATCGTGTTAGTAACCTCTTTCCAATAATGTTGATTCTGTTAGGTTCTGAGATTGCAAAATTTTTAGGTCTTCTAGATCCACCTAGATCATTCCTTCCCACTGGGGGTTCAAACCACCCAACCCCCTTTTATAGGAATTTATTTCTATTATCATTCTTTAAATAGAAAGGAGGCCCATATATGTAGCAATGAAAGCCGCTTGGTATATTGGTCGAGAGTGAAAATAGGAAGTAGGAGGTCAGGGGTTCGACACCCATAAACCAACCTTTTAACAAGCAAATCACCATATGTGCCACATGGCACCCAATCATTGGGCCACGTGGCATTCGCTCATTCATCTGTCAGTGACACATGTCATGCTGGATTGGTCCACATCTTCAGACCTACCACATCATCTATTGAGTCAGATGCCGCCATCTACCACGTGTCAACATCTAGACCTGCCACGCCAACAACTACCACTGTGTGTGCCATGTCAGCATGATGATGTCATCATTGCACTATCTAGTCAGCATGGTCAACCCTAAACTTCGACCGACCATATCTTGCTCGTACGAGCTCCAATTAAGGTGAAACGAGCGGTGTCAAAATCATGGCGATGAGCTCTTCAACTTGGTAGCATTTTTGCTTAGATTTGAGACAATAAATTTTTCACCTTTTTGAATGCATGATTCACCTATTTGACCGAACCTTTGACTACACAACTTCTGCATACAAATTCCTTTTGAGCCCGTTCAAATTGCATTAGGATCATGCCAGTGACCTCTTTCCAATGACACTAATTCTATCAGGTTCTGAGACTGCAAAATTTTTAGGTCTTGTGGATCCATTTAGATCATTCCTTCCCACTAGGGGTTCAAACCATTAGACCCCCTTTTATAGGGATTCATTTCTATTATCATTCTTTAAATAGAAAGGAAGCGGGTATATGTAGCAAAGAAAGCTGCTTGACATACTGGTTGAGATTGAAAATAGCAAGGTTTGACCCCACAAACCAATCTTTTTACAATCAAACTGCCACATGTGCCATGTCGCACCCAATCATTAGGCCACATGGCATTACCTCATTCATCCGTTAATGACATGTGTCATGCTAGATTGGTCCACATCTTTAGAACTGCCATGTCATCTGCTGACTCAGATGCTGCCACCTACCACATCTCAACCTCTAGACCTACCACGTCAACAACTGCCACTGTGTCTGCCATGTCAGTATGTTGATGTTATTATTGTATTGTCTAGTCAACATGGTCAACCCTCACCTTTGACCAGCCATATCTTGCTTGTATGTGCTCCGATCGAGGCGAAACGAGCGGTGATGAAATCATGGTGACGAGCTCTTTAACTTGGCATCATTTTTTCTTGGATTTGAAACAATCAAATTTTCACCTTTTTGAATGCCTGATTCACCTATTTGAATGAACTTTTGACTACACATAACTTCTGCATACTAACTCCTTTTGAGCCCATTCAAGTTGCGTCAAGATCGTGTCAGTGACCTCTTTCCAATGATGCTGATTTCGTCAAATTCTGAGACTACAAATTTTTTAGTTCTTCTGTATCCATCTGGATCATTATTCCCCACTAAGGGTTCAAACAACACGACCCCCTTTTATAGGGATTCGTTTCTATTATCATTCTTTAAATAGAAAGGAGGCCCATATATGTAGCGAAGAAAAACCGCTTGGTATATTGGTGGAGAGTGAAAATAGCAAGCAGGAGGTCAGGGGTTCGACCCCCACAAACCAACCTTTTAACAATCAAACCGCCACATGTGCCACGTGGCACCCAATCATTAGGCCACGTGGCATTACCTCATTCTTCCATCAGTGACACATGTCATGTTGGATTGGTCTACATCTTTAGACCTGCCACGTCATCTGCTAACTCAGATGCCGCCATCTACCATGTGTCAAACTCTGGACCTGCCACATCAACAACTGCCACTCTGTCTGCCATGTCAGCATGCTGACATCATCATTGTATTGTCTAGTTAGTATGGTCAACCCTTAACTTTGACCGGTCATATCTTGCTCGTATGAGCTCTGATCGAGTCGAAACGAGGGGCGTCGAAATCATGATGACAAGCTCTTTGACTTTGCATCATTTTTGCTTAGATTTGAGATAATCAATGTTTTAGCTTTTTCAATGCCTAATTTGCCTGTTTGACCAAACCTTTGACTACACATAGCTTCTACATACGAACTCCTTTTGAGCCCGTTCAAGTTGCGTTAGGATCGTGTCCGCAACCACTTTCCAATAATGATGATTCTATCATGTTCTTAGACTACAAAATTTCTCAGTCTTCTAGATCCACCTGGATCATTCCTCCTCACTTAGGGTTCAAACCACATGACCTGCTTTTATAGGAATTCGTTTCTATTATCATTCTTAAAATAGAAATGAGGCCCATATATGTAACAAAGAAAACCACTTGGTATATTGGTGGAGAGTGAAAATAGCAAGGAGGAGCTCAAGGATTCGACCCCCACAAACCAATCTTTTAACAATCAAACCGCCACATGTGCCATGTGGCACCCAGTCATTGGGCCACGTGACATTACCTCATTCATCCTTCAGTGACATGTGTCACGCTGGATTGGTCCACATCGTCAGTTTGCCACATCATCTGCTGACTCAGATGCTGCCATCTACTTACTCAAATGCCGCCATCTACCATGTGTCAACCTCTAGACCTGCCACATCAACAACTGCCACTATGTCTACCATGTCAGCATGCTGACATCATCACTGTATTGTTTAGTTAGCATGGTCAACCCTCATCTTTGACTGGTGATATCTTGCTCGTACGAGCTCCGATCGAGACAAAACGTGCGGTGACAGAATTGTGGCAACGAGCTCTTCGACTTGGCATCATTTTTTCTTGGATTTGAAACAATCAATTTTTCACCTCTTTCCAATGATGCTGATTTCGTCACGTTCTAAGACTGCAAAATTTTTGGTTATTCTGTATCCATCTGAATCATTATTCCATACTTGGGGTTCAAACCACTCAACCCCCTTTTATAAAGATTCGTTTCTATTATTATTGTTTAAATAGAAAGGAGGCCCATATATGTAGCAAAGAAAGACATTTGGTATATTAGTGGAGAGTGAAAATAGCAAGCAGGATGTTAGTGGTTCGACCCCCACAAACTAACCTTTTAACAATCAAACAGCAACATGTGCCACGTGGCACCCAATCATTGGGCCACGTGGCATTACCTCATTCTTCCGTCAGTGACATGTGTCACGTTGGATTGGTCCACATCTTCAGACCTACCACGTCATCTGCTAACTCAGATGCCGCCATTTGCCATGTGTCAAACTCTGGACCTGCCATGTCAACAACTGCCACTGTGTCTACCATGTTAGCATGCGGACATCATCATTATAGTGTCTATTCAACATGGTCAACCCTCAACTTTGACAGACCATATCTTACTTGTATGAGTTCCGATCGAGGTGAAAGGGGTGGTGTCAAAATCGTGACGACGAGCTCTTTGACTTGGCATTATTTTTGCATGGATTTCAGACAGTCAATTTTTCACCTTTTCGAACGCCTGATTCACCTATTTGACAACACCTTTGACTATACATAACTTCTACATACGAACTCCTTTTGAGCCCATTCGAGTTGCGTTAGGATTGTGTCAACAACCTCTTTCCAATGATGTTGCTTCCATCATGTTCTCAAGCTATAAAAATTTTTAGTCTTCTCGATCCACCTGGATCATTCCTCCCCACTTGGGGTTCAAACCGCCTGACCCCCTTTTATAGGGATTCGTTTCTATTATCATTCTTTAAATAGAAAGGAGGCCCATATATGTAGCAAAGAAAGCCACTTGGTATATTGGTGGAGAGTGAAAATAGCAAGCAGAAGGTTAGGGGTTCAACCCCCACAAACTAATGTTTTAACAATCAAACTGCCACATGTGCCATGTGGAACCCAATCATTGGGCCACCTGACATTACCTCATTCATCCATCAGTGACACATGTCACATTGGATTGGTCCACATTATTAGACCTACCATGTCTTTTGTTGACTCAGATGCCACCATCTTCCATGTGTCAACCTCTGGACCTACCACGTCAACAACTGCCAATATGTCTGCCATTTCAACATGCTGATGTCATCATTGTATTGTCTAGTTAGCATGGTCAATCCTCAAATTTGACCGGCCATATCTTTCTTGTTTGAGCTCTGATCGAGGCAAAACGAGCGGCGTTGGAATCATGGTGACGAGCTCTTTGACATGGCATCATTTTTTTGGATTTGAGACAATCAAATTTTTACCTTTTTGAATGCATGATTCACCTCTTTGACCAAACCTTTGACTGCACATAACTTCTACATAGGAACTACTTTTGAGCCTGTTCAATTTGCGTCAGGATCGCGTCAGCAACCTCTTTCCAATCATGTTGATTCCATCAAGTTCTAAGACTGCAAAATTTTTAGTTCTTTTGTATCCACCTGGATCATTCCTCCACACTGGGGGTTCAAACCACCCGACGCCCTTTTATAGGGATTCGTTTCTATTATCATTCATTAAATAGAAATGAGGCCCATATGTGTAGCAAAGAAAGTTGCTTGGTATATTGGTGGAGAGTGAAAAAAGCAAGTAGGAGGTCAGGGGTTCAACCCCCACAAACCAACCTTTTAACAATCAAACCGTCACATGTACCACGTGGTACCCAATCATTGGGCCACATGGCATTACCTCATTTATCCTCAGTGGAATGTGTCATGCTGGATTGGTCCACATCGTGACACATGGCGGATGGCGGCATTTGAGTCAACAGATGACGTGGAAGGTCTGATGATGTGGACCAATCCAGCGTGACAAGTGTCACTGATGGATGAATGAGGTAATGCCATGTGGCCCAATGATTAGGTGTCACATGGCACATATGGCGGTTTGATTGTTAAAAGATTGCTTTGTGGGGGTCAAACCCTTGACCTTCTACTTGCTATTTTCACTCTCCACCAATATACCAAGCGGCTTTCATTACTACATATATAGGCCTCCTTTCTATTTAAAGAATGATAATAGAAACAAATGCCTATAAAAGGGGGTCAGGTGGTTTGAACCCCAAGTGGGGAGGAATGATCCAAGTATATCCAGAAGACTAACAATTTTTGTAGTCTGAGAACATGAAGGAATCAACATCATTGGAAAGAGGTTGCTGACACGATCCTAACGCAACATGAATAGGCTCAAAAGGAGTTCGTATACAGAAGTTATGTACAATCAAAGGTTTGGTCAACAAGTGAATCAGGTGTTCAAAAAGGTAAAATTTTGATTATCTCAAATCCAAGCGAAAATGATGTCAAGTCAAAGATTTTGTCGTCACAATGTGAAAAATTGTTTCCACAAAGAGCTAGTACACCTCTTTTTAGTTTGGCACCACAAGGTAAGGTTGACGTCGGTTAGGAATTGGCTTTCACCTTATCCCTCTTATATAGCGGTTCAAAGGAAAACTCCGCTTAGGGTCATCCCTTTTGGATGAAGCTCAATCCAAAAGTAGGCCCTTCTAAAGGAATAATTGAAATGTAAGAGCAAGCATGCAAAACAAAGGTTCAATTGTCCCATCATAAGAAAAATAAGGTGCAAATAGATTAGGCACACACACGATTGTAGTTGTCAATTGTCCCTTATAAAATTGATGAAGTGTTTGGCATTCATGTCCATTGTCCCTTAGAAAATTGAAGTGTTTTTGCATTCATGTCCAATATGTTCCTCAAACTTAGATTGCAAAAAGATGTTTTGTCCCTTAAGAAAGCAATATGTTTTCTAAGATTTGCAAAGATGATTGTTCAATTGTCCCTTAAGAAAGCAATATGTTCCTAAGACCGAAATTGATAGAATTGGCAATTTCTTCAAAGCTTGTCCTACATGAACATGTTAGAGAAACCAATTTAATCTATTTGAGTGATAAGAACTACAACAAGTGATATTAGGTCCACACAAACTCAAAAGTTAGCAAGTGTTTGAGGTCATAGATTGAAGATGGGCCAATGAGTGGACTTAAAAAATTAAACTCAAAAAATCCTTGAAATGATATTACCACTATGTAGAGTACAAAAACATGTCAACTTTCAAAAAAAACATCACCTGAATCTGAGTCCATTTGTGAAAGTTATGAAGCTTGGAAGGTCTAAAAACTGGGATGAGCTAGAGACAACAGTGAGAAAATGAGTTTTTTGAAAAAATAGAGAATCTTGAGAAAAAACCAATTTCACCATAATGTAGATCACGAAATGCTAGCCTATTTAAAAAAAAAAGCACTCAAATTAGCCTCCGTATGACCAAGATAATGAGGTTTGAAAATCGCCTATTGGATCAAAATGCTTAATGAAGAGGGGTCTGATTTAACCCGCCTATGACTGTCCCCTAGTCACTAATGTGACTTATTGCTGGGCTGGAGGAGGCTAAAAAAATCTCTTTTATTTTTAGAAAACTTATTGCTTTACTTGGGCAGGTTTGTTTCTTTTCAAAAATTATTTTTAAAAATAAACTTTGAAAGATTTGGACGAAGATTGATTTAATTAAATAATAAAATTATTTAATTTTGGAAGAATATAGAGGAATTTAATTTAATTAAATAAATAAAAAGGATTTATCTAATTAATGTCAAATTTTTAGAAGTTCTGGAAGAATTTAATCAAATTAATTAAATAATTAGATTATTTAATTAAATGTTGAAATGCAGGTGATTTGGAAGAAATGACAAAATGCAAGTGGTGCGATGACATGGTCATTTTTGGGTGTCTACATTTTGCCCCTCTTTGATGCAATGCAATTTACAGCGTTGCATCAAAGAAAATGATTGTTGAAAGCATGATACAATTTTGATGCCCCAGTATAGCTAGTTGCCCCAACATATGCCCCCTCAAGAGGAAAGACATGGAAGCAATAGAAGGATGGGGTTGACGCTCGACTAGAAGATTGCACGACAAAGAAGAAGAAAAAAAAGAATGGGGTGGGAAAAAAAAAAGTGGTAGGGACACTATAAATAGGTCCCAAGGGGACCACACTCCTCATTTGCACAATAAGAGTTGCTAAATTTAGAGCTTAAAGCTTCCTAGCTTGGTGTGTGAGAGTTGAGTGGAGAAGGAGCTTGCAGCGTAGAGAGATGTCAATCCCAGCGCATAGACATTAGGCAGAGCTGGTGTAGACGAACGGGAGACTAGCAGGAGCACCGACAGCGGTAAGTGATCAAAAACCTCCCTGTATTTGAAATTTTAGGTCAATTTTAGGGCATGTTCTAGGTAGGTTGTTAGGTCAGCCAAAAGCACTGCAGCATGCTAGGGTGCAACTGGTAGTCGGTCTAGGTGCTTTTGGCGTGCTAAAGTGCCTTTGGTAGGTTAGTAAAGCGCTATTGGTCAAAACAAGGTGCTATTGGCTTTTGGGCACTGCGCTACAGTGTGGTTGGTAGAGGAGAATGAAAAATGAGTCACCTTTGCGAGTGCAATAAGGCGCAGCTAGATACGTAGTACAACGCGCTTGTCGAAAACAAGTCAATTTTGGTAGATGGTAGGAAAGCGTTGTTGTAGAAATAGTAAGGAGCTTTAGGTAAGACAGTGGAGAGTGCCAGGATAAAACAAGGCACTTTTGGTTAGGTTAGAAGAGTGAAATAGTTAGGGTTGACTGAGGGGTTGACCACTTAGGTTAGAGAAGTGTAGAGTTGGTCTTAGGGTTTGCGTCATAGGGTAGATGTCGGTAGGGATTTAGAGAAATATGTAAGAGGTTTGACAAGTGATTTTGTGGATGCAGAGGATGATGATGCCACTAATGTCAAGAGAGCGACACCACATTATAGAAGATGAGGTGGTACAAATGATGTAGGACGAGGATGTGTTCCTTAAGTACATGGGATTGTGGCATGTGGTGCACCTTACACACATTAGGGTGAATCTCACCCTAGTGACAGCGGTCGTGGAGAGATACCACAATGAGACATGTTCATTTCACTTTCCAACAGGGAAGGCTATAGTGACACTTGAGAATGTGTATCGCATCCTCAAGATCTGGATTGATGGAGAGTGAGTTGATTTTGACCCTGTGCGAGGTGAGGTGGGCCTGATAGAGGTGTTCTGCACAAATGACCTATGGATTGAGGACAACAAGATTCGGTGGGCAGACGTTTCAAGATTCTGTGACAGGATCAAATGGATAGTATCTTCATTGATTGGCAACTTCCTGTGCCAAGACAGGTGATCTAGAGGATTATCTATGGGATGGGGCATTGTACTGTCTGGGATGTTTACACATGGCATCCAGTATGCGTGGGGCCCATGTGTGCTTGGGCAGCTGTATCAAGATATGCACGACTGTGTATACAGGAGAGGCCAGAGTCTCTCAGCAGGGGTGACTCTACTACAGGTGTGGGCGTGGGAGCACATCCCAGTGATTAGACCTATTACACAGCGCCACCATGAGCGAGGGGAGCCCTATGCATTTTTATATGAGGGAGTTATTACACACAGGTGGCTTGGATTTGTTAGCCACTGGAGAGGACAGATCGATGAGATGGACCTATTTATTTGGAGGCCATGGCTATTATGTGAGGAGTGGGAGGATGAGCATGAGCAACTGATGTACTGCTGACATGCGCGATACCTATTCAGGAAATAGACAAATACCATTGAGAGATACCTACTAGAGCAGGTACTCAGATAGTTTGGATTACCACAGGGGTTGCTAGTTGGGGAACCTACCTACTCGAGGACATGAAGGGAGGTTGGGAACTGGGATGCCGAGGTTCCAGTGGCTAAAGCATTGATAGAGGTACGAGGACTTGTCCCCATGAGATGGGACTGGGATTCAGGGCTAGCAGACCCAGGTACTTTACCTGAGTATGACAGGTACTAGAAGACACACAGGACAATGAGACTGACTACACCAGGTGTGGTAGGGGCAGTGGGGGAGGTACTAGTTCTAGGTGGGGAGGTGAGGATGAGACAGCAGGCAAGAGACGTGAGACAGCAAGTAGGTGGAGAGGCTGGAGGCTAGTAGGTAGACGTAGAGATGGCCAAGGAGGAGGATCTAGTCATAGAGACCAATTTACAATGGGCAGAGTGGTTGTTACAGGAGGAGACTACATAGATGACACATCTAGAGCTCTGATTGGTGAGGGTGAGGAGAGACAGGGATGCAGCGAGGGTAGAGGCGAGACAGGCCAAGGCCCTAGTACAGATGCAGACACAGACAGCCGCAGCGGTACATGTGGCCCTGGCAGCGACCTAGGTGGCATTGACATAGGCACAGGTAGCCCTGGCATAGGCACAGGCCACACCCGTACCAACAGGGGATGATGGGCAGTTAACCTAGATGACTTTGGAGAGGGATGCAGCAGATCAATTGCATTTGACAGTTAAGGCCACACTACAGAGAGTGACACGGGAGAGAGATGAGGCACGTCATGCATTGGGTACCAATTAGAGGACACTCTACAGTGAGCTCATCCATGTATAGGGGGAGCTTGTGACAGTAGGGAGAGAGGCCAAGTATTACAGAGGTCTCTATGTTGGTGCGGTGCCAGCAGCATAGCAAGAGCTGAGCTTCCAAGAGCGGAGTAGGTCCAGAGCATTCGGGTCTCGCAGGATAGGGCAGTCAGTGTCCTCAGTTAGAGGACCCTTTCTGCCACTAGGGGGAGGAGGACCAGCAGGGGGACCTACACTGAGCATAGGTGGAGGACAGGGGCCACAGCAGGAGGGCAACTCTACCCACTAGAGCATGCCTATTGTACATTGTATCATTTTTGTATCATTATGGACACTTGTATATTTTGACTGATGCCTGCATGCATCCTGATGTATACTTTGCAGGCTCTTGATAGCCTTGATGTAATTTATGTATGTATACATACAGACTATTGATGTAGACATGCACATTTTGTATATTGATGACCTTTACATGATATATATGATGACAAATTATGTTCAGTGATGTTCATGCTTTTGTGTATGCATTTCTTGATGATATGAATGTGATGACATGTATGTATGATTATGGATTTATGTGATGATGTATATTGCTTATATGATGCTTATAAATGTCTGACATATGATGACATGATTCTTATAGATGTATGATGATATATATGCTATGACATGGAATATCTAACATGTGGGTTTTGCAGATATGCACTAGATAGAAGAAAAGTATAGATGGAAGAGAGAGACTATTGATCGATCATTGCTTTGCAAACTATATAAGGCCATGGGTAAATGGATGGGTAAATGATGAGATTGTTGCATTGGTTTCACAATTGTATATAAAGATCAATCCTTATTTTTGATATAGCACGTGGATATCTCTCTACCAAGGTATCAATGACCAACGTATGGTAATATCCGAGTGCGTGGATGTTGACTCTACAAGCAAGCGGTTTGAACTTAGATCCCTTAGGCATAATATAACATTGTTGTATATGTGAATGAACCATAGTCTTGAACATAAAAATAAACTTCAATACTTGTAAAATGCAAGAAGAATATTAATATGTAAGATGCAAGATCGTAACACACACAAGAGAAATATAATGCTAAGAAAGATGCTAAAGATCATTCCTGAAATAGGGCATACAAAAGCAATGACTATGCCCCCAATCCGTACTGCATCGTAACATACCAAGATTATGGATGAATCAAGGTAGTCTTGAATAGGTATTGGAAAAGGAACAAAAAGATAAACCAAAAAGCAAATTGACTGACTTATAAAGTAACACACAACCAACATATTCTCTTGCCAAAGAGGTTTCTCAGGATAGATTGGATAGGAAAGATAATAGCCTTATCGTAGGATCGATGTGTCTGTTAAAGGGGGCTATCTACCTAAAAAGACAATGTCGCACTATAGGAAATGCTACATGTCGCATGAGAGGCATGTTTTGGTCTCGACAAGGGAACGCTCTACAAAAGACAAGCTTGTTGATCTGGTGCTTTGGTTAAGCTAGATTTAGCTGATGTTGGCAATCGATACGTAGGATAGTATGCAGCTCCGCAAGTAGGTTTCTTTTCTTTAGGTTTGTTAAGGACTTTTGCTTTGAAAGGATACGCTTGTTTGTTGTTTTGCTGCTTGAGCTAGTCAAGCCAAGATGAATGGATTTTGACAAATGGAAGACTAGAAAGATGGAGTGTAAATGGATTGAAATGGGTGAAGAATGATGAATCATATGTGCCTGAGTTCTGGATACATCCTTCGTATTCTAGACTGCCTACATACCCTGTATCCACGGGATTAAGGCACATTATGATGAAAGATGAAAATGATAATATGTAGTTTTGGGTAGAGTGATGAATGGGTCAAGGTGTTTGAGCTTGGGTAGGTGAAATGATGAGATATTTATGTACCTGAGTACTGGATATTTCCTTCATATTCCAGACTACCTACATAACCATATCCATGGGAACAAGGTACCTTAAGATTGAAATGAGATGATATGTAGTTCCGATTGGTTGTGATGATGTAGGAAAAGTGTTGGGAAGATAACAGCCTTATCGTAGGAGCGATGTGTCCGTTAAAGGGTGTTATCTATGGAAAGGAGAACGATTGAAGTGATTGTGCTTTTGTGAAGTGTTATGCATTGTTGTGAACCACGAACAAGGAACCATTCCTAGACCTAGGTTAAGGAAAGGGTTGCCCCCATTCTGGTAGAGGTGTTCGCATGGGTGACCGATGGAGGAAACATAGAAAGTTTGACCTAGGATGAGACAATGATAACTGGTGACATAGGTCAAGACATGGGATGACGATGATGGACACTGACAAATTTCCAAGCTATTCTAGATAGGGAAATGGAAATGCAAACAAGGTCAATGGTTTTATTATGGATGGATGGGTGAAGTGTGTTGTGAAAATGGAAAGAACAAGACTCGATAGATGGTGGATGCTAACTCTACACATAGCACCTATTTGCCAGGTTTTCACTATGGTACTTATCCAAGGCGCCTATTTACCAGGTTTTCACCATAGGACAAATT
Organism: Cunninghamia lanceolata; assembly: GCA_027924645.1. Lineage (NCBI taxonomy): Eukaryota > Viridiplantae > Streptophyta > Pinopsida > Cupressales > Cupressaceae > Cunninghamia > Cunninghamia lanceolata. The sequence goes on along the minus strand of BSBN01000837.1, from coordinate 8,281,600 downwards.
TTTTTTATACTCTGAGGATTAGGCATAGAACTTCTTGAGATGAACACTATTAAGTGGCTCATCTAGAGGAATGCTGTCAGGTGTAGCTAAAGTATAAGCTCCTGATCCATATGCTGCTGTGACAATAAAGGGTCCTAACCAGTTAGGCTCAAACTTGCCCTTCTTTTCTTGATTTGCTTGATTTCTCTAATTTTCTTTTAAGACAAGATCACCAAATTGAAACCGTCTTTCTTTGATCTTTTTGTTGTAATTTCGCCGAAGGCAGTTATGATAAGCATGGAGATGATTAAGTGTGGCAAGGCACCTTTCATCTAGTAGTTCTAGCTTAGCTAATCTGGAAGTACGATACTCCTCTCCGCTGATCAAGTTCTCCATGGATACTTTGAGGGGTGGGATCTTGACCTCTATACATAGGATGGATTCAGAGCCATAGACCAAGGCATAGGGTGTGGCACCAGTTGGTGTTCTGACACTAGTGCAATAGGCCCATAGGGCGGGATTGAGCTATAGCTGCCAATCACAACCAGCTTCATTAACTATTTTTTTCAGGATTTTGAGAATGGTTTTGTTGGAAGCCTCAACTTGGCCGTTACTCTGTGGATAATAGGGAGTGGAAAAGCGATGTTGGATATTATATTGTGTGCATAAGGCATGGACATCTTGATTCTTGAATGGTTTCCCATTATCAGTGACAATGGCTTGGGGAATACCATACCAACAAATGAGGTAGTTAAGGATAAACTTGGCTATTTTCTTACCGGTGATATAGGTCATGGGAATGGCTTAGACCCACTTCGTGAAATACTCAGTGGTGGTAATGATGAACTTATGGCCATTGGATGAGGATGGGTGGATTTGTCCTACAAGGTCGAGACCCCATTGAGAAAAAGGCCATGGAGTCGTCACAGGTTGTAGTTCATGAACTGGTGCGTGAATTAAATCTCCATGCTGCTGGCATTGTAGGCACTTCTTAGCGAACTATGCAGCGTCTTGTTCTATTGTAGGCCAGTAATACCCTGTGCGGAGTATCTTCTTAGCAAGATTAGGACTAGTAGAATGTGCGCCATAGACACCTTCGTGTATGTCTCGTAAGGTAGCTTCAGCTTCTTCTATGTTAAGACATCGTAAGAGGATACCATCAAGACTCTGACGATATAGTGTATCACCCAGAATGGTGTAATGGGAGGATCGGCAGATAAAGGTTTTGCATTGGGTGGATGAGAGTTCAACGGGAAAGGTACTATTTTTAAGGTATTCATAGATATCTTCGTACCATGGGGAATTGGGACCAATAAGTTTGTAGATGATTTCAGTAACTAGAACATCAACGGCCAGTATCAACAACTGCTCGATCAAGAACTCACATTTATGTGTATTTGTAGGCATGTCTATAAGTGACCCTACAAAAGCCATAGAATCTGCAGCTTTGTTATGATCCCTTGGAATTTGCTCAAATGTGATGCTAGAGAAGTGTGGTTTGTAGGCATCCACTAGTTGCTTGTAGGGGACCAACTTTTCATCTTTTGTTTAGTACTCATCTGTGACTTGTCGAATGACTAGTTGTGAATCTCCATATACCTGTAGTTCTGTGATGTCCCATTAAAATGCTATATTGAAACCTATGAGGAGTGCTTCATACTTGGCTATATTATTGGTGCAAGGGAATGCAAGTCGATACGACTTTGAAATATAGTTCTTTTGAGGTGTGATGAATAAGATTCCGGCCCCTGATCCATGTTGTGTAGGAACCATCAAAGTATAATTTCCACAATATTGAGGTAGAAAGAGTAAAGAGATTCTCATCTAGAAAGTCTACTACATAGGGTGTGTATCTCTCATGGGTGCTTTTGCTAGTTGATCTGCTAGGGCTTGTCCCTTGATTACTTTATGATCCACATACTCAATGTCAAACTCACTAAGGATCATGACCCATTTAGCTAGTCTGCCTATAATAGCTTCCTTTTCTAGTAGATACTTCAATGTATCAATTGTTACTATGAGATTGGTGTGTTGGTTCAACATGTAATGCCACAACTATTGGGAAGAGAACACTACTGCTAAACAAGCTCTTTCCATCGGTGAATAATTGAGCTCATAACCCACCAAGGTTTGACTGATATAATAGATTGCATGCTCTTTTCCTGATTCATCATGTTGTGCTAGAAGAGCCCCGAGGGCTGAAGTTGTAGTTGAGATGTATAATATCAAAGGTTTATCGACCACTAGTACTAAGATAGGCAATGTAATGAGATATTCTTTAAGCTAATCAAATGCTACTTGACACTTATAATCCCATCAAAATGAGACATCCTTTTGGAGCAAGTGTTGAAATGGTTGACATTTATCTGATAGCTGTGAGATGAAATGCCTAATGGACTACAACCTTCCTTGAAGGCTCCTTAGTGCTTTGAGTTTCTTTGGTGGAGGCATCTCCACTATAGCCTTTACTTTTGCGGGGTCTACTTCGATGCCTCTATGAGATACAATGTATCCCAATAGCTTCCCTAATGTTACACCAAAGACACACTTCTTTGGATTGAGGCACACTTGGTATTTCTCGAGCCTGTCAAAGATCTACCCTAGAACTTGTATGTGATCCGCCCTAGAAGATTTTGCTTGTATGTCATCCACATAGTCCTCCATGATATAATGAAAGAGATCGTGGAATATCACTATCATTGCTCTTTGGTGAGTTGCCCCTACATTCTTTAAACCAAACGGCATGACACACCAACAATAGTTACCCCATGGACAAGTAAAAGTTGTTTTATGTTGATCTTCCTCTACTATCTTTATCTAATTGTAGCTGGAGAATCCATCCATGAGAGAAAGCATTTCATGACCTGCAGTCAAGTCTATTATGAGGTCGATGTTCGGTAGTGGAAAGTCATATTTGGGACATGCTTTGTTAAGATCTCTAAAATCATTACACATGCAGATGCGCCCATTCGGTTTAGACATAGATACAATGTTTGATACCCAGTCTAAATAATCAATAGGTCGGATGAACTTTGCATCTAACAACTTTTGTATTTCCACTTTTACCAAGAGAGCTATCTGTGGGTGCATCTTCCTCAACTTTGGTTGACTGGTTTAATTGTTAAATTGACTGTGAGATAATAAACCACTAGCTTAGGGTCTAACCCTGGCATATCAGCATACGTCCATGCAAAGTTGATGGTTCTTTGTAAGAAGAATTTGTTAAGATTCTTGTGCTCTGTTTCTGATAATGATGCTGCCAGGAACATGGTCTTCAGATTTTGCTCTGTACCAAGGTTTATCTCTGTAGAATCCTCCACTAGGAGAGCTGACTTCTCTTGGTACTTAGATTGTAGGGGAAGGTCAAATCCTCCATCCTCAAGTGCCACAGTTGCATTTTCACCATTGGATACGTCCTTTGTTGTTACTATTTTGTGATCGGGAGGTGCCACAGTTTGGTTTTCACCTAGAGATCTTTCTTTGTTTTTACTTTTGTGACTGGAGGATTTGGCATTCTCACCAAAATAAGTTGTTGGCTCTAGTTCCATTACAAAACCAACCTTGTGATCATCTAGAGGGATACCATCCCAGAGTCCTAGGAACTCAGCAATAGCTTCATCATTCTGAAATACATTTATAACGGGGGACCCTTGTTGGTCCCAATCGATAAGTTCAAGGTAGACAAGTGTTATAGTTTGGGTGTTTGTGGTGGACGTTAAGGATACAAATGATAGCATAAAGATGGAGGATTCTATGAATAGGTTAGTCATATGGAGGGAAGAGTCATCCATGGTATCCTCATTAGACATCGAACCTATGAGAGAAGTTTTAGGCACCTTGTCGAGGATACCCTCGATGTCCAAGGCATGTGATACCTTCTTACCAAATCCTAACCCCTTCTTGTCTAGTTTCTTCATCACAAAAATGGGCTCCATTGTTCCTTGATTCTATTTTCCAAGGCCACCATTGCTATTATAGCCCATGTTTTTGACTATCCTTAAGCCATTTCCATATTGCTTGACTGGTATTGTGACTGGTTCTTTCTCCTTGTAGAGCCAAGAAGAGATGTCTTTGATAGTTTCCTCCTCCAATAATTTTCCTTCTTGGAATTGGGTTAGAAATGCTGGGAGAGGAATTGCTTCTTTTTTAGTTGCTTTGGCAATGGGCAGTTGGCTGTAAGATTTAGGTGATAGGGGCATCTGTCCTACACAACAAGATTTTGAGATATCATATTCTCTAAAGCCAATATGATGGATGTGAGCTTTGATTTCAAGAATAGGATGAGGCTTGGGCTCAATTGCAAAGGTTGTTGTCAGATTTTTAGAATTGACATATAGTGGGGATGTAATGGCTTTGTCATTTTTAGGCACCTGGTCAGAATTCTTATCGCTTCCTTGCAAGACACGGTAGAATTCAAAAGGATTAGGGTCGCCTGGGATAGTTATCTTTGTACCATTGAATGGAAACTTTAGAGACTGATGGTACATTGAGGGAACAACTTTCATTGCATGGATCCATGGGCAGCCTAGGATAATGTTGTAAGGTAGCTCAATGTCAAGGACCTAGCACCTAGTTTCAAGCATGACCGGGCCCACTTGTATAGGCAAGTGGATAACACCTTTTGAGTGGCATTAAACATCATCATGCCCCTTGATTGTAATACTTTGATCCATGTTGACATGATCCTCAAAGTATCCCAATTGCTTAAGTAACTTTAGAGAATAGATGTTGAGACCAGCACCACCATCTATGAGTATGCGTTTGATTTTGCGTTTATGGATGAGAACCTTAATATGAAGGGCATCATTGTGACACGGATCGTGGGATGGGAGGTCTCTTTTAGAGAAGACCACATTGTAGGGTGAAGCAATGTTACCTACAATAGCTTTGAAATCTATGACCGCTATGTTGTTAGGAACTGAAGACTCTTGGAGGGCTTTTTCTAGCACCACTTTATGTGCAGGTGACGGCTGTAGAAGGTCCAAGATAGAGATCTATGTTGGAGATTTCCCTAGATGTTTGACAAGATTATAATCAGATTGAGTTGTGAGACTTGGTGTAGGACCATGAATGGTGACATGACCATGATGAGTTGTAACAACACAATCCATAGATTTGCCTTTGATTGTGAGGGTAGACACCTGACTCTCTTCAAAATGACCCACAATGGAGCCATAGGAAGTGGAAGCATTATTGACACCTTTATCTTTATCCAGAGGAGGATGCAGACCATGGTTTGGGAATGGTTCATTGTACATGTTGAGGTCTTTATTAGCATGGTGAGATGGTGGTTCATCCTCAAAAGAGATTTGGTTGCCCTCAATAAGATTTTGGATTAGGTGCTTGAGTTTCATGCACGATGCAATTCTGTGCCCTTTGCTCCTATGGAATTCATAATATTCATTTTCTCTGTACCGTGTGGTTTTGTAAATAGGTTCACCATATGGGGGAGCATCTGGTAAGGTGATGAGCCCTTTGTGTAAAAGATTCTGGAGGACAGACTCTATGGGCTCTCCCAAGGGATTGAATTGATGCCGCGGAGGGTAATCTTGTTGGGGCTATTTTTGTTGTCATTGTTGTTGGTTTTGATATGGTTGTCTTTGTTGTTGATGTTGTTGAGGTGGAGTCTGACTCAGTTTGGAAAGCTGAAGCAGTGTTTGCAATGTTTGGACATGTTTAGAATTGACCACCCCATCGTTGACCATGTTTTTATTTTTGTTCCAAAACTTTGGTTTATCATTTGTTTATTGTTGAGGAGCATTGTCTTTAGTTTCTTTGAAGATTTTGACCACGCCTTTAGCAATGAGAGCCTTTTCAATGTTGATTCCCTTGTAGGTGATTTTGTCGAAGGTTGTAGGACTAAGAATTTGCAAATGAAAACCCAATTCTTGGTTGAGGTTCTGCACAAATATGCTAACATGCTACTTTTCAGGTATTTTGAATGGGAATTTGCTAGCCATTTGTCTCTTTCTTTGGAGGAAGGAGATGAAAGTTTCCCCATTTTTCTGTTTATTGTTGCATAGGTCGGTCATGGAGATCTCATGTTCTGTGTTGTAAGAGAAATGGGTGGCAAATTTCTCCACAAGCTCATTAAAAGATTTGATACCCATGGGTAGGTGCGAGAACCATTCTATTGCTTGACCTCCAAGACTATGAGGAAAAAGATGCATACGATATGTGTCGTTATGTGAGACCTCAAAGCAAGCAAGATAGAATTCTCTAAGATGGTCTTTTGGGTCGCCTTTTCCTTTGTATTTACCAAACTTCGGAATAGTGAAATTGTGAGGAAAAGAGATCATGGGTAACGACCGATCAAATGGATAAGGGTACACTTCTTCCAAAGAAAAATTCTTCTTGGTGTGTCCAAATGTAAGATCAGATAGTTGTTGTTGAACTTCCACAAGTTTTTGCTCCATAGTTGTGGGAGGGGTTGAAAACATCTCCTCTTGTCCTAGCGGTGGTTGTTATTGCCCATACAGAAGATTGTAATGTAAGCCTTGGGCGTTGGTGTTATAAGGGTCATACGATTGGTTGGGGTCATATGTGTTTTGATTTTGGGGAGGTGGGGGCTAATCTAAGTAAGAATGTAGGCTTTGTGATGGTTGAAGATAAGAGTTTGGTGGCAGAAAGCTAAAGTTTGTTGGGTTAGGTTGCGGTTGTGGAACATAGCTTTGGGAAGTTTGGTTTTGGGAATGTTGAGGGTGGTTAGGGAATGTGTTGAAAAAGTTTAGCGCTGATGATCGTTGTCATGAGGGGACATAGGTAGATGTGTTTTGTGATGGTTGAGGTTGATTGAGGATGAGCATAGAAGAATGTTGTGGCTGGGGTTGCATGACCCTAGTTGGCTGAAGGATACGAAGGTTTGATGATGTTGGGGGTGGTGTTTGTTGAGACTCTTGTTGCATGGCTATGTAGTTGTTTCTTGGATTGTAATTTGGTGAGAAACCTTCTCATGATGGGGTAGCCAATGTTCCACTTGCAATTGGTGTGGGCATTCTAGGAGTTTGTTGTATGTTTGATTGAGCTATAGCGGCTTGTTTGGTTAGTTTCGCTTGACGTCGGAGATTCTCTTGTTGGTGTTTGTAGATCTCCATAGGAGTCAGAAGAGGTGATATGGGTCTCTCTCTAATTAGGTTTTGATAAAGGGGATTCTCATATTGTGCAATCATTCTCCCTTGTGAGCTTTGTTCATGTAAGGGTGTGGTCACAGTTGACATGGTTTGGACCACAGGTATGACATCATAGGTGTTGTTTGTGTCCTTGAGATTGGATAGATCAAAATCTTGAGGTAATTTTGCTCCTTGTTTGGCTAGCAAACGAAAGAAATGATCTTGGTTCTCACTAAGGATTTTGTCAAAGGCGGCCATGACTTTAGGATCTTGCAGGAGTTCATCCAAGTCTTGTCCATCTTCTTGAGAGGATTGACCTTTTTCAAAGTGTCACTCTTCTTGAAATGGGACTTGACCTATGGTATAACCTTGTGGAACAAAATTCGGAGGCATGTCGATGGTATAGAGAGGTGTATTTACCAAAGGAACCCTACCTTCTTGAGATGGGACTTGATCGATAGTATAACCTTGTGAAAAAAAATCCGAAGGCATGCCGATGGTATAGTGAGGTGTATTTACCAAATGGACCCTACCTTCTTGAGGGTTGTTTGGTTGGTCAAGTTACAGCATGTTTGGAGAGTTGGTCGATCTTTCTGCTGGTGTCTTGGGAGTAACCTTGGGAGTCATACTCAGTTGCGGTGTATGAGGAGGTGATTTGCACTTCCTCAGGGCAACTTGCTTGGTTTTCATAGTTTGCTAGAGTCTAGTGGTTACCATGGAATACACTAGGACAATACGTTGGGATTTTACTTGTGTTTTAGAAAAGATAATTTTGATGCACAGTTTACTAGACCAAAGGTGCTGTACTATTTGACCAAAGGCGCAGGACTATGCCACCAAAAGCGAGCTACTGTTATACCAAAGGCAATGGACTGAGCTACCAAAAGTGAGGTACTGTTATACCAAAGGTGAGCAACTATTAGACCAAAAGAGAGCTATTGTTAAACCAAGGGCACTGAAGTAGGTTTTTCTAGAGGTGAGGTACTATTATACCAAAGGCGGGCTACTGTAATACCAAAGGTGAGCTTCCGTTATACTAGAGGCGCTGAAGTAGTGTCTGTGATGCTTTAAGGCTAGTTTTGAAAGATTTTGGATTTTGTTTTGGTAAGAGAAAACACATCAAACAAAGTTGCAAACCAAACTAACACAACAGATAGTGTATGTTCGAGGCTTATTAAAAGCCCAATGTTTCCACATGTATAAGACAATTGCAAACAATATCAAGCACTTTTTATCCCTAGAGACAAGGTTTCATTGTAGTAGATCAACTCACAACATAATACTCTGTCAACCAAATGTCATTCCATATAGGTGTCAGACATTTGTATCTTTGCGAGAGACGATAGGTAGGGATATCTCACCCTCCCGTCGGAAAGCTCAAGTAGGTCACAAGAGCTTTATGGCAGAGGGAATACTATCTCTTCTCAAGGGAGCCAATGGTGAGTATCTTGAGGGCTTAAATCGATTCCCCTTGCACTGATGATTACCGCAACGTTTGGAGGTGGATCGGGTAGTCACCATCTAGAATGGTTCTTAGTAACTTTGAGGGACCAACGCCTTACGAGCAATGTGACAAGCTACTAAAAGCTTTAACCAATCCTACTAAGAGTATCAAACACTTCACTCAATGTGAAAATCATTTCCACAAAGAGCTAGTACACCTCTTTTCAGTTTAGCACCACAAGGTAAGGCTAACGTCGGTTAGGACTTGGCTTTCACCTTATCCCTCTTATATAGCGGCTCAAAGGAATACTCTGCTTAGGGTCATCCCTTTTGGATGAAGTTCAATCCAAAAGTAGGCCCTTCTAAAGGAATAACTGAAATGCAAGAGCAAGCACATCAAACAAGGGTTCAATTATCCCGTTATAAGAAAAATGAAGTGCAACTAAATTAGGCACACACATGATTGTAGTTGTCAATTGTCCCTTATAAAATTGAAGTGTTTGGCATTCATGTCCATCGTCACTTAGAAAATTGAAGTGTTTTTGCATTCATGTCCATTGTCCCTTAAGAAAGCAATATGTTCCTAAGACTTCATTGCAAAAAGATGTTTTGTTCCTTAAGAAAGCAATATGTTTTATAAAATTTTCAAAGATGATTGTTCAATTGTCCCTTAAGAAAGCAATATGTTCTTAAGACCAAAATTGATAGAATTGGCAATTTATTCAAAGCTTGTCCTACATGAACATGTTAGAGAAACCAATTTACTCTGTTTGAATGTTAAGAAGCTGCAACAAGTGATATTAGGTCCACACAAACTCAAAAGTTAGCAAGTGTTTGAGGTCATAGATTGAAGATGGGCCAATGAGTGGACTTAAAAAATTAAACTCAAAAAATCCTTGAAATGATATTACCACTGTGTAGAGGACAGAAAAATTTTAACTTTCAAAAAAACATCACCTGAATCCAAGTCCGTTTGTGAAAGTTATGAAGCTTGGAAGGTCTAAAAACTGTGACGAGACAGAGACAATAGTGAGAAAATGAGTTTTTGGAAAAAACAGAGAATCTTGAGAAAAAACCAATTTCACCATGATGTAGATCACGAAATGCTAGCCTATTTTTTTTTAAAAAAAGGCACTCAAATTAGCCTCCGTATGACCAAGATAACGAGGTTTGAAAATTGCCTATTAGATCAAAATGCTCAATGAAGAGGGGTCTGATTTAACCCCACTGTGACTGTCCCCTAGTCACTAATGTGACATGCTGCTGCGCTGGAGGAGGCTAAAAAAATTTCTTTTATTTTAGAAAACTAAAATTAATTTCTAAAAAAATTCTTTTTTATTTTTTTTAAAGCTTTTTAAAAAAAAATTAAAGTTTAAAACAAATTTAAACTTTAAAAGTTTAAAATAAATTCTAAACGACTGCCATGAACTTTTTAAAAAAAAGTTTTAAGTTTTTTGAAAAGAAACAAACCTGCCTAAGTACGGCAACTTTTAAAAGCTCTCTTATTTTTTGTTCTTTGTTTTTTTTGCTTTTTATTGTTTTGCTTTTTTGCTTTTCTATTTTTTTGATTTTTTTTTTTTAATTTTTTGCTTTTCGAAAAAAATAAAATTTTAAAAAAATTTTAAAAAAAATTACTGTACCTCATAGTGATTGTACGGCCTCGGGTTGCATGCCCGAGGTAAAAAAATTTTCCAGATTTTTACCTTCACCGAAATAGGTCAAATTATATGTTTTTCTTCACCTCTCGACCCTTTCAAACGCAACTGTGATGCCCATTTTTGCCCAACAAGCTTCCTTTAAAAATTTATCTTCAGATCTCTCCTAGAAAAAGAGTTAAAAACCTGTGAAATCAAACAAAAAATTTCACAAATTTTATATTAGATCAGGACCAATGGGTCCCACTAGCCATGCCAGAATGTGTATGAGGAAAATTGATCAATCAGATGATAAAATCAAAACTATGAAAATACGCAAATCAATTACCCATAAATAAAGAGATCTATCTAAATAAAAAGCCATTATCAATAAATCAAATGAAATAAGAAAGCTTTTACCCAGATTGTGTTGTTCTCTTTTGTCGAATGTGGATTGCTCAAATATGCTGCGAAACCATGTTTGCAACAAGAAAGGATAAGTGCTCAAAGATCAATGTCAAAAGATCGTAAGTTGCTCAACGACACGATGTATGCTCCAAGTGTTGTTAAAGGATCCCTAAGAATAAGTGATCGAAGAGGATTTGTGAAGGAGATGAGGGGGGTTTATATAGGTTTCAAACATAATCGATCAACGGTCCAAATAATTCAGAAGAATTAATGGAGGAGATAAATCAAATAACCATGATGAACGTGCACACAACATTTGTCAATCCATAAAGATATATTTATTAAAATATGATGAAAACAAGATTGATTGAATAGATAATTCAACTTATAATTTTAACTCTTTTGGAGTTCTAAAAATAAGACTGATTGTGCACGAGTTAATAAGATACTTTAAGAGGAATTGGAAGATTTAGGAAATTAAATAAATAAATTTATTTAATTAATTGTGCATGATTGAGGAATATGAAGATTATAAATAAAATATTTGATTTTATTTATTTTTAAAGGATTGAGACAATTTAAATAAATTTGCATGATTTATTTAAATTTAGAAGAACAAGTGATTTTAATTAAATAATGTAAATTATTTAATTGTAGATAAGATAGAATTGGATGAATTAATTAAATAATTGGATTTATTTAATTAATATGGATTTTGAAAGATTTGGAAGAAGATTGATTTAATTAAATAATAAAATTATTTAATTTTGGAAGAATATAGAGGAATTTAATTTAATTAATTAAATTAAGAGGATTTATTTAATTAATGTTAAATTTTTAGAAGTTTTGGAAGAATTTAATCAAATTAATTAAATAATTAGATTATTTAATTAAATGTTGAAATGCAGGCGATTTGGAAGAAATGATGAAATGCAAGTGGTGCGATGACATGGTCATTTTTGGGTGTCTACATTTTGCCCCTCTTTGATGCAATGCAGTTTACAGTGTTGCATCAAAGAAATGATTGTTGAAAGCATGATACAATTTTGATGCCCTAGTATAGCTAGTTGCCCCAGCGTATGCCCCCTCAAAAGGAAAGACATGGAAGCAACAGAAGGACGAGGTTGACGCTTGACTAGAAGATTGCACGACAAAGCAGAAGAAAAAAAAAGAATGGGGTGGGAAAAAAAAAGTGGTAGACACTATAAATAGGTCCCAAGGGGACCACACTCCTCATTTGCACAGTAAGAGTTGCTAAATTTAGAGCTTAAAGCTTCCTAGCTTGGTGTGTGAGAGTTGAGTGGAGAAGGAGCTTGTAGCGTAGAGAGATGTCGATCCCAGCGCATAGACATCGGGCGGAGCTGGTGTAGATGAACGGGAGACCAGCAGGAGCATTGACAGCGGTAAGTGACCGAAAACCTCCCTGTATTTGAAATTTTAGGTCAATTTTAGGGCGTGTTCTAGGTAGGTTGTTAGGTCAGCCAAAAGCACTGTAGCATGCTAGGGTGCATCTAGTAGTCGGTCTAGGTGCTTTTGGTGCGTTAAAGTGCCTTTGGTAGGTTAGGAAAGCATTGTTGGTCAAAACAAGGCACTATTAGCTTTTGGGCGCCGTGCCGCAACACGGTTGGTAGAGACTTGCAGCGCTCTTGCTAGAGCAGTGCAACGTAGTTGGTCAGGTAGTTAGGTGCAATTGGTAGGGGAGAATAAAAAATGAGTCACCGTTGCGAGTACAGTAAGGCACAGATGGATATGTAGTACAACGTGCTTGTTGAAAATAAGTTGCTTTTGGTAGATGTTAGGAAAGCGTTGTTGTAGAAATAGTAAGGTGCTTTAGGTAAGACAGTGGAGTGCGCCAGGATAAAACAAGGCACTTTTGGTTAGGTCAGAAGAGTGAAATAATTAGGGTTGACTGAGGGGTTGACCACTTAGGTTAGAGAAGTGTAGATTCGGTCTTAGGGTTTGCGTCATAGGGTAGATGTCGGTAGGGATTTGGAGAAATGTGTAAAAGATCTGACAAGTGGTTTTGTGGATGTAGAGGATGATGTCACCACTGATGTCAAGAGAGCGACCACATTATAGTTGACGAGGTGGTACAGATGACGTTGGAGGAGGATGCGTTCCTCGAGTACATGGGATTGTGGCATGTGGCGCACCTTACACACATTAGGGTGAATCTCGCCTTAGTGACAATGGTCGTGGAGAGATACCACAATGAGACATTTTCATTTCACTTTCTTACAGGGGAGGCTACAATGACACTTGAGGATGTGTATCGCATCCTCAAGATCCAAATTGATGGAGAGCGAGTTGATTTCGACCCTATGCGAGGTGAGGCGAGCCTGATAGAGGTGTTTTGCACAGATGACCTATGGATTGAGGATGGTGAGATTTGGTGGGCAGACATTCCAAGACTCTATGATAGGATCAGATGGATAGTATCTTCATTGATTAGTGGCTTCCTATGCCCAGACAGACGATCTAGAAAATTATCTGTGGGATGGGGCACTAGACTGTCTAGGATGTTTACACATGGCATTCAGTATGCATGGGGCCCATGTATGCTTGGGCAGCTATATCGAGATATGCATGACTATGTATACAAGAGAGGCTGGAGTCTCTCAGTAGGGGTGACTCTACTATAGGTGTGGGCATGGGAGCACATCCCAGTGATCAGACCTATTACACAGTGCCACCGCGAGCAGGGGGAGCCCTATGCATTTATGTATTAGGGAGTTATTACACACAGCTAGCTTAGATCTGTTAGCCACTAGAGATGACAAATCAATGAGATGGACCTATTTATTTGGAGGCCACGGCTATTATGTGAGGAGTGGGAGGATGAGCATGAGCAACTGATGTACTGCTGACAGGCGCGATACCTATTCGGGAGATGGACAGATTCTATTAAGAGATACCAGCTAGAGCAGGTACTTAGACAGTTTGGATTGCCACAGTGGTTGCCAGTTAGGGAGGCTACCCACGTGAGGACACGAAGGGAGGTTGGGGTCTGGGATGCTGAGCTTCCAATGGCTACAGCATTGATAGAGGTACAAGCACTTGTCCCCGTGAGATGGGACTGGGATTCAGGGCTAGCAAACCCGGGTACTTTACCTGAGTATGACAGGTACTGGCAGACACACAGGCTAGTGAGACTGACTACACCAGGTGTGGTAGGGGCAGTGGGTGAGGTACTAGTTGTAGGTGGGGAGGCAAGGATGGGACGATAGGCCAGAGAGGTGAGACAATAGGTAGGTGGAGAGGCCGGAGGCTAGTAGGCAGACATAGATATGGCTGAGGAGGATCTGGTTGTAGAGATTGATTTATAGCAAGTAGAGCAGCTGTTACAGTAGGAGATGACATAGATGACATGTTTAAAGCTCCGAATGGTGAGGATGAGGAGAGACAGGAATGCAACGAGGGCGGAGGCAAGACAGGTCGAGGCCCTAGCATAGGTGCAGACACAAACAACCACATTGGCACAGGCAGCCCTGGCAGCAACCCAGGTGGCACTGACATAGGCACAGGCAGCCCTGGCATAGGCACATGACACACCCATACCAGCATGGGATGATGGGCAGTTATCCCAGATGACTTAGCAAACTATATAAGGCCATGGGTAAATGGATGGGAAAATGATGAGCTTGTTGCATTAGTTTCACAATTGTATATAAAGAGCAATCCATATTTTTGATATAACATGTGGATATCTCACTACCAAGGTATAAATGACCAAGGTTTGGTGATATCTGATTGTGTGGACGTTGACTTTGCAAGCAAGCGGTTTAAATTTAGATCCCTTAGGCTTAATATAACCTTGTTTTATATGTGAATGAACCATAGTCTTGAACATAAAAATAAACTTCAATACATGTAAAATGCAAGAAGAATATTAATATGTAAGATGCTAGATCATAACACACACAAGAGAAATATAATGCTAAGAAAGATGCTAAGATCATTCCTCAAACAGAGCATACAAAAGCAATGACTATGCCCCCAATCCGTACTACATCGCAACATACCAAGATTATGGATGAATCAAGGTAGTCTTGAACAAGTATTGAAAAAGGAACAAAAACATAAACCAAAAAGCAAATTGACTGACTTATAAAGTAACACACAACCAAGATATTCTCTTGCCAAAGAGGTTGCTCAGGATAGATTGGATAGGAAAGATAACAGCCTTATCATAGGAGCAATGTGTCTGTTAAAGGGGTCTATCTACCTAAAAAGACAATGTCGCGCTACAGGAAATGCTACATGTCGCATGAGACACATATTTTGGTCTCGACAAGGGAACACTCTACAAAAGACAAGCTTGTTGATCTAGTGCTTTGGTTAAGCTAGATTTAGCTAATGTTGGCAATCGATACGTAGGACAGTATACGGCTCCGCAAGTAGGTTTCTTTGCTTCAGGTTTGTTAAGGACTTTTACTTTGAAAGGATGCGCTTGTTTGTTGTTTTGCTGCTTGAGCTAGTTAAGCTGAGGTGAATGGATTTTGACAAATTGAAGACTAGAAAGATGGAGTGTAAATGGATTGAAATGGGTGAAGAATGATGAATCATATGTGCCTGAGTACTGGATACATCCTTCGTATTCCAGACTACCTACATACCCTATATCCACAGGATCAAGGCACATTACGATGAAAGATGAAAATGATAATATGTAGTTTTGGGTAGAGTGATGAATGGGTCAAGGTGTTTGAGCTTGGGTAGGTGAAATGATGAGATCTTTATGTACTTGAGTACTGGATACTTCCTTTGTATTCCAGACTGCCTACATACCCATATCCATGGGATCAAGGTACCTTAAGATTGAAATGAGATGATATGTAGTTTTGGTTGGTTGTGATGATGTAGAAAAAGTGTTGGGAAGATAATAGCCTTATCAGAGGAGTGATGTGTCTGTTAAAGGGTGTTATCTGCAGAAAGGAGAATGATTGAAGTGCTTGTGTTTTTGTGAAGTGTTATGCGTTCCTATGAACCACGAACAAGGAACCATTCCTAGACCTAGGTTAAGGAAAGGGTTGCCCCCATTCTGGTAGAGGTGTTTACATGGGTGAGCAATGGAGGAAACATAGAAAGTTTGACCTAGGATGAGACAATGGTAACTGGTGACATAGGTCAAGACGTGGGATGATGATGATAGACACTGACAAATTTCCAAGCTATTCTAGATAGGGAAATTGAAATGCAATCAAGGTCAATGGTTTTATTATAGATGGATGGGTGAAGTTTGTTGTGAAAATGGAAAGAACAAGACTCGATAGCTAACTCTACACATAGTGCTTGTTTGCCAGGTTTTGACTATGGTACTTATCCAAGGCGCCTGTTTACCACTTTTTCACCATAGGATGGATTTTTTTTATACTCTGAGGATCAGGCACAGAACTTCTTGAGATGAACATTGTTAAGTGGCTCATCTAGAGGAATGTCGTCAGGTATAGCTAAAGCATAAGCTTCTAATCCATATGCTACTATGACAATAAAGGGTCCTAACCGGTTAGGCTCAAACTTGCCCTTCTTTTCTCAATCTGCTTGATTTCTCTGATTTTCTTTTAAGACAAGATCACCGACTTGAAACCATCTTTCTTTGATCTTTTTGTTGTAATTATGTCTAAGGTGGTTTTGATAGGCATAGAGATGATTAAGTGTGGCAAGGCACCTTTCATCTAGTAGTTCTAGCTTAGCTAATTTGGAAGTATGATACTCCTCTTCACCGATCAGGTTCTGCATGGATACTCTGAGGGATGGGATCTCGACCTCTATAGGTAGGATGCCTTCAGAGCCATAGACCAAGGCATAGGGTGTGGCACCAATTGGTGTTCTGATACTAGTGCGGTAGGCCCATAGGGCAGGATTGAGCTGCAGCTGCCAATCACAACCAGCTTCATTGACTATTTTCTTCAAGATTTTGAGAATGGTTTTGTTGGAAGCCTCGGCTTGGCCGTTACTCCATGGATAATATGGAGTGGAAAAGTGATGTTGGATATTATATTGTGTGCATAAGGCACGAACATCTTGATTCTTGAATGGTCTCCCATTATCAGTAACAATGGCTTGGGGAATACCATACTGGCAAATGAGATAGTTAAGGATAAACTTGGCTATTTGCTTACTAGTGATATAGGTCATGGGAATGGCTTCGACCCACTTCGTGAAATACTCAGTGGCAATAATGATGAACTTATGGCCATTGGATGAGGATGGGTGGATTTGTCCTACGAGGTTGAGACCCCATTGAGAAAACAGCCATGGAGTCGTCATAGGTTGTAGTTCATGTGCTGGTGCGTGAACTAAATCCCCATGCTGCTGGTATTGTAGGCACTTCTTAGCAAACTGTGTAGTGTCTTGTTCTATTGTAGGCCAATAATACCCTGTGCAAAGTATCTTCTTAGCAAGATTAGGACTAGTAGAATGTGCGCCACAAACACCTTTGTGTATGTCTTGTAAGGTAGCTTCAGCTTCTTCCGCATTAAGACATTGTAAGAGGATACCATTGAGACTCCGGTGATATAGTGTATTACCCAGAATGGTGTAAAGGGAGGATCGATGGATAAAGGTTTTGCATTGGGTGGATGAGAGTTTGACAGGAAAGGTACTATTTTTAAGGTATTCATAGATATCTTCATACCATGAGGAATTGGGACCAACAAGTTCACAAATGATTTCAGTAACTGGAACATCGACAGCTGATATCAACAACTGCTCAATCAAGAACTCACATTTATGTGTATTTGCAGGCATGTCTATAAGTGACCCTATAATAGACATATAATCTATAGCTTTGTTATGCTCGCTTGGAATTTGCTCAAATGTGATGCTAGAAAAGTGTGGTTTGTAGGCATCCACTAGTTGCTTGTAGGGGACCAAATTTTCATCTTTTGTTTGGTACTCATCTATGACTTGTCGAATGACTAGTTGTGAGTCTCCATATACCTGTAGTTCTGTGATGTCCCATTGAACTGCTGTATTGAGACCTATGAGGAGTGCTTCGTACTTGGCTATGTTGTTGGTGCAAGGGAATGCAAGCCGATACAACTTTGGAATATAGTCATTTTGAGGTGTGATGAATAAGTGCCGGCCCCTGATCCATGTTGTGTGTAGGAACCATCAAAGTACAATTTCCACAATATTGAGGTGGAAGGAGTGAAGAGATTCTCACCTAGAAAGTCTGCTACCATAGGGTGTGTATTTTGTCATAGGTGCTTCTGCTAGTTGATTTGCTAGGGCTTGTCCCTTGATTGCTTTACGATCCACATACTCAATGTTGAACTCACTAAGGATCATGACCCATTTAGCTAGTCTACCTATAAGAGCTGCCTTTGCTAGTAGATACTTCAATGGATCAATTTTTTCTATGAGATTGGTGTGTTTCTTCAACATGTAATGCAGCAACTTTTGGGAAGTGAACACTACTGCTAACAAAAGCTCTTTCCATCGGTGCATAATTGAGTTCATAACCCACCAAGGTTCAACTGATATAATAGATTGCATGCTCTTTTCCTGATTCATCATGTTGTACTAGAAGAGCCCCAAGGGCTGAAGTTGTAGTTGAGATGTATAATATCAAAGGTTTATCAGCCCCTAGTGGTACTAAGATAGGCGGTGTAGTGAGATATTCTTTGAGCTGATCAAATGTTGCTTGACACTTATAATCCCATCGAAATGATACATCCTTTTAGAGAAAGTGTTGAAATGGTTGACATTTATCTGATAGCTATGAGATGAAACGCCTAATGGACTACAACCTTCCTTGAAGGCTCCTTTGTGCTTTGAGGTTCCTTGGTGGAGGCATCTCCACTATAGCCTTTACTTTTTCAGGGTCTACTTCGATGACTGTATGAGATATAATGTATCCCAACAGCTTCCCTGATGTTACACCAAAGACACACTTCTTTGGATTGAGGCGCACTTGGTATTTCTTGAGCCTATCAAAGATCTGCCCTAAAACTTGTATGTGATCCACCCTAGAAGATTTTGCTAGTATGTCATCCACATAGTCCTCCATGATATGATGAAAGAGATCATGGAATATCACTGTCATTGCTCTTTGGTAAGTTGCCCCTGCATTCTTTAGACCACACGGCATGACACACCAACAATAGTTACCCCATAGACAAGTAAAAGTTGTTTTATGTTGAGCTTCCTCTGCTATCTTTATCTGATTGTAGCCAGAGAATCCATCCATGAGAGAAAGCATTTCATAACCTGCAATCAAGTCTACTATGAGGTCAATGTTCTATAATGGAAAGTCATATTTGGGACATGCTTTGTTAAGATCTCTAAAATCATTACACATGTGGATGCACCCATTCGGTTTAGACACAGGTACAATGTTTGATACCCAGTTTGAATAATCAATAGGTCGGATGAACTTTACATCTAACAACTTTTGTATTTCCACTTTTACCAAGAGAGCTATCTATGGGTGTATCTTCCTCAGCTTTTGCTTCATTGGTTTAATTGTCAGATTGACTGTGAGATAATGAACCACTAGCTTAGGGTCTAACCTTGGCATATCAGCATAGGTCCAGGCAAAGTTGATGGTTCTTTGTAAGAAGAATTTGCTAAGTTTGTTGTGCTCTATTTCTGATAATGATGCTTCCAGGAACATGGTCTTTGGATTTTGCTCTATGCCAAGGTTTATCTCTGTAGAATCCTCCACTAGGAGAGTTGACTTCTCTTGATACTTAGATGGTAGGAGAAGATCAAGTTCTCCATCCTCAGGTGCCACAGTTGGGTTTTCACCATTGGATACGTCCTTTGTTTTTACTATTTTGTGATTGGGAGGTGCCACAGTGTGGTTTTCACCTAGAGATCTTCTTTGTTTTTACTTTTGCGACTGGAGGATTTGGCATTCTCACCAAAATAAGTTGTTGGCTTTATT
This sequence comes from Cunninghamia lanceolata, assembly GCA_027924645.1. NCBI lineage: Eukaryota > Viridiplantae > Streptophyta > Pinopsida > Cupressales > Cupressaceae > Cunninghamia > Cunninghamia lanceolata. The sequence continues at coordinate 8,262,134 of BSBN01000837.1, read as the reverse complement.
TCCATTACAAAACTAGCCTTGTGATCGCCCAGAGGAATACCATCTTGGAGTCCCAAGAACTCAACAATAGCTTCGTCGTTCTAAAATACATCTATAATAGGGGACCCTTGTTGGTCCCAATCGATAAGTTCAAGGTAGACAAGTGTTACAGTCTGGGTGTTTGTGGTGGACGTTAAGGATACGGATGATAGAATAAAGACATAGGATTCTGTGAATAGGTCATTCATATGGAGGGAAGAGTCGTTGATGGTATCCTCATTAGACGTCGAACCTACGAGAGAAGTTTCAGCCACCTTGTCGAGGATACCCTTGATGTCCAAGGTGTGTGGTACCTTCTTACCAAATCCTAACCCCTTCTTGTCTAGTTTCTTCATCACAAAAATGGGCTCCATAGTTCCTTGATTCTATTTTCCAAGGCCACCTTTGCCATTATAGCCCATGTTTTTTACTATCCTTAAGCCATTGCCATATTGCTTGACTGGTATTGTGACCGGTTCTTTCTCTTTGTAGAGCCAAGAAGAGATGTCTTTGATAGTTTCCTCCAATAATTTTCCTTCTTGGAATTGGGTTAGAAATGCTGGGGGAGGAATTGCTTCTTTTTTAGTTTCTTTGGCAATGGGCGGTTGGCCGTAAGATTTAGGTGATAGGGGCATCCGCCCTACACAACAAGATTTTGAGATATCATATTCTCCAAAGCCAATATCACAAATGTGAGATTTGATTTCAAGAATAGGATGAGGCTTGGGCTTAGTTGCAGAGGTTGTTGTCAGATTTTTCAGAATCGACATATAGTGGGGATCATTTTTAGGCACCTGGTTGCAATTCTTATATCTGCCTTGCAAGACACGGCAGAATTCAAAAGGATTAGGGTCGCCTGGGATAGTTATCTCTGTACCATTGAATAGGACCTTTAGAGACTGATGGTACATTGAGGGGACAACTTTCATTGCATGGATCTATGGGCGGCCTAGGATAATGTTGTAAGGTAGCTCAATGTCAAGGACCTGGCACCTAGTTTCAAGCATGACCGGCCCCACTTGTATAGGCAAGTGGATAACACCTTTTGAGTGACATTCAGCATCATCATACCCCTTGATTGTAATACTTTGATCCATGTTGACATGATCCTCAGAGTATCCCAATTGCTTATGTAACTTTAGAGAACAAATGTTGAGACTAGCACCACCATCTATGAGTATGTGTTTGATTTTCTGTTTATGGATGAGAACCTCAATATGAATGACATCATTGTGACATGGATCATGGGATGGGAGGTCTCTTTCAGAGAAGACCACATTGTAGGGCAAAGCAATGTTACCTACAATAGCTTGGAAATCTGTGACCACTATGTTGTTAGGAACCGAAGATTCTTGGAGGGCTTTTTCCAGCACCACTTTATGTGCGGGTGACGACTGTAGAAGGTCCAAGATAGAGATCTGTGCTGGAGATTTCCCTAGATGTCCGACAAGATTATAATCAGATTGAGTTGGGAGACTTGGTGTAGGACCATGAATGGTGACATGACCATGACAAGTTGTAACAGTGCAATCCATAGATTTGCCTTTGATTGTGAGGGTAGACACCCAACTCTCTTCAAAACGACCCACAATGGAGTCATAGGAAGTGGAGGCATTATTGACACCTTTACCTTTCTCCAGAGGAGGATGCAGACCATGGTTTGGGAATGGTTCCTTGTACATGTTGAGGTCTTTATTGGTGTGGTGAGCTGGTGGTTCATCCTCAAAAGAGATTTGGTTGCCCTCGATAAGATTTTGGATTAGGTGCTTGAGTTTCACGCATGATGCGGTTTTGTGCCCTTTGGTCCTATGGAATTCACAATATTCATTTTCTCTGTACCATGTGGTTTTGTAAATAGGTTCACCATATGGGGGAGCATCTGATAAGGTGATGAGCCCTTTGTATAAAAGCTTTTGTAGGACAGACTCTATGGGCTCTCCCAAGAGAGTGAATTGACACCGCGAAGGGTAATCTTGTTGGGGCCACTCTTGTTGTCATTGTTGTTGGTTTTGATATGGGTGTCTTTGTTGTTGATACTGTTGAGGTAGAGTTTGACTTGGTTTGGAAAGTTAAAGCGGTGTTTGCAATGTTTGGACATGTTTAGAATCGACCACCCCATCGTCGACCATGTTTTTATTTTTGTTCCAAAACTTTGGTTTATCGTTTGTTTGTTGTTGAGGAGCATTGTCTTTAATTTCTTTGAAGATTTTGACCACGCCTTTAGCAATGAGAGCCTTTTCAATGTTGATTCCCTTGTAGGTGATTTCGTCGAAGGTTGTAGCACTAAGAATTTGAAAATGAAAACCCAATTCTTGGTTGAAAACCTCCCTGTATTGGAAATTTTAGATCACGAAATGCTAGCCTATTTAAAAAAAAAGCACTCAAATTAGCCTCCGTATGACCAAGATAATGAGGTTTGAAAATCGCCTATTGGATCAAAATGCTCAATGAAGAGGGGTCTGATTTAACCCCCCTGTGACTGTCCCCTGGTCACTAATGTGACCTACTGCTGGGCTGGAGGCGGCTAAAAAAATCTCTTTTATTTTTAGAAAACTAAAAATAGTTTCTAAAAAATTTCTTTTTTATTTTTTTTAAATCTTTTTAAAATTTTTTTAAAGTTTAAAATAAATTTTAAACGGCTGCCATGAACTTTTTTTTTTAAGTTTTATGTTTTTTAAAAAGAAACAAACCTGCCCAAGTATGGCCCGCGTAGGTACGACAACTTTTAAAAGCTCTCTTTTTTTTTGTTCTTTGTTTTTTTGCTTTTTATTGTTTTGCTTTTTTGCTTTTCTATTTTTTTGATTTTTTGCTTTTTGAAAAAAAAAATTTACTATACCTCACAGTGATTGTACGGCCTCGGGTTACGTGCCTGAGGTAAAAAAAATTCTAGATTTTTACATTCACCGAAATAGGTCAAATTATATATTTTTCTTCGCCTCTCGACCCTTCCAAATGCAACCATGATGTTTGTTTTTGCACAAAAAGATTCCTTTAAAAATTTATCTTCAAATCTCTCCTAGAAAAAGAGTTGAAAACCTGTGAAATCAAACTAAAAGTTCCACAAGTTTTATATTAGATCAGGACCAATGGGTCCCACCAGACATGCCAAAATGTGTATGAGGAAAATTGATCAGTCGGATGATAAAATCAAAACTATGAAAATACCCTAATCAATTACCCATAACATAAAGAGATCTATCTAAATAAAAAGTCATTATCAATAAATCAAATGAAATAAGCAAGCTTTTACCCAGATTGTGTTGTTCTCTTTTGTCGAATGTGGATTGCTCAAATATGTTGCGAAACCATGTTTGCAACAAGCAAGTATATGTGCTCAAAGATCAATGTCAAAAGATCATAATTTGCTCAATGACATGATGTACACTCCAAGCGCTATTAAAGGATGCCTGAGAATAAGTGATTGAAGAGGATTTGTGAAGGAGATGAGGGAGGTTTATATAGGTTTCAAACATGATCGATCAATAGTCCAGATAATTCAGAAGAATCAATGGAGGAGATAACACAAATAACCATGATGAACGTGCACATGACATGTGTCAATCCATAAAGATATATTTATTAAAATATGATGAAAACAAGATTGATTGAATAGATAATTCAACTTATAATTTTAACTCTTTTAGAGTTCTAAAAATAAGACTGATTGTGCACGAGTTAACAAGATACTTTAAGAGGAACTGGAAGATTTATAAAATTAAATAAATAAATTTATTTAATTACTTGTGCATGATTGAGGAATATGAAGATTATAAATAAAATATTTGATTTTATTTATTTTTAGAGGATTGAGACAATTTAAATAAATTTGCATGATTTATTTAAATTTAGAAGAACAAGTGATTTTAATTAAATAATGTAAATTATTTAATTGTAGATAAGATAGAATTGGATGAATTAATTAAATAATTGGATTTATTTAATTAATGTGGATTTTGAAAGATTTGGAAGAAGATTGATTTAATTAAATAATAAAATTATTTAATTTTGGAAGAATACAAAGGAATTTAATTTAATTAATTAAATAAAGAGGATTTATTTAATTAATGTCAAATTTTTAGAAGTTTTAGAAGAATTTAATCAAATTAATTAAATAATTAGATTATTTAATTAAATGTTGAAATGCAAGTAATTTGGAAGAAATGACGAAATACAAGTGGTGCGATGACATGGTCATTTTTGGGTGTCTACATTTTGCCCCTCTTTGATGCAATGCAGTTTATAGCGTTGTGTCAAAGAAAACGATTGTTGAAAGCATGACACAATTTTGATGCCCCAGCGTATGCCCCCTTAAGAGGAAAGACAGGGAAGCAACAGAAGGACGAGGTTGACGCTCAACTAGAAGATTGTGCGACAAAGAAGAAAAAAAAAGAATGTGGTGGGAAAAAAAAAGTGGTAGGGACACTATAAATAGGTCCCAAGGGGACCACACTCCTCATTTGCATACTAAGAGTTGCTAAATTTAGAGCATAGAGCTTCCTAACTTGGTGTGTGAGAGTTGAGTGGAGAAGGAGATTGTAGCGTAGAGAGATGCCAATCCCAGCACACAGACATCGAGCGGAGCTGGTGCAGACGTATGGGAGACCAACAGGAGCACCGGTAGCGGTAAGTGGCTGAAAACCTCCCTGTATTTAAAAACGTTGATTCCATCAGGTTTTGAGATTGCAAAATTTTTAGGTCTTCTGGATCTATTTAGATCATTCCTTCCCACTAGGGGTTCAAACCACCCGACCCCCTTTTACAGGGATTCGTTTCTATTATCATTCTTTAAATAGAAATGAAGCCTATATATGTAGGAAATAAAGCCGCTTATTATATTGGTGGAGAGTGAAAATAGCAAGGTTCGACCCCACAAACCAACATTTTAACAATCAAACCACCATATGTGCCACGTGGCACCCAATCATTAGGTCACATGGCATTACCTCATTCGTCCGTCAGTGACACGTGTCACACTGGATTGGTCCACATCTTTAGACTTGCCACGTCATGTGCTGACTCAAATGCCGCCATCTGCCATGTGTCAACCTCTAGACCTACCATGTCAACAACTGCCACTATGTCTACCATGTCAGCATGTTGATGTCATCATTGTACTGTCTAATCGACATGGTCAACCCTCAACATTGATCGGCAATATCTTACTCGTACAAGCTCCAATCGAGGTGAAACAAGGGGCATCGAAATCGTGGCAATGAGCTCTTCAAGTTGGCATCATTTTTTCTTGGATTTGAGACAATAAATTTTTTACCTTTTTGAATACCTGATTCGCTTGTTTGACTAAACCTTTGACTACACATAACTTCTGCATACGAACTCCTTTTGAGCCAATTCAAGTTGCGTCAGGATCATGTCAACGACCTCTTTCCAATGATACTGATTTTGTCAGGTTTTGAGACTACAAAATTTTTAGTTCTTTTGTATCCATATGGATCATTATTCCCTACTCGAGGTTCAAACCACCCAACCCCCTTTTATAGGGATTCGTTTCTATTATCATTCTTTAAATAGAAAGGAGGCCCGTATAGTAGCAAAGAAAGCCGCTTGGTATATTGGTGGAGAGTGAAAATAGCAAGTAGGAGGTCAGGGGTTTGACCCCCACAAACTAAGCTTTTAACAACCAAACCACCACATGTGCCACGTGGCACCCAATCATTAGGCCACATGGCATTACCTCCTTCTTCTATCAGTGACACGTGTTATGCTAGATTGGCCTACATCTTCAGACCTACCACGTCATCTGCTGACTCAGATGCTGCCATCTGCCACGTATCAAACTCTGGACCTCCCACATCAACAATTGCCACTGTGACTGCCATGTTAGTATGCTGACGTCAGTATTGTACTATCTAGTCATCATGGTCAACCCTCAACTTTGACCAGCCATATCTTGCTCGTGTGAGCTCCGATCAAGGCGAAAGGAGCAGCGTCGAAATCGTGACAACGAGTTCTTCGACTTGGCATCATTTTTTCTTGAATTTGAGACAATCAAATTTTTACCTTTTTGAATGCCTGATTTGCCTGTTTGACTGAACCTTTGACTGCACATAACTTCTGCATACAAACTCCTTTTGAGCCTGTTCAAGTTGCATTAGGATCGTGTCAGTAACCTCTTTCCAATGATGCTTATTCCATCATGTTCTTAGACTATAAAATTTTTAGTTCTTCTGTATCCATTTGGATCATTATTCCCCACTGGGGGTTCAAACCACCAGACCCCCTTTTATAGGAATTCATTTCTAATATCATTCTTTAAATAGAAAGGAGGCACATGTATGTAGCAAAGAAAGCCACTTGGTATATTGGTGGAGAGTGAAAACAGCAAGCAGGAGGTCAGGGGTTCGACCCACAAACCAATATTTTAACAATCAAACTACCACCTATGCCACGTAGGTGGCACCCAATCATTGGGCCACGTGGCATTACCTCATTCATCCGTCAGTGACACATGTCACGCTGGATTGATCCACATCATTAGAACTGCCACATCCTCTGCTGACTCAGATGCTGCCATCTGCCATGTGTAAAGCTCTGGACTTGCTACATCAACAACTGCCACTGTGTCTGCCATGTCACAATTGCATGGTCAAACCCAATTTTGACCGCCCTTATCTTGCTCGTACGAGCTCCTATCGAGGCGAAACGAGGGGCATCAGAATCGTGGCGACGAGCTCTTCGACTTGGCATCATTTTTGCTTGGATTTGAGACAATCAAATTTTCACCTTTTTGAACGCCTGATTCACTTGTTTGACCAAAACTTTGACTACACATAACTTCTGCATACAAACTCCTTTTGAGCTCGTTCAAGTTGCATCAGGATTGTGTTAGTAGCCTCTTTCTAATGATGCTGATTCCGTTAGGTTCTAAGATTGGAAATCTTTTAGTTCTTCTGTATCCACCTGAATCATTCCTTCCCACTGGGGGTTCAAACCACCAGACCCCCTTTTATAGGGATTCATTTCTATTATCATTCATTCAATACAAAGGAGGCCCGTACATGTAGCAAAGAAAGTCGCTTGGTATATTGGTGGAGAGTGAGAAAGCCAAGCAGGAGGTCAGGGGTTCGACCCCCACAAACTAGCCTTTTAACAATCAAACCGCCACATATGCCACGTGGTACCCAATCATTGGGCGACGTGGCATTACCTCATTCATCCGTCAGTGGTACGTGTCACACTGGAGTAGTCCACATCTTCAGACCTGCCACATCATCTGCTAACTTAGATGCCACCATCTGCCACATGTCAAACTCTAGATCTGCCACGTCAACAACTACCACTGTGTCTGCCATGTTAGCATGCTAACATCATCATTGTACTATCTAGTCAACATGGTTAACACTTACCTTTGACCAGCCATATCTTGCTCGTATGAGCTCTGATCGAGGTGAAACAAGCATTGTTAGAATCGTGGTGATGAGCTCTTCGACTTGGCATCATTTTTGCTTGGATTTGAGACAATCAATTTTTCACCTTTTCGAACGCCTAATTCACCTGTTTGACCGAACCTTTGACTGCACATAACTTCTACATAGAACTCCTTTTGAACCTGTTCAAGTTGCATTAGGATCGTGTCAACAACCTCTTTCCAATTATGCTAATTCCGTCAGGTTCTGAGACTACAAGATTTTTAGGTCTTCTGGATCCACCTAGATCATTCCTCCCCACTGAGGTTTAAAACCACCCGACCCCCTTTTATAGGGATTTGTTTCTATTATCATTCTTTAAATAGAAAGAAGGCCCGTATATGTAGCAATGAAAGCCGCTTGGTATATTGGTGGAGACTGAAAATAGGAAGGAGAAGGTCAGGGGTTCAACCCCCACAAACCAACCTTCTAACAAGCAAATTGCCACATGTACCACATGGCACCCAATCATTGGGCCACATGGCATTCGATCATTCATCCATCGGTAACACATGTCACACTGGATTGGTCCACATCTTCAGACCTGCCACATCATCTATTGAGTTAAATGCCGCCATCTGTCACATGTCATCATCTGGACTTGCCATACCAACAACTGCTATTGTGTCTACCATGTCAGCATGATGATGTCATCATTGTACTGTTTAGTCGACATGGTCAACCCTTAACTTTGACCATCCATATCTTGCTCGTACACGCTCTGATCAAGGTGAAACAAGCGGCATCAGTATCGTAGCGATGAGCTCTTTGACTTGGTGTCATTTTTGCTTGGATTAAACTTTTCACCTTTTTGAATGCATGATTCGCGTGTTTGACTACACATAACTTCTGCATACAAACACCTTTTGAGCCTATTCAAGTTGCATCAAGATCGTGCCAATGACCTCTTTCCAATGACATTGATTCCGTCAGGTTCTAAGACTACAAAATTTTTAGGTCTTCTAGATCCATTTAAATCATTCCTTCCCATTGGTATATTGGTGGAGAGTGAAAATAGTAAGGTTCGATCCCGTAAACTAACCTTTTAACAATCAAACCGCCACATGTGTCATGTGGCACCCAATCATTAGGCCACATGGCATTACCTCATTTGTCTATCAGTAACACGTGTCACACTAGATTGGTCCACATCTTTAGACCTACCACATCATTTATTGACTCAGATGCCGCCATCTGCCACATGTCAACCTTTGGACCTACCACATCAACAACTGCCACTGTGTATGCTATGTCAGCATGCTGATGTTATCATTGTACTGTCTAGTTGACATGGTCAACCCTCAACTTTGAACGGCCATATCTTGCTCATACAAGCTCCTATTGAGGCGAAAGGAGCACCGTCAAAATCATGGTGACGAGCTCTTTGACTTGGCATCATTTTTGCTTGGATTTGAGACAATCAATTTTTCTTCTTTTTGAATGCTTGATTCACCTGTTTGACCAAACTTTTGACAGCATATAACTTCTGCATATGAACTCCTTTTGAGTACATTCAAGTTGCGTCAAGATCATGTTAGTGACCTCTTTCCAATGATGCTGATTCTGTTAGGTTCTAAGACTGCAAAATTTTTAGTTCTTCAGCATCCTTCTGGATCATTACTCCCCACTGGGGGTTTAGAGCACTCGACCCCCTTTTATAGGGATTCGTTTCTATTATCATTCTTTAAATAGAAAGGAGGCCCGTATATGTAGCAAAGAAAGCCGCTTGGTATAATGGTGGAGAGTGAAAATAGCAAGTAGGAGGTCAGGGGTTTGACCCGCACAAACCAACCTTTTCACAATCACACCGCCACATGTGCCACGTGGCACCCAATCCTTGGGCCACGCGGCATTACCTCATTCTTATGTCAGTGACACGTGTCATGTTAGATTGGTCCACATCTACAGACCTGCCATGTCATCTGCTGACTCATATGCTACCATCTGCCACGTATCAAACTCTAGACCTGCCATGTCAATAACTGCCACTGTGTCTACTATGTTAGCATTCATTGTACTGTTTAGTCATTATGGCCATATCTTGCTCGTATGAGCTCCGATCGAGGCGAAATGAGTGGAGTCGAAATCATGATGACGAGTTCTTCAACTTGGCATCATTTTTTCTTGGATTTGAGACAATCAATTTTTCACCTTTTTGAACGCCTGATTCACCTGTTTGACTGAACCTTTGACTGCACATAACTTCTGCATACGAACTCCTTTTGACCCCATTCAAGTTGTGTTAGGATCGTGTCAGCAACCTCTTTCCAACAATGTTGATTCCATCATGTTCTCAAACTGCAAAATTTTTCTCTTTTAGATCCACCTGGATCATTCCTCTCCACTTGGGGTTTAAACCACCTGACCCCCTTTTATAGGGATTCATTTCTATTACCATTCTTTAAATAGAAAGGAGGCCCGTCTATGTAGCAAAGAAACCACTTGGTATATTGGTGGAGAGTAAGAATAGCAAGCAGGAGGTCAGGGGTTCGACCCCCACAAACCAATCTTTTAACAATCAAACCACCACATGTGCCACATGGCACCTAGTCATTGGGCCACGTGACATTACCTCATTCATCTGCCAGTGACATTACCTCATTTATCCGTCAGTGACACAAGTCACGCTGGATTGGTCCACATTATCAGACCTGCCACGTCATTTATTGACTCAGATGCTGCCATTTGCCACATGCCAACCTTTGGACCAGCCAAGTCAACAACTACCACTGTGTCTGCCATGTCACCATGCTGACGTCATCATTGTACTATTTAGTTAGTATGGTCAACCCTCAACTTTGATTGGCCATATCTTGCTTGTATGAGCTCCGATCGAGGCGAAACAAGCGGAGTCAAAATCATGATGATGAGGTCTTCAACTTGGCATCATTTTTTCTTGAATTTGAGACAATCAATTTTTCACCTTTTTGAACGCCTGATTCGCCTATTTGACCGAACCTTTGACCACACATAACTTCTGCATACAAACTCCTTTTGAGCTCGTTCAAGTTGATTTACAATCATGTCAACAACCTCTTTCCAATGATGCTAATTCTGTCATCTTCTTAGACTGCAAAAATTTTTAGTCTTCTAGATCCACCTGGATCATTCCTCCCCACTTGGTGTTCAAACCACCTGACCCCCTTTTATAGGCATTCGTTTCTATTATCATTCTTTAAATAGAAAGGAGGCTAGTATATGTAGCAAGGAAAGCCGCTTGGTATATTGGTGGAGAGTGAAAATAGCAAGCAGGAGGTCAGGGGTTCGACCCCCACAAACAAATCTTTTAACAATCAAACTGCCACATATGCGACATGGCACCCAATTATTGGGCCACGTGGCATTACCTCATTTATTCGTCAGTGCCATGTGTAAATCTCTGGACCTGCCATGTCAACAACTACCAATGTGTCTGCCATGTCAGCATGCTGACATCATCATTGTAGTGTCGAGTCAGCATGGTCAAACCTCAACTTTGACTGGCCATATCTTGCTCATACGAGCTTCGATCGAGGCGAAACTGGCGGTGTCAAAATCGTGGTGAGGAGCTCTTTGACTTGGCATCATTTTTGCTTGAATTTGAGACGATCAATTTTTCACCTTTTTGAATGCTTGATTCGCCCGTTTGATCAAAACGTTGACTACACACAACTTCTGCATACGGACTCCTTTTGAACCCATTCAAGTTGTGTCAGGATCGCGTCAGCGACCTCTTTCCAATGATGCTCCTTCCGTCAGGTTCTAAGACTGTAAAATTTTTAGTTCTTCGAGATCCGCCTGGATCATTCCTCCCCACTGGGGATTCAAACAACCTGCCCCCTTTTATAGGGATTTGTTTCTATTATCATTTATTAAATAGAAAGGAGGCTTGTATATGTACCAAAGAAAGCTGCTTGGTATATTGGGGGAGAGTTAAAAAAGAAAGCAGGAGGTCAGGGGTTCTACCCCCATAAACCAACCTTTTAACAATCAAACCGTCACATGTGCCACATGGCACCCTATCATTTGACCATGTGGCATTACCTCATTCGTCTGTTAGTGACACGTGTCACTCTGGATTGGTCCACATCTTCAGACCTGCCATGTCATTTGCTGACTCAAATACCACCATTTGCCACGTGTCAAACTCCAAATTTGCCACGTTAACACTACCACTATGTCTGCCATGTCAGCATGCTGATGCCATTATTGTACTATTTAGAAGGCATGGTCAACCCTTAACTTTGACCAGCCATATCTTACTCGTACGAGCTTTGATCGAGGTGAAACGAGCGGTGTTAGAATCGTGGCGACGAGCTCTTCGACTTGGCATCATTTTGCTTTGATTTGAGACAATAAATTTTTCACTTTTTTGAACACATGATTCGCCTGTTTGATCGACCCTTTAACTGCACATAATTTTTGTATACAAACTCCTTTTAAGCCCATTCAAGCTGCATCAGGATTGTGCCAGCGACCTCTTTCCAATGATGCTGATTCTGTCAAGTTCTGAGACAATTTTTAGATCTTATGGATCCATTTAGCTCATTCTTTTCCATTGGGGGTTCAAACCACCTGACCCACTTTTATAGGGATTCATTTCTATTATCATTCTTTAAATAAAAAAGAATCCTGTACTTGTAGTAAAGAAAGCCGCTTGGTATATTGGTGGAGAGTAAAAATAGCAAGGTTCGACCCCACAAACCAACCTTTTAACAATCAAACCGCCACATGTGCCACGTACCACCTAATCATTAGGCCACATGGCATTACCTCATTCATCCGTTAGTGACACATGTCACACTGGATTGGTCCACATCTTCAGACCTGCCACGTCATCTGATGAATCAAATGCCAACATCTGCCACGTGTCAACCTATGGACCTACTACGTCACAAACTACCACTGTGTCTACCATGTCAGCATGCTGATGTCATCATTGTACTGTCTAGTCAACATAGTCAACCCTCAACATTGACCGGCCATATCTTGCTCGTACGTGCTCCGATCGAGATTACACGAGCGGCGTCAAAATCATGGTGACGAGCTCTTCGACTTGGCATCATTTTTGCTTGGATTTGAGACAATCAATTTTTCACCTTTTTGAATGCCTAATTCACCTATTTGACCAAACCTTTGACTCCACATAACTTCTACATACGAACTCCTTTTGAGCCCATTCAAGTTGCGTTAGGATCATGTCAATAACCTCTTTCTGATGATGCTTATTCCGTCATGTTCTCAGACTCCAAAATATTTTGGCTCTGGATCATTCTTCCCCACTTGGAGTTCAAACCACCTGACCCCCTTTTATAGGGAATCATTTCTATTATCATTCTTTAAATAGAAAGGAGGCCCATATATGTGGCAAAGAAAGCCGCTTGGTATATTGTTGGAGAGTGAAAATAGCAAGCAGGAGGTTAGGGGTTCGACCCCCACAAACCAATCTTTTAACAATCAAATCGCCACATTTGCCATGTGGCACCCAATCATTGGGCCATGTGGCATTATTTAATTCATCCATCAGTGACATGTGTCACACTGGATTGGTCCACATCATCAGAACTACCATGTCATCTGCTGACTCAGATGCCGCCATCCACCATGTGTCAACCTCTAGACCTGCCACATCAATAACTGCCACTGTGTCTGCCATGTCAGCATACTGACATCATCATTGTATTGTCTAGTCAACATGGTCAACCCTCAACGTTGACCAGCCATATCTTGCTCGTACAAGCTCTGATTGAGGCAAAACGAGTGACTTCAAAATCATGGCGACGAGCTCTTTGACTTGGCATCATTTTTACTTGGATTTGAGACAATCAATTTTTCACTTTTTTAAATGCCTGATTCGCCTATTTGACCAAACCTTCGACTGTACATAACTTCTGCATACAAACTCCTTTTGAGTCCATTCAAGTTGCGTCAGGATCGTGTTAGCGACCTCTTTCCAATGATGTTGATAATGTTAGGTTCCAAGAAAGCCACTTGGTATATTGGTGGAGAATGAAAAAAGCAAGCAGGAGGTCAGGGGTTCGACCCCAATAAACCACCCTTTTATTAATCAAATCGTCACATGTGCCATGTGGCACCCAATCATTGGACCACATGGTATTACATCATTCGTCCATCAGTGACATGTGTCATGCTGGATTGGTCCATATCTTCAAACCTGCCACGTCATCTACTGACTCAAATGCCAAAATTTTTTACTTGTCAAACTCTGGATCTGCCACATCAACAACTACCACTGTGTCTACCATATCAGCATACTAACATCATCATTGTACTATCTACTCGACATGGTCAACCCTTAACTTTGACTAGCCATATATTCTTTGGACAAGCTTTGATCGAGGTGAAGCGAGCGACGTCAAAATCGTGGTGATTCGATCAAGTTCTGAAACTATAATATTTTTAGGACTTCTGGATTCACCTAGATCATTCCTCCCCACTGGGGGTTGAAACCACCCGACCCCCTTTTTATAGGGATTTGTTTCTATTATCATTCTTTAAATAGAAAGGAGGCCCATATATGTAGCAATGAAAGCCGCTTGGTATATTGGTGGAGAGTGAAAATAGGAAGTAAGAGGTCAGGGTTTCAACCCCACAAACAAACCTTTTAACAAGCAAATCCTCACATGTGCCACGTAGCACCCAATCATTGGGCCACGTGGCATTCGCTCATTCGTCCGTCAGTGACACATGTCATGCTGGATTGGTCCACATCTTCAGACCTGTCAATTCTTCTATTCAATCAGATGCTGCCATCTACCACGTGTCAACATCTAGACCTGCCACGCCAATAACTACCACTCTGTCTGCCATGTTAGCATGATGACGTCATCATTTTTACTATCTAGTCAGCATGGTCAACCCTCAACTTTGACTGGCCATATCTTGCTCGTCTGAGCTCTGATCAAGCCTAAACCATAGACGTCAGAATCATGGCGATGACCTCTTCGACTTGGTATCATTTTTGCTTAGATTTGAGACAATACATTTTTCACCTTTTTGAACACATGATTCACCTGTTTCACCGAACCTTTGACTACACATAACTTCTGCATATGAACTCCTTTTGAGCCCGTTAAAGTTGCGTAAGGATCCTGTCAGCGACCTCATTCTAATGACGTTGATTCTATCAGGTTCTGAGACTGCAAGATTTTGAGCCCATATATGTAGCTAAGAAAACTACTTGGTATATTGGTGGAGTGAAAATAGCAAGGTTTGACCCCACAAACCAACCTTTTAACAATCACACCACCACATATGCCACGTGGCACCCAATCATTAGGCCACATGGCATTACCTCATTCATCCATAAGTGACACGTTTCACACTGGATTGGTCCAAATCTTCAGACTTGCTACGTCATCTGCTGACTCAGATGCCCCCATCTGCCACATGTCAACCTATGGACCTACAACGTCAACAACTACCATTGTTTCTGTCATGTCAGCATGTTGATGTCATCATTATACTATCTAGTCGACATGGTCAACCCTCAACTTTGACCGGTGATATCTTGCTCGTACAAGCTCTGATCGACGCAAAACGAGCAGCATCGAAATCATAACGACGAGATCTTCGACTTGGCATCATTTTTTTTGGATTTGGAACTATCAATTTTTCACATTTTGAATGCCTAATTCACCTATTTGGCCGAACCTTTGACTACACATAACTTCTACATACAAACTCTTTTTGAGCCCATTCAAGTTGCGTCAGGATCATGTCAGTGACGTCTTTCCAATGATGTTGATTCTGTTAGGTTCTAAGACTACAAAATTTTTAGTTCTTCTATATCCATCTGGATCATTATTCCCCACTGGGGGTTCAAACCACCTGACCCTTTTATAGGGATTCGTTTCTATTATCATTCTTAAAATAGAAAGGAGGCCCGTATATGTAGAAAAGAAAGCAACTTGGTATATTGGTTAAGAGTGAAAATAGCAAGCAGGAGGTCGGGGTTCGACCCCCACAAACCAACCTTTTAACAATCAAACCGCCACATGTGCCACGTGGCACCCAATCATTGGGCCTCATGGCATTACCTCATTCTTCCATCAGTGACACATGTCATGCTGAATTGCTCCACATCTTCAGACCTGCCATGTCATCTGCTTACTTAGATGCCGCCATCTACCACATGTCAAACTTTGGACCTATCACATCAACAACTACCACTATTTCTGCCATGTCAACATGCTGACGTCATCATTGTACTATCTAGTCAGCATGGTCAACCCTTAACCTTGATCCATATCTTCCTTGTATGAGCTCCGATCGAAGTGAAACAAGTAGCATCGAAATCGTGAAGACGAGCTCTTCGACTTGGCATAATTTTTTCTTATATTTTAGACAATCAATTTTTCACCTTTTTGAACATCTAATTCACCTATTTGACTGACCCTTTGACTGCACATAACTTCTGCATACGAACTCCTTTTAGGCTCATTTAAGTTGTGTTAGGGTCGTGTTAACAACCTCTTTCCAATGATGTTGATTCTGTCATATTCTCAGACTGCAAATTTTTTTGATCTTCTCGATCCACCTGGATCATTCCTCCCCACTTGGGGTTAAAACCACCTGACCCCCTTTTATAGGGATTCGTTTCTATTATCATTCTTTAAATAGAAAGGATGCCCGTCTATGTAGCAAAGAAAGTTGCTTGGTATATTGGTGGAGAGTGAAAATAGCAAGCAGGAGGTCAGGGGTTCGACCCCCACAAATGAATCTTTTAACAATCAAACTGCCACATGTGCCACGTGGCACCCAATAATTGGGCCATGTGGCATTCCCTCATTCATCCATCAGTGACACGTGTCACGTTGGATTGGTCCACATCTTCAGACCTACCATGTCATGTGCTGATTGAGATGCCGCCATTTGCCACATGTCAAACTCTGGATCTACTAACTCAACAACTACCACTGTGTCTGCCATGTCAGCATGCTGACGTCATCATTCTACTATCTTGTCGGCATGGTTAACCCTCAACTTTGACCAGTCATATCTTGCTTGTACGAGCTCTGATCGAGATGAAACAAGCGGTGTCAAAATCGTGGGACGAGCTCTTCAACTTGGCATCATTTTTGCGTAGATTTGAGAATCAATTTTTCACCTTTTCAAACGCCTAATTCACATGTTTGACCGAATCTTTCACTACACATAACTTCTGCATACGAACTCCTTTTGAGCCCGTTCAATTTGGGTTAGGATTGTGTTAACGACGTCTTGCCAATGATGTTGATTCTGTCAGGTTTTGAGACTACAAGATTTTTAGGTCTTCTGGTTCAACCTAGATCATTCTTTCCCATTGGGGATTCAAACCACCTAACCCCATTTTATAGGGATTTATTTCTATTATCATTCTTCAAATAGAAAGGAGACCCGTATATGTAGCAATGAAAGCCGCTTGGTGTATTGGTGGAGAGTGGAAATAGGAAGTAGGAGGTCAGGAGTTCGCCGCCATAAACCATGCTTTTAATAAGAAAATCGCCACATGTGCCATGTGGCACCCAATCATTGGACCACGTGGCATTCACTCATTCGTCTGTCAGTGACACGTGTCACGCTGGATTGGTCCACATCTTCAGACCTGCCACGTCATCTGTTGAGTCAGATGCCGCCATCTACCACGTGTCAAAATCTAGACCTACCACGCCAACAACTACCACTGTGTCTGTCATCTCAGCATGATGACATCATCATTGTACTGTCTAGTCAGCATGGTCAAACCTCAACTTTGACTAGCCATATCTTGCTTGTACGATCTCTGATCAAGGCGAAACGAGCGACCTTAGAATCATGGCGACGAGCTCTTCAACTTGGCATCTTTTTTATTTGGATTTAAGACAATATTTTTTTCACCTATTTGAACACTGAATTTGCCTATTTCAACAAACCTTTGACTACACATAACTTCTACATACGAACTCCTTTTGTGCCCGTTCAAGTTGCGTCAAGATCATGTTAGCGACCTCCTTCCAATGACACTGATTCTGTTAGGTTTTGAGATTGCAATTTTTTTAGGTCTCCTAGATCCATTTAGATCATTACTTCCCACTGGGGGTTCAAACCAGCCAACCCCCTTTTAAAGGGATTTGTTTCTATTATCATTCTTTAAATAGAAAGGAAGCCCGTATATGTAGCAAAGAAAGTTGCTTGGTATATTGGTGGAGAGTGAAAATAGAAAGGTTCGACCCCACAAGCCAACCTTTTAACAATCAAACTACCACATGTGCCACGTGGCACCCAATCATTAGGCCACATGGCATTACCTCATTTGTCCGTCAGTGACATGTGTCATGCTGGATTGGTCCACATCTTCAGTCTTGTCATGTCATTTGCTGACACAAATGCCATCATCTTCCATGTGTCAACCTCTAGACCTACCACATCAACAACTGCCACTGTGTCTACCATGTCAGCATGTTGATGTCATCATTGTACTGTTTAGTCAACATGGTCAACCCTCAACTTTGACCGGCCATATCTTGCTCGTACGAGCTCCGATCAAGGTGAAACATGAGGTGTCAAAATCATGGCGATAAGCTCTTCGACTTGGTATCATTTTTCTTTAGATTTGAGACAATCAATTTTTCACCTTTTTGAACACCTGATTCACCTATTTGACCAAACCTTTGACTACACATAACTTCTGCATACGAACTCCTTTTGAGCCCATTCAAGTTGTGTTAGGATCGTGTCAGCGACCTCTTTCTAATGATGCTGACTCCATCAGGTTCTGAGACTGCAAAATTTTTGGTTCTTCTGTATCCATCTGTATCATTATTCCCCACTGCGGGTTCAAACCACCTGACCCCCTTTTATAGGGATTCATTTCTATTATCAATCTTTAAATAGAAAGGAGGCCCGTATATGTAGCAAAGAAAGCCGCTTGGTATATTGGTGGAGAGTGAAAATAGCAAGCAGGAGGTCATGGGTTCAACCCCAACAAACCAACCTTTTAAAAATCAAACCGCCAGATGTACCACATGGCACCCAATCATTGGGCCATGTGGCATTACCTCATTCTTCTGTTAGTGACACATGTCACGCTAGATTGGTCCACAACTTAAGACCTGCCACGTCATCTATTGACTCAGATGTCGCCATCAGCCATGTGTCAAACTCTGGACCTGCCACATTAGGAATTGCCACTGTGTCTACCATGTCAGCATGCTGATGTCATCATTGTACTGTCTACTCAGCATGGTCAAACCTCAACTTTGTCCGATCATATCTTACTCATATGAGCTCCGATCGAGGTGAAATGAGCGGCGTCAAAATTGTGATGACAAGCTCTTCAACTTGGCATCATTTTTGCTTGGATTCGAGATAGTCAAATTTTCACCTTTTGAACGCCTGATTCACCTATTTGAACAAACCTTTGACTACACATAACTTTTGCATACAAACTCCTTTTGAGCCTATTCAAGTTGTGTTAGGATCGTGTCAGCAACCTCTTTCTAATGATGTTGATTCCATCATGTTCTCAGGCTGCAAAATTTTTGGTCTTTTGGATCCACCTGGATCATTCCTCCCCACTTGCGATTCAAACCATCTAACCCCCTTTTATAGGGATTCATTTATGTTATCATTCTTTAAATATAAAGGAGGCTCGTATATGTAGCAAAGAAAGCCACTTGGTATATTGATGGAGAGTAAAAATAGCAAGCAGGAGGTCAGGGGTTTGTCCTCCATAAAGTAATCTTTTAACAATCAAACCGCAACATGTGCCACATGGCACCCAATCATTGGGCCACGAGGCATTACCTCATTCATCCATCAATGACATGTGTCAAGCTAGATTGGTCCACATCATTAGGCCTACCACGCCATCTATTGACTCAAATGTCGCCATCTGCCATGTGTCAACCTCTAGACCTGCCATGTCAACAACTGCCACTGCATCTTCCATGTTAGCATACTGATGTCATCATTGTATTGTCTAGTGAGCATGGTCAACCCTCAACTTTGATTGGCCATATCTTGCTCGTACGAGCTCCGATCAAGGCAAAACGAGTGGCATCGAAATCATGGTGACGAGCTCTTTGAATTGACATCTTTTTTCTTAGATTTGAGACAATCATTTTTTCACCTTTTTGAATGACTGATTCGCCTATTTGACCAAACCTTTGACTACACATAACTTCTGCATAATAACTCCTTTTAGCCCGTTCAAGTTGTGTCAGGTTCGTGTCAGCGACCTCTTTCCAATGCTGCTAATTCCATCAGGTTCTAAGACTGCAAAATTTTTAGTTCTTCTGTATCCACCTGGATCATTCCTCCCCATTGGGGGTTCAAACCACCCAACCCCCTTTTATAGGGATTCATTTCTATTATCATTCATTAAATAGAAAGGAGGCCCATATATGTAGCTGCAGACACCCTAAAATGTCCTAACCATTTTATCGTCACCTGACCTTAGCCATTTCACTAATTTATCCCCAATTAATTAATTAAATTTTATTTAATTAATTAAATCCCTTAGTCACATATATTGAATTAATTTAATTAATTCAATATTTTTCCCTTTCTAACATTACCCCATATTAATTAAATAAATATAAAATATTTATTTGATTAATATTCCCTTTCCAACTTAATCACATTCCTAATTAATTAAATAAACACAATTTATTTAATTAATTCTCTAATCACGTGTCTCACATAATTCAAATTAAATATTTGAATTAATCCCTCACCTTTCATCTCATTCAAACAAGTGTCACATGCCTCCACTTAATCCCTTCACATGTCAAACTAATTTAAATAATCTTTTATTTAAATTAGATTTCTTTTATCACAATCGAACACTTGTCCAGTTTCCTTTTGTCTCATATGGGGTAGTACATCTTGCAATTAATACAACTCACATGTGCAAGTTAATTCAAATAAAATATTTGAATTAGACTCCTTTCATTATCCATTGCACACTTGTCATGTGACTACAATCCCTCTTTGAGTGGGAAACCCTAATCCAACCCTAATCGATCTCAACCATCCATATCATTCAAAATAACTTTCAATCTTATCCATCCATTCGAATTTGCCTTTTCTATAAAGGTAGCCTCTCTTGAGCCATTGGTAATGAATCTTCTTCTAGTATCCTCATGCTATCGAAATCTCTCCTCAATATTTCTTCTCAATCTCTTATCCATCTACCTTGCATTCATCCAATCATTATCTACCAATCCATATCATTGTTATGCTACAGAATCAAGCAATCAACATTAATCTATTTGCATAAAGCTAGATTGTTTTGGGTGCAACACTCTCCACCTTGTCAACGGATTGTGGATCAATGTGAAGGTATTGCATTGTTTATTTTGCATTTTTCTTATGTTTTTCATGTTAGATTTCTATGATCTCATTTGGCATGCCCGGTGGGACTCCCAGGTCCTAATTCTACTAACTTTTGTTGGTTTTTTCATGAGTTTTCTGTGAAAATTGTTTGTTACAGGTATTAGTACCTTTTTCTCTATATTGAGGCCATTTTCCTCTATATTGGCACTATTTTCCTCTGTAGTGGTGCTATTTTCCTCTGTAGTGGTTCCATTTCTCTCTGTATTGGCACTTTTTTTCACAGAAACTTCAAACTAACATAACTTTCTCATACGGTGGCAAAATTTTACAAACAAACACTCGTTGGAAAGTTGAGAAGATAAAATTTGTAACAGAGCAGGTTTTATCAGGTGATTGTATCATTTTACTAGTCTTTTTTGCATTCAAAGTCAAACTTGTATATAAACTTCAATTGAGCATAACTTGAGCAATTTTGATCAGTTTTTAGCGAATTTTTTTTCAAATTGCTTAGAATCTCCTGAAATTTCTATTTATTCAATCCATTTTTATGTATCAGATCATTTTTATCAATTTTTATCAAATTTCATATTTTTCACATAATCATCTTCTTTGCAAGTTTACTTGTTTCTTTTTTGATTTGGTGGCTTGTAGGTGATCTCAAGGAGCTGAAGCAGCGTTCACATCAGCATCCATAGTAGCTTGGGACAGTGAAACAATTAGCTATATCCATTTCGTCATTCATCTCTTTCATTTAATAAATCAAACTTGGTTGCATCACACATTTCAATTTGGGCTTAAAACCAACAACTTGCTTGCATTCACACATCAAATTGGGCATAAAATCAACAAGTAACTTCTCATGCACTTCGTGTAATCTTGAGAAATAAAAATACCTCTTGTCCATTCATATTCACACCTCACACTTTGATTTCTTAAGGGCAATTTACAAGTGCGAGTGTGAATCATGTGCGTGTGTGTATGCTCTCTCCTCGTATTTCAAGGTGATCTTGGAGATCAAAAACACCTCACTTATTTGCTTTTATTTACCTTTTCCTAGGAGGCCTGCTTGGAAACACACCACTCCAAGGGATGACCTCAATTGAGGCTAAATCGAAAGACACCCTCATTGAGAGTTGGAATCTTGTCACTCTTAGCTAAGCCTTAAAGAACTTTATAACTTTGGGAAGTGAAGGTGAAGGGTGGGTTACCCCTTTCTCTCAGCTGTGTGGCAGGATTTTTCTTTTAATTCCTTAGTCAACCTTGTGTAAACATAGCCTTAGACCTAATTGGCCATACCCCACCTGACTAGTCATAGGGCTAGTTGATGTGTCTTCCATGTGTGCTTGTTTAATCATCACCACATTCTTCAAATTCAAAATTCAAAATTGCTTATGTGTCTTGTGTGAGTGATACATGATTGTACATGTGTGATCATTTGATTGAACATTGCTAAATCAAGCTGAACACCAAGCACATCAAGACAAGTCATTCAACTCATTCTGCCAACACATTCAAATCCAATCACATCCATCTGAATCGCCCATTTTTTAACCATTTCATCCCTAATCATATCCAAGTCATCATCCCATCACATCAATAGCATCCTAGTCATTACACATCATCCAATCATTCCAAGCTAAATCACATCCCAACTACTTTCATCCCAATCCAAATCCAAATCAACCCAATCAAAAATCAAGACCTTAGTTGATCATCATCAACCGTTATCCAAACTTGCTTGAGATCATTAGTCTATCTTAAGTTAGCCATCCAATTAAATCAATACAATCAACCCTCTATTACTTAAGTGTCATTAGTCTACCTTAATTATAGAGTATCAATCCAATCAATCCTCTTACTTGAGATCATTAGTCTATTTCAAGTATAGAGAGCCATCCATCAAAAAACAAAACAAATCAAATCATCCTAAGATCTTGAAATTTGATCCCAATCACTCCACATCATTACCTACATTTCTCATTTAAACCACTTTCATCCCAATCCATTCATCCCTTCACCTCAATCCAAGTCATCCCACCTTGTTATCCCACATTACCCTTACCATTATCCTAAATCATCCTAGTCACCTACCCTACTAATTCCACCATCATTCATCCTAATTCTTTCAAGTCATCCAATCTCATCATCCTAGTCATCCTCGACATCCTAATCATAATCACCATAGTCCTCATCATCCAAGTAAATCCCTAATCATTTCTGGCCATTACACATCATCAAATCTTCATCCAATCAATCTCCACATCTATCACTTGTAAACATGGACAGGGCATTTCTAAAAAACACCTATGAGAATGATTCTTGTGGCACCAAAAGAATGATTAATCAACTTAGTCGACTTAGGTGGTTATATAGAAAGGAAGAAGACCTTGTGTCACCACAACATCAACAATTCCCGCAACATCAAGTCCTAGGCCAATATCAACGCTCCCACATTCCATCACAAGCCCAACAAGCACATAATCCAAACACTAATTCCGCCACATCCATACCACAAATCACCCTCACTATTCCTAGAAACACCCCAAACGTAAGTACTTCCATAAGTCTACCACCCAAAGATCCTAACTCCATTGCCATCATATCCCAACTGCTTTCTCACCAAACCTCCAACATTAACCAATGTCTACAACAATCCACCTCACAAGACCTTTTAGCTACAAGTCCTATCATGTCACCTCATCACCAAACCTATCTGCATGGCAATCAAATGTCCCTACAAGAACAACAAGCAAGTCCAAATGGCCATATGTACATAAATCAAGAAAGTCCAAGTCATCTTATGCAAGACCTAAAATCCTTTAACAAGGGAGAAACCAACCTAGAAAGTGCCTCTTTTGAGTCACCTTCACCATCCAATCATATGCCAACACATAAGCCAACTAGTCCCATCCCAACACCTTTATCAAGCCCTCCATCGCCTTCATCACCTTCATCTCTATGTTCCACTAATCCTTCATTAAAAGATTCAATGGAGATACTTTTAGAGAAATTGGTCCAAGCAAATTTGATTGAGCTATACCCGTTCAAAGCATATTCTCCATTTATGATTAAACCTAGAGGGTATAATAAAAACCATTATTGTGCATACCATAGGTATAGGGGCCATACCATATCCACTTATGTCCGATTTCAAAGATTAGTCAAGAACCTAGAAGATGGTGGTAAGATTGTTTTGGATAAAACCAATCCCTCTAATTACATTACTTTTCCATCTAGCCCAAATCCTAATCCCCTTATCCATCCAACAAATCCTAATCCTAAGCCTTCAATTTCCACTCTTATCATCCATCCCCTATATTGCCCATTCACCCATACCCTTGCAAAGAATGTGATCCATTGGCTACTAGCAAGGAATTAAACATTGCCATGTCATCAAACACCTATTCTTGAGCCTCCCCATGAGTCCTTAAACTCTTTGTCTAGTCTTCTAACCCCATCATGTGATCTACAAGCTATTAAGCTTATTAAAGAGCCTTCTACTTCCATTCAAGAAAACCAAGAGTTATGTCAAGAGAATGATCCTAATCATGAAGAAACAATAGCCCCTAAATCTAATCAAGATCAGATCATCCCCATCCACCCTACCCATAACATGTACCTTCTTTATGATCAAGATCATACCTATGAAGAAGTTATCCATGAGCAACTTGATCCTATCCATAATCCTATAATACACAAGCAAGACATCCAAATTGCTCCTAGTCATCCTCCATCTAGCCCAATCCATGATCCTACACCTTCCACTTGTCATGATGACACATGTGCCTCCAAAGCAAACATAGAAGATCAAACAAATAATTTGGATCCCAATGAGCATAAAGATAATCAAGATCCTGATGATCCTTCCACATCCACCATTGATCCCATTTCAAATCCACCATATCCTACTAGTCTATCCACATTCATTAATGAGTGTTCCTCCTTAGAACACCAACAAACATTATCAACTTTACCGTCTCCATCCAATAATCAACTAAGGTCTAGTGCCCAAACTACACCTAGTCCTATAGTCAATCGCATGCTCCAAAACATGTTCTACCAAGGTAAAGGTTTGGCCTACATGAACAAGGCATTTTGGAGCCAATCCATGTCAAGCTCCCTCCTTGCTCATTTGGCCTTGGATACACACCCTAAGGTCAAGAATTTAATGATGTTGGTACTTCCTCCACACTTCCTAAATCTACTTCCTTCCATCATAAACCCCATCATATTCCTAAAACATAAGTTGCCATTCCACCTCCCTCATCCTATAAATGTCAAAATCATATGACCATTTACCTTCCACCATCCACTTTACCTCCACTTCTTCCAACTCTAAATATCCCTCCATCTGCTTTTCCACCATTGCTACCAACACCCCCTTACCCAATCATTCATAAATTCCCTCACATTCCTAATCCTGACCAACAAATGCACACATTATGTAAACATAAAACTTCCACCCTTACCACTCGCCACATGGGATTTAAAAATAAACATTTCGATGCCTTTACATATAAAGCCAAACATCCTAAGGGTCCTAATACCTTAGGAAATCAATCCAAAAATTCAAAGCAAGGTACATTAAAAAATCCATCCAAACCCATACCTCCAAAAGCAAAATGGTATGGTACCTAAGCAAAAATCAAGCAAATCAAATGAGGCATCCACATCCTGAAAATCCCAACCATCCTCTTCTATTCAAAAATTCCATTCCATTCCAAAGTTTTAAATTCCTCCATCCCACAGGCAAAGAAAAAATCATAAAAATAATAAGTCTATGTGGGTCCCTAAATGCTTATGTCATCAATCCACTAAGAAAACATCACCATTGCTTCCTACACCTCCATCCACTCAAAAGATTCCATGTTTATCACGGTGTGTGCAACTGTTGGTCATGATTCCTTTTCACACTTCCATCACCCCATCATTCAATCATTATCCTACACATCTGTCTCATCACCTTCCTATGGTCCATGCTTTTACATAAGTCCATTATAATCCACATCATAATCCACTTTCACCCCTACATAATCCACTTTTGATCCCTCCATAATCCACTATCTACCTTATCCATCTCACTTTTACGCAATCACCCTACCAACATCTTGAGCATAATGGCTTATGGTCCATTTGTGATGACATCCTTCTCTAATGCAACTATAACATTACATGGAACTGGACACTTGAATCCCACTCATCCATATCCCCCCTTTTTCCCATTCAAAAATCAAAAAATCAAAAAAGTAAAGAGAAATCCCTTCATCCAATGGTGAAAACTTGGTAAGCAGGCACTTTGGATAAGTACCATGATGAAAACCTAGTAAATAGGCATCATGTGTAGGTCGATCTCCTATGTCACTTACACTTGGGGGCACCTTGTCTCATCCTTTTCCAAACTATCATACCATTTTCATATCATTTCCATATACATACCTATCACATTACATCCATTCATCCTCCCTTCCTCTTTTGATCTTGACGAAGATTGGGGGCAAATGTTGAAAAATGTTTTGGATATCTCTTGATGTACCTTCTTGTCATTACCCATTTTTTCATCCCATCCAAACAATCATATCATCCTAGTGTCTAAAGCATTGTCTTGAAAAATCCTAAGTCTCCTACCTAGACTGGGGCATGTTATTCCTATGTAACATAGTCCTTGGAGATCACATCCTTGCTCTCTTACACATACATCCATTCCATTCCATAGCCTATCCTTTTATCCTATCCATTTATCATTATTCTTTCATCCATCCACTATCGTCTATCCTTTTGTCCAATCCCATTCATTCCCTTGCACCTAGACTTAGTTCCCCTTGTCATTGGTATCTATCATACAGGCTACTTAAATTGTAAATCCATTGATGTTCAAAAATATAAAAAATACAAAAAAATCAAATATGTCAAAAACCCCAAAAAAATCAAAACATTTCAAAAAAAACCCTAAAAAATCAAAACATTTCAAAAAAACCCAAAAAAGTAAAATATTTCAAAAAATACAAAAAAAAATCAAAATATTCCCAAAAATCCAAACAAAATCAATTATCAACAAAAAAATCCAAGCAATAAAATCCCATCACATCATTATCATTAATCACAATAAAACCAATCAAACCAATCAAATCATCAAATCAATCAAATCCATCATATCAAAACAATTCATCAAAAAAATCCAATTAAATCATCAAATCAAGCTAATCTATCAATCAAACAAAATCACATCACTCCAATCCACATCATCTCATCAATAACATCGTATACCATCAAACATCAAATCAATTCCAATCAATCCATAACTTGATCAATCCAATCCATATCATCCCATCAATAAAACACAAAATCAGAACTACATCTCATCTTTGTCATCAAGTGCCTTGATCCTGTGGATACAAAGTATGTAGGTTATCTGGGATACGAAGGAAGTACCTAGATTCAGGCATAGGCGATACACCTCTTCCATATTTCATCCTTCTTCTAATCAAATCACATCATCATCAATCTTTCAAATCAATTCTTCCAATCAATTAAAAACACTTCATCAATCAATTCTTCAATCACTTCTTCAAATCAATCTCTATCCATCTATTCAACACAAGGATGCGGGAATGATATATCCCATTGATGATGATGATGATGATTGATTGATTGATTTGGTTTACAACAAGATTAGGATCAAGACCAAGGATGTGATTGGGTAATTTGACACAATTGATTGACTTGATTGGTATGGATTAAGGATGACTTGCATTTGGATTATTGCTTTGATTCTTTGGAATCAATCAATCACTTAATCATTGGTTATAGCTTGACAAGGGAAATACCTTGTTTGTGTTTGTATCATTTGTGCATGCATGCATGCTTGCTTGCTTGTGTGTGTTATCATTTTATCTTGCATTTTTTTCAAATCTAAATCCAACCTAGCTAATATTCATATCTTGTATCTAGACAAGGTTGTATTATGCTAGGGTACAAGACACCTAATCACCTTGGTCCTTATACCTTGGTGCATAACGTCTAGTTCAACATCAAACATCATGGTTGCTCACTTTCATTGCAGCATAACGTATCCATCTCTTTCTTCTATCCATTCCTTTATCTTTTACCATTCCTTTCATTTCGAGAGCATCCCTATGTTTGTCCAACCCGCCTATCCTCTCAAGGGGGCATCATCATCCTATCATTTTCATCATACTATCCTTTTCCTCTATCTGTTTCCTTAGGTTCTTTGAAATGATGTTACTCGACATAAATTTGATCATCTCGCAACATCATCTCAAAGAGGGGCAAATGTAGACACCCTAAAATGTCCTAACTATTTTATCGTCACCCGACCTTAGCCATTTCACTAATTTATCCCCAATTAATTAATTAAATCCCTTAGTCACATATATGATTTAATTTAATCAATTCAATATTTTTCCCTTTCTAACGTTACCCCATATTAATTAAATAAATATAAAATATTTATTTGATTAATATTCCCTTTCCAACTTAATCACATTGCTAATTAATTAAATAAAGATAGTTTATTTAATTAATTCCCTAATCACATGTCTCACATAATTCAAATTAAATATTTGAATTAACTCTCACCTTTCGTCTCATTCAAACAAGTGTCACATGCTACATTCTCCACTTAATCCCTTCACATGTCAAACTAATTTAAATAATCTTTTATTTAAATTAGATTCCTTTTATCACAATCAAACACTTGTCCACTTTCCTTTTGTCTCATGTGGGGTAGTATATCTTGTATTTAATACAACTCACATGTGCAAGCTAATTCAAATAAAATATTTGAATTAGATTCCTTTCATTCTCCACCGCACACTTGTCATGTGACTACAATCCCTCTTTGAGTGGGAAACCCTAATCCAACCCTAATCGATCTCAACCATCCATATCATTCAAAACAACTTTCAATCTTATCCATGCATTCGAATTTGCCTTTTCTATAAAGGCAGCCTCTCTTGAGCAATTGGTAACAAATCTTCTTCTAGTATCCTCATGTTGTCGAAATCTCTCCTCAATATTTCTTCTCAATCTCTCATCCATCTACCTTGCATTCATCCAATCATTCATCTACCAATCCATATCATTATTATGCTGCAGAATCAAACAATCAACATTAATCTATTTGGGTAAAGCTATAGTGTTTTGGGTGCAACACTCTCCACCTTGTCGACTGATTGTGGATCAATGTGAAGGTATTGCATTGTTTGTTTTGCATTTTTCATATGTTTTCCTTCATGTTAGATTTCCATGATCTTA
This sequence comes from Cunninghamia lanceolata, assembly GCA_027924645.1. Classification (NCBI taxonomy): domain Eukaryota; kingdom Viridiplantae; phylum Streptophyta; class Pinopsida; order Cupressales; family Cupressaceae; genus Cunninghamia; species Cunninghamia lanceolata. Next base: position 8,233,119 of record BSBN01000837.1, on the reverse strand, counting down.
GTAGCAAAGAAAGCCACTTGGTATATTGGTGGAGAGTGAGAAAAGCAAGTAGGAGGTCAGGGGTTCAAGTCCCACAAACCAACCTTTTAACAATCAAACCGCCACATGTGCCACGTGGCACCCAATCATTGGGCCACATGGCATTACCTCATTCATCTGTCAATGACACGTGTCATGCTGGATTGGTCCACATCTTCAGACCTACCACATCATCTGTTGACTCAGATGCCACCATATGCCAGGTGTCAAACTCTGGATCTGCCACATCAACAACTACCACTATGTCTGCCATGTCAACATGTTGACGTCATCATTGTATTGTCTAGTCAGCATGATCAACCCTCGACTTTGACCGGCCATATCTTGCTCGCATGAGCTCCGATCAAGGCAAAACAAGCAGCGTCGGAATCATGACAATGAGCTTTTCGACTTAGCATCATTTTTGCTTGGATTTGAGACAATCAATTTTTCACTTTTTTGAACCCCTGATTCGCCTATTTGACTGAACCTTTGACTCCACATAACTTATGCATACGAACTCCTTTTGAGCCCATTCAAGTTGCATTAGGATCATGTCAGTGACCTCTTTCTAATGATGTTGATTCCGTCAGGTTTTGAGATTGGAAAATTTTTAGGTCTTCTGGATCCACCTAGATCATTCCTCCCCACTAGGGGTTCAAACCACCCGACCCTCTTTTATAGGGATTTGTTTCTATTATCATTCTTTAAATAGAAATGAGGCACGTATATGAAGCAATAAAAGTCACTTGGTATATTGGTGGAGAGTGAAAATAGGAAGCAGAAGGTTAGGGGTTCGACCCCCACAAACCAACCTTTTAACAAGCAAATCGCCACATATGTCACGTGGCACCCAATCATTGGGCCATGTGGCATTTGCTCATTCATCTGTCAGTGACACATGTCACGCTGGATTGGTCCCCATCTTCAGACCTACCACGTCATCTCTTGAGTTAGATACTGCCATCTGCCATGTGTCAACATCTAGACCTGCTATGCCAACAACTGCCACTGTGTCTGCCATGCCAACATTATGACGTCATCATTGTACTGTCTAGTCAGCATGGTCGACCCTCAAATTTGACCGGCATATCTTGTTCGTACGAGCTCCGATTGAGGCGAAATGAGTGGCAACAGAATCGTGGCGATGAGCTCTTCGACTTGGCATCATTTTTTCTTAGATTTGAGACAACAAAATTTTCACCTTTTTGAATGCATGATTCACTTGTTTGACCGAACCTTTCACTGCACATAACTTCTGCATACGAACTCCTTTTGAGTCCGTTCAAGTTGCGTCAGGATCATGCCAGTGACCTCTTTCCAATGACGTTGATTCCGTCAGGTTCTGAGACTACAAATTTTTTAGGTCTTTTGGATCCATTTAGATCATTCCTTCCCACTAGGGGTTCAAACCACCTGACCCCCTTTTATAGGGATTCGTTTCTGTTATCATTCATTAAATAGAAATGAAGCCTGTATATGTAGCAAAGAAATCCACTTGGTATATTGGTGGAGAGTGAAAATAGCAAGGTTCAACCCCACAAACCAACCTTTTAAAAATTGAACCGCCACATGTGCCACATGGCACCCAATCATTAGGCCACATGGCATTACCTCATTCATCCGTCAGTGACACGTGTCACGATAGATTGGTCCACATCTTCAAAACTGCCACGTCATCTACTGACTCAGATGCCACCATCTGCCACATGTCAACCTCTAGACCTACCACGTCAATAACTGCCACTCTGTCTGCCATGTCAACATGTTGGTGTCATCATTGTACTATCTAGTCGACATGGCCAACCCTCAACTTTGACTGGCCATATCTTGCTCACACGAGCTCCAAATGAGGCCAAATGAGTGGCGTCGAAATCGTAGTGACGAGCTCTTCAACTTGGCGTGATTTTTCCCTAGATTCGAGACAATCAAACTTTCACCTTTTTGAAAGCCTGATTCACCTGTTTGACCAAACCTTTGACTGCACATAACTTCTGCATACGAAATCCTTTTGAGCCCATTCAAGTTGCCTTAGGATCGTGTCAGTGACCTCTTTCCAATGATGTTGATTCCCTCAGGTTCTTAAACTACAAAAATTTTAGTTCTTCTATATCCATCTGGATCATTATTCCCTACTGGGCATTCAAACAACCCAACCCCTTCTTATAGGGATTCATTTCTATTATCACTCTTTAAATATAAAGGAGGCTCGTATATGTAGCAAAGAAAGCTGATAGGTATATTGGTGGAGAGTAAAAATAGCAAGCAAGAGTTCAGGGGTTTGACCCCCACAAACCAACCTTTTAATAATCAAACTACCACATGTGCCACATGGCACCCAATCATTGTTCCACGTGGCATTACCTCATTCTTCCATAAGTGACACGTGTCACGCTGGATTGGTCCACATCTTCAGACCTGCCAAGTCCTCTACTGACTCAGATGTCGCCAGCTGCCATGTGTCAAACTCTGGACCTGTCACGTGAACAACTGCCACTGTGTCTGCCATGTCAGCATACTAACATCATCATTGTACTGTCTAGTCAGCATAGTCAACCCTAAACTTTGACCAGCCATATCTTGCCCGTATGACCTCTGATTGAGGCGAAACTAGCTACGTCGAAATCGTGACAATGAGCTCTTCAAATTGGCATCATTTTTTCTTGGATTCAAGACAATTAATTTTTCACATTTTTGAATACCTTATTTGCCTGGTTGACCAAACCTTTGACTGCACATAATTTTTGCATACGAACTCCTTTTGAGCCCATTCAAGTTGCGTTAGGATCGTGTCAGCAACCTCTTTCCAATAATGTTGATTCCGTCATGTTCTTAGACTACAAAAATTTTCTATCTTCTGGATCCATCTGCATCATTCCTCCCCACTTGGGGTTCAAACCACCCGACTACTTTTTATAAGGATTCGTTTCTATTATCATTCTTTAAATAGAAAGGAGGCCCGTATATGTAGCAAAGAAAACTGCTTGGTATATTGGTGGAGAGTGAAAATAGCAAGCAGGAGGTCAGAGGTTCGACCCCCACAAACCAATCTTTTAACAATAAAACTGCCACGTGGCACCCAATTATTGGGCCACATGGCATTACCTCATTCATCTGTTAGTGACACGTGTCACACTAGATTGGTCCACATCATCAGACCTGCCATGTCATCTGCTGACTCAAATGATGCCATCCGCCATGTGTCAACCTCTAGACCTGCTACGTCAACAACTGCCACTCTATCTGCCATGTTAGCATGCTGACATCATCATTGTATGGTCTAGTCAGCATGTTCAACCCTCAATTTTGACCCGCTATATCTTGCTCATACAAGCTCCATTCGAGGTGAAACGAGCGGCGTCAGAATTGTGGCGACGAGTTCTTCGACTTGGCATCATTTTTGCTTGCTTTTGAGAAATCCAACTTTCACCTTTTTGAACATCTGATTCACCTGTTCGACCAAACCTTTGACTGCACATAACTTTTACATACGAGCTCCTTTTGAGCCTATTCAAGTTGGGTTAGGATCATGTCAGTGTCCTCTTTCCAATGATACTAATTTTGTTAGGTTCTAAGACTACAAAATTTTTAGTTCTTCTGCTCTACTTGGATCATTCCTCCCCACTTAGGGTTCAAACCACCCAACCCCCTTTTATAGGGATTCATTTCTATTATCATTCATTAAATAGAAAGGAGGCCCATATATGTACCAAAGAAAGTCGCTTGGTATATTGGTGGAGAGTGAAAATGACAAGCTAGAGGTCAGGGGTTTGACCACCAAAAACCAACCTTTTAACAATCAAACCGCCACATGTGGCACTTGGCACCCAATCATTAGGCCACGTGGCATTACCTCATTCGTCCATTAGTGACACATGTCACGTTGGATTGGTCCACATCTTCATACCTGCCACATCATTTGCTACTTAGATGCCGCCATCTGCCACGTGGCAAACTCTGGATCTACCATGTCAACAATTGCCACTGTGTCTGCTATGCCAGCATGCTAACTTCATTATTGTACTATCTAGTCAGCATGGTCAACCCTTAACTTTGACCAGCCATATCTTGCTCGTACGAGCTCCGATCAAGATGAAATGAGCAGCATCAGAATCGTGGCAACGAGATCTTCGACTTGGCATCATTTTTTCTTACATTTGAGAATTAAATTTTTAGCTTTTCAAACCCCTGATTCACCTATTTCACCGGACCTTTGACTGCACATAACTTCTGCATACGAACTCCTTTTGAGCCCATTGAAGTTGCATTAGGATCGTGTCAGCGACGTCTTTCCAATGATGTTGATTCCATCAGGTTCTGAGACTACAAGATTTTTAGGTCTTCTGGATCCACCTAGATCATTCCTCCCCATTGGGGGTTCAAACCACTCGACCCCCTTTTGTAGGGATTTGTTTCTATTATCATTCTTTAAATAGAAAGGAGGCCCATAGATGTAGCAATGACAGGCGCTTGGTATATTGGTGGAGTGAAAATAAGAAGCAGGAGGTCAGGAGTTCGACCCCCACAAACCAACCTTTTAACAAGCAAATTGCTACATGTGCCACATGGCACCTAATCATTGGGCCACATGGCATTTGCTCATTCATCTGTTAGTGACACGTGTCACGCTATATTGGTCCACATCTTCAGACCTGCCACATCATCTGTTGACTCAGATGACGCCATCTACCACGTGTCAACCTCTGGACCTACCACGTCAATAACTACCACTATGTCTGCCATGTCAACATGTTGATGTCATCATTATTTTGTCTAGTCGACATGGTCAACCCTCAACTTTGACTAGCCATATCTTGCTCGTACGAGCTTCGATCAAGGCAAAATGAGTAGCGTCAGAATCGTGGCGACGAGCTCTTCGACTTGGCATCATTTAGCTTAGAATTGAGATGATCAATTTTTCACCTTTTTGAACACTTGATTTGGCTGTTTGATTGAACCTTTGACTATACATAACTTTTGCATACGAACTCCTTTTGAGCCCATTCATGTTGCGTCAGGATCGTGTCAATGACCTCTTTCCAATCATATTGATTCCTTTAGGTTTTGAGACTGCAAACATTTTAGTTCTTCTGTATCCATCTAGATCATTATTCCCCACTGGGGGTTCAAACCACTCGACCCTCTTTTATAGGGGTTCGTTTCTATTATCATTTTTTAAATAGAAAGGAGGCCCATATATGTAGCAAAGAAAGCCACTTGGTATATTGGTGAAGACTGAAAATAGAAAGCAGGAGGTCAGGGCTTTGACCCCCACAAACCGCCACATGTGCCACATGACACTCAATCATTGAGCCATGTGGCATTGCTGCATTTTTTCATCATTAACACGTGTCACGCTGATTGGTCCAAATCTTTAGACCTGCCATGTCATCTGCTGACTTAGATGCCACCATATGCCATGTGTCAAACTTTGGACCTGCCACTTCAACAACTGCCACTGTGTCTGCCATGTCAACATGCTGATGTCATCATTGTACTGTCTAGTCAGCATGGTCAACCCTCAACATTGAACGGTCATATCTTTCTCGTATGAGCTCTGATTGAGGCGAAACGAGTGGCGTCGAAATCATGACAATGAGCTCTTCAAATTGGCATCATTTTTGCTTGGATTTGATACCATCAAATGTTCACCTTTTTAAATGCCTGATTCACCTGTTTGACCAAACCTTTGACTGCACATAACTTCTGCATACGAACTCCTTTTGAGCTTGTTCAAGATGTGTTAGGATCGTGTTAGCAACCTATTTCCAATGATGCTAATTTCATCATGTTCTCAGACTACAAAATTCTTCAGTCTTCTGGATCCACCTAGATCATTCCTCCCCACTTGGGCTTCAAACCACCTAACACCCTTTTATAGGGATTCGTTTCTATTATCATTCATTAAATAGAAATGAGGCCTATATACGTAGTAAAGAAATCCACTTGGTATATTGGTGGAGACTGAAAATAGCAAGTAGGAGGTTAGGGGTTCGACCCCCACAAACCAACCTTTTAACAATCAAACTGCCAAATGTGCCACGTGGCACTCAATCATTGGGCCAAGTGGCATTACCTCATTCGTCTATCAGTGACACGTGTCACACTGGATTGGTCCACATATTCAGACCTGCCACATCATCTGTTGACTCAGATACTGCCATCTGCTGACTAAGATGCCACCATTTGTCACATGTCAAACTCTGGATCTGCCATGTCAACAACTGCCACTGTGTCTACCATGTTAGCATGCTGACGTCATCATTGTACTATCTAGTCGGCATGGTTAACCCTAAACTTTGACCATCTATCTTGCTCGTATGAGCTTTGATCAAGGCGAAACAAGCGGCGTTAGAATTGTAGTGATGAGCTCTTTGACTTAGAATCATTTTTGCTTTAAATTTGAGACAATAAATTTTTCACCTTTTTGAACGCCTGATTCATCAGTTTGGCCAACCCTTTTTCTGCACATAACTTCTGCATACGAACTCCTTTACAACTCAATCAAGTTGCATTAGGATCGTGTTAGCGACCTATTTCCAAAGATGGTGACATGATTCCAATGATGCTGGCAAGATTTTTAGGTCTTCTGGATCCACCTAGATGATTCCTCCCCATGGGGGGTTCAAACCACCCGACCCCTTTTATAGGGATTTATTTATGTTATCATTCTTTAAATAGAAAGGAGGCCCGTATATGTAGCAATGAAAGCCGCTTGGTATATTGGTGGAGAGTGAAAATAGGACGCAGGAGGTCAGGGGTACGACCCCTACAAACCAACCTTTTAACAAGAAAATAGTCACATGTGCCACGTGGCACCCAATCATTGGGCCATGTGGCATTTGCTCATTCGTCCATCAATGACACGTGTCACGTTTGATTGGTCCATATCTTCAGACTTGCTACATTATCTATTGAGTCAGATGCTCTCATCTACCATGTGTCAATATTTGGGCCTGCCACGCCAATAACTGCCATTATGTCTACCATGTCAGCATGATGACATCATCATTGTATTGTCTAGTCAGCATGGTCAACCCTCAACTTTTGTCAGCCATATCTTGCTCGCACTAGCTCCAATCAAGGTGAAATGAGTGGCATCAAAATTGTGGCGATGAGCTCTTCGACTTTGCATCATTTTTGCTTAGATTTGAGATCATAAATTTTTCACCTTTTTCAATGCATGATTCACCTGTTTGACCAAATCTTTAACTACACATAACTTCTGCATACGAACTCCTTTTGAGCCCGTTCAAGTTGCATCAGGATCGTGCCAGTGACCTCATTCCAATGACGATGATTTCGTCATGTTCTAAGACTATAAAACTTTTAGGTCTTCTGGATCTATTTAGATCATTCTTTCCCATTGGGGGTTCAAACCACTTGACCCCCTTTATACGGATTCATTTCTATTATATTCTTTAAATAGAAAGGAAGCCCGTATATGTAGCAAAGAAAGCTACTTGGTATATTGGTGGAGAGTGAAAATAGTAAGGTTCTACCCCACAAACCAACCTTTTAACAATCAAACCACCACATGTACCACTTGGCACCCAATCATTTGGCCACATGGCATTACCTCATTCATCCTTCAGTGACACGTGTCACGTTGGATTGGTCCACATCTTCAGACCTGGCACCTCATCTGCTGACTCAAATGCTACCATCTTCGACGTGTCAACCTCTAGACCTACCATGTCAACAACTGCCAGTGTGTCTACCATGTCAACATGTTGATGTCATCATTTTACTGTCTAGTAGAAATCATAGCAACGAGCTCTTCGACTTGGCATTATTTTTTCTTTGATTTGAGACAATCAATTTTTCACCTTTTTGCATGCCTAATTTGCTTTTTTGACTGATCCTTTGACTACACATAACTTCTGCATACGAACTCCTTTTGGGCCCTTTCAATTTGCGTCAGGATCGTGTCATTGATCTCCTTCCAATGATGTTGATTCCGTCAGGTTCTGAGACTGCACATTTTTTAGTTCTTTTATATCCATCTGGATCATTATTCCCCACTGGGGGTTCAAACCACCTAACCCCCTATTATAGGGATTTGTTTCTATTATCATTCTTTAAATAGAAAGGAGGCTCGTATATGTAGCAAAGAAAGCCACTTGGTATATTGGTGGAGAGTGAACATAGCAAGCATGAGGTCAGGGGTTCAACCCCCACAAACCAGCCTTTTAACAATCAAACTGCCACATGTGCCATGTGGCACCCAATCATTGGGCCATGTGGCATTACCTCATTCTTCCATCAGTGACACGTGTCACACTGGATTGGTCCACATCTTTAGACCTGCCACATCATCTACTGACTCAGATGCCGCCATCTGCCACATGTCAATCTCTGGACCTCCCACGTCAACAACTACCACTGTGTCTGCCATGTTAGCATGTTGATATCATCATTGTACTATCTAGTCAGCATGGTCAACCCTTAACTTTGACCAGGCATATCTTGCTCGTATGAGCTCTGATTGAGGTGAAAAAAGGAGGGTCAAAATCGTGACGACGAGTGTTAGTGTATTTTTTATTCCTTATTATAAGGTTTTTGCTACACATTTATTTAAGCTTGCTTAGGTTAGTAAAGCATGTCTTATTATATGAGTGGTTGCCAGGTGTCACCTTCCTACATGTGAGCATCTATTAGCTATCTTGGGAAGATACTTCCCTATCTTTAGTTCGATTGATGGTTGCTCCTCTTTGGTCGGTGTTGCCACCTCCTCCCTCTCTCTGGTCTATATAAGCATGCTACCTAGCTTGTATTTTCATTCGATATTAGAGATTGTTATCTAATGCTATTTTACCATTCAAGCATTTCACATTAATCTCTTGGTATCATTGTTTATCTTTTGCATTTACAGTTTATGTTTCTAACTCTTTCAATTGATTTTGGGTTATAATCTCTTTTACATATTTTAACATGGTATCAAAGAAAGTTTTGTAAGGTTAGATTCTTTGTAGAGATCTTGCAAAATCCTGTATGCTCTTCTCTTAAATTTTTTTAATGATTTGGAGAATCAAAAAGGATTTATGAAGATCTAGTAATCTTGATTTGTTTAAATCTGTCAACCGACTTGCATATTTGGTGTTTTAATCAGTATTGCAGGTTGCAACATGCGTTTTCTTGTCTTAGGTAGCTAATTCTACCTTTGTATGCCATTTTTTGGTTGCTCGGGTCATTATTTTTTGCTAAAGGCATATGATTTATAATAGATCTACATCTTCTGTATATCTACAAGAAAAATGCCTTCTAGGTTTTGTTCGCAGCACAGAAAACCCATCTGGGTATCTTTTATTTCTTGCATATAGTCTATATATTTTGTAGAATCAAACTTAAAAAGATACAATAGACCCCCTCTCTATTGGCAGTTGCAGATTTGAAGGTAGTTTTTAAATGCTCCGTTCTTGCTCATACGGACTCCATTTCTCACGAAATGTTTTTTGATCTTCACTATTTTTTTGTGCTCTATGCACTAGTGCAATTGTTTTTTTTTATTTTGATGTAGAGAGTTTTCAGAAATTACAGATTCTCAATCATGACACTACGCAGTCCTCATTTTGGGAACTTTAAAAAGGCATAACGCAGTCCTTATTTTCTGAATGTTTTTTCGTGTATCTTGCAGTGGTGCTATTTATTTTGCTGGGTATTTTCCCTAAGTTGTATTTTGAGTATATGCTCTTTTTGAGGATCTGTAATAGCATTGAGATCAAGTCCACTAAGTATTTCTTGCTGGTGGAAATTGTAAACGCACTAACTATAAAGTTCCAAATCAAATTTTCTTGGGGGGGGTTCTTTGATTGAGTGGAAAAGGGGGGGTGTCTTATGTGTTCCTTCTTGCATCTTTTCTTTCCTCACAATAACAACAACAATCTATTTTTGCATTAACATGGATCAATTAACAGTGCATGTTCTAGCACCCTATAACTACTATGAGTGGAAGTCCAAGATGACTATCCAACTTAATAAGTTAGGACTATATAGAGTAACTATGGGTTTAGAAACTGAACCAACCTTAATTGCAGAAAGGCCTAAATTTCATAAAAGGCTAGATGAAGCTTTTGGAACTCTATGCATGTCTGTATCTCCTGATCTTCTTTTTCATGTTAAATAGGGTTAAATCCATGTAATTTTGATAGAATACAAGACTTCTTCACAAAACTAAAGGCCATTAGATTATAGTTGAAACAATGTGGGATTGAAAAGAAAGATCCACAACTGATCTTAAGTATTCTTTCTAAACTTGGTCCTAACTACTCAATGTTTGTTTTTACATTTTATGCCACCAAAAGTGCTCTTGGGACTACCTATAAAATGCCTTATTTAGATGAATTTGCTGTTGAGCTCACTAAAAAACAAGATAATTTGGTTCACATGGGCACTATTAAGCCTTCTAAGTCTCATGCCTTGGCTACAAATTAGGGCACTAAAGATCAGAAAAATAATGGAAAACACAATCAGAAACAAAAGGATCAAGGAGAGAAGAAACAAGGTCCCAAACATGCTACAACTAATGTAGCTCCTGAGTCTTCCTCTAAAGACAATAATTCTAAAAAGGAGAAGACAAAGTGTGCCTTTTGTAAGAAATTTGATCATGATGAGCATAAGTGTTTGAAAAAGCAAATAGCTCATCTTACTCATCTTCTTGAGAAGAATAATATCAAAGTTATAGATTCAGCTAAGGAAGGTTCTTAAGAGTCTTCAAAGGACACAAAAAATAGTAAGGGGAAGGGCAAGGTGCTTGTTGCAGTTGCTACACCACCAGATAGTTGGGTAATTGACTTAGGTGCTTCTCACCACATGGCCAATACAAAGGAAATTTTCTCATCCTTGGAGTCATGTTCTGTGCCTGATATTCTTATGGGTAATGATACACCAAAATAAGTTCTTGGGAGAGGGTCTGTTGATGTTGGTGACGGGACATTCCATGATGTTCCTTGTGTACCTTCTTTATCAACTAATCTCCTATCTATCTACCAGATCACCCATATAGGTTCTGGCAACAGAGTTGAATTTACACCTGACTCAGTAGTTATCAATGATCAGCACAGTACGTCTACAGTTGCTGTAGGAAAATTTGATAACCGTTCACGACTCTATCACTTTTCTCATTTTGTTCCTGATACTCCTTCACTTGCATTGCCTCACTTACTCAGATGAGATGAGCCATTTGTGACATCAACAGTTTGGCCACTTGAACTATCACTACTTGCAGTAGCTTAGTCAACATGACATGTTTACAGGGTTGCCTTCTATTCGATTCTCTGATGAAGTTTGTCAAGGCTGCATTCTTGGCAAGCATCTTGAAGAAAAATTTGACAAAGGCAAAGCATGGAGAGCCACACAACTCTTGGAGTTAGTACACAGTGATTTGGCTGGTTTATTTCAGCATCCTTCATTCAGTAGAGCTAGATATGTATTGACCTTCATTGATGATCTTTCCCGATACACCTTTGTATACTTTCTCAAATAAAAGTCTGAAGTCTTTGAGTCTTTTCAGGACTTTAAAGCTTTTGTAGAGAAACAATTTGGGAAGGTTGTCAAGATTCTGCGCACCGATAATGGCGGGGAATATGTCAACTAGAGGTTTGAACAGTTTTGTGCCTTAGAGGATATTGATCTTCAACACACAATTCCCTACAGTCCACAGCAAAATGGAGTTGCAAAATGAAAGAATCGATCATTGAAGGAAATGGCCAACTGCATGATTCACTCCAAATCATTGGCACCTCAGTATTGGGCAGAGGCCATCAACTATGTGTGTTATATCCAGAATCGGGTTCCTCACTGAGCTGTGAAAGGGGTAACTCCTTTTCAAGATTGGACCGGTCAGAAACCCACAATCAAGCACTTCTGAGTGTTTGGGTCTCCTGCATGTGCCCACATTCCAGCAGAGAAATGCAAGGCTATGGATCTGCAGAGCAGGCCTTGCATATTTGTTGGCTATCCAGATGGTGTCAAAGGCTACAGTCTACTCCATCCTACCACACATGAGCTCTTCATTGAGAGGAGTGTTCGGTCTGAGGAAGATATTTCTTCTACCACTTCTCAATCTTTCATTCCCATGGAGACACTATGACTTCATGATGATAGTTCTTCTGAGGATCTTAATCCTCCTGAGGAGTCTTCTTCCTCCACTTTAGATGGTGATGATGATGGTTCATCTTCCTCCTCTCTTAGTCATCATTCAGAGGATACTGATTCTCCTCCATATTCTCCTACCACTGGGCCTCTTTGGGCTCGTCAGACTTTGGAGTCAGCAAGTGATTGGGTTGATGATCCTTCAAATGCAAGAAGAACAAGGTCACAGTTCGGGCAGGCTCCTCATCTCATTCTTTGCTTTAGCTTCTGATCCACAGTCCTTTAGGGAAGCTTTTGGTGTCCCCGAGTGGGATGCTGCTATGCAGGAAGAGTTTAGTTCCTTGGAAAGGAACCATACTTGAGATTTAGTCCCACTTCCTAAGGGAAGAAAACTTGTTTGATGCAAGTGGGTCTATCGAACAAAATTTATTGCAGATGGGTCAGTCGATAAACATAAGGCTCGCTTGGTCACAAAAGGATTCTCCCAAGTTCCTGGGATTGACTACTTTGAGACTTTTGTGTTGGTTGCCAAGATGAATTCAATCCGACTTGTCCTTGCCATTGCTGCAACCCATCACTGGGAAGTTCATCAGATGGATGTGAAGAGTACTTTTCTTCACGGTGACCTTTAGAAGGAGATATATATGGAGCAGCCACAAGGGTTTGTCTAGGATCCTTCACTTGTCTGCCGACTTCAGAAGTCTCTCTATGGCCTTAAACCGGCCCCTTGAGCCTAGTATGCCAAGATGGACTCCTTTCTTCTATTAGTTGGGTTCACTCGGTGCCATTCTGATCTGAACATCTACTTTTTCTAGCAGGATGATACTCTCACTTTCCTTATTCTCTATGTTGATGACTTGCTGATTACAAGGATTTCCTCATCCACCATCAAGGTAGTGAAAACTACCCTTCATGATCATTTTCTGATGTCTGACTTGGGTCTTCTTCACTATTTCTTGGGCATTGAAATTACACAATCTTCAGCTAGTATCTTTCTTTCTTAGCCCAAGTATGCTCTTGATATGCTCTCCAAATTTCGCATGGCTAACTGTAAGCCTGTGCCAACTCCCTTTCTGTTAGGAGTCAAACTTGAGGCTTCTTGTTCTTCACCTTTGGTAGATGCTACCTTATATCGCCAATTGGCTGGGAGTCTCATATACTTGACTCACACGAGGCCTGATATTTCATATGTTGTGGGCCTAGTCTCCAGGTTCATGCAGGAGCCACATGAGCTACATAGGAAAGCAACTAAGTGGATGCTTCACTATGTACAGGGCACTCACAGTTATGGGATTCATTATGCAACAGGCATGGATATTGATTTGGTGGGATACACAGATTTAGATTGGGTAGGCAATTCTCAGGATCACAAGTCTACTTCAGGGTATTGCTTCTATCTTGGTTCTGGTCCTATTTCTTGGTCGAGCAAGAAGCAGTTTGCTATTGCTCTTTTATCTACAGAGGCTGAGTATCAAGGAGCAATTAATGCTGCTACCTAGACCATTTGACTTCAACACATTCTCACTAAGTTTGGCATTTCCTTCAGGAAGCCTACGGTCATCTTTTGTGGCAACCAGAGTGCTATTCAAATCTCTCGCAATTTGGTCAATCATCAATGGACCAAACACATTGAGATTCACATGCACTACATTCGGGAGCTGATTCATGAGTAGGTTCTTGATCTTCAGTATTTTTCGACATCAGATCAGACAACAGACATCTTCACCAAACCCTTCACTGAGAGCAAGTTCATTCATTTGCGAGCTTTGCTTGGGGTGCGGCAGGGGGCTTCTTAGCTTCTTCTTTCTTTCTCTCTCTCTCTCTCTCTATTCTTGGGGGGGCATATCTATTTTGTGGGGGGGGCTACTACTCTTTTAGGGGGACTTCATTGTACATGGGTACCTCATTAGGCTTGATTTGCTAGGACCCATCTCTTTACCCACCTAAACTACGCTTAAGGGGGGGTGTTAGTGTAGGTTTTTTATTTATTATTATAAGGTTTTTGCTACACATTTATTTAAGCTTGCTTAGGTTAATAAAGCATGTCTTATTATGTGAGTAGTTGCGAGGTGTCACCTTCCTACATGTGAGCATCCATTAGCTATCTTGGGAAGATATTTTTCTATCTTCAGTCTGATAGATGGTTGCTCCACATTGGTCGGTGTTGCCGCTTCCTCCCTCTCTCTGGTCTATATAAGTATGCTACCTAGCTTTTATTTTCATTCGATATTGGAGATAGTTATCTGATGCTATTTTGTTATTCAAGCATTTTACATCAATCTCTTGATATCATTGTTTTTCTTTTGCATTTACAGTTTATGTTTCTAACTCTTTCAATTAATTATGGGTTATATACTCTTTTACGGATTTTAACAACGAGCTCTTCGACTTGGCATACGAACTCCTTTTGAGCCTGTTCAAGTTGTGTCATGATCGTGTCAGCGACCTCTTTGCAATGATGTTGATTTCGTCAGGTTCTAAGACTGTAAAATTTTTAGTTCTTCTATATCCTCATGGATCATTCCTCCCCACTGCGGATTCAAACCACCTGAACCCCTTTTATAGGGATTCGTTTCTATTATCATTCATTAAATAGAAAGGAGGCTGGTATAAGTACCAAAGAAAGCCACTTGGTATATTGGTGGAGAATGAAAAAAACAAGCAAGAGGTCAGGGGTTTGACCCCCACAAGCCAACCTTTTAACAATCAAACCGCCACATGTGCCACGTGGCACCCAATCATTGGGCCATGTGGCATTACCTTATTTGTCTGTCAGTGACACGTGTCACACTGGATTGGTCCACATCTTTAGACCTGCCATGGCATCTGCTGATTCAGATGCCACCATATCCCATGTGCCAAACTCTGGATTTGCCACATCAACAATTACCACTGTGTCTACCATGTCAACATGCTGATATCATCATTATACTATCTAATTGGCATGGTCAACCATCAACTTTGACCAGCCATATCTTGCTCATACGAGCTCTGATCGAGGCAAAACGAGTGGCATCAGAATTGTAGCGACAAGCTCTTCGACTTGGCATCATTTTTGCTTGGATTTGAGACAACCATTTTTTCACCTTTTTGAATGCCTGATTCACCTGTTTGACCAAACTTTTGAATGCACATAACTTCTGCATACGAACTCCTTTTAAGCCCATTCAAGTTGCATTAGGATCGTGTCAATGACGTCTTTCCAATGATGATGATTCTGTCATGTTCTAAGACTGCAAGATTTTTAGGTCTTCTACATCCACCTAGATCATTCCTCCCCACTGGGGGTTCAAACCACTTGACTCCCTTTTATAGGGATTTTTTTCTATTATCATTCTTTAAATAGAAATAAGGCCCATATATGTAGTAATGAAAGCCGCCTGGTAAATTGGTGGATAGTGAAAATAGGAAGCAGGAGGTCAGGGGTTTGACCCCAAAAAACTAACCTTTTAATAAGCAAATCGCCACATATGTGATGTGGCATCCAATCATTGGGTCACGTGGCATTTGCTCATTCATCCATCAGTGACATGTGTCACACTGGATTGGTCGACATCTTCAGACCTGCCACATCATCTATTGAGTCACATGCCGCAATCTGCCACATGTCAACACCTGGACCTGCCACGCCAACAATTGCCACTGTGTCTGTCATGTCAGCATGATGTCATCATCATTTACTATTAGTCTACATGGTTAACCCTCAACTTTGACTGGCCATATCTTGCTCGTACGAGTTCTGATCAAGGTGAAACGAGTGGCATCAGAATTGTGGCGACGAGCTCTTCGACTTGGCATCATTTTTTTTTGATTTGAGACAATAAATTTTTTACCTTTTTGAATGCATGATTCACCTATTTGACCGACCCTTTGATTGCACGTAACTTCTACATACGAACTCCTTTTGAGCCCATTCAAGTTGCATCAGGATCGTGCCAGAGACCTCTTTCCAATGACGTTGATTCTATCAGGTTCTAAAACTGCAAAATTTTTAGGTCTTCTGGATCCATTTAGATCATTCCTTCCCACTAGGCTTTCAAACCACCCGACCCCCTTTATAAGGATTCGTTTGTATTATCATTTTTTAAATAGAAAGGAAGCCCGTATATGTAGCAAAGAAAGCTTCTTGGTATATTGGTGGAGAGTGAAAATAGCAAGGTTCGACCCCACAAACCAACCTTTTAATAATCAAACCGCCACATGTGCCATGTGCCACCCAATCATTAGGCCACATGGCATTACCTCATTCATCTGTCAGTGACACGTGTCACACTGGATTGGTCCACATCTTCAGACCTACCATGTCATCTACTGACTCAAATACTACCATCTGCCATGTGTCAACCTCTGGACCTACCACGTTAACAACTGCCACTGTGTCTACCATGTCAGCATGTTGATGTCATTATTATACTCTCTAGTCGACATGGTCAACCCTCAACTTTGACTGGCCATATCTTGCTCATACGAGCTCCGATCGAGGCGACATGAGTGGCATCCAAATCATGGCGATGAGCTCTTCAACTTGGCATCATTTTTGTATGGATTTGAGACAATCAAATTTTCACCTTTTTGAACGCCTGATGGCTGTTTCACTGAACTTTAACTGCACATAACTTCTGCATACAAACTTCCTTTGAGCCCGTTCAAGTTGAGTTAGGATCGTGTCAGCAACCTCTTTCCAATAATGTTGATACTATCATGTTCTCAGACTACAAAATTCTTTGGTCTTCTGGATCCCATGGATCATTCCTCCCCACTTGGGGTTCAAACCACTTGACCCCCTTTTATAGGGATTTGTTTCTATTATCATTCTTTAAATAGAAAGGAGGCCTGTATATGTAGCAAAGAAAGTCGCTTAGTATATTGGTGGAGAGTGAAAAAAGCAAGCAGGAGGTCAAGGGTTCAACCCCCACAAACCAACCGTTTAACAATCAAACTACATGTGCCACTTGGCACCCAATCGTTGGGCCACGTGGCATCATGTCCTCATTCTTCCGTCATTGACATGTTTCACACTGGATTGGTCCACATCTTCAGGCCTGCCAAGTCATCTGCTAACTCTTATGCCGCCATCTACCACGTGTCAAACTCAGGACCTCCCACGTCAACAACTGCCACTGTGTCTGCCATGTCAGCATGTTGACGTCATCATTATACTGTCTAGTCAGCATGGTCAACCCTCAACTTTAACCAGCCATTTCTTGCTCCTACGACCTCGAATTGAGGCAAAATGAGCGGTGTCAAAATCATGACGACAAGCTCTTTAACTTGGCATAATTTTTGCTTGGATTTGAGACATTCAATTTTTCACCTTTTTGAATGCCTGATTCTCCTATTTGACTGAACCTTTGACTGCACATAACTTCTGCAAACAAACTCCTTTTGAGCCCATTCAAGTTGCTTTAGCACTGTGCCAACAACCTTTTTCTAATGATGTTGATTCCGTCAGGTTCTCAGACTACAAAATTTTTCGGTCTTCTGGATCCACCTAGATCAATCCTCCCCACTTGGGGTTTAAACCACCCAACCCTCCTTTTTAGGGATTCCTTTCTATTATCATTATTTAAATAGAAAGGAGGCATGTATATGTAGCAAAGAAAGCCACTTGGTATATTTGTGGAGAGTTAAAATAGCAAGAAGGAGGTCAAGGGTTCGACCCTCACAAACCAATCTTTTAACAATCAAACTGCCACATGTACCACGTGGCACCCAATCATTGGGCCACGTGGCATTACCTCATTCATCCATCAGTGACATGTGTCACGCTAGATTGGTCCACATCAGCAAACCTGCCATGCCATCTGTTGACTCATATTCTGCCATCTGCCATGTGTTGACCCTGTACCTTCCATGTCAACAATTGCCACTGTGTCTGCCATGTCAGCATGTTGACATCATCATTGTATTGTCTAGTTAGTATGGTCAACCCTCAACTTTGATCGGCCATATCTTGCTCGTACGAGCTCCGAACAAATCAAAACGAGCGATGTTGGAATCATGGCGACGAGCTCTTCGACTTGGCATCATTTTTGCTTGGATTTGAGACAATCAATTTTTCACCTTTTCAAACACCTGATTCGTCTATTTGACCAAACCTTTGACTACACATAACTTCTGCATACGAACTCCTTTTGAGCCCGTTTAAGTTGCGTCAGGATCATGTCAACGACCTCTTTCCAATGATCCTGATTCCGTCAGATTATAAGAATGCAAAATTTTTAGTTCTTCTGTATCCACCCAGATCTTTCCTCCCCACTAGGGGTCCAAACCACCCGACCCCCTTTTATAGGGATTCGTTTCTATTATCATTCATTAAATAGAAAGGAGGCCCGTATATGTAGCAAAGAAAGCAACATGATATATTGGTGGAGAGTGAAAAAAGCAAGGAGGTCCTCCATAAACCAACCTCTTAACAATCAAACCACCACATGTGCCACGTGGCACCGAATCATTGGGCCACGTGGCATTACCTCATTCGTCCGTTAGTGACACGTGTCGTGCTGGATTGGTTCACATCTTCAGACCTGCCACATCATTTTCTAACTCAGATGCTACCATCTGCCACATGTCAAACTCTGGATCTGCCATGTCAACAACTGCCACTGTGTTTGTCATGTCAACATGTTGACGTCATCATTGTACTATCTAGTCGGCATGGTCATCCCTTAATTTTGACCAGCCATATCTCGCTTGTATGAACTCTGATCGAGACGAAACAAGTGGCATCAGAATCGTGGCAACAAGCTCTTTGACTTAGCATCATTTTTTTTGGATTTGAGACAATCAATTTTACACCTTTTCGAATGCCTAATTCGCCTATTTGACCAAACCTTTGACTACACATAACTTCTGCATACAAACTGTTGCAAGTATGAGGTAAACCAGTGTTGTCATTGATGTCAACATACTCATATTGCTTTGACAAGAAGGATTCAATGAGCAGTGTGCTGAGGATATTGAGAAAATTAGCCTCAGTCAGGAACAGTAAAGAACAGTGATGAGAAGAAGGCAAATGTACTGTATAGGATGCGAACCGGAGGATGCGGATTAAAGGGTTTGTAGATATGAGTCTTGAGATGCTTCAGTTAAGATTTCAGAGGTCCACATGAAGATCTGAAGGAGTTGTGGCTGTCGGTGTAGAACCAGTTCCGGCAAGTATTCAGAGGTGACAGAGGATCACAAAAAGGTCCGGTGAGGTCCGAAACTGTATAATCCTAATCTGCGGATTGGAAGGAGTCTTTGGGATGTCCTTGTGATGTGCCATCTCGAGTTGTGTATAATTTGGAGGTCCGGAAGTACCTCCTGCATTATGACAGTGGCGACAGACAGTGTTCTTGAAGTTCTGGATAAGGAGGATAAGAGATTTCAGTAAGTAAAGGAAATGCGGACGTACCTGGTCATTCAGGCAGGCTTGTGAAGGTTCTTAGATCATGTTGAGGTTGTGTTGTTGGTCTGCATTGATAGTAGAGCCCGGAATTGAAGATATTCTTCCGGATGAAGTTCTTGCTCTGTTTAGCCGACCAGATGAGTTGTTCATCCTGCGAATGTTCTTGTGGTGGCCGACTGGATGTGTTATTCATCTTGCGGATACTCTTATGGTTGTTTGCCGACTTAGATGTTTGTTCCTAAGTTGATGTCTTGTATAAATAACGGTTTGTGAGTTCATTTCGAAGTGTGGATTGTGTGGATTAGTGTGGCATAGCGAAGAGAAGTGCGAAAGGCAGAGAAGAGGTTTTTGGGCTTAAATGGAACTGATCCGGACATGGTAGAGATGTCATTCTCCAGTTCAAGATTGTGATTCTTATCACTTTGTAGACAGTGTGTCTCCTTGTAGGCAGTGGGCCTCTTTGTGAGCAGTGTGCTCGGGCAGTGAGCCCTAATTGGCAAGTGCCATTCTTTTTCTTATTCTTCTAACAGAGAATAATCCTTGGGTTAATCACCCCGTGGTTTTTCCCTTAACCGGGTTTTCCACGTCAAAATCTTGGTGTTCAATGTGTTGATGTTTATCTGCTCTTGTGTTTATGTATTATGCTTTCATGGATGATTAATTGATATGCTGTTAACTAACAACGAAGAATCAAGTGTTTGAAAGAACAAGAAGTTTTATACAACTGATTCACCCCCCCCCTCTCAGTTGTATGCCTTAAATCCAACAATTGGTATCAGAGCCAAGTTCCTCTGAAAGAAGCTTAACCACTTGAGGAGATCTAGGATGTCGTCATACAAAAAGGATAGTCCGAAGTTCGATGGAACCAATTTTACTCTCTGGAAGGGTCGCATGAAATGTCACCTGGAATGTATGGGAAAAGCATACTTGGCCATGGTTTCAAAACCATATGTACCTCCACAAGGTGGTCTGACAACTCTGAATGAAATCACAGAAGCTGAAAACAATCTGCGGACCAAGGAAGCTCTTCTAAGCGCATTGAATGACTCAGATCTCTCAAATGTTATTGACCTACCAACTGCATATGAGATCCTGACTAAACTGGAACTTCTGTATGAAGGAGATGAGTTTGTCAAAAGTGCAAGGTTGCAAAGTCTGAAAGGGAAATTTGAAAGATTGAAGATGAGGGATGATGAAAACATCACTACTTTTATGCCAAGAGTGAATGAACTAGTGTGTGGAATTAGAAATGCTGGTGGAACTCTGGATGAAAATGAGATCGTTTGCAAAATCCTTAGATCCCTTCCTGCTGCCTACAAAATCAAGGTTGCTGCAATTGATGAATTCAGAGCCCACACAACTGTCACAAGAGAACAACTGGCTGGCAAACTAGCTGCATTTGAAATGACCGAGTTTGGAGATGATCCTCCCAAGACTGAATCTGCTTTCAAAGCCAGTACCTATGTGAAAGGCAAACAGAGATTTGATTCGGGAGAAAACTCATCAAGGAAGATGTCATGGTATGATCAAGCAAGAAGAGACATGGAAGAAGAAGAAGCAGAAACAGCTCAACTTGAAGCCCTCATTGCAAAGAGACTGCCAAGAGGATCCGGTAAGTATGAAGGAAAACTACCCTTTAAGTGTTTCAACTGCAATAAGATTGGTCATTTTGCTTCAAGATGTCTGGAAAGATCTGCAAGGTCTAATACTAACAGACAAAGGTTTCAAAAGAACTGCTATTATGTTCATAAAGAAGATGACAATGAAGGAGTAACAAATGATGAATCTGAACTAGGAAGCAAATCCAGAAATGAATGGGTGTTTATTGCCATCAAGGAAGAAGATTCAATATCCTCTGAATCTGTCAATCACAAGGTTGTGGAAAGAGCTTTGGCTGCTCAAGTGGAAGAAAAGGATGATTGGGTTATTGATAGTGGGTGTTCTCACCATATGACTGGTGACAAGAATAAGTTCTTAGATTTGGAAAGGTATGAAGGAGGAATGGTAAAGTTTGGTGACAATTCTGCTGGCAGAATCAGAGGTAGGGGAACTATTTCCTTTGATGGAAAGAGCAAAACAGGTAATGTACTATATGTTGAAGGATTGAAGCACAATCTTCTCAGTGTTGGTCAGTTAGTGGACAAAGGCTATGATCTCCGGTTCAAGAATAGAAAATGCAGAATCTTTACAAGCTCCGGAACTGAAATTGCATCCGGTGCTCAAACAAAAGGTAATATCTTTCATCTGGTTGGTTCAAACAAAAGTTGTCTGTTTGCTCAAGTTGATCAGAGTTGGTTATGGCATAGAAGAATGTGTCATGTGAATTTTGATAACATCATCAAGATAAGCAATATTCAGGCTGTAAGAGACCTTCCAAAATTGGTGAAACCTACAAATAGTTTGTGCAAAGAATGTCAGCTAGGTAAACAGAGCAGAGTCTCTTTCAAAAGCAAAGATCAGTCCTCTACCGGATTGTTGGAATTAGTACATACTGATCTCTGTGGTCTGACAAGAATCAAGAGTCTACAAGGTGATAGATATTTCATGTTGTTAATTGATGACCATTCTCGGATGATGTGGGTTACCTTCCTAAAAGAGAAATCAAAAGCCCTTGAAAAGTTCAAAATCTTCAAAGCTATGGTAGAGAATCAAACCGGATTGAAACTTAAATGTCTAAGGTCTGATAGAGGTGGTGAATTTACATCTGGTGAGTTCATTAACTTTTGTGAGAAGCAGGGTATAAGGAGACAATTGTCTGCTCCTAGGACTCCACAGCAGAATGGAGTAGTTGAAAGAAAGAACCGGACCATCTAGGAAGCTGCCAGGACAATGATGTTGGAAGCAAATGTTCCTTAGATGTTCTAGAAAGAAGCTATCAGCACTGCAGTCTACACTCTAAATCGAGTTCAAATCAGAAACAATACCAGTAAGACCCCCTCCGAACTCTGGTTTGGCATCACTCCTACTGTGAAATATTTCAGAGTATTTGGTAGCAAGTGTTATATCAAAAGAGATGAAGATCTAGGAAAGTTTGATGCTAGAAGTGATGAAGGAATTTTCTTGGGTTACTCCACTCAAAGCAAAGCATACCGGTGTTACAATAAGAGACTGAGGAAGATGATAGAAAGCACTAATGTGAAAGTTGATGAAGGAATTGAGAAGCCCTCAAGATTTTATGAATTTGATGAAGATGACCAAGACGGTGTTCAGATTCAAGGAACTCAATCCTCTCTGGTAAGACAGAGTCAGCCTGATTCGGTAAATCAGGAAGAAGAGATAGGTTTGAATGAGCCTGATCAAGAAGCAGCAGTGCAGGATACTCCCAAAATTCCTAGGTATGTAACACTAAACCACTCTCAAGATCAGAGCATAGGTGACAGAAGCAAAGGTGTGCAAACTAGAAGGAATGTTGCTCAAAATCAGGATGAATGTTGTCTGATTTCAAAGATTGAACCTAAAACAGTAAATGAAGCCCTCAATGATGAAAACTAGACTAAAGCAATGAAAGATGAATTAATGCAAATTGAGAAAAATCATACTTGGGATCTTGTTCCCAGACCTAGAGACAGGAATGTGATTGGAACCAAATGGGTCTTCCGAAACAAACTGAATGAAGCTGGTGAAGTTATCAGAAACAAAGCTAGATTGGTCTGCAAAGGCTACTCTCAAATAGAAGGAATTGATTTTGAAGAGACCTTTGCTCCGGTGGCAAGAATTGAAGCAGTCAGATTATTTCTTGTATTTGCTGCCTTCAAAGACTTCAAGGTATATCAGATGGATGTCAAGTCTGCTTTCCTAAATGGTGATCTGGAAGAAGAAGTTTACATTGAACAACCGGATGGATTTCAATTGTCTGATAATGATGATATGGTCTGCAAGTTGAAGAAAGCATTGTATGGACTAAAGCAAGCCCCAAGAGCATGGTATGAAAGGTTGGATAAGCATCTTGTGCAGATTGGATTCAACAAAGGTACTGCTGACAGTAACTTATATTTCAAAATTGTTCATGAAAACATTTTGATTGTTGAAGTGTTTGTGGATGATATCATTTTTGGAGGAAGAGATAGTATGTGCAAAACTTTTGCAAATCAGATGAAAAGTGAGTTTGAAATGTCCATGCTTGGTGAAATGAATTTCTTCTTGGGTCTGCAAATTACTCAAACAAAGAAAGGAATCTTCATCTCTCAGACCAAATATGTGAAAGAATTGTTGAGGAAATTTGGTATGGAAGATGCAAAGCCAATGAACACTCCCATGGCAACCGGATGTAAGTTGAGCAAAGATGATGACTCCCCAAAGGCAGATCAGACAAAGTATAGATCAATGATTGGTGGATTATTGTATCTCACTCAAACTAGACCAGATATAATGTAGGCTGTTGGTCTTGTGGCAAGATTCCAGGCTGATCCTAGAGAATCTCATGTTATGGCAATCAAAAGAATTTTTAGGTACCTGAAAGGAACAGTTGAGTATGGTCTATGGTACCCTAGAGATCCGGATTTCTCTCTTCATGCTTACACAGATGCAGATTGGGCAGGAGATGTGGATGACCGGAAGAGCACTAGTGGTGGAGCATTCTTTTTGGGGAAGAGATTGGTTTCTTGGCTAAGCAAAAAACAAGATGCAATATCTCTGTCTACAACTGAAGCAGAATACATTGCAGCAGCAGGTAGTTGCACTCAAATCTTATGGATGAAGCAGATGCTAAGAGACATTAAAGTTGAATATGAGGAGCCTATCACAATTTTCTGTGATAATTCAAGTGCAATTAATATTTCTAAGAATCCGGTATTGCATTCTAAGACTAAGCACATATCTATCAAGTTTCACTTTTTGAGAGAACAAGTGAACAAGGAAGAAGTCAGATTGGAGTATGTTCCCTCAAAGGATCAGATTGCAGATATCCTTACTAAACCTCTTCCCAAGGACTCTTTTGAATATCTCCAGGAGAAGTTAGGGGTCATGGCCCCTCCGGTGATGAACTAGGATGCACTGATGTGCATCAGTCCGGTGGATATCACAGTCATATCTTGTGATCCGGATTGATGATGGGGAGCTGCTACTAAGGGGGAGCAACTGGTATGATTCTGATGTGTTAAAATTGCAAGTATGAGCCCTTTGCCATTGATGTCAAAGGGGGAGAGAAGACATGTGAAAAACAAGTAGCTGATGATCAAAAGGGGAACAGTAAATGAGGAGAAGACATGTTGCTGATAGGGGGAGAAGTGACAGAAAGGAGAAGTTTCTTGTCTTGATGGTTTTTCACATCATATCTTGCCATCAATGACAAAGGGGGAGATTGTTGCAAGTATGAGGTAAACCAGTGTTGTCATTGATGTCAACATACTCATATTGCTTTGACAAGAAGGATTCAATGAGCAGTGTGCTGAGGATATTGAGAAAATTAGCCTCAGTCAGGAACAGTAAAGAACAGTGATGAGAAGAAGGCAAATGTACTGTATAGGATGCGAACCGGAGGATGCGGATTAAAGGGTTTGTAGATATGAGTCTTGAGATGCTTCAGTTAAGATTTCAGAGGTCCGCATGAAGATCTGAAGGAGTTGTGGCTGTCAGTGTAGAACCGGTTCTGGCAAGTATTCAGAGGTGACAGAGGATCACAAAAAGGTCTGGTGAGGTCTAGAACTGTATAATCCTAATCTGCGGATTGGAAGGAGTCTTTGGGATGTCCTTGTGATGTGCCATCTCGAGTTGTGTATAATTTGGAGGTCCGGAAGTACCTCCTGCATTATGACAGTGGCGACAGACAGTGTTCTTGAAGTTCTGGATAAGGAGGATAAGAGATTTCAGTAAGTAAAGGAAATGCGGACGTACCTGGTCATTCAGGCAGGCTTGTGAAGGTTCTTGGATCATGTTGAGGTTGTGTTGTTGGTCCGCATTGATAGTAGAGCCCGGAATTGAAGATATTCTTCCGGATGAAGTTCTTGCTCTGTTTAGCCAACCGGATGAGTTGTTCATCCTGCGAATGTTCTTGTGGTGGCCGACCGGATGTGTTATTCATCTTGCGGATACTCTTATGGTTGTTTGCCGACTTAGATGTTTGTTCCTAAGTTGATGTCTTGTATAAATAACAGTTTGTGAGTTCATTTCGAAGTGTGGATTGTGTGGATGAGTGTGGCATAGCGAAGAGAAGTGCGAAAGGCAAAGCAGAGGTTTTTGGGCTTAAATGGAACTGATCCGGACATGGTAGAGATGTCATTCTCCAGTTCAAGATTGTGATTCTTATCACTTTGTAGACAGTGTGTCTCCTTGTAGGCAGTGGGCCTCTTTGTGAGCAGTGTGCTCGGGCAGTGAGCCCTAATTGGCAAGTGCCATTCTTTTTCTTATTCTTCTAACAGAGAATAATCCTTGGGTTAATCACCCTGTGGTTTTTCCCTTAACCGGGTTTTCCACGTCAAAATCTTGGTGTTCAATGTGTTGATGTTTATCTGCTCTTGTGTTTATGTATTATGCTTTCATGGATGATTAATTGATATGCTGTTAACTAACAACAAAGAATCAAGTGTTTGAAAGAACAAGAAGTTTTATACAACTGATTCACCCCCCCTCTCAGTTGTATGCCTTAAATCCAACATGAACTCCTTTTGATCCTCTTCAAGTTGCAGTAGGATCCTGTCAACGACCTCTTTCCAATGATGCTCATTCCATTAGGTTCTAAGACTGCAAATTTTTAGGTCTTCTAGATCCATCTAAATCATTTATCCCCATAGGGGGGTCCAAACCACCTGACCCCCTTTTATAGGGATTTGTTTCTATTAGGCCTATAAATGTAGCAATTAAAGCCGCTTGGTATATTGGTGGAGAGTGAAAAAAAGAAACAAGAGGTCAGGGGTTCGACCCACACAAACCAACCTTTTAACAAGAAAATCGCCACATGACACCCAATCATTGGGCCACATGGCATTAGCTCATTCATCCGTCAGTGACACGTGTCACGTTGGCTGGTCCATAGCTTCAGGACTGCCACGTCATATATTGAGTCAGATGCAACCATCTGCCACGTGTTAACATCTGGACTTGCCACGCCAACAACTGCAACGGTGTCCACCATGTTAGGATGATGACATCATCATTGTACTATCTAGTCAGCATGGTCAACCCTCAGGTTTGACAGGCCATATCTTTCTCGTCCGAGCTTCGATCAAGGCGAAACGAGTAGCATCAGAATCATGGTGACGAGCTCTTTGACTTGGCATCATTTTTGCTTGGACTTGAGACAATAATTTTTTTCCTTTTTGAACTCATGATTCACCTGTTTGACCGAACCTTTAACTACACATAACTTGTACATACGAATTACTTTTGAACCAGTTCAAGTTACGTCAAGATCGTGCCAGCGACCTCTTTTCAATTACGCTGATTCCATCAGGTTCTGAGACTGCAACATTTTTAGGTCTTCTGGATCCATTTAGATCATTCCTTCCCACTTGGGGTTCAAACCACCTGACCCCCTTTTATAGGGATTTGTTTCTGTTATCATTCTTTAAGTAGAAAGGAAGCCTGTATATGTAGCAAAGAAAGCCGCTTTGTATATTGGTGGAGAGTGAAAATAGCAAGGTTCAACCCCACAAACCAACCTTTTAACAATCAAACTACCACATGTGCCATGTGGCACCCAATCATTAGGCCACATGGCATTACCTCATTCGTCCATCAATGACACATGTCATGCTAGAGTGGTCCACATCTTTAGACCTGCCACGTCATCTGCTGAGTTAGATGCTGCCATCTGCCACATGTCAATCTCTGGACCTACCATGTCAACAACTGCCACTATTTCTGCCATGTTAGCATGCTAATGTCTTTATTGTACTACCTAGTCAATATGGTCAACCCTCAACTTTGACCGGCCATATCTTACTCGTATGAGCTCTGATCAAGGCGAAACGAGGGGCGTCGAAATCGTGGCAATGAGCTCTTCGAATTAGCATCATTTTTGCTTGGATTAGAGACCATCCATTTTTCACCTTTTTGAACACCTTATTCACCTATTTGACCAAACCTTTGACTGCACATAACTTCTGCATACGAACTCTTTTTGAGCCCATTCAAGTTGTGTCAGAATCGTGTCAGCAACCTCTTTCCAATGATGTTGATTCCGTCAGGTTCTGAGACTGCAAATGTTTAGTTCTTCTGTATCCATCTGGATTATTAATCCCCACTGGCAGTTCAAACCACCCGACCCCCTTTTATAGGGATTCGTTTCTATTATCATTCTATAAATAGAAAGGAGGCCCGTATATGTAGCAAAGAAAGCCACTTGGTATACTGGTGGAGAGTGAAAATAGGAAGTAGGAGGTCAGGGGTTCGACCCCCACAAACCAACCTTTTAACAATCAAACCACCACATGTGCCACGTGACACCATAGCATTGGGCCACGTGGCATTACCTCATTCTTCCATCAGTGACCGTGTCATGCTGGATTGGTCCACATCTTCAGACCTGCCACGTCATCTACTGACTTAGATGCCACCATCTGCCACATGTCAAACTCTTGGCCTACCATGTCAACAACTTCCACTGTGTCTACCATGTCAGCATGCTGATGTCATCATTGTATTGTCTAGTCAGCATGGTCAACCCTCAACTTTGACTGACCATATCATTCTCGTATAATCTTCGATCAAGGTGAAACGAGCGGCATCGAAATCGTGATGATAAGCTCATCGACTTGACATCATTTTTGCTTGGATTTGAGACAATCAAATTTTCACCTTTTTGAACACCTGATTCGCCTATTTTACCAAACCTTTGACTGCACATAACTTCTACATAAGAACTCCTTTTGAGCCCGTTCAAGTTGCATTAGGATCTTGTCACCAACCTCTTTCCAATGATGTTGATTCCATCATCTTCCCAGACTACAAAATTTTTTGGTCTTCTCAATTCTCCTGGATCATTCCTCTCCACTTGGGGTTCAAACCACATGACCCCCTTTTATAGAGATTCATTTCTATTATCATTCTTTAAATAGAAAGAAAGCCCCTATATGTAGTAAAGAAAGCCGGTTGGTATATTGGTGGAGAGTGAAAATAGCAAGTACGAGGTCAGGGGTTTGAACACCACAAACCAATCTTTTAACAATTAATCTGCCACATGTGCCACGTGGCACCCAATCATTAGGCCACGTGGCATTGCCTCATTCATCCGTCAGTGACGTGTCACACAGGATTTGTCCACATCTTTCGACGTGCCATGTCATATGCTGACTCAGATGCCGCCATCTGCCATGTGTCAACCTCTGGACCTGCCACGTCAACAACTGCCACTATGTCTGCCATGTCATCATTGTATTGTCTCGTCAGCATGGTCAACCCTCAACTTTGACTAGCCATATCTTTCTTGTACGAGCTCCGATCCAAGCAAAACAAGCGGCGTCAGAATCGTGTCGACGAGCTCTTCGACTTGGCATCATTTTTGGTTGGATTTGAGACAATCAATTTTTCACCTTTTTAAACACCTGATTCACCTCTTTGACCAAACCTTTCATTGCACATAACTTCTGCATACGAACTCCTTTTGAGCCCGTTCAACTTGCATCAGGATCGTGTTAGTGACCTCTTTCCAATGATGGTCATTTCGTTAGTTTCTAACACTGCAAAATGTTTAGTTCTTCTATATCCACTTGGATCATTCCTCCCCACTCGGGGTTGAAACCACCTGACCCCATTTTATAGGGATTCATTTCTATTATCATTCATTAAATAGAAAGGAGGCCTGTATATGTACCAAGGAAAGCCGCTTGGTATATTGGTGGAGACTAAAAAAATAACAAGGAGGTCAGGAGTTCGACCCCCACAAACCGACCTTTTAAGAATCAAACCGCCACATGTGCCACATGGTACCCAATCATTGGGCCACATGGCATTCGCTCATTCATCTGTTAGTGACACGTGTCACACTGGATTGGTCCACATCTTCAGACCTACTACGTCATCTGTTGAGTTAGATACCGCCATTTACCACGTGTAAAACTCTGGATCTACCACGTCAACAACTGCCACTACGTCTGCCATGTCAACATGATGACACCATCATTGTATTGTCTAGTCAGCATGGTCAACCCTCAACTTTGACCAGTCATATCTTGCTCAGATGAGGTTTGATTGAGGCAAAACGAGCAGCGTCAGAATCGTGGCAACAAGCTCTTCGACTTGGAATCATTTTTTCTTGGAATAAGACAATAAAATTTTCACCTTTTTGAAAGCTTGGATTTGAGATGAACTCCTTTTGAGCCCATTCAATTTGTGTCAGGATCATGCCAGCGACCTCTTTCCAATGACGTTGATTCCGTCAGGTTTTCTGACTGCAAAACTTTTAGATCTTATGTATCCATTTAGATCATTCCTTTCCATAGGGGGTTAAAACCACCGGACCATGTTTTATAGGGATTCGTTTCTATTATAAATCTTTAAATAGAAAGGAGGCCCATATATGTAGCAATGAAAGCCACTTTGTATATTGGTGGAGAGTGAAAATAGGAAGCAGGAGGTCAGGGGTTCGATCCCCACAACCCAACTTTTTAACAAGCATCAGTTTTTCTTGGATTTGAGACAATCAATTTTTTACCTTTTTGAATGTCTGATTTGCCTCTTTGACCAAACCTTTTACTACACATAAGAACACCTTTTGAGCCCGTTCAACTTTTTCTTGGTTTTCTTGGACTTAGCATTAGTTTTTCATGGATTTGAGACAATCAATTTTTTACCTTTTTGAACACTTGATTCACCTCTTTGACCAAACCTTTTACTGCACATAACTTCTGCATAAGAACACCTTTTGAGCCCGTTCAAGTTGTGTCAGTATCGTGTCAGCGACCTCTTTCCAATGATACCGATTCCATCAGTTTCTAAGACTACAAAATTTTTAGTTCTTCTATATCCACTTGGATCATTCCTCTCCACTGGGGGTTCAAACCACCTGACCCCCTTTTATAGGGATTCATTTGTATTATCATTCATTAAATAGAAAGGAGGCCCATATATGTAGCAAAGAAAGCCGTCTGGTATATTGCTAGAGAGTGAAAAATGCATGTAGGAGGTCAGGGGTTCGACTCGCACAAACTAGCTTTTTAATAATCAAACCGCCACATGTGCCATGTGGCACCCAATCATTGGGCCATGTGGCATTGCCTCATTCATCCATCAATAACACGTGTCAGGCTAGATTGGTCCACATCTACAGACCTTCCACGTCATCTGTTGACTCAAATACTACCATTTGCCACATGTCAAACACTGGATCTGCCACGTCAACAACTACCATTGTGTCTACCATGTTAGCATGTTGACGTCATCATTTTACTATCTTGTCAGCATGGTCAACCCTCAACTTTGACCAACCATATATTGCTCGTACGAGCTCTAATCGAGGCGAAACAAGTGGCGTCAGAATCGTGGTGATGAGTTCTTCGACTTGGCATCATTTTTGCTTGGATTTGAGAATTAATTTTTCACCTTTTCAAACACCTGATTCACCTGTTTGACCAAACCTTTGACTGCACATTACTTTTGCATACGAACTCCTTTTCAGTCCATTCAAGTTGTGTTAGGATCATCTCAGCAACCTCTTTCCAATGATGCTAATTCTGTCAGATTCTGAGAACGCAAGATTTTTAGGTCTTCTGGATCCACCTAGATCATTCCTCCCCACTCGGGGTTTAAACCACCCAACCCCCTTTTATAGGGATTTGTTTCTATTATCATTCTCTAAATAGAAAAGAAGCCTGTATATGTAGCAATGAAAGCGGCTTGGTATATTGGTGGAGAGTGAAAATAGGAAGGAGGAGGTCAGGGGTTCAACCCCGACAAACCAACCTTTTACCAAGCAAATCGCCACATGTGCCACGTGGCACCCAATAATTGGGCCATGTGACATTCACTCATTCATCCGTCAATGACACGTGTCACCCTAGATTTTGTCATGTTATCAGACTACAAAATTTTTTGGTCTGCTGGATCCACCTGAATCATTCCTCCCCACTTGGGGTTTAAACCACCCGACCTCCTTTAACAGGGATTCGTTTCAATTATCATTCTTTAAATAAAAAGGAGGCCCATATATGTAGCAAGGAAAGCCGCTTGGTATATTGGTGGAGAGTGAAAATAGCAAGCAGGAGGTCAGGGGTTTGATCCCCACAAACCAATCTTTGAACAATCAAACTGCCACATGTGCCACATGACACCCAATCATTGGGCCACATGGCATTACCTCATTCATCCATCAGTGACACGTGTCATGCTGGATTGGTCCACATCATCAGACATTCCATGTCATCTACTGACTCAGATGCCGCCATCTGCCATGTGTCAACCTCTAAACCTGCCACGTCAACAACTGCCACTGTGTCTACCAGGTCAGTATGTTGATGTCACATTTGTATTGTCTAGTCAGCATGGTCAACCCTCAACTTTGACAAGCCATATCTTGCTCGTACGTGCTCCGATCGAGGAAAACGAGTGGCGTCAAAATCGTGGCGACGAGCTCTTTGAGTTAGCATCAGTTTTTCTTGGATTTGAGACAATCATTTTTTTACCTTTTTGAATGCCTAATTCACCTCTTTGACCAAACCTTTTACTGCACATAACTTCTGCATAAGAACACCTTTTGAGCCTGTTCAAATTACGTCAGTATCGTGTCAGTGACCTCTTTCCAATGATACTAATTCTGTAATTTTCTAAGACTACAAAATTTTTAGTTCTTCTGTATCCACCTATATCATTCCTCCCCACTAGGGGTTCAAACCACCCGACCCCCCTTTTATAGGGATTCATTTCTAATATCATTCATTAAATACAAAGGAGGCCCGTATATGTAGCAAAGAAAGCCGTTTGGTATATTGCTGGAGAGTGAAAAATGCAAGTAGGAGGTCAGGGGTTCAACACGCACAAACTAGCTTTTTAACAATCAAACCGCCACATGTGCCACATGGCACCCAATCATTGGGCCATGTGTCATTGCCTCATTCGTCCATCAGTGACATGTGTTAGGCTGGATTGGTCCACATCTACAGACCTTCCACATCATCTGTTGACTCAAATGTTGCCATCTGCCACATGTCAAACACTGGATCTGCCATGTCAACAACTATCGTTGTGTCTCCCATGTTAGCATGCTGACGTCATCATTTTACTATCTTGTCGGCATGGTCAACCCTCAACTTTGACCAACCATATATTGCTCGTACGAGCTCTGATCGAGGTGAAACGAGTGGCGTCAAAATTATGGCGATGAGCTTTTCGACTTGGCATCATTTTTGCTTGGATTTGAGAATTAATTTTTCACCTTTTTGAACACATGATTCGCCTGTTTGACCGAACCTTTGACTACACATTACTTTTGCATAGGAACTCATTTTCAGTTCGTTCAAGTTGTGTTAGGATCATCTCAGCAACCTCTTTCCAATCATGCTGATTCCATCAGATTCTGAGACTGCAAGATTTTTAGGTCTTCTGGATCCACCTAGATCATTCCTCCCCACTCAGGATTTAAACCACCCGACCCCCTTTTATAGGGATTTATTTCTATTATCATTCTTTAAATAGAAAAGAAGCCCATATATGTAGCAATGAAAGTGGCTTGGTATATTGGTGGAGAGTAAAAATAAGGAGGAGGTCAGGGGTTCAACCCCGACAAACCAACCTTTTACCAAGCAAATCGCCACATGTGCCACGTGGCACCCAATCATTGGGCCATGTGGCATTCACTCATTCGTCCGTCAGTGACATGTGTCACCCTAGATTAGTCTACATCTTCAGACTTGCCACATCATCTGTTCAGTCAGATGCTGTCATTTGTCACATGTGTCCTGCCATGTCAACATGATGATATCATCATTGTACTGTCTAGTTAGTATGGTCAACCCTCAACTTTGACTGGCAATATCTTGGTCGTACAAGCTCCGATCTAGGCGAAGCGAGTGCCATCAAAATTCTGGCGATGAGCTCTTTTCGATTTGGCATCATTTTTGCTTAGATTTAAGACAATAATTTTTTTACCTTTTTAAACACATGATTCGCTTGTTTGACCGAAACTTTGATTGAACAAAACTTCTGCATGTGAAATCCTTTTAAGCACGTTCAAGTTGTGGCAGGATCATGTCAGTGACCTCTTTCCAATGACACTTATTCCATCAAGTGCTAAGACTGCAAAAAATTTATGTCTTCTAGATCCATTTAGATCATTTCTTCCCACTGGGGATCAAACCACCTGACCCCCTTTTATAGGGATTCATTTCTATTATCATTCTTTAAATAGAAAGGAAACCCATATATGGAGCAAAGAAAGCCACTTGGTATATTGGTGGAGAGTGAAAATAGCAAGGTTTGACCCCACAAACTAACCTTTCAACAATCCAACCGCCACATGTGTCACGTGGCACCCAATCATTAGGTCATATGGCATTCCCTCATTCGTCCGTCAGTGACACGTGTCACGTTGGATTGGTCCACATCTTTAAACTTGCCACGTCATCTGCTGACTCAGATGCCACCATCTGCTGACTCAGATGCCGCCATCTGCCACCTTTCAACCTCTGGACCTACCACGTCAAAACTACCATTCTGTCTTCCATGTCAGCATGCAGATGTCATCATTGTACTGTCTAGTCAACATGGTCAACCATCAACTTTGATCGGCCATATCTTGCTCGTACGAGCTCCAATCGAGGTGAAACAAGTAGCATCAAAATCATGGCGACCAGCTCATCGACTTGGCATCATTTTTGCTTGTATTTGATACAATCAATTTTTCACCTTTTTGAATGCTTGATTTGCCTGTTTGACCAAACATTTGACTACATATAACGTCTGCATAAGAACTCCTTTTGTGCCCGTTCAAGTTGCGTTAGGATCATGTCACCAACCTCTTTCCAATGATGCTGATTTCGCCATTTTCTCATACTGGAAAATTTTTCAATCTTCTGGATGCACCAGGATCATTCCTCCCCACTTGGGGTTCAAACCACCCGACCCCCTTTTATAGAGATTCATTTTTATTATCATTCTTTAAATAGAACGGAGGCTCGTATATGTAGCAAAGAAAACTGCTTGGTATATTGGTGGAGAGTGAAAATAGCAAGCAGGAGGTCAGGAGTTCGACCCCCACAAACCAATCTTTTAACAATCAAACCGCCACATGTGCCACATGGCACCCAATCATTGGGCCACATGGCATTACCTCATTCTTCCATCAGTGACAAGTGTCATGTTGGATTGGTCCACATCATCAGACCTGCCATGTTATCTGCTGACTCATATGCTTCCATCTGCCATGTGTCAACCTCTAGACCTGCCACGTCAACAACTACCACTGTGTCTACCATGTCAGCATGCTAACGTCATCATTGTATTATCTAGCTAGTATGGTCAACCCTCAATTTTGACCAGCCATATCTTTCTTGTACGAGCTCCGATCGAGGTGAAATGAATGGCATTGAAATCGTGGTGAAGAGCTCTTCGACTGGCAATCAATTTTGCTTAAATTTGAGACAATAAAATTTTTACCTTTTTGAATGCCTGATTCACCTATTTGACCAAACCTTTGACTGCACATAACTTTTGCATATAAACTCCTTTTGAACCCATTCAAGTTGCGTCAGGATCGTGTAGGCGATCTCTTTCCAATGATGTTGATTCTATCCTGTTCTAAGACTACAAATTTTTTAGTTCTTCTATATCCACCCAGATCATTCCTCCCCACTAGGAGTTCAAACCACCTAACCCCCTTTTATAGGGATTCGTTTCTATTATTATTCATTAAATAGAAAGGAGGCCCGTATATGTAGCAAAGAAAGCCGCTTGGTATATTGGTGGAGAGTGAAAAAAGTAAACAGGAGGTCACGGGTTCGACCCCCACAAAGCAACCTTTTAACAATCAAACCACCACATGTGTGTGCCAGGTGGCACCCAATCATTGGACCATGTGGCATTACCTCATTCCTCCGTCAGTGATACATGTCACGCTGGATTGGTGCACATCTTCAGACCTGCCACGTCATCTGCTGACTCAGATGCCGCCATCTGCCATGTGTCAAACTCTAGATCTGCCACGTCAACAACTGCCACTGTGTTTGCCATGTCAGCATGTTGACATCATGATTGTATTATCTACTCGGCATGGTCAACCCTCAACTTTGACCAGCCATATCGTGCTTGTACGAGCTCTAATCGAGGCAAAACAAGTGATGTCAGAATCGTGGTGACGAGCTCTTCGACTTGGCATCATTTTTACTTAGATTTGAGACAATCAATTTTTCACCTTTTCAAACACCTAATTCACCTATTTGACCAAATGTTTGACTGCACATAACTTCTGCATACAAACTCCTTTTGAGCCCATTCAACTTGCATCAAGATCGTATCAACGACCTCTTTCCAATGATGCTGATTCCATCAAGTTCTGAGACTACAAAATTTTTAGTTCTTCTGTATCCATCTAGATCATTATTCCCCACTAGGGGTTCAAACCTCTCGAACCCCTTTTACAGGGATTCATTTCTATTATCATTCCTTAAATAGAAAGGAGGCACGTATATGTAGCAAAGAGAGCCACTTGGTATATTGGTGGAGAGGTAAAATAGAACGCAGGAGGTCAGGGGTTCGACCCCTGCAAACCAATCCTTTAACAATCAAACTGTCACATGTGCCACGTGGCACCTAATCATTGGGCCACGTAGCATTACCTCATTCTTCTGTCAGTGACACGTGTCACGCTGGATTGATCCACATCTTCAGACCTGCCACGTCATCTACCGACTCAAATGCTGCCATCTGCCACGTGTGAAACTCTGGACCTACCACGTCAATAACTGCCACTTGTCAACCATGTCAGCATGTCGACTCATCATTGTGCTATCTAGTTAGCATGGTCAACCCTCAACTTTGACCAACCATATTTTGCATGTAGGAGCTCTGATTGAGGCAAAACGAGCAGTGTTGAAATCGTGATGACGAGCTCTTCAACTTGGCAACATTTTTTATGGATTTGAGACTAAAATTTTCACCTTTTTGAACCCTTGATTTGCCTATTTGACAGAACCTTTGACTGCACATATTCTAGGGATTCAAACCACCTGACCCACTTTTCTTGGGATTTGTTTCTATTATCATTCTTTAAATAGAAAGGAGGCCCATATATGGAGCAATGAAAGCCACTTAGTATATTGGTGGAGAGTGAAAATAGGAAGCAGGAGATCAGGGGTTTAGCCCCCACAAACCAACCTTTTAACAAGCAAATCGCCACATGTGCCAAGTGGCACCCAATCATTAGCCTAGGTGGTATTCACTCATTCGTCCGTTAGTGACACGTGTCACGCTGGATTGGTCCACATCTTCAAACCTACCACGTCATCTGTTGAGTCAGATGCCACCATCTACCACGTGTCAACATCTAAACCTACCATGCCAACAACTGCCACTGTGTCTGCCATGTCAGCATGATGACATCATCATTGTACTGTCTAGTTAGCATGGTCAACCCTCAACTTTGACCAGCCATATCTTGCTCGTACGAGCTCCAATCAAGCCGAAATGAGTGGCGTCAAAATTGTGGCGACGAGCTCTTCGACTTGGTATCATTTTTGCTTGGATTTGAAACAATAATTTTTTCCTCTTTTTGAACGTGTGATTCACCTGTTTGACTGAACCTCTTGACTGCACATAACTTCTGCATACGAACTCCTTTTGAGCCTATTCAAGTTGCATCAGGATCATGTCAGCGACCTCTTTCCAATGACGCTGATTCCTTCAGGTTATGATCATTTAGATCATTCCTTCCCACTGGGGGTTCAAACACCCAACCCCCTTTATAGGGATTCATTTCTATTATCATTCTTTAAATAGAAAGGAAGCCCATATATGTAGCAAAGAAAGCCACTTGGTATATTGGTGGAGAGTGAAAATTGTAAGGTTCGACCCCACAAACCAACCTTTTAACAATCAAGCTGCCACATATGCCACGTGACACCCAATCATTAGGCCACATGGCACTACCTCATTCGTCCGTCAGTGACACTTGTCACACTAGATTGGTGCACATCTTCAGACCTGCCACATCATCTGCTAACTCAGATGCTGCCATCTACCACATGTCAACCTCTGGAGCTACCACATCAAAAACTGCCACTATGTCTACCATGTCAGCATGCTGATGTCATGATTATACTATATAGTCGACATGGTCAACCCTCAACTTTGACCAACCATATCTTGCTCGTATGAGCTCTGATTGAGGTGAAACGAGTAGCATCAAAATTGTCGCAATGAGCTCTTTGACTTGGCATCATTTTTGCTTAGATTTGAGACAATCAAATTTTCACTTTTTTGAATACCTGATTTGCCTATTTGACTGAACCTTTGATTGCACATAACTTCTGCATACGAATGGCTTTTGAGCCCATTCAAGTTGCGCCAGGATCGTGTCAGTGACCTCTTTCCAATGATACTGATTCCATCAGGTTTTGAGACTACAAAATTTTTAGCTCGTCTATATCCATCTGGATCATTATTCCCCACTAGGGGTTTGTTGTTCTCAAAATCAGCTACGCTCTTTTTGTAGACAACCCCTACAAAACTTGTCCATTTCATAGCCTACACTCTAAGTTTGTGAATCAAGACAAATTCTGTTGACCTCATGCAAAGTCATCTGACATTGTTAAAAGAGATTGTGACATTCCCCCTTAATTGATTTCTCAAAATTCATGAAGTTTGACTAGGTTGCAAGCTTATCAAAATATCAGGTTTATGTGTGAAGTCAGCAAATTTTGCCACTCATACATTTGTCTTTTTGTTTCTGAATGCAAGGGCGGCGAATTTTGCCACCCATGCATTCCTTGTTTTATCTAGTTTCGTGTATAAGCGGCAAAAATTGCCGCCACTACATGCCTTTTATTTTACCACATGCAATGTCGGTGAATTTTGTCGACAAAGCATGTATTAATTGCTACTACAGTTAACTCGTGTGGCGTTTAGATTTGTTTTTAGGTTTTGTTTTAAGTTTTAAATATATTTTAAATTCATTTTTATTCCATTCTTCTTTCCAACTCGCTTGCGTCTTCACGTTTCACTTACCAAGCCAACGTGTTGATTTCTTACTGGTAAATTGTGGAGATTTTAGCGCCTAGGGTTTCAGGTTTTCCTGTAAGAAGTAAGTTTTCACCCTCGTGTTTGTGGTTTTCTTTTAGGGTTTTCTTGTGTTTTAAATGTTTTAAGAATCATTTCCTTATTATTGTTTTGAAACCCTAGTCTGTATATTTAAAGATTTGCATTTTGCTTTTTGACTGTGTTTTTTCTCTTTATTAAGTAGATGTTTATATTTTTCATCTTGAATGTAGGGTTTGTGTTAGATAAGAACTGTATCATATGCATATATTTCTGACATTACAATTTTGCCTTGTCAAAACCTTCGCATCATGTAAGGACGGTAAATTTCACCATCCCTACGCGATGAATTGTAATAGTCAAACTTTTAACATGCAAACGTACAAACTTTGTAATATGTCGAAGCGGTGAATTTTGCCGCCGTTTCATATATTTGTAAGTATGTAGATAAAGTGCTAAGTCAGTGAAAATTGTCACTTGTGTCTATCCGTTCACATTTGGTTATATATGTGCAAGTGGTAAAATATGTCACTTGTGCATTTTTGTGAATTTCTAACCCAATGTGTATGGGTGGCAAAATTTGCCGCCCTTACATGAAGAAAACTTGCATAACTTAGCATATGATGAGATGGCAAAATTTGCCACTCAAACACTATGCAACCTACCCCATACGCTGAGACGGTAAAATTTGCCGCTCAAACATAAAAATAATTTATTTCCCTGAACATGCAAGGTCGACAAAAGTTTCCGCCCTGACACTTGCTAATTATCCCATGCACGCAAGGGCAACAAATTTTGCCGCCCATGCATTCACCCTCTCAATTTTTTCTAGCTCTGGGATATTTTCAAAAATTAATTTCTTGAGCCCGCTTTCCTCTATTTTTTTTTACCCGCTTGCATTCTAGCCCTTTCAAGCTTACTCCAGTAGTCATGATCGTCGACATGCAATTTTCCCAGATTACCGGTATTTCCGCTAATTGCATGATCATTGCTTTTTGTTGTAGTTTCTTCTGCAGATTTGCTCTATTCATCAACATCCTTCTAGTGTTAGTTTTCCAAATGACAGGTATCTCCATAGAAGTCAAAAGCAATGAAGTATAAGTATCAAGTTGTTTTTCCAATCGACTTAGTTACCTCAAATGTTGATGATATTCGGGATACGGAGATTGGCCATGTAGACATGGCTGAGTTTGTGGAAAGGACTAAATCTAATAACCCTAGTTCTACAATGAAGAAGATTGTAGCTAGCAACATTCACTTGGTGTCATCTTTCCCAGTGGCAGCTCATAATACAGAGTTTGTTCTTCAATGTGATCAGTTCTACAACAGAGACACTAGGGCAGTGGTGGATGCAAATGGTAATATGATCATCAAATTTGATCCAGAGTTTATTGATAAATTTTTCATGTGTCCTGCTGCTATAGAAGTTGTGAAACTAGACTTCACTGAGGCTCAGAAAGAATATGACAAGAACTCTGAGAAGACTAAGAAGACAATTAACACCAAGTAGCTTAAAACTTCAAGGTCAAATTTGTCTAGGTGGCCAAGGAGTTATCCTCGAAGTGATTTTATTGAGGAAGTTGGTGATCTTATAACTCTTCTTAGTAGGGTAAGAGGGTTGGCTTCTTCCTCTCTTTTTCATGAATGGATGTACCCTTTTATCAAGGTTATACTTCAAGGTAAGCAAGCCATCTTTTGGGGTGAACAAATCAGCAATGCTCTTCATGAGTGATTGACTAAGGTATCCACTACTTTCAAGTTCTATATGACTTCCTATCTTGTGTATATAGCAGCTTCAATGAGAATCTTTCTAGGTTTGACATCTGATGGAGATAGGAGGGTTGTTCCTGTGTATCAATATTATCCTCAACTGACATTGAAAGGTTCAATCCATCACTATAGGAGGCTCAATGATGCTTTCTTTCCAGTGTTTTTATGTCTTTTTGACCCTCAATTAGAGAAAAGAAGAGTTTCAAATGAAGCTTGGTCAGTTGTGAATGATTACAGGTGTATGTTCTTACAGTTTCAGACTTTCTCATATTTAAGAGTTGGCTTTTTCCAAGGCTATCCTTATATGTTGCTGAGATTTCCTTCAGATAAACTTGTTTTGATGGAGTTATGTAGACAAATGATTGTCATACATAATAAACAAATGGAGCTTAAGAAACTAGGATTCGGATTCCCAGTTGAAATTGGCAGATATTCAGTGTCAATTGCAGTAAAGGCTGAGCTATGGAGACTGAGATGTAGTTAGTGACCACGAAGCAGTTCAAACGGAGACCAAGGTTTGATTACAGGGGTGTGAAAGATAAGATCAAAAGGAAGATTCAATTTCATGAGCTAATGGTTGAAGACATCTGGGTTGATCTGAGGATCGAGGAGGAAGTCAGAAAACTAGACTATAGTAGGTTATCTTTGGTTCAAATTGAGTATCTAGGCTTGGTTGATATTCTTGAAGACATGATGGATAATGAAGAGTTTATTAATCCTAGGTACAACACTAAGCATATTGCTAGTTCACCTCTTCCTCCTATCTAATGGTCTCAGAAAGAATTGACTTCTTTGAGGAAAAGGTTTGAACCTGTGTTAGCTAATACAAACTTGTGGCTCCAAAGTAAAGGCATAACATTGAAGGATTTTGTAACTAGGTCTGAAGAAGAAGTTTTGGAGCAAAATAGTAAGAAGGTTGAGCTGAGAACCAAGAACAAAAGTGATGCCCCTAGTACATCCAAAGTTTCCAAACCAAGGATCAAATTTGTGTCTAAGAAGTCTAGGGCTATAGAGAAAGAGTCCAAGGTAGAAGAAATGGAAGTTGAGAAACAAAATACTAATGAGCCAACTACAGAGGAGATGGAGGTTGAGAATAGGTCTTTAGAGAAACGAAGATATGAACAAGAGAAAGAGATAGGCAAAGGTTTGTAAGATGAAGTTATGTCTCCACAGAGGGATGTATTATAGGAAGCTGAAACCCTTTCTCCTTTGCCAAATGCATCTGCTTTTGTTCCTTTGTCTGTTTTGCCTACTATCCTAGTTTCACCTATTGACATTCCATCTTCTGAATCTCCATCATCTTCAAGAACAATCTTTGATAATCCTCAAGTTGCTGTTGATAATGTTCTCCGTTCTTCTCAATCAATTCCTAGTATGTCCTCATTATCTTTTGATATTGGAGATTCTTCAATTTTGGATCACTTTGTATTGGGATCTGAGCAAGTTTCCAATGTGGATGTGCCAGGTGTAGTTTTTACTGATACTCCTCCTATTGTTTCTAGTTCAAGTGCTGGTGCAATTCCTCTCACACCAACAATGGGACCTGATCCTAATGCAAGTACTTTTGTGCTTCCTCCATGGCTATCAGCTTATACACCTAAAAGAAAGAAACAAGCCATTTCCCCAGATGATCTTGATTTTAGTAAGTTGGTGCCAGTCAAGGCTAAAATTCCCAAGAAGCCTAAAATACTTTCTAGAGTGATGGAAGATAAGGGACAAAAATTTGTGGAAATTGCTAGACAGCCACAGGATGCTACTATGGAGAATTTGAATGAGTGATTATTCTATTTCTAGAATCGAACTTGGAAAAATCACACATGAGAGTGCAAAAAATGATATGCAGTCTGCATTGGATTCTTTGATTCAAAAGTTTGATAAAGGAAAGGAAATGAAGGATTTTTATAAGGCGAAGGTGGAACAATTGACTGCAGTGGTGAGGAAGGTTACTTTAAATTATGAATCAATGACTCCTGATGCTGTTACTGTTGAAGACCCTATCATTCAAAAGGATGAAAGGACTCACCTCAAGGGAAAAGTGGTTGAAAAATATTTGGAAAGGATGCGCACACAGGGAATCTCTCTTATTACAGAGGTAGCTGAGAAAACAAGCAAAATGGATAAAATCAAAGTAGAACTTGATGATTTGATTGACACTATTTCTCAGGATATTGAGCATTTGGATCAGAGTCATGATAAGTGGATAAAAACGAGGAAGTTGAAAATAAGTGCTTTGATATCAATTGGTGTTATGCCAAATCAGGATTCATACACTGAGACTAAGGAAACATTGACATATCAAAGCCATGTGTTAAAAAAATTTGATCAATGAATTAGAAACTGCAAAGAACTTGAGTAACCAAAGTGACGTTAGTCTCTTACACAAGTTGGAGGAGCTTCCGTGCAATTTGGTGTCTAAGGATAATCAGTTTCTTTTTATAGAGGAGATGACCTAAGAATTTGAGGATATGTTTCAGAAGGAGTTTGAGGACAAAACCTTTTTAGTAGCTTCTATGGATAATATTCTCGACAACCAATTAACTTTGGATAAATTGAAGGCCAAGTTAACTAGTCATGCAAAATCAATTTCAACAATAAGGGACACAATAGTCAGAGCCCGGATGATTTTCAGGAACACAGTCAGTCTGGATAGTTTGGGAATGCAAGCCGCGTTTACCATGTATGATGCCCACATGAAAAAAGAAGGCAGTGCAAGTTGAAGCAACTTTTCATCACTTAGTTTATTTTCTAATTTTTAGATGTACTTTTGAATTAGTTTTGGACATTTTTACATGTACTTTTCTCAGATGTAATTACATGTAAAAACATAGGAAGTCCCAAATCAAAAAGTACTCCTTTGTTGAATAAGTCATAGTTAGTTGTTCTTTTCCTATTTTTACTCTCAGTCTCTCCTATAAATAAAGAGGACCCCCATTGTAAATATCATCTTTTAGTTATTGAAGCGAAACTCTGCCAAATTGAAGAGCATTTTGAGATTTTGTGTTCAAATTGTAAATCATATTTTATCAAGTGAATAGAAAAGCAAGTGATCGTTCAATCTTTGCATTGGAATAACTTGTGGTGTATTGGAAATTGTTCTTATGTCCCTTTCCTTATACTATCTTATCTATTTGATCAAATTGTAGTGTGAGTTTGGGTAATCTGGAAGACGTTCTAAAGCTAATTTTTGAGACTTTGTGCTACAATAATTATCTTTGTGTTTGTGATTTTATGTGTTTGAGTAAAAGATATTGAGAAGACTTTGAGCTGCTATTATCTTTTATGATCGTGTGTTTTCATTATAGTATTCGATGAAGACTTTGGGCTGCACCTTATCCTATTTGGTTTTGAATTTTAAATCAGCAAAAGGAGCAACGGTAGACCTTGTGCTCTCATGGGTTTCTTGGTCATTTTGATTTGTATCGTGAAATTACTATTTTTGTAAACATCATTTCTGAAAAAAGAGAAATGGATGGTATGGATTCACCCTGAAGATTAGCATTAGAATAGATATGTTTGAAAGTAGTTAAAAAAGGGAACCTCCCCTTGCTGAGAGGAGAGAAATTTCTCATCATAGCTGTGGCAATATAACCATTTTGTTGTTGGTTAGCTAAACGACAAAATATTCACCCAACAGGGTTCAAACCACCTGACCCCCTTTTATAGGGATTCGTTTCTATTATCATTCTTTAAATAGAAAGGAGCCCCGTATATGTAGCAAAGAAAGTCGCTTGGTATATTGGTGGAGAGTAGGAGGTCAGGGGTTCAACCCCCACAAACCAACCTTTTAACAATCAAACCACCACATGTGCCATGTGGCACCCAATCATTGGGCCACGTGGCATGACCTCATTCTTCCGTCAGTGACACATGTCACGCTAGATTGGTCCACATCTTCAGACCTGCCACATCAATTGTTGACTCAAATACTGCCATCTGCCACATGTCAAACTCTGGACTTGCCATGTCAACAACTGCCACTGTATCTGCCATGTTAGCA
Source organism: Cunninghamia lanceolata (assembly GCA_027924645.1). Taxonomy (NCBI): domain Eukaryota; kingdom Viridiplantae; phylum Streptophyta; class Pinopsida; order Cupressales; family Cupressaceae; genus Cunninghamia; species Cunninghamia lanceolata. The sequence continues at coordinate 8,188,735 of BSBN01000837.1, read as the reverse complement.
TGCTGATGTCATCATTGTACTGTTTAGTCAGCATGGACAACCCTCAACTTTAACCGACCATATCTTGCTCGTATGAGCTTCGATCGAGGCAAAATGAGCGATGTCAAAATCGTGATGACGAGCTCTTCGACCTAGCATCATTTTTGCTTAGATTTGAGATAATCAAATTTTCACCTTTTTGAACACCTGATTCACCTCTTTGATAGACCCTTTGACTGCACATAACTTCTGCATACGAACTCCTTTTAAGCCCGTTAAAGTTGCGTCAGGATCATGTCAGCAACCTCTGTCCAATGATGTTGATTTTGTCATGTTTTCAGACTGTAAAATTTTTTAGTCTTCTGCATCCACCTAGATCATTCCTCCCCACTTGGGGTTCAAACCACCAGACCCCCATTTATAGGGATTTGTTTCTATTATCATTCTTTAAATAGAAGGGAGGCCCGTATATGTAGCAAAGAAAGCCACTTGGTATATTGGTGGAGAGTGAAAATAGCAAGCAGGAGATCAGGGGTTCGACCCCCACAAACCAATATTTTAACAATCAAACCGTCACATGTGCCACATGGCACCCAATCATTAGGCCACGTGGCATTATCTCATTCATCTGTCAGTGACACATGTCACACTAGATTGGTCCACATTATTAGACCTGCCACGTCATCTACTGACTCAGATGCCGCCATCTGCCATGTGTTAACCTCTGGACCAGCCACATCAACAACTGCCACTATGTATACCATGTTAGCATGCTGACATCATCATTGTATTGTCTAGTCAGCATGGTCAACCCTCAACTTTGACCATGCATATCTTGCTTGTACGAGCTCCGATTGAGGCAAAACGAGCGACGTCAGAATCGTGGCAACAAGCTCTTCGACATTGCATGATTTTTGCTTGGATTTGAAACAATCAATTTTTCACCCTTTGAATGCTTGATTCACCTATTTGACCAAACCTTTGACTGCACATAACTTCTGCATATGAACTCCTTTTGAGCCTGTTCAAGTTACGTCAGGATCGTGTCAACGACCTCTTTCTAATGATACTAATTCCATCAGGTTCTAAAACTACAAAATTTTTAGTTCTTCTATATCCACCTGGATCATTCCTATGCACTAGGGGTTCAAACCACCCAACCCCCATTTATAGGGGTTCGTTTCTATTATCATTCATTAAATAGAAAGGAGGCCCGTATGTGTAGCAAAGAAAGCCACTTGGTATATTGGTGGAGAGTGAAAAAAGCATGAAGGAGGTCAGGGGTTCGACGCCCAAAATATAACCTTTTAACAATCAAACCGCCACATGTGCCACGTTGTACCCAATCATTGGGCCATGTGGCATTACCTCATTTGTCCGTCAGTGATACGTGTCACGCTGGATTGGTCCACATCTTCAGACCTACCACGTCATCTACTGACTCAGATGCCACCATCTGCCATGTGTCAAACTCTGGATCTGCCACGTCAACAACTGCCAATGTGTCTACCAAGGCAGCATGCTGACATCATTATTGTACTATCTAGTCGACATGGTCAACCCTCTACTTTGACCAGCCATATCTTGCTCATACGAGCTCTGATCAAGGCAAAATGAGCGGTGTCAGAATTGTGGCGACGAGCTCTTCGACTTGGCATCATTTTTTCTTAGATTTGAGACAATCAATTTTTCACCTTTTTGAATGCCTGATTCACATGTTTGACTGAACCTTTGACTGCACATAACTTCTGCATACGAACTCCTTTTGAGCCTATTCAAGTTGCATTAGGATCATGTCAGTGACCTCTTTCCAATGATGTTGATTCCATCAAGTTTTGAGACTACAAAATTTTTAGGTCTTCTGGATCCACCTAGATCATTCCTCCCCACTAGGGGTTCAAACCACCTGACCCCCTTTTATAGGGATTTGTTTCTATTATCATTATTTAAATAGAAAGGAGGCCCGTGTATGTAGCAATGAAAGTCACTTAGTATATTGGTGGGAGGTCAGGGGTTCGTCCCCCACAAACCAACCTTTTAACAAGCAAATCCTCACACGTGCCGCATGGCCCCCAATCATTGGGCCATGTGGCATTCGTTCATTCATCCATCAGTGACACATGTCACGCTGGATTGGTTGACATCTTCAGACCTACCAAGTCATCTATTGAGTTCGATGCCACCATCTGCCATGTGTCAACATCTGGACCTGCTATGCTAACAACAGCCACTATGTCTGCAATGTCAGCATGATGATATTATTGTATTGTCTAGTCAGCATGGTCAACCCTCAACTTTGACTAGCCATATCTTGTTTGTACGAGCTCTGATCAAGGTGAAACGAGTAGCATCAAAATCATGGTGACGAGCTCTTCCACGTGGCATCATTTTTGCTTCGATTTGAGAAAACTAATTATTCACCTTTTTGAACACATGATTTGCTTGTTTGACCAAACTATTAACTGCACAACTTCTACATACGAACTTCTTTTGAGCCCATTCAAATTGCGTTAGGATCGTACCAGCAACCTCTTTCCAATGACACTTATTTCATCAGGTTCTGAGACTGCAAAATTTTTATCTCTTCTAGATCCATTTAGATCATTCCTTCCCACTAGGGGTTCAAACCACCCGACCCCCTTTTATAGGGATTCGTTTCTATTATAATTTTTTAAATAGAAAGGAAGCCCGTATATTTAGCAAAGAAAGCTGCTTGGTATATTGGTGGAGAGTGGAAATAGCAGGGTTTGACCCCACAAACCAACCTTTTAACAATCAACCACCACATGTGCCACGTGGCACCCAATCATTAGGCCACATAGCATTACCTCATTCATCCGTCAGTGACATGTGTCACACTGGATTGGTCCACATCTTTAGACCTCCCATGTCATCTGCCAACTCAGTTACCGCCATCTGCCACGTGTCAACCTTTGGACCTACCACGTCAATAACTACCACTGTATCTGTCATGTCAGCATGTTGATGTCATCATTGTACTGTCTAGTCAACATGGTCATTTCTATTATCATTCTTCAAATAGAAAGGAGGCCCGTATATGTAGCAAAGAAAGCCTCTTGGTAAATTGGTGGAGAGTGAAAATCGCAAGCTGGAGGTTAGGGGTTCGACCCCCACGAACCAACCTTTTAACAATCAGACCGCCACATGTGCTATGTGGCACCCAATCATTGGGCGATGTGGCATTACCTAATTTTTTCGTCAGTGACATGTGTAACATTGGACTGGTCTACATCTTAAGATATGCCACATCATCTGCTTAGTCAGATGTCACCATCTGCCATGTGTCAAACTCTAGACTTGCCATGTCAGTAACTGCCACTGTGTCTGCCATGTCAACATGCTGATGTCATTATTGTACTATCTAGATAGTATGGTCAACCCTCAACTTTGACTAGCCATATCTTGCTTGTATTAGCTCAGATCGAGGTGAAACGAATGGTGTCAAAATTGTGATGACGAGCTCTTCAACTTGGCATCATTTTTGCTTGGATTTGAGACAATCAATTTTTTACATTTTTGAACCCCTGATTCACCTATTTGATCGAACGTTTGATTGCACATAACTTCTGCATAGGAACTCCTTTTGAGCTCATTCAAGTTGCGTTAGGATCATGTCAGTAACCTATTTCCAATGATGCTGATTCCATCATATTCTCAGACTGCAAAATTTTTCGGTCTTCTGGACCCACCTGGATCATTCCTCCCCACTTAGGGTTCAAACCACCCGACCCCCTTTTATAGGGATTCGTTTCTATTATCATTCTTTAAATAGAAAGGAGGCCTGCATATGTAGCAAAGAAACCAATCTTTTAACAATCAAACCGCCACATGTGCCACGTCGCACCCAATCATTGGGCCACATGGCATTACCTCATTCATCTGTCAGTGACATGTGTCAGGCTAGATTGGTCCACATCATCAGAACTGCCATGTCATCTACTAACTCAAATGTCACCTTCTGCCATGTGTCAACCTCTAGACCTGCCACATCAACAAGTACCACTATGTCTGCCATGTTAGCATGCTGACATCATCATTGTATTGTCTAGTCAGCATGGTGAACCCTCAACTTTGACCGGCCATATCTTTCTTATACGAGCTCCGATCGAGGCGAAACGAGCAGCATTAGAATTGTGACGATGAGCTCTTCGACTTGGCATAATTTTTGCTTGGATTTGAGACAATCAATTTTTCACCTTTTTGAATGCCTGATTTGCCTATTTGACCAAACCTTTTACTGCACATAAGTTCTGCATACAAACTTCTTTTGAGCTCGTTCAAGTTACGTCAGGATCGTGGCAGCAACCTCTTTCCAATGATGCTGATTCTATCAGGTTCTAAGACAACAAAAATTTTAGTTCTTCTGTATCCACCTGGATCATTCCTCCCCATTGGGGGTTTAAACCACTGGACTCCCTTTTATAGGGATTTGTTTCTATTATCATTCATTAAATAAAAAGGAGGCAAGAATATGTAGCAAAGAAAGCCGCTTGGTATATTGGTGGAGAGTGAAAAAAGCAAGCAGGAGGTCAGTGGTTCGACCCCCACAAACCAACCTTTTAACAATCAAACCACTACATGTGCCACGTGGCACCCAGTCATTGGGCCACGTGCCATTACCTCATTCATCTGTCAATGACATGAGTCATGCTGGACTGGTCCACATCTTCAAACCTGCCACGTAATCTGTTGACTCAGATGTTGCCATCTTGCACATGTCAAACTCTGGATCTGTCACGTCAACAACTGCCACTGTGTCTGCCATGTCAGCATGCTGACGTCATCTTTTTACTATCTAGTCAGCATGGTCAACCCTCTACTTTGACCAGCCATATCTTGCTCATACAAGCTCTGATTGAGACAAAACGAGCGGTGTCAGGATCGCGACAACGAGCTCTTCAAGTTGGAATAATTTTTGCATAGATTTGAGACAATCAATTTTCACCTTTTCAAACCCTTGATTTGCCAATTTGACCAAACCTTGGACTGCGCATAACTTCTACTTACGAACTCCTTTTGAGCCCTTTCAAGTTGCGTTAGGATCATGTCAGCAACCTCTTTCCAATGATACTGATTCCGTCAAGTTCTTAGACTGCAAGATTTTTAGGTCTTCTAGATCCACCTAGATCATTCATCCCCACTGGGGTTTCAAACCACCCAACCCCCTTTTATGGGGATTTGTTTCTATTATCTTTCTTTAAATAGAAAGGAGGCACATATATGTAGCAATGAAAACTGATTGGTATATTGGTGGAGAGTGAAAATAGGAAGCAGGAGGTCAGGGGTTCGACTACCCAAAACCAACCTTTTAGCAAGCAAATCACCACATGTACCCCATGGCACCCAATCATTGGGCCACGTGGCATTCACTCATTTTTCTGTCAGTGACACATGTCACGTTGAATTTGTCCACATCTTCAGACCTGCCAAGTCATCTGTTGAGTCAGATGCCGCCATCTACCACTATGTCTGCCATGTCAACATGATGACATCATCATTGTACCATCTAGTCAGCATGGTCAACCCTCAACTTTCACCAGCCATATCTTGTTCGTATGAGCTCCAATCAAGGTGAAACGAGCAGGCGTTGAATTGTGGCAACGAGCTCTTCGACTTGGTATAAATTTTTTTTGGATTTGAGACAATGAATTTTTACCTTTTTGAATGCATAATTCGCCTGTTTAACTGAACCTTTGACTCCACATAACTTCTGCATATGAACTTCTTTTGAGCCCATTCAAGTTGCGTCAGGATCGTGTCAGCAACATCTTTCCAATGATGTTGATTCCGTCAAGTTCTGAGAGTGTAAAATATTTAGTTCTTCTGTATCCATCTAGATCATTATTCCCCACTATGGTTCAAACCACCCGACACCCTTTTACAGGGATTCGTTTCTATTATCATTCTTTAAATAGAAAGGAGGCCTATATATGTAGCAATGAAAGCCACTTGGTATATTGGTGGAGAGTGAAAATAGCAATCAGTAGGTCAAGGGTTCAACCCCCACAAACCAACCTTTTAACAATCAAACTGTCACATGTGTCACGTGGCACCCAATCATTGGGCCACGTGGCATTACCTCATTCTTCCGTCAGTGACATGTGTCACGCTAGATTGGTTCACATCTTCAGACCTACCACATCATCTGCTGACTCAGATGCTGCCATCTGCCACTTGTCAAACTCTGGACTTGCCACATCAACAACTGCCACTATGTCTGCTATGTCATCATGCTAACATCACCATTGTATTGTCTAGTCAGCATGGTCAACCCTCAACTTTGACTGGCCATATCTTGCTCGTATGAGCTCTGATCGGTGCAAAATGAGCGGCATAGAAATCGTGACAATGAGCTCTTTGACTTAGCATCATTTTTGCTTCGATTTGGGATAAACAATTTTTCACCTTTTTGAATGCTTGATTCACCTATTTGACCAAACTTTTGACCGCACATAACTTTTGCATACGAACTCCTTTTGAGCCCCTTCAAGTTGCATTAGGATTGTGTTAGCAACCTCTGTCCAATGATGCTGATTCCGTCATGTTCTCAGATTGCAATTTTTTTTGGTCTTCTATATACACCTGGATCATTCCTCCCTAGTTGGAGTACAAACCACCTGACCCCCTTTTATAGGGATTCATTTCTATTATCATTCTTGAAATAGAAAGGAGGCTCGTATATGTAGCAAAGAAAGTTGCTTGCTATATTGGTAGAGAGTGAAAATAGCAAGAAGGAGGTCAAGGGTTTGACCCCACAAACCAATCTTTTAACAATCAAACTAACACATGTGCCACGTGGCATTACCTCATTCATCCGTCAATGACACATGTCACGCTAGATTGGTCCAAATCATCAGAATTGCCACATCATTTGATGACCTAGATGCCGCCATCTGCCATGTGTCAACCTCTGTACCTACCATGCAACAACTGCCACTGTGTCTGCCATGTCAGCATGCTGACATCATCATTATATATTCTAGTCAGCATGGTCAACCCTCAACTTTAACCGGCCATATCTTTCTTGTATGAGCTCAGATCAAGGCGAAATGAGTGGCGTCAGAAACATGGCAATGAGCTCTTCGACTTGGTATTATTTTTTCTTGGATTTAAGACAATCAATTTTTCACATTTTTGAACGCCTAATTCGCATGTTCGACCAAAACCTTTGACTGCACATAACTTCTGCATAGGAACTTCTTTTGAGGCAGTTCAAGTTGTGTCAAGTTTGTGTCAGTGACCTCTTTCCAATGATGTTGATTCCGTTAGGTTCTAAGATTGCAAAATTATTAGTTCTTCTGTATACACTTGGATCATTCCTCCCCACTTGGGGTTCAAACCACCCGACCCCCTTTTATAGGGATTCATTTCTATTATCATTCATTAAATAGAAAGGAGGCCCGTATATGTAGCAAAGAAAAGTCGCTTGGTATATTGGTGGAGAGTGAAAAAAGAAAGCAGGAGGTCAGGGGTTCAACCCCCAAACACCAACCTTTTAACAATCAAACCACCACATGTGCCACATGGCACCCAATCATTGGGCCACGTGGCATTACCTCATTCGTTTGTCAGTGACACATGTCATGCTGGATTGGCCCACATTTTAGGACCTGCCACGTCATCTGCTAACTCAGATGCTGTCATCTGCCAGGTGTCAAACTCTGGATCTACCACGTCAACAACTGCCACCGTGTCTGCCATGTCAGCATGCTAATGTCATCATTGTACTATCTAGTCGACATGGTCAACCCTTAACTTTGACCAACCATATCTTGCTTGTACAAGCTCTGATCGAGGCGGAAAGAGTGGCATTAAAATCATGGCAACGAGCTCTTCGACTTGGCATCATTTTTCCTTGGATTGGAGACAATCAAATTTTCACCTTTTCGAATGCCTGATTCACCTATTTGATTAAACTTTTGACTGCACATAACTTCTGCATACGAACTCCTTTTGAGCCCGTTCAAGTTGTGATAGGATAGTGTCAGTGACCTCTTTCCAATGATGTTGATTCTATTAAGTTTTGAGATTGCAAGATTTTTAGGTCTTATGGATCCACCTCAATCATTCCTCCCCACTGGGGGTTCAAACTGCCTGACCCCCTTTTATAGGGATTTGTATCTATTATCATTCTTTAAATAGAAAGGAGGCCCATATATGTAGCAATGGAAGCCGCTTGGTATATTGGTGGAGAGTGAAAATAGGAAGTAGGAGTTCAGGGGTTCGACCCCCACAAACCAACCTTTTAACAAGCAAATCACCATATGTGCCAGGTGGCACCCAATCATTGGGCCACATGGCATTCACTCATTCGACCATCAGTGACACATGTCATGCTGGATTGGTCTGCATCTTCAGACCTGCCACGTCATCTGTTGAGTCAAATGCCGCCATCTGCCACGTGTCAACATCTGGACATGCCACGCCAACAATTGCCATTGTGTCTGCCATGTCAGCATGATAATGTCATCCTTGTACAATCTAGTCAGCATGGTCAACCCTCAACTTTGATCACCCATATCTTGTTCGTACAAGCTCTGATCAACGCGAAACGAGTGACATTAGACTTGTGGTGACGAGCTCTTCGACTTGGCATAAATTTTTATTTGGATTTGAGACAATAAAATTTTCACCTTTTTGAATGCATGATTCACCTATTTGAGTGAACCTTTGACTTCACATAACTTCTGCATATTAACTCCTTTTGAGCCCGTTCAAGTTGCGTCAGGATCGTGCCAGCGACCACTTTCTAGTGACACTGATTCTGTCAGATTCTGAGACTACAAAATTTTTAGGTCTTCTAGATCCATTTAGATCATTCCTTCTCACTAGGGGTCCAAACCACCTGACCCCCTTTTATAAGGATGCATTTCTATTATCATTCTTTAAACATAAAGGAAGCCCGTATATGTAGCAAAGAAAGGTTCGACCCCACAAACAAACCTTTTAATAATCAAATCGCCACATGTGCCAGATGGCACCCAATCATTAGGCCACATGACATTACCTCATTCATCCGTTAGTGACACGTGTAACACTAGATTGGTCCACATCTTTAGACCTGCCATGTCATCTGCTGACTCATATGCCGCCATCTGTCATGTGTCAACTTCTGGACCTGCCACTTCAACAACTGCCACTATGTCTGCCATGTCAGCATGCTAACTTCATCATTGTATTGTCTAGTCAGCATGGTCAGCCCTCAACTTTGATTAGCCATATATTGCTCATACGAGCTCTGATCGAAGTGAAACGAGCGTTGCCGAAATCAACTTGGCATCATTTTTGCTTGGATTTGAGACAAACAAATTTTCACCTTTTTGAATGCCTAATTTGCCTATTTGACTGAACCTTTGACTGCACATAACTTCTACATACGAACTCCTTTTGAGATGGTTCAAGTTGCGTTACGATCATGTCAATGACCTCTTTCCAATGTCATTGATTCGGTCAAGTTCTGAGACTACAAGGTTTTTAGGTTCAAACCACCCAACCCCCTTTTATAGGGATTTGTTTCTATTATCATTCTTTAAATAGAAGGGAGGCCCGTCTATGTAGCAAAGAAAGTCACTTGGTATATTGGTGGAGAGTGAAAATAGCAAGTAGGAGGATAGGTGTTCAACCCCCACAAACCAACCTTTTAACAATCAAACTGCCACATGTACCTTGTGGCACCCAATCATTGGGCCACGTTGCATTACCTCATTCTTCCGTCAGTGACACGTATCATGCTTGATTGGTCCACATCTTCAAACCTGCCATGTCATCTGCTGACTCAGATGCCGCCATCTACCACGTGTCAAACTCTGGACGTGCCACATCAACAACTGCCACTATGTCTGCCATGTCAACATGCTAACATCATCATTGTACTGTCTAGTCAGCATAGTCAACCCTTAACTTTGATTGGCCTTATTTTGCTCGTATGAGCTCTGATCGAGGCGAAACGAGCGGCGTCAAAATTGTGGCGACGAGTTCTTCGACTTGAGATCATGTTTGCTTATGTTTGAGACAATCAATTTTTAACCTTTTTGAACGCCTGATTTACCTATTTGACTGAACCTTTGACTGCACAAAACTTCTGCATATGAACTCCTTTTGAGCCCGTTCAAGTTGCGTTAGGATCCACCTGGATCATTCCACCCCACTTGGGGTTCAAACCATTTGACCCCCTTTTATAGGGATTCGTTTCTATTATCTTTCTTTAAATGGAAAGGAGGCATGTATATGTAGCAAAGAAAAGCTGCCTTGTATATTGGTAGAGAGTGAAAATAGCAAGCAGGAGGTCAGGGGTTTGACACCCACAAACCAATCTTTTAACAATCAAACGGCCACATGTGCCACGTGGCACCTAATCATTGGGCTACGTGGCCTTGCCTCATTCATCCGTCAGTGACACATGTCATGCTGGACTGGTCCACATCATCAAACCTACCATGTCATCTGCAGACTCAGATGCGGCCATCTGTCATGTCTCAACCTCTAGACCTCCCACGTCAACAATTGCCACTGTGTCTACCATGTCAGCATGCTGACATCATCGTTGTATTGTACAAACCATATCTTGTAGGTGCGAGCTCCGATCGAGGTGAAACGAGTGGCGTCAAAATCGTGACTACGAGCTCTTCGACTTGGCATCATTTTTGCTTGGATTTGAGATAACTAATTTTTCACCTTTTTGAATTCCTAATTCACCTATTTGACCTAACCTTTGACTGCACATAACTTTTGCATACGAATGCCTTTTGAGCCCGTTGATGTTGTGTTAGGATCGTGTCAGTGACCTCTTTCCAATGATGCTGATTCGGTCAGGTTCTGAGACTGCAAGATTTTTAGGTATTCTAGATCCACCTAGATCATTCCTCCCCACTGGGGGTTCAAACTTCCTGACCCCCTTTTATAGGGATTTGTTTCTATTATCATTATTTAAATAGAAAGGATGCCCGTATATGTAGCAATGAAAGCTGCTTGGTGTATTGATGGAGAGTGAAAATAGGAAGCAAAAGGTAAGGGGTTCGACCCCCAAAAACCAACTTTTTAACAAGCAAATCACCACATGTGCCACATCGCACCTAATCATTGGGCCATGTGGCATTCGCTCATTCGTCTGTTAGTGACATGTGTCACACTGGATTGGTCCACATCTTCAGACTTGCCACGTCATTTGTTGAGTTAGATGATGCCATCTGCCATGTGTCAACATCTGGACCTACCACGCCAAAAACTGCCAATGTGTCTACAATGTCAGCTTGATGACATCATCATTATACTGTCTAGTCAACATGGTCAACCCTCAACTTTGACCGGCTATATCTTGCTTGTACAAGCTCCGATCAAGGCGAAACAAACTCTCTTTAGCTCGTTCAAGTTACCTCAGGATCGTGCCAGCGATCTCTTTCCAATGACGCTGATTCCATCAAGTTCTGAGACTACAAAAAATTTGTCTTCTGGATCCATTTAGATCATTCCTTCCCACTAGGGGTTCAAACCATCCGATGCCCTTTTATAGGGATTCGTTTCTATTATCATTCTTTAAATAGAAAGGAAGCCCATATATGTAGCAAAGAAAGCTGCTTGGTCTATTGGTGGAGAGTGAAAATAGCAAGGTTCGACCCCATAAACCAACCTTTTAACAATCAAACCACCACATGTGCATGTGGTACCCAATCATTAGACCACATGGCATTACCTCATTGATCCGTTAGTGACACATGTCACACTGGATTGGTGCACATCTTCAGACCTGCCATGTCATCTGCTGACTTACATCCTGCCATCTGCCACGTGTCAACCTCTGGACCTACCACGTTAACAACTGCCACTGTGTCTGCCATGTTAGCATGTTGATGTCATTATTGTACTATGTAGTCGAGATGGCATTATTTTTTCTTGGATTTTAGACTATCAAGTTTTCACCTTTTTGAACTCCTGATTCGCTTCATTGACCGAACCTTTGACTACACATAACTTCTGCATACGAACTCTTTTTGAGCCCATTCAAGTTGCGTCAGGATTGTGTCAGCGACCACTTTCCAATGATGCTGATTTCGCTAGGTTCTGAGACTACAGAATTTTTAGTTCTTTTGTATCCATTTGGATCATTATTCCCCATTGGGGATTCAAAGAACCTGACACCCTTTTATAGGGATTCGTTTCTATTATCATTCTTTAAATAGAAAGGAGGCCCGTATGTGTACCAAAGAAAGCCGCTTAGTATATTGGTGGAGATTGAAAATAGGAAGCAGTAGGTCAGGGGTTTGACCCCCAAAAACCAACCTTTTTAACAATCAAACCGCCATGTGCCATGTGACACCTAATCATTGGGCCACGTGGCATTACCTCATTCTTCCGTCAGTGACACATGTCACGCTGGATTGGTCCACATCTTCAGACTTGCCACGTCATCTGCTAACTCAGATGCTGCCATCTACAATGTCTTAAACTCTGGACCTGCCATATCAATAACTGCCACTATTTCTGTAATGTCAACATGCTAACGTCATCATTGGACTGTCTAGTCAGCATGGTCAACCCTCAAATTTGACCAGCCATATCTTGCTTGTATGAGCTCCGATTGAGGCGAAACAAGTGGCATCGTAATCGTGACGATGAGCTCTTCGACTTGGCATCATTTTTTATTAAATTTGAGACAATCAATTTTTCACCTTTTTGAATGCTTGACTCACCTGTTTAACCGAACATTTGACTGCACATAACTTTTGCATACGAACTCCTTTCTAGCCCATTCAAGTTGTGTTAGGATTGTGTCAACAACATCTTTCCAATGATACTGATTCCGTCATCTTCTCAGACTACAAAATGTTTTGGTCTTCTGGAGCCACCTGGATCATTCCTCCCCACTTGGGGTTCAAACCACCTAACCCCCTTTTATAGGGATTCGTTTCTATTATCATTCTTTAAATTGGTGGAAAGTGAAAATAGCAAGCAGGAGGTCAGGGGTTTGACACCCAAAAACCAATCTTTTAAATATTAAACCACCACATGTGCCACATGGCACCCAATCATTGGGCCATGTGGCATTACCTCATTCATCTATTAATGACACATGTCACACTGGATTGGTCCACATCATAAGACCTGCCACATCATCTACTGACTTAGATGCCGCCATCTGTCACGTGTCAACCTTTGGACCTGCCACGTGAACAACTGCCACTATGTCTGCCATGTTAGCATGATGATGTCATCGTTGTATTGTCTAGTCAGCATGGTCAACCCTCAACTTTGACAGGCCATATCTTTCTTGTACGAGCTCCGATTGAGGTGAAACGAGCAACGTCAGAATCATGGCGACGAGTTCTTTGACTTGGCATCATTTTTGAATGCCTGATTCCCCTCTTTCACCAAACCTTTGACTGCACATAACTTCTGCATATGAACTCCTTTTGAACATATTCAAGTTGCATTAGGATCATGTCAGCGACCTCTTTCCAACGATGCTGATTCCATCAAGTTCTGAGACTTCAAGATTTTTAGGTCCTCTAGATCCACCTAGATCATTCCTCCCCATGGGGGTTCAAACCACCCGACCCCCTTTTATAGGGATTTGTTTCTATTATCATTCTTTAAATAGAAAGGAGGTTCATATATGTTGCAAAGAAAGCCACTTGGTATATTGATGGAGAGTGAAAAAAGCAAGCAGGAGGTCATGGGTTCAGTTACATGTGTCACGCTAGATTGGTCCACATTTCCAGACCTGCCACGCCATCTGCCTACTCAGATGCGGCCATCTACAATTTGTCAAACTCTAGATCTGCCATGTCAACAACTACCACTGTGTCTGCCATGTCACCATGCTAACCTCATCATTCTATTGTCTAGTCAGCATGGTTAACCCTGAACTTTGATTGGCCATATGTTGCTCATACAAGCTCCGATCAAGGTGAAACGAGTGGCATTAGAATTGTCGTGATGAGATCTTTGACTTGGCATCATTTTTGCTCTGATTTGAGGCAATCAATTTTTCACCTTTTTGAATGTCTCATTCACCTATTTGACTGAACTTTTGACTACACATAACTTCTACATACGAACTCCTTTGGAGCCCGTTCAAGTTGTGTTAGGATCGTGTCAGCGACCTCTTTCCAATAATGATGATTCCGTCAATTTCTGGGACTACAAGATTTTTAGGTCTTCTGGATCCACCTAGATCATTCCTCCCCATTAGGGGTTCAAACCATCTAGGCCCCTTTTATAAGGATTTGTTTCTGTTATCATTGTTTAAATAGAAAGGAGGCCTGTATATGTATCAATGAAAGCCACTTGGTATATTGGTGGAAAGTGAAAATAGGAAGTAGGAGGTCAAGGGTTCAACCCCCACAAACCAACCATTTAACAAGCAAATGGCCACATGTGCCACGTGTCACCCAATCATTAGGACACGTGGCATTCACTCATTCGTCCATCAGTGACATGTTTCACATTGGATTGGTCCACATATTGAGACCTGCCATATCATCTGTTGAGTCAGATGCCACCATCTGCCACGTGTCAACCTCTAGACATACCATGTTAATAACTGCCACTATGTCTCCCATGTCAGTATGCTCAACCCTCAAATTGACCAGCCATATCTTGCTCATATGAGCAAGATCGAGGCGAAATTAGCGGCATCAAAATCGTGGTGATGAGCTCTTTGACTTGGCATCATTTTTATTTGGATTTGAGGTAATCAATTTTTCACCTTTTTGAAAGCCTAATTCGATTGTTTGACCGAACCTTTGACTCTACATAACTTCTGCATATGAACTCCTTTTGAGCACATTAAAGTTGTGCCAGGATTGTGTTAGTGACCTCTTTCTAATGATGTTGATTCCGTCACGTTCTAAGAGTGCAAAATTTTTAGTTCTTCTATATCCATCTAGATCATTATTCCCAACTGTGGATTCAAACCACTTGACCCCCTTCTTTAGCGATTTGTTTCTATTATCATTGTTTATATAGAAAGGAGGCCCGTATGTGTATCAAAAAAGTAGCTTGGTATATTGGTGAAGAGTGAAAATAGCAAGTAGGAGGTCAGGGGTTTGACCCCCACAAACCAACCTTTTAACAATTAAACTGCCACATGTGTCACATTGCACCCAATCATTGGGCCATGTGGCATTACCTCATTCATCCATCAGTGACACATGTCACGCTTGATTGGTCCACATCATCAAACCTACCTCGTAATCTGTTGACTCAAATACTGCCATCTACTATGTGTCAACCTCTAGACCTGCCACGTCATCTGCTAACTCAGATGCCACCATCTGCCATGTGTCAACCTATGGACCTACCACGTCAACAACTGCCACTGTGTCTTCCATGTCAACATGCTGACGTCATCATTTTATTGTCTAGTCAGCATGGTCAACCCTCCACTTTGACCAGCCATATCTTGCTTGTACGAGCTCTGATCGAGGCGAAACGAGCGGCGTCAAAATTGTGGCGATGAGCTCTTCAAATTGGCATTATTTTTACTTGGATTTGAGACAATCAATTTTTCACCTTTTTGATCGCCTGATTCACCTGTTTGACCAAACTTTTGACTGCACATAACTTCTACATATGAACTCCTTATGAGCCCTTTCAAGTTGCGTCAAGATCGTGTCAAGGACCTCTTTCCAATGATGCTAATTCCATCAGATTCTAAGACTGCAAAATTTTTAGTTCTTCTGCATCCACCTGGATCATTCCTCCCCACTAGGGGTTCAAACCACCTGACTCCCTTTTATAGGGATTCGTTACTATTATCATTCATTAAATAGAAGGGAGGCTCGTACATGTACGAAAGAAAGCAACTTGGTATATTAGTGGAGAGTAAAAAAAGCAACCACGACATCAGGGGTTTGACCCCCACAAACCAACCTTTTAACAATCAAACCACCACATGTGCCACGTGGCACCCAATCATTAGGCCACATGGCATTACCTCATTCATCTGTCAGTGACACATGTGACGCTGGATTGGTCCACATCTTCAGACCTGCCACGTCATCTACTAAGTCAGATACCGCCATCTGCCATGTGTCAAATTATGGATCCGCCACATCAACAACAACCACTGTGTCTACCATGTCAGCATGATGACGTCATCATTGTACTATCTAATTAGCATGGTCAACCCTCAACTTTCACTAGCCATATCTTGATCGTACGAGCTACGATCAAGGTGAAACGAGCAGCGTCAGAATCGTGGCAACGAGCTCTTTGACTTGGCATCATTTTTGCTTGGATTTGAGGCAATAAAGTTTCTACCTTTTTGAACACATGATTCACCTATTTGATAGAACCTTTGACTGCACATAACTTCTACATACGAACTCCTTTTGAGCGCATTCAAGTTGTGTCAGGATCGTGCCAGTGACCTCTTTCCAATGATGCTGATTCCGTCAGATTCTGAGACTGCAAAATTTTTAGGTCTTCTAGATCCATTTAGATCATTCCTTCCCACTGGGGAGTTCAAACCACCTGACCCCCTTTTATAGGGAATCGTTTCTATTATCATTCTTTAAATAGAAAAGAAGCCCAGATATGTAGCAAAGAAAGCCGCTAGGTATATTGGTGGTGAGTGAAAATAGCAAGGTTCGACCCCACAAACAAACCTTTTAACAATCAAACCGCCACATGTGCCACATGGCATTACCTCATTTGTCTATCAGTGACACATCATCTGCTGACTTAGATGCCGCCATCTGCCACGTGTCAACCTCTAGACCTACCACGTCAACAACTGCCACTGTGTCTGCCATTTCAGCATACTGATGTCATCAATGTACTATCTAGTTGACGTGGTCAACCCTCAACTTTGACTGGCTATATGTTGCTCGTAAAAGCTCCAATCGAGGTGAAACAAGCAGCGTCAAAATTGTGGCGACGAGCTCTTCGACTTGGTATCATTTTTTCTTGGATTTGAGACAATCAATTTTTTACCTTTTTCAACACCTGATTCACCTATTTGACCGAACCTTTGACTGTAAATAACGTCTGCATACAAAATCTTTTTGAGCCCATTCAAGTTGCATTAAGATCATGTCAGGGACCTCTTCCAATGATACTAATTCTGTCATGTTCTAAGATTGCAAAATTTTTAGTTCTTCTGTATCCATCTGTATCATTATTCCCCACTAGGGGTCAAAACCACCTACCCCCTGTTATAGGGATTTGTTTCTATTATCATTCTTTAAATAGAAAGGAGTGTCGTATATGTAGCAAAGAAAGCCACTTGGTATATTGGTGGAGAGTGAAAATAGCAAGCAGGAGGTCAGGGGTTCGACCCCCACAAACCAACCTTTCAACAATCAAACTGCCACATGTGCCAGGTGGCACCCAATCATTGGACCATGTCACATTACCTCATTCTTCCATCAGTAACACGTGTCACGCTAGATTGGTCTACATCTTTAGACCTGCCACGTCATCTGCTGACTCAGATGCTGCCATCTGCCACATGTCAAACTTTGGACCTGCCACTTTAAAAATTGCAACTATGTCTGCCATTTCAGCATGTTGACGTCATCATTGTACTGTCTAGTCAACATGGTCAACCTTCAACTTTGATTGGCCATATCCTACTCGTATGAGCTTCGATGGAGGTGAAACATGCGGCGTCAAAATCGTGATGACGAGCTCTTCGACTTGGCATAAGTTTTGCTTGGATTTGAGACAATCAATTTTCAACCTTTATGAATGCCTCATTCACTTGTTTAACTGAACCTTCGACTGCACATAACTTCTGCATACGAACTCCTTTTGAGCTCGTTCAAGTTGTATTAGGATCGTGTCAGCAAACTATTTCCAATGATGTTGATTCCGTCATGTTTTTAGATTGCAAAATTTTTTGGTCTTCTAGATCATTCCTTCCCACTTGGGGTTCAGACTACCCGACCTCGTTTTATAGGGATTTGTTTCTATTATCATTCTTTAAATAGAAAGGAGGCCTGTATATGTAGCAAAGAAATCCACTTGGTATAGTGTTGGAGAGTGAAAATAGCAAGCAAGAGGTCAGGGGGTCGATCCCCACAAACTAATCTTTTAACAATCAAACTACCACATGCACCATGTGGCACCCAATCATTAGGCCACGTGGCATTACCTCATTCATCCATCAGTGACACGTGTCATGCTAGACTGGTCCACATCATCAGGGCTGCCACATCATCTACTGACTCAAATGCTGCCATCTACCATGTGTCAACCTCTAGACCTACCACATCTACGAACTCCTTTTGAGCCCGTTCAAGTTGTGTCAGGATCATGTAGGTGACGTCTTTCCAATGACGCTGATTTGGTCAGGTTCTGAGACTACAAAATTTTTAAGTCTTTTGGATCCATTTAGATCATTCCTTCCCACTGGGGGTTCAAATAACCCAACCCACTTTTATAGGGATTTGTTTCTATTATCATTCTTTAAATAGAAAGGAAGCACGTATATGTAGCAAAGAAAGTCATTTTACCTTATTCATCCATCAGTGACACGTGTCACACTGGATTGGTCTACATCTTCAGACCTGCCATGTCATCTGCTGATTCAAATGCTGCAATCTGCCATGTGTCAACCTATAGACCTACCACGTCAACAACTGCCATTTTGTATGCCATGTCAACAGGCTGATATCATCATTCTACTATCTAGTCGACATGGTTAACCCTCAACTTTGACTGGCTATATCTTGCTCATACGAGCTTTGATCTAATCGAAACGAGCAGCATTGAAATCGTGGCGACGAGCTGTTTGAATTGGCATCATTTTTGCTTAGATTTGGGACAATCAATTTTTTTTTTTGATCTGCTAACTCGGATGTTGCCATTTGCCACGTGTCAAACTTTGGATCTGTGAAATGAGCGGCGTCAAAATCGTGGGGACGAGCTCTTTGACTTGGCATCATTTTTGCTTGGATTTGAGACAATCCATTTTCAACCTTTTGAACGCCTGACTCGCCTATTTCACCGAATCTTTAACTGCACATAACTTCTATATACGAACTCCTTTTGAGCGCATTCAAGTTGGGTCAGGATCGTATCAGCAACCTCTTTCTAATGATGTGATTCCGTCAGGTTTTGAGACTGCAAAATTTTTAGTTCTTTTGTATCCACCTGGATAATTCCTCCCCACTAGGAGTTCAAACCATCCGACTCCTTTTATAGGGATTCATTTCTATTATCATATATTAAATAGAAAGGAGGCCCATATATGTAGCAAAGAAAGCCGCTTGGTATATTGGTGGAGAGTGAAAAAAGCAACCAGGAGGTCAAGGGTTCAACCCCCACAATTCAACCGTTTAACAATCAAACCGCCACATGTGCCACATGGCACCCAATCATTAGGCCACGTGTCAAACTCTGGATCTACCACGTCAACAACTGCCACTGTGTTTGCCATGGCAGCATGCTGATGTCATCATTGTACTATGTAGTCAGTATGGTCAACCCTCAACTTTGACCAGCCATATCTTGCTCATACGAGCTCTGAAACAAGCAGCATCAGAATTATGGTGATGAGCTCTTCGACTTGACATCATTTTTCCTTCTGAGACAATCAATTTTTCACCTTTTTGAATGCCTTATTTGCTTGTTTGACCGAACCTTTGACTGCACATAACTTCTGCATACGAACTCCTTTTGAGCCTGTTCAAATTGCATTAGGATTGTGTTAGCAACCCCTTTCCAATGATGTTGATTCCATCATTTTCTTAGATTGAATTTTTTTTGGTCTTCTGAATCCACTTGGATCATTCCTCCCTACTTGGGGTTCAAACAACCCGACCCCCTTCTATAGGGATTCGTTTCTATTATCATTCTTTAAATATAAAGGAGGCCCGTATATGTAGCAAAGAAAGCTGTTTGGTATATTGGTGGATAGTGAAAATAGCAAGCAGGAGGTTAGGGGTTCGACCCCTAGAAACCAATCTTTTAACAATCAAACCGCCGCATGTGCCACGTGGCACCCAATCATTGGGCCACGTGGCATTACCACATTCATCCGTCAATGACACATGTCACCCTAGATTGTTCCACATCATCGACCTACCACATCATCTGCTGACTCAGATGTAGCCATGTGTCAACCTCTAGACCTACCACGTCAACAACTACCACTATGTCTACCATGTCAGCATGCTGGCATCATCATTGTATTGTCTAGTCAGCATGGTCAACCCTCAACTTTGACCAACCATATCTTGCTCGTATGAGGTCCGATTGATGCGAAACGAGCAACGTCAGAATCGTGGCGACGAGTTTTTCGACTTGGAAACATTTTTACTTAGATTTGAGATAATCAATTTTCACCTTTTTAAACGCTTGATTCGTCTGTTTGACTAAACCTTTGACTGCACATAACTTCTGTATACGATCTCCTTTTGAACTCGTTCAAGCTGCGTCAGGATCATGTCAGTGACCTCTTTCCAATGATACTAATTCCGTCAGGTTCTAAGACTGCAAAACTTTTAGTTCTTCTATATCCACCTAGATCATTCCTCCCCACTAGGGGTTCAAACAACCTGACCCCCTTTTATAGGAATTTGTTTCTATTATCATTAATTAAATAGAATGGAGGCCCATATATGTAGCAAAGAAAGCTGCTTGGTATATTGGTGGAGAGTGAAAAAAGCTAGCAGGAGGTTAGGGGTTCGACCCCCAAAAACTAACCTTTTAAAAATCAAACCGCCACATGTGCCACGTGGCACCCAATCATTAGGCCATGTGGCATTACCTCATTCGTCCATCAGTGACATGTGACATTGAATTGGTCCACATTTTCAGACTTGCCACGTCATCTACTGACTTAGATGCCACCATCTGCCACGTGTCAAACTCTAAATTTGCCATGTCAACAACGGCCACTGTGTTTGCCATGTTAGCATGCTGACATCATCATTATACTATCTAGTCGGCATGGTCAAGCCTCAACTTTGACTAGTCATATCTTGCTCGTACGAGCTCTGATCAAGGCAAAGTGAGCGGTATCAGAATCATGGCGACGAGCTCTTCGAATTGATATCATTTTTGCTTGAATTTGAGACAATCAATTTTTCACCTTTTCAAACCACTGATTTACCTCTTTGACTAAACCTTTGACTGCACATAACTTCTACATACAAACCCTTTTTGAGCCCGTTCAAGTTGCATTAGGATCATGTCAGCGACCTCTTTCTAATAATGTTGATTCTGTCAAGTTCTGAGACTACAAGATTTTTAGGTCTTCTGGATCCACCTAGATCATTCCTCCCTACTAGGGGTTCAAGCCACCCGACCCCGTCTTATAGGGATTTCTTTCTATTATCATTCTTTAAATAGAAAGGAAGCCCATATATGTAGCAATGAAAGTCGCTTGGTATATTGGTGGAGAGTGAAAATAGGAAGCAGGAGGTCAGGGGTTCGACCCCCACAAACCAACCTTTTAACAAGCAAATCGCCACATGTGCCATGTGGCACCTAATCATTGGGCCATGTGGCATTCACTAATTCTTTCGTCAATGACACGTATCACGCTGGATTGGTCCACATCTTCAAACCTGCCACGTCATCTGTTGAGTGAAATGCCGCCATTTGCCATGTGTCAACATCTGGACCTGCCACACCAACAACTGCCACTGTGTCTTCCATGTCAGCATGATGATGTCATTATTCTACTGTTTAGTCAGCATGGTGAACCCTAACTTTGATCGGCCATATGTTGCTCATACGAGCACTAATCAATGCGAGACGAGCAGCGCTGGAATCATGGCGACAAGCTCTTCAACTTGGCATCATTTTTTCTCAGATTTCAGATAATAAATTTTTCACCTTTTTGAGCACATGATTCGCCTATTTGACTGAACCTTTGACTACACAACTTCTGCATACAAACTCCTTTTCAGCTCGTTCAAGTTACGTCAGGATCATGTTAGCGAACTCTTTCCAATGACACTGACTCTATCAAGTTCATAGACTGCAAAAATTTTAGGTCTTCTGGATCCATTTAGTTCATTCCTACCCACTAGGGGTTCAAACCACCCAACCTACTTTTATAGCGGTTCGTTTCTATAATCATTCTTTAAATAGCAAGGAAGCCTGTTTATGTAGAAAAAAAAGCCACTTGGTATATTGGTAGAGAGTGAAAATAACAAAGTTCAACCCAACAAACCAACCTTTTATAAATCAAACTGCCACATGTGCCATGTGGCACCCAATCATTATGCCACATGGCATTACCTCATTCGTCCGTCAGTGACACGTGTCACACTGGTTTTGTCCATATCTTCAGACCTGCCACGTCATCTGTTGACTCAAATGCCACCATCTACCACATGTCAACCTCTTGACCTACCATGTCAACAACTACCACTATGTCTACCATGTCAGCATACTGATGTCATCATTGTACTGTCTAGCCAACATGGTCAACCATCAACTTTGACTAGCCATATCTTGCTCGTACGAGCTTTGATCGAGGTGAAACAAGCGGCATCAAAATCGTGGTGACAAGTTCTTCGACTTGGCATCATTTTTACTTGGATTTGAGACAGTCAATTTTTCACCTTTTTGAACCCCTGATTCCCCTGTTTGACTAAACCTTTGACTGCACATAACTTCTGCATATGAACTCCTTTTGAGCCCATTCAAGTTGCGTCAAGATCATGTCAGCGACCTCTTTCCAATGATGTTGATTCCATCAGGTTATGAGAGTGCAAAATTTTTAGTTCTTCTATATCCATCTGGATCATTACTCTCCACTGAGGCTTCAAACCACCTAACCCCCTTTTATAGGGATTTGTTTCTATTATCATTTTTTAAATAGAAAGGAGGCCCGTGTATGTAGCAATGAAAGCCATTTGGTATATTGGTGGAGAGTGAAAATAGAAAATAGGAGGTCAGGGTTTCGACCCCCACAAACCAACCTTTTTACAAGCAAACTGACACATGTGCCACGTGGTACCCAATCATTGGGCCACGTGGCATTACCTCATTCTTCCGTCAATGACAAATGTCACGCTGGATTCATCCACATCTTCAGACCTGCAACGTCATCTACTAACTCAGATACCGCCATCTGCCATGTCAATAACTATCACTGTGTCTGCCATGTCAACATGTTGATGTCATCATTGTTCTCTCTAGTCAGCATGGTCAACCCTTAACTTTGACCGGCCATATCTTGCTCATATGAGCTTCGATTGAGGCGAAACGAGCGGTGTCAAAACTGTGATGACAAGCTCTTCGACTTGGCACCATTTTTGCTTAGATTTGAGACAATCAATTTTCACCTTTTTGAACACCTGATTCGCCTATTTGATTGAACCTTTGACTGTACATAACTTTTGCATACGAACTACTTTTGAGCCCATTCAAGTTGCGTTAGGATCGTGTCAACAACCTATTTCCAATGTTATTGATTCCGTCATGTTCTCATACTGCAAAATGTTTTGGTCTTCTGGATCCACCTAGATCATTCCTCCGCACTTGGGGTTCAAACCACCCGACCCCCTTTTATATGGATTCATTTCTATTATCATTCTTTAAATAGAAAGGAGGCCCATATATGTAGCAAAGAAAGCTGCTTGGTATATTGTGGAGTGCGAAAATAGAAAGCAAAAGGTTAGGGGTTCGACCCACACAAACCAATCTTTTAACAATCAAACCGCCACATGTGCCACTTGGCATTACCTCATTCATCCATCAGTGACACGTGTCACACTGGATTGGCCCACATCATCAAACATGCCACGTCATCTACTGACTCAGATGTTGCCATCTTCCATGTGTCAATCTCTAGACCTACCACGTCAACAACTGCCACTATGTTTGGCATGTCAGCATGTTGACGTCATCATTGTATTGTCTAGTCAGCATGGTCAACCCTCAACTTTGACCAACCATATCTTGCTCGTACGAGCTTCAATCAAGGCAAAACGAGCGGTGTTGGAATAGTGGTGATGAGCTCTTCAAATTGGCATCATTTTTGCTTAGATTTGAGACAATCATTTTTTCACCTTTTTTAACACCTAATTTCCCTATTTGACCAAACATTTGACTACACATAACTTTGGCATACGAACTCCTTTTGATCCCGTTCAAGTTGCATCAAGATCATGTCAGCAACCTCTTTCCAATGATGTTGATTACGTCAGGTTCTAAAACTGCAAAAGTTTTAGTTCTTCTGTATACACCTTGATCATTCCTCCCCCTGGGGGTTCAAACCACCCGACCCCCTTTTATAGGGATTCGTTTCTATTATCATTCATTAAATAGAAAAGAGGCCCGTATATTGGTGGAGAGTGAAAAAAGTAAGTAGGAGGTCAGGTGTTTGACTCCCACAAACCAACTTTTTAACAATAAAACTGCCATGTGTGCGACGTGGTTCCCAATCATTGGGCCACGTGGCATTACCTCATTCGTCTGTCAGTGATACGTGTCATGCTGGATTGGTCCACATATTTAGACCTACCACGTCATCTATCTGCCATGTCAGAATCGTGATGTGATCATTGTATTATCTTGTCAGCATGGTCAACCCTCAACTTTGACTAGCCATATCTTGCTCGTACAAGCTCTGATCAAGGTGAAACGAGCGGCGTCAGAATCTCTACAATGAGCTCTTCGACTTGGCATCATTTTTGCTTAGAATTGACACAATCAATTTTTCATCTTTTCGAACGTCTGATTCACTTATTTGGCTGAACCTTTGACTACATATAACTTCTACATACAAACTCCTTTTGAGCCTGTTCAAGTTGCGTTAGCATCGTGTCAGTGACCTCTTTCCAATGATGCTGATTTTGTCAGGTTCTGAGACTACAAGACTTTTAGGTCTTCTAGATCCACCTAGATCATTCCTCCCCACTAGGGGTTCAAACCACCTGACCCCCTTTTATAGGGATTTGTTTCTATTATCATTCTTTAAATACAAAGGAAGCCTATTGATGAAGGAGCACCTTGGCAAATTAATATTGCCCTAGACAAATCTATGAGTTTGATTAAATTTGTATTCTTCTACATTGTAATGAGTTTTATCAAGTCATTTTTATGTGTTTAGGTCATTAGGAGTTTCAAAAATACAAAATATTGCAAACCATGTAAAAGTTGTCAATGTAAAATTGGAAAAAAGATGCAAACTTGGAAGGTGAAAAGTCATTTGGCTCTTGGTTTTCTCCAAATCAGTTATGAACTGAAGATACATGTTTTAATGCCTTTAAAAGGCCTTGTAACCATGAAGAATTCGTGGGTGGTTGAAGATTTGAGCATGGAATGAGAAAAAACAATGTTTTCCTGTATTTTCCTTTAGAAATTTGCTGTCTCTTGCTATTGTATGGCCCTGTATGGAATTGAATGGATGCATAATAGATTGAAAATGTTAGATCCTTCAACCACCTTCTATTTTCTTCTTGTCCCATGCATTTTTATTTAGCTTTGTGAAAGATATGAGTGTTTTATAGACTGTAATTTTCTGATTTTCCCTGCAACAGTCCTGTTGCAGCATTTGGTACAGTTTTTTACAGATATATATAGGTGCAATCCATATATGGTTAGAAAGAGTATTGAGTCGACTTTCTATTTCATTTTGTTGCATCAAATTTTATTAAGATTTTAATAAGTTATGGCATTTTTATTGAGGGTAGGTCTGCAGAGTTTAATTTTCTGAAAATACAGTCTGAAAATATGCATGGTATGACTTGGTACGGCCTCACATTGATGCATATAATAGATGGATGGAAAGATATGTGTTTCTAGTTTATAATTATTTTAGTTTGGTATAATTTTATTAAGTTTTGTGAGAGATATTACAATTGTGGTGAGGGCAGGTCTGAACGCTGCCTAGGGTTTGTAGTTTTGGGAAAAGAGTCATAACTTTCTCTCCTGCCTTTGGATCTTCATGAAAATTGGAGGAAAAATATGTATTAATGTTCTCTTCAACCTAACCAAAGCAATTGGATTATTTCTTTGATTTGTTAATGTTATTGAGGATAGTTTTGGTCCTCCTACCTCTGCATCATATTGGTATCAGAGCTGGCGAAAGATTTGGGTGGTGTGTATTTTTTTTTCCTGTCACTGAGAAGGCAGGTGAAGAGCGAGAATATCTTGATTGTGTAGATAGATCACCGAGGGAGGCAATCTACACCTTTTGGATTTTGTGTTGCTCAGTTGTTTGGTTGCAGGTGCTTGGTCCATCTAGCTGCAGAAGGATGTTTTATGAGGTTGTGTGTGTGGGCGGACAAGATGAGGTCTGTCATGACCATTCTCCAATAGAGATTTGGCTGGAGAAGGATGCAGAGAGAAACCACTGAGGAAAGAGTGGTAGGTGCATCACCAGGATTTGTTGTTGGGTGAGATGAATAGTTTGGTGAGTTGGTTTGTTGTGAAGCAGTGAGAGAGATGGATACCTGTAGAAGCACTTGATGTTGCAGCCTGAAGAATACTCCACTGATGGGAGTAGAAGGAGCCTGAGGATGCTCTGTGAAGATGGTAGTTTGTTTTGTTGGTTGGTTGTTCACCATTTCTATAGATTGGAAGATTGTAGTTGAGAAGATTGAAGATAAAGACAGAGGAAAGAGACTTTTGTTGCAGATACATTTCCAAGGGACTTAGAAATTTTGTTGGTTGGTTGTATGATGAAGGAGCACCTTGGCAAAGTAATATTGCCCTGGACAAATCTATGAGTTTGATTAAATTTGTATTCTTCTACATTGTAATGAGTTTTATCAAGTCATTTTTATGTGTTTAGGTCATTAGGAGTTTCAAAAATACAAAATATTGCAAACCATGTAAAGGTTGTCAATGTAAAATTGGAAAAAAGATGCAAACTTGGAAGGTGAAGAGTCATTTGGCTCTTGGTTTTCTCCAAATCAGTTATGAACTGAAGATACATGTTTTAATGCCTTTAAAAGACCTTGTAACCATGAAGAATTCGTGGGTGGTTGAAGATTTGAGCATGGAATGAGAAAAAATAATGTTTTCCTGTATTTTCCTTCAAAAATTTGCTATCTCTTGCTATTGTATGGCCCTGTATGGAATTGAATGGATACCTAATAGATTGAAAATGTTAGATCCTTCAACCACCTTCCATTTTCTTCTTGTCCCATGCATTTTTATTTAGTTTTGTGAAAGATATGAGTGTTTTATAGACTGTAATTTTTTGATTTTCCCTGCAATAGTCCTGTTGCAGCGTTTGGTACAGTTTTTTACGGATATATATAGGTGCAATCCATATATGGTTAGAAAGAGTATTGAGTCGACTTTCTATTTCATTTTGTTGCATCAAATTTCATTAAGATTTTAATAAGTTATGGCATTTTTATTGAGGGTAGGTCTGCAGAGTTTAATTTTCTGAAAATACAATCTGAAAATATGCATGGTATGACTTGGTACGGCCTCACATTGATGCATATAATAGATGGATGGAAAGATATGTGTTTCTAGTTTATAATTATTTTAGTTTGGTATAATTTTATTAAGTTTTGTAAGAGATATTGCAATTGTGGTGAGGGCAGGTCTGAACGCTGCCTAGGGTTTGTAGTTTTGGGAAAAGAGTCATAACTTTCTCTCCTACCTTTGGATCTTCATGAAAATTGGAGGAAAAATATGTATTAATGTTCTCTTCAACCTAACCAAAGAAATTGGATTATTTCTTTGATTTGTTAATGTTATTGACAATAGTTTTGGTCCTCCTACCTCTGCATCACCTGTATATGTAGCAATGAAAGCTGCTTGGTATATTGGTGGAGAATGAAAATAGGAAGCAAGAGGTCAGGGGTTCGACCCCCACAAACCAACCTTTTAACAAGCAAATTGCCACATGTGCCACATGGCACCTAATCATTGGACCACATGGCATTCACTCATTCATCCTTCAGTGACACATGTCATGCTGGATTGGTCCACATCTTCAAACCTGCCACATCATCTATTCAGTCAGATGCCGCCATCTGCCACGTGTCAACATCTGGACCTAGCACGCCAACAACTGCCACTATGTTTGCAATGTCAGCATGATGACATCATCATTCTACTATCTAGTTAGCATGGTCAACCCTCAAATTTGACAATCAATTTTTCACATTTTTGAACGCTTGATTCACCTGTTTGACCAATCCTTTAACTTCACATAACTTCTGCATACGAACTCCTTTTTAACCCGTTGAAGTTGCATCAGGATCGTCTCAACGACCTCTTTCTAATGATGCTGATTTCGTCAGGTTCTAAGACTGAAAATTTTTTACTTCTTCTGGATCCATTTATATCATTCCTTCCCTCTAGGGGTTCAAACCACCTGACCCCCTTTTATAGGGATTCGTTTCTATTATCATTCTTTAAATAGAAAGGAAGCCCATGTATGTAGCAAAGAAAGCCGCTTGGTATATTGGTGGAGAGTGAAAATAGCAAGGTTCGACCCCACAAACCATTATTTTAACAATCAAACCGCCACATGTGCCACGTGGCACTTAATCATTAGGCCACATGGAATTAGCTCATTCGTCTGTCAATGACACATGTCACAATGGATTGGTCCACATCTTAAGACCCGCCATGTCATCTGTTGACTTAGATGTCACCATCTGCCATGTGTCAACCTCTGGACCTACCACATCAACAACTGCCACTGAGTCTGCCATGTCAACATGCTGATGTCATCATTGTACTATCTAGTCGACATGGTCAACCCTCAACTTTGACCGGCCATATCTTGCTTGTACGAGCTCCGTTCGAGGTAAAATGAACGACGTTGAAATGGTGGCAACGAGTTCTTCAACTTGGATTTGAGACATCAATTTTACACATTTTTGAACACTTTATTCACCTGTTTGACCGAACCTTTGAATACACATAACTTCTGCATAAAAACTCCTTTTGAGCCCATTCAAGTTGCGTCAGGATCGTGTCAGCGACCTCTTTCCAATGATGTTGTTTCCATTAGGTTTTGAGAATGTAAAATTTTTAGTTCTTCTGTATCCATCTGGATCATTATTCCCCACTAGGGGTACAAACCACCCGACCCCCTTTTATAGGGATTGGTTTCTATTATCATTCTTTAAATAGAAAGGAGGCCTGTATATGTAGCGAGGAAAGTTGCTTGGTATATTGGTGGAGAGTGAAAATAGCAAGCAGGAGGTCAGTGGTTGGACCCCCACAAACTAACCTTTTAACAATCAAATAGCCACATTTTCCATGTGGCACCCAATCATTGTGCCACATGGCATTACCTCATTCTTCCGTTAGTGACACGTGTCACACTAGATTGATCCACATCTTCAGAACTGCCAAGTCATCTGTTGACTCAGATTCTGCCATCTGCCACGTCTCAAACTTTGGACCTGCCACGTCAACAACTGCCACTGTGTCTGCCATGTCAGCATGTTGATGTCTTCATTGTACTATCTAGTCAGCATGGTCAACCCTCAACTTTTATCGGCCACATCTTGCTCATATGACCTTCGATGAAGGCGAAATGAGTGGCATCGAAATCATGACGACGAGCTCTTCGACTTGGCATCATTTTTGCTTGGATTTGAGACAATCAAATTTTCACCTTTTTGAATGCATTCACTTGTTTGATCGAACCTTTGACTGCACATAACTTCTGCATATGAACTCTTTTTGAGCTCGTTCAAGTTACATTAGGTTCAACCCCCACAAACCAACCTTTTAACAATCAAACCACCACATGTGTCACGTGGCACCCAATCATTAGGCCACATTGCATTACCTCATTCATCTCTCAGTGACACGTGTCACACTAGGTTGGTCCACATCTTCAAACCTGCCACATCATCTGCTGACTCAAATGCTACCATTTGCCACTGTGTCTGCCATGTTAGCATGTTGACGTCATCATTATACTATCTAGTCGGCATGGTCAACCCTCAAGTTTGACCAGCCATATCTTGCTCGTACGAGCTCTGATCGATGCGAAACGAGTGGTGTCAGAATCATAGCAATGAGCTCTTTGACTTGGCATCTTTTTTCCTTGGATTTGAGAGAATCAATTTTTCACTTTTTTAAATGCGTGATTCACCTGTGTGACTGAACCTTTGACTACACATAACTTCTACAT
This sequence comes from Cunninghamia lanceolata, assembly GCA_027924645.1. NCBI lineage: Eukaryota > Viridiplantae > Streptophyta > Pinopsida > Cupressales > Cupressaceae > Cunninghamia > Cunninghamia lanceolata. Next base: position 8,158,704 of record BSBN01000837.1, on the reverse strand, counting down.
ACGAACTCATTTTGAGCTTGTTCAAGTTGTCTTAGGATGATTTTAGCAACCTCTTTCCAATGATGCTAATTCTGTCAAGTTCTGAGACAACAAGATTTTTCAGTCTTCTGGATCTAGCTAGATCATTCCTTCCCATTAGGGGTTCAAACCACCTGATGCCCTTTTATAGGGATTTGTTTCTATTATCATTCTTTAAATAGAAAGGAGGCCTGTATATGTAGTAATAAAAGCCGCTTGGTATATTGTTGGAGAGTGAAAATGGGAAGCAAGAGGTCAGGGGTTCGACCCCCACAAACCAACCTTTTAACAACCAAATCACCACATGTGCCACATGGCACCTAATCATTGGGCCATGTGGCATTCGCTCATTCATTCGTCAGTGACACGTGTTACTTTGGATTGCTACACATCTTTATACCTGCCACATCATGTGTTGAGTCAGATGCCATCGTCTACCATGTGTCAACATCTGGACCTACCATGCCAACAACTGCCATTGTGTTTGCCATGTCAGCATGATGACATTCATCATTGTACTGTCTAGTCAGCATGATCAACCCTCAACTTTGACCGGCCATATCTTGCTCGTACGAGCTCCGATCAAGGTGAAACGAGCGACATTAGAATTGTAGCGATGAGCTCTTCAACTTGGAATCATTTTTGCTTGGATTTGACACAATAAAATTTTCACCTTGTTGAATGCATGATTTGCCTGTTTGACTGAACCTTTGACTGCACATAACTTCTGCATACAAAGTCCTTTTGAGCCCGTTCAAGTTGCGTCAGTGTAGTGCTAGTGATCTCTTTTCAATGATGTTGATTCCATTAGGTTCTGAGACTGCAAAATATTTAGGTCTTCTGGATCCATTTAGATCATTCCTTCCCTCTGGGGGTTCAAACCACCTGACCCTCTTTTATAGGGATTCGTTTCTATTATCATTCTTTAAATAGAAAGGAAGCCTGTATATGTAGCAAAGAAAGTTGCTTGGAATATTGGTGGAGAGTGAAAATAGCAAGGTTTGACTGTACAAACCAACCTTTTAACAATTAAACCGCCACATGTGCCACGTGGCACCCAATCAGTAGGCCACATGGCATTACATCATTCGTCTGTCAGTGACACATGTCACACTGGATTGGTCCACATCATCAGACCTACCCTGTCATCTGCTGACTCAGATGCCACCATCTACCACGTGTTAACCTCTGGACCTACCACATCAACAAATGGTAGATGGCAGCATCTGAGTCAACAAATGACATGGCGGGTCTGAAGATGTGGACCAATCTAGTGTGACACGTGTCACTGACAGACGAATGAGGTAATTCCATGTGGCCTAATGATTTGGTGCCACATGGCAAATGTGGTGGTTTGATTGTTAAAAGGTTGGTTTGTGGGGTCGAACCTTGCTATTTTCACTCTCCACCAATATACCAAACAACTTTCTTTGCTACATATATGGGCTTCCTTTCTATTTAAAGAATGATAATAGAAATGAATCCCTATAAAAAGGGGTCAGGTTGTTTGAACCCCTAGTGGGAAGGAATAATATAAATGGATCTAGAAGACCTAAAAAATTTGCTATCTCATAACCTGATAGAATTAGCATCATTAGAAAGAGGTAGTTGGCACGATATTGACGCAACTTGAATAGGCTCAAAAGGAGTTCATATGCAGAAGTTATGTGCAGTCAAAGGTTCGGTCAAACAGGGGAAACATGCGTTCAAAAAGGTGAAAATTTTATTGTCTCAAATCTAAGAAAAATGATGTTAAGTCGAAGAGCTCGTTGTCATGATTCCAATGCCACTCATTTTGCCTTGATCAGAGCTCGTACGAGCAAGATATGGCCGGTCAAAGTTGAGGGTTAACCATGCTGACTAGACAGTACAATGATGACGTCATCATGCTGACATGGAAGAAACAGTGGCAATTGTTGGCGTGGTAGGTCCAAATGTTGACACGTGGCAGATGGTGGCATCTGTCTCAACAGATGACATGGCAGGTCTGAAGATGTGGACCAATCTAATGTGACACGTGTCACTGACGGATGAATGAGCGAATGCCACGTGGCCCAATGATTGGGTATGTCACGTCTCAAATTCTGATACATTATGAACTTACTATATTTAGAACTGTTTATGGATAATTATGTGTGGATTAAATAAATGTTAGTTAATTTCACTTGAATTAAATAGATAGGCACTTATTTTATGTCGATTTGAACTAAATACATGGTATTTTATTTTAATTTGAAAGATGGAATAAGTGAATATTATTTGAAATGATAAAGTGAATATTATTTTATTAAATAAATTGTTATGCTTCGGCTATTGGTCACTAACCTATTAATGGAAATTCAAGTTTCATGAGTTGCAAGTTGTCGAAGACAAGGGTGTGGTCAAGGTTGAGGTGGTTAGCTTCTTGGCAAGATTAGGATGGAGGGGATTCTCTCGAATACACACACACATGTAGATGACATATAGATGCATTAGTATTGCATTATTAAAATATTGTTTTCTTATTATTTTATTTGAGAAAAGAAAAATACCTTATATTTCTAGTTATTATTCTATTTATATTAAAAATATTTTATATGAAATATAAAGTAAATTAAATTATATATTTTCATAGTTATATATTTATATATTTTATTTTAAATTGTATGAGGGAAATAATTATATTTTATTTAATTATTATTTTAGAAATAAGTTATGTGGCAAATTTATTATTAGAATCACATTAGTTATTAAAATTATGCCTTTTTCGAAATTAGAACTATTATTTATAATTATTCCAAGATTTAGTAATAAATTAAGATAGTCCTATATGTGAGTTACAAAAATTAGAAAAATATGTTTTAATTGACAATTAGAAATAAAGAACTTAGAAAAAGAAAACAAAATTAGAAAATCAAAACAAAATTTTTTTTTAAAAAAGATAGAAACAAATAGAAAAATGGAAAAAGACATAGATTTAGAAAAAGACAAAATCTATTCAAAAATTAGAAACTTGAAAAATAGAAAAAAAATTGGGGGAAAAAGAAATAAAGGAATTTAAATAAAGATTTAACTCTCATTATACACATAGAGAAAATATTCACAGGGATTTGGAAGCCAAAGAGAATATTAGTGCAAAAAGAGAGAACAAAGAAGAGAAAAAGATAGAGGAAAAGAGCAATATCAAGAGACCAACAGAAGAATAGCAAACCAGGTTCCTATGTATAATTTATTTATATATTGTTTGATCATTTTTCTATGAAACTTAAAATCATTTTCTTTTATCAAAATTTCAATTTTATATATTCATATATTTATAAACTTAATATCACTACTATATCTATATTATTATTTTTATCTATCACATAGATCTGAAGTTATTGAGAAAGTATTTTCTTGGATATGTAATGGTGATTGTAGTAAAGTTATATTATTATATATATAAAATACTAATTTTTATGCAATATATATATATATATACAAGCACTTACAAATTTTACATGCTGCACATTGTAATTATTATTGAATGATTTTTTACTATTACTCCCACTAAAGACATCTAATATTATACATTAAGTTAAAATTTTTTTCAACGTGCTTTCATATGCCAAACGTTAGTTTTTCTATGAGGATTATTCGCTGGAAATTATATTATTTGCCCGTCTTTTATCATTCACTGAAACTTATATATAATATCGTTTGCTAGAAAATTCCCCAATTCGTTGGCTAATTTCAATCACATTATATCCGTAGATATATATATATATATAATATTATTTATATAAACTTGGAAATATATATAAAATATATATATACTCAATTACTTGGTTCTACATAAATATAATTATTTTTATTCTATTTTTTTAGGTTATATATATATATATATATTGACATATAAACAAGTTATATATTATTTTCATAATATAAAGAAATTTAGTGTTGCTCTTTCAAATTGGAAAAATAATGTACTTAATTGATTGAACACTTTCTAAATTAGTTTCCATATTTAATGTATTTAATGAACTTATGTATTTTTATATATAAAAATTATCAAACCGTAGGATGAAAAATGGACCAGCATCAAAGTAACTTAAAGGGTTCACTTTTTGTTTCAAACAGTAATTTCTTACCAAATTAGAAGATCTATTTCTGAAAGATCTTTATAAACCATCAGATTTTGAAACTTAGGCAACATAACCAATAGACAAAACATTACTTTAAATTCTAGAAATGGTTTCTTCTTCCTAAGTAAATGGTATGTTTGTATTTGGAAAGTTACTTTACTTCTGGGACAGGATGCCAAATGTGGGCTCTAGAGACAATAATCTACTTTTTCTAGATTACTATTTTGTTTTGTTAAGCTTGGCCAAGCTGCTAGACCATTGAAAAAGATGGATTTGAAAAGCCTAGAATTTTGTCTCTTCCACATCCTATTGCGAGAGTTATGTCATTTCTAGAATGGTTTAGGAATGCATACAAGCACTAGGCACACATCGAGAGCTCCCTCCTGCCTTTTCTGTTCCAGGTTGCTAGGCTCCTCCTGTAGGGTCAGTGCTTCCTTCGAGTTAAGAAGGAAATCGGGGAAGTCTAATACTTCGTGGTTGGGTGGAAAAAGCACCTTGACCACATTCTTGACCTCAGCTTGTGGAAGACCATTAGGGTCATGGTGGTTGAGATTAGAGGTTCTTTTATATATATGATTCATATGGATATACTTGTATTAATTTTGTATGGCTTGCTCAAGCCCAATTGTAATTATATTTTTATGGAAGTAATTGAAATATTGAACCAATCTCTTGTAACATGGAATCAAATGTCTTGAAACACCCTTTTTGGTGAAAGTATATGGAAATGTAATTTATTGATTGATTAAAATTTGTACTTCATTATTGCAACTTGCTATCTTTATGCAACTATGAATATTTTAGTATTGAATCATTTTTCTTTCCAAATTTAGAATTACATTTTCTTTTGAGCTCCTAGTTTTAGTAAGTAAGATTTTAGCATCATTACATGGTGCCATGTGGCACATGTGGGGATTTGCTTGTAAAAGGTTGGTTTGTGTGGGTCAAACCCCTGACCTCCTACTTCCTATTTTCACTCTCCACCAATATACCAATCGGCTTTCATTACTACATATACGGGCCTCCTTTCTATTTAAAGAATGATACTACAAACAAATCCCTATAAAAGGGGGTCAGGTGGTTTGAACCCCTAGTGGGGAGGAATGATCTAGGTGGATCCAGAAGACCTAAAACTCTTGCAGTCTCATAACCTGATAGAATTAGCATCATTGGAAAGAGGTCACTGACACGATCCTAATGCAACTTGAATGGGCTCAAAAGGAGTTCGTATGTAGAAGTTATGTGTAGTCAAAGGTTTGGTCAAACAGGGGAGGTGTTTGAAAAGGTGAAAAATTGATTGTCTCAAATCCAAGCAAAAATGATGCCGAGTCCAAGAGCTCATCGCCACGATTTTGATGCCACTCGTTTCTCCTCGATCAGAGCTCGTATGAGCAAGATATGGCTGGTCAAAGTTGAGGGTTGACCATGCTGACTAGATAGTACAATGATGTCATCAGCATGCTGACATGGTAGACACAGTGGCAATTGTTGACGTGGCAGATCTAGAGTTTGACACGTGGCAAATGGCAGCATCTAAGTCAACAAATGGTGTGGCAAGTCTGAAGATGTGGACTAATCTAGTGTGACACCTATCATTGACGAAAGAATGAGGTAATGCCACATGGCCCAATGATTGGCTGCCATGTGGCACATGTGCCAGTTTGATTGTTAAAAGTTTAGTTTGTGGGGGTCAAACCCCTGACCTCCTACTTACTTTTTTCACTCCACCAATATACCAAGCAGCTTTCTTTGCTACATATACAGGCCTCCTTTCTATTTAATGAATGATAATAGAAATGAATCCCTATAAAAGGGGGTCAGGTAGTTGGAACCCCCAATGGGGAGGAATGATCCAAGTGGATACAGAAGAACTAAAAATTTTATAGTCTATACAGAATCAGCAACATTGGAAAGAGGTCGCTGACATGATCCTGATGTAACTTGAATGGGCTCAAAAGGAGTTCCTATGCAGAAGTTATGTGCAGTCAAAGGTTTGGTCAAACAGGTGAATCAGGGGTTCAAAAAGGTGAAAAATTTAATGTCTCAAATCCAAGCAAAAATGATACCAAGTCGAAGAGCTCGTTGCCACGATTCTGATGTTGCTTGTTTCACCTCGATCAGAGCTCGTAAGAGAAAGATATGGCCAATCAAAGGTGAGGGTTGACCATGTTGACTAGACAATACAATGATGATGTCAGCATGTTGACATGGCAAACACAGTGGCAGTTGTTGACATGGCAGGTCCAAAGGTTGACACATGGCAGATGGCGGCGTCTGAGTTAGCAGACGATGTGACAGGTCTGATGATGTGGTCAAATCTAGCATGACACGTGTCAGTGACGGATGAATGAGCTAATGGCAGGTGGCCCAATGATTGGGTGCCACGTTGCACATGTTGCGGTTTGATTGCTAAAAGATTAGTTTGTGGGGGTCGAATCACTAACCTCCTGCTTGCTATTTTCACTCTCCACAAATATACCAAGCGGCTTTCTTTGCTACATATACAGGCCTCCTTTCTATTTAAAGAATGATAATAGAAATGAATCCTTATAAAAGGGGGTTGGGTGGTTTCAACCCCAAGTGGGGAGGAATGATCCAGGTGGATCTAGAAGACCAAAAATTTTTGTAGTCTGAGAACATGACGGAATCAGCCTCATTGGAAAGAGGTTGCTGACATCATCCTAATGCAACTTGAACGGGCTCAAAAGGAGTTCGTATGCAGAAGTTATGTGTAGTCAAAGGTTTGGTCAAACAGGTGAATCAGACATTTGAAAAGGTGAAAAATTGATTGTCTCAAATCCAAGCAAAAATGATAGTAAGTCTAAGAGCTCGTCATCACAATTTTGACGCTACTCGTTTCGCCTCGATCAGAGCTCATATGAGCAAGATATGTCTGGTCAAAGTTGAGGGTTGACCATGCTGATAGATAGTACAATGATGACGTTAGCATGCTGACATAGCAGACATAGTGGTAGTTGTTGACGTGGTAGGTCTAGAGTTTGACACGTGGTAGATGGCAGCATCTGAGTCAACAGATGATGTGGCAGGTCTCAAGATGTGGACCAATCTAGTGTAACACACGTCACTGACAAAAGAATGAGGTAATGCCACATGCCCAATGATTGGGTGCCATGTGGCACATGTAGCAGTTTGATTGCTAAAAGGTTAGTTTGTGGGGGTCGAACCCCTGACCTCTTACTTGCTATTTTCACTCTCCATCAATATACCAATCTGTTTTCTTTGCTACATATATGGGCCTCCTTTCTATTTAAAGAATGATAATAGAAACAAATCCCTATAAAAGGGGGTCAGGTGGTTTGAACCCAAGTGGGGAATAATAATCTAGATGGATACAGAAGAACTAAAAAATTTGTAGTCTCAGAACTTGATGAAATCTGCATCATTGGAAAGAGGTCGCTAACATGATCCTGACGCAACTTGAATGGGCTCAAAAGGAGTTGGTATGCAGAAGTTATGTGTAGTCAAAGGTTCAGTCAAATAGGTGAATTAGACATTCAAAAAGGTGGAAAATTGATTGTCTGAAATCTAAATAAAAATGATGCTAAGTCGAAGAGCTCATCACCACGATTTTGACACTACTCATTTTGCCTCGATCGGAGCACATACGAACAAGATATGGCTAGTCAAAGATGAGAGTTGACCGTGTCGACTAAATAGTATAATGATGACATCAACATGCTGACATGGTAGACACAGTGGATGTTGTGGATGTGGCTAGTCCAGAGTCAGCAGTTGACATGGCAGGTCTGAAGATGTGGACCAATCTAGCATGACACGTTTCACTGACGGAAGAATGAGGTAATGCCATGTGGCCTAATGATTGGGTGCCATGTGGCACATGTGGTAGTTTGATTGTTTAAGGTTGGTTTGTGGGGGTCGAACACCTGATCTCTTGATTACTTTTTTCACTCTCCACCAATATACCAAGCAGCTTTATTTGCTACATATACAGGCCTCCTTTCTATTTAATGAATGATAATAGAAATGAATCCCTATAAAAGTGGGTCGGGTGGTTTGAACCCCTAGTGGGGAGGAATGATCCAGATGGATACAGAAGAACTAAAAGTTTTGCAGTCTCAAAACCTAACGGAATCAATATCATTGGAAAGAGGTCGCTAACAGCATCGTGACGCAACTTCAACGAGCTCAAAAGGAGTTCGTATGCAGAAGTTATGTGTAGTAAAATGTTTGGTCAAATAGGCGAATCAGGCATTTAAAAAGTTGAAAAAATGATTTTATCAAATCCAAACAAATATGATGCCAAGTCGAAGAACTCGTCACCACAATTCTGACGCTGCTCATTTCACCTCGATCTAAGATCGTAAGAGCAAGATATGGCCGGTCAAAGTTGAGGGTTGGCCATGTTGACTAGACAATACAATGATGATGTCAGTATGCTAAGATGGCAGACATAGTGGCAGTTGTTGACGTGGCAGGTCCACAGGTTGACATCTGGCAGATGGTAGCATCTGAATAAGCAAACAACGTGGCAGGTTTGAAGATGTGGACCAATCCAACGTGACACATGTCACTGACGGATAAATGAGGTAATTCCATGTGGGCCAATGATTGGGTGCCACGTGGCATATGTGGCGGTTTGATTGTTAAAAGGTTGGTTTGTGGGGGTCAAATCAATGACCTCATGCTTGCTATTTTCACTATCCACCAATATACCAAGTGGTTTTCTTTGCTACATATACGGGCCTCCTTTCTATTTAAGGAATGATAATAGAAACAAATTCCTATAAAAGAGGGTTGGGTGGTTTGAATCCCAAGTGGGGAGGAATGATCCAGGTGGATCCAGAAGACCACAAAATTTTACAGTCTGAGAACATGATGCAATTAGCATCATTGGAAAGAGGTTGCTGACACGATCCTAACGCATCTTGAACGGGTTCAAAAGGAGTTCATATGCAGAAGTTATGTCCAATCAAAGGTTCGATGAAACAAGCGAAATAGGTGTTCAAAAAGCTAAAAAATTGATTTTCTTAAATCTAAGCAAAAATGATGCCAAGTCGAAGAGTCTGTCCTCACGATTTCAATGTCGTTCATTTCACCTCGATCGGAGCTCATACGAGCAAGATATGGCTTGTCAAAATTGAGGGTTGACCATGCTGACTAGACAGTACAATGATGACGTCAGCAACTGACATGACAGACACAGTGGCAGGTCAAGAGTTTGACATGTGGCAGATGGCAGCATCTAAGTTAGCAGATGACCTGGAAGGTCTGAAGTTGTGGAACAATCCAGCATGACACGTGTCACTGACGAAAGAATGAGGTAATGCCACATGGTCTAATAATTGGGTGCCACATGGCACATGTGGCATTTTGATTGTTAAAAGGTTGGTTTGTGGGGGTTGAAGCCCTGACCTCCTGCTTGCTATTTTCACTCTCCACGAATATACCAAGCGGCTTTCTTTGCTACATATACGGGCCTCCTTTCTATTTAAAGAATGATAATATAAATGAATCTCTATGAAAGGGGGTCTGGTGGTTTGAACCCCCAGTGGGGAATAATGATCTAGATGGATATAGAAGAACTAAAAATTTTGCAGTCCTAGAACTTGACAGAATCAGCATCATTGGAAAGAGGTTGCTGACACGATCTTGACGCAACTTGAATGGCCTCAAAAGGAGTTCGTATGCAGAAGTGATGTGCAGTCAAAGGTTTGGTCAAACAAGTGAATCAGGTGTTCAAAAAAGTGAAAATTGATTATCTCAAATCCAAGCAAAAATGATACCAAGTCAAAGTGTTTGTTGCCATGATTTCGGTGCCCCTCATTTCACCTCGATCGAAGCTCGTACGAGCAAGATATGGCCGGTCAAAGTTGAGGGTTGACCATGTCGACTAGACTATACAATGATGATATCAGCATGCTGACATGGTAGACACAGTGGCAGTTGTTGACGTGGTAAGTCCAGAGGTTGACACATGGCAGATGGCAGCATCTGAGTCAACAGATAATGTGGCATGTCTGAAAATGTGGACCAATCCAGCGTGACACGTGTCACTGACGAACGAATGAGGTAATGCCATATGGCCTAATGATTGGGTGCCACATGGCACATGTGGTGGTTTGATTTTTAAAAGGTTGGTTTGTGGTGTCGAACCTTACTATTTTCACTCTCCACCAATATACCAAGCGGCTTTCTTTGCTAGATATATGGGCTTCCTTTCTATTTAAACAATGATAATAGAAATAAATTCCTATAAAAGGGGGTTGGGTGGTTTGAACCCCCAGTGGGAAGGACTGATTTAAATGGATCCAAAAGACCTAAAAATTTTGTAGTCTCAGAACCTGATGGAATCAACGTCATTGGAAAGAGGTTGTTAGCATGATCCTGATGCAACTTAAACAACCTCAAAAGGAGTTCGTATGTAAAAGTTATGTACAATCAAAGGTTTGGTCAAAACGGTGAATCATGCGTTCAAAAAGGTGAAAATTTTATTATCTCAAATCCAACCAAAAATGATGCCATGTTGAAGAGCTCGTCACCATGATTCTGACTCCACTCATTTCGCCTTGATCCGAGCTCATACGAGCAAGATATGGCTGGTCAAAGTTGAGGGTTGACCATGTTAACTAGACAGTACAATGATGACATCATCATGCTGACATTGCAGACATAGTGGTAGTTGTTGGTGTGGTAGGTCCAGATGTTGACACGTGGCAAATGGCGGCATCTGACTCAACAGATGACGTGGCAGGTCTGAAGATGTGGACCAATCCAGCGTGACACATGTCACTGATTGACGAATGAGCGAATGCCACGTGGCCCAATGATTGGGTGCCACGTGACACATGTGGTGATTTGCTTGTTAAAAGGTTGGTTTGTGGGGGTCGAGCCCTTGACCTCCTGCTTCCTATTTTCACTCTCCACCAATATACCAAGTGCCTTTCATTGCTACATAAACAGGCCTCCTTTCTATTTAAAGAATGATAATAGAAAGAAATTCCTATAAAAGGGGGTCGGGTGGTTTGAACCCCTAGTGGGGAGGAATGATCTAGGTGGATTCAAAAGACCTAAAAATCTTACAGTCTCAAAACCTGACAAAATCTGTATCATTGGAAAGAGGTTGCTGACACGATTCTAATGCAACTTGAATGGGCTCAAAAGGAGTTCATATGCAAAAGTTATGTGCAGTCAAAGTTTTAGTCAAATAGGAGAGTCAGGCGTTCGAAAAGGTGAAAAATTGTTTGTCTCAAATCCAAGAAAAAATGATGCCAAATCGAAGAGCTCATCGGCACTATTTTGACGCCGCTTGTTTCTCCTCGATTAGAGCTTGTGCGAGCAAGATATGGCTGGTCAAAGTTGAGGGTTAACAATGCCAACTAGATAGTACAATGATGATGTCAGCATGCTAACATGGCAGACACAGTGGCAGTTTTTGACGTGGCAGATCCAAAGTTTGACATGTGGCAGATGGCGGCATTTGAGTCAGCGGATGACGTGACAGGTCTGAAGATGTGGACCAATCCATTGTGACACGTGTCAGTGACATAAGAATGAGGTAATCCCACATGGCCCAATGATTGGGTGCCACATGGCACATGTGGCCTTTTTATTTTAAAAGGTTGGTTTTTGGGTGTCAAACCCCTAACCTCCTACTAGCTTTTTTCACTCTCCGCCAATATACCAAGTGGTTTTCTTTGCTACATAGACGGCCTCCTTTCTATTTAATGAATGACAATATAAACGAATCCCTATAAAAGGGGGTCAGGTGGTTAAAACCCCCAGCGGGGAAGAATCATCCAGGTGGATATAGAAGAATTAAAATTTTTGCTATCTTAGAACCTGACATAATCAGCATCATTGGAAAGAGGTTGCTAACATGATCCTAATGTAACTTGAATGGGCTCAAAAGGAGTTCGTATTGAGAAGTTATGTGCAGTCAAAGGTTTAGTCAAATAGGTGAATCAAGGATTCAAAAGGTGAAAAATTGATTGTCTCAAATCCAAGCAAAAATGATGCCAAGTCGAAGAGCTCATTGTCACGATTCTGATGCTACTCGTTTTGCCTTGATCAAAGCTCATACGAGCAAGATCTAGCTAATCAAAGTTGAGGGTTGACCATGTTGACTAGATAATACAATGATGACGTCAGCATACTGACATGACAAAGACAATGGCAGTTCCGAACGTGGCAGGTCCAGAGGTTGACACATGGCAGATGGCAGCATCTAAGTCAGCAGACGATATGGCAGGTCTGATGATGTGGACCAATCCAGCATGACACATGTCATTGACGGATGAATGAGGTAATGCCACGTGGCCCAATAATTGGGTGCCACGTGGCACATGTGGCAATTTGATTGTTAAAAGATTGGTTTGTGGGGGTCTAACCCCTAACCTCCTGCTTGTTGTTTTCACTCTCCACTAATATACCGAGCGGCTTTCTTTGCTACATATACCATCCTCCTTTCTATTTAAAGAATGATAATAGAAACAAATCCCTATAAAAGGAGGTCAGGTGGTTTAAACCCCAAGTGGGGAGGAATGATCCAGGTGGATCGAGAAGACCAAAAAATTTTGCAATCTGAGAACATGACAGAATCAACATCATTGGACAGAGGTTGCTGACACGATCCTAACGCAACTTGAACAGGCTCAAAAGGAGTTCGTATGCAGAAGTTATGTGCAGTCAAAGGTTTTGTCAAACAAGTGAATTAGGTGTTCAAAAATGTAAAAATTTGATTGTCTCAAATCCAAGAAAAAATGATACCAAGTTGAATAGCTCGTCGTCACGATTTTGACGCCGCTTGTTTTGCCTTGATCAGAGCTCATACGAGCAAGATATGGTTAGTCAAAGTCAAGGATTGACCATGCTGACTAGACAGTATAATGATGACGTCAGCATGCTGACATGACAGACACAGTGGCAGTTGTTGATGTGGCAAGTCTAGAGTTTGACATGTGGCACGTGGTGGCATTTGAGTCAGCAAATGACATGGCAGGTTTGAAGATGTGGACCAATCCAACGTAACACGTGTCACTAATGAAAGAATGAGGTAATGCCACGTGGCCCGATGATTGGGTGCCATGTGGCACATGTGGTGGTTTGATTGTTACAAGGTTGGTTTGTGGGGGTCAAACCCCTAACCTCCTGCTTGCTATTTTCACTCTCCACCAATATACCAAGCGGTTTTCTTTGCTACATATATGGGCCTCCTTTCTATTTAAAGAATGATAATAGAAATGAATCCCTATAAAAGGGGGTCGGGTGGTTTGAACCCCTAATGGGGAATAATGAACCAGATGGATATAGAAGAACTAAAAATTTTGCAGTCTCAGAACCTGACGGAATTAGTATCATTAGAAAGAGGTAGCTGACACGATCCTGACGTAACTTGAATGGGCTCAAAAGAGTTCGTATGCAGAAGTTATGTGTAGTCAAAGTTTTGGTCAAACAGGTGAATCAGAGGTTTGTTGGGTGAATATTTTTTCTTCAACTAACTGAAGGCAAAATGGTTATATCAACCAAAGTGTGATGAGATAAATCTCTCCTCTCGGCAAGGGGAGGTTCCCTTTTAACTATTACAAAATTATTTACACTAAATACTAACTTTTATCATCCATTTCTTTTTTTTTCAAAAATGATGTTTATAATTTAAAATAGCAATTTCACAATACGAATCAAAATAACCAAGAAACTCGTGAAAGCACAAAGTCTATCGTTGCTCCTTTTGCTAATTTAAAATTTAGAACCAAATAGGATAAGGTGTAGCCCAAAGTCTTCACCGAATACTATGATAAAAACACACGACCATAAAAGATAACAACAACTCAAAGTCTTTCTAATATATTTTACCCTAAAACATAAAACACAAACCCAAAGATAATTGTTGCAGCACAAAGTCTCCAAAATCAACTTTAGAATATCTCCCAGATTATCCAAACTCACACTATAATTTGATCAAATAGATAAGATAGTATAAGGAAAAGGACATAAGAAAAATTTCCAATACACCACAAGTTATTCCAACACAAAGATTGAAAGATCGGTTGCTTTTCTTTTCACTTGATAAAATATGATTTACAATTTGAACACAAATTCTCAAAATACTCTTCAATTCAGCAAAGTTTCGCTTCAATAACTAAAAGATAAATATTACAAAGAGGCCCTCTTTATTTATAGTGAGAGGCCATGAGCAAAAATAGGAAAACTATAACTACTTTGACTTATTCAACAAAGGAGTCCTATTTGACTTAGGACTTCCTTAGTTCCACATGTAATTACATTTTGGAAAATTACATGTGAATATGTTTAAAACAAAATACTTATTACATATACAATATCAAAAATAAACTAAGGCATTTGAAAAAGAGCCTTAGTTGCCAGTATCATTCTTTTTTAGAAAGTTCTTATACATGGCCTATATAGCTGACATTTCACATGCATCGGGTTTTGCTGTGTTATTAGAAATAGTGTGGGTCCGAAGAACTGCATCTTTCATTGCCTTTATCACCTTTTCATGTTTCTCAAGGTTATCTTTCAGATTTTTGAAAATTGAATGTTGATCATAAAGGTTGTCCATGGAAAGCATTGAGGGCATTTCATCCTCAAATTTCTGTTGAACCATCTTTTCAAATGAGCTTATCATTTCATCTGCTGAGAGGAACTTATGCTCTTCACCTGTCAAGGTACATGGCAGGTCTTCCAACCTATGCAGGAGTGAGATGTCATTGTCCTCAATATTTTCTCGCACCTGGCATAAGTCATTAAGCAAACTCTTTATTACGTTGATGCCATGGCTGATGGATTCTTTAGTCTTAAGATAAGACTCCCTGTTTGCTATGACTCCAATAGCAATCAAGTTCTTTATCTTAATATTTTTCATCTCAATCCATTCTTCTTGATCCTGCAGTTCGAAAGAAAGTGAGTCCACAACAACATCCAATTCCGCCTTTGCTTTAGCCATCTTTTCTTTTCTTTCTACTGTGGTTCTCAACAAAACTCTCCCTTGTGCCAATAGCCGCTCCACAATATCTCTGACCACTCTCCCTCTAGCCTGAGCTTTTTCTACTTTCTTGATCAGGAGATCTTCAACAGTTACTGCCATGGGCTCAACAATTTTTTATGCTTTTACTATCTTTTGGAGAACAACAACAAGTTGTTCTGCTTTAGCTTTATACTCTTCTTTCTCTTTCTTTACTTCATCATACTTCTCAAGCAAGGTACTAGTAGTGGTTTGAAAATTTGCCTTGGCACCTTCATAAGTTATTTTTCCTAACTCAACTCTTGAAACAACATAATCATTCATGTCAAAAGAATCAAGAGTAGCATCCTCTGGCGGTTTGGCAATCTCTGCATATCTGATTCCCTTTTCATTGATAAGCCTAGAAACAATCTTAGGCTTTTTCTTCAAAGTCTTTAATTTCAAAGGTAATAACTTCTCTATATCAAGTTCATCAGGTGAAATTGCTTGCTTTTTCCTCTTTGGAGTATATGCAGACAACCATGGAGGCAGCGAAGAAGAACCAACATTCGAAGAAGAATCAATCACTTGCTTTGTCAGATCCATGCTCACTCCTGTTATTGTAACAATGGGACTGGTAGGAGTAAAAACAACAGTAGTTTCAACAACCTTTTCAGAACTATCTAGAAAATGTTCTAACACAGTTTGTTCACTGATATCAAAAGATGGGGAAGACAAACTAGGAATAGACCCAGATGAATCAAACACTATTCCAAAGCTTGTTCTAATAGAGGGGGGAGTATTGTTAGAAGAAGTAACCAAAATAGGGGAAATAGGAGTATTTGAAGCTGCAAGGAAAACACTAGAAACAAGAACATGAAACTGAGGTGTAGAAACTTGAGACTTTAGAGGTAGATCCTATTGTACGGACAATTGAAAATCACCAAGTGGTTCCTCTCCTATATTCTCAGCATCTCCTTGTTCTAGTTCACCTTCATCATCAGGGTTTTCAGGCATATCTGCTTGTTGAGCATCATTTGATTTACCAACATGTTGCTGTTCAACTTCAACATTTTCAACCTCCATTTGTTCAACATTTGGATCTTTAATACCTAATTCAATAACATTGGAGGTCCCTGTAACCTCTTTCTTCTTCCCTCCCTTAGACACAAATTTGATTTTTGGTTTATGTGTTTTGGAAGGAGTGTCACTCTTATTCTTCGTCTTGTTTTTCACTTTCTTACCTATTTGCTCTTGAACTTCAGTTTCTGACCCTGTAAGAAATTCCTTCAAGCTGATCCCTTTACTCTCTAACTAGACATTTGTATTAGCCAAAATTGGCTGAAATATTTTCCTTATAGAAGTCTCTTCTTTGACCGACCATTTGATGTCTAGAAGAGGCGAGGCTTCAACATTCTCAGTATTATACTTTGGATCCAACACATCTCCTTCATCTTCCGTGCCTTCTGGAATATCTATCAAGCCTAACTCCTCAGTTTGACTCAAGTGAAGTCTGCAAAAGTCCAGTTTCCTAATCTCATTTTGTGTCCTAAGATCAACCCAAATGTCTTCAACCATCAGAACATGGAAAACATATCTCCTCTTGATTTTATCTTGAACCCTTCTATAGTTAAAATGATCTCTTCTCTTGAAAGTTTTCATCATAACTAACTGCATTTTAGATTCAACAATCTTAGCCTTTGTAGCTGACTAGACAGAATCCCTCCCAATCTCAATCAGAAACTTGATTCCTAACTTTTTCAGTTCCATTTGTTTATTATGAACCACAATAAATTGTCTACATAATTCCATGAGAACAATCCTGTCACTAGGATATCAGGGAAGTATATATGGATGATCAGGATACTATCCTACCCTTAGGTGAAAGTTGGAAACTGTAAGAACAAGCAGCCAAAAGAATTTACAAATTCTTAGTTTTCATGTGTTTATAGGATGAGGAGCTTGTTCAGAAGTCAAATTACTCTAAGGAGTCTTTAACCATTTGTTGTTAATGTACTTCCTTGAGGCTTCTACATCCTCATCAAATTCCTTTTGACCCTAAGAAAAATCTATTTGTCCAACGTCTTCAACAGGAGGACACATTAAGATCTTGTCGATGAATTCCGCATCTAGTCTTATGACCACATTCCCCTGAGAATCCATCACAGCCCTAGTATCCTTGTTGTAATGGCTAGCTACCTAGAGAACAAACTTGGGGTTGTGTGCAGCAACAAGAAAAGAGGCAACAAAGTGAATACCACTGTCAATGATCTTCTGCATATGCCTAGAAGTATTTAGCTATTTTGTTTGGTTCACAAACTTGGCCATATCTACATGTCCAATTTATGTATCTCTGATTTTGTCAACATTGGACTGTAATGAAGTTATGGGGAAAACCCCTTAGTATTTATACTTCATTATTTTTGCCTTTGATGGGGACGACTCTGACATCAACTTTGTGAAGAAAAACTAGGAACAACGTCTACCACAAATGTTTGTCAAAACTACAAAAAACCATGATCTCGCAGTTAAGGAAAATTGGCAAATTGGGGTTACTGTGAATTGACGATCATGATTAGGGAGGCATGCGTTAAAGGGCTTGAGAGCGCACAAATTGAGGTAAAAGGTGAAAGCAGGTCAATAGGCTTTGAAAGGCAAATTTTCCCCAGTGTTAGAAAAAAATTTAGAAAAATGTGCATGGGTGGTCAAAATGACTGCTCCTACACAA
Source organism: Cunninghamia lanceolata (assembly GCA_027924645.1). Classification (NCBI taxonomy): domain Eukaryota; kingdom Viridiplantae; phylum Streptophyta; class Pinopsida; order Cupressales; family Cupressaceae; genus Cunninghamia; species Cunninghamia lanceolata. The sequence continues at coordinate 8,140,913 of BSBN01000837.1, read as the reverse complement.
GGGACTATTTACTTACCATGTAAAGTCGGTCAATTTGACCGCTATTGCATGTTAGGAAAAAGTTTGATTGCAATGCATGTGCAAGGTCGGTGAAAAGGACCGCCCTTGCATTTGCTTGGGAAGATGATCATATTTGATGTAGGGGCGGTCAATTTGACCGCCCTTACATGAGGGAAAAAAACAAGTTTGATCTAGATGTGCACAAGCGGCAAAAATACCCGCTAGTGCATGAGGGAAAATTTGAAGTATAAAGTTGGTTGAAAAGACTACTTGTGCATGCGCTCATTGAAAATCCCAAGTCATTATGCAAGAGCGGAGTTTTCTACCACTTATGTACATTGGGGGTAATATAGAGTTTGTGTAAGGGCAGTGGTTTTAACCGCCCTTACATGTAGGGAAGAACCATACAAGGTTCATGTAGGGGCGGCAAAAATCGTCGCCCTTACATGAAGTATCAACATAGGAAAAATGTGAGGGTAAGAACGTGTATCAGTGGTGGTAAAGACTGCTCATACACATTAGGAAATTATTGGAAAAAACCTAAGTTTAGCATGGGCGGTAAAAACCTCGACCCATTGAACCAATGCATTCAAAACAAAATGAAAACTAGGGTTTAAAGAAAAATGGTGAAAAATTCATATACATGTGATACAATTTCAACTAAAAATAGAAATTCTAGCAAAATAAAAAAACATAGATATTTAAATCATACCAAACCCTAGCCTTTAAAATAGAAACAAGAATAAAAATAATGACTTACCTTGTGAGAAACCAAAACCCTAAATGCAGTCACGAAGGCAAGATATGCATAGATCTGAAATCTACACAAGCTTCATGATGAAAACTAGTATCAAGGAGGTATAGCTCGTTGGAGGTCTCAAAAATAAACAATAAACAAATCAAAACGAAAATAAAACACTTTAAAAGGCTTTAAAGTTGTCCATTAAACATGGCACAAGTGCCATTAATGCCCACTTCGAGTTAGTCGATTTTGCGGGATCTGCTTGGGCAACAAAAACCCCCGACATTACATATGCCTATGAACACGCCGGAGTGGTGGATATGGCCATCTATGTATGTAGATCTACTGACACTTTAAAGATATGTCCGAGTGGTAGATATGACCGCCATTACATATGAAACGATAACAAACAAGAAACATGCATGGGCGGCGATTTTTGCCGCATATGCATGTTTATCAAAGACAAGAAACAAACATGTATCGACAGAAATTTTGGCTGAAATTTCATATTCAACAATAATACGCATATAAGAGTGGTAATTTTGACTACTATTACATGTGAAACCAAAAAATTTCTAACACCCCCAAAATAGTCAAAATTGATATTTTGACAAGCTTACTACCTAGTAGATTTTCACATTTTTTGAGGAATCGACCTAGGGGAATGTCGCAAACCATTTCAATGATGTTGGATGACTTCACGTGAGGCTAAGAGGACTTGTCTCAATTTGCGAGCTTAGAGTGTAGATTACGAAATGGACAAGTTTTGTAGTGGTTGTCTACAAAATTGAGTGCAACTAATTTTGAGAACAACAACGTTTAAAAAGGTGAAAATTTAATTGTCTCAAATCCAAGAAAAAATGATACTAAGTGGAAGATTTTGACACCTCAATCAAAGCTCGTATGAGCAAGATATGGCTGGTCAAAGTTAAGGGTTGACCATGTCAACTAGACAGTACAATGATGACATCAACATGTTGACATGGCAGACATAGTGGTAGTTGTTGACGTGCTAGGTCCAGAGGTTGACATGTGGCAGATGGTGACATCTGAGTCAGCAGATGACGTGGCAGGTCTGAAGATGTGGACCAATCCAGCGTGAGACGTGTCACTGATGGATGAATGAGGTAATGCCATGTGGCCTAATGATTGGGTGCCACATGGCACATGTGGTGGTTTGATTATTAAAAGGTTGGTTTGTGGGGTCAAACCTTGCTATTTTCACTCTCCACCAATATACCAAATGACTTTCTTTGCTACATATACGGTCTTCCTTTCTATTTAAAGAATGATAATAGAAACGAATCCCTATAAAATGGGATTGGGTGGTTTGAACCCCTAGTGGGAAGGAATGATCTAAATGGATCTAGAAGACCTAAAAATTTTGTATCTCAGAACCTCATGAAATTAGCATCATTGGAAAGAGGTCACTAGCACGATCCTGACGCAACTTGAATGGGCTCAAACGGAGTTCGTATGTAGAAGTTATGCACAGTTAAAGGTTTGGTCAAACAAGTGAAACATGCATTCAAAAAGGTGAAAAATTTATTATCTCAAATCCAAGTAAAAATGATGCCAAGTCGAAGAGCTCGTTGCCACAATTCTAACGCTGCTCGTTTCGCCTTGATCGGAGCTCGTACGAGCAAGATATGGCCGGTCAAAGTTGAGTGTTGACCATGCTGACTAGATAGTACAATGTTGACATTATCGTGCTGACATGGTAGACACAGTAGCAGTTGTTAGCGTGGTAGGTTCAGATGTTGACATATGGCAGATGGTGGCATCTAACTCAACAGATGACATGGCAGGTCTAAAGATGTGGACTAATCAAGCGCGACACGTGTCACTAACGCATGAATGAGCGAATGCCACATGGCCCAATGATTGGGTGCCATGTGGCACATGTGGCAATTTACTTGTTAAAAGGTTGGTTTGTGGGGGTCAAACCCCTGACCTCCTGCTTCCTATTTTAACTCTCCACCAATATACCAAGTGGCTTTCATTGCTACATATACAGGCCTCCTTTCTATTTAAAGAATGATAATAGAAACAAATCCTAATGGAATCAGCATCATTGGAAAGAGGTCGCTGACATGATCCTAATGCAACTTGAATGGGCTCAGAAGGAGTTCGTATGCAGAAGTTATGTGCAGTTAAAGGTTCAATCAAATAGGTGAATCAGACGTTTGAAAAGGTCAAAAATTGATTGTCTCAAATCCAAGCAAAAATGATGCCAAGTTGAAGAGCTCGTCGCCATGATTTTGATGCTGCTCATTTCGCCTCGATCAGAGCTCGTTTGAGCAAGATATGGCTAGTCAAAGTTAAGGGTTGACCATGCCGACTAGATAGTACAATAATGACGTCAACATGCTGACTTGGTAGACACAGTGGCAGTTGTTGATATGGCAGATCTAGAGTTTGACATGTGGCAGATGGAGGCATCTGAGTCAGTAGATGAGGTGACAAGTCAGAAGAAGTGGACCAATCTAGCATGACATGTGTCACTGATGGACGAATGAGGTAATGCCACGTGGCCCAATAATTGGGTGCCATGTGGCACATGTGGTGGTTTGATTGTTAAAAGGTTGGTTTGTGGGGGTGGAACCTTGAACCTCTTGCTTGCTTTTTTCACTCTCCACCAATATACCAAGCAGCTTTCTTTGCTACATATACAGGGCTCCTTTCTATTTAATGAATGATAATAGAAACAAATCCCTATAAAAGGGGGTCAGGTGGTTTGAACCCCTAGTGGGGAGGAATTATCCAGGTGGATACAAAAGAACTAAAAATTTTGTAGTCTTAGAAGCTAACAGAATCAACATCATTGGAAAGAGGTCATTGACACAATCCTAACGTAACTTGAATAGGCTCAAAAGGAGTTCGTATGAAGAAGTTATGTGCAGTCAAGGGTTTGGTCAAACTGGTGAATGAGGCGTTCAAAAAGGTAAAGAATTGATTGTCTCAAATCAAACAAAAAATGATGCCAAGTCGAATAGCTCATCGCCATGATTCTGATGCCGCTCATTTTGCCTCGATCAGAGAGTGACACGTGTCACTGAAGGATGAATGAAGTAATGCCATGTGGCACAATGATTGGGTACCATGTGGCACATGTGGTGGTTTGATTGTTAAAAGATTGGTTTGTGGGGTCGAACCCCTGACCTCCTGCTTACTATTTTCACTCTCCACCAATATACCAAGCAACTTTCCTTGCTACATATATGTGCCTCCTTTCTATTTAGAAAATGATAATAGAAATGAATCCCTATAAAAGGGGGTCATGTGATTTGAACCCCAAATGGGGAGGAATGATCCAAGTGGATCCAGAAGATCAAAAAAATATTCAGTCTGAGAAAATGACAGAATCAACATCATTGGAAAGAGGTTACTGACACGATCCTAACACAACTTGAACGGGCTCAAAAAAAGTTCGTATGCAGAAGTTATGTGTAGTTAAAGGTTCGGTCAAATAGGCAAATCAAGGATTCAAAAAGGTGAAAAATTGATTGTCGCAAATCCAAGCAAAAATGATGCCAAGCTGAAGAGCTCGTCATCATGATTTCGACGCTGCTCATTTTTCCTCGATCAAAGCTCATATGAGCAAGATATGGCCGGTCAAAGTTGAGGGTTGACCATGCCAACTAGACAGTACAATGATGACATTAGCATGCTGACTTGCCACACATAGTGGCAATTGTTGACGTGATAGGTCTAGAGTTTGACATATGGCAAATGGCGGCATCTGAGTAAGCAGATGACGTGGCAGGTCTAAAGATGTGGACCAATCCAGCATGACATGTGTCACTGACGAAAGAATTAGGTAATGCCATGTGGCCCAATGATTGGGTGCCACGTGGCACATGTGGTAGTTTGATTGTTAAAAGGTTTGTTTGTGGGGGTCAAAACCCTGACGTCCTGCTTGCTATTTTCACTGTCCATCAATATACCAAGCGGCTTTCTTTGCTATATATACAAGCCTCCTTTCTATTTAAAGAATGATAATAGAAATGAATCCCTATAAAAGGGGGGTCTAGTGGTTTGAACCCCCAGTGGAGAATAATGATCTAGATGGATACATAAGAACTAAAAATTTTGCAGTCTCAGAACCTGACGGAATCAACATCATCGGAAAGAGGTCGCTGACACGATCCTAACGCAACTTGAATGGGCTCAAAACAAGTTCCTATGCAGAAATTATGTGCAGTCAAAGGTTCAGTCAAACAGATAAATCAAGCCTTCAAAAAGGTGAAAAATTGATTGTCTCAAATCCAAGAAAAAATGATGCCAATTCAAAGAGCTCATCGCCACGATTTTGGCGCTACTCGTTTTGCCTTGATTAGAGCTCGTACGAGCAAGATATGGCCGATCAAAGTTGAGGGTTGACCATGTCGACAAAACAGTATAATGATGACATCAGCATGCTAACATGGCAAATACAGTGGTAGTTTTTGACATGGTAGGTCCAGAGGTTGACACGTGGCAGATGGCGGCATCTGAGTCAGTAGATGGCAGCATCTGAGTTAGCAGATGGCGGCATCTAAGTTAGCAAATGGTGTCATCAGAGTCAACAGATGGCTTGGCAAGTCTGAAGATGTGGACCAATCCAGCGTGACACGTGTCAATGACGGATGAATGAGGTAATGCCACGTGGCCTAATAATTGGGTGCCACGTGGCACATGTGGCGGTTTGGTTGTTAAAAGGTCGGTTTGTGGGGTCAAACCTTGCTATTTTCACTCTCCACAAATATACCAAGTGACTTTCTTTGCTACAAATACAGGCTTCCTTTCTATTTAAAGAATGATAATAGAAATTAATCCTTATAATAGGGGGTCAGGTAATTTGAACCCCCAGTGGGAAGGAATGATCTAAATGGATCCAGAAGACCTAAAAATTTTGCAGTCTCAAAACCTGATGGAATCAACATCATTAGAAAGAGGTCGTTGGTACGATCCTGACCCAACTTGAATAGGCTCAAATGTAGTTCGTATGCAAAAGTTATGTGCAGTCAAAGGTTCGGTAAAATAGGAGAATCATGCATTCAAAAAGGTGAAAAATTTATTATCTCAAATCTAATTAAAAATGATGTCATGTCAAAGAGCTCGTCACCACGATTTCGACGCCGCTCATTTCACCTTGATCGAAGCTCGTACGAGCAAGATATGGCTAGTCAAAGTTGAGGGTTGACCATGCTCACTAGACAGTACAATGATGATGTCATCATGTTGACATGGCAGACACAGTGGCAATTGTTAGCATGGGAGGTCTAGATGTTGACACGTGGCAGATGGCGGCATCTGACTCAATAGAAGACGTGGGAGGTCTGAAGATGTGGACCAATCCAGCATGACACATGTCACTGACAGATGAATGAGTGAATGCCACATGGCCCAATGATTGGGTACCATGTGGTACATGTGGTGATTTTCTTGTTAAAAGGTTGGTTTGTGGGGGTCAAACCCCTGACTTCCTACTTCCTATTTTCACTCTCCACCAATATATTAAGTGGCTTTCATTGCTACATATATGAGCCTCCTTTCTATTTAAAGAATGATAATAGAAACAAATCTCTACAAAAGGGGGACAGGTGGTTTCAACCCCTAGTGGGGAGGAATGATCTAAGTGGATCTAGAAGACCTAAAAATATTGCAGTCTCACAACCTGACGGAATCAACATCATTGGAAAGAGGTCGCTGACACGATCCTAGCGCAACTTGAACGGGCTCAAAAGGAGTTCGTATGCAGAAGTTATGTGTAGTCAAAGGTTCAGTCAAACAAGTGAGTCAGGTGTTCAAATGAAAAATTGATTGTCTCAAATCCAAACAAAAATGATGCCAACTCAAAGAGCTTGTTGCCATGATTCTGACGTCGCTTGTTTCTCCTCGATCAGAACTCATACGAGCAAGATATGGCTGGTCAAAGTTGAGGGTTGACCATGTCGACTAGATAGTAGAATGATGATGTCAGCATGCTGACATGGCAGACACAATGGCAGTTGTTGATGTGGCAGATCTAGATTTTGACATGTGGCAGATGGCGGCATCTGAGTCAATAGATGGCGTGGCAGGTCTGAAGATGTGGACCAATCCAGAGTGACACGTGTCACTGACGGATGAATGAGGTAATGCCACGTGGCCCAATGATTGGGTGCCACGTGGCACATGTGGCTGTTTGATTGTTAAAAGGTTGGTTTGTGAGGGTCAAACCCCTGATCTCCTGCTTGCTTTTTTCACTCTCCACCAATATACCAAGTGGCTTTCTTTGGTACATATACGGGCCTCCTTTCTATTTAATAAATGATAATAGAAACGAATACTTATAAAAGGGGGTTGGGTGGTTTGAACCCCTAGTGGGGAGGAATGATTCAGGTGGATATAACTTGAACAGAGTCAAAAGAAGTTCATATGCAGAAGTTATGCGCAGTCAAAGGTTTAGTCAAATAGGCAAATCAGGTGTTCAAAATGGTGAAAAACTTGATTGTCTCAAATTCAAGAAAAAATGATTCCAAGTTGAAGAGCTCATCACCACGATTTCAACAATGCTCATTTCGCCTTGATCGAAGCTCATACAAGCAAGATATGGCCAGTCAAAGTTGAGGGTTGACCATGCTGACTAGACAATACATGATGATGTTAGCATGCTGACATGGCAGACATAGTGGTAGTTGTTGACGTGGTAGGTCTAGAGGTTGACACATGGCAGATGGCATCATCTGAGTCAACAGACGACGTGGTAGTTCTGATGATGTGAACCAATCCAGCATGACACATGTCACTGACAGCTAAATGATTAGGTGCCACGTGGCGGTTTGATTGTTAAAAGATTGGTTTTTAGGGGTCGAACCCCTGACCTCCTGCTTGCTATTTCAATTCTCCACTAATATACCAAGTGGCTTTCTTTGCTACATATACGGGCCTCCTTTCTATTTAATGAATGATAATAAAAATGAATCCCTATAAAAGGGGGTCGGGTGGTTTGAACCCCAAGTGGGGAGGAATGATCCAGGTGGATCCAGAAGACCAAAAAATTTTGCAGTCTGAGAACATGACGGAATCAGCATCATTGGAAAGAGGTTGCTAACATGATCCTAATACAACTTGAAGGGGCTAAAAAGGAGTTCGTATGCAGAAGTTATGTGCAGTCAAAGGTTCGGTCAAACAGGCAAATTAGGTGTTCAAAAGGGTGAAAAATTGATTGTCTGAAATCTAAGCAAAAATGATGCCAATTTGAAGAGCTCATCATGGCGATTTTGACACTGCTCATTTTGCTTTGATCGAAGCTCATACGAGCAAGATATGGCTGGTTAAAATTGAAGGTTCACCATGCTAACTAGATAGTATAATGATGACGTCAGCATGCTGACACCGCAGATAGAGTGGCATTTGTTGATGTGTCAGATCCAAAGTTTGACATGTGGCAGATGGTAACATCTGAGCCAGCAAATGATGTGGCAGGTCAAAAGATGTGGACCAATCTAGCGTGACACGTGTCACAGACGGAAGAAATGAGGTAATGCCACATGGCCTAATGATTGGATGCCACATGGCACATGTAGCGGTTTGATTGTTAAAAGGTTGGTTTGTGGGGGTCGAGCCCTTGACCTCTTGCTTGCTTTTTTCACTCTCCACCAATATACGAATTAGCTTTCTTTGCTACATATACGGGCCTCCTTTCTATTTAATGAATGATAATAGAAACAAATCCCTATAAAAGTGGATCAGGTGGTTTGAACTCCCAATGGGGAGGAATGATCCAGATGGATATAGAAGAATTAAAAATTTTGCAGTCTTAGGACTTGACAGAATCAATATCATTGGAAAGAGATCACTGACACGATCCTGACGCAACTTGAACGGGCTCAAAAGGAGTTCATTTGCATAAGTTATGTGCAGTCAAAGGTTCGGTCAAACAGGTAAATTAGACGTTCAAAAAGGTGAAAAAATTGATTGTCTCAAATCCAAGTAAAAATGATGCCAAGTCGAAGAGCTTGTCGCCATGATTCTGACGCCGCTTGTTTTGCCTCGATTGGAGCTCGTACGAGTAAGATATGGCCGATCAAAGTTGAGGGTTGACCATGATGACTAGACAATACAATAATGACGTTAGCATGCTGACATAGCAGACATAGTGGCAATTGTTGACATGGCAGGTCCAGAGGTTGACACATGGCAAATGGCGGCATCTAAGTCAGCAGACAACGTGGCAGGTCTAAAGATGTGGACCAATCCAGCGTGACACATGTCACTAATGGATGAATGAGGTAATGCCATGTGGCCGAATGATTGGGTTGCACGTGGCACGTGTGGTGGTTTGATTGTTAAATGCTTGGTATGTGGGGGTCAAACCCCTGACCTCCTTCTTGCTATTTTCACTCTCCACCAATATGCCAAGCGGCTTTCTTTGCTACATATATGGGCCTCCTTTCTATTTAATGAATGATAATAGAAACAAATCCCTATAAAAGGGGGTTGGGTGGTTTGAACCCCAAGTGGGGAGAAATGATCCAGGTGGATCCAGAAGTCTAAAATTTTTTGCAGTATGAGAACATGACAGAATCAACATCATTGGAAAGAGGTTACTGACACGATCCTAACGCAACTTGAACTGGCTCAAAAGGAGTTCGTATGCAGAATTTATGTGCTTGTCGTCACGATTTCGACGCCACTCATTTCGCCTCGATCGGAGCTCATACGAGCAAGCTATGGCCGGTCAACTTTGAGGGTTGACCATGCTAACTAGACAGTACAATGATGATGTCAACATGCTGACATGGCAGAGATTGTGGTAGTTGTTGACGTGGCAGGTCCAGAGTTTCACACGTGGCAAATGGCGGCATCTGAGTCAGCAGATGACGTGGCAGGTCTGAAGATGTGGACAATCTAGCATGACACGTGTCAATGACGTAAGAATAAGGTAATGCCACGTGGCCCAATTATTCGGTGCCACGTAGCACATGTGGTGGTTTGATTGTTAAAAGGTTGGTTTGTGGAGTCGAACCTTGCTATTTTCACTCTCCACCAATATACCAAACAACTTTCTTTGCTACATATACAGGCTTCCATTCTATTTAAAGAATGATAATAGAAACTAATCCCTATAAAAGGGGGTCGGGTGATTTGAATCCTGAGTGGAAAGGAATGATCTAAATGGATACAGAAGACCTAAAAATTTTGCAGTCTTAGAATCTTACGGAATTAATGTCATTGGAAAGAGGTCGCTGAAACGATCCTAGTGCAACTTGAACGGGCTCAAAAGTAGTTCATATGCAGAAGTTATGTGCAGTCAAAGGTTCGATCAAATAGGTGAATCATGCGTTCAAAAAGGTGAAAAGTGTATTGTCTCAAATCCAAGGAAATATGATGTGAAATCAAAGAGCTCGTCACCACAATTCTAACGCCACTCGTTCGCCTTCATTAGAGCTCATACAAACAAGATATGGGCAGTCAAAGTTGAGGGTTGACCATATTGACTAGATAGTACAATGATGACATAATCATGCTGACATGGCAGACACAGTGCCAGTTCTTAGCATGGCAGATCCAGATGTTGACACGTGGTAGATGGCGTCATCTAACTCAACAGATATGGCAGGTCTGAAGATTTGGACCAATCCAGAGTGACACGTGTCACTGACGGACAAATGAGCGAATGCCACTTGGCCCAATGATTGGGTGCCACGTGGTACATGTAGCGATTTGCTTGTTAAAAGGTTGGTTTGTGGGGGTCGAACCCCTGACCTCCTATTTTGTACTTTCACTCTCAATATACCAAGCGGCTTTCATTGCTACATATACGGGCCTCATTTCTATTTAAAAAATGATAATGGAAACAAATCCCTATCAAAGGGGGTCAGGTGGTTTGAACCTAAAGTGGGGAGGAATGATCTAGGTAGATCCAGAAGATCTAAAAATCTTGTAGTCTCAAAACCTGACGAATCAACATCATTGGAAAGAGGTCACTGACACAATCCTAACACAACTTGCATGGGCTCAAAAGAAGTTTGTATGCAAAAGTTATGTGTAGTCAAAGGTTTCGTCAAACAGGCCATGATTCTAACGCCGCTGGTTTTGCCTTGATCAGACCTCATACGAGCAAGATATGGCTAGTCAAAGTTAAGGGTTAACCATGTCGATTAGATAGTACAATGATGACATCAACATGCTGACATGACAGACATAGTGGCAGTTGTTGACGTGACAGATCCAACGTTTGACACATGGCAGGTGGTGGCATCTGAGTCAGTAGATGACATGGTAGGTCTGAAAATGTGGACCAATCCAGCGTGACATGTGTCACTGACAGACAAATGAGGTAATGCCACCTGGCCCAATGATTGGGTGCCACGTGGTACATTTGGTGATTTGATTGTTAAAAGGTTGGTTTATGGGGGTTGAACCCTTGACCTCCTACTTAGTTTTTTCACTCTCCACCAATATGCCAAGCGGCTTTCTTTGCTACATATACGGGCCTCCTTTCTATTTAATGAATGATAATATAAACGAATCCCTATAAAAGGGGGTCGGGTGGCTTGAACCCCAAATGGGGAGCAATAATCCAGGTGGATACAGAAGAACTAAAATTTTGTATTCTATGAATGTGACAGAAATAGCATCATTGGAAAGAGGTCACTGACACAATCCTGATGCAACTTGAACGGGCTCAAAAGGAGTTCGTATGCAAAAGTTATGTGCAGTCAAATCTTTGGTCAAATAGGCGAATCAGGCATTCGAAAAGGTGAAAAATTGATTGTCTCAATCCAAGAAAAAATGATGCCAATTCGAAGAACTCGTCGTCTCGATTCTGACACTGCTCATTTCGCCTCGATCGAAGCTTGTAGGAGTATGATATGGCTAGTCAAAGTTAAGGGTTGACTATGCTGACTAGATAATACAATGATGACGTCAGAATGCTAACATGGCAGACACAGTGGCAATTGTTGACGTAGCAGGTCTAGAAGATGACACATGGCAGATGGCATCATCTGGTCAGCATACAACGTGGCAGGTCTGAAGATGTGGACCAATCTAGCATGACACATGTCACTAACGGATGAATGAGGTAATGCCATGTGGCCCAATGATTGGGTGCCACGTGGCACATGTGGCAGTTTGATTGTTAAAAGGTTGGTTTGTGGGGGTCGAACCCCTGACCTTCTGCTTGATATTTTCACTCTCCACCAATATACCAAGGGGTTTTCTTTGCTACATATATGGGCCTCCTTTCTATTTAAAGAATGATAATAGAAATGAATCCCTATAAAAGGGGGTTGAGTGGTTTGAACCCCAAGTGGGAAGGAATGATCCAGGTGGATCCAGAAGACCAAAAAATTTTAAGCATTTAAAAAGGTTAAAAATTGATTGTCTCAAATCTAAGAAAAAATGATGCCAAGTCAAAGAGCTTGTCGTCACGATTTTGATGCCACTTGTTTCGCTTCGATTGGAGCTCATACGAGAAAGATATCGCTGGTCAAAGTTGAGGGTTAACCATGTTAACTAGATAGTACAATGATGACATTAGCATGTTGACATGGCAGACACATTGGCAATTGTTGACATGGCAGGTCCAGATTTTGACACCTGGTAGATGACGACATCTGAGTCAGCAGATGATGTGGTAGATTTGAAGATGTGGACCAATCTAGCGTGACACATGTCACTAATGGAAGAATGAGGTAATGCCACGTGGCCCAATTATTGGGAGCCACGTGGCACATGTAGGAGTTTGATTGTTTAAAGGTTGGTTTGTAGGGGTCAGACCCCTGACCTCTTGTTTTCTATTTTCACTCTTCACCAATATACCAAGCAAATTTCTTTGCTACATATATGGGCCTCCTTTCTATTTAAAGAATGATAATAGAAACGAATCCCTATAAAAGGGGGTCGGGTGGTTTGAACCCGCAGTGGGAATAATGATCCAGATGGATTCAGAAGAACTAAAAATTTTGTAGTCTAAGAACCTAACGGAATCTGCATCATTGGAAAGAGGTCGTTGACATGATCTTAACGCAGCTTGAATGGGCTCAAAAGGAGTTCGTATGCAGAAGTTATGTGTAGTCAAATGTTCGGTCAAATAGGTGAATCAAGCATTCAAAAAGGTGAAAATTGATTGTCTCAAATCCAAGAAAAACTAATGCCATGTCAAACAGCTCATCACCACGATTTTGACACCGCTCCTTTCACCTCAATCGGAGCTTGTACGAGCAAGATATGGCCGGTCAAAATTGAGGGTTGACCATGTCGACTAGACAGTACAATGATGACATCAACATGCTGACATGGAAGACACAGTGGCAGTTGTTGACGTGGTAGGTCTAGAGGTTGACACATGATAGATGGCAGCATCTAGGTTAGCAAATGACGTGGCAGGTCTGAAGATGTGGTCCAATCCAGCATGACACGTGTCACTGACAGAAGAATGAGGTAATGCCATGTGGCCTAATGTTTGGGTGCCACATGTCACATGTTGCGGTTTGAGTGTTAAAAGGTTGGTTTGTGGGGTTGAACCTTGCTATTTTCACTCTCCACCAATATACCAACTAGTTTTCTTTGCTACATATACACGCTTCCTTTCTATTTAAAGAATGATAATAGAAACGAATCCCTATAAAAGGGGGTTGGGTGGTTTGAACCCCCAGTGGGAAGGAATGATCTAAATGCATTCAGAAGACCTAAAAATTTTGTAGTCTCAAAACCTGATGGAATTAGCGTCATTGAAAAGAGGTCTTTGGCACGATCCTGACGCAACTTGAATGGGCTCAAAAGGAGTTCGTATGCAGAAGTTATGTGCAGTCAAATGTTCGGTCAAACAGGCAAATAATGCATTCAAAAAGGTGAAAATATTATTGTCTCAAATCTAAGAAAAAATAATGCCAAGTTGAAGAGCTCGTCGCCACAATTCCGAAGCCACTCGTTTCACCTTGATTGGAGCTTATACGAGCAATTTATGGACAGTCAAAGTTGAGGGTTGACCATGCTAACTGGACAGTACAATGATGATGTCATCATGCTGACATGGTAGACACAGTGGCAGATGGTGACATCTGACTTAACAGATGATGTGGCAGGTCTAAAGATGTGGACCAATCTAGCGTGACATGTGTCACTGATAGACGAATAAGCGAATGCCATGTGGCCCAATGATTGGGTGCCACATGGCACATGTGGTGATTTACTTGTTAAAAGGTTGGTTTTTTTGGGTCGAACCCCTAACCTCATGCTTCCTATTTTCACTCTCCACCAATATACCAAGCATCTTTCATTGCTACATATACGGGCCTCCTTTCTATTTAAAGAATGATAATAGAAACAAATCCCTATAAAAAGCGGTCGAGTGGTTTGAACCCCCAGTGGGGAGGAATGATCTAGGTGGATCCATAAGACCTAAAAATATTGCAGTCTCACAACCTGACAGAATCAATATCATTGGAAAGAGGTCACTGACACGATCCTAATGAAACTTGAATGGGGTCAAGAGGAGTTCGTATGCAGAAGTTATGTGTTGTCAAAGGTTTGGTCAAATAGGCGAATCGAGAGTTTGAAAAGGTGCAAAATTGATTGTCTCAAATCCAATAAAAAATGATGCCAAGTCGAAGAGCTCATCGCGATAATGTTTACACCGCTTGTTTCGCCTCGATCAGAGCTCCTACGAGCAAGATATGGCTGGTCAAAGTTCAGGGTTGATCATTCTGACTAGGCAGTATAATGATGATGTCAACAGATGACATGGCAGGTCTGAAGATGTGGACCAATCTAGTGTGACACGTGTCACTGACGGACGAATGAGGTAATGCCACGTGGCCCAATGATTGGGTACCATGTGGCGGTTTGATTGTTAAAAGGTTGGTTTGTCGGGGTCAAACCCCTGACCTCTTACTTGTATTTTTCACTCTCCACCAATATACCAAGTGACTTTCTTTGCTACATATACAGACCTCCTTTCTATTTAATGAATAATAATAGAAACGAATCCTTATAAAAGGGGGTCGGATGGTTTGAACCCCTAGTGGGGAATAATGATCCAGATGGATAAAGAAGAACTAAAAATTTTGCACTCTTAGAACCTAATGGAATCAACATCATTGGAAAGAGGTGCTGACACGATCCTGACACAACTTGAATGGGCTCAAAAGGAGTTCGTATGTAGAAGTTATGTGCAGTCAAAGGTTTGGTCAAACATATGAATCAGGCGTTCAAAAAGGTGAAAAATTAATTGTCTCAAATCTAAGCGAAAATGATGCCAAGTCAAAGAGCTCGTCACCATGATTTTGACGCCACTCATTTCACCTCGATCGGAGCTCGTATGCGCAAGATATAGCCCGTCAAAGTTGAGGGTTGACCATATTGACTAGACAATACAATGATAACATCAGTATGCTGACATGGCAGACATAGTGGAAATTATTGACGTAGTAGGTCCAGAGGTTGACACGTGGCAGATGGCGACATCTGAGTCAGCAGATGATGTGGCAAGTCTAAAGATGTGGACCAATCCATCGTGACACGTGTCACTGACGGACAAATGAGATAATGCCATGTGGCCTAATGATTGGGTGCCACGTGGCACATCTGGCATTTTGATTGTTAAAAGGTTGGTTTGTGGGGTCGAACCTTGCCATTTTCACTCTCCACCAATTACCAAGTGGCTTTCTTTGTTACATATACGGGCTTCCTTTCTATTTAAGGAATGATCTAAATAAATCTAGAAGACCTAAAAAATTTAGTCTTAGAACCTGAAAGAATCGGCGTCATTAGAAGGAGGTCGTTGGCACGATCCTGACACAAATTGAACAGGCTCAAAAGGAGTTTGTATGCAGAAGTTATGTGCAATCAAAGGTTCGTTCAAACAGACGAATCATGCATTCAAAAAGGTGAAAAAATATTGTCTCAAATCCAAGAAAAAATGATGCCAAGTCGAGGAGCTCGTTGCCACGATTCCAACACTTCTTGTTTCGCCTTGATCAGAGCTCGTACGAGCAAGATATGGCTGGTCAAAGTTGAGGGTTGACCATGCTGACTAAACAGTACAATGATGACATCATCATGTTGACATGGCAGACATAGTGGCAGTTGTTGGCGTGGCAGGTCTAGATGTTGACATGTGGTAGATGGCAGCATCTGACTCAATAGATTACGTGGCAAGTCTAAAGATGTGGACCAATCCACCGTAACACGTGTCACTGATGGACGAATGAGCGAATGCCACGTGGCCCAATGATTGGGTGCCACATGGTACATGTGGCGATTTTCTTGTTAAAAGGTTAGTTTGTGGGGGTTGAACCCCTAACATCCTGCTTCCTATTTTCACTCTTCACCAATATACCAAGCGGCTTTCAATGCTACATATGCGTGTTGATTTAATGACAAACAACTGAGCAAGTCGGGGGGT
The DNA here is from genome assembly GCA_027924645.1 of Cunninghamia lanceolata. Lineage (NCBI taxonomy): Eukaryota > Viridiplantae > Streptophyta > Pinopsida > Cupressales > Cupressaceae > Cunninghamia > Cunninghamia lanceolata. The sequence continues at coordinate 8,124,789 of BSBN01000837.1, read as the reverse complement.
GAATCAGTTGTCATAAAAATTATGTTCCTTATTCACTTAAAACCTTCTTGTAATTAAACAGCATATCAAATATTTAATCATGAAAGCATAATGCAATAATTCAAGAGAAGAAACAAACTTAACACAAATAACATCAAAATTTTAATGTGGAAAACCCGGTTAAGGGAAAACCACGGGGTGACTAACCCAAGATTATATTCTCTGTTAAAAGAATATGAAGAATAAAATGGCACCTGTTAATTAGGGCTCACTGCCCAAGCACACTGCTCACAAGAGGCCCACCGCCTATAGGAGACACATTGTCTATAGAAGAGAATAAGTATTACAAACTTGAACTGGAAGTTAGCATCTTCACTATGTTTTAGTTAGTTCCATTAAAGCTCAACACCTCTACTATGCTTTTCACTCCTCTCTCTTACCACCTTCTCATCATGACCACACAGGATACCTCTTGAAATGACTTTGCAACTCTTATTTATACATGACATCAACTTTAGAATGATCAACAAAGTCGGCACAACATACATTTATTTTATTACAGAGCATTTACAAAAATATAACTTGACTTGTTACAAAAACTTCTTGCACATTACTACACTGTCAGCCACACATAGCTGAAACTTCAATCTTCTTCGAGGAACACACCATGCTTCGCAAAACATCTTCAAGATTATCCACAACATGTGCAAATCATCCAGCCAGCCAGGACTAGGAAGAACACCATTACCCAAAGGTAAATCTTCAATTACAAGCTCAATCTTTAAAGCAAACCAACAACATGAACTGGACACAAATTGGAGACCTCCACAAGTTTGCTTGAATCACTAAGAACATCTGCACCACTTCTGCTTACTGTAAACATTTGCATCTTCATCTGGAACCTCAAGAACACGGCCGGTCATCATTGTCACACTAGAAGGATCACTTGTGGACCTCCAAACTATGATCCAATCGAGTTGTTAATTCAAATTAGCTTCCCAAACATGCCACCAGATCCGCAGAGCATGATATTGCATTTCTGGATCTCACTGGACCTATTTGTGCCACTTTGTCACCACTGAACAGTTGCTAGAACCAACTTTACTCATATGGCCATAACATCTTCAAATCTTCATGCGGACCTCTGAAATCTTGACTGGAGCACCTTCAGACACATATCTATAAACCCTTTGATGCACATACTCTGATCTTCAACTGGATGGGATCTTCGCTTCATAGAACTTCACTGTCTTCACTATTCTTCTCTATTTCTGATGGGACAAATTTTCTCTGGAGTGTGCCAGGACATCAATGCAACAGGAGTGTGTTGACATCAATGACAACACCGTTTATGGCCATACTTGCAACAATACAGGCCTCCTTTCTATTTAAAGAATGATAATAGAAACAAATCCCTATAAAAGGGGGTTGGGTGGTTTGAACCCCCAGTGGGGAGGAATAATCTAGGTGGATCCAGAAGACCTAAAAATCTTGCAGTCTCAGAATATAATGGAATCAACATTGGAAAGAGGTCGTTGACATGATCCTAACACAACTTGAACGGACTCAAAAGGAGTTCGTATGCATAAGTTATGTGCAGTCAAAAGTTTAGTCAAATAGGCGAATCGGGTGTTCGAAAAGGCAAAAATTGATTGTCTCAAATTCAAGCAAAAATTATGCCAAGTTGAAGAGCTCATCACCATGATTCTGACGCTGCTCGTTTCACCTCAATCAGAGCTCATACGAGCAAGATATGGCTGGTCAAAGTTGAAGGTTGACCATGCTGACTAGATAGTATAATGATGACATCAGCATGCTGACATGGCAAACACAGTGGCAGTTGTTGACGTGGCAGATCCAAAGTTTGACACGTGGCAAATGGCAACATCTGAGTCAACAGATGATGTGGCAGGTCTGAAGATGTGGACCAATCCAACGTGACACGTGTCACTAACAGACAAATGAGGTAATGCCACGTGGTGCAATGATTGGGTGCCATGTGGCTGTTTGATTGTTAAAAGGTTGGTTTGTGGGGGTCGAACCCCTGACCTCCTACTTGCTTTTTTCACTCTCCACCAATATACCGAGCGGCTTTCTTTGCTACATATACGGGCCTCCTTTCTATTTAATGAATGATAATAGAAATGAATCCCTAGAAACTGTGTCTGCCATGTTAGCATGATGATGTCATCATTGTACTGTCTAGTCATCATGGTCAACCCTCAACTTTGACCGTCCATATCTTGCTCGTACGAGCTCTGATCAAGGCGAAACGAACAGTGTCAGAATCATGGCGATGAGCTCTTTGAGTTGGCATTATTTTTGCTTAGATTTGAGACAATTAATTTTTCACCTTTTTGAATGCATGATTTGATTGTTTGATCGAACCTTTGACTGCACATAACTTCTGCATACAAACTCCTTTTGAGCCCGTTCAAGTTGCGTCACGATCATGCCAATGACCTCTTTCCAATGATGTTGATTCTGTCAGGTTGTGAGACTGCAAAATTTTTAGGTCTTTTGGATCCATTTAGATCATTCCTTCCCATTGGGGGTTCAACCCACCCGACCCCCTTTTATAGGGATTCATTTCTATTATCATTCTTTAAATAGAAAGGAAGCCGTTATATGTAGTGAAGAAAGTCGCTTGGTATATTGGTGATGCGTGAAAATAGCAAGGTTCGACCCCACAAACCAACCTTTGAACAAACAAACTGACACATTGTCACATGGCACCCAATCATTAGGCCACATGGCATTACCTCATTCGTCCATCAGTGACACGTGTCACGCTAAATTCGTCCACATCTTCAGAACTGCCACGTCATCTACTGACTCAAATGCTGCCATCTACCACATGTCAACCTCTGGACCTACCACATCAACAACTGCCAATGTGTCTGCCATGTCAGCATGCTGATATCATCATTGTACTGTCTAGTCGACATGGTCAACCCTCAACTTTGACCAGCCATATCTTGCTTGTACGAGATCTGATCGAGGCGAAACGAGTGGTGTCAAAATCATGGCGATGAGCTCTTCGACTTGGTATTATTTTTTCTTCGATTTGAGACAATCAATTTTTCACCTTTTTGAATGCCTGATTCACCTATTTGATCGAACCTTTGACTGCACATAAATTTTGCATACGAACTCCTTTTGAGCCCATTCAAGTTACATCAGGATCGTGCTAGTGACCTATTTCCAATGATGTTGATTCCATCAGGTTCTGAGACTGCAAAATTTTTAGTTCTTCTATATCCATCTGGATCATTATTCCCCACTGGGGCTTCAAACCACCCTACCCCCTTTTATAGGGATTCGTTTCTATTATCACTCTTTAAATAGAAAGGAGGCTGTATATGTAGAAAAGAAAGCCACTTGGTATATTGGTGGAGAATGAAAATAGCAAGGTTCAACCCAACAAACCAACCTTTTAACAATCAAACCGCCACATGTGCCATGTGGCACCCAATCATTAGGTGACATGGCCGTTACCTCATTTGTCTATTAGTGACACTTATCACACTGGATTGGTCCACATCTTTAGACTTGCCACATCATCTACTGACTCAAATGCCACCATCTGCTACGTGTCAACCTCTGGACCTACCACGTCAACAATTGCCACTGTGTCTGCCATGTCAACATGCTAATATTATCATTGTACTATCTAGTCGACATGGTCAACCCTCAACTTTGACCAGCCATATCTTGATCGTACGAGCTCTGATCGAGGTGAAACAAGCAACGTCAAAATTAGGGCAATGAGCTCTTCAAATTTGCATTATTTTTGCTTGGATTTCAAACAATCAATTTTTCACCTTTTTGAACGCCTAATTCCCCTATTTGACTGAACCTTTGATTACACATAACTTCTGCATACGAACTCCTTTTGAGCCCATTCAAGTTGTGTTAGGATCGTGTCAGCGACCTCTTTCCAATGATGCTGATTCTGTCAAGTTCTGATACTGTAAAATTTTTAATTCCTTTGTATCCATCTGGATCATTATTCCCCACTCAGGGTTCAAACCACCCGACCCCCTTTTATAGGGATTCACTTCTATTATCATTCTTTAAATAGAAAGGAGGCCCGTATATGTAGAAAAGAAAGCCACTTGGTATATTGGTGGAGAGTGAAAATAGCAAGCAGGAGGTAAGGGGTTCGACTCCCACAAACCAACATTTTAACAATCAAACCACCACATGTGCCACGTCGCAACCAAACATTGGGCCACGTGGCATTACCTCATTCTTCCAAAGTGTCACGTGTCACACTGGATTGGTCCACATCTTAAGACCTGCCACGTATCTGCTTACTTAGATGCCACCATCTACCAGGTGTCAAACTTTGGACCTGCCACATTAACAACTCCACTGTGTCTGCCATGTCAACATGCTGATGTCATCATTGTACTGTCTAGTCAGCATGGTCAACTCTCGACTTTGACTGGCCTTATCTTGCTCGTATGAGCTCTGATCAAGGCAAAACAAGTGGCATCGAAATCGTGACGAAGAGCTCTTCAACTTGGCATCATTTTTGCTTAGATTTGAGAGAATCAATTTTTCACCTTTTTGAACGCCTAATTCACTTGTTTGACCAAACCTTTGACTACTGCACATAACTTCTGTATACAAACTCCTTTTCAACCCATTCAAGTTGCGTTAGGATCATGTCAACAACCTTTTTCCAATGATGCCGATTTCGTCATGTTCTCAGACTGCAAAATTTTTTGGTCTTCTGGATCCACCTGGATCATTCCTCCCCACTAGGGGTTCAAACCACCCGACCCCCTTTTATAGGGATTCATTTCTATTATCATTCTTTAAATAGAAAGGAGGCTCGTATATGTAGCAAAAAAAGTCGCTTGGTATATTGGTGGAGAGTGAAAATAGCAAGCAGGAGGTCAGGGGTTCGACCCCCACAAACTATTCTTTTAACAATCAAACTGCTACATGTGCCACATGGTACCCAATCATTGGGCCACGTGGCATTACCTCATTGATTCGTCAGTGACCCATGTCACATTGAATTGGTCCACATCATTAGACCTGCGACATCATCTGGTGACACAGATGCCGCCATCTGCCATGTGTCAACCTCTGGACCTGCCACTTTAACAACTACCATTATGTCTGCCATGTCAGCATGCTAACATCATTATTGTATTGTCTAGTTAACATAGTCAACCCTCAACTTTGACCGACCACATCTTGTTCGTACGAGCTCTGATCGACGCAAAATGAGTGGCGTCAGAATCGTGGCAACGAGCTCTTTGACTTAGCATCATTTTTGCTTGGATTTCAGACAATCACTTTTTCACCTTTTTGAATGCCTGATTCGCCTATTTAACCAAACATTTGACTACACATAACTTCTGCATACAAACTCCTTTTGAGCCTGTTCAAGTTGCATCAAGATCCTGTTAGCGACCTCTCTTTCCAATGATGCTAATTCCATCAGGTTCTAAGACTGCAAAATTTTTAGTTCTTCTTTATCCACCTGGATCATTCCTCCCCATTGGGGGCTCAAACCACTCGACCCCCTTTTATAGGATCCGTTTCTATTATCATTAAATAAATAGAAAGGAGGCCCATATATTTAGCAAAGAAAGCCTCTTGGTATATTGGTGTAGAGTGAAAAAAGCAAGCAGGAGGTAAGGGGTTTGACCCCCACAAACATACCTTTTAACAATCAAACTGCCACATGTGCCACGTGGTACCCAATCACTGGGCCACGTGACATTACCTCATTCATCTGTTAGTGACATGTGTCATGCTGGATTGCTCCACATCTTTAGACCTGTCATGTCATCTACTAACTCAGATGCCGCCATCTGCTAACCTAGATGCCGCCATCTGCTGACCCAGATGGCACCATCTGCCACATATCAAACTCTATTTTTGCCATGTCAACAACTACCATTGTGTCTTCCATGTTAGCATGCTGATGTCATCATTGTACTGGCAACTGTTGATGTGGTAGGTCTAGAGGTTAACATGTGGCAAATGGCAACATTTGAGTCAACAGATGACGTGGTAGGTCTAGGAATGATGACATTAGCATGCTGACATGGCAAATAAAGTGGTAGTTGTTGACGTGGCAGATCTAGAGTTTGACACGTGGCATATGGAAGCATCTAAGTCAGTAGATGACGTGGTAGGTCTGAAGATGTGGACCAATCCAACGTGACACGTGTCACTGGCAGATGAATGAGGTAATGCCACGTGGCCCAAGGATTGGGTGCCACGTGGCACATGTGGCGGTTTGATTTTTAAAAGGTTGGTTTGTGGGGGTCAAACCCTTGAACTCCTACTTCTTTTTTCACTCTCCACCAATATACCAAGCGGCTTTCTTGGCTACATATGCAGGTCTCCTTTCTATTTAATGAATGATAATAGAAACGAATCTCTATAAAACGAGGTCGGGTGGTTTGAACCCCCAGTGGCGAGGAATGATCCAGTGGATATAGAAGAACTAAAGAGGTGGTTGACACAATCTTGATGCAACTTGAAAGGGCTCAAAAGGAGTTCCTATGTAGAAGTTATGTGCAGTCAAAGGTATGGTCAAACAAGAAATCAGGGGTTCAAAAAAGTAAAAAATTGATTGTCTCAAATCTAAGCAATAATGATGCCAAGTTGAAGAGCTCGTTGCCATGATTCAGATGCCACTCGTTTCACCTTGATCAAATCTCGTACGAGCAAGATATGGCCAGTGAAACTTGAGGGTTGACCATGTTAACTAGACAATACAATGATGATGTCAGCATGTTGACATGCCAGACACAGTGGAAGTTGTTGAAGTGGCAGGTCCAAAAGTTGACACATAGCAGATGGTGGCATCTGAATCAGCAGATGACATGGCAAGTTTGATGATGTGGACCAATCTAACGTGACACGTGTCACTGACAGATGAATGAGGTAATGCCACGTGGCCCAATGATTGGGTGCCACATGGCACATGTGGCAATTTGATTGTTAAAAGATTGGTTTGTGGCGGCCAAACCCCTAACCTCTTGCTTGCTATTTTCACTCTCCACCAATATACCAAGTGACTTTCTTTGCTACATATACAGGCCTCCTTTCTATTTAAAGAATGATAATAGAAACGAATCCCTATAAAAGGGGGTCAAGTGGTTTGAACCCCAAATGGAGAGGAATGATCTAGGTGGATCTAGAAGACTGAATATTTATGCAGCCTTAGAACATGACAAAATCAACATCATTGGAAAGAGCTTGCTGACACGATCCTAATGCAACTTGAACGGGCTCAAAAGGAGTTCGTATACAGAAGTTATGTGCAGTCAAAGGTTCAGTCAAACAAGTGAAACGAGGATTCAAACAGGTAAAAAATTGATTGTCTCAAATTAAAACAATAATGATGCCAAGTCGATAAGCTCGTAGTCACAATTTGAATTCCACTCGTTTCACCTCAATCGGAGCTCATACAAGCAAGATATAGCCAATCAAAGATGAGGGTTGACCATTCTGACTAGACAGTACAATGATGACATCAGCATGCTAACATGGCAGACACAGTGGTAGTTGTTGACATGGTAGGTCTGAAGATGTGGACCAATCCAGCGTGACACGTGTCACTAATAGAAAAATGAGGTAATGCCACGTGGCCCAATGATTGGGTGCCACGTGGCACATGTGGCGTTTGATTGTTAAAAGGTTGGTTTGTGGGGGTCCAACCCCTAACCTCCTGCTTTCTATTTTCACTCTCCACCAATATACTAAGTGTCTTTCTTTGCTACATATACGGGCCTCCTTTCTATTTAAAGAATGATAATAGAAATGAATCCCTATAAAAGGGGGTCGTGTGGTTTGAACTCCTAGTGGGGAATAATGATCTAGATGGATATAGAAGAACTAAAAAAATTGTAGTCTTAGAACCTGACAGAATCAGCATCGTTGGAAAGAGGTTGCTGACATGATCCTGACATAATTAGAATGGGCTCAAAAAGAGTCCGTATGCAAAAGTTATGTGCAGTCGAAGGTTCAGTCAAACAGGTGAATCAGGCATTCAAAAAGGTGAAAAATTGATTATCTCAAATCCAAGCAAAAATGATGCCAAGTCGAAGAGCTCGTTGCCACGATTTCGACGCCGCTTGTTACACCTCGATCGGAGCTCGTACGAGCAAGATATGGCCGGTCAATGTTGAGGGTTGACCATGTTGACTAGACGATACAATGATGACATTAGCATGCTAACATAGTAGACATAGTGCCAATTGTCAACCTGGTAGGTCCAGAGGTTGACATGTGGCAGATTGCGGCATCTGAGTCAGCAGATGATGTGGCAAGTCTGAAGATGTGGATCAATCCAGTGTGACACGTGTCACTGACGGACGAATGAGGTAATACCATGTGGGCTAATGATTGGGTACCATGTGACACATGTGGCGGTTTGATTGTTAAAAGGTTGGTTTGTGGGGTCGAACCTTGCTATTTTCACTCTCCACCAATATACCAAGCAGCTTTCTTTCCTTCATGTACGAGCTTCCTTTCTATTTAAAGAATTATAATAGAAACAAATCCCTATAAAAGGGGGTCGGGGGGTTTGAACCCCCTATGAAGGAATGATGTAAATGGATCGAGAAGACCTAAAATTTTTGCAATCTTAGAACCTAACGAAATCATTTTCATTGGAAAGGGGTCGCTGGCACAATCTTGATGCAACTTGAATGGGCTCAAAAGGAGTTCGTTTGCAGAAGTAATGTGCAGTCAAAGGTTCGGTCAAACAACCGAATCATGCGTTGAAAAAAGGTGAAAATTTTATTATCTCAAATGCAAGCAAAAATGATGCCAAGTCAAAGAGCTCGTTGCCGCGATTTCGACGCTACTCATTTCGCATTGTTCAAAGCTCATACGAGCAAGATATGGCCAGTCAAAGTTGAGGGTTGACCATGCTGACTAGATAGTACAATGATGATGTCATCATGCTGACATGGTAGACATAGTGGAAGTTTTGACATGGCAAGTCCAGATGTTGACATGTGGTAGATGGCAGAATCTGACTCAACAGATGACGTGGTAGGTTTGAAGATGTGGACCAATCCAGCATGACATGTGTAACTGATGGACAAATGAGCAAATGCCACGTGGTCCAATGATTGGCTGCCACATGACACATGTGACGATTTGCTTGTTAAAAGGTTGGTTTGTGGGAGTCGAACCCTTGACCTCCTACTTCCTATTTTAACTCTCCACCAATATACCAAGCGGTTTTCATTGCTACATATTGAAAGGAAGCTAGGTGTGTGGAAAACGCTTCCTACACTAATCTAATGAGGAGAGGGCTATGCAAATTCAACTTTATCCTAACTATTACAGCAATGTTAAACCATTAACATGAGATATTACAGCAAAACACAAGAACCAAAAAGAAGAAAGAGAGAGAGAGAGAGACAAGATATACGTGGGGAAAACCCTTATAGGTGAAAAACCCCACACTCCAAAACACGGCTCAAATGTATTACAGTAAACAATAACAGATTACAATACAGTTTCAGAGCCAATACTCTTTCAGGAGTCTTTAAATGTCAAATCTGGGGATATTCCGATAGCATAACAATACTTGTACCAAAGTTATATATCTCCCATCCAAGCACCTGTTTATATAGAGTTTACAAGGCAAATATGGAACCTTCTAGAGATGGGCATCCATCTTGGACTCATGCCCCAAAACCAATGCCTAAGGACACTTGTCCAACATCCCATCCCAAAGTGGGTGCCTGGTCCCAAGATAGGTTATGACAGATGCTCTTACGCACCTTATAGTTGTCAGAGAATTCGTCATACACTGACTAAAAATATCATATTCCTCTTACATGTCATCACCTCCCTTGACCCCATCTTGGGGGCACTGCCCCCAAACCCCCGTTAATTATTCAAGGGGGAAACTGCGGCTGCCAAAGTCACCAAAATTTATCCTCCTGCATATACACAAGGTGCTGACTATGTCAACTCAACATGGGATAAATAAATACAACATTAGGAATTTGCAAAGGTTGAGACACCTTAATTCCCAACACATATATGGGCCTCCTTTCTATTTAAAGAATGATAATAGAAACAAATCCTTGTAAAAGGGGGTTGGATGGTTTGAACCCCTAGTGGGGAGGAATGATCTAGGTGGATCCAGAGGACCTAAAAATCTTGCAGTCTCAAAACCTGATGGAATCACCATCATTGGAAAGAGGTCGCTGACATGATCCTAACACAACTTGAACGGGCTCAAAAGGAGTTCGTATGTAGAAGTTATGTGTAGTCAAAGGTTTGGTTAAATAGGTGAATCAAGCAATCGAAAAGGTGAAAAATTAATTGTCTCAAATCCAAGCAAAAATGATGCCAAGTTGAAGAGCTCACCGTCGTGATTCTGACGTCACTCATTTCGCCTTGATCAGAGCTCGTACGAGCAAGATATGGTTAGTCAAAGTTGAGGGTTGACCATGCCGACTAGATAGTACAATGATGACGTCAACATGCTGACAGGGCAGACACAGTGGCAGTTGTTGACCTGGCATATCCAGAATTTGACATGTGACAGATAGCAGCATCTGAGTTAGCAGATGATGTGGTAGCTATGAAAAAGTGGACCAATCCAAGGTGACACGTGTCACTGACGAATGAATGAGGTAATGCCACGTGGCCAAATGATTGGGTGCCACGTGGTACATGTGGCAGTTTGATTGTTAAAAGGTTGGTTTGTGGGGGTCGAACCCCTGACCTCCTGCTTGCTTTTTTCACTCTCCACCAATATACCAAGCAGCTTTCTTTGCTACATATACGGTCCTCCTTTCTATTTGATGAATGATAATAGAAATGAATCCCTATAAAAGGAGGTTGGGTGGTTTGGGTGCCACGTGGCACATGTGGCAGTTTGATTGTTAAAAGGTTGGTTTGTGGGGGTCAAACCCCTAACCTCCTGCTTGCTTTTTTCACTCTCCACCAATATACCTAGGAGCTTTCTTTGCTACATATATGGGCCTCCTTTCTATTTAATGAATGATAATAGAAATGAATCCCTATAAAAGGAGGTTGGGTGGTTTGAACCCCCAGTGGGGAGGAATGATCCAGGTGGATACAGAAGAACTAAAAATTTTGTAGTCTTAGAACCTGATATAATCAACATCATTGGAAATAGGTCACTGACATGATTCTGACGCAACTTGAATGGGCTCAAAAGGACTTCATATGCAGAAGTTATGTGCAGTCAAAGGTTTGGTCAAATAGGCCAATTAGGCATTCAAAAAGGTGAAAAATTGATTGTCTCAAATCCAAGCAAAAATGATGCCAAGTTAAAGAGTTCGTCGCCATGATTCTGACACCACTCGTTTCACCTCGATCAGAGCTTGTACGAGCAAGATATGGCCGGTCAAAGTTGAGGGTTGACCATGCTGACTAGACAATACAATGATGACGTCAGCATGCTGACATGGTAGACACAGTGGCAGTTGTTGATGTGTCCAGAGGATGACACATGGTAGATGGGGGCATCTGAGTCGGCAGATGACGTGGCAGATCTAGTGATGTGGACCAATCCAATGTGACACGTGTCACTGACGGATCAATGAGGTAATACCACGTGGCCCAATGATTGGGTGCCATGTGGCACATATGGCGGTTTGGTTGTTAAAAGATTAGTTTGTGGGGGTCGAACCCCTAACCTCCTGCTTGCTATTTTCACTCTCCACCAATACACAAAGCGGCTTTCTTTGCTACATATACGGGCCTCCTTTCTATTTAAAGAATTATAATAGAAACGAATCCCTATAAAAGGTGGTCAGGTGGTTTGAACGCCAAGTGGGGAGGAATGTGTAGACATCCAAAATTGACCAAATCTTTCATTATCCTTGATTATCCCCAAATCCATAATTATCCCTAATAATCCCTAAATATTCCATTTAATCTATTATTACCTACATATGATTTGATTAATGTTAATTAATTAAATCCTTCACTTTACCATATCTTGTAAATAATAAATTAAAATTAATTTATTATTTACCTATGAGCCCAAAAACCTCCCGAAAATAATAAATTAAATAAACTTAATTTGTTATTTTAATCTAAACCTAAACCCGTTTACAAAACAAATAAAACCCTAACTACCATTTACCATTCACCAAACCAAAAACCTGTTTAACTTCCCAAACCAATTTTCACCAACTTTTATAAAACCCTGTCTCATTTTCCATTTTCACACCCGGCAACATTTATATTGGAGTTATGTAAACAATGAGCAACCACATTTAAACGAGTTCGGTAACATTTAATTTATTGATTTTCAATAGTTCATTTATTATCTTTCTCTTGCAATCTTTATTTTATGTTGCATTTAATATAAATTTTAGGGTTTTACTCAGAATTTATATTTTATTGTCTGCAAATTGGTGAACCCGATGTGAACCATCTTTTGATAATCAATTGTTTATGTAAGCTCTAGCTTTGAGTTTTTGCAGGTGTGAGGAAATATGGAAAAATTGAATTTTTTTGGAATTTTTTTTAAGTTTTGAGCCTTCGGGCTCCTTGTATAGCCATATGGTCTTGTTTTATCTGTCAGATGATCATCTTTCTGAGCTTCTATTAACTATTTTCCTCTCTAGTTAATATCTTCTACTTGCAGGTCTGAGGTGAGGCAGGTATTACTTATTGGTTTATGTGGTTGAAATGATGGTTGCTAGAGGCTACAATTTCTTTTAAACACTTGTGATATCATTTGTTAATATTCTTTTAACCCAAAATGTTACACTGTCATTTTGTTCGCTAATGTTAATTAAAAAAAAGACATTGTTCTCACACTGTAAAGATTTAAACTTTCTTGAAAATTTATCCATATCATTGTCTTGCAGCTAGATTCTATAATGTGCAACAATAATTTCTTCCGATCATTTCTTAAACTTTTAAGGACATAGGAACATCTTTATTTGAACCTGTCATCACTTGTTTTGATTATTCTCTTTTTCTTGTCATTTTATGAAGAGTTCAATTTTAGTTGCGCAGTGCATCAATTGTGTGGCCTTAATTAGAGGCAGCATAGAGGGAGCTTAAGTCCACAAACATTAATGTCATACCTTTAAAATGTCACCTCTTATAGTTCATTATATATGTGGATTTTTGGCAATGCCCAAATGATATTGGAAGTTACTGCTGTCATGAGTTACCTATGTTGCGTTCTTTGAATCTCTTGGCAGTGGTTTCTATAGGTATATTCCTTGAATTTATCATGGGTTATTCCCAGAGCATATTCCTTGAGCTACCTATGTCTGCAACTAATAGTTGATATTTGTTCTACTACCAACTATTCTTTCATATCAGCAGATTACTCTTATCATAGCAGATTGCTCTTATCATAGTCGTGGCTAACATTTGTGTTGAGACTGTCTCTTTACAGTGAAAAATTTCTTAAACTTGTCAGTTATTCATATCCACATGTTCCTTAAACCTCTAATCGATTATTCCCATGGCGTATTCCTTGAGCCTCATGTTGGTGCAAGTGCTAATTTAATATAGTTATTGGAGAAGACCAAATGAAATTAAAGGAATTTGCAATTCGTGGTGGTTTATGGTTTTATCTGCTGAATAGGGATTATCTGTTAACAACATTTTATCGAAACAACTTTCATGTGTTTTCTTGCCCATTATGGGAGTATACAAGAGCCAGATTGTTAGATGCAGACTGTTGCAATCATAGTCAATGTTTAAGCTAAACATATATTGAAGATCCATATAGTCATATCTCAAAATCAGAGACAATAGTCAGTGCCCTCTGTAGGCTCAACACTAATAGACACATTTGTATTGAGCAATGACTTTCAAAGATTCAAAGCCATGGCAATAAATTTGAGAAAACTCTTGCATGAGAATGGGAAGCTTTAAACAATTGCCACAATTACCTCACCCTCAACATAACACCAACATCAAACTTGACTGTTTATTATAAAACATCACAAGAGATAACCACCATATGAAACTGTTGCATGTGACCAGAAGTAAACAAATCCCCAGTGACAACTTAACTGTCAGAGTGCCTATTTCTAGTCCTTGGAGGCTATTTTGTGCAAATAGGCATAACTTTTTCAATTTTCATCAAATTTTCACATTTTTGCAAGCGTCAGAAAGGGAAATTAGAGAGCTTCATAACGATACAATAACTTCTTGCAGATTTATCTCTAATTTTTTGGTATAATCATTTGAAAGTTAATCTTTTGTTTCGAAACATCAAACATTTTTTTTCTTGCCGTGCCATTTAACATTTTAGGTGGACTTTTGCAAGATTGTTTATCTTAGTTTAAAGTTTTCATTGCAGATTTATACCTGTCAAAGACTATTTGTAAACTGCTAATCAGTGTGTTGCAAGTTCGATTGTTAGAGAATCTAATCTTGAAACATTGTGTCTTCTTTTTATAGATTAGATCACATTTGGATTCATTGGTCTAAAATTAAATTTAGTGTTTGTCTCATCATAAGCAGGGGTTAAAATTAACAAGTGTTTGCCATGTCTTGTCGTTTGAATTTTTTTCATTGAATGCGTATGCTCTTCTCTTGCATCATTTGGCTATCTTAAGAATCAAAAGCATTCCTTTGAAATTTTGTATAACCACCCACACATTTGGATTTGGAATTAAATGAACTCCATGTGAGTGTGAGGCAAAGGCATTGTGTATGCTCTCTCCTTGTGTTTTGTGTGATCTGGGAGATCAAAAACAACGTGTTTCCTTGCTTTTGTTATCCATAGAGTGGGCCTGCTCTTGAGACAAATCTGCAAGGAGAACTCATTTGCAACCCCAAGCAGTACTTTCATCTGGTCCACTATATAAATTGAGGATAAGGCGAAAGCCAAGTCTAACCGGCATTAGCGCTTACCATACAGTGCTAGCTCGAAAGGAGGCGTACCTTTGTGTATATTAAAACTCCTAGTAGGGTTAGTTAAAGCCTTTAGTGGCTTGTTGGATGCTCTTAAGGTGCCGGTCCCCCATATATTCACTAGAACCCTTTTGTATAGTGGCCAAAAAACCTCTATTTGTTGACACAGAAGGGTAACCTTTGAAGCTGCCCTAATTCTTGCGGTTCTTAGCTGAGATAGTAGGGACAATCCTAAGGTTTGGTGGGGGGATGAGCCTTGGGAAACCCAAAACTTGGTACGCATGAGAAGTGAGTGCTGTAGAGAGTAGTCAGTGCTACCAAGATCCTGGAGCTATCCACTTTGAATAAGCGCATCTAGGGGATTCAACAAGTATTGTCCTTTCCTAGCCTAGGATTGTGCATGTTTACAAGTGTTTGCAAAACATCAAAGTGTTTTCAAAAACAACCAATCAAATTGTCATGTGTCTTATATGATTGTGTGCCTGATCATCATCATCACTACAACTTGTCTCCTATATCATCAATTGGCTTTCAGAATTGGGAACTTATCATCCTTTTGTGTCACATCTCAAGTGGAACCTTGTCACTTTGAATCCTAAGGAGCTCTTTCAATTGATCCATCCATTTCCCACCTGATTCATTTCCGGCCTAGTCCAATCCTTATTCATCAAAATGGTTGTGACCATCAACAAATCTAGGACAAATCTAAAACCAAAACTCACAATCTGTGGAGGCCCTCCTAGATATAATAATAATGAGAATTTGGTAGATCATGATTCATATTTCAATACCCATGAACCATATATCTCCCCATTTTGGCCTCCACCAACTTCACTATCATCTCAAGAATATGAGGAAATACAAGAGCTTCAACATATCTATGATGATCATTATCCACAAGAACATTCTTATCATCCCAACACAACCCAAGAGTTTCCTTCCATGCCCTCAACCTTACAAAACTATAATCCTACCCAGGTCTCCACCTCGACATCCATTAATCCCCAAGTCCTTTAGCTACAACAACAACTCATCCAATCACAACAACAACTCGCTCAATCACCACAACAAGAGGTGGATATTAAATTTTAATTGGCACAACTATCACAATTGTTTTCACAATTTCAACATCCTACCACATCAACACCCCAACTCTATAAGTCATCTCCGTCCACATCATACAAATCTTTATCACCACCAATCTACCACTCATGTCAACGCAACTAATCCATACCCCAAACCTATTCAACAATAACTTTACCTCAAACTTCACAAGTTCAAATTCCTACTCATGCTTCATCTTCACACATACCAAATCCCCTCACCTCATATCTTCAACAAAAACAAGCCCTCCTTCAATAACAACAAATCTTAGCCCAAAAACCACAACCTTCATTTAACACATCAGCCACCATACCTTTATCCATGCAACAACAACAAATTCCATCTAATTCCAATACTAATCCATTGGTCCCCCAACCTTCTCATCCATCAATCCCTTCGTTACCTTCACCACCATCATCCACACAACATCAACAAATTCAACCTAAGTTCTATGTGTCACCCCCATCAACATGCCAACCTAGTCCCTCCACATCAACCAATCTCATGAATATTCCTTAATATCCATCTCAAAATCCTCCACAACATGAGCATGAATTCACAAGTCTTCTTAATGATACTCTTGACAAGGGAGACACCATCTCAAGTTTGGAATCGTACACCAATCCATCCACTAGTCCTCATCCATCCATCCCTATGGAAGCTCCATCATATAATCCTTCCAACCTTCCAAATCCTAATCCATTAAACCAATCCCCAACACACTTGAAGTTTTAACCATCAACTTTTCCACCTGAGCCCAATCCTATGATCCATCAACCTAAGCCCAATCCAAGTCTTGATCCTATCATAGCCAATCATATCATCCCCCCAGCTAACCCAAATCCCAATCCTATTATATCCAATCCTCTTCTCCATCCACCCAATCCTAATCCCACTCCTATCACACCTAATCCATTGTATACTAGCAAGGAATCAACTACCACCCTCATGCCATCAAATGCCTATCCTTGAAATTATCCAAGAACCTTCAAATGTTCTTGAAGATCCACCTACCATAAGCCCAATTCATTCCCCTCCATATATTAAACCTATTCGAGAGACCTCCATTCCTATCCAAACTCAAGATTTATGTCAAGAGTCAACTCTAAAGCATGATCAGTCTTGCTCCTTACCAAATCAAGATCAAAGCTCTTCCTTTCCACCTATTCATAACCTATATCTTTTCTATGATCAAGATATTATCTGTGATCAAGAGCTTGTCACTCCTTACACTCACATTCCCAATACTATCCATGCTCAAGACACTTCCATCAGTCCCATCCATTCTCCTTCAATCCATGATTCCCCAACATCCACTTCCCTTGATGAGACACTTGGTCCCCACAAGCACATAGATAATCAAACAAATACATTGAATCTTCATGAGCATAATGACCATAATCAAGATCCCATTGCTCCTTCACCATCTCATATTGATACCATTTAAAATCCACCATCATGTCCTATTGGTCTTACTACCTTCTTAAATGAATGTTATTCCTTAGGAGAGCAGCAACCTATATCTGTCACCTCATATTCCTCATCCAATAAGGAATGCGTGTCTTGTATCCTCAAAAATAAGCATCCCATTGTGCATCGTATGTTCCAAAATATGAATTATCAAGGTAAAGGCTTAGGCATTCATGAGCAAGGTAATCTAGAACCCATCCATGTCAAAGTCTCCCCAAAACCATATGGTGTTGGTTATACACCCTAGGGTAAGCAATATCAAGATGTTGGTACCACGTTTTTGCCTCCTAAATCCACTTCATCTACGCCCAACCTAGGTGCACCTCATCACACCCATAAAACATTTGTTTCTATTCCTCCTCCATTATCCTATAAAGCCAAAAAGCATGTGACCATTCATCTTCCTCCATCCACTTTACCTCCACTTCTTCCAACTCCTAACATCCCTCCATCTACTTTACCTCCCCTTCTTCCAACTCCTAATATTCCTATCCTCACATCCCCTTATCACTTTAGCCACAAATCTATTAATCCCTCCATTTGTACGTCCCATTCCCATAAATCCCCTACAATTCCTAATCATGATCAACAAATGCACACATCGATTAAACATGAAGCTATCCTAAACACCCCCATGGGATTCAAAAATAAAAATTTGGATGTCTCCACCCATAAAGCAAAATATCCTAATAATTCTCATGCCACATGGCACCAATCCACAAAATCAAAGCAAAATCAAAATTCAAAAATGCTACCCAAGTCCACAACTCAAAAAGATAATTTCAAAACCAAAATGGTTTGGGTCCCCAAGAAAAAAGCACCTAGTTCAAATGGAGAATCCACAATGCTAAAATCCCAAACATCCCACTCCCTATCACAAACTCCTAAAATTCATAAGTCCATTTGGGTTCCTAAAGACCTAAATTGGCAAATCCCTAAGATAACATCTCCATTACTCCCAAATCCCCCTTCCAAGATTCAAAATCCATTTTGGTGTATGAAACCATTGGCCTTGGTTCCCTTCCACTCCATAACATTCCCACATACCTCCATCCTCCCATCTCCCATCTGCTATCCTACTTATTTCTTCCATCATAATCCTATGGTCCATGCTTTTGAATAAACCTTCCATCCATCCTTGTGCATAAATTCATCCATAATCCGCATCATAACCCACTATCCCTATCTTTCCATCCTAATCCCCATCATAATTCATTATAAATGATCAATACATAATCCACTATCCATCCATACTATGCTATCTCCTTACTTTATTTCCCTCTCATGCAATTCTTTACCAACATCTATGAGCAAAACAATATTTGACATGGTCTCTAAGTGACTTCTATCCATCATGGGACATTAACACCTTGCTATGAGAACAAAATCTTGAGTCTCCATCTATTCCATCCTATCCCCTAGCACAATTAAAAAAAAAATTAACAAAAAAAAAAAAAATCAAAATAGTAAAGAGATATCATTTCGTCTAATGGTGAAAACCTAGTAAACAAGTGCCTTGGATAAGTACCATGATGAAAAACTGGCAAGCAGACATCATGCGTAGATGATTATCTATGTGCTTTACACCTGGGGGCATGTTGTCTAATCTATCCCATCCTATCTATCCCATCGCATATATCCTATCTTATCATTTTCCATCCTATCTTATCCATCATATCTATCATACCTTCCTCATTGCACTATCCATCTATATTCCCTTCCTCCTTTTGATCTTGATAAGATTAGGGGAAAAATGTTGCAAAATGCTTTTAGACACCTCTTGTCATACTCCCAATCCCATCCATCTATTTCTAAAAATATCCTCCATACATCCCTCTACATCCTCAGTCCATTCATCCCTTCCATCTATTATCCCTATCATGCATTCTAATCAGAATCACCTTGTTAAATCCTACGGCATACTATCTAGAGTAGGGGCAGGTTATTCGTATGCGACACAGTCCTTGAAGATCACATCCTAGGCTCCCTCCATCCATCTATCATATATCTCCCATACATTATCCATCTAGACACCTACCTTTATCCTATCGCCAATCCTTGTATCCATCCATCTAATCCTACATATATCCCATTGCCAATCTTTTTATGCCTACCTTTGTCCTATTGCCCATCCTCTTATCCATCCATCTAATCCTTTTACCTATCCGATCCATTATTGCTCATCCGCATCCTATCATACTCCTTACCTTTTGGCTTGGTTTTTCCTTGTCATTGGTATCTATCCGAGAGCTAAAAATGCAAAAAAATTAAAACATTTAAAAATTCAAAAAATAAAAAATAAAACATTTGAAAATACAAAAAAAACAAATATCCAACACAAAATCAATCCATATTCAATCCGATCACATTAGTTCTTCAAGTCATTCAACTCAAATCATCACCCAATCGATCCTTCCAATCAATCATTTCATCCAAATGCAAGTCATCCTTAATCTATACCAATCAAGTCAATCAATCAAGCCAATTTATCCAATCACATTAATGGTCTTGTTCCTAGCCTTGGTGCGAACCCAATCAATCATCATCATCACTGGGATACATCGTTCCCAATCCTAGTGTTGTTCTCGAGATAAATCGTTCTCATATCAACAACACAATCCTAGTGTTGTTCTCAGGATAAATCGTTCCCATATCAACAACATAATCTTCACGTTGTTCTCAGGATAAATCGTTCCCATATCAACAATGCTATCAATCATCAGCAATCATTATCAGCATCAATCAATCCAATCAATCATCAATTTTTTAGCTTAACAGGGGTAATGCCTTGTTTGTTTTTGAATTATTTGTGCATGCATGCTTTCTTGCTTGTGTGTGTTATATTTTCATCTTGCATTTGAATCACATCTGTATCATTCCAGCTAATATTCATATCTTGTGTATGTTGGAATAGATTTTTCCATTATCCTTTGCATCTAAGGTCATATCATACCTTTTATGCATTGGGACTTTAATGCTTTAAGTTTACTTCATCATACGTTAGACAAGGTTGTATTACACTGGGGCACATGACACATCGTCACCTTTGTCTTTCTACCTTGGTGCATAATGTCAGGTGCTATATCAAACATCAGGTTGCTCACAGTTTAATCAGCATAACTCCACCTCCTTCCCTTTATTTCCTTTTTTAAGAGCCTATCATTTCCTTCACCCCTGCATAGCCTCTTGAGGAGGCATCATCTATCTAATCCTTCATTTTTATGAGCCCCATGTGAACCTCAGCCTATCCAAAATATGTATCCAAAAACCTATGTTTTAATCTTCTTTGAAATAACATCACTTCGCAACATCGTCTCAAAGAGGGGCAAAATGTAGACATCCAAAATTGACCAAATCTTTCATTATCCCTGATTATCCCCAAATCCATAATTATCCCTAATAATCCCTAAATATTCCTTTTAATCTATTATTACCTGCATATGATTTGATTAATGCTAATTAATTAAATCCTTCACTTTACCATATCCCGTAAATAATAAATTAAAATTAATTTATTATTTACCTATGAGCCCAAAAACCTCCCAAAAATAATAAATTAAATAAACTTAATTTGTTATTTTAATCTAAACCTAAACCTGTTTACAAAACAAATAAAACCCTAACTACCATTTACCGTTCACCAAACCAAAAACCTGTTTAACTTCCCAAACCAATTTTCACCAACTTTTATAAAACCCTGTCTCATTTTCCATTTTCACGCCTGGCAACATTTACATTGGAGTTATGCAAACAATGAGCAACCACATTTAAACAAGTTCGGTAACATTTAATTTATTGATTTTCAATAGTTCATTTATTATCTTTCTCTTGCAATCTTTATTTTATGTGGCATTTAATATAAATTTTAGGGTTTTGCTCAGAATTTATATTTTATTGTCTACAGAATGATCCAAGAGGATCTAGAAGACTAAAAAAATTTTGCAGTCTGAGAACATGACGGAATCAGCATCATTGGAAAGAGGTTGCTGACATGATCCTAACGCAACTTGAACGAGCTCAAAAGGAGTTTGTATGCAAAAGTTATGTGCAGTCAAAGGTTCAGTCAAATAGGTGAATCAGGCATTCAAAAAGGTGAAAAATTGATTGTCTCAAATCCAAGCAGAAATGATTCCAAGTCGAAGAGCTTGTCGTCATGATTTCGACGCCGCTCGTTTCACCTCGATCGAAGCCCATACGAGCAAGATATGGACGGTCAAAGTTGAGAGTTGACCATGCTGACAAGACAGTACAATGATGACGTCAGCATGCTGCTATGGCTGAACAGTGGTAGTTGTTGACGTGGTAGGTCTAGAGTTTGGCACATGGTAGATGGTGACATCTGAGTCAGCAGATGACATGGCAGGTCTGAAGATGTGGACCAATCCAGCGTAACATGTGTCATTGACGGAAGAATGAGGTAATGCCACGTGGCCCAATGATTGGGTGCCACGTGGCACATGTGGCAGTTTGATTGTTAAAAGATTGGTTTGTGGGGGTCAAACCCCTGACCTCCTGCTTGCTATTTTTACTCTCCACCAATATACCAAGCTGCTTTCTTTGCTACATATGCGTGCCTCCTTTTTATTTAAAGAATGATAAAAGAAATGAATTCCTATAAAAGGGGGGGTCAAGTGGTTTGAACCCACAGTGGGGAATAATGATCTAGATGGATACAGAAGAACAAAAAATTTTGCAGTCTCAGAACTTGATAGAATTAGCATCATTAGAAAGAGGTCATTGACACGATCCTGACACAACCTAAATGGGCTCAAAAGGAGTTCGTATGCAGAAGTTATGTATAGTCAAAGGTTCAGTCAAACAGGTGAATCAGGCATTCAAAAAGGTGAAAAATTGATTATCACAAATCTAAGCAAAAAATGATGTGAAGTCGAAGAGCTCGTTGACACGATTTCAACACTGCTCGTTTCACCTCGATCGG
The DNA here is from genome assembly GCA_027924645.1 of Cunninghamia lanceolata. Lineage (NCBI taxonomy): Eukaryota > Viridiplantae > Streptophyta > Pinopsida > Cupressales > Cupressaceae > Cunninghamia > Cunninghamia lanceolata. The sequence goes on along the minus strand of BSBN01000837.1, from coordinate 8,102,423 downwards.
AGCTCGTACAAGCAAGATATGGCTGGTCAAAGTTGAGGGTTGACCATGTCAACTAGACAGTACAATGATGACATCAACATGCTGACATGGCAGACACAGTGGCAGTTGTTGACATGGTAGGTCTAGAGTTTATTGATAAAGTTTTCATGTGTCCTGCTTCTATAGAAGTTGTGAAACTTGACTTTACTGAGGCTCAAAAAGAATATGACAAGAATTTTGAGAAGGCTAAGAAGACAGTTAGCACCAAGTGGCTTAAGACTTCAAGGCCAAACTTGTCTAGGTGGCCAAGGAGCTTTCCTAGAAGTGATTTTATTGAGGAGCTTGGTGATCTCATAACTCTTCTTAGTATGATAAGGGGGCTAGCTTCTTCCTCTCTTTTCCATGAATGGATGTACCCTTTTATCAAGGTTATACTCCAAGGCAAGCAAGCTATCTTTTGGGGCGAACAAATCAGCAATGCTCTTCATGAGCAATTGACTAAGGTATCCACTACTTTCAAGTTCTATATGACTTCCTATCTTGTGTATATAGTAGCTTCAATGAGAATCTTTCCAGGTTTGACATCTGATGAAGATAGAAGGGTCGTTCCTGTGTATCAATACTATCCTCAACTGACATTAAAAGGCTCTATCCATCACTTTAGGAGGGTAAATGATGCTTTCTTTGCATTGTTTCTGTGTCTTTTTGATCCTCAGTTAGAGCACAGAAGAGTTTCAGATGAGGCTTGGTCAATTGTGAATGATTATGGGTGTATGTTCTTACAATTTCAGACTTTCTCATATTTAAGGGTTGGCTTTTTCTAAGGCTATCCTTATATGTTGCCGAGATTTCCTTTAGATAAACTTGTTCTGATGGATTAAGATTCCCAATTGAAATTGGCAGATACTCAGTGTCTACTACAGCAAAGGCTCTAGAGCTCTGGAGACTAAGATGCAGTTAGTGACCATGAAGCAATTCAAATGGAGAACAAGGTTTGATTATAGGGGTGTAAAGGATATGATCAAAAGGAAGACTCAATTTCATGAGTCAATGGTAGAAGACATCTGGGTTGATCTGAGGACCGAGGAGGAAATCAAAAAACTAGATTATAGTAGGTTATCTTTGGATTAGATTGAGTTTCTAGGCTTGGCTGATATTCTTGAATACATGGTTGATAATGAAGAGTTGATTGATCCTAGGTACAACACTGAACAGATTGTTGGTTCTCCTCTTCCTCCTATCTAATGATCTAAAAAAGAATTGACTTCTTTGAGGAAAAGGTTTTAACCTGTGCTAGCTAATACAACTTGTGGCTCCAAAGTAAAGGCATAACATTGAAGGATTTTGTAACTGGGTTTGAAGAAGAAGTTTTGGAGAAAATTGGTAAGAAGGTTGAGCTGAGAACCAAGAACAAAAGTGATACCCCTAGTACATCCAAGGTTTTCAAACTGAGGATCAAATTTGTTTCTAAGAAGTCTAAGGCTGCAAAGAAAGAGTCTGAGGTAGAAGAAATGGAAGTTGAGAAACACAATACTGATGAGCCAGCTACAGAGGAAATAGAGGTTGAGAATAGGGAAGGTTTGCAAGATGAAGTTATGTCTCCATAGAAGGATGTACTACATGAAACTGAGACCCTTTCTCATTTGCCTGATGCATCTGTTTCTGTTCCTTTGTCTATTTTGCCTGCTATCCCAGTTTCACCTATTGACATTCCATCTTCTAAATCTCCATCATCTTCAAGAACAATCTTTGATAAGCCTCAAGTTGCTTTTGATAATGTTCTCTGTTCTTCTGGATCAATTCCTAGTCTGTCCTCATCATCTTTTGATATTGGTGATTCTTCAATTTTTGATCACTTTGTATTGGGATCTGAACAAATTTCCAATGTGGATGTGTCAAGTGCAATTGTTACTGATACTCCTCCTATTGTTTCTACTTCAAGTGCTGGTGCAATTCCTCTCACACCAACAATGGGACCTGATCCTAATGTAAGTACTTCCGTGCTTCCTCCATGGTTATCGACTTATACACCTAAAAGAAAGAAACAAGCCATTTCCCCAGATGATTTTGATTTTAGTAAGTTGGTGCCAATCAAGGCTAAAACTCCCAAAAAGCCTAAAATACTTTCTAGAGTGTTGGAAGATAAGGGGCATAAATTTGTGGAAATTGCTAGACTGCCACAGGATGCTACTATGGAAAATTTCAATATGAATGATTATTCTATTTCCAGAATTGAACTCGGTAAGATCACACATGAGAGTGCAAAGACTGATATACAATCTGCATTCGACTCTTTGATTCAAAAGTTTGATAAAGAAAAGGAAATGAAGGATTATTATAAGGCAATGGTGGAACAATTGACTGCAGTGGTAAGGAAGATTACTTTGAATTCTTAATCAGTGACTCCTGAGGCTGTTACTATTGAATACCCTATCATTCAGAAGGCTGAAAAGACTCACCTCAAGGAAAAAGTGGTTGAATAATATTTTGAAAGGATTCGCACATAGGGAATCTCTCTTCTTACAGAGGTAGCTGAGAAAACAAGCAAAATGGAGAAAATTAGGGTAGAACTTGATGATTTGATTGACACTATTTCTCAGGATATTGAGCGTTTGGATCAGAGTCATGATAAGTGGGTAGAAATGAGGAAGTTGAAAATAAGTGCTTTGATATCAATTGGTGTTATTCCAAATTGGGATTCATACACCAAGACTAAGGAAGCATTGAAATATCGGAGCCGTGTGTTAAAAGATCTGATCAATGACTTAGAAACTGCAAGGAAGCTGAGTGACCAAAGTGACGTTAGTCTCTTACACAAGTTGGAGGAGCTTCCGTGCAATTTGGTATCAAAGGATAATCAATTTTTTTCTGCAAAGGAGATGACCTAGGAATTTGAGGATATGTTTCAGAAGGAGTTTGAGGACAAAACCTTTTCAGTAGCTTCTATGGATAATATTCTTTACAACCAGTTAACTTTGGATAATCTGAAGGCCAAGTTAACTACTCATGCAAAATCAATTACAACAGTAAGGGATGCAATAGTCAGAGCCCAGATGATTTTCAAGAACATAGTCAGTCCAGATAGTTTGGGGATGCAAGCTACATTTACCATGTATGATTGCCACATGAAGAAGGAAGGCGGTGCAAGTTGAAGTAGCTTTTTCATCACTTAGTTTATTTTCTATTTATAAGGACTCCTATTTTTGAATAAGTCAAAGTAGTTAGGTTTTTCCTAAATTTTCTCAAGGCCTCTCCCTATAAATAAAGAGGGCCTCTATTGTAATTTTTATCTTTTAGTTATTAAAGTGAAACTCTACCAAATTGAAGAGCATTTTGAGACTTTGTGTTCAAATTGTAAATCATATTTTATCCAGTAAATAGAAAAGCAAGCGATCATTCAATCTTTGCATTGGAATAACTTGTGGTGTATTGGAAATTGTTCTTATGTCCTTTTCCTTATACTATCTTATCTATTTGATCAAATTGTAGTGTGAGTTTGGATAATCTGGGAGATGATCTAAAGTTAATTTTGGAGACTTTGTGCTGCAATAATTATCTCTGGGTTTGTGATTTTATGTTTTGGAGTAAAAGATATTAGAAAGACTTTGAGTTGTTGTTATCTTTTATGATCGTGTGCTTTATCATAGTATTCGGTGAAGACTTTGGGCTGCACCATATCCTATTAGGTTCTAAATTTTAAATCAGCAAAAGGATCAACGATAGACTTTGTGCTCTCGTGGGTTTCTTAGTTATTTTGATTTGTATTGTGAAATTACTATTTTGTAAACATCATTTCTGAAAAAAGAGAAATGGATGATATGAATTCACCCTGAAGATTAGTGTTATCATAGATAAGTTTGAAAGTAGTTAGAAAAGGGAACCTCCCTTTTTTTAGAGGAGAGATTTATCTCATCACACTGTGGTTGATATAACCATTTTTCCGTCAGTGAGGTGACGACAAAATGTTCACCCAACAGTTTTTGGCGACTCCGTTGGGGAAGAACGCGCAACTTAGAGCCTCACACCTTGAGTTGAAGCATTTCATCCTCGTCCATTGTTTTAAGTTGTTTCCAAATCTTTGTTGAGTACATTGCATTCTGGCAGACTCATGGTATACAAGAAGCAAGAGAGATCAAGGTATTATTGATCCTGTATTTGAGTTAATGCACCAAAATAAATTTAGTCTTTTGCCTCCACAACCTCGACTTCAGTGAACTAGGAGTTTTCCTCCTACCAACACTAGGTCTCCAATACCAGGTGAATCTTCTATCTCTAGTACTAATAGATTTATGTTTGTTCGAATCCCTCAAAGGTTTGTCATCCCACCTTTTAATCAATGCATAATGGTAGCTCAAAGTCCGTGGGGTAATACTTTTGGCCCTTTGAATTTAACACCTCCATTGCATGAACTACCTCTTAGTTCAAGGAAGAATTTTTCTAAATTCTATGGTGATGGGAAAGTCCATCCTGATGAACACATTGCCGCTTTTTGTATAGCTTGTGGTGTGCTTGGGGTGGTACATGAAGATGTAGCGGTATGACTTTTTGTAGAAACATTGCAAGGTGTTGCTACAGATTGGTTTTATCATCTTCAGGCTCAAACCATAACTAGTTGGAATACTCTCAAAACCAAGTTTGAAGCCATATTCAAGCCTACAAAAGAGGCACATGCTTTGTTAGCTCATCTAACACAGATGAAGAAAGAGCCACATGAACCCATGTGAGACTTCATCGCTAAGTTTAATAAATTGACAAATAGGATTCTGACAACCGCTCAACCAACGGTGGAGAATCTTAACTATTTTTTCATCAATACTCAGCTTTCTGAGGTAAGCTTCCTGTTGAGGCGAGCTAGCCCTACTGATCTTCCCACAGCTCAAATTTTGGCTACAGAGGTTGAAGATGATCTTATCCTTGCAGGTAAGATAAGAAGAGATTCTAACAGAAACAGAGCTCAATCCTCTACTGATAATTCTTCCACAAACACCACAGATCCTATGGTGCAAAAGTTAGCAAATGAATTGCTAGCTTTGAAAAGGCAAATGTCTCAAGGTATGTCTGCTCCTCCTTCTTATAGGGATATACTAAGGAGAAGGTTTCCCAACAATTCATATCAAAGCAACATTGCCAGAAATCAAGGGCAACAAAATCATCTTCTGCCAACACAGGGGAAGCTTGCCATTGAAGCAGTGCTAGTCAACTCAGCGGTTGGCTACTATGAAGCCGAACATGACAGTTCTTTCCAACCTGAGTTGGATTAGGAGAATGATGCTAATCTTTTTACAGAAGGAGAAGAAGAATTAGTTGGCGACTCTACCATTGGTTTTCTAAATTACCAAGATGAAGCTGAAAGAGAAGGAGAAGTATATGATGGAGCATATGTTGTTTTTACCAAGTCCCAAAACCAATCAAATCAGCAAGTTGATAAAGGAAAGACAAGAGAGGAACCTCAACCTGCAATCTCAATTGTCAAACAAGGAACTCTATTGCCTTTTCAATCGAAGGATCAGGTTGTCAATAAACAAGTACATCTAATAATCCTATTTCTTCTACTTCTGTTCCTTATACTAGTACTACCCCGAATAAAACCCAGAATGATGGATTTCCTTCCTCTGTGTCTAATTAATTTTAGCTATTTGACATAATAGACCATGCTAGGAAAACCAAAATCCAGATGTCTGAGGTAGAGTATTTACAAGCTAATCCTGAACAGTTTGACAAGTTAGCTAAATATGTGAAAAATAAAGCTATCTCTACAGGACAAGATTCTTCTAAGATTGCTCATGACTCCTCAAAGAACAAATCCACTTAAAATAATCTTGTCACTACTTCCCTTGTTGCCCCAGGGAAAATAGAACCTTTCTATGTTTCTCTATTGGTAAATGGTCACAAGTTAAGCAATTGTATAATAGACTCAGGCCCTTCTGACAATGTCATGCCTGCCAAGGTGGCGAATGCTCTTGGTCTCAATTTAACTAAGACCTTTGGGAGATGTTTCTAAATGGAAAATAAGCAAGTGCCTTTGTTAGGCCAAATCAAAGATGCCCAATTTTCATTTGCAGCCTTTCCAAACAAGAGGATCAAGATGATCGTCCTAGTGGCTGATGTTCCAGCTTCTTATGGCATTTTGCTTGGGCATAATTTTTGTAAAGATGTGGGTGGAGAAATGAACATGGATCTATCAAAGGCAAGAATACCCATTAAAGGTATTATGCAAAAGTTACTTCCTGAGAAGGAGACAAAACATATTGTTACCCAAACTGAAAATCCAAAAGCCCAAATTTTGTTTGAGTCTTTAGGAATGGGTAACTATTTCTTATCAACTGAAAATACTTCTAGTTCCTCATACGAGAGTTTAGATATTTCAGATGGAGAATTAGAAGAGTTTTTAGATAAAAGTGCAGATGAGAGAATAGTAATGTCGGATTCCTCTCTTTCTAATGAAGAAGAATCCACTAATTGTAGAAATATCAAAGTGAAAAATTCAAATGATGTTTGGGTTTTAGAATTTGATGGCAGTTGTTCTTCCACTGGATCTGGAGTTGGGGTAGTTTTGATATCTCCGCAAGGTGATATCTTTCTTTTCTCCTATAAGCTACAGTTCGACAATACCAATAACACCACTAAATATGAGTCCTTGTTGCTCAGAATTGAGGCTGCTCGTGTTAAAGGTATTAAAAATCTTCATGCCTAGGGAGATGCTAAACTTATTGTTTGTCAAGTGAGAAATCTCTATCAGACTAAAAATGAAAGGTTGAAACATTATCGCAATCATGTCTGGGATTGCATTGAAGGTTTTGATGCATTTGATATCTCAGCAGTACCTAGAGAGTTTAATGATCGTGTTGATTCATTGGCTATCTCTGCCACTCTTATGGTTCCCCATAAGGACTTCAAAGGTAACAAGTACACAATTGAGTTGGTTTTTTTACCTAATGTGCCAGGTAATGCTGACCATTGGTAGGTCTTCAATGGTGATAATTAGATCATTTCTTTCTTGGAGAAGACAGATAACTTTGATGAACTCTATTTTGAAGGTAGTGATTCTCTGCCACGTGAATATATTTCTGAAATAGATTCACAAGTTGGTGAGGAGATTCTTCAGCTAAAAGGAAATAAGATTCCTAAAGGTTTGGTTTCCTTAGAAAAGTTATTTGATAAGCATGAAAGATATATCAAAAAACAACAACAACAACTTGATTCAAGTTCATCCATGGAGTTTGAACAAGTAAATTTGAGTTCTGAAGCAGATCCCAAAATGGTTAACATTGGGAAGTGTTGCACTACCGATAAGAAATTCAAATTCACTACACTTCTTCACAATTACATTGATGTTCTGGCATATTCATATGATGATCTTAAGTCTTTCAGACCTAAGGAGATTTAGCATGAGATTCCTCTCAAGGCTAGATCATTGCCTCACAAGCAAAAGCAGAGGCAATATAATCCCAAGATATCAGGTACTATTCTGTCTAAAATCCAGAAAATATTGAATGCAAGGATAATCTTTCCTATCCGTCATTCTACTTGGATTGCGAATATTGTTCCTGTGCAAAAGAAGAATGGAGAAATCTGTATTTGTGTTGACTTCAGAAATCTCAACCAGTCTTCTTTAAAGGATAACTACCCCCGGCCTATTATGGACCAAGTGTTGCAAACTATTACTGATTCAGAGATGTTGTCTAACATAACTTTGGGTAGATATATCTTTCTGTGATCTTTAAAGATGATTTACACAAGTTCAAAGGAAACAAGTACAAATTTCAAGAATCAAACCTTCCAATAAAATTACTTAGATTTAGTAGTCAAGACCCATGATTCTTGATTGGAATGAAGTATATCTCAATGTTATTTATGTACAAGATTTATTGACTGGAATTACAAAGTTGTGAGATAGAGCTACTGTTATCAAGAATAAAAAGAAAAGATATTGATACAATCAGAAATAACTAAGGCCAGTGATATGTTATACCTTTGTGTTTAAACGACTATGAAATAGTATATTCATGTTGGATATCATGCATGAGTTCATTATTGTCCTATGATGAAAAATGGTGAACTCAAGAAACTTAGAAGATTGAGAGCATTATATGGAATTATCATAGATTCAAAACTATTTGGGTTATTGGATTGACCTTAGCCAAAGAATGATTATATTTTTTAATAGAGTACTCGCATTCCTTGAGTAATGAGGATTTGTACAATGCCTAAGAGATTGAGACTAAATTAACGACTAAATATACTACCAAATTGATCAATCAAAATAACCAATAAATGACTAAAAATGGTTTAGTCATAAATTTGGTCACATTATAAATTACTGGAAATAAACTACTAATGGTCACGTGACCAAGCTTAGTCATTTATATGCAATTTTTAGTAGTTTTTTAGTCATTTATTGTTGTTTTTCTACTAGTGGGCGTCAAATTGAGGCACACTTGTGGAAGCACTTGTGTGCATGGTGTTGTTGGGAATGTTAAGGGTAATTTGTGGTGTAGATGTAGTGATAGTAGATGTTGATATGGACGTGGCATTTGGTGTGGTTGATGTGTTAGTAGGAATTGTTGATGTGGTGATATTTGAAGTTTGAGATGTGTTAGGAATATTATGGGATGAGGATGGTTGTGATGAGGTGGTGACATTGGGTATACTAGCACCATTTTTTATGAGGAATTCAAGATATTTTGTGGGATCCAATTTTAGGACTCTATCTAATATGTCTATGGAATTGGCATCTTGCATAAAGCCTAAAACATTTTGATCCACATTATTGATGTTTGATGGTGGGCCTAGTGGTTGGTTGGCGAAAGGATTTAACATACCATTTGCATCAAGGGATGATTGTTGTTGGTTTGTGGGGATATTATTATGATTGGTTTGAGGCATCACAATGCCAAAATTAACTCTAAAGGGTTTCATTTCCTTATTTTTCATAGTTTGAGACCTTGTCAAGGGCATGCAATGGATTGGGTATGAATTGGTTGGATTGTTCAAAGATGGATGAAGGTTGAGACCTTAGAGAATTAATTTCAAAATATTGGACCCAAGGGTGAGTGATGGTGGATAGGATATGGATAGGTTTGATGTGATGAAAAGGAATAGAGGTTTATCCTTAGAGAATAAATCTCAAAGTTTTAAACCTAAGGGTGAGATAAATGATGGAGGTATGAGGATGTTTTTGAATGAGAAACCTTAGAGGTTAGACCTCAAAGGTAAATGGGTGAATTAGTTTTCAAAATTATTGGATGCAAAAGGATGGATAAGTGGAAGTATAAAATAAAGGATGGATGGGGTGGATTATGACCTTAGAAATGATTTTGGAATCAAAAGGTATAAGATAGCCTTAGAGATTAAATCTCAAAAGAATTTCTTGGACCAAGATGAGTGAATGATGATTTTAAGGATGTCCTTAGGATGAATTTGAAATGGATGATGATTTAGAAATGGATGACTAAGGTATACTTAGGATTGTTTGGATGATAATCAACCAAGGGAAACCTTAGATGATTTGGATAGATGGGATTGGATGATTAAAGATGTTGGATAACTTTGATGATGTTTGGAAAAGGATTTTCAAATAAAAGGAGAGCTTGAATAAATCTAGATCTTTGGATTATAAAAGGAAGTCCCTTCTTACCTAAGGTAGACTAATGACCTTAAGAAAAAAGGGAAGGATTATTTTACTTAAGGGTAGACTAATGACCACCAAGCAAAATGGGATTCTTTAGAATATATCAACTTAGGAGTTGTCTAGGCTCCTAAATCAATTATTCCAAGGGTTAGTAAAGGCTAATTTATAGAAGCACTTAAGGTAGACAAAGTCTTAAGTACCCTATAAATTAGAGGATGATAAGGTCTAGACTTAGTTCTTGCACAAAATTGATTTGAGGTACGGTTTTGGATGTTGGTTGATTTTTTGGATTTTGGATAAATTTGATTTTGGATGTTGATGTTAGATTTTGGATAATGTGGATATGATTTGGGTAATATGGATTTGATATTTGGAATGAAGTTGATAAGATTTGGGTAATGTTGGTGGATGTTTGAAAATGAAATAGATTGGACTTGGACTAAGGTTGGGATGACTTGGGTTCAAATGAATTTTGGAATGGATGTGCAAAGGTCCAAGGATGAAAATCAAGATGTTCTCTCCTAAGGTCAAATGGATAATGGAGGATAATGAGTTTGGATTACGGTTTTGGATGAAAGGATTAATTGAAATGAGGTGAAAGGTTGAGGACAATATTAGATTGGTGGATAAGGTATGACCAAGGGCAAAATATCAAAATGATGTTTATCTAAGGTCAAATGGGATGTGGTAAGTTGGACAAGGGTTGGCATAATCTTTGGAAGTGGAAATATAGACAAAGATTAGACTCAATAATTGATTTTGGATTTGGGATAAATGGAGTATGGTCAAGGGTCCAATAATCAAAATGATTTTCTCTAAGGTCTAAATGAAATGATAAGGGTGGACTTGGACAAGGGTTGTGGATGGAAAAATATGGTCAAGGGTTTGGGTTTAAAATGGAGGATTTTGATTTTGATGATTTTGACAAGGTAACCACATAGTTAGGCTAGACAAAAGTTCAAGGATCCCAAAATAGGTCAAAGGACACGTGTAGGATATGGCCTGCAAATGGCGCCAATCCCTGGAATTATGGCATTGAAACAGTTTAGGATGGCATCAAAATAGTATAATATGGCGTGAATTGATTGGTTTATGGTGCTATAGAAAATGGTGCTGACAGGTAATTTTATGGTGCTAAACAGAGAGTTTATGGTGTGAATCGGTGAATAATCCTAGGATTTTGACTAGGGTTTTGATCACTTTTGGAAATTTTTGTATACTGGGCTCAAATTTTTGGATTTTCCAAGGTCAAATGTTCTAATTTCAAAGGCTCAAATATTTGATTTTGAGAGACTCAAGTTGATAAGGATTCTTGGCAAGTAGAAAACAATCAAACAAGAGAACACAATGGCTTTTTTGACTCAAGGTAGACATTGGATGAATTGGCTTATACATGTTTCAACAAGAAGACACACCAAGCACATAAATAATCCTATCATTAGTCAAGTGGGAATATCATACCTTGTAGATCTCACGAAGTGGCTGTGGGTCAATCCCAACTCAAAGTGAACTAGGATTCCCACCCCCACTAATACCTTAGGTGCTATAGTTAGGATAGATAAGGAAAGCAAGGTCATGGACTACCTTACCCCCCTTACCAAGGAGACTTTCATATTGCCCAAGGTAGTGCCTATCTCAAATATAGTGGCACGATGAGCATCTTCCCCTCCTCTACAATGGTGCACTACAAGGTATGATGACTAAAAGGTCTTAAGCTAGGATAGTTACAAGATTCTAGGGGAGTCCTCTAGTTTATGCAAGGTACTTGAGGCCCAAGTCTGTGAATGAGGGTGTCCCAATCGACTGATGCTCAACCACTTGAGTCTTAGCGGACCAAGTATCCTAGAGGTCTATTGCTTGGAGGCGAGAGGGTCCTTCCTTTAAAGCTACCTTTTAATTTGCAATGCTTATATACCACGTTGGAACACGTGGTTGAGGTCATCCCTTGGGGTGATGAAATCCCCAAGTAGGCCTCCTAAGAAGAAACTACCCTTTGCTTTTGATCACCCAAGATCGCACTAGGCGAGAGGGGAGAGCATATGCAAGGTGAGTAGCCCCTTTAGGATAACACTTAAAAGCATGAAAAGGTCCACAAATAGACTTTTGATCCCCAAGATCACCCTAAGGTATGAGGGGAGAGCATACATCTATGAGTAGACAAGACAAAGCATACAAAGGTTAATTTCCCAACTAACTACTTTAATGCAACTAAGCTAGTGAAAAGATAAATCTTTGGCTAGCGAAACCTCATCAAACCAATCAGTAGTTTCATAAAAAAGTCTTTGGCATGCATTCTTTATCCTGCAAAAAATATGTTAATACCCTACACACACTTCAAAAACTTGTCAGAGTTATGGAGCTAAAATAGACAGAAAAAGCATTGAATTAGTAAAATAAGGCGCTAAAATAGATTCAAATGGTGCTAAGAAAAAGATAGATGGCACTAAATATAGAACAAATGGCACTAAGATGTTCAGATTCTAAAATTAGACAGCAGAAAGTAAAATGGATATGGTGATAAATATCACAAAAAGGTGCTAATGCACAACATAGTGCTAAAATACTCAGGAATGGCACTAAAGCAATTTTACCTATCGTACCTTCTATCCACTAGTTCGGTGGCGTGATTCTGAGCAGTAATGGAGCTAATCCACTATTCAAGAGTTAACCTGCTCAAAGAGGGCTCATAACTTAAAATGAACAACTCAAAAATGTGTTAGAGTGTCTCAAACTAGTTAATAATCACCACATGTTAGATCAGAAAAAGAAAAACACCTTAGTTTGTGAAAAATGATATAAATCTCATCAAAACACTTCCCTAACACATTTTGTAAGTTTATTTTTACATTAGGATCCCCTATTTCTGTCACATTCTAGTAAAAACAGAGAGCAAAAAGTGATTAAAAATGATAAGAAGCTCAAATATGCACTAAATTTTTTTAGAAACCTAAAAACATTAGAAGATTTCGTGGAAATAGGGCACTAAAACAATGTTGTATGGCACTAAAATAGTCAGAAATGACATTCTGTCACGAGGAGATGGCACTAAACTGCAAGGATATGGCACTAAAACACCTGTACACCTAAATCCTTCACAAGAACACTCAAGAAAATGTTAGTTTGGGACCATGGGGTCCCACCGGGCATGCCAAATGAAGATGAGAAAGTGTGAAAGATGCAAAAACATGAAACAAAAACATGAAAGAATGAAAGCAAATGACAAATTATACCTTGTAGAATCTTGCACACTTATCACTCCTTGATAGGGTTGAGGAACTTGCACCCACTAACTCCTTTCTTTACCTAAACTAGGACTTAGAATGTGAAATACTTTGAAATGCACTACAAATTTCAACATAACCTAACTAAGATGAATGGAGATTTGGGCATAATAAACTTGCTCTAAAATTGGATGATGAAATGGCTTGTGGAGGCTTGTATTTATAGGCAAATTGAAGGGGATTTTGATCCAACGATGGAGATTGATTGTTGAGATCAATGGATGAGATTGAATATGAGATGGAGGGTTGAGATTTGATCATCAAATTTGGAGGGTGGAGAATAAAAATGAATTTAAAATTTATTTGGGGAGGACTTTGCATTTAATGTGATTTTGATGTGTTAGGAAATTAAAAATTAATTTCCTTGGGATGAGGTGGAATTAAAAATTCCATTTTATGTGGGAATGTGAACGTCATGTGACACATGCACCTTTTTGGGACCTTAAATTTGTAAGTTAAAATGGTGGAAGATGTTTTAACATAAAAATGGAAAGAATGAGTTGGAGGGGTTAAGTATTTTTTTTTTTTAAATTATTTACAGCTATGGGAAGTGTTAAGTGAGATTTGACCAAGTTAATCAGGGTGATTAACATAGTTAATATGGTTGGAGAAAATTAGTGAGTAGGCTAATTAGTGTTTAGGAGTAATTAAATAATGATTTATTTAATTAATCCAAGTCTAGGGGTCATGTAGGCTAGGGTAGCTAATTAAATAATATTTATTTAATCAACTAGGCTAGGTGTAGGCTAATTAGTATGACAGACTAATTAGATAAGTATGATTTTACCTAGTTAATTGGGTTTAGGAAAGTGGACAAATTAACCAAATAAATATTTTACATATTTATTTAATTAATTGGGATGATGTTAGTAAGGTGTAATGTTGAATTAATTTAATTAATTCAATTTCAGGGGTTAATTGATGAAGGACGAATGGATGAATGGATGGTTCAGGGGTTGGAGATGATAATTAATTAATTAAAAATTTAACTAATTAATTAGATGGAAAATTAGTGATGCAGATTATGTCGAAGAGTGATCAAAGGGTTAAGACATTTTTAGGTGCCTACAGGAACATCCTGCAATTCTTTAGACTTTCGTTCTCTTGTAGTAGATAGTTTTTGTGAGGAGATTATAACTATCATAGAATGTTAGGGAACCAGAGATAATCAAATTTCTCTGTCATACTGACCAGAAGTATTGCAACATATTAAGAAATATATTTCCTTTCTATGGTGCTTTTCAAAATTCAGTGTTAATGCATATTGACAGTTATAATATATTTTGGGTAGAGGCAACTATCATGCCTTGTAATATTATTTAGTGTGGATAGCTAGCTGCTCAATTCAATCTTATCAAATGGCGGAAGAGTATGGGTTTCTCCTCCATAACCCTGTTTCTTAGGCATAAATGGTAGCTTTTCTTGTCAAGATCAGTGGCTAGAAACGATCACTTCCATACATATATATACCATTTTACCCTCATTCAGGTACAGAGTAAGATATACTGCATTCAATAAGAGCAAAATAGACAATATGGGGTTATAAGCAAGGAGACGGTTTGAAAATGATTTTGATTGAAGTTGAACAATAAAGGAAGATATAATATGGAATGAAGTATTCAATTTTTAGATAGATGTTGAATAATCTCTCTGTTAAAATGAGTATATGGTAACACAAGTGTTACATCTATTCCCCTAATGAAACTGTTTGAAGTTGAAAAGTGCAAAGCGATCATATTGTGGTAGTTTCATGTGTTGGAAAGGACTCGATGAAGCTAAAAAGTCACTTTTAAAAAGTGAATTTATAAAATTAATCTTGAGGGGGAGTTTCTCGAGAAACGGTTATGGGAGAAGAAAAGGAGGCTTTTAAAACCTCATTGGGGGCTCATTGTAAGGGACAGAGAGTTGTGTACAAAGGATAACTGGAGACTTTGAGCCTAGTTTTTTTTCAGATGTTAATAGAGAATGTTGTTCTTATGTTCATGTTTTCTCTATGTATATCGATTGTTCTTATGTCCAGTCCATACATCCATGTATTATAATCTACTATATTCGCTCATGGTATGCAAGTTCTGGGAGATTATGTGCTCCATTTTATTTCCTTTTCTTTCTTCCTGAGAGATTTAATTGTATTCTTATGTCTGTAATTTAATTTCTCTTCTCTCTCTCTCTTTTCTTTAATTTTGCTACCTTTCTTGCTTTTGGGTTAAAATCATACTTAGTTTTCATTCATTATATATCATTATAAGGTAGTCGTGCCTTATAAAATAAGCAGAGAATCATTGCAAATATCATTGCAAATATCATTGCAATCAATTCAACTGTTGGTTCAGTTGTCATCTATTTGGACGAGAGAATATAGAGTTAGGTGACAAAATCTGTATACCAACAAATTTTTGGTGACTCTACTAGGGATTCGAATGTGAAGTATTGGTGTTCTTATTCCTCAAAAATTTGAAGGCACCTCCTCGAGGATGGAGGTTGGTGATTCTACGAAGCAGAAATTACTTAAAAGCATTTATTTCCATCAAAGACTCTTACCTAATTTATTTTTCAGATTTGTATTATGGCATTAGTTTCTCCTCAGCCATGGTGGTGCAGAAGCACCTCAAAGACATTGAGAATCTGAGGATTCTATACATTTTCTGTTGTGTCCAAATGTTACATTGTAAGGCCTTAGTGCCATGTCGTATCTTAGTTGGCCGAGTAATGGCATACGTGTCAAGAAAAAAAGATTGTAACCGAACAAAGTTTGTAACTGGCAGTGGTGGTTTGTTTTCCACCTTCTGTAACTGCCAAATCGTGTCTTTAAATAGGCAGTTCGTGTTTGTTAGATAGCAGTGAGAGACAGAGAGGAAGAACAAATCTGTATTAATATTTAGAAGAAGGAAATAAAGAGTTTCTGTCATTTTGGTGTAACCCCTGGAATGTAGTTTGGAAGCATTCCACTGGTTGAGGTTTCTTCGAAACCAGTGGAATGTCTTTCTTAGGAGTAGATCTATTTATGTCATGTTAAGTTTTAGTTATTCTCGTATGTTCTGTTCGGTTACAATGTGCAGAGAAGGAATTAGCACTTCATGTGTATACAAATGTATGTGGAGTAGATACATCGTATCGAGTCTATCGACTGTACATGGTGAATTCATAACGACACTGTATGTATAGAGTGGAGTCATCGGTATAGAGAGAGCCATCGGAAAAGAACGAACGAGTTCCACCGACGGTTGAAGTCTGACCGATGGAGAAATTGATATTAAGTATTTCGGGGTGAGAACTAAGAAGTCTCACCGATGGAAGGCATATCGGTGTGAGTTTGTAATTCGGCGAACAAGGAAAAGGCTACACCGATGGTGTAAGTCTGGGCGATGGACCCTATTCATCGGAGAGAGTTTGACCATCGGGTGGAGGCATTTGTGTATTTTCGATAGTGAAAGTCTTATCGATGGAAGAGTCTCGTTAGTGCATCGGCAAGAGTGACCACATCGGGAGACTCACTAAAAGTTAGGCCGACAGTATCGGTCTCGCCGATGGTTCTAACCATCGGGGAGAGGAGCCTTATCGGTGAAGGAATTTATGAAGTGGCCGATGATTTATGTCAAGCCGATCGGGGAGATCATTAGGGAAGTGTTGCCGATGGAGAAGCGGGAGTTAGATGCTCATCGGTGTGACCGATAGCATCGGCAAAAGATTCAAGGAACTCGCCGATAGAATAGTATCATGCCGATAGGCACATAACCAAAGCCACTCATCGCTGAGAGATATGTATCGGCGAAGGTCTTTTTCGTTTGACCGACGGTGTATAGTCTTGCCGATAGGCAAGAAAATGTCTATTTCGGTGTGACATTTAAATTGTCTTGCCGATATACACTGTAAAGGTTATTTTATGGGCTTTCCAAGGATTATTCAACCCTGTTTTGTATGTTAACTAGTCATCACTCTGCATCAAATTGGTATCAGAGCTAGTAAAAGCTCTGGGAGGAGATGTTGTATTGATTCTGTCACTGAATAGACAAAAGAAGAAAGAAGAAGAAGAGAGAAGCAAGAAGCTGAAAGAAAGAGTGCTAGAAAAGAATTTTGCTGACTTCCGATTGCAGGTGCAGATTCACTCGCTACAGTAGGCAGATGAGAGATCTATCATGGGCCTGAGAAGGATGTCCAGTTGGTGTCGCCAAAAGTCCTAGGGAGAGAGGCAAGCGAGGACTCCCAGGTGAGGGACAGAAGGGTAGTTGTAGCATGAAGGAGTGGATTTCAATTGTTACATTTCGGAGGCAGCCATTGATAGAAGGCACAGTTGAGGATGAAGAAGAGGCAGCAGAGGCATCCAGTTAGCATTGAAGACATCGATATTGCAGGCTTTTCACTGAACATTTCCATGGGACATGGAAAATTTTCAAGTCTGGGAGTATGGTGCAGAAGCACCTCGAAGACATTGAGAATCTGAGGATTCTATACATTTTCTGTTGTGTCCAAATGTTACATTGTAAGGCCTTAGTGCCATGTTGTATCTTAGTTGGCCGAGTAATGGCATACGTGTCAAGAAAAAAAGATTGTAACCGAACAAAGTTTGTAACTGGCAGTGGTGGTTTGTTTTCCACCTTCTGTAACTGCCAAATCGTGTCTTTAAATAGGCAGTTCGTGTTTGTTAGACAGCAGTGAGAGACAGAGAGGAAGAACAAATCTGTATTAATATTTAGAAGAAGGAAATAAAGAGTTTCTGTCGTTTTGGTGTAACCCCTAGAATGTAGTTTGGAAGCATTCCACTGGTTGAGGTTTCTTCGAAACCAGTGGAATGTCTTCCTTAGGAGTAGATCTATTTATGTCCTGTTAAGTTTTAGTTATTCTCGTATGTTCTGTTCGGTTACAATGCGTAGAGAAGGAATTAGCACTTCATGTGTATACAAATGTATGCGTAGTAGATACATCGTATCGAGTCTATCGACTATACATGGTGAATTCATAACGACACTGTATGTATAGAGTGGAGTCATCGGTATAGAGAGAGCCATCGGAAAAGAACGAACGAGTTCCACCGACGGTTGAAGTCTGACCAATGGAGAAATTGATATTAAGTATTTCGGGGTGAGAACTAAGAAGTCTCACCGATGGAAGGCATATCGGTGTGAGTTTGTAGTTCGGCGAACAAGGAAAAGGCTACACCGATGGTGTAAGTCTGGGCGATGGACCCTATTCATCGGAGAGAGTTTGACCATCGGGTGGAGGCATTTGTGTGTTTCCGATAGTGAAAGTCTTATCGGTGGAAGAGTCTCGTTAGTGCATCGGCAAGAGTGACCACATCGGGAGACTCACTAAAAGTTAGGCCGACAGTATTGGTCTCGCCGATGGTTCTAACCATCGGGGAGAGGAGCCTTATCGGCGAAGGAATTTATGAAGTGGCCGATGATTTATGTCAAGCCGATCGGGGATATCATTAGGGAAGTGTTGCCGATGGAGAAGCGGGAGTTAGATGCTCATCGGTGTGATCGATAGCATCGGCAGAAGATTCAAGGAACTCGCCGATAGAATAGTATCATGCCGATAGGCACATAACCGAAGCCACTCATCGCTGAGAGATATGTATCGGCAAAGGTCTTTTTCGTTTGACCAACGGTGTATAGTCTTGCCGATAGGCAAGAAAATGTCTATTTCGGTGTGACATTTAAATTGTCTTGCCGATATACACTGTAAAGGTTATTTTATGGGCTTTCCAAGGATTATTCAACCCTGTTTTGTATGTTAACTGGTCATCACTCTGCATCACATGGGGAAATCATTTTGGACCTCTTTCTTTACCGCAGTATTCACCTCTACCTGAAGGATCAAGAAAGTACTTCCTGAAGTTCAATGGAGACAATACTCAGGATGCAGAGGATCATATTTTGGCATTCACCATTGTATACATAATTTTGGGGGTAAGTAAAGAAAATATTTTTGTTCGGTTGTTCATTGAATCTCTTGTTGAGTCTACTACAAGTTAGTTTCAAATTTTGGAAAATGGATGCATAACCGACTGGGATACATTGAAAAATAAGTTTCTCGGAAGATACAAATATGTGGTGGATGAAGGTGCATTATTGTATCAGTTTTTCCAGATCCAAAAGAAAGAAGATGAATCCATCAGAGATTTTGTGGATTGATACAACAGGCTGCTCAAAAAGATTCTTGTCTCCATTCAACCAAGTAAGCAAATCCAACTCTCTGTTTTTATTTCTTTGTTGCATTTGAATGTTCAGTTTTTCTTGAAATGGAGTAAAGTAAATGATATTGAAGTTGCACAATAAGAGGCTGCAAAAATTGAAGATGATATGATTTTAAGTGGCCTTTGGGAAGAAAATAAAATTATGAAGCATATTTCAAATGAATCCATGGAGAAATCTATCATGTAAAAACAAAATTGCTAGCCTGTAGATTTCCAACATGTGCAACCTCCTTCGATTGAATGCTTTAATTTCATCATTTTTTGTCAAAAGTATTTTTGTAGAGATGAAATGAGTGACGAAAGAATCAGTCCTCATGTTGAAAGAAGAGCTGAAGCTTATAGTTTACATTTTGAAGAAGATAATGGTGAATCTGAAAGTTCCTCAAGTGATGAAGAAGATGAACAATCTTTCCATGATGTAAATTGTAAAAATAGAAATGCAAGTGATGTTTTAACATCCTTGTCTACTACAAAAATGGAAGCATTCACTTTTACAAGCAATGAAGAAAAATTTGAGGCTACAGAACATAAGGATGAGGCGTCAAATATCTTTCCTTCAAGTTGCATATAGCCTGAGTATGAAGTTTTTGAGTTTCCTCAACAAGGCAATGAAGAAGTGTTGTTGCAAGAAGAGGTCAGGAATAGTTTTGTTTTTGAATCTTTTCAATTTGAAAGTTTAGATATGGAAATTTTTAAACAAAGAATAGAGGATAATGTTACAAACAACCATGATGATTTTGATAAAGATGATCAAATGGATAAATTGGTTGAACCTCATGTTGTTTATATTCCAAATTGGTGTCTTAATACATCCGAGGATGACTTTCTATGTGGAGAGGGGGTGGTTATATCAGACCTGCAGTTTATAGATGAGGATAATCAGGTGAATCATAAAATTGTTGAGTCCATTCCTATAGAGAAGAATGAAACTATTTTATTTGAAAATGGTTTTAAAGTCGATAGGAATGTTGTTTACAATCCAGATTTTCCACCTATTTCAGCAAAAAATAATCCATATTTAGTTTCACTTGATGCATATGGCTAAAAATTGGTCTTCTGGTGATTCAACTGGCCACTTTCAGGCATGGGATATCAATTTGTTTGTTGCAGGTAGAAATGATTACATGTAGGAACCTTTTGAGGAAATTTTAGAGGTCTATGATGTGAAGTGGCTTTTTGGTTTTGACACATCATTCAAGGAGTCCTTCTACTTCATGAATTCTAGATTTATGTTTATGGTTACGAGACGACTTCTGAGTCTGCAAGTGTTTCACGAGTACATTTTTATTTTTTGCACAAGCATCTATTTTTCCCAACCAGTTAATGGTTTCACATGATTTATTGAAGTAGTTGGGGTGTGTTGTACCCAGTTGGGCTACATTGGAGTTTTGGTTTGCTTTTCGTCTTTGTTGTGTATGTTATTATTTGGTTTTAGTTTTGGTTTTGGCTCAAGTCTTCTGTAGTTCTCCTTCATGAATTCGTAGAATGGTGACTCTATTGGCCTGATGGATGAAGCACTAGTTTTGCCATAGAGGCTAGAGTTCTCTACTTTCTGGCACGAAAAGCAATCCCCAAATAGAGCCTGTTGTTACTAAAAATTTTGAACTTGAAAAATTTTAAAATTTTTTAGCAACGGTGCAAAATCATTCTACAAGAAATTTTCTAAGCCTTTTCAGCATAATGTGATCCATTTTTCATTCTTCACAGGTTGAAAATTTTAAAATTTCCTATTTAAGCTCGATGATCTACGGAAAACGTTAAATTTGGAGTTTTATGGGAGTTGACAGAGAAATAATTTGTGGAGGGCCTCGTGTGACCTTTTGCTCCTTATGTTTGTTTCTAGATGAAAGGTATCATCTCCCTCAAATTTATAAAGTTCATTTTCTTCCCGTTGCCACGCAGTTTTCCAACATTACAAAGTATAATATATTTTATTAATTTTCCTAAGGTCAGAAAATTGAATAAATACATTATTATCAGGGATAACTTTATTTACCTCTCACGGTGAAAAGTTGTAAAGTCTAATTGTTTAAAAGGTAAATGACTTTATTAAAGTCAAATATTTATAACGGCTCTAAAATCTTTATGTGAAGATTTTCGACTTTATGAATATTGGACTCCTCATTGTCAGTGTTTCATGAGTTCTTGAACTTCATATATTGTCAACTCCTCCTTGTCGATAGTGTCATGAGTTCTAGAACTCCATATATCACCGATTGCAAGGTCTGAGTTCTAAGAAATTGTCGATAACCGATGCTTTATTGTTGGGTGTTTTATTAGTTTTCAAACTTCATATATTGTTGATTCCTCCTATTGTGAGTTCAAAGTTCCTATAAACTACCGATAGTCAATCCTTTTCTGGCATTTTCTTCTTCTTGTGTGCCCTAAAAGAGCACTCGCGTAAGAATGAACATCCATAGGTAGTTATGTAAAGATGTGTACAAGATGGATTAATAAAGAGGTAAGGGAAATAGCACATTCCCTGATCTTTGCCAGTACCTTCTATGTGTACGCGAAGATAAAAGCAATGGAATCAGATAAAGGGAAATGTTCCTTCGAATATTATAATTGGAAATGATTTGATAGGAGATGTGTGAAGTATATCAGTTGAAAGGCTTTAAAAACTTTCAAACAAATGTGATTGGTAGGCGTGAAGCCATTTTTTCTTGTGCAGGAATTGGATATCCATGAATAGATTGCTGGAAATCATTACTCGGTGAATCTAGATGGCTACTTTATTGTGATAGGAGAAGTGCTCTGCAGCCATCAAGGTATGGCATCGACTGGTGCTCATACTAGCTCATCAGCACAAGCTAGTCATGATGGTAGAAGTCTTCAAAGTTATACACTAACATTTGGTGGTGCGGATAAAAGTTCTATGTACGATATTGGTGCAGTGGAACATTTTTCTACAGTCTTTAAATAGACGTCTGCCTCTACTGCACTCACAGCTAGTATTTTTCATAGGAAGGAGGTACCAATCATGGCTGTCAAAGAGCATTTAAGAGTTCAAGGTACAAAAGTTAGGATATAAAAATGCTCTCACTAGACAAACTCTGTATTGGAGTAGAAAGATCTTCCAATATGCTCTAGGATACATAATTGATCTAAGAATATTTGTATTTGAAAAGAGAGCCTACTTTAGCACAAGGCATTTCAGTGGTGTTGTTTTCAAGTTCCTTTCATTAGCATCAATTTTTTTGGTCCTTCGCAAATATTGGATAAATCCATTATTTTATAAAGATATGCTATTCTAGCAAGAAATATTTTTAGAGATGAGTCACAACTTGGGGTGGTTGTGTTGCTGCATATGTGAAAAGGACCAATGATTTATTGAAAAATTCATGTCAATGTTATTGATGAGATAGTTGCAATGATGAAAAACCCAGTCGAATTTGTTTATGATAATTGATTATAGATTGCACTGTCTAGCAATGGGAACATCGGATTGGTACTAGAAAGGAATGGGGACCCTTGGAGGATATTATAGTTGCACATACCATCATAAACATTTATTCAAAGTGTAGAAGCATAGACAAGCTAAAGGGAATTTTGGATGCTGAAAGAAGAGTGCTTGTTGCTGACATAAGCTCTATTGGTAGGCCTATGTCACAGAGACCCTGGAGACAAAACCGTGGGGTTGGCTATGGAAGTAACTATGGAAGGGCAAAGATAAGGAAAAATATGTTTTTAGAGTTTAAGGAACATCTTGCAATTCTTCAGACTTTCATTCTCTTGCAGTAGATAGTTTGTGTGAGGAGATTATGACTATCATAGAATGTGAGGGAACCAGGGATAATCAAATTTCTCTGTCATACTGACCGGAAGTATTGCAACATATTAAGAAATATATTTCCTTTCTATGGTGCTTTTCAAAATTCAATGTTAATGCATATTGACAGCTATAATTTGTTTTGGGTAGAGTCAACTATCATGCCTTGTAATATTGTTGAGTGTGGATAGCTAGTTGGTCAATTCAATCTTATCAACTAGCAGAAGAGTATGGGTTTCTCCTCCATAACTCAATTTCTTAGGCATAAATGGCAGCTTGTCTTGTCAAGATCAATGGCTAGAAATGATCACTTCCATGCATATACATACCATCTTTACCCTCTTTCAGGTACATAGTAAGATATACTACATTCAACAAGAGAAAAGTAGATAATATGGGGTTATAAGCAAGGAGATGGTTTGAAAATGTTTTTGATTGAAGGTGAACAATAAAGGGAGATATAATATGGAATGAAGTATTCAACTTTTAGATAGATATTGAATAATATCTCTTTGTTAAAATGAGAGTATGGTAACATAAGTGTTACATCTATTCCCCTAATGAAACTGTTTGAAGTTGAAAAGTACAAAGCGATCATATTGTGGCAGTTTCATGTGTTGGAAAGGACCCGGTGAAGTTAAAAAGTCACTTTTAAAAAGTGAATTTATAAAATTAATCTTGAGGGGGAGTTTCTCAAGAAACGGTTACGGGAGAAGAAAAGGAGGCTTGTAAAAACTCATCGGGGGCTCACTGTAAGGGATTCAAAATTTTATTTTATTGCTGCCTTGTATAGCCAAAGAGTTGTGTACAAAGGATAACTAGAGACTTTGAGCCTAGTTTTTGTTTTTCAGATGTTAATATAGAATGTTGTTCTTATGTTCATGTTTTCTCTGTGTATGTCGATTGTTCTTATGTCCAATCCATACATCCATGTACTATAATCTATTGTATTTGCTCATGGTATGTAGGTTCTAGGAGACTGTGTGCTCCGTTTAATTTCCTTTTCTTTCTTCCTAAGATATTTAATTATATTCTTATGTCTGCAATTTAATCTCTCTATCTCTCTACTAGCTTTCTTATTTTCAGGTTAAAAGCATACTTGGTTTTCATTCATTGTATATCATTAAAAGGTAGTTGCACCTTGTAAAATAAGTAGAGAATCATTACAAATGTCATTGCAATCAATTCAATTGTTGGTTCAGTTGTCATCTATTTGGGCAAGAGAATATAGAGTTAGGTGACAAAATCTGTATACCAACAGGTGAGTGAGGTGGAACCCACACTCTCATATGCATTCATTAGATTCTTTACAATTGATTTTTCACTTGAAGCATCCAATGTTCTTAGGCCAAGAATTTTCATAATGGGCCTACATTTTAGATTTCTCATCAATTCAACAAATAGTTGACATCTTTCGGTTTCATTTAAGTTCTCAAAAAATAATTTTCATATCTTATTGGCATATCTTCAGCAAGTACGCTTGGGAATCTTATCTTGCATGGGCTTCAAAACATTCTCATCAATATCAATTAGAAATTTAGGCTTTCTATGCAAAATTCTAGGAGGAATTTTTAATGGTAAAGTTGGCTCAACATTAAGAATTTCTTCAATAGTTACTTGAGATAGGATAGATGGTGTACCTTTAATTGGAGATGGAAAAGATGAAAAGCCTTGAAGTTGAGACGAAGAAGATGGTGTACCTTCAACTTGACATGTGAGTGATGGCATGCCTCCAAATTGAGAAGAGAATGATGATGTACCTTCAACTTGACAAGTGAATGATGGTGTGCCTCCAAATTGAGAAGAGAATAATGATGTACCTTCAACTTGACCTATGAAAGATAGAGTGCCTCTAACTTGAGATGAGAATGATGATGTACCTTCAACTTGACCTGTGAAAGATGGAGTGCCTCCAACTTGAGAAGAGAATGATGATGTACCTTCAACTTGACCTATGAAAGATGGAGTTCCTCCAACTTCAAGATTCAATTTCCTCGTTGAACAAAAGTTTTCCATTCGTTGCCTTTGTGCAACCAATTCTATCTCTCTTAACTTGATTAGATTATTCATGTTCCTCTTGAATTGGCAACGGTGGTATGTCTTCCTCTACAGTTCATAATTTCCTACTTTCGCAAAGTTGCCTCATTCATTCTCTTTTCTTTGCATTCTTAGCTTCACATTCTTCTGGTGTTAGATTCTTTGCTCATTTCCTCAGCATGATGATGATTTATAGATGCATCATGAATAAGACATATATAAATTAGTCCATCTTGGTACAATAGAGTAAAGTAATCTCATACACAAATCTCAAAATAATTATATAATTAAAGTGAATAAATGATTATAAATATGAGAATTTATAATTTCCTAGGGTGGTCCAACCCGAAACATAGAGATCAAACACATGTCATATACTAGCAATCTTTTACAAATCAAGATTAAGCTAGGATTACATTTGAATTACAAGTCAAGATGACATATCATACCATTCTTTCTTCATGGAGTAACTAACATTCATCATTCAGATCATATTTAAGAATGTATCATAGCAATACAAAGAAACTTAGGTTGGAACACAAGTCTTTTCCCATCATTCTGCTTTACAAACCTCTATTCCCTACCTTATTGAATAGGTTACCTATTCAAGACTTAAAACATCTTGACTAAATGCCTCAGTGATAATCCAAGAGTTGATCATTCAAGTGCAAATGCTTTTAAGAAAACATGATGTGTACTTTAACTAACAACATGAAGCATCATGATCTAATCAATTTAATTCATTTTCTATGAATGAGGATAAATTTAGTTTCTTAAAATATATCCTCCTTACAATTGTTATGAATCAATTTGCAAGCTACATGAAGATTACTTAACAAAATGCTTCAAAGCAAAGTAATCTTGAGAGGTAATAACTCAATCCTTTAATTAGCAGAAGACTGCATGAGAGGATCATCTATACTCATGTCCTCTACAACACATTAACAAGTTTTTCAAAATAAAGGCTTCACAAGATACTAGGGAACTCTTATCCACTTCTTCATATGCACATCTCTTTGTACATGTCAAAATGACTATTTAGTAAAAGAAAGATTTACTAATACTCCCTTGGCAACATTTTACATTTTACACCCTATGGTTAAATTCTCATAAACCTTGTAAAGGAATACATTCCACATGACCTGTTCCACTTTTCTATGCACTTTATGCCAATAGATCATTACTTTCCTTTAAGAAATCCTTCTAATATGCTTCAAAATAGGTTAAAGTAAGATCCAACCATGAAAAATGTTACCACGTTGCTTTCTTACTTGAAGATGGTACTTGAGAAATATATTTTTCATTATGGCCTTAAAAAGAATATGTGACTTTTCATACAAAAGTTCTCACAACACTCTATGGAGTAAAATTACAGAAATGTCATGACTTTATGAATTAGTAAATCATCAAGAATTAAGACCAAAGGAGGTAATATTTCATAAAACAACTTCCTATTCTAAAATATGATAAAACTCTTAATATGAGAATCAAACTCGTTAACTAGCATAGTGGAATTTTAAAAGTTCCAACTCTCTCTATCTTCCAATAATGATCTTTTTATTCCACTTGGTTCATTCCAAACCATATAAGAATTAGGCAAGAACCATCTTGTCTATGCATCTTTGATACGTTTCTGGGATCTTCAACACTCAATTGCTCTTGCACCTGGTTGAATATTATCTATGAATCTAGAAGTCTTATGCTTAGAGTAAAATATCTTATTCTTGACCATAGCCAAAGCTAAGGTCTCATTATCAAGTTAACATAACTCTTCTTCTTCAAGAGGTGATTGGTTGGACTTCCTCAAACTTAGTTAACTAGATTGAGAAACAAGAGTACTTTGCTTTTCCTAGATGATGAAATACATCCAACAAATGGATGATGAAATGTACATCCAATAAAACTAACATATTTTTTTCCTAAATGATGAAATACATCCAATAAATGAATAAACTAGATTTAATGTCATAGGGTTTTAATGCATCGTTAATGTAATAGGTTTTTAATGCCTCTAGGGATTTAGTGAGAAATTTCCAATAGGATCTTATTTTATGTTTTTGGGTGTGTCATAATAGGATCATTTTGTGTTAAGAAAACTTGCATTATTATCTTCACAATATATAGATGAATTTGGAGATAAATTAGGTGTCAACATATCATTGACATATTTAATAGGAGTTCATGCTAACATAATCATAAATTGAAGTAAACAAATACATAAATAACATACCTTAGATTTTAAGACTCGATTTGTCCATTTGCACAATTATGTCTACTTCATTATTTTGGCTTCAAAATCCTAAAAAATTTGAGCTTTTTGGCAAGTTCCTACATATTCAATGTTGAATTCTATATAACTCTAATAGGATTAGTCAAATTTATGAAAAAACAAATCTATATCATTAAATTCAATCTAAATACATGAAAATATTAGTTCAAATAATCAAATTTTGTCTAAAAACATTCAATTTATTTCTACATTGAAGAACCAAAAAAAAGGTGGTGGATTAAGTAAACAATGATTGTGTAAATGTCAACACCATGAAAAGCATTGTTTTGTCCAATAATGCATAGAAAGTAGAGAATAACAGAGCATGTGGGTCTGATTCATGGATTGCACATGTTTTTTGTCTATTTTTTTTCTCAATACGTGCTCGCGTTATAATGCAAGCATGTTTTGTCATGCATGGAAAGTTTTAAGTGTTGTCTAAATTCTAAAATGACTACTATGATAAGATTTTCATTGTCCCTAAATTACTAAATACCACATAACCAATACCCTCAAGCCTATGCCTTAAAGCCTATATGCTAGACCCTCAACCCTGTACACTCAACCAGAGAGAGGGGGTAGGAGGTAAAGAGGGGAGGGAGGTAGATAGGTGAGAGAGAAAGGGGAGGAGGGGAGGGGAGGGAGGTAGATAGGTGAGAGAGAGAGGGGGGAGGGGAGGGGAGGGAGGTAGAGAGGTGAGAGAGAGAGGGTAGGAGGTAAAGAGGGGAGGGAGAGGGAGAGGGAGAGAGGGGTAAGGAGGGAGGGAGAGGTAGAGAGGGAGAGACCTGTTGGAAACAAGGTAGATAACTGACAGGGGGGTGAATCAGTTATCTTAAATATTTTAACTTCCTGTTCTTCTTTAACAATTAGTGCAGCATCAAAACATATAAGCATATATAACCATGAGAGCAGAAATAAAATCAACACACATAACACAATGATTTTGACGTGGAAAACCCTGTTAAGGGAAAAACCACGAGGTGACTAACCCAAGATTGTATTCTTTGTTAAAAGAATAAGAAGTACAAAATGGCACTTGCCAGTTAGGGCACACTGCCTGAGCACATTGCTCACAAGAGGCACACTGCCTACAAGAGACTTACTGTCTACAAGGATATAGAAGGTAACTAGATGTTTGAACTGAAGAGAGGCATCCACATATGCTGAGGTTCAGTTCCAGTTATGTTCAATATACTGATCTACTACACTTCATACTTCCTCTATTTTAGTGTTGTTGTCTTGTCACATACTAGACTTGTATTGCTACTTCCACACTTCTCTCTAGCTTTTGTCGCACATTATTCCATACCACATGCCTTCATACCAAAATCCATCTAGTAATATATCTGCACCAAGGATTTCAATATCTTTCTAGTCGGCAACTAGAATACTCAAGATATTTACTAAATACTGGTCTGTCGACTGAATCCATGCTTAATATGTGATGTGTATCAAAAATATAGACATAGAAGTCATCAATCATGTCGGCCAACCATGAATGATCCCTAAAGAAGCTTGATCACCATCAATTTCTCATCCGGATTAAAATCTGATGCTCTGCTGGTTAGTTCTTCCTTAGTCTACTCTGCCTGTCAGGAACCCAACACTTAGATGCTTATATCTTTTCACTCTTTCATCATCGGAGGCTCAATCTCTGGAATGTAGTAGTCATGGTACTCCTCTTAACTTCCCCAAGTCCACACTTTGCTGAGATACATCCTCTGATAGATCCAGACCTGATTGTCAGACCTTGTTGCATGCTCTGTTATTGTTCACCAGACCAAAACATTCTTCAATCTTACTTCCAGTATAGTCATATTGTGCTCTACAGATGTGTGGGATACACTTTGTTGCCATCAATGACAACAATAATGAAGCCACACAGTGTCTCTTGCCAACAATCTCCCCCTTTGGCATTGATGGCAACACCTAGTGAAAAATGACTAAGTGTCGTAACAAACTCCCCCTTGGCTGATGCTCTATCTTATGTACATTTTTACTGGAGCCCCCCCTTAGCTGTATTCCACATTTTTCACTACTCCTCACTCCCCCTTTGACATCAATGGAAAAGGGTGAAATCCACACACCAAAATTTGCAAAAATCAATCTATACATAGCCGCATAAGTATATATACATGTTATACTTACATATACTTAAGTATATCCACAAAAGTGGTTTTCAACTGGACAAATTCTATTGCCCAACTCTGCTTCATCCTGTCCAAAATTGAGATGTGACCACTTAACAAAAATGCAAAGGCTTCTGCCCTTCTTAAGCCTACCGAATCACTAGTCCAGGCTGTAGTCTGAGTATCAGTTAGGGCCTCATGCATTGCCTCTAACTTAGGGATAATTATCCCTCTTAGTTCACTCATTCTACTTATTCTATTCTTCTTCTCCTTCTTAAGCCTCTTTATCTCATTTATAGTGGCAATAGCCTGGCACTCTTGATTCATTATGGATGAGGTGAGAGAATCAAAATTCTGAGATAAACTTGACAGTTTACTCTCTTGTTCTTCCACCTTCTTTGCAATGTCTACTGTCACTGTGGACCAAGATAAACAAAATTTGTATAATTCTCTGCCATCTTTAAGAGCATTTTCTAGGCTCTTTATCCCAATATCCAGATTTCTCCTATCATTTGCTATGAGTCCCTGTACTTTAGAGAATCTCATACCCAAAAACTCTTTCTAGACTTTCTCTTCTGCTGATTTCTCTAAAGAATCAAAATGTGTGCTAACAGAATTAACAAGAGATTTCATATTACCGGATGAAGAGGCCGAAATATCCTTTTGGAAGGATGGCATGATTTTCTCTAGCACACCAGATGTAATCTCTATCAGCTCACAGTCTTCCATGTGAGACTTCAAAAGCTTTTCTTTTGCTTTAGCTTGAGCAAAAGATGCTACCTTCATTGTCTGGACCGGGGAGAGGGACTCAAAATTTAGTGGTCCTTGAAATAATTCTGGTTCATCTATCTCTAACATTTCTTTGTTCAAGAAGCTCTTTACTACCTCAGCAGTGTCTCTTGCTAGATACAGAGTCTTCTTTCCTTTTCCCACCTCAGAACTATCATCTGGGATCTTCTTTGTTTGATATTCTTCTCTTCCCTTTACCTCTTCTTCTTGACTAATTTTCTCTTCTTTTCTTTCTTCTCCTTCAATTCTGGAGTCTGCTGGGGGATCCGGAAGAGAAATGTTTACTTCTTCATGGACTTCCTCTTCTAGAATAGAGGAATCCAAGTCCTTAGTCCTCTCCTCACCTATCTCTTTTGGCTCTTCTGCATTTTTCTCAGTAGATTCTTCTTTTGATGGACTTAGTCCTTCGTCATCCATGGTAGAAGGTTCATCATCTATGTCCTCTATAACATGAAGATTGAATCTTTTAAATGCATTCCGGAGGATGTCTTCAGTCTCTTTTGCCACCTAATCAGTCTCTCTGAGCATAAGTTTGTTCATTCTTTCTTTTATCTGGAACTCATCCTTGCAGTCCTTGAAGATCATGGTCATTTGTTTTGGAGTAATAGAAGGATAGAGCCTAATTGCAATCTGTTCCTGGATCTCCAAATCCGTTTCCTTGGCATTGTCTTTTCTAAGTTCAAGTACCTTCTCTAAACTTTTGGGAATTAGAGAGATGATTTCAATGAATGCTTTATTATAAATGTTTAGGTACTTAACTGTAGCTTCTTCCAAGATCCTTTTGTCTGTGTCACTATACTCATCATAGAATTATGTCATTGGTTGCAGAGTCCCATCCGCTGTGACTGCCTTGATGATATCATCAACAAAGAGAGTAGGCCTTTCAATAAATTATTCTGCCTCTTCTTCATTGTTTGCACCAGCAGAGGATTTACCTGCAGTTTTCTTCTTTTTCCTCATTTTCTTAACTTCCTCATCAGTCTCTATTTCTTCATCATCCTTTTGGCTTATATAGGACCTTGTGGCCTTGGTTTTTGTTCTCTTTTCTCCCTTACCGGATGTCTTGGCTTCCAATTTAGAGGATCTAGTCTAGGAGGGGGCTTACACCGGATCACTTTCTTTTTTTGCATCTTGTCTCTCTTTCTCTGCTCTTTCTACTTTCTCTCTGTTTGCATCAACTGCCTCTTTTGAAATGCCATATCTTTTGGCAACTTCCTCTACTTCCCTTCTCACTTTTCTTTTCATCTCTGGTTGTCTTAGCTCAACATGAATTTTCACACTCAATTCTTGAAAGGTTCCAAACCTTTCTGCCTCAGGATCCTTAGGCTGACTCAGCAGGTGTTGGACATGCAGTTCCAGGATTCTCTCATCTACCTCATAGCCCATTGGCATAATCCAAACTGTTCTGGGCTCTACTGCCTCCATTAGGCATTGATCAGTGTCTACCATAAAACACATTGTATCCTTATATTTTTCAACTATTGTCTGAGGAATTCTTTCTCTAGCCTACATCATACCTTAGAAGTTCTTGAAATATCCCCAGAGTGTTGTGCTTTGAGCCTTGGCATCACCAAGCCCATACATATAATCTCTGATTTGTATGGCAACCGGTCTGTCATTTTGCCATACCCAGCCACTTGATCTAGATAGCTCATTCATAAAGTAAAAGAATAAACACAGTATTAGCCCACCATACTTGAATGAGTTCTTCTTGTCCTTCTTGATCTTTTGTAGGTTTTCTAGCAGTTGGCTCAGGAGAAGCTCTGATAGATCATAGTCTGCATTTTCCCTTAGCATCTGATATGCAGTATATATAGCAGTTTCAGACACTAAATTCTCCCTGCTAGAGTGATAGATTTTGTAACCAATTATCATTGAGGCAAATTTGATATCTGGATCTGTGATGTCTTCTATTGTCATTGCTCTCTTGTCAAACTTTGATCTAGTAGCCTCACTTACTATTTGGTTCTTGACAGATTTGAGAGCAGGCAACCCACCGAATGAGTACAAACCGGTTACTTCCCTAATGGCATCTTTTGCTATCTTGAATGGCCTCATCAACCACATGAAGTTGTCATGAATTCTGCTAAGAACATATCATACCCATTCATCTTCTGCGAAATAGGGAAAGTGGATGCAATGTCCAAAATGCTTATCCCGGATGGCCTTGTATTGAGGTTTGAGTTCAAAGGTTTCATCTATTAGTTGTTTATGGTAGATATCCATCATCTTTGATTCTCCAAATTCCTCAATATTTGCATGGATGTATACCCTAACATCTTCTACGTGTAGAACCCCATGCGGAATGCTAGAGAAGGCGCCTAAGGGATCAACTTCTAGGGATTTGTAAGGATGTTTCTTAAACTTTGGGCGTAGCCTATCAGTGATCTTAACAACATTTGGAGTGGCCATCTTGCAAAAGATTCAGAGAGAGATGTTCAAGAATGGAAATACCTTTTTACGCTTCTAGGGTTCACGATATGAGCTGGAAAAGATCACTGGTTGAATTAGATTCTGCGATTGATCTTTGAGAGGGTTGAAGCAATCTTGTTTGCAGAGCTCTTTCTTTCTTCTTCTCGAATGCAAATGTGTAAATAATGAATAAAAGAACCCTTTTATCTCTGCGCAAACCCTAATTTCATATTGTAATAAATGCACAACTTAAGTCATTCTGGTTGCCTTGTTCTGAGAGAGATCTTTCCAGATCATTGAGATGCATTTAGAATCATTTTTAGTGATAATTGAAAATGTATCTCCTTTCCTCGAATCATCTCATTTATCCGTAGATCAAGATATTTCAATTTAGAATCACACCGGATCTAACTGTGAAAATCTTGCTTTTGTCAGATGTCTGTCAAACCTGATCAGTCTTGGATGATTAAACTCTTCAAAGCTCCTTGCAGATCTTTCATATTTTTACTGAGGGTTATTTAGATATATCTCTCAGAACCCTTTAATCTACAGCATTCCATGTGCCAAATTTAGGCACCAATTGACTGGCTAGGGGAATTTATTTTCTTTTGTGACTCTCCCTAAGCCAGAGCTCATCTAATTTAGTTTCTAGAAGGAATATCAGCACTAGATTCTGGTACAGATCCATCCCCAACATTTTTTGTATTTCTCTTCACCCAAATCTTGTTCATCTCCCTTTGAACTTCATCTGCATTCATTTTTTCTTGTCCTTTGTCTTGATTTTGATTATGATGCACCGGGCCCTTTTTACACTGATTCTTACTTTTGTAGAATTTGGCAATATGACCGGATCTATTTCAATTGTAGCAAACAATATTTCTTTGCATATTTGACTAGTATCCTCTTGATCTACATCGATTAGCCATATGTCCCATTCTATTGCATGCAAAGCATCTACCATTGAATGAATTGTTTATTTGCATATTTCTACATTCATGAGATTTGTGACCATACCTTTTGCAGTTGAAACACTATCCAGAGAAGGATGAATTAGTCTGATTCATTCTTCTTCTACACTGATTTACTTTACGACCGAAGTTATTGCAATTGTAGTAGTATCCATTGAAGGATGGATATCTTTGAGCATTTGGTTGCCTTACCAGAGGTCTTCTAGGCCAATTCCTTGGATTTCCTGATCCAGAGTTCTTTTGATCGGATCCGGAGCTTTCACCTTTCTCATACCCCAAGCCATGCTTGTCATCTACCCTCTTTTGGCTTTTAAGAAGAACTTCAAGTTGAGCAAAGCTTATCTTGAATTTCTCTTTGTATTCATTTGTTGTTTGAAGTTCCCTTTTAAGAGTGTCTATTTGATTCTCAAGTTGTTCTTCATTATCTCTAGCTTCTTCAAGATCAGATTCCAGATGCCTGATTATTCTATCTATTTTGTGGCAGTCTTCTGACTTCTCCTTTAGAGATTGTTTTAGATTATCTTTAATTTTTCTTTTCTCTTCAATTTCTTGGGTGAATTTCATAACCCCTGATTCCATTCCATGTCTCACCATAATGACCTCTTTTGATAGCTTCTCACATAACTTGTTTTTCTCATTTAGATCTTCATTAGTATCATTGGATTCACTTTGACTTGCTAATTGTTGAAGTAGTTCCTTTCTCTTTTTCACAGAGATACTCAATTTTTCTTTGAGTTCATTTATGAAATCATCAGCTTGTTTGAGTCTTTCCCTCAGGTTATTGACTTTAGAGTGAGATTACTCAAGATCATCTAGGGCAAACTGAAGTTGTTACCTCATACCATACATATCCATTGAGATTCCTAGATCTTCCTCAAGTTGTTAGGCTCTGTTTAGAGGAACTTAGCTCTGATACCAATTGTTGGAAACAAGGTAGATAACTGACAGGGGGTGAATCAGTTATCTTAAATATTTTAACTTTTTGTTCTTCTTTAACAATTAGTGCAGCATCAAAACATATAAGCATATATAACCATGAGAGCAGAAATAAAATCAACACACATAACACAATGATTTTGACGTGGAAAACCCTGTTAAGGGAAAAACTACGGGGTGACTAACCCAAGATTGTATTCTTTGTTAAAAGAATAAGAAGTACAAAATGGCACTTTCTAGTTAGGGCTCACTACCCGAGCACACTGCTCACAAGAGGCACACTGCCTACAAGAGACTCACTGTCTACAAGGATGTAGAAGGTAACCAGATGTTTGAACTGAAGAGAGGCATCCACATATACTAAGGTTCAGTTTCGGTTAGGTTCAATATACTGATCTACTGCACTTCATACTTCCTCTATTTTAGTGCTACTGTCTTGTCACATACCAGACTTGTATTGCTGCTTCCACACTTCTCTCTACCTTTTGTCGCACATTATTTCATACCACACGCCTTCATACCGAAATCCATCTGGTATATATATCCGCACCAAGGATTTCAACATCTTTCTAGTCAGCAACCGGAATACTCAAGATATTTACTAAATACTGGTCTGTCGACTGAATCCATGCTTAATATGTGATACGTATCAAAAATATAGACATAGAAGTCATCAATCATGTTGGCCAACCATGAATGATCCCTCAAGAATCTTGATCACCATCAATTTCTCATCCGGATTAAAGTCTGATGCTCTGCCGGTTAGTTCTTCCTCAGTCTACTCTGCCTGTCAGGAACCTAACACTTAGATGCTTATATCTTTTCACTCTTTCATCACCAGAGGTTCAATCTCTAGAATGTAGTAGTCATGGTACTCCTCTTGACATCCCCAAGTCCACACTTTGCTGAGATACATCCTCTGAGAGATCCAGACCTAATTGTCAAACCTTGTTGCATGCTTTGTTCTTGTTCACCAGACCAAAAAATTGTTTAATCTTACTTCCGATATAGTCATATTGTGCTCTACAGATGTGTGGGATAGACTTTGTTGCTATCAATGACAATAATAATGAAGCCACACAGTGTCTCTTGCCAACAAGACCTAGAGTGTGCATAGAGAGAGGTGAGAGAGAGAGAGAGAGAAGAGAGGGAAGGATCAATAGAGAGTGGGAGAGAGAGAGAGAGAGAAGTCAAGGGTGAGATGATTTTCCTTCACAATAATGCAAGTGCATTATAACACACTCAAGTTATTATTTTCTTTGATAATTTCCAAGACTCTGGCTTGGATTTGCCTTGGGCTTCCAACACAAAGGCTTGGATTGAATTTTAAATGTCCAAAGACGTGTTTTTGCAGATTGTAAAAAAATTTACATAATCTTGAGCGTGCTCCCCATCAAGTTTGTACTTGTTTCAATGACAAGTTAAAAAAATGTCACGATAATGTTGATCTCTCTCTTAGCTTTCTAACCATATAATTTTTTTTATGTTTTGAGTTTATTAAGGTTTTCATCTTTAATTTCTTTTGTTAGTGTATCCATTTTTTTCAAAAACTAGTGTGTGGTATTTTTGACTTTATTTTTTAATCATTCAACAAAATTTCAAATAAATTACATTTTTAGATACTAGACTCCATTCTAAATGTATTCAAAAAAATTTGGATTTTTTAATAGTTTTCAAAAATTTTAGGGAGGAGCACGCTTAATTTTTTGTTTTTAGGATGTATCCACTTTGAAAATTATACTTTAAAAATCAATTATTCATAAAAAAATATCAGAAAAATTGGGAATAAACTACATGGTGTTAGCTAATTTCTCACTGAAGCGATATTTGAAATACTAAAATAAAGTTAACATTTTAGGGGGGCCACACCTGACGCTATGTTATTTTTTTTTTAAAAGGACCAATTTGTGCGGCCCCCCTTTTTGAACCCCTTAATATCAACCATTTTTTAAAAAAAATAGTATTTTAGAAACTAGATTTGGAGCACAACTCTTGTTTTTGTTGCATCTTCAAATTTTGGTTGCAAGTATCTTCAATTTCTCATCCAACATTAGTCTTTCCTAATTTTAGAAAAAAATGGCCATTTAAGACCCCCTTTTGGCCCCCATCTTTGTGCTCTTACCCGAATCTGGACATTCCTCATCATTGTGAACATTTCGTCAATTCACTTTATAACATGGTTTTGACCTTTATCCATCGTTCTTAAAGGTGGCATTTTTTAATCTAGTCTGAAATTTCCAAACATTTAACAGTCTATCAACAACTAATTCTAGTGATTAGAAGCTTCTACCCAACACTCTCTTGTTGTAACACTCTCAACACTAACTTTTCTTATACACATTGATTTTCCAACCTAACTACTTTTTTATAATAACTAACAAATATTTTGTCTTGATATTCTTTTGGAATTGCTTATCATTTACAAGAT
Organism: Cunninghamia lanceolata; assembly: GCA_027924645.1. NCBI lineage: Eukaryota > Viridiplantae > Streptophyta > Pinopsida > Cupressales > Cupressaceae > Cunninghamia > Cunninghamia lanceolata. Next base: position 8,065,596 of record BSBN01000837.1, on the reverse strand, counting down.
TATTATTGCAATACTATCCATTCATTCACCATCCTCTTTAAATGGTAAAAGTACATGTTTCACTCCATCGTCTATTAACCTATAAGTATTTTCCTTTCCATAATGTATTGCATTCATATCAAACTGCCATTATCTAGCCAACAAAATATGACAAACATCCAATTATCTAAAATATCACAGGTCATTGTATGCTAACCAAGATTGTATGATTGTTTTGCAACTAATATACTATATAGGGATTATGATGCTGTAACCTTTTCAAATTCTATTTCTCAACTGTTTTAGTTGTAACTAAATTATCAGTAAAACCACTATTGATAATCATTATACAAAAATTGCCTCCTGGTGCAGATCTAACCCTAAGAGTCTTATCAGACAATCAGAATTAGTAGCCAAAACAATAGACAAATCACAATCAATAACTCATAGAACCATAAGAATTTTATTTATTTGCTACAACATGTTACTTTAGGAGTACAATCTTCTTCTCAGATATTACAACCCTTATTCTCCACACATTCAAAATGGTCAAACCCCCAATCTCCTTCGATCAATTTACTTATATTACTTCCAATGATGGAAGTTTAACAATTTTAGCAGTTGAGGAAGTTGAACTGTTACCAACATTTTTCATTGTGGAACTAAACAGCCAAGCCACCTTAACTATCAAATCAAATCCAAGGAACCATTTTACTCACCATGACAAGTTCAAACTATACTTGGGTGCTGCCACAATAGTGTGTCCCACTTATGGGACATCCTAATTTTTGTCTGAAACCATATATTTTTTAGAAAAATTAATGATTTAAGCCTTGAGGGGTTCCATATAAAGGGGCTTAATTAAGGGGGTTATATAAAACCCCCTTAGATCAACTCCCCTTGGAAAGAACCCCCCTAGTCTTAAATCAAACCCTTGATGGAGTCTCCTCCGCACTTATCAAAATGCTGACAAAAAACCAATTTTGCTTCACCTTTTGGGGGATCAAATGAAGTCATTTAGAAATTCTATTTTGTAATTATGTAGCCCTTAGTATAAGATTTCCAAAAAGTATGATTTTGAATATGTTTAATTTGATTTTATATATATTTTCTATTTTCTAGTGAACGTAGGTTTCTCACTAAACATCAAGGTCTCTATTCCACACATGGAAAAATGAAAAAAATAGAGAAAAATATTTTGAAAAATATTTGTGCACTAGGTATTGATGTCCTTGTTTACGAAAAAAAGAAGTTAATTTGAATACATATAGAAAAACTTATGTTGTATGGTATAAACCTATTTCTAAATTATAATTAATCTCACTTCAAAAATTAATTAAAAAAATATGCAACAAAAAATTATGAAAAAAAATTTGCGCACTAGATATTGATGTTGCAAACCTATGTTTAAAAATTTATAATATTATCCTTTCTATAAAAAATGTTATGTTGTATGGTATGAATGTCACTATCTAAAAATGTTGTTAATTATAAAAAATAAGTTATTAACAGTTACATAAAAAAATCCACAAATTATTTATTAAATTTTAAAAAAATACATTTAGAATCTACAAATGAAATCTCAAAAGTCACTAGTTCACATCATCTTCAAATTATTAACGGTTTAGTTGCTATAGGTGTCAGAGAGTGGAATTTTGGTAAAAAAATGTTGATTTCAATGTCCTACTTTGGCCAAAAAGTGGGACACAGTATATTGTGGGGTCACCCACTTAAATCATTTTACATAATGCATGTTGATATTAATATTCTTCAGATCTTCAACCGAGCCATTGAAACGAACTTAACAAATGCACTTTGGCATAGTATGAATCTTACAAACTTCTTTTGGCGTCCGTACTAGTTCACGAACTAGTGAGAGCACTGAAACACTCTTCTTTCGGCAAATATAGAGTTCAAAGAACTTGTATTTTTAAAAAACGTACATTCCATGAACTTTGGATGTCCCCTTATTTATTTTCATTGAACTTCATATTCTCTTTTGGCAACTTCAGAGTTCAACAAACTAGCATTTTGCCAAAAATGACTTTCAGCGAACTCACCTTTCCACAAACCATTTATTTTCAACGTATTATCAACTTCTACTTCAGTGACATCACCTTTCGGTGAACTAAGGTGATGCAGGGACTTCCGGAGGTCATAACTTTTGACTCGGATGTGGGTTTGGGCTGAAATTTTATACGTGGATGCGTTATGAGGTGGCATGTGGATTCCCAACCCATCCTAGTTAGTTGAACCCTATTTTGGCACTTTTCTGGGGCTTGAAACTTTCATCTTGGCCCTCAAAATGGTAATTTAGTGTTTTTTCGTAGTTTTTTAAAAGTTGTTTTTTGTTAATAACTTGAAACTCATGTTTCAAATTTAGGATGTTAGTTGGCATTTTGTCCTACCTTAGTTTTAGGAAGTTTTTTGGAAAAAATCGGATTCTCAAGATATGCATGTAAAATTACCTAAAATGGCAAAATCTGACAATTGTTGAAATCTGCCAAAAAAGGTAATTTTTTTGATTTTTTTGTTTTCTTGGATATAAGAGTTTTGTTTGGTATTAGAGCAGGAAGATGGCTGGCAGAAGAAGAGGAAGAGGCGGTCTTGCCCAGATACATAGAGAAATGCAAAATATGCAAAGGCAAGTAGCAAAACTTACAACACGGATGGAAAACCAAAGATTGGGTAGAGGAGGAGATGAATCTGATGAAGAGATAGGTCGAGGAGGTGGAGATCAAGGTACAAAACATGAAGAAGAAGAATTAGAAGGCATGAGTTTTGAAGAGAGGATGCTCAGGGCCCTAGAAGGGAAAAATGAAGGGGTCAAGGTAGATGTTTCAAATTATGCAAGTAGTCTTAAACCAGAGGAGTTGATAGACTGGTTGAATGACATGAGAAATTTTTTTGAATGGAAATCCATGACAGAGGAAAAGAAGGTGAAATTCGCATGCACCAAATTAAAGGGTCATGCAATGATTTGGTGGGATCATCTTCAAAAGGAACGAACAAGGAAAGGTAAGAATAAGATCAGAACATGGAGTAAAATGGAGAAAAAAATGAGAGAAAAAATTTTGCCCATAGATTATGCGCAAAGCCTTTTTCGTATGTTTCAAAATTTAAAGCAGAACCTCTCTTCTGTACAAGATTATACAAATAAGTTTTATACGTTGTCTATATGTATATAGCATCAAGAAACTGATAAACAGATGGCTGCTAGATATGTGAATGCCTGAAATTCTCTATTCAAGATGAATTGAGCATGCATCAACTCAACAGTATGGAAGAGGCTTACCAATTGGCTCTAAAGGCTAAAGAAAAACAAAAAAGACAATACCATCAGAGGAATAGAGGAGGAAGAAGGGGTACATCAACCCCATTTCGAGGAGGTTTGAATTATGGCAGGGGAGAGTCATCCCATGGATTGGAAAAACAAGTAGACACTCGACAAGATCCTCCGAATCAAGAACGAGGAAGGGGATTTCAAAGAGGTAGAGGTTATGGTAGCAGTAGAGGATGGGAAAACTAGAGAAGGCCTTTCACTTGTTTCAGATGTGGAGAAGGTCATAAGGCATTTGAATGCTCAAATTATAACATGCAAGAAAGAAATCAAGGAGGACAACCTAGGGTGAACCTGATTCAAACGTTGCATGAAGTGGAAGGGACAGAACTAGAGGTTCCACCAGATGTGGGAGAAATTCTCATGATGAGAAGAGCAATGGTGATTCCAGAGAAGGAGAAAACACAAGCCAAAAGCTCTGATGGTTCATGGCTTTGAACCAATATCTTCAGAACCAGATGCACTTCAGGTGGCAAGGTATGTCAAGTTATTGTTGATGGAGGTAGTTGTGAAAATATGGTTTCTAAAGAAATGGTAGACAAATTGAATTTACACTATGAAAAATATCCTCATCAGTACCGCATTGCATGGTTTAAAAAGGGAAATGAAGTCACTGTTGATAAAAGATGCCTAATTAAGTTTAGCATAGGGAAGATCTATCAGGATGAGATATGGTGTGATGTTCTCCCAATGGATGCCTGTCATGTGTTATTGGGAAGTCCATGGCAGTATGATAGAAAAGTTATACATGATGGAGAGAAAAATGCATACACCTTTTGGAAAGATGGCTCTAAGGTAATTTTGTTACCTCTCGAGGATGAAGGAAAAGGTGAGACCATGTTGTCTAAAAGAGATCTTGTTAAAGAAATGAAGGTGACAGGGTGTTGTTATGCATTAGTAGTGAAAAAAGGTGAAGAGGAAGAGATTTCAGTTCCCCCAAAAGTAGCAGAGCTATTGAAATAATTTGTTGATGTTGTGCCTAATGAATTACTTGATGGTCTACCGCCAAAGAGAGATATTCAGCATCATATTGATTTAATTCCAGGAGCAACTCTACCCAACCAAGCAGCTTATAGGATGAATCCAACACATGTAGAGTTGAATAAGCAAGTAACAAAACTCATAAGTAAAGGTGTGGTGAGAGAGAGCATGAGCCCATGTGTTGTACCTACATATTGACCCCAAAAAAAGATGGAACATGGAGGATGTGCACTGATAGCAGAGCAATTAATAAGATTACCATCAAGTATTGGTTTCCTATACATCGTATGGAGGACATGATGGATGTCCTTGCAGGGGCCAAATATTTCAGCAAGATCGACCTACGAAGTGGCTACCACCAAATCCGAATCTGAGAAGGGGATGAGTGGAAGATAGTCTTTAAGACTGGAGAGGGATTATATGAGTGGATGGTTATGCCATTCAAGTTATCAAATGCACCTAGCACATTTATGAGATTGATGAACACTATACTACGACATTACATTGGTAAGTTTGTGGTAGTTTATTTTGATGATATTTTGGTATTTAGTAACAGCAAAGAAGAACACTTACAACACTTGAGGATCATCTTTGGTGTGTTAAGGAAGGAGAAGCTCTATGCCAATTTGAAGAAGTGTAGGTTCATACAGAACAGTTTGGTTTTTTAGGCTTTGTCATTTCTAAAGATGGTGTCAGAATGGATCCAGAGAAGGTCAGGGCAATTCTAGAATGGCCTAGTCCAATCAGCATCACAGTGGTAAAAAGTTTTCATGGCTTGGCCACTTTCTATCGAAAGTTCATTCAAAATTTCAGTAGTATTGTAGCTCCTATAACAGATTGCACCAAAGGAAGGGAGTTTGTATGGACCAAGGATGCTGAGGAGAGCTTTAAGTACTCGAAGCAAAAGGTAACAGAAGCACCTATACTTGCATTGCCAAATTTTGATAAGGTATTTGAAGTAGAATGTGATGCCTCCCATGTGGGAATAGGTGTTGTGCTTAGCCAAGCTAGAAAACCTATAGCTTTCTTTAGTGAAAAGATGAATGAAGTGAGAAAGAATTATTCTACTTATGATTTGGAATTTTATGCAATTGTTTAAGCATTGAGGCATTGGAGACATTATCTAGTTCCCCAGGAGTTTGTATTGTTTACAGATCATATTGCATTGAGATACTTGAACACATAGAAAAAGTTGAATAGTAGGCATGCCAATTGGGTCTCTTTCTTGCAGGGTTACAATTTTGTGTTGAAGCATAAGTCTGGAAAACAAAACCAGGTTGCAGATGCGTTAAGTAGGTGTGTTGTACTTTTGACCAATGGAAACTGAGGTGATTGGTTTTGATGCCATCAAAAATTTGTATGAGTTTGATGATGATTTTTGGGAGATTGTGGAACAATTGAAGGCACCAGTACTGGTAACTTGGATCACTTTAGGGGTGAATATTTTATGCAAGATGGGTATCTATTTAAAGGAAAACAACTATGCATACCAGTTGGCTCTATGAGGGAAAACATTCTCAGAGAATTTCATAGTAGTGGCTTGGCTGGACATTTTGGCAAGGACAAGAGAATAGCCTTGATAGAAGATAACTATTACTGGCCAAAGATGAAAAGGGATATAACTAGGTATGTAACAAGGTGTAGGATCTGCCAAGTGGCTAACGGACATTCACAAAATACAGGGTTGTATATGCCATTACCAGTACCAACTGTACCATGGATAGATTTGAGCATGGACTTTGTGTTAGGACTTCCACATACTCAACGAGGTAATGACTCCATTTTTGTAGTTGTTGATAGGTTCTCCAAGATGGTTCATTTTATTTCCTGTAAGAAAACTAATGATGCAACGAGGGTAGCAGAGTTATTTTTTTCAGAAGTTGTTCAACTACATGGTGTTCCAAAGACTATTACCTCTAATAGGGATACCAAATTCCTCAGTCATTTCTAGAGGACTTTATGGAAGAAGATGGGGACCAAGTTACAGTTTAGTAGTGCCTATCATCCTGAAATGGATGGGCAAATAGAGGTAGTCAATCGGAGTCTGGAAAATTTGTTGAGGTGTATTGTTGGAGAAAAGCCAAAACAATGGGACATGGCATTACCCCAGGCTGAATTTGCCTATAATAGTTCTGTTAACAGATCAACGAGAAAGTGCCCTTTCCAAATTGTGTCTGGCAGGAATCCTAAGGGTGTTCTAGATTTAGTACAGCTACCAATGAAAGATAGGGTCAGTGATGATGGGGAAGCATTTGCAAAATAGGAAGATGGCTAGGAGAGGAAGAGGAAGAGTTTGTGAACCTTGAAATTTTTTGAAAATAAAACAAACCAAATCTTTTCAACGAAAAGATGACTTAGCGAACCTTTGTTTTTTTGAAAATGGAAAGAAACCAAGTTGTTGGCGAAATGATATGTTTGCAAGCTTGGACAAGTGCTGAAAATGAAAATGAACAAGGTTTTTGGCGAACAAGCCTTTCGGTAAACTAAGGAGTTTGTGAACCTAGGTTTTTTTCAAAAATTAAAGGAAACAAATCCTTTTGGCACAATGGAGGTTTGTCAAGTTTTATCGAAATGCTCTAAGTTTCACCCAATTTCTCCAAACTTTACCAAATTGAAATAGAAAGTCAACATCCAATTAGGAACATCTATAGGCAATATTGACAACATATACATAATTTAGGAAATATTGAAACATTTCATAAGCCCTTGAATCATTGTCTCAAACACATCAAATCAGCCAAATATGCCATGAAGAAAACCTAGTTTTAGAGTTTTCATGTTGTACCTTTTGAGGCATGATCCTTATTTTATTTTTGGAGATATCAAGCAAACCTCAGTTACCTTCTTGTTGGGGAATTTGAATCTTGTATTTGCTCCCGTTGTTGAGTTGAATTTCTTCTTATCTTTCTTCATAGTCTAAGTTATTGATGCACAAATACCACTAAAATCTCTAATGAATTATACATAGAAACATGTTAAAATATGAAAATATCTTTCATCTCCAACATTCATTAGTGTTGGCCACTCAACAATTTCTCTTACATTATCTAGATTCATTTTCTTTGATTTAGCTTCTTGGAATACAGGCTTAATTTCCCCTCAACATAATATCATTTTAAATCAAATAATCAAGCCAACTACTTATATACATGTTTCCACAAAATTAGGATCATCTTCATAAGAGTGCTTTAGTTCCTTAAATACAACTACTCTCATTTTTGTCAAAAAAACTCTTTCTCATACTCAACGTATTTGCAACATTTTTTTATTTTGCACTCCTATGAGCTTCAATACAAAAGAATAACTTTGCATGAACTTTACCCACCTTACATGTCTCTATTTAAACTTACATTGGTTGTCTAGATATTGGAAAGCTTGACGATCTAATACAACACAAATTTCTTTGGCAACGAGAAATGTCTTCATTTGTTCAAGGCTTAAATTTGGCATAAAATTCCTGATCATAGACTAAATATCTCCTTCTTGTAATATTTAACCTATCACTTAAGAACATATACCAGAGTAATTAGAAATTCCAATTTTAGGTCTCTTATTTGATCAATTATCTTCTTCCTCTTGGTCTTCTACTAGTCTACCTTCTTGACAAAACATTGCTCCTATTGTACACATCCACTTGCATCACAATCAACTTAAAATACTTTATGAAAATTTAGCAATGCCAACACTAGTGTGTTAGAAACCTTCCTTTACAAATATTTTAGTAATAATGTTCCTTGTCTTTAGTATTTCAAATATTTCTTCTATTTTTTCTAGTAGTATTAATAACACCTTGTTCTCTTGACAAAACATTGTTCCTATTGTAATTCCACTTGCATTAAAATCAACTTAAAATACTTTATTAGAGTTTAACAATGCCAACTTTGGTGGCTCAATTACCTTGTTGTTTAGGAATTCAAAGCTTGTATTTTCTCCCGTTGTCTATCTGAATTCCTTCTTATCTTTTTTTTATATTCTAAGTTATTGATGCACAAATACCACTAAAATCTCTAATGAATTCTTTATAGAAACTTGGTAAAACATGAAAAGATATTACCTCTTAATGTGCAGTAGTGTTGGCACTCAATAATTTCTCTTACCTTATCTAGATCCATTTTCTCTTATTGAGCTTCTTGGAATACATAATTGATTACCCCTAAATGACATATGATCATTTTAAATCAAATAATCAAGCCAACTACTTATATACATGCTTCCACAAAATCACAATCATCTTCATACGAGTGCTTTAGTTCCTTAAATATGACTACTCTCATTTCTATCAGAAAACTCTTTCTCATACTCAAAGTATATGTAACCCTTTTTTTATTTTACACATGTATGCGTCAATACAAATAATAACATTGCATGAACTTTACCCATTTTACATGTCTCTAATTCAACTTATTGGAAAGCTTGATGATCTCTAATACAACATAAATTTCTTTGGTAATGAGAAATATCTCCATATGTTCAAGGCTTGAATATGGCATAAAATTCCTGATCATAGACTAAATATCTCCTTGTAATATTCAACTTATCACTTAACAACATATACCAGAATAATTAGAAATTCTAATTCTGGGTCTCTTATATGATCAAATTATTCTTCCTCTTGGTCTTCTACTAGTCTACCTTATTGAAAAAACATTTCTCCTATTGCACTTCTAGTTATGACACAATCAACTTAAAATATTGTATGAAAATTCAGCAATACTAACACTGGTGTGTTAGAAACCTTCCTTCACAAATATTTGAGTAAACATGTTCCTTGTCTTCAGTATTTCAAATATTTCTTATATTTGTTCAAATAATATTAATAACACCTTGTCCTCTTGATGGAGGTATAGATACAGACCTTTGACATTAAATATTTGGGATATCCATAGTTTCTTTGGTATCTCTATTTTGTGTTCATTTTCTAAACTAAACTTCTTGACAATTCTGCATATACAAAACTTCTTCATCTTTAGCTTGTTATATGTTCCATCTACAAACCTTTCCTTCTTAATGTACCATCGGTTCATATTCAACTGCAAATTTCTTATGTGTCCTTTTTTCTATGTTCTAGGTGACCCTAATATAAAATGCATACTTATGTCTTCTCAAGGTTTCTTTGGAACTGGTAATGGCTGATAATACCTAGTATTTTGATTATTTCATTGTGCAACTTGACAAATTCTACAACCTTGATAATACTTGCTTACATGATTTTACAATTGAGAAAAAAGATGGTGTTTACATACCAATGCCACTTCTTTATCTACCCCAAAATCACTTGCTAGTGCATTGCTATGTGTCACCTAGATTAAATTTTCTATCATTGAGTTTCTTGGAAGGCATAATTGATTGCCCCTAAACAACATATAATTTAAATCAAATAATCAAACCAGTTACTTTTATCCATGCTTATAAGTTGTCTACATGTTTTCCACACTTCCACAAAATTAGGACCATCTTTATACATGTGCCTTAGTTTCTTAGATCATACTACTCGCATCTCTATCAATAAAATCTTTCTCATACACTACGTATTTGCAACCTTGTTTGGTTTTGCACTCGTATGCTTCAATACAAACGAATAAATTGCATTAACTCTACCCACCTTACATATCTTTAATTCAGCTTACCATTGTTGTTTAGTTATTGCTAAGCATAATGATCTGTAATACAACACAAATTCCTTTGGCAACAATTAATATCTCCATTTCTTCAAGGCTTGAAATATGGCATCAAATTCATAATAAAACTTACCATTGTTGTTCAGTTATTACTAAGCATGATGATTTGTAATACAACACAAATTCCTTTAGCAACATTTAATAACCTGCACCTGTGGTTCTTTGATTTATCTTTATTTTAATGTTATATTTTTATTTCTTTGGTGGTCTTTCAGAACTAGAGAGAAGTTACAGAAGGGGATTGGTTTTCATGTATGTGTTTTTGCATAAATACATAGAAAAAGAAGCATGCAAGGAAAACCCAAAAAATCTATGATAGATATGAACTAAATAATCAAGACCCAGTTCATAGAATGGCATAAAATGAATATTCAACACATACCCATGTTGTAATACGCAACTTAAAATTTTTGTTGTTGACGGACCAACAACATGATCATCGAGTTTGCATTAAATATATCAGCAAGAAGAGGAATTCGATCTACAACAATATCATTAGCCTCGAAGGCTGAAAACAATCCAAAATATAGAGTCAAACAACCCCAATGAACTCTAAAGAGGGCTGCCAAGAAGTATGACCTGCATATGAAGAGGTATGGCCAGCACATGAAAAGGTACGACCAGCATATGATATACGACCAGCAAATGAAGAAGGAGCAGTCCCAAACCCTCTCAAATTTGCAATACAATCTGTCACTAATACTTCCTCTCAGCTACAACAAAACTGTAATAAGATGTCTTGTTATCTCCAACTCTGTCAATAATGGTATCAAACTGAAGCTCGAATACAGCCACTGAGTATGGCTTCCCAAGAGTCCCCTTGGGTGATCTTTCACACCTGCGGAAGACTAAAACTAATGGTGGTTTCCATCACCAAGAGCTAAGGCTAGATATTTATTCCAAACCCTCATTTACAGAGCAAATAGAATCATAAAATGTAATATCAAGAATGAATGAATTGCTTTTCACTTTAGATTTTATAATTCTTGCTTGAGGGTCGACCCTTTTTTGAGAGGGAAATTAACTTTATAATTTTCACTTTAATTTTCTCCTCATGAGGTGTCCAAGTCCTTAGGTGACTTATTTTTGCCTTTTTATGATTTTCACTAAGTCACCACACTAATATAAAAGTCCAAATATTTAAATATAAATATTAATTTACGGACTTTAAATTGAAAGGGCAAACGGACTTAGAATTTGATGAGCAATAGACTGTTGGAAAGGTCTCATCGAAATGCTTCACCTCCAACTTTGAGATTCCCAAAATGAAGAGAAACCTTAACTTACTAAAAATAGTAAGTATGGGCAAAGGGTCCAAAAAATTCTTTGGGAAGCGTCATCACGAACTCCTGACGTTACTAAGCTTAATGCAACACCTGGAAAGGCTCCAAGATGACCGAATTGTCATGCCACCAAAATAATGTCTAGACTGACACTTACTATAAATAGCAATGTTCACTAAGGACCAAAGAGAACAAACCCAGAAAAAACTAGAAATATTGTCGCCATGCAAGCACTTACTATAAATAGTAAGTACGGTGAAGTTGTCCAAAATCCCCCCGAAAAGTGTCATACAGCTCCACTGGAACACCTGAGCACACTGGTGACATCAAAATACTCCTCTGATCAGGCTATCACAAACCTAGAAAGTCAGCTCCAACTGCGCTACAAGAGAACCCGAAAATGGGGAAATTACAGTCTACCCTCCCCAAGGATTTCTTGTCCTCAAGCAATGCCAAACAACCCCATGATCATCAGACTGATCCAAACTGAACCCAAGAGTGATCCTGGGGTCCCAAATCAATCTATGGAAATATCCATCATGTTGCCACTACGCTACTCTGATAAAAATGGTTAATCCATAGTACCGAGTCTATGCTCTCTCCTTCGATAACCCCATAATGTAATCAAAATCATCATCCAAACTGAAATATCTGCGAGGGATAAAATCTATATCATGAAAAATCTCCTGCCAAGGCACCATAGTGAGGTCCATATCTAAAATCCCACTGCCTAACTCGATCCTGGTCAACAGAAAAAATAATCTACTCATCCCCAAAGAATAACCCTCAACATAATCCCTCACAACATCCCGGAAGTGATGCCAATTAGTCCATGACTAGAAGCCAATAACAATAGTGCCATCCCTGGAATCATACATCTTGTCAGTGCCATCCTGATGATAGACTATTAACCCCTCATCGACACCTAATCTCCAAGTGTTAACATGCCCATATCGTGCATACCAACTCATCCAATCGATTGCAACCATCACAGTAACATCTGTAGATATATCCATCAACCTCTCGAACTGATTGCAGTAACCATCACTCATACTGGTGGAAGCTAAAAATAATGGCTCTAACTCTGTAAATCCTCCCACAACCTACTGCCAAGAAGCCTGTAAGTACTCAAAGTCCATATACCTATAAATTGAGGTTGCCATACTCAACGCTGAAATACTAGGGCAGTAGCTATCATAAAAAAATACCCCAGAAAGCATAGGAAATGTGAATGTGGGAATGACCAAAGGAACTCCTCCAATAAGCACATTACCTCTACTAATCAACACCATTTGAGAATTATTCCACTGCTGGGTTGGAGGTATAGGCCAATCCATTTGCATACTATCTTTCAATGTCCCATGTAGGCTACTCAAAAAGTGGATAGCGGTACCAACTCTGAAATTTTTTCCACCACTCCAATTTTGAATCAACATCACACCCCAGGTAACTGTACTTGGATCCCAAATCACCCTGTCATCACATCCGACAAATATGAAGAGTTGGAAGCATCCCACAGTGCTAATGACACAAAACCAATCTCCAATTCCTATAGATCTCCCATGGATGTGAAGAATAACCAACATAGGTACAAGAAAGTGTATAACAACTTCTTCCAAGTTGCTAATATAGAGCAGAACAACAACCTCCTGACTAAAAATTAGACCTATGTGGATGCACCTAACATAGCCAAGGCCATAGGATGATAGAGTATCAACCCTATGCGACTCTCCAAAGGTGAGGAGATGATGCAAATCTCCTCCAAACTCCCAAACAATTGTTGTCCTCCCAAAGTTATGTAAGAAACCCATGTTCCAAAAAGTAGAACAACCATCTCCTATCAATGTAGGGAGTATATTCTCACGAACTAAGGCTGGAACACCAATGCAAACATGTTCACCTCTACGCCCAACACCATAGTCTAGCCACAAAGCAAACATTAGTGCCTCAAAACCACAAATCATAGTAATGTCTCCATACCTCGGCTCAAAAGCCAACTGCCATCTAAAAGTATGCCCATCAAATGCAAGTGCTTCCATGCTATGCATCGCAAAACTCTGAACTAGAGGAACTACATACCCTACCAAAGAGTCATCAACAAAATGAGACTCATCACAAGCAAACTGCTCAAGTGCTCCACGAATGGTCAAAGGCCAAACCAAATCTGCACCACCCATATCTCCATCTACATATGTAGTCATAACACTAGTGGTTGATCCACAAAGTGTATGCTCCATAATGCCATCCAAGTGTATGATACGACTATTCAAATGGCTCTCCAAAAGAAGTGACACCAACTGCCAATGTAAACAAACAAAGAATTCTAAATCATAGTTCAAACCTAATTGCTCCACATCCAAATCACAAGTGCCAATCTTAGAAGATTCTTCTACTTCTTTCTCTTCATGTGAAGTGGCTATTATAAATGAAGGAATAGGACTGCTGTCATGAACTAGAAAATCTAACTTGCTGTCACATCTTATCATGCCATCATCTAGCTCTTCAATCACGTCCTCTTCCTTGGCTCCATGTTCTTCTACAAGTGCAGATCCAAAAGTTGGTTCTAACTAAAAATTACTTGCCTCCAATTTGAATCGGACCTTTATCCCTTTGGTTGCCATGTCCTGGTATTGTGAAGGTAGGGGACTGCTATTACACAAAAAATCAGTCCTTACCTCCATGTATCCACTCTTTGTCAACCTCCAACCAAACTTATCCTCGTGCTCTTCCAATTCTTGAAGAGCCCTTTGAGTGCTCCTCAAAGAATCTGTTGTATCCTTAAGCTCAAGGGTGAGCTTGTCTACCTCTTCTTCTTCTCTTTTCAAAGCATCTAAGTATATCTCACCAAGTGTGAGGAGATGATCTCTATCAGCAAGTAAGTGTAGGTAGTTTGACTTCACTCCCACCAAAGCCTTCTTGAGTTTGTGCAAGTCATCAAGAGATATACCACCTTTAGAACCTTCGCGTTCCCTTAGTGCCTTCCAACACAAATATGGCATCAACTTATGAATATCATCAAAGTGTCTAATGGCTACAATAACCTGGTCTTCATTTACCTTCAGCTATCCTGTTAAATGATAGGACTCCTGAGACCTATCAACCTCATCCAATTTTTTTGATTTGAAATCAACATCATACAATACAAAATTAGATTTGTTATCAGTGTTCATAACCATACCGCCAATGCCACCAATGCTGTCAATGCCATCCTTCATGCATAATGGTGGAGATGAGGTTAGATTAGCACTATAGTCAAAAGGAAATTCATCCCAAACCAGATCCTTGTCATACTTAGGTACCATCACACCCAGATCCCAAGTGCTAAAAGGTTGATTGCTCTGTTCGAAAAAAAATGTGCTCACTGTACTCCTCATGATCGGTTGCCTCTGTGAATAAATCACTCTCCAACTCCCTAGTACTGGCATCCTGATTGTCACTCCCCTACATAGGCTTAGTTTGGTTTTCAAACCAAACACCATCTATGTCAACATCTTTGAAATTGAATGTTGAGCCTTCATCATCAACTGATTTGAAGGTGTCAACATAACTGCTCACAATATGCCCATCATTAGGTCCTGACCCATGAGGTGTATCACACTGAAACCCAATCTCATCACTTGCTGCAACATTTGTCCCATGATTGAAAATTGCACTCTCAAATGACGATTCCTCCTCGAATGTAGCTGCGATAGATGACTGATTTTTATCTTCCCCACAATCACCTTTAGGCTACGAGTCACAAACCAGATCTTCTTCTTGCTCTAACCCTTCTTCAAGGGTAACTTCTGAATTTCTATCTTGACCATTCAAGTTCTCATGCTCTACTGGTGTGTAAACTGGAAAGGCTACCAAATAATCTTTTGATTTTTGAACATTCTTCTCTTCAACAAAAGAATCAATTCTCTCATTAACCTTTACAACATCTTCTCTCGAACTTGATTCCCTTTGTTTACGTCTTGCAACCATCCGTAAATATGTCTCTTTCATGTCTGGTTCCTTCATCAGATTATATAGTTCTTGCATCAACTCATATATAGACTTGTCTATAGACATCTTTTAACTCTGCTCCTAACAACTGCAATTTCAGATTGTAACTAAAGAAACTGTGGCAAATGTTAGAACTTCAACAGGCTGGCAGGAAAACCAGCTCTAATACCACTGTAATAACCTGCACCTGTGGTTCTTTAATTTATCTTTATTTTAATGTTATATTTTTATTTCTTTGGTGGTCTTTCAGAACTAGAGAGAAGTTGCAGAAGGGGTTTGGTTTGCATGTATATGTTTTTGCATAAATACATAGAAAAAGAAGCATGCAAGGAAAACCCAGAAAATCTATGATAGATATGAACTAAATAATCAAGACCCAATTAATAGAATGGCATAAAATAAATATTCAACACATACCCATGTTGTAATACGCAACTTCAAATTTCTACTGTTGACGAACTAGCAACATGATCATGGAGTTTGCATTAAATATATCAGCGAAAAGAGGAATTTGATCTACAACAATATCATTAGCCTCGAAGGCTGAAAACAATCCAAAATACAGAGTCAAACAACCCCAACGAACTCCAAAGAGGGCTGCCAAGAAGTACAACCACCATATGAAGAGGTACGACTAGCACATGAAAAGGTACGACCAGCATATGATGTACGACCAGCAAATGAAGAAGGAGAAGTCCCAAACCCTCTCAAATTTGCAATACAATCTATCACTAATACTTCCTCTCAGCTGCAACAAAACTGCAATAAGATATGTCTTGTTATCTCCAACTCCGTCAATAATGGTATCAAACTAAAGCTTAAATACAGCCACTGAGTATCGCTGCCCAAGAGTCCCCTTGGGTGATCTTTCACACCTGCGAAAGACTAAAACTAATGGCGGTTTCCGTCACCAAGAGCCAAGGCTGGATATTTATTCTAAACCCTCATTTGCAAGCAAATAGAATCATAAAATGTAATATCAAGAATGAATGAATTGCTTTTCACTTTAGCTTTTATAATTCTTTCTTGAGGGTTGACCTTTTTTTGAGAGGGAAATTAACTTTATAATTTTCACTTTAATTTTCTCCTCATGAGGTGTCCAAGTCCTTAGGTGACTTATTTTTGCCTTTTTATAATTTTCACTAAGTCACCACACTAATATAAAAGTCCAAACATTTAAATATAAATATTAATTTACAGACTTTAAATTGAAAGGGCAAATGGACTCAGAATTTGATGAGCAATAGACCATTGGAAAGGTTTCGTCGAAACGCTCCACCTCCAACTCTGAGATTCTTGAAATGGAGAGCAACCTTAACTTACTAAAAATAGTAAGTATGGGCAAAGGGTCCAAAAAATTATTTGGGAAGCGTCATCACGAACTCCTGACATTACTAAGCTTAATGCAACACCTGGAAAGGCCCCAAGACGATCGAACTGCCATGCCACCAAAACAATGTCTAGACTGACACTTACTATAAATAGCAATGTTCACCGAGGACCAAAGAGAACAACGCAGAAAAACCCAGAAATATTGTTGCCATGCAAGCACTTACTATAAATAGTAAGTATAGCTAAGTTGTCTGAAATCCCCTCGGAAAGTGTCATACGGCTCCACTGGAACACCTGAGCACACTGGTGACATCAAAATACTCCTCTGATCAAGCTGTCACAAACCCAGAAAGTCAGCTCCAACTACGCTGCAAGAGAACCCGAAAATGGGGACATTACACAACAATTAATGCCTCCATTTCTTCAAGGCTTGAAATATGGCATTAAATTCATGATAACAAACTAAATATCTCCTCTTTGCAATATAAAACTTATTAGTGAACAACATATACCAAAATAATTAGATACTTCAATTCTTGGTCTCTTACCAATTTTAGGACTAGCCTTATACATACTAAAATAACAATGATCCTATTGCACTTCCACTTGCATCACAATCACTTAAAATACTTTATTAAAATTCGATGATGCCAACACCAGTGGCTTAGTTACCTTCCTTTTCAAGAATTCAAAGGTCCTATTTGATCTTGATGTCCATCTAAACTCCTTTTAGTTTTGATCTTTCATCATAGTTTGCAACCTTGCTTGATTTTTCACTCCTATTCTTTAATATAAAAGAACAACATTGTATGAACTCTACCCACCTTACATGTCACTGATTCAACTTACCTTGGCTATTTAGATATTGAAAATCTTGATGATCTTTAATACAACACAAATTCATCTAGCAACAAGTAATGTCTCTGTGCTTCTTCAAGGCTTGAATTATGGCCTAAAATTCATGTTCATAGACTAATTATATCCTTCCAATATTCAACTTATCACTGAACAAAATATACCAAAGTAATTAGAAATTTCAGTTCTAGGTCTCTTACTAATTTTAGAACTAGACTTACATTTCTTGCCAAAGAATTGTTCCTATTGTAGCTCCACTTGGATCAAAATCAACTTACAATACTTTATTAAAATTCAACCAACTTTATTGTCTCGATTACCTTCCTGTTTAGGAATTCAAAGCTCGTATTTGCTCCTATTGTCAATCTGAATTCCTTCTCATCTTTCTTCATAATCTAAGTTATTGATGTACAAAAAGACATTGAGATCTCTAATGAATTATATATAGAAACTTGGTAAAACATGAAAAGATCTTACCTCTCTAACATTCAGTAGTGTTGCCCACTCAACAATTCCTCTTACCTTATCTGGATCTAGTTTCCTTGATTTATCTTATTGGAACACATAATTGTTTACCCCTAAACAACGTATCATTTTAAATCAAATAATCAAGCTAGCTACTTATATACAATCTTGCACAAAATCAGTATCATCTTCTTCTGAGTGCTTTAGTTCCTTAAATACGACTACTCTCATTTCTGTTAGAAAGATATTTTTGATACTCAACATATTTGTAACCTTTTTTGATTTTGCACTCCTGCGCTTCAATATAAAAGTGTAACTTTGCATGAACTTTATCCACCTTACATGTGTCTAATTCAACTTACATTGGTTGTTTAGATATTAGAAAGCTTGATAATCTCTAATACAACACAAATCTCTTTTGCAACAAGATATGTATCCATTTGTTCAAGGCTTAAATTATGGCACAAAATTCCTGATGATAGACTAAACATCTCCTTCTTGTAATATTCAGCTTATAACTTAGCAACATATACCCAAATAATTAGAAATTCTAATTCTGGGTCTCTTATCTAATCAAATTTGTCTTCCTCTTGGTCTTCTACTGGTCTACCTTCTTGATCGAACACTTCTTTTATTGCACTGCCACTTGTATCATAATCAACTTAGAAAACTTTATGAAAATTCAGCAATGCCAACACTGGTGTGTTAGAAACCTTCCTTTTACAAATATTCTAATTAACAATGTTCATTGTCTTCATTATTTCAAATATTTCTTCTATTTATTCCAGTAATATTAATAACACCTTGTCCTCTTGACATGAACTTTAAAATGTCAAACCTAAATGTTGAACCCTCCTTATGTAATGAGTCTAGGATTGTGATGTCTAAACATCAAGCCCTTAATTTAAATACTAAACTTTCAATAAAGAACCCAAAATACAAAACTTTGAAGCCTAAACTCTATACCCTAAACTCAACCATAACTCAAAAAGGCTAACCTTGTTCTTTGATTCTTGAATCATTAATAAAGAAGCTTAATATTGGACCATGTAAATAAACAATTTAATTTGAACGTAAAATAATGACTTTTCAATATAGATCAGTGAATCTCTATGTTAAACATAGAATGTTGAAACCTTAAGTGTTTGAAATTTACTAGTAAGTTTATGGGTAATGTTTATGCTTTTGAATTCCATATGTTCAAATGTTGAACCCTCTTTTAAGTAATTATAATATGATTGTGAAGCCCGCATCAAGGCCTAAATTTGAATGCTAGACTTTCATAGAAGCTGATCAAATACAAGGAAAATATGGAAGGTGTTATGTTAACCTTTATATATATACCAGAGGGAATATTGCAGCAAGATTCCCATTCCTGGAGACTTGTAGCATATACCATTGAATTTTGGCTAGTATTTTTCCTCATTTAGAATTTATCAATCTAGTGGTGGTGGTGTTTGTAATATGAAGCAAGTGATAGCAGCTTTTCGTGCAATTCCAAAAGCTGAATGGAATGCCAAAGAAAGGTTATTA
The DNA here is from genome assembly GCA_027924645.1 of Cunninghamia lanceolata. Classification (NCBI taxonomy): domain Eukaryota; kingdom Viridiplantae; phylum Streptophyta; class Pinopsida; order Cupressales; family Cupressaceae; genus Cunninghamia; species Cunninghamia lanceolata. The sequence goes on along the minus strand of BSBN01000837.1, from coordinate 8,046,163 downwards.
GTCCCTGCCTGCAGGGATACTGTTGTTTTCGCTAGAAAGTATTAGTCTGCTTTGATTAATGTGTTGCTGGAAAAAAAATCTTTCATATGGTAAAGTTTTGTTTTTTTTGTTTTTTACAACACTGCAAAATGATTTAAACCTGAATTTTCATTGGCTGTTCTATTTTTTCCCCCATTGGAGGGCTATTTACCATTCTTAAAAAATATCAGAAAATCCTGACCAATAAGAACATAAGCCAAACTCATATTAAGCTACTCCCTAATGTCTCCCGTTGTTTTTGAAGGCCAGGCAAGTATTTTTCTTAATGTGAAATGTGGCGGGGATCTGGATGAAGGCATGAGAAGTTGATTTTTACTCTCTACACCTGGTGTCTTCTCCAACAGCAAACTCTTCACAAAAAAGTAGGGCTCTTCACAATTTTTTAGCTGCGTCTTCTCGCACAGCAAAATGTTGGCCGGCTCTTCTCTTTCGTACCCTCCGCTCACACCCCTGTGCTCCAATGGCATCTCTGCATTAAAATCCTTTTCAAAGACAACTGAAACTTAACATGATACATCAAACACTCTCTAACTCAACCAATTGCAGCCCTTAACAGCCCATTTTTACAACAAATTTCTGTAACTCCAAGCGCCCATATACCTCATTCACAGCCAAAAAAGTTCGAAGATTTTTAGACGGCTTTCATACTAAAAGACCTACAGCCCAAGATTTGTTAGAGGGCTCTGATCCCTTATTAGAGAAGGAAACTGAATTAATTTGTATTCTTGCCAATGATATATATAAAATTTACAAATAATCTGTGCACAATTACTTTCATTTATTGTTTTAAATACTTGCCCAATCTCACAATCATTATTAATAACTATCCCAAATTACCTATTTGTCTGTTGTATATCTTGTTAAATACAACATTTAATAAGCTTGTTACATGGAGGCAAACAATTTAGTTTTTCGATTTTCTCTATAAATAGTATAAACGTATTATGTCTTGGATCGTTTTCCAATTTTCTTCATTTTGCAATCATGTCTATAGGCTATGGATGCTCCCTATATCACATCATTAGCAAAAGCAGAAAGAACTCTTGTTCAAATAGACGATTTGGAAGAAGTTGTAAGTATAAGAGTGAGTGACACACTATCAGACAAATGGATGCCACTATAGTTGGACTTACAATCAAAATACATATATGCTGCTAAAATGCTAATGAAGAGACGTGCCAGATGCAACCTCGTTCATATAATGTGTTAATGTCTACTTTTGGTTTTATCCTTTTGTACGATGTGCTCTTGCTGCTTCCTGACCTTAGAGGTGTGCTATATTGATATTGTTTCCAGAATTTGACTGGGGTTCGTGATTTTATCAATGTTACCTCATCAAGTTTCAGGGGTGGCGGGAAATGAGGATAGCCCCCAAATTCTAGGGGATGTCAGGAGGAATGGGTCCTTCATTTAGGGGATGAAGTTTTCATGACCACGTGGAAAAAAAAAACGCGAAGATAGACGGTTAGTACATTAAGAGTAAAAACAAAGCGCAGTTCTTATTAACATTTTAAGATATGGCAGAGAGAAGGAATATTATGTTTTATATCCAAGGATTTCCTTCAATTGCCCAGAATTATCAAGTTATACATCCTTTTTTCTTTTTAATTTTATGCTTGCTAGAAGGAAACGGTTCTTTAGCTGCATTTAACAGCCATAAGTCGGAAACAATTTTTAACAATGTAAATGTTTACAACAAATTTTTATTCCCAAGAATTGTTTCCAGTAAATGGAAATGCTTTCAAGAGAGATTATTTTGGCTCCAAATGGATGCTAACATTATTTTGGAGTGATTCTGGTGCAGAAGTTGTCAGGCCCAGATTGAAATAAGTGACTTACCTTTTCACATACTATATTTTAGGGAATCCTATTATGGTAAGTGAAGAGAATTAAATATGGTGAATATTATGATATTCATTATGATTGTATGAGAGAGGTTTCATGGAGGAAGGAATTGTGAAACCCCAGGTTCTTGTGTTTTGTGTATTAAAGACAAATTATAAGTTTTCTAATTCTTGTATAAGTTAATTATCACACCTAAAGATCTTGGTTTTCTAATAGGAATAAGCATGTATTATGAGAATTATGCAGTGAATATCTATTGTATGTATAATTTCTAATTTGAATGCATGTGATGTGACTTTGCATTCCCATGAGTGGGTATGCCATTGTGAAACGTATATTTTAGGACTTGTGTAGTCTATACAAATCTTTTGTTTTATCACACACCTCTAGAAGTGAGCATGCAACTAATTATATTACTCTATGAAAATCATGTATTATGTATGTGTTATGTGCATTTAGGCTAGTTTTGAAATAATGATGACACTATTTATAATGTGATTTAAGGAAATGAAATGAATTTAGATTTATGTATAAGAATGAATGACATGAGATAAATTATGTAAAGATCACAGTATGGGTGGGAAAAATGGTAAATCTGAAATGATTGCATATGCGAAAAGAATATTTCTTATCATGATTTTGAACTAATAGTTAATCTAATGTGATCATTGTACCACCTGGGTGTGTGACATGTACAAAAACATGTTAGATGTTTGGTTTTTGTGAGTGTGTGCAAGGGAACAAGAGTGATCTACAAGAAACTATCTTTTTAAAACTCGCCTCAATGAGCATCAATTCATAGCATTAGTTGATCCATGACGTGTAGACCTTATCTTTAGTTGCACAATATTCTTGTGTTTATGCTTTGTGTTAGGCATGGACTATGAGTTGTGTGCACAACATTCATGGAGTGTTCCTCATAGTCATGATTAGTAATTTATTCAAACCTAGGAACTCTTGGGGAAACACTAGTGATGTAAGAGGAACCATGCTATTCTCCACACCACTAATCAATTCTATGTGTGCATATGTATCATTGTGTTAGGATTAGGTGTACTATTTACCTTGCATATCATAAGTGTTTATGTAATTTAATTATTCACTAGATGGGTAAATAATGTATGTGTCTCCAAATGTCATGGAATGGCAAAATGGGACAACCATGTGAGGGAAAAGACATGCAATTATTTTATTATTCTCTAGGGAGATAGAAATACTATGTGCTTCATGGGGAGTGCTTGGAAGTTACATGCATAAACTTGCATAATGGAAGTAATAGATTCTTGTGTATGAGTTATTTTTTATTCTAGGATAGCTCCACACATGTGGGGGTCATGAGAACTAATATTATGGTATTTTGGAACCGTGTTTGAGACCATGGTATTTTTTTGGTGGCTTTCTAGGCCTCATTAAGACTATATATTGGAGGCATAGGATGGAGGATGTATGGAGTGTATATTTTGTAGGGTTATGTTGTTGGAGGATGTATGGAAGGTATATTTTGTAGGGCTATGCTCACAAGGATATCCTGTGAATGTATTTTAACCATTGATGTTGTTGAATAATACATTGGATGTCTTTGCTTTGGAGGATGGGTTTTTCTGGAAACGGTTTTTCTAGGGTATATTTGTGTCACTTGTCTTCCTATTGTTGTTTCCATTCTTCTTCCTCTCTCATTCTTGTTATTTTATAAGTGTTGTTTGCATGTCAAAATGTAACTAAAATCTATGTCTTATTTTTTGCTTTATGGGCATAGTTTGTTTGTACTTGTATTAGGCTAATGTTTAGAAAATCTTATATTGCTAAAGGTGCATGCATGGTATTTTAATAACATTTGGTATTAGAGCGAAGGTGGTTCTTTGGTTTGCATATGGTTGTATATACTTGCATGTCATTGCATGTGATGGATCCATAGTGATTTGGTTCCAAGTATTCCTTTGTTGTCGATTTCTTATCCTAGAAAGCTTGTGGGAATCTGTTGGCAGTAATTGGTTAGCTATTAATCTTTCTATGAGGAGGAATTTGTAGTGGATCTTGTTTTATTTTAGGAAATAGTGTGGTGAGCACTAGTAGAATGGCAAAGAGGTTCAATGCAACCAACATTGGGCATTAGAAGCTCAAGGTGGATGATCTTGGAGTTGGTCACTTTTTTTGATCTTGGAGTTGGTCCTAAAACTTACACATGGTGTCTCAACTTCTCTATTATTCTCGGTATATCCAATTTTTAAAACTTGGCATTGGTAGGTGACATGACTCAAGTATCACAGTTGAATTATCACAACATGTTTGCATATCAACATTTGTTCATAAATTTTCATTTGTTTTAGTATTAAGCATGATTTCATGACTCTTCTGATATACATTCATCTCATCTAGAAGTAGTGTGATATCTTAATGTTGTTGTTTCATTCTTATAAAATGTGGTTATGACCACTTGTAATAATTGTAGTTTGGTAATTTTTAATCAACTCTCTCTAGTGTCAACTTCTTTGGTTGCTTTTATGAACTTAATTTTGGAGTCACCATTAGATTCAAATGAATAAACTCTTTCACTCTCATGTTGGATAATTGGGATAGCCACATAGGCTTTGTAAGGGTTCACATTTGTTATAGAAGAGGATGTGTATGAATTTTGGTGATAAGCCCATTGATTTGGTTGAGGCATAATATTTGTTTAATAAGTGTTGAAATGGGTTGGTCTAATTTTACTGAGGATAATAACCCATTTTTATGACTAAATGCCATGTACATGTTCAAAATTTGTTGATACGCTACTTGGTTTTGTTGAGGGTTATAGCATGTCTAATTTTGCACCAAATGGTGCATACAATCGTAATTCCATAGTGATTACTCTTGGAGAATAACTAATGATTGCAACAAATGGTGGATCTAATCCCCATTAATAATGGCTCAATATGTCAGCACAACTTGATCTATGTACAACATTTACTCTTTCAAGTGCTTGATAACATCTTTAATTAAAATAGGAAATAGATTCATTAGGTTGCCTTCTAATTGTAAGAAACCATAATAAAGCTTATCAGGGATTTACATTTTTCTCAAATTGTCTTAAAAAATCACTCTAATTTAGCCCAAGATTGTTCAAATTTGGTGGGAGATTTACATACCAACATGTTGCATCATTCAATGTGTTGAAACTAAATGGCAAGCAGAATCCTCATAATGGACTTGATATTTTATCATCAAATCTTTGCAAACCCTCACATGTTCAAAAGCATTATGTCCAACATGAGGGTAGAAAAAAGGAAGCCAATTGTATGCTCTCAGAGGGATTTCATTGAAATCTTGAAGTATACACATAGAGTTGCCTATTAGAACCAAACCACCCCTAGGTCTATCTCACCCAAACTAAGCAAGTTAATGGACAAACTTCATCTTCATGCAAGTTATCATCATAATGGACAAACTTTTGGCTATACATGCTTTCCTTTTTGGCTTTTTAATAATTTTTTTATTTTTCATTTTTTTATTGTTTTTGTTTTTATGATGAATATCAATGAGGTTGAGGTAGTTTAAATAATTTCGAAACAACAATTTATGTTTGTCAACATCCATAGTATTCCTCATTGGCCCTCCTAGCCCCAGTTTTGTTTATTTATGTTTTGGCATGCCAACACATTGGAGTAGTAGTAGTTCCCCTACTTCAAAAATGGTTAGCCTCAAGAACCTTATTTTAGTTGTAATTTATAAGGTTAACCAAAACTACTCAATAGGAGAACTTGCTAGCAATCTCATTCAAGGGGCTTCAATAGAATACTAAGATGCACAAACAAAGTTTTAGGACCTATGATGGTTCAGTCACCTATATAAAGCCTAGAATCTACTTCGATTGTCTCCAATTTTAGTTCAATAATGTTTTTTAGATGTTTCTTAATGATTTCAAACCTGAATTGAGTATATGATAGAAAACTACTTCAAAATTAGACCTTGATATGAAAGGTTTAAATCAATTAGAATGAATTTACACCTTTCTGATTTTGTTACCATCACATAAATTTGATATCATAATTTTAAAACCCACTTTTCATTAATTTTCTAAGCGTATTGTTCTTTGAAGATAATATATCAACACCCAAACTTGAAAAAACTAAATTGCAATTCATGAATAACTGATAGAATATTCTAATTTATACCTAAAATGAAGGAAATAACAACTTCCAATTTCTACAACAGAATATAAAAACTATTAAAATGATGTTATATCATGTGGAGATTGGAAAGAAGATTGAAAATTTTCCTTAATACATGAACAAATTTAGGATTTAACCAATTTACCAAATTACTACAACCATTTTAAGAACTAATTACAAAAGAAATTATGTTTACATACCATGTAATAAATTAGAAAGTTAGCAATATTATACATATAATTGAAAAAACTCTTCAAATTCTACTCTTATAAGTGTTCATATTTTTTACAAAAAACCTTCAGCTAAAACAAAGAATTAAACCAATATTTCATCTAATCTAACCTTAACTAATAGTGGTACAACAAAAGAAAAAAAGATAGGGGAAGAAGAATAGTGTTAGAAGATCTAAGCTTATTTTTCCCACACTACATACACCATTCAACAGACCAACAAGTTGGAATTCACACACAGTTAAATCTAGAAACATGATTAAACAATAGTATGCATTGTGGAAATCTAATGTCTTTAAGTTTGAACTCAAACCACTCTTGATGCAACCCATGTTACTACATCCAAAAAGGACAACCACTCATCATGCATCACATGTTGAATAAATGACCCCAATAGTTCAAAGTGCTAAAAATATATTCTATAAGTTCGCTCTCAAACTTATTGAGTCTATGAATTAAATCAATGAAATACAAATGTTGCAACTCATCAAAATCAACAATTTGAATTCTCATGTATGTCAACAAATTATTTATTCTGGATAATGCATCAACTAATATATTTCATTTTTTGGTTCTATGTAAGTTTATGGTTAACAACCTGTGGTAGTAGAATTTGGTGCATTTCACCACATTAAGGAATTGGCTTATATGGTTACAATGTTAGATTTGTGAGTGTTTTATTCATCTCCTATTGAAGTTTGAGGTTAATTGGACAATAATAAGTTTGTAATTTGATCATGTGAAGATTTGAGGGTAGTATAAATAAGAGGTTTTGAATTGGTAGAAAGCAAGTGAAGAATACTAGGAAGATGTAGACATATAGAAGGAAGCTCAGTAGTGAGTGAGTGAGGTCTAAACAACATAATGTGTGGTATTTAGTAATATTATTTGGGATAAAATAACATCACCATTGCACTAAGCAAGGTGTCACAAGTAGAAGACTTCACCCATCATGTGACAACTCACCATGATGACCAAGCGAGAGGCGGAGCTCACTCCATGACGAGGATTGGATACACATCCACGACCTTGCTCTCTCGTGAACACATGGAGTAGGATGAGGGTGACATCCACCTCAGTCCATTCCGGGTGCTGCCACAATAATGGGTTACACTTCTGGGACATCCTGATTTTTGCTGAAATCACATATTTTTAGAAAATATAATGATTTAAGGCTTGAAAGGTTCCATTTAAAGGATTTTAATTGAATAGGGTTTGATCAAACCCCCTTAGATTCAAACCCCCATGGATAGAACCCTGCTAGTTTTAAACCATACCTATAATGGAGTCTCCTCTACACCTATCAAAATGATGATAACAATCAATTTTGATTTATCTTTTGAGGGATCAAATGAATTCATTTAAAATTTATGCTTTGTAAGTATGTAGTTATTATTATAAGCTTCCCAAAAAATATAATTTTAAATATATTTAAAATTTGATTATTATATTTATTTTGTATTTGTTGTGAATGTATGTTTTTCACCGAACATCAAGTTCTATATTCTACACACATGGAAAATTAGTAAATTACTGAAAAAAAATTCTAAAAAATATCTTTGCACTAGGTATTGATGTCCTTGTTTCAACAAAAGAAAAAAAATTTAATTTTGATACATACAGAAAAAGTTATGTTTTACATAATATGCCTATGTCTAAATTATAATTGGTTTGACTTAAAAAATTAATTAAAAAATTTATATTCAACAAAATATTATAAAACCAAATGCATGCACTATATATCGGTGTTACTAATCTAAATTAAAAAGAATCAAAAATTTATCCTTTGTAGAAAAAAAGTTATGTGCTACGGAGTACACATCACTTTAAAAAAATGTTGTTTACTATTAAAAACTAGTTATCAAAGGAGATGCAAAAAAAATTACAATTTAACTCCAAATTTTTTTAAAAAAATATATTTAGAATCTACAAACAAAATCTCACAAATCACTAGTTCACATCATCTTCAAATTCCTAATGGTTTAGTGGCTATAGGTGTTAGAACGTGAAGATTTAGTTCAAAATATTAAAATTTCAATGTCAAGTTTGGCCAAAAAGTGTAACCCATTATTGTGGGATGACCCTTCCATGACTACAAAAGACACCCAGACACAAGGGTAGTTTGCTCACCCATGAGATGGTCCAACTAGGAGGTACAATTCCTCAACCAATTGGAATGGTCACTAGTCGAACTTGTGCAAAGGTACACTTCCCAAAGCAACAAAGGAAATAATCCAAGAGTGCATATAACATCATGGAAATGACACCATAGATACACTCAAGTGGTAAAACGAGCACCTTACAACAACAAACTGCACAAAAGGGTTGAACAGGCAAAATAGGACATCTTGGCAGAGTACGAAGCCCCAAGGAGGAAGCCTCTACCCAGGACACTAGCACCTAGCACTGTCATCCTGGGACACTAGTGCCCAGTGCCTGGGTCCTAGGACACCAATGCCCATAACTTATGTCCTCCAGAACCCAGGTACAGAAAATACAAAATTTACCAAAAAGACCTAGAATTCAACCAAAACACCTACGGTTCCTAAAACATTAATCAACATCAAAGAGGATTCATTTTAACCAAAAACATTAAGGTGTTGAACCAAAAATGTCCAATTGCAAAAAGGGAAAAAGTGATACAAAAGGCTACGCAAGTTTGACACCAACGTCGACACATGCCAAAAGCAAAGATAGGATTCTCACCACCTATGTGGGATGAAAACGATACAACACAAACATATCCGTAAACATCAAATACAACATCAAATAATTGATTCAAAACATGCTAACATAGCTAGATTCTAAAATGTAAAATCTATCAAAACATGCCAACGTCCTCACAAATCGAGGTGTGGAAAAATACAAGATGATATCCAATAATTATAATATTCGAAGGCTCCAACCTAAACATAGATGAATCATAGCCAACATCATAAATCAATTCATAGCATTAATTACATCTTATTACAAGGGTCTCAAAAGACCTACATTACAAAGGTTACAATAATTAATAATGATAATATACTAGTGCATAAACCACCCAAAGACCAACACGCTCTCCAAGGTACAACAAGACATGAAGCATGACATATTCAACCTGCAAAAAGATAAGGGAACCATCCAACACTTGGAGATTATCACGAAGGACCAATGGGGAAATGTTGCTCGCCTCCAAACCATATTGCCATCATCGAGCACAATAATTGTCTATGCAACTCTAGGCAACCCATGAGCTATAGAGAAGATGATCATGGCAAACCCGCTAGCTTAATCTCACACAATCCAAGGTATACATAGAAACATATGGCATACATGCCAATCAATGCACACAACACACATGGCACAACTACCAATACAATGCATATAAACAACACATGGTACAACTACCATCCAATTGCATTCAAGTAACATATGGCACACTTGCCAAAGCATAATAGAATGACATCACAACATTCAAGCATAAGGAAGATAACCACACCTTTAATGCACGCCAAATGAGGCATAAATCAAAGTCCATCATAGACACATACAAGCATGAATTAGGCATCACAATGCACATGCAATCACATGGTAAACATCACACGTTGAGTCAAACTCTGACGGTGGAAGAAGAGAGACCTAGGTAGTTAGGACAAGGAGTGTCAAATGAAAGCAATACTCACCTCGGGCAGAACATGAGGTCATAACCACCTCATAGAAACTAGACAATACACCAAAAATTGCTCTTTACACCCAAACCCAAGCAAGTCAGGCACTTCACTAGGACATGCAGTTTGGTGTAGATGATCTCGTTATTTAATTTTATTAGGTCCAATGTGTTTAAATGTTATTCTTGATTAAAACTTCCACTCGCTTAATTCCAATGACCTCTTTGAGTCGTGGTGCATGATGGAAGCCACTCCTTTCCTACCCCTAGACTTCTTCCTAAACACCCATAGCACCAATTTGACCCATTGAGCATGGCACGATTTATGAGGTGACAAAATCACAATTTTGACAAAAAACACAACATATTCTCAAAAGATGCAAAACATCATTTTCCATGGGAGACTACTCATCCCACATTAAAATTAATGAAAGAAAGGTTTAAAATTGAAATTTCATTTTTTTTCTAATTACACGAAAAACCATAAAAAACCCAAATTCACCATTGTTGCAAGCTTGGCTACCTTGAGACATTTTCTAACTCTCATGTTTCAAACTCAAATGGAAATTTGACAACTAACCATTGTAGCATAAATGCACAACATTCCAAATATGCAATAAAAACAAGGTGGGTAATCCTAGGTAAAATTTGCCATAACCTTGTCTATTTTTGCATGTTTCCAACCAAGAACATAAAACAAAATTACATAAAACAATTATAAATTCATTTAAGTTTTCCTTGTCTAATCAGGATGCCATATAAATCCACTAAATGTCGCATGGCAATGAAGAAAGCATACAAATTTTTTTAAAAAGGAAAGATTAAAGAATCATACCTTTCCTACAAGCAATCCAAGGAGGAGAAGAGGGTTTTGAAAGCAATCTTTGATCATACACAAGCATCCACAATTCAAATCCACTCTACTTCAACCAAGCAATCCAAGAAATTCAACCTTTTTTTCATTCATGGAGAAAATCCTTCTTTCCAACAAGAGAGGATTTGAGAGGAGAGAGCAAATGGAGAGGAAAAATAATGAAATAAAACAACTCTTTTTCCCTTTTAACACCCAAAAGCCCTAATTTAAAATAGAACATAAAATTCACTTATAATCCTTTTTTAATCAATAATGAAATAATATATATTCATTTAACACACCATTTAAAAATATATCTAATTCATTTCATTTTACTAAACTAAATAATTTAATAAAATACCTAGGAACAATAAAATTGATTTAACAATATTTCAACTTTCAAATACCTTTCAGGTAACACATTTAGTAATAGAAAATTAGCTAATGAACTTATTGCAATAATTCCAAATAGGTAATTGCCTTTTAACTCAATCTCATTCTGAAAAATCTAAACATGCCATATCAGGGATTTTGTTTTCCAATTTAATGCAATTCTACCTTTTGACGAAAAAATATTAAATTTTAGAAATAATTTGAAATCATTTAAATTTATTCCTCTAGCATAATATAATGTAATAGATATTTTCGCTAAGATAATTAATCATTAAAATAATCCAAAAACAAGGAAAGCATGTTTTTCAAGATCATTTAAAATAAAGTGCAAAATACTAAGGAAACACATGCAATTGACTTCAAGCACACATTACGGGTTTCCACAACACAAGGATAAGGGTGAGATGGCTTAGCACCCCATGTCAAACTTCTCCACATTTCCCACATTAGTTAACACTTGTAATTACCTGTGCACTCAAGTCAACCATCAAGCGTACATGTTCCACATATAATAGTCAAAGCAATATAATCCACTCCAATATGATATAATCACACATGATATAAAATAATCAACTCCACTATAATCATCTATGACTAGCATGATCTAGGAACATGATGCATAAATAAAAACATTTCATAATGTGGGAATAATACGACAATCAAAACTATAACAAGTATAGTGAAAACATTAAAGTTGAAGCACTGAAATAATCTAACATGCACAATCACAACTTATGCATCCCATAATACATAGTTGGAAACCAAATAACAAAGCACAACCCCATCAGAAACACCTCGATGGTCATGCAAAATACACCCTCAGAACCCATCGATGACACCATAGACCTCATTGACAAGTTCGATGTAATGCATCAAAGCATAATAATCACATAATACACTGATAAACACTCAAAAAAACAAATAACACATGACACAAAGCACAAACTAGGATGGGCATTACAAGATACACACCACAAAGAAGCTAGGGAGGAGTGTGGTAGATATACTCAACAAGGTAGAGGAGGATATGAGAGGAAAAGATAGAAATCCTTCAAAGTAACATATTTTAGGTGTGGTGAAGAAGAACATAGGGTGTTTGAGTGCTAAGGAGGGAAGAGGACAACACAAGAGCTCCATTTGGTTATGAGAGTAAGAGGGATCCTAAGTGTGGGGATTCATTGGTTTCACAGAGGGCTTTGAGGTGTAAGAAACAAGATGAGTTGGTGCAGAGGAAGAGTCTGTTTAGAACTAGATGTAAGGCAAATGGTAAATACTATGAGGTGGTGGTGGATAGTGATAGCATGGACAACTTGGTGTCTATAGAGATGGCATTCAACTTTTTGTCCTTGAGAAAGGGTGTTGTAGGTAGGTATACATTCTTTATTTTTAAAGTATTAAAAAATCCAATCCATGTTGTTGTGGCCTTGAGTATTTAGCATTATGAGTAGTAAGATAACTAGAGGTTGGCTCAAGTAATCAACTAATTTGTTATCTTTGTCTTCTTGTGCTTGATCACTAGGTTGAAATTTATATGTATGCCATGCACCTTGTGTTCTTTGCATTATCTATCTTCCTTTAAATATTAAGAAGAAGGAGAGGTTTGTGATTTTAATGAATGATGATATCCATACCTATGAGATAACAAGTTTAAGGTTAATAAACTATGGTAGTAAAAGATAGCACATTTCATTGCATTAAGGATTTGGCTTATGTGTATATGGTGGTAGATTTGTAACTAGTTTATTCATCTCCTATTGATTTTTAAGGTTAATTGGACAAGAATACGTTTGTAATTTGATTCATGAAGTGTCTACAAGTTGACGGTGTGTTTAGTTGGAATTGTTTTTGTTTTACAAAAGGTTTATTTTGGGTTTCTACCAAAGATAATTATTTACAAAATGTTTAATAACCATTGTGAAGGTCTGTGGTGTTCCACATGGAGATCCTCCACCATTAGACCATTGTAGTTTGTAAGTTTGTTATATTTAGTTGACAACACATTTCATGCAGTTTCAGGATTTGCACCATCTTGAGGATAATGCAGATCATGTGAAGAGTCAAGGATAAGAGGCTTTGAATTAGTAGAAAGCAAGTGAAGAGGAATGGGAAGACAAAAATTCATTCCCTCTCAAAACCATATGAAACAAATTAGAAAGAATACGAATTCATATGAGACTTGCACTTTTGCCTTTTAATACTCTATTACCCTTACGCTAAAATTGATGTTTATATACATGTCATGTTATTTTTACAATTCTTCATTACAATTCTCTAGTATATTTGGGATTAAATTTGATGTGCAAATACATGTTATATTCCTTCATGCAAATCCTTATCTTACTCATCCTCCTTTATATCTTGTTTATTTTGTAATTCAATTTTGGAACTCCTAGCTTATTGAAGGAGAGACTACACCCTTAAAAGCATTCATCATCTTTGTAATAAAAGACATAATACGCATTACCATCCTACTAAAAGATGAGATGGAATTGTCATTAAAGTCCCCAAGAATGATTTTTTTGTATTAATGATGTTTCATGGTTCCACTTTGTGTTTGCAAGCCAAAAAAGTCCATTTCTTGAAGAATTTTAGAGTTTGTATGTAAAAATGTAGCTATTTGAGTTTGGTCTATGGATTTACAAGTGTATACATCAAACTTGGATGTTTGAAATTATTGCATTTTAAGATTTGGAGTATCAATGATACTTTTCAACTGATACAAAGTATTCACTTTACATGCATCTTGAGGTTCATAGTCTCAGTGTCAATTTGAATTAAAATAAATTTAGATTTTAGACTCTGATTATAGTTTTTCATGTGTATAGATTTAGGTTTGCAATTCTAAATTAACAATGCCTTAGGGTTTGATATCCCATGATAAATTTTCATGTCTTGTAAATCAGGGTTCAAATACTAAACTACAAGATTCTCAAGCTTTGGGGATCTAAGATGCAGGGATGCCAAGTCCATGGAGAATCAAAGGTCTATGAGCCTAAGAAGGTAGAGCAACAGGATAATGGGGAAAAAGATCCTTGCATATAATTTAACAAGAGGGATGTTGGCATGAACAACTCTGAGGGTCCATGGGAGATAGGGAGTGGGAGAGTAAAGGAGAAAAATCTGAGATATTGAAGATAACATGGAGTGGGGGATGAAATAGTCCAAATCTTGGCAAAGTTTGTTCCAAAGGTGAGTGAGGATTAGGACTCTGAGATACCCAATACTATCCTGGTAAGGAAAAGGAAAGCTTGAAATCCCATAAAGGTAATGGGGTTTAGAGGTTTTCCATACCACAATGCCCAAGAACATGTTTAAGAAAAAATTTGAACACCTAACATGTGGAGAGGATCAACTCAAGAATATCTACTACCATCAAAACAGGGAGTGGAGATTAAATTTTTGGCATACCTAATACCACAATGATGAGGAAAATGAAAACCATGTAGCTCCCCAAGGTGACAAGGTTTAGAATCATAAGAAGCAATCTCCTTTAGGTATGAAGGTAGGGAATGGTCCACAAACCCACTACACAGTGAAGGATAGGACTTGGGAGGATCAAATCCTCTAGTTTTGGAGCAAAGAAAAGATCAAAGGACCAATAAGAGACAATGGAGCTAGGAATTGGTATTAGAACTTATGTGGTATAGAATTTACTAAATCCCCAAAGCCTTAGACTAGAACACATAGAAGGATAGAAGGAGTTGGAAAGTTCCAAAGTGTGGGGAACAAGGGGTTGAAGGAATGCTATGCTAACATGCAGAAGCCCAAAATTCTAGCAAATAAGAGAAATTGGGGTTTGGGGAATGGGGATCAAAGAGAAATGGGACCAAACTAAGGGAGGATTGAAATTCCTCAGTGAAAGGAAATGGGGACTCAGGGACTTGTAGGAAAAGGCATTCAAGTAAGGAAAGTCCTAAAAGACTAAAATACAAGGAAATAGGGAATCAAGAACCCAAAGGAAAAGGTATTGAGGTATGGAAAGTCATGAAAATTTGAAATAAAGGGAAACAAGGAATCGGGGACTCAGAGGAATTTAACCAAGGTAGGGGAAGTCTTGAAAGATAGAAATGAAGGGAAATGGGAAATCAGGGACTCAAAGGAAAATGTTCCAAGGTAAGGAAAGTCTTAAGATATTGAAATGAAGGGAAATGGGGCATCAGGGACTCAAAGGAAAATGTGCCAAGATAAGTAAAGTCTAGAAGCCTGCCCAAGCTTGGAAACTAGCGCAAGTACCCTCATACATAGAATTTTTCAAAAGATTGACATTTAAGTGCATGAAAATACATGAGGCAAGGCAAAACACAACATCAAGCAAAAATTGACTAATGGGAACATTAAAGAAATTTTCTAATTAGATATCAATGGGGACTACATATTAAATAACACTAAACCAAAAGCATTAAAAGCACATTAAAGGTCCTCATACTAGGGCTATTATACAACATTAAAGGCTCAAGGAGATAAACATTGAGGGGTTTCATGATTTTATTAAAAAATATGGATGTTGTTGCAAGGGAACCAAAAAATACCACCTGAACATGACCCTCCTAGACTAAAAATGTAGAAGTTAAAATGGGGTTAAGTGGTAGATTTGTGAATGGTTTATTCATCTCCTATTGAAGTTTGAGGTTAATTGGACAAGAATAAGTTTGTAATTTATAAAGCGTCTGCAAGTTGACAGTGTGTTCAGTTGGAACGATTTATGTTTTGTGGAAGGTTTATTTGGATTTTTTCAAAGGTCAATATTTGGGAAATGTTTAATCACCGTTGTGAAGGTTTGTAGTGTTCTTTGTGGAGATTGTCCACAATTGGACCATTTTAATTTGTAAGTTTGTTATATTTAGTTAGTAACACATTTCATGTGGTTTCAAGATTTGCACCATCCTGAGGCTAACGTGGATCATGTGAAGAGTTGAGGGTAGTATAAATAAGAGGTTTTGAATTGGTAGAAAGCAAGTGAAGAAGACTAGGAAGAGGTAGACACATAGAAGGTAAGCTCGGTAGTGAGTGAGTGAGGTAAAAGCAATAGAGTGTGGTATTTAGTAATATGATGTGGGATACAATGTGAAGGTATCCAATGTGGTTTGATTACTTCTCTTAAGTCATGTCACGACCCTTGCGGCAATCCATGTTTAATTTTGAGGTTGTATTGGGCTAGAAATCATTGTGTCCACTATAATAAGTCTAGAAGTGGTGATTCCATACTTAGTGGATGCTTTGCATGTAGGAAGCCCTAGAGGCAACTTTCCATTTGTAGAATTTTGGATAATTTTATGGAATGAAATGGCTATGGACTGGCATATGAGAGGGACCTTTGGGGTAGATCATGTTAATGATTTAGTGAGAATTGTGCAAGATATCTCTTAAATAATATGAGGTGTTTTTTTGTGAATTCTTATAAGTTGCAATGGTTTGTGGTAGAATCTTTGTTGTATACATGGTTGGACCATCCTTCTTGGACCCTCCTACCATGAATACATCATATGGTATCAGAGAAAGATTGGATCATAGGAAGATTTTTGGTGTGAATGTGAGCACACCTGATTGATGTGATTTCTTAATGTAATGTCCCCTTCTAGACACATGGTTAGTTCATCATGGAGTTCCTGTGGGCTAGTAGTTTGGTTGGGGAACTGTGGTTAGTTTGGCTCTGGAGGTCTTTGTCGGTGCAGGGGTTGTGGTTCATATTCTGTGAATCCAGTTGGCACCCTCGTGGTTGGCTTAGTGGGCTCTTGGTTGTTACTTACTATTTTTAGTAAGTTCAGGTTCTATGTCAGTTTAGGATTTTTAGAGTGGGATCAGATGCGTTTCGTCAAGACCTTTCCGGCGAGCTAAAGATCATTGAATTCTGACACCGTCTCCATATTTATTTTAAAGTCCAAAGATTTATTAATGTTATATTAATATGGACTCTATTATATTTTGCGGGAAAAGTGACTTTATGGAAAATAAAGACTTAATGCAAGTTGTGACTTTGGGCGCCCATTCCTAGGCAAGTAAAAGTGTTTTTAAATGACAAAGTTTCCTCTTAAAATCCAACGCCCATCTTGGAGGGAGAATATAAGGAGTTTTGTGAGCTCATTTCAGTTATGCTATGTTTATGATATTTTCTTGTGAGAGCTCTGCTAGGGTTTCTAGAGTTTGTGTATTCGAACTAGGCTTTTGGAGATAAAAACCTCCATTAGTAATGATATCCCACAGGTGTGAAAGATCACCCAATGGTACCATTGAGGGTGGATGTATTTAGCATTCACGAATGTGCTTGCAATGGAGTATTCAAGATTGTGCTTGAGCTGATTGATATATCTTTAGCAATCAATATTGTATGCTGATATTAAGAGTTTAGAGGCAGATTTCAGTGGAGAGGAAGAGAGTTTGCTGCTGTGTGTGTTATCCCTTGCTGGTCATACTACCTGGAGCAGGCTGTACCCTCTATTGGCATTCCTTGTTGAAGTTTTTGGGTGTCGGTTCCCTTCTAGCTTGGTTGTCCAACCTTGGGGGAAGACTGCAGTACATTTACAACAGGAGTTTGAGGAGTTTCATGTGTATTGAGGGGATAATATTACCTATAGCCAGCCGTACCATTTGGAGGAGGTTTGTGGGTCTCAAGGAGGTTCATCCCCTTTCATTGTAGCTGCATATTTATCCCTTGGGAGACATTTCAGACCTTCTATATTGCTGATAATATTTGTATGGACTTCCTTTATCATTCTATGGAGTTTTGAGGCATTTCCAGCCATACCCACTTGCTAGTCCATTTCTGACAGTTGTACCAAGTTGCATACTTTCATATGGGTATGTGATAGTAATTATTTCTTGGCTATTCTACTATCTGGGTTGTCTTTAGTTTCTTGAGACTCATTGTATATTTTTTGGGTTTCTATTATATGCAATACATTGTGTGCTCCAACACTACATCTGCAAGAAAACATAAAACCCCCTTCTGCAT
This sequence comes from Cunninghamia lanceolata, assembly GCA_027924645.1. NCBI lineage: Eukaryota > Viridiplantae > Streptophyta > Pinopsida > Cupressales > Cupressaceae > Cunninghamia > Cunninghamia lanceolata. The sequence continues at coordinate 8,028,054 of BSBN01000837.1, read as the reverse complement.
CTTCTATCTATCTGAAAGAACACAAAAATCTAATAAAAATCACACAATAAAGATTTAAAAAAATACCAACAGGTATGGCACATTACAATGGTATCAGAGCTAAAGATCTTGCCATCCTGTGAGTTCAGTTTTGACATGCAGAAGTAAAAATGAGACATGTGACCTACAGATAGATATCCTTTCAAAAGTACAAGGGCAAGGCAAGGAACACAGATTCTGCAGTTGATTATTCCAAAGAATCCAATCCCCATAACAAATCCTTTTGAGTTAGATCCCGAGATAGTGGTAGCAGCTACTGAGGACGACTCTCAGGTATCACGGACGGACCCATTTTCTAGAGAGCTTCCACCAGTTACAGGTCCTATAGGAGACATGGATGACAGGAAAGAACCAGAACCCAGTGTGCATGAAATTTTGAACGCACTCACTAGAGAGATGAGGGATACTCGACAAGAAATGGTCAAGGCATAGGCTGAGATGATACATGCCATTAAACAGTTGGGTAACGACATGGACAATCACCATGACAGGAACAAGTACAACAGAGGTGACAAGAATAGGTACCACGGAGGTGACAAGAATAGGTACCACGGAGGTGACAGAAATAGGTACAATGGAGGTGACAGGAACAGGTACCAGGACGGTGATAGAAACAGACATGATGGAGGAGAAAGGAACAAGAATGATGGTAATGATAGACACAATGGGATAGGAACCGGGGAGAACGGAATAATGGGGACAGGAACCAGGATGATAGATGTAGGGATAGAGATGATGAGGATGAGACTTCGGTTAACCACTGGAGGGCTTCACAGTTCACTACAGGAGATAGACCTGGCATCCTGATATTTTCTCCCTGGAACCAAGTTCCTGAACAGGATCCCACACAGGTGGAATTTCAGGAGGAGATTCTGAGGAACTGGAGAGCATCCAGTGAGGATTTTAGAAATGAGATGACATTTGTTGAATATTCTGAAATGAGGATTAGGTGTAAACCTCAGAGGGGAGGTAGATCACAGAACCAAGAACTACAGAGGAAAGTAAGTAAGATGACACTTCCTTACTTCGACGGATCGGGTAAGACCACCGCGAGAGCTTGGGTCTAGAAATTGGATAGCTACTTGCAAATTAGTCCCATGCCAAATGAGAACACTATTACGTATGTAGCTTTACACTTGGAGGGGACTGCTCACAAATAGTGGAGCAATGGGAAGATCACACTGGGTCACGATCAGGTCACTTCATATGTGGAGTTTACAGCTAGACTGATCGACAGGTTCAATAAAAAGGACCCAGAGTTACAATTTAAGGAGTTGACTCAGTTGAGACAGAGTGGATCAGTAGACTCCTACATTTCTAATTTCCAAGACATATCTGTTATGGTCCCGAATATTACTGAACGCAGATTGGTTGTTCTCTTCATTGATGGATTGTCAGATCAACTTCATGGTTGGCTTAAGGGTTTTGACCCTACTACACTCCAGGAGGCCATGAAGAAGGCCTGGGACATGGAGTCATCAGTATGGAGAAATAAGTTTCAATCCAAAGGGTTTCCACCAAGGAGAGATAAGGAGAGAGATAGGAGACCATTCCAGAGAGATACATGACTACAACATAAGAGTTCTTCCATATTGGACAGCAATCAGCTGAATGACTTGAGGAGGAAGAAGCTCTTCTTTCAATGTCATAAGCCTTGGGATCCTAAGCACAAGAGTGCTACCCAAGGAAAGGCCAAATAGTTAGAGTACTTTTCAGTCGATGAGTCTGTTGATGGGGAGCCCCATTCAGATTACAATTCAAAGGCCGAGGATGCAGAATCAGAGGGCTCAGAGGAAGCATCAGATAGAGAGAATGATATAGCTCTACCTACAGCACATATCATGAGTATCCAGAAGGAGGGATCATTCAGGATAAGAGGAGTACTGGGTGGGCAGCGATGTATTGCATTTCTTGACACAGGTGCCACTCATAACTTCATAGACAAGGGCTTGGTTGCCAAGAGGGCTGAAAACTGGGGAATTTGAGGGCTTTAAGGTGAAGGTTGCAAATGGTTTCATACTCACCTACACTAGGAGGATACCCAATCTATCAATCCAGCTGAATAAATACACTTGCCAATCAGAGTTTTATGTTGTCGACATGGGTGAGATGGATGTTGTGTTGGGTATGAAGTGGTTGAATGATATTGAGGAGTTCACACTCAACTTGCGGATGATGGAAATGAAGTTTGAGGTGGATGGAGTTAAACATGTGCTCAGAGGCATTTCAGATGGTGGGTTGAGAGTTGTTTCTCTCAAGCAAATGGAGCGATTGATTCGTCATGATCAGATGGAGTGGGCAACTGAGGTTATGGTGATGCCTGCAATAGATTAGTAGAAGCATGCCTATCCTCCTGACATACAGTCTATACTTACTAAACACACCAAAGTGTTTAGTGATATTCCACCAGGTAATCCTCCTGATAGAGGTTTTGAGCATGTGATCGAGTTGGAGGAGGGTGCTAAGCCGGTAATCACGACACCTTACAGGAACCCAAAGAGGTATAAGGATGAGATCGAGAAGGCTATCAAAGAGCTTCTTGAGATGGGTCACATCAGACCTAGTAAGAGTCTATTTGCATCATCGATGGTCCTGGTGAAGAAAGAGGATGGGACTTTTAGGATGTGCATTGATTATAGGGAGCTCAATAAGAAAATAATCAAAAATAGGTACCCTATACCCAGGATAGATGAGTTGATTGACGAGTTGCATGGGGCCTGTTACTTCTCCAAGATTGATTTGAGATCCAGTTACCATCAGATTCAGGTCAAAGATGAGGATGTGGAGAAGACAACATTCAGGTGTCACTATGGACACTTTGAGTTCCTAGTCATGCCATTCGTCTTGACGAATGCACTGGCTACTTTCTAGTCTTGCATGAACAAAGTGTTTAGAGAGTAGTTGAGGAGATTTCTGCTGATTTTCTTTGATGATATATTGATTTATAGCAGGACATGGGAAGAGCATCTGAAACACATTGACATTGTTCTGAGCATCTTGGAGAGGGAGTCGTTGTATGCCAAGATGTCGAAGTGTGAGTTTGGGATGACCAAGTTGGTGTACTTGGGTCATATCATCAGTGTTGGTAGTGTGAAGGTAGACCCAAAAAAGATTCAGGCAATTGTGGACTGGCCACCGCCGAAGAATCTCTCATATCTTAAGGGATTTCTTGGCCTTTGTGGGTATTATCGCCGGTTTGTGAAGGGGTTCTCTTAGTCAATTTCTCCCCTTACTGATTTGACTCATAAGGATGCTTTCAGTTGGTCCGATAGGGCCCAGGAGTGTTTTGATAGATTCAAACAGATCATGAGTACATGCCCTGTGTTAGCCATACCTAATTTCAGCAAACCCTTCAAGCTATAGTGTGATGCCTCAGGTGAAGGCATTGGTGTGGTAATCATGCAGGATAAGCACCCCATTGCATTTGAGAGTAGAAATTTGAGGGGTGTGGAGAGGAGTTACAGCATGTATGACAAGGAGATGTTAGCCATCATGCATGTGTTGGCTAAGTTCAGATAGTACCTGGTGGGCAGCAAATTTGTGGTTAAGATAGATCACAATAGTCTGAAGCATTTCCTTAGGCAGAAGGATTTGAATGAGAGGCAACAGAAGTGGGTCAACAAGTTACAGGCCTACGACTTCGACATTGTTTATGTCAAGGGAAAGAAGAATGTTGTTGCCGATGCTTTATCCAGGAGGCCTCATTTGTGTGCACTAGGTGCTATTGTTGATGATTGGAGAAAATTGATTTCAACAGAGTATGCCAAGGATGAGTGGGCTACTAGAGTAATTGATGGCACCGTCAAAGATGACAGGTACACAGTGGTAAACGATTTAATCATTTACAAGGACAGGATCTTCTTGGTGTCAAGTTCACAGATGAAGCAAAAAGTTTTGAGGGCATTCCACGATTTTCATATGGTAGGGCATCCAAGATACTTCAAAACTTACAGACAGGTCAGAGAGAGGTTCACCTAGAAGGGCCTCAAGACCGAGGTGATGTAGTATGTGAGAGAGTGCCCAATATGTCAGCAGAACAAGCAAGAGCACTCACTTCTAGGAGGTTTATTGCAGCCCCTGCCCATTCCTGATAGGAAGTGGGATAGCATTTCTATGGACTTTATCACAGGTTTACCTAGACTCCAATGCAGGGATTGTATTTATGTGGTGGTGGATAGATTGACAAAGTATGCACACTTCTTTGCTATTCCTACCACCTACACTGCGGCTCAGGTTGCAGAGTTGTTCTTTCATGAGGTTTTTTGACTCCATGGGTTGCCTCAGAATATTGTCAGTGACAGGGACAACATATTCCTCAGTAACTTTTGGCAGGAGCTCTTCAGATTGTCAGGGGCAAATCTCACACCCAGTACGAGTTACCACCCCCAGACTGATGGTCAGACGGAGATAGTTAATAAGTGGGTGGAAGGATACCTCTGAAACTATGTTTTAGGGAAGTAGAAGGAATGGGTTAAGTGGCTTCACATGGGGGAGTATTGCTACAATTCCACTTACCACATGTCCATTCAGATGTCACCCTTCATGGCATTGTATGGTTATGAGGCACTGAGCTTTGTTGATATATTGTTTGGTGATAGCAAAGTGCCAAAGGCCAAAGACTTCCTTCAGGAGAGTCAGGATATCATAAGGGCACTAAAGGAGAACATACAGAAGACTCAGAATCATCAGAAGCAATATGCAAATCAGCAGAGAACTGAGCGATCATTTGAGGTTGGTGACATGGTTTACCTTATGCTACAGCCTTATAGGCAGTCTACTCTCAAAAAGAGTGGAGCGGAAAAGTTGAAGCCATGGTATTATGGACCTTTCAGGATCTTCAGGAAGATTGGAGAAGTGGCTTATGAGTTGGAGTTACCAACAGGGTACATAATGTGTTACATGTTTCTTGCCTCAAGAAGGCACTGGGGCACAATGTTACACAATCAGTTGAGTTACCTCCTATTGATGAAGAAGGGAAGTTGATATTAGTACCTGAATCAATTATCAACACCAGGGATCGTAATTTGAGGAGGTAGATTATCAGAGAGTACCTGGTCAAATGGAAGAACCTGCTGGTTGAGGATGCTACATGGGAGAACAGCAGATATTGGAGCATCCTGATTTGAGATTTCTTGAGACAAGCAATCTTAGGGAGGGCGGACTGTAATGTCCCCTTATAGACACATGGTTATTCCATCATGGAGTTCCCATGGGCTAGCAGTTTGGTTAGGGAACTGTGGTTTGTTTGGCTCTGGAGGTCTTTATCAGTGCTGGGGTTGTGGTTCGTATTCTATGAATCCAGTTGGCACCCTCGTGGTTGGCTCAGTGGTCTCTTGGTCGTTACTTACTATTTTTAGTAAGCTTAGGTTCTATGTCAGTTCAGGATTTTCAAAGTGGGATCAAATGCATTTTGTCGAGACCTTTTCGACGAGCTAAAGGTCATTGAATTCTGACACCATCTTCATATTTATTTTAAAGTCCAAAGATTTATTAATGTTATATTAATATGGACTCTATTATATTTTGTGGGAAAAGTGACTTTAAGGAAAATAAAGACTTAATACAAGTTGTGACCTTGGGCGCCCATTCCTAGGTAAGTAAAAGTGTTTTTAAATGACAAAGTTCCCTCTTGAAATCCAACGCCCATCTTGGAGGGAGAATATAAGGAGTTTTGTGAGCTCATTTCATTTATGCTATGTTTATGATATTTTCTTGTGAGAGCTCTGCTAGGGTTTCTGGAGTTTGTGTATTCGAACCAGTGTTTTGGAAACGAAAACCTCCATTAGTAACGGTATCCCACATGTGTGAAAGATCACCCAACGGTACCATTGAGGGTGGATGTATTCAGCATTCACGAATGTGCTTGCAATGGAGTATTCAAGATTGTGCTTGAGCTGATTTGATATATCTTTACCAATCAATATTGTATGTTGATATTAAGAGTTTAGAGGCAGATTTCAGTGGAGAGGAAGAGAGTTTATTGCTGTTGTGTGTTATCCCTTGCTGGTCGTACTACCTAGAGCAGGTCGTACCCTCTATTGGCATTCCTTGTTGAAGTTTTTGGGTGCCAGTTCCCTTCTAGCTTGGTCATCCAACCTTGGGGGAAGACTGCAATACATTTACAGCAGGAGTTTGAGGAGTTTCATATGTATTGAGGGGCTGATATTACCTACAGCCAGCCGTACCATTTGGAGGAGGTTCGTGGGTCTCAAGGAGGTTCATCCCCTTTCATTGTAGCTGCATATTTAGCCCTTGGGAGACATTTCAGACCTTCTATATTGTTGTTAATATTTGTATGGACTTCCTTTATCATTCTATGGAGTTTTGAGGCATTTCTAGTCATACCCACTTGTTGGTCCATTTCTAGCGGTTGTATCAAGTTGCATATTTTCATATGGGTATGTGATAGTAATTATTTCCTGGCTATTCTACTATCTGGGTTGTCTTTAGTTTCTTCAGATTCATTGTATATTTTCTGGGTTTCTATTATATGCAATACATTATGTGCTCCGGCACTACATCTGCAGGAAAACATAAAACCCCCTTCTGCATCTTCTGTCTATCTAAAACCCCATTTGGAGGAGGTTCATGGGTCTCAAGGAGGTTCATCCCCTTTCATTGTAGCTACATATTTAGCTCTTGGGAGACATTTCAGACCTTCTATATTGCTGATAATATTTGTATGGACTTCCTTTATCATTCTATGGAGTTTTGAGGCATTTCCAGCCATACCCACTTGTTGGTCCATTTCTGGTGGTTGTACCAAGTTGCATATTTTCATATGGGTATGTGATAGTAATTGTTTCCTGGCTATTCTACTATCTGGGTTGTCTTTAGTTTCTTCAGATTCATTGTATATTTTCTGAGTTTCTATTATATGCAATACATTATGTGCTCCAGCACTACATCTGCAGGAAAACATAAAACCCCCTTCTGCATCTTCTATCTATCTGAAAGAACACATAAAAATCTAATAAAAATCACACAATAAATATTTAAAAATATACCAACAGGTATGGCACATTACACTTAAGATTGAGTTTGACAAAAGCCTGAACTATGTTGGTAGGTAAAGGAAGACATAAGAAGTTGAGGTGTGCTAAATTTGTCTTTATAGGAAATATATAAAGTTTAGATTTTGGCAGTCCACAGGTTTGCGGATAGAGCACCAACTATGAGGTCGTTTACAAAGGAGTGAGTATGGATGTATTGTCAAGCGAAAATGCCACCGAGGAGAAGGCAAGGTATGATCAATTTTACAAGTAGAATAGAGTAGCTGTATGAGATGTTAATGGCCTTGGAAAATTGGATGGATGCACTAGAGTAGAACCACCAACCTTAGGGCTGAGGAAAGTGATGAAGAGTAGGAGGTAGAGTCTTGTGGAAGCAAGTGTAATTGAAGAGGACAAGGAAGAAAGGATGCTATAGGCCTCATTGGCATTGGTAAGAGGACTAGAGTAGATGTCCTAAATTATTTTGGGAAGTTGGATCCCAAGGAGTTGACTGACTAGATCATCGATCTAGAGGAGCATTTTGAGTATGAGGACATTACCTAGAAAGGGTAAAATTTTCCAAGACCAAGTTGAAAGGTCATGCAATGATATGGTGGAAGGAATTCTAGATACAGTGGAATAGAAATGAGAAGCCATGCATTACAAAGTGGGACCAAATGGTGAAGAAGATGAAGTCCAAGTTCATTTTGGAAAACTGCTAGTTGGAGTTATTGAAGGAGTTGCACAATTTACGGCAGGGGAATATGACTATGATGTAGTACATTGAAGAATACTATAGGTTGATAATTAGTTCAAGACATCATGAGGAAGGGGCCAAGAAAGTGTCCAAATACATCAATGGACTGAGGGAATCCATCCAAGGGGAGTTGGATATGTGGAAAATCTAGAGAGTTGAGGAGGCGAGAGAAAAATTGGAAATTCTAGAGAGAAAGAGGATAGAAGAATTAGAATAGTAGAGGAAACTAGAGGTGCAACCCCGATGAGTCATGAGAAAGGAAACCATTACCACAATGAAAGAGGAGGGTAAGGTTCCTACCATAGAGAGAAAAAATATGATAGAGGAAATCCTGATAACAAAGAAGGTGACTGCAATAGGTACTATAGAGGTAGCAAGGATGATGGAAGCTACTACAAATATGAAAGTGTAAGAGGCTAGGGAGGAGCGTGGTGGATATACTCAACAAGGTAGAGCAGGATATGAGAGGAAAATATAGAAATCCTTCCAAGTAACATATTTTAGGTGTGGTGAAGAAGAACATAGGGTGTTTGAGTGTTAAGGAGGGCAAAGGACAACTCAAGATCTCCATTTGGTGATGAGAGTAAGAGGGATGGACTAAGTGTGGGGATTCATTAGTTTCACAAAGGGCTTTGAGGTGTGAGAAAAGGGATGATATGGTGTAGAGGAAGAGTCTGTTTAGAACTAGATGTAAGGCAAGTGGTAAATACTGTGAGGTGGTGGTGGATAGTGATAGCATGGACAACTTGGTGCCTATAGAGATGGTATTCAACTTGTTGTCCTTGAGAAAGGGTGTTATAGGTAGGTATTCATTCTTTATTTTTAAAGTGTTAAAAAATCCAATCCATGTTGTTGTGACCTTGAGTATTTAGCACTATGTGTGGTAAGGTGAATAGAGGTTGGCTCAAGTAATCAACTAATTTGTTATCTTTGTCTTCTTGTGCTTGATCACTAGGTTGAAATTTATATGTATGACATGCACCTTGTGTTCCTTGCATTATCTTTCTTACTTTAAAAATTAAGAAAAAGAAGAGGTTTGTGATTTTAGTGAATGATGATATCCATATCTATGAGATAACACCACCTTTTCTTTATCACTTGAATAGTTGTGTAGGGTTAGGTAGGGTATTTTTTAAACAATGTTGTTGAATGTTTATGAATGGCATGCTTATTAGGGGTCTCATCTAACCGACCCATGTATTTCTTGAGGTCAAGATGGGGTAAGAGTAATATATAAGAAGGAATGGTGGTTTTAACAATGTCATGGTTGTTCTTGCATAAAGGGATAAAGATGCACAAGTTTTTAGTTTTGAAAATGGTGGGTGAATGGATTGTAATGAAAAATAAGGAAAAATAGAAATTGTAATATGTTGACCAATTCATGGATAAATTTTGGGAATGAGAGTGAGACACAATATTATTTTAGTCTAGCAATGGATACTTGATTTCATCAACAATCCCAAATGTTACTAGGTAGTCATGAAGGTTGTACTATTATCTATATTCTATTAAAATATATTTTATTTAACTTTAGTAAGTAGACTCCAAACAAAAGCAAATAACATTAAATATAAATAAGATGCATATTATGAAATACACAATGACATATAGATCAATGTGTAGCACAAAATTGGTATAATATATTAGCAATGATTACACAATGTATTGCAACAATATTTTAGTACAATAAGAATATCAAAATACATCTTTTTCCCTATTGGCTTATAACCACTCCACTCTATATCCACATTCAACACACTTTACATTATAAACATGAATTGACAAAACACCACATTAATTTCACTAAAACAAAATATGAGGATCCCTTGGTCTTTATATACTTAATTAATTATAAAACACATTTTACAAAATATGGCTTTTTATCACTAATATATTACAAAGAGAGATAAGATGAAAAGCCTTCATTTAATGAGCCTCCTATCTTAGATATGAGCCACATATATTACATATGTAAATCTATACAGATGTTCCCATTCTTTTATGGATAAGAGAAGATCATGTTGAAATATGTCCATTGTGTCTAACAAACTTCTTTTATAAGGCCATAAGTATTAATGGCCATATAAAATGGTCCTAGTTCAAGTTTTGATAAAATAATAGGAACCATCAAACCATTATTGTCCTTATTGCTAAACATTTTTGGGATTCTTTAGAAGATGAAGTCCAAACTCTAAAGGTCAAGAATATATTTTAATTGTAAAAAACTATGTTGCAATCACATGGAGAGCTAAGAGGCATGCTGCATTAAAAATCCATTTAGTCCCTATAAGTTCTTGAAAGGATCAACAATTTTAAATATAGTGATAATTAGACACCCATCCTAAGCCATTATGGCATTACAAGTGGTGGTTGATCTAGATTCCCAGAACTTTCCCTTTCAATTGAGTCTCTTAATCATTCCCTCAGTGTTTTGTCTAGTACACTTTAACCTCTTTATTATTTATTCAACCTTTCATAGCCTCTTTTTCTTGCATTTTTATAAGAATAATGAAATCACCAAGTGTCAATAGGTTAAATATGTGAAACCACTGTAGTGATTTTGCATCTACACTAGCAATTTTCTTGACTCACCAAAATGGGAATTCAAAGTGCTCGATTGTTGCATTTTTTAATTTTATTTCCTTCCAAGATTTTTTCCCTCTTGGGAGTAGGTTTTCCTTATTTTAGGTTCCTCTTTGTACATATCCATTCCTTTACAATTAAAAAAAGAGAATTATTCATTACATTCAATCATTTTCCCTCTATAAATAGTCTACAAAGTTAAGAAACTTTTAGAGTAGCCAACACTTTACCTCCCTCTATTGTAGTCAATTCTTTGCATCCTAATCTCCATCATTATTCCATTTCCATCGAATCTAATATTCAAGAAACCTATTCTCTACTTTAGTCTATTGTCATCAGCCTTTTAGAAATTTATTTTCTACTTTAATCTCATGTCATCTATAATATATTAGTCTATCTTCAATTCCTTGAATCTCACTTATCATTTTATTGTTCAAATATCCTCTTCCTTGCCCTTGTCTAATTTTGGGATGCCTAGATGACAAGTGTTCATCATCAATTTGTAAAGATGGTGTTAATATTGAGGATACCATCAACAATGATATGCATCTTCAAATTTTACTCACTTCTTCTCTTGATCTCAAGAATTTCACTAAAATGTTAGAATTTGTACTTGTAATTTATTTTCAATAGCTTATTTTTGTAGTTAATTTTTTTAGTAATTGTGTTAGCTTTTTAGCTTGTTATTTTTTAATCCACATGTAGTTTTTAGATTAATGTAGAATAGCTTGTTGCTTAGATTTAATTTTTAGTTTATTTTAAAACAATAAATCAACCAAGCATTAAAAATAGCGAACCAATGCATTTTCAATATAAAATCATTTAATTTTTTTTTAATAACTTAGTTTACTTGCATTACAAAACAACTTGCCTTGCAAACACTTATTGTAATCCTATAATATTTTGATATAATTGACATCATTCCTCAAAATTGTCAAACTTGCATTCTTGCAATTTGATAACGTTTGAAATTATTTCAACAAGGGAAGAAAACATAACAAGATTCTTAACTTACAACATATGAACACAATAAAAAAATACAAATAACTTAAGACTTTCTTGTCAAAATTTCCCCTTTTTTAAATTGATAAAAATTGTTGCAAACTTGCATATGTTTATCAACATTACCAAGACACACTTGTAACACAACTTAGCAACAATTTAGGAAATTTATAAAAAATTGAAAAATAAGCATTTCTTACATTTCTTGTTGAACAACATTCGTGTCTTTGTCAAGCAACCCCACATTTTACCAAGCAACAATCTTGGCCATCCCAAAAACCTATTTTGAGCCTCTTCGTGAATCTCTTGTTGAGTCTCTTTGTTTCTTAATATATCCTATCTCTACAAAACTTCATATGCCCATTTTAGTGCAAACATAATTGATGAACCCAAGGTGAACAAGTAATGTCTTCCTATTTGCATTTTCAACCACCTTTCTTGTCCCTATCTTTAAATGGGATTATCTTATTAATAACTATATTCCTAGATTTGAGGGCATTATCCCCCCTTCCTAATGAATAATCCATTTGACCAACCTCAAATAATTTCTACCTATATGGAATTTCATTGTTCATCACCTTTTGTTAGCTCAAATAATTAAAATCAACCCTAAACAACCAATACTAAATCACATCCCTTGAACAACAAATGAGTCAAAACTATTCTACTAAGATATTTCAACATGGTCAAAGTTAATCTCTAAATCATCTAATACCATATTATAATTTCTATGTTAAAGAAAAGCAACCTTGTGCTTATCAGTATGCCAATCCACAAACTTACCAACCTTATCTAACAACTTATCCTATGTGTCTCCCTAGCACTAGATACAATCACATCTCTACTTCACATTATTAGAACATGAAAACATATTTATAATACTTAAAGGAACCATTAGATCATGTAGTAAGGAATGTCATTTTCCCTAGAACATTGTCAAAATTACCTAAGTATATAGGTGAAGGAAATTTGAACACCAACATCAAGGCATGTGGGACTATTGTTTTTGAAATCCTTCCTTGAGATGTCATAATTACTAAAAGTTTCCATGATACTTTAGAGAGAATAACTTTGGATTGGTACTATAAAATTCTTGAAGCATCCATCCATACATTTAGATAGTTGATAGGGGAATTCAACCAAGCTTTTAAAATGAACAAATTGTTAAAACTAGAATCTAAGAGTTCCTCCACATTACGTAGGAACCAAACAAATCTGTAGCACACTTCATCTCTTAATGGACATAAATTCTCTATTATTTAGCTAGTGTTCCTCATATGGACCGTAGATAAATTTGTGGTCTCATTATTCATTCACTAAATAGAGACATTTATGAGTAGGTCCATGGGTTTCCTTACAAACTCTACGATGATTTAATAAACAATGCTTTAAGAATTGACCAAGCAACCATAGCTAGTGGGAGGAAAATTTATGATAACTAGGTTAAACTTTTAAACACTAAGAATAACATCCTCCCTCAAAAATAGGATGATATTACCAACTTTTAAAACAACCATAATCTAACCATAAATATGAACACCATCAACCATTTTTAGCCTAGCCAACATAACAATAGACAAAACCAAAATAGAGTAGCCCATCATGTGACCATAATTATGAATAGTACTACATGTTTCATAAACTTAGAGGAAATAATAACAAGTTATAGAGATTAAAATAGGTTTATCCAAAACTTGATTGTAAACCAACAAAAAATATCCCACAAGATAATCAACCAAATATAAGAACCCATCAAAACATTGATGAAGGGGGTAAATCATAAAACACACAACAACAAAAAAGGCACACAGAAAATAGAATATTTCTTTATTGATTTGGACAACTTATTACATTACAGAAGCTCAATTACAATCAGAGGAATCAATCCTCCACACACTGCAACACACTACAGCTACCATCACTAGGCTCTGGAATCTTTTGCCTTCTGTAACTCCAAATTAGCTAGGGTTTTTGTTTTCTCACCTATTCTTGACTCTACACTTTCCCCCTAACTCTACTACTACCCAGGGTTCCCAAAATAGTCATAAATAGCACTTTTTGGTGGCCTCCAGCTAAATTTCAAAATTTGCAACTCCCTCCAAAAGTAGGTCAACTTTCGAGAAGCATAACTTTTGATCCGGGTGTCCGATTGACGAACCGTTTTAAGCGCCGAAAAGATCGCGATGTGAACTATCACACCAAAAATCCATAAATAGATTTCCATTAACTTTTTGGGACATTATGGGATATTTTAGTGCCTCATATCTCATTTCAAAAAATTTCAGGGGCTTTTCAGAAAACAAAAACTTTAATATCTTTCAGCTCACAAATGATCTTTGCCTGATTCCTTTGCCAAAGGTCTTATATTTTAGTTATGAAGCTTTCTGTAACTTTTCACTTCAATCTGTGCCCAAATGCAAACTTTCCTAAAATGGCAGTTAAACTTTCCAAAACAGCCAATTTGCTATTTTTAGCAGTTTTGGAAAACTGAAAGTCCTACATCATTATTCAAGAGATTATGGAAGCATAGACACTAATTATGGAAAGAAATGAAAACAAATGCAATGATTTTGAATTAACTTCTTTTTGGGTGATGCAAGATTGCCCTTACACCACTGGATGCTCCTGCATCAAACATCCAGAACTTCGCTTTTCCCACATTGGTAGAAATGGAACAAGGTTGCAGATTGGGTGGCCAATAAAGGGGTTTGCCTTCATGATGAGGTTGGGTCTTGTGAAAACTGTTGGTCGGGGGATTTTCCTTCAGAGGCTATCAGATTAGTACAGGGGGACATCCAAGAACATCCACATGATAAAGGAATGTGAATAGTGTTTTATAGAAGCAATGATTGGAAATAAGGGAGAGGGGAACCCTAGATAAAGAAGGCAAGCAAAGTATGATGGACAATGGTGATTGTAGGTGAAGCATGTGACCATTCATTAGTATGAATGGGTCTTGGGGTGAAGGACAAATATTTGGAGAACTCTCAGCTTATTCTCTTTGTTACGTGTCATTTGTTTTGGAGTTGGGTGATTAGGGTGTAGGTGTTGATGGTTTATGCTGTTGGAAAGTGTCATGTGGGTGGGAAAATGGTTAACAAGGGTGGTAACAAGGGGAAACAAGTTGCATCTTCATCTAGGAGGCAGAGGAGAAGGGTGTTGAGTGAAGAGGATGTTGTCAATTTCATTGCCTTTATCGACAAGGAGATAGTGAATCCAGATCATAGGTGGTGGATGAAGAGGGTCTAGGAGTTGCTGAAGGATTTGGATAGTCAACAGGAGGTTGGTCTTCACTCTGTGATGACCAAATTTCTTCGTGATCCAAGGTATTTGTAGGGGCGTTGGAATATATTTGATGCTAATCAATCCTTGTCCTGTACTTCCATGATGTCCATTGCGGTCTGTTCATACCTTATGCATGATGATGTGGGGGATTTAATTCAACAGTTGGAATCCTATCATGATTGTGTGATGGAGCATCTTCATGGGATCAAGAAAAGATAGATTTGCTTACAGTTAGTAGTGGAGGAAATAGCAAAGAAGATAAAGGTGGAGCTTTCAGAAGAATCTATTCCCCTATTTTTTAAGTGCTGCAACATTGAAGATGAGAGCAAAGAGGAGGAGGTGCCTTTGACGTAGGACAATTTGGTATGCAAAAATTGTAGCAATATATGTGATGGGGCGTTGGGGCCTATGTAATTTGCCCTAAACCCAAAAATGTTGTTGTTGTTTCCTTTAATCTTAGAACTCTGGTTTGGGTAGGGTTTAGCAATTTATGGGCTTTGGATTATTGGTATGATAGAAAGGGTAGGCTAATATATTATGCTTCAGTTGATATCCTATCAATGGTTGATAATATATGATCACTATTTTGGACTCAGTGTTTTTTGCCCATTTTTGAAGGTTCCTAGAACTAAACTACGCTATATAAACAAAAAACATCCAAAATCCACATTATGATTCTCTTCATCAAAAAATGCTAGGGATTGTAAAATTGAAAACTGACCAAGAGAGTCATGCCACCTATTGACCTAATCAAATTGATTCTAAACTACATCCCATTAGAACTTATAATTTGATGGAGTGCTTGAGTAAAAATTTTGCCCACATCTTTTTCATTAATCTTTTTAGAATATCCCCTACCCAAGGAATGCTCTTATTGATGCCTTATATATGGGTAACTTGAAAAATTCTACCCTAGTCCCTCAACTATAAGTTAACCATGTTGACCTTGATTTGGATCTACCTAGTTCTAAACTTAAGGACATGACCTTTTCTGTTGATATGGCAAGAAGAGAAGATCATACCTTGTAATTATATATTTATTTGTCCAATAATTATATTAAAAAATCCATGATTAATGATGGGGCCACAATAAATGTAGTCCCTCTTTCCTTCTTCTAAGGGATAGATATGATTAGATTCACACTATCCATACTAGTAGTAACTTGAAAGGAAATGATAATTTGAAAACCACTTCCATTGGGAAGATTGTCCTTCCTCTCACCCTATTGCCTAAGAATATTTCTACGAAGTTATTTCTCATAGATAACGATACTGAGAAAAAGAGGATTATAGGACAACCTTAGATCCATTAAATGAAGGTTATTCCCTCTACCCTCTTGTAGGAGTTTGTTTTCTCTACCTAGGTAAATTATATGTTGCTAAGGGGGATCTTAGTCCCTTTGATATCTATAGAGATGAACAAGCTAAGAATAAAATAGAGTCTTTTCAAACTAATGATCCCTCTACCATTAAGTTAGAGATAATGATAATCAAAGCTCTCCCGGGCCTAAATTTGAGACCAAGAAGACTGAGACTCCTTAGGAGAGTTTATCTACAATTGCTACTATCTCTACTAGAACTACTGCTAAGATATCTAAGTTATTAGAACAAGATAAACCATCCATCTTTCCTTTTGGTCCTCATTTATTGTGTACCTATTCATCTTCAAGTCTGTGTAAGACTTTAGATGTCATGTAGTTGAGACTTTAGGAAATAGAGACCCACAATATCAAGAGTTTGGTTAGTCTAAGTTTATCTATGTGAACCATATCCTAGATGGGAAAGAATATCTAGAAGAGTCATCATTCCCTATACCATAGGTTTTTTGTTAAACTTTAGATCCTAGAGGTCTTAATTGAAATAAAACATGCAAAAACTTCATACTTAATCCTACAAGGACAAAGTTACAAGTTAACTAATCTAAACAAATTTTAGTAGAGTAATAGCATGTAAATCAAAACTTAGAAAAAACAAGAATAGAGAATAGAAGGAGAAGAATAATGAAAAAACCATAATAAAAAGGATAATGTCACTATATCCTAAGAAAACCCTTTTGGAAAAAAAATGTAGCCTCAAAATCACTAAACCAATGTATTAGTAGCAATAATAGTAACAATACACTCTCAAGCTCAAAGATTCATAGGAGGTCAACACTCTCTACTCTAGAGGTATAATGACCCAACTTTTGCATTAGGACATTAATAGATAAAACACAAATAAATATTTTTTTTTGGCAAGAGACACTATATGGATTCATGATTGTTGTCATTGATGGAAACAAAGTTCATCCCACACATCCGCAGGACATGGTGTGTCTCTACCGAAAGTCAGAGTGAAGAATGTTGTGGTCTGGTAAACAAGAACAGAGCATGTGGCAAGGTCCGACAGACAGGTCCGGATCTCTCAGAGGAAGTATCTTGGTGAAGTGCGGATTTGGGGAAGTCAAGAGGAGTATCTTGACTGATAGATTCCAAGGTTTGAGCCTCCGGTGTGGAAAGGATAAAGAGATATGAATGCTTGAGTGTCGGGTTCCCAAGTGACAGTGTGAACAAAGGAAGAACTGCTGGCAGAACATCAGACATTATTCCGGATGTGTTACTGATGTTGGTAAAGGTTATGAAGGCATGAATTATGTTTGGCTGACATAATTAATGATTTCCATAAGTATATCCTTGATCCGCATTACTTGGTGTGCAAGGATTCAGCTAACAGATTAGAGTTTGTGAAAAGATTGACTATTCTGGGTGCCGACTAGAAAGGTGATGAAATCACTTTTGCGGATATATATACAAGATGGATTTGGTTATGAGAAGTGTCATGGTTGTTGTTGATGTGCGAATAAAAGCAGAGCAGAGCAGAAGCAGTAAGGAAGGTCCGGTATGTGAAAGGAAAGCAGCATAAGAGAAGAGGAAAGATGAAGTGCAGCAGATCAGTGTACTGAGCCTAACAGGAACTGAACTCCTGCATATGTGGATGCTACCAATCAGTTCAAGTATTGTATAACACTCTTTTGTAGATAGTGTGTCTCTTGTAGACAGTGTGCCTCCTTGTGAGCAGTGTGCTCGGGCAGTGAGCCCTAATTGGCAAGTGCCATTTTGTATTTCCATTCTTCTAACAGAGAATACAATCTTGGGTTAATTACCTCGTGGTTTTCTCCCTTAACAGGGTTTCCACATCAAAAATATTGTGTCATGTGTATTTCCATTTCATGATTATGTTTGCTCATTTGGATTAATATTACATTGATTACTAATAAAGTTCAGAAAGTAGAAATAATTAGGATAACTGATTCACCCCCCCTCAGTTATCAACAATTGGTATCAGAGCTAAGTTCCTCCTAATAGAGCCTAATAGCTTGAGGAAGATCTGGGAATTCAAATGGATGCATATGGTTTAAGGGAGCAACTCAAGACTGCCCTTGATGATCTTGAACAGTCAAACTATGAAGTCAATGAATTAAAGGAAAGACTCAAACAGGCTGATGATTTCATCAGAGAACTAAAAGACAAATTAAGTCTCTTTATGAAAAAGAGAAAGGAGTTGCTTCAACAATTGGCAAGACAAGGTGAAGCAAATAATGCAAATGAAGAGCTGAAAAAAAAATTGAGTTGTGTGAAAAGTTATCAAAAGAAATCATTATGGTAAGACATGAAATGGAATCAGGAGTCATGAAGTTTACCCAAGAAGTTGAAGAGAAAAGAAAAACTAAAGATAATCTAAGACAATCTCTCAAGGAGAAATCAGAAGATTGCCACTAGATGGATAGAATTATCAGACATCTTGAATCTGATCTTGAAGATGCTAAAGATAATGAAGAAAAACTTGAGGATCAAATTGTCTCTCTCAAAAGGGATCTTCAAACAGCAAATGAGTATAAAGAGAAATTCAAGATAAGTTCTGCTCAACTTGAAATTCTTCTTGGAAGTCAAAAGAAGGTAGATGACAAGTGTGGTTTGGGATATGAAAAAGGAGAAAGCTCTGGATCCGGTCAGAAGAATTTTGGATCAGAAAATCTAAGGAACATGCCTAGAAGACCTCCGGTAAGACAGCCTAATGCTCAAAGATATCCATCCTTCAATGGATACTGCCACAACTGCAATCACTTTGGTCACAAAGCTAATCAATGCAGAAAGAGAATGAATTAGATTAATTCATCCTTCTCCGAACAGTGTTTTAACTGCAAAAGGTATGGTCACAAATCTCATGAATGCAGAAATATGCAAATGAACAAATCATTCAATGGTAGATACTTTGCATGCAATAGAATAGGTCATATGGCTAATCAATGCAGATCAAGAGGATATCAATCAAATATGCAAAGAAATGTTGTTTGCCAAATTTGCAATAGATCCGGTCATATTGCTAAATTCTGTAGAAGCAAGAATCAGGACAAAAGAGGTCCGGTATATCATAATGGAACAAGACAAGGGAAAACAAAAAGTGAATGTGGATGAAGTTCAAAGTGAGATGAACACGATTTGGGTGAAGAAAAGTACAGAGAATGTAGTGGATGGATCCGCACCAGACTCTGGTGCTAATATTCCTTCCAAAAATTAAAAAGTGAGCTCTAGCTCAGGCGGAGACACAAAGAAAACCTTGTTCCCCCAGCCAGTCAATTGGTGCCAGAACTAGCACAAGAAGAGTTGCAGATTGAAGGGTTCATAAGGGAAACATCCAAACAAACTATGGTTAAGATTTGGAAGATCCGCATGTTTAAAGATCAGGACTGATCTGGTTCTTCATGTCATCCAAACAAGGCCAACCGGAATAACTTAGGTCGAGCATTTATTACAACCTGACAATAGGGTTTGCAGAGCAATATAAGGGTTTTCTCATTAATCACTTGTTCATTCTACATTCAAGAAGAAGAGAGAAAAGGAGCTCTGCAACTACTTCTCCCAAAGATCAAGATGATTCTTCTTACAGCTCAAACCTGGATTTCATCGTGTGCCCTAAAACTGCGTAAAAGGTATTCTTCATTCTTGATATCCTTTAGTAAGATTCTTTGATGATGGCTACTCTGAATATAGTAAAGATTTCTGATAGACCTCGCCCCACATTTAAGAAACATCCATACAAATCCTTGGAGGTAGATCCCCTAGGAGCATTTTCCAGTGTTCCGCATGGCATTTTGCACACCGAAGATATTAGGGTTTACATACACGCAAATGTTGAAGAGTTTGGGGAATTCAAACTAAGAGATATCTATCACAAACAACTGTTAGATGATTCATTTGAGCTCAAACCCCAATACAAGGGCCTCTGGAATAAGCACTTTGCACAATACATACATTTCCCCTGTTTTACTAAGGATGAATGGGCAGGTATATTTTGAGCAGAATACATGACAACTTTATGTGGTTAAATGGACCATTCAAAATCACAAAAGATGCCATCAGGGCAGTTACCGGATTACACTCATCCGGTGGGATTCCTATTCTTAAATCTGTGAAGAATCAAACTGTGAGTGAGGCTACCGGATCAAAGTTTAACAAAAGAGCAATGACAGTAGATGACATCTCTGATCCGGATGTCAAGTATGCCTCCATGATCATTGGATATAAAATATATCATTCTAGCAAGGAAAATTCAGTACTTGGAACTGCCATCTACACCGCTTATGAAATGCTACGAAAGGATGTAGACTATGATCTTTGTTAGCTTCTCTTAAACCAACTCTTGGAGAATCTGTAGAAAATAAAGAAAGATAAAAAGAATTCATTCAAGTATGGTGGATTAATATTGTGCTTATTCTTCTACTTTATGAATGAGCTTCCCGGATCTAGTGGCTGGGTGTGGGAGAATGATAGACCAGTGGCTGTCCAAATTAGAGATTATTTGCATGGACTTGGTGATAACAAAGCACAAAATATAGCTCTGTGGGGATATTTCAAGAATTTTTAGAACATGATGCAAGCAAGAGAAAGGATTCCCCAGTCTCTTGTTGAAAAATACAAAGACACAGTTTATTTTATGGTAGAGACTGATCAGTGCCTAATGGAGGCAGTAGAACCAAGAACTGTATGGATCATGCCCATGGGGTATGAAGTTGATGAACAAATTGTGGAGCTGCATGTTCAACACATGCTAAGTCAGCCTAAGAATCCAAAGGCAGAAAGGTTTGGAACCTTTGAGGAGCTGAGTATAAAAATTCATGTTGAACTTAGAGAACCAGAGATCAAGAGGTTACTGAGAAAAGAAGTAGAAAATATTGCCCAAGGCCTTGGCATCTCAAAGGAGGCACTTGATGCCCACAAGAAAAAGGTGGGAAGGGCTAAGGAAGAGAAGAAGAAGGCAGAAAAGAAAAATAAGGAAAGTGCTCCGATAAAACCTTCCACCCGAACCAGATCATCAAAGAGATCTGCACCTACCACTGTCAAAGGCTCAAGGTCATCTGAACCAGAAGCAGAATCATCCGGCAAAGGAGAGAAAAGAACAAAGACAAAAGCTACAAGAGCCTATGCCAGTCAAAGGGATGAAGAGGAGACTGAATCTGATGAAGAAATCAGGAAAATGAAGAAAAAGAAGAAAACATCTGGCCAACCCTCTACCGGTCAAGGAGATGAAGAGAAGGAAGAGGAATTTGCTGAAAAACCCACTCTATCCTTGGATGTTGTAGTGAAAGCAGTCACTGTGGATGGGAACCTGTAACCCTTAACAGAATTTTATGATGAATATAATGAAGCAGATAAAAAGATTCTGGAGGAAGCCACAGTTCAATTTTCGAACACTTATAACAAATCTTTTATTGAAATTATCTCTCTAATTCCCAAAAGCTTAGAGAAAAGGCTTGAAATGAGGAAGAATAATGCTCAAGCAAAAGATCTTGAGATCTGAGAATAGGTCGCCATTCAGCTCTTCCCTTCAATCACTCTGCAGCAAATGAACATGATCTTTAAAGAGTGCAAGGATGAGTTTCGGAGCAAAGCCAGGATGAATTAGCTCATGCTTGGTGAAACCGACAAAGTGGTAAAAGAGACTAAAGAGATCCTCCGAAATACTCTTAAAAAGTTCAACATTCCCATCACAAAGGACTCTGGTAAAGATAAGGGCTCAGATTCCTCTATTCCAGAAGAGGTGGCTCATGAACAAACAAATATCTCTCCTTCGGTTTCCCCTATAGCTTCCAGATCTAAAGGAGAAGACAGAATACAGGAGAAAGAAGCAGGAGTGAAGGAAAAAGAAGTTGACAGTACCAAGGTTACAGAGGGAGAGAAGACCCCAATAGAGAAAACCACAACTGCTAGTGGTAAGAATGTAGAAGGAGAGAAAGCTCCAAGGGACAGCCCTGAGAATGCAAAAGAGAAGAAACATCTGTCTTCGACAAGAGACACTGCAAAAACTATCCAAGAATTCCTGAACAAAGAAACAATGGAGATTGATGAACCGAAGCTTCTACAAGGACCATTTAATTTTGATTCACTTTCTCCGGTACAGACAATGAAGATAGCCTCATTCGCTAATGCAAAGGCTAAAGAAAAACTCCTAAAGTCTCACATGGAAGACTGTGAGTTGATAGAAGCTGCTTCCGGAGTGCTAGAAAAGATTATGCCATCGCTTCAAAAGGATCCCACAGCCTCCTCATCCGGTAATCTCAAAACTCTAGTCAATAGTGTTAGCACACATTTTGATTCTCTAGAGAAGTCAGCTGAAGAAAACTGGAAGGAGTTTTTGGATAAGAGATTCTCAGAGGTACAAGGGTTGATCATTAATGATAGAAGATATATGAATATTGGGATAAAGAGCTTAGAAAATGCTCTTAAAGATGGCATTGAAGTATACAAATTTTGTATTTCCTGGTCCAAAGCAACACTGGAGATTGAAAAGAAAATAAAAGAGCAAGAGGATAAACTATTAAGTTTGTCTCAAAGTTTTGATCCTCTCTCATCCTCCATAGTAAATCAAGAGTGTCAGACTATTGCAATCACAAATGCAATAAAGAATTTTGAGAAGGAAAGGAAGATCATAATTAGTCGGATGGGTGAACTTAGAAGGATCATCATCCCTAAGTTAGAGGCCATGCATGAGGCCATAAGTGATGCTCAGACTACCGCCCGGACAAATGATCCGACCGATCTCAAGAGGGCAGAAGCTTTTGCGTTCCTGTTGAGTGGTCACATCTCAATTTTGGACAGGATGAAGCAAAGTTGGGCTGCAGAACTTGTCCAATTGAAGAATACTTTTGCAGACATACTTAAGTATATGTAAGTACAACTTGTATATATACTTATACAGACATGTATAGACTGTTTTTAGAAATTTTGGTGTGCGGACCCTACCCTTTGCCATTGATGTCAAAGGGGGAGTGAGGAACAGTGAAAAATGAGGAATCCAACTAAGGGGGAGCTCCAAAAAATGTATAGAAAATGTATATAAAAATAGAGCATCAGCCAAGGGGGAGCATAGTGTAAACACTTAGTCATTTTTCACTAAGTGTTGCCATCAATGCCAAAGGGGGAGATTGTTTGAAAGAGACACTATATGGATTCATGATTGTTGTCATTGATGGCAACAAAGTTCATCCCACACATCCGCAGGACATGGTGTGTCTCTACCGGAAGTCAGAGTGAAGAATGTTGTGGTCCGGTAAACAAGAACAGAGCATGTGGCAAGGTCCGACAGACAGGTTCGGATCTCTCAGAGGAAGTATCTTGGTGAAGTATGGATTTTGGGAAGTCAAGAGGAGTATCTTGACTGATAGATTCCAAGGTTTGAGCCTCTAGTGTGGAAAGGATAAAGAGATATGAATGCTTGAGTGTTGGGTTCCCAAGTGACAGTGTGAACAGAGGAAGAACTGATTGGCAGAACATTAGACATTATTCCGGATGTGTTACTAATGTTGGTAAAGGTTATGAAGGCAAGAATTATGTTTGGCCGACATAATTAATGATTTTCACAAGTATATCCTTGATCAGCATTACTTGGTGTGCAAGGATTCAACTGACAGATCAAAGTTTGTGAAAAGATTGACTGTTCCGGGTGCCGACTAGAAAGGTGATGAAATCACTTTTGCGGATATATATACAAGATGGATTTGGTTATGAGAAGTGTCATGGTTGTTGTTGATGTGTGAATAAAAGCATAGCAGAGCAGAAGCAGTAAGGAAGGTCTGGTATGTGAAAGGAAAGCAGCATAAGAGAAGAGGAAAGATGAAGTGCAGCAGATCAGTGTACTGAGCCTAACAGGAATTGAACTCCAGCATATGTGGATGCTACAAATCAATTCAAGTATTGTATAACACTCTTTTGTAGACAGTGTGTCTCTTGTAGGCAGTGTCCCTCCTTGTGAGCAGTGTGCTCAGGCAGTGAGCCCTAATTGGCAAGTGCCATTTTGTATTTCCATTCTTCTAATAGAGAATACAATCTTGGGTTAATCATCCCATGGTTTTCTCCCTTAACAAGGTTTCCACGTCAAAAATACTGTGTCATGTGTATTTCCATTTCATGATTATGTTTGCTCATTTGGATTAATATTACATTGATTACTAATAAAGTTCAGAAAGCAAAAATAATTAGGATAACTGATTCACCCCCCCTCTCAGTTATCAACATTTTTTGCATTCCAATTCTAGCATACACAGATCATAACCTCACACTTATATAATGTTGTCAAAATTAAACAACATTGTGACCAAAGCACATGATAACACAATGAAATTACATGATGATAGAAGGTTCACGTACACCAATCATAGAAACACCACTAGAATACTTATGCAAACATCATGGAGTGATATGAACATGATGAAAAATGGAACAAATAAAGCCTCGTCACAATTGATGATGGAGTGCTCACTCACATCGATGACACAAACAAAAGATAAGGATGGAAGGGACTAAAGCCCATACTTAAGTTCACCCTTCTCATGTCCAAGGATACAAGAAAAAAATCTAAGAATGAAGTCATGGCAACTAACCTCCTCTTGAGTACACCATAAGTGGTTGAGATGTTACAACTCACCTAAGTCTTTCTAGACATTGACCAAGCACACCCAGAAGAACAAGAACATATTGATATTATCAAAAGGATGATAAGAACATTCCAACACTCCAAACCAATAATATGGGAGGGAAGAGTAGACCCTAAGGGATAACTCTCATATAGAAAACTTTTCTAAAAAATATAGGAAACTATGCATTATTTTCAAATCACCCCTTTGAGAAATAAATCTGCCAACCCAAATCACCTTGTATATCCTAATATCACATTGCAATTAAAAACCACCAAAAGATCCTATTTTAGATGGTAGGACTCCCAAGGACCCTAAAATTGACACCAATGTAGCCAAAAGGACCCACAACAAGTCTCCTATCCAAAACTAACCCCAAAACAAGGTTAAAATATCACATGACAAACAATAAGGGCACAAGATCTAAGACAAGTAAAGGGTTTAGCCATTGCAAGCCTAAAAAACCTACACTAAACAAGGTCTGACATTTTTTTAATAAGAGTTGTTATTAAATGATTTGAAACATTCATTTCTAATGAGTTAAAGATAAAAAAATAATATTCATAAAACTCACAAGTCGATGCCACTATTCAATTTCACCCAAATGCTACTTCTTAAATACAAGAATTCATTTACTCGAGATGCAACAATACAACTCACCATATATAACTAAAGTTAACATCACCAATACAATAGCCAAGTATGACAATGACCATTCATGAATCTAAATTGTTTCTAATATCATAATATATCATGAAAAACATATATAAATCATAATCTAACATGATTACACATTGGTCCCAAAAGACTTCAAATTAGGACTTACTCATAATGATAATTCCATTATAGAACAATGCACAATTTAAAATCAAGTAGCATTTATTACAGGGTTACAAAGTAGCATTCACATCCCAAACATGGGTGGAATACAATCCAATAAAAGATGAGATAAGTATGCAATTACAATCCTTTCATGCATTTACAAATGTTCTTCAATAACCATAGTTACACATATCAAAATACAACAATGAAGAAGAGATGAGATCCTCACATGATCTATAAGAAGCGCTTCCATGATCCCATCGCACATCCCAATGGTTATTAACACCACCCAACCATATGGGAACTTGAGGCCCACCCCTCTATACTAAGAGATATAATCCACAATTGTCAATCGCACACATGCTAAACACTCACAAATTGGCCACAATCAAGAACACATCACACAAGGTTCTTTAACACACAATTGGATATGGTCGAATCAATTGAACATGAGGAAGAAGAGAAGGTGCATGGAGGAGAGGAGTGAGATCTAGCTTAGCATTGCAAAGCATAAGAAGGAAGCATGAGACATAAACATATCCCAAATAAGTACTCACCTCAAGGAATTCTTTTCATTAAGCACCACACATCAATCATGAAAAGATCAATCCCAATGATGCATCACACTTCAAATACATATAGATAAGTCCCAAAGATGTATCACACATCAACCATACGTGGGTTAGTCTTGATGGATTCTTTTTTAATTCTTGTTTAAACACCCTTCATCAACTATACCATGGGTTGGTACCAATATTATGTTTTATTATATTTAAGTCTCATTTTCATTTAATTCCTTTTGCAATAACACATCGACCACAAGTGGGTTGGTCCCAATGCTTATGCTTTTATCCCTTAAGTTATTTATTATCTTTCTCAAGCATTGCATATCAATCCCTCATATGGATTGGTCCTAATGTTTCCACTCCAAGCTTCTAAATACATCCTCATTCCTAAGATAATCTAAAGAGACCACTTGATAAGGGCTCTTAGAATGGATAAACTTAAGTTTTAACACACATACACCCAATTTTTCCCTACACTATTTCACTACCCCATATTATTTGTTACTCCACAAAATAAAACACATGCAAGAAGTTTTAATTCTGAAAATTAATCTTTTCACTTTTTACAAGAGGCAAGAAATAATTAGGTATACCATTGATAAAAATAAAAATTTAAACAATTGAAAAATGCAAGAATACCCTTTTTCTCTAAATCTATCCAACAACACAAAAACACAATCATATAAATTTTTAAATTTTTTCAAGAGTTTTGCTCCATTTTTTATTTTTTTTTCTCAAAAATTATGAAAAATGCATTAAATAAATTTCTAATGCCACCCTTTTCCCTTCATACTAAATAATAGAATAAATCCCATTTTAAATTCATACTCAAGGATGCAAAAAGTTATATTTTGGCATAATAAATCCAAACAAACAATCTCAATTTTGTTATTTGCATATCAATTAACACATACAATTATTTATGTATTCCTACAACAAAATTCACAAGAAAAATACCTTTCCTTCCACAATGATTACCAAGTTTAGGAGTTTTATATATTTCTCACACCAAGGCAATCACCAAGCAAGAAATCCAATTGCTCCTTCAAGAAATCTTTCTCCCAAAATCCAAAGATACAACATTGGTTTGAAAAATAAAGCTTTTCCTCTATTTCCCCAATTTTGCATAAGATAGAAAGAATAATAAAATGAATTTCCTTTTTGCATATATCATAAAAACCTCAAAATTAATTATCCCTTTTTCATTTCACACTTCAACTTTACATTTTGAGATAATACATTTTAAAAAATATCTAAAATGACCCACAAAACTTGCTTTAACAAGTCACAATTACCCCCAAGGTATATACTCATATAAAACCCTTTATTTCTGTATAAATAAAGCCAATATGACATTTTTAAAAACCTTCAATATCCCCTTTTTAATTCCAAACGTCCCCCTTATTTTCCATTTGCATTAAGTTGTTTCTCTTTCTAATTTAGTCATCTGCATGCATAGAAACCATAATGGATGTAAGGAAATAATTGAAAATAGGCAAGAACACAAGCATGCTATTGGGATAGCACAACAAGGATCCTAAATCACACAGAATTCAAATAGTGGTTTTATAGGTTTCATACAAGACATCATTTATTCTAAATGAGTACGATGGGTAAACAAAATAAAACAAGCCATGTATTTTGTCTTCAATTAACCACCACTAAGATTTTACTTGTATTTGCACACTCAAGTTAAATGTAATTAAAATTTCCATAATCATATTTAAATTACAACATCATCATAATAGTTCAAAGCAATACATGATTAAATACAATTGAATCATTCATCTAAGCAATAATGTAAAACCACATAATTAATATTAAAATAATAACATATGTATGTGTGTGTGTGTGTGTGTGTGTGTGTGTGTGTGTGTGTATATATATATATATATATATATATATAGGATATGCTAATCAAAGTAAAAATATAAAATATCATCAAATATTATATAAATATCTAGTACAAAAACTACATCACAATCAGGAAGGCAGAAATGATTGTGGCAGTACAAGAGAAATTTTGGTAGCATAACATTACAAAAATATGACATGATCTCCATTCTAATCCCTCAATATATAGGCCAAGGAGACCTAGAAAAAAAACAAATAGTTTTCTCAAACCATTAACCAAAACCACATTGCCCAAAATGGATACCCAAATCTCACATGGTTAAAGTACAAAATCCTCCACGTGAGTAACTCCTTGAAAATAAAATATAATTCCTCTTACAAGCCATCTTTGACCATTATGACCAAAGGTCTCATAAGTAGGTCCAAAGTGCTCCTCTATAAGGCACTAATCACTCTTACACACTCTTACATATTACTTTATTAGCTAGTCAAAGATGCTAGTCCCATTCCACTAAGTAACCCCCTAAATAGATGGCTCTTACAAATTTCATAAGACTAATGACATGTGGTGGAGAATTCCACCTATGAAATTTGTTGGCACCTACCCCAATAGTTCAAAAATATTTTTGAGTCTAGTGCCCCCTAAGTTCTTTGGCCTAGCCTAACCTATCAATGATTATCAATCTAAGAATATTTCAATGGCATCCCTTGGTCAAATGTATGCTTTGGTGTCATGATTTGCCTCTACTCATACTTCAGTCATGTTCCCACAAAATTCCCAAAAATCTCTAAGTATGAGGCTAGTAGTGTTAGTTTCTATCCTTTGCCAAGTTTTTAGACTTCTCTCTGTTCGCTTTCTTTTCCTCCATTTCCTAAAGCCCGCACTTCCTGAATCCTTTTGGAGTGCTTTGTGGGGTCTTTGTGTGGTTGCATGTTGTGAGTAACATGTGTTGTTTCCTGGTATATTTCCTTGCATGTGTATGGTGGAGGAGTGCATTATTGTGGGATTAGTTAGTCCCTTGTGGTTGTTGAGAAGTTGCTTTTGTGTGATTTGCCTTCTTGATGTTTTGAATGCTTGGCAATAATCGTCTTGTGTGTATGGATGTTTGAGTGACCTTTGTGGGGCATGATGGGTTATTGTAACCACTTTTGATAGTGTGTTTGTATAAACCTTTGTATGATGAAGGAATGTTGATGTTCTTGGATTCTTGGTTTAACCTTGTGTACTCTCTTGTGAGTTATGTATTTGGTTGTGAAAGAAATGATGTGTGTTCATGTGCCTGATATTTGGAAGAAAAATGATGTGGTAGTGCTTGTTTAAAGGAACCTTGCATTGTGTACCCTTGTATGTATACCATGTTGCAAGAGTAGCATATCTTCTTACCCGCTTTGTCATATTTGGAATTATTATTTACCTATTTGTATGGTGATGATAAATGCATGCATGAGATGCATCTTGCATTTGTCTCCTATGAGTGCATGTTTTTATGTGAGTTAATTATGTGGGTATATGAAAGAAAAATGTTAATTTATTCAAATAAATCATTTGGGTAATACTTATATTGCATTTTTTCATAGGATTCATGTGGGAACCTACACAATGTTGTATGTGTATCATGTTGCAAGAGTAGCATATCTTCTTACCCGCTTTGTCATATTTGGAATTATTATTTACCTATTTGTATGGTGATGATAAATGCTTGCATGAGATGCATCTTGCATTTGTCTCCTATGAGTGTGTGTTTTTATGTGAGTTAATTATGTGGGTATATGAAAGAAAAATGTTGATTTATTCAAATAAATCATTTGGGTAATGACTTATATTGCATTTTTTCATAGGATTCATGTGGGAACCTAGGTGTGATTATTGCATTGTATTAATTGAATAGTTAAAGAAAAGAGTTGTAAATGGGTCATATGCATGGAAAGTGTGGAGAATGTTGCGTGGAGATAATGAATGCATTAGTGAATCCTACATCTTGTGACTCTAAAATGTGGTTTTTCCCTATTGCATAGTGCGCATATTGGTTGGTAGAATGTGTTGTGTATTGAAGATTTATTGGTTTTTGTGGACTAGAGTCCCCAACTACTTGTCATTCCTTGTGAATTATGTCAATGTTACTCTCTTGATTGTGTAGAGAACATAGTTGTGTTGTGGATTTTATTTAAATCTCCCCATTGAGTGAAGTTGCACTTTGCACTCTAGTTATGTGTGCATTTTATTGTAGATGTGCTTATTATCTTGTGGTAGAGAAAATTGTAGCATTGTAAGGATAGGATGTTGGGTGAAGGGCTTGAGTCTCAACTGAATTCTTTCTCTTCTATGTTGCTATATATTAGAAAGTAAATGTTGCATTAATGCATTACTCATATGATTGGGAATTCTTGTATGGTGTTGAATGTTAATTACTCCTTGATGTGTTGAGTTATCTTGGATTGTGAGTTTGATTTTGTCCTAGCTTAATCTTGGTTTGTGATAATTCCTAGTGTGTGACTATGTGCATCATTGCATTGTAACTGTAATTCCCTTGAATGTGATATTGAGTGAAGTGCCATTCATGAGTAGATGGGTAAATTTTGTTGGATTCCTTGGGCAATGTCAGAGAAAACCTTGTATCAATCTTCTTGCATGATGATGCGGTTGTGTTGTAATGAAGCTTTAGATGTTTGACAGCTTGATTTATGTTTTATATGGTTATGTGAAAATGATCTCATGCTTTATGATGTGATTGGAATCTCAAAAGACTCATTTTCTTGATGTTTCTTGAGCATGTTCTCTTACTCACTATGGATTTTGGAGATCCAGGGGTAGTGTAGCATTTTACTCCCTTGCTTGTGGCTAGAATTAGTCATGTAGTGCATGTAAAGTGTATCTTCTAGATTTCGATACCTTTTTTAGTTATTGATGAATTCTCTAAATGTCTATAAGGGCCAACATTGATTTATTATTCTTACTTATGAGTATTCTAGCCACCAAAATTTGATACCTATTTATCTTATAACTCTTATGTTCATGCATGATTTATTGTTGAAATTGAGCTCATTTTATACCTTATTGTTCGAATTGATATTTCTTCCACTTTCATGTTATTTTGATTATTGTGGTGGCTATGCTAGAATGTTTTAATTGTTGGTCATGTATCATGTGATGTTATTCTCTATCATGTCCATGGTGGGCCTCTAATGGATTGTATAAGGGAGTAGATTGCAAAGAATGTGCTAGCTCTTGGTGGTTATGTTGTTAGAATAATGGTAGTTTGAATTATTTATTCTTTGTTGAGATGCAAGTAAATTTTACGTGAAGTGTTTGAGAAAGCTATGGTTTGTGATGTATTCATATGGATCTCTGGATGTGAGTAATCTTGTTGGCTAGTGTGTATGTCATGCCTAGATGGTAGTGATTCATGTGTATTTCAATTCATGTATGAAATGTTATTCTTGTGTGTTTGACCATGAGGATGAGATATGTTGAGTTCCTTGTATGGATTGCATCTTGCTTTTAGTAGCTTGTATGTAGTTGGGTGTTGACTTGGTCTACTTATTGTGATTGCTTTTTCTTGTCATGTTCTTGTTGTCTTGGTCATGTTGCCATGCCTCCTAGTTTTGACATTAGTGGAGTGTATGATGTGTTTTAGACACAAAGATCATGTTATTAAGTAACATGAAGTTGCACATTGTGTCATTTAGATGCGAATTCTATAACTTAAACTAATGTTCTAACATAGTGTAGGGTATGATGGTGCATTCATTAATGCTTAGGCACATTATTTATATATTATTATATTATAGGTGTCTACCTATTTTTGTGGTATTGCTAGTTTGGGGAATCTGATTGTTTTAGGAGTCTCTCTTAGGTAGTTTGGTGGTTTCCTAGCATGATGCTAGAAGGGATGCAATTCTTGTGTGAAGTTGTTATCATGTGTATTCTATTTGATGGATACTTGGTGTTTAGGCCACGAGGAAGTCTCATGTTGCCTTATAGATCATGAATCCTTGATCTTGTTGCATTGTTTAACCTTGTTGGTTTAGATTAGTTGGGCGTCGAAGTGGTGTCGAGAATAGTCTTGCTCCTTTGTTCTATGTTTAGTTGTCTCCTTAGATGTATTTCTTATGAAAATGTGTTGCTAAGACTTGCTTGTGGTGAGTGCTTATGCTTTTACGAGGATGTTGTTGAGATTCTTTCCTTGGAGAATTCGTGAGTTGTTCCTAGTTTGAGTTGTGGAACTAGAGTGTTAGAGAAATCCTCTCTTTTTAGGAGTGGAACATTAGGAAGAGCTCATGAAGAGAAACCACAACTAGAAGTGAGGCATGCTTTTAGTGAGCATGAAGGTGAGGTAGTTTTGCCTGTAACCTTTAAGAGTTGGGTTGCCCTGACCTTTGAGTTGTGTTGTGGGCAAAGTCCTCAGTCTAAGGAAGGACCGTAGGGTATCAAATGATGAATGTCCATCTTTACAAATGATGAAATATGTTTGTAAAGGATACAAACTAGTTGGTTGTAAATGGATATTCAAGATTAGTTCTGATGGGAATGTTGAAAAGTATAAGGCATGGTTGGTTACAAAAAGTTATTCCTAAGTTGAAGAAGTGGATTATGGTGGAATATTTTCAAAATGTCATCCATTAGATTCTTGCTTTATATTGTTGCAACTTATGATTTAGAAGTTGACCAAATGGATATGGAAACTACTTTCCTTTATAGTGATTTGGAGGAAGAGATTTAAATGACATAGCTAGAGCACTTCATGGCGGAAAGCAAAGAAAATTTGGTTTGTAAATTAAAGAAATTTGTGCATCACCTCAAGCAAAGTCCTAACATGTGGTACTAGAAGTTTGGTACATTTATATTCAGTTTGAGATTTAAGCATTCTAAATTGGATCATTGTATTTATTTCAAATTTGATGGTGATCGTTTCCTAATTATTGCATTATATGTCGATGATATGTTATTCATTGGAAAACGAAAAGAATTAATTTCGAAACTCAAATTTGAGCTTGCTAATAGTTTTGAAATGAAAAATTTAGGTGCAACAAAAACATTCTTGTGATGGAAATAAGGAGAGATAGAGAGAACAGAAAGCTATGGCTTTGCCAGAGTATGTCAATTAAATTTTACATATGTTTAACATGCAAAAAATTTTAACCATTGTGTGTTCATGTGACTTTGGGAATGAAGTTATCTATTTTACAATGTTCTATATCTCCTTCTGATATGGAAGAAATAAGAAGGGTGCCTTACCAGAGTGCAATCAAAATTTTGATGTATGCCATGGTCTATACAAGACCAAACATTACCCAGGAGTGAGTTCTAAGCAAGTTTATATCTAATCTTAGATAGATTCATTGGAATGTAGTTAAGAGTCTTCAAATATTTGCAGGGTACCTCGGAATATTCATCGTGCTATCATAGTAATTTTACAGGAGACAAACATTCCCTTGATATTTGCTGTTATGTGGACTCAAATTAGGCTAGAGATGTCGATAGCAAAAGATCCACTAGTGCTTATACGTTTAATTTATTTGGAGATGTCACAATTAATTGGATGAGTAAATGAAAAATTGTGGTTGCTTTATGCATTACTAAGACTGAGAATATATCAACTATTCATGCTTGTAAACAAAGCATTTGATTGAAGAAATTGTGTTTAGATGTTGGGTTGAATCAAAATACAGTTGCTCTTTATTGTGACAATCAATGCAATTTGTTTAACAAAGAACCCAACATTTCACGTGAGGACCAAACACATAGATGTGCAAAATCATTTTGTTGGAGACATTGTTGAAAGTGATGGGTGAAATTAGAAAAAATTTAAACTTTGACGAATGTTGTAGATGCTTTAACCAAGCCTATGAGCACAAAGAAATTCAGATGGTGTTCAAAGTCTATTCGCCTCTTGGTCCTTAACAGTTAAATTCTTGATGGTATGTTTCCCTTCGACTCTTGCAAGGTATTCAACAAGTGGGAGAATGTTAGAATTAAAGTGTCTCAACCTTAAAAAAAAATTCAACTTGGTTTACTAATCATTTAACATTTTCTTGCATAATATTATTTTTATATATTAATTAAAAATATCCTCGAAATGAAGCATGGAATTTTGAGTTGGCATTATTTGATACATGTTGGTACTTTGTTACATGAGTTGTAAGTTGTCATAAGGTAGTTATTCTTAGCAAATTTGGAGCGCCCTATTTTGTAGAGATTTTATGACAGATTTTGACAGCTGTAAGAGCCTATAAAAGGGAGTTATTGAGAATTTTTACAGTTATTATTAGCAAATTTGGCCACCCAAGTTGGGCAGTCAAATATGATGGTTTATGAGAACTGTTAGGTCGAATATTAATTTACAATTTTTAGCTTGATTGTGGGAATCCTCCAAGGGGTGTTCAAAATGGGGTCCAAGTTGGACGCCATACCTCCAAAAGGTTTTGCACATGGTTTAGAAAACCACATTTGGTCTTTGTTTAGAAATCCATAAATTGGGTTTCTGTGGAGTTGTATTGTATTGAGAATTTGTGTTGTCGGAATGCTACCACATAAGAATCCGTCGTATTACTATTGTTTTTATTTATTGATTATGCAAATCTGATCTAAACTATTACAGATCCTGTTGCTGATCTTAACATAGATGAAAACTTGTGGCATTTATTAGAACATATGTGATTAAAAACAAATGCATGCCATATACGAAGATACTGCACAAATACATACTTAAACAAACAAAGAACTGATAATCAAATGCATACAGACCTTATAAAAAATACAACATACCCATGTTCTTGCGTGTATTGGCTAACAGCTATGGAGGCCAAATTCATTGGGATCTCTTCATTAAAACCTTAATTAGAAAATTAAATTTCAATGATTACCCATAATCTCTTTAAAGTTTTTGTCCTACTCTGAATAAATCAAAAATTTACATAATCCACTTCAGGAACTGGCAAAATAGCAGAATGCATTTCATGCCATGCAATACATATGTGTATATGAACCCATTTACCATGATCTTCACCTTGAATCAATCACCCTTTGTCTTTTTGCCCCAGTCATCACTGCTCAATCATTATTGTTGAGTGGCAACCTATTCCAGTGATCTAATGGAGTGGGTAATTTCTATAGCAAGTCAGAAAACAGTAAGAAACATTGTGAATGAGGTTTTCTTGCTATGACACACATTATTTCAAGGATTCTTAATAGAAGTTATACACAGCTTGATAATATTAAATGATAACTGCTTCAATAGAAATGAAACATGTGCTGACAGGCAGATTTGAACTTACTGTTGCAGAATACACACCAGATGGTCATAAAAGTGATTAGGGCTATCCCGACAAGGTTCGGAAAGAAAAACACATCTAACTTATGCAATTACAAATATAACAGTGCAGACAATATGGTTGTGACTTGTGGTGGACTGATAAACCCCAGGCCTTCTTTGCATTGAGGGAAAAAAATCTTGTCAATTTATTGCTGCTTGTAGCTCAATATTTTCTTGAGATAAATTCAAGGTAGACCACAAAATTCTTGAGAAGATAATATAGACAATGTCATCAACACACCAAGAATAACCTTGCAACAACTACAAACTGTGCACGAACCCATCTACCAACAAAATCTGTTATTTCTTTGATTTGACTTGCAGTCATAAAGCCACCACAGTGCTTCAATACATTTACAGTTTCATTTGGAAAAAGAAAACACAGTTGCACCCTGGACAAACATATTCCCATTCTCATCCCCATCCACTTCATTCTGATAGTTTAAATCAATAATAGCTTCGTCCACTTAATATATGACAAGTCAGTTCCAAAAAGAAGTCCATCATCCTAGTGTGCCCAGAAGAAACGACATTTGCCTAAACTTACCCAGTTTGTCAAGGATTCTATTAATAACCTTCCATAGGTATATGCCTTATGATTTTGTGCTGATTTAAAAGGAGGAAATTTTCTGTTTAAATTGATTACATGCCTAGCATAATAGTTCAGTAATTTCAAATCTGGAGCTATGATGAAGCTTTGCTCCTTTCAACCATTTGTGAACCATTACCCTTGGAAGGTGTTAATGAAAAACAGCCTAACAAGCGCCAAGTATAATACAGCTACAGTATGGTGATTGTATGAGAAAGAAGAAAGAAAATAATTATATTGAAGTCCACAAGTGACCAATGTTAATCAACGGGACACAAATGTACATTCAGTACAATAGGGAAGTATACAGTGAAAATAACCCTAGGTTCTGAAATGTAACTAAAATTGAAGAGTGAGACAACTACATGGGAGGACATGGACAAATGGTATATTTGGTCAAAGTTAAGGCCTTTTTGACAAAGTCTTCATCAATCCCCTCGTGATTCTCAGAAACCAAAATATGTTCATCAACGCCAATAATGGAGGTGCCACAAATAGAAAGTAGAATCCAGCAGGGAAGATGAGTTTGACCTGTTAGAAGAAACAATTAGAGAATCATTTAGGGAAAGGAGATATGAATATAACAAGTACAAAAGGAATAGTATATTGAATCAGCCAATTGCCATATACCTCATCATAATGCAGGTAAATATGTATGAAAAAGTAAATGAACAAAAAAATTCTAGCAACCTGCAATCACATAAGCCAGCTTAGAGAAGTATCAATGTTAAAGCCAATCAATTGAAGGTCCTCTAAGGAAAATGTCCGTCACGGCGTCACCATTACAATAAACTAACAATCAAAGGAAACCCCAAATCAAAGACTCAACAAGAAATTTATAAAAGAAGAATTCACCAGCCAACCAAAGAACATTGCAACTCCATTCATCACGTAGACCTTTGATTTCTTCAGTCCTGCAGTGTCCAGATACCTTGAAGCAGAAAATGCACATTGCAAAGATTATGTTTTCACTCACTCAAGGGCCGCTACTTCTTCAGAAATTCAAGCTTAAACAATATTCTAAGTTACCATCTCAGATTTATGCTTGGTGTGGTACTTTCTGACAAAAGAACCAGATAGATGTAGATTTGCCCATGTCCACTGAATAAGGAGAGGGCAATTGCAATCATGGACAATAAATGATGCATAACCTGAATGACAATTCATTGGAAAGTCAAGCAAAAGAATGAGCCAATGAAAACTTCCAATTATGCCAAGGTTGTACGGGTAGGCATTACTTACATATTCTTTGCCACCCAAAGATGGATAAAACCAGATTATCATTCCTAGATCAGAGAGAAAATACCCAGTTGATACCTGTCCATAAAAATAGGATCATTTATATGCAGAAAATTGAATTGCTCTCAGAGAATGGGACCTCAATCTGAAAGAGAAATGATGGCCATCTTTAAACAATAACGAAAGGGCCTACTTGACCAAATGTCAGTTCCCAAAGGGAAATATGTTCTCCAATTGAAAGAAACTAAAACACATCAAATAGAGGTGTAGCAAAACATTTATGACAACTGCTAACATACTTGAACAGAAAATACATGACACAAAAGAAAACATTCCCGAGTAGCTTTAGTTGTCTTAACAGACTCATTGCACTTTATAATGAAACTCACTATTGCAGAACTAATTTTCTGTTAATCATCTTATACAGATTTTCAGAAACCAGGAGATTTGAAGTTCTCCTTTCATTGGTAGTAACCAAAGAATGAATTTCTTCAAGACTAGAATTAATCAACACGTTTAAAGTATCAATAGGATAGAATGTCCTGCAATAAAGGGATCAATTGTAAGAGAAGTGGTGTTAATCGAAATTCAATTTATGTGCATCTCACCTCCCAATTAAAGTGTCCAAAGGTAAGCTCAATCCACAGGGTGCTGGAAGTATCATTCTGTGCACTTTAGGTGCTTGTTATGGAGCTTTCTCTCGTCCTATGGCTTGTGAAACAAACAAAAGAGCTGAAGCAGCAACCATGGTTGAAGCCGTTAATCTTGCTACAAGCCTTGATGTAAATTATCATGCATTGGTAATCCTCTCACATGATCATAATGCCTCACTTGAAACTGATTCTCCCAAACCTCTCCGCTAGATGCTATTTGTGGAGATTTATGTGTGTCTCTCCTTTATTGTGAGCAGTGGTTTGTTTCTTTCAGTGGTGTAGTGTTTGAGGCATTTTTGTGTGCTACTGGTTTCAATCAGGTCATCTAGTGTGACTGTTTCTGAACTAAGGGAGGATTCTACAATTTGTAAATCATTTGCCCATGGTTTTGCGAGGAGATTTTGTGCTCCAAGGTTCCAGTTGCTAATCTGCTTGAGCTCTTTGAATGTGTTACAATTTCTAATTTTATCTTGTTATGCCAAACACTTTGTCAGATGCCAGGATGGTCGCACCAGTAGCTTTATTAATATCGAAGGAAAAGGTTGCAGAATTGGATACAGAACTATCTATCTAGCATCAAACTGCTGTGGAAATGGATGAGTATATTCAAGAGGTGCACCCATTGGAACCCAAGCCCCCTGCCTTCAAGTTGATGCTCTGTGCACAGTACTGGTCCTGGTGCCTACCCCCTTCCTCACCTAGCGTGGTCATAGTTGCCCTGGCAAAGCAGCAGTGGTGTTGTGGAAGGCCCAGGCAGAGGTGACCTTGGCAGAGATGATGGCTCTGGTAGACACATGAGTTGGAGGATCAACATGTTAGGTAAAAAGAATCAGTGGCAACTGGAGGTTGGCATAGCCCTGCAAGGCTTTGAATCTGTGTGTTGTTTTCTGCTTCAGATGGTGTAACTCTGTGTTCTGTAGTCATTTGGTGGTGGTATGGCTCTGTGTTAGGTAAGCCATTTTGTAGTGGTTTGGCTGTGTTAGGAGAGCTGTTTCACTTCAATTTCATTTATCCTTTTTTGGTCTGAGAATGTAGTCTGTTAAGGGTTGTTTATAGCAAACTCCCTGTTTCATAACTTTCATCTTTAATAAGTTATTTTGTTTTATCTTTACTAAGTTATTTTATATTAACTTTCATTGTCAGGGCCCCCTATATAGTCCCCACTAATTAAGCTTTAAAAAGGGTGGTATTCATTTAAAATAAGCACTCTATTTTTGGCAGACCAGGGACAAAATTCCTAAAATCTACTTCCAGACCATTGGAAGGAATCGGATTTAAACAATGCTTAGTCTTCTTCTTTTAAAGTTGCTCTGGTGAATTCTGGAATAAACATCTGGTGGTCCCATCTGAAGGCTCACAATTAATCCATTCTTATACACTGCAGCTGTTTTGATACATGTTTTAGCAGATTTCTTGTCAGACAAAACACCAAGAGGGATTTCACTGAAAATCTTTAATGTAAGGAAAAGTAGAACCTGGCATCCCTATATATGCTTTGTGATAGGACACATCTGTCGTCCTCATATCAAAATCAGTGAGAGAAACCTTGAGAATTAAAGATTATGCAAGTAATTTTATACTAACACATTAGTAATCAAGGAACACACTTCACAGATTAAAGAAAATACAGCAATCAGACGAAAATATACCCAACCAAAATAATGTATAGAAAGAATATTGATCCACTAATCGTTGATGAATAGGTTCTGCCAATCCACATCACAGAAAACTAAACATTGACATTTTGGCCTGAATTAGTCATCAACTGACTTCTATTTGAAAATTCAACATTATTGTCACCACTGTCATCAGTGATTACATACCAAGTCAAAAGCCAAAGATTACCAAATTTATGTAACTAGATCAAGTTTTTTCTGTCATTTCCTCATTATCACAAGATCAAGTTATATAGCAAACACCTACCTATTCAATTAAAATTTCATAAGGTGATACAGTGGAATTACAAAATTTGACAGACAATAGAGAAGGGCTTTTTCCATGTTGTCCTTAATGGGCTTATAAATTGAAAAAATTTCCAACCATGGGTGTCAACACCTTACCTGGAATTCTGTTACGGAGAATTCGAGAAACAAAATTAAAGAAAAACCAGCTTTTACACAGACAAGAAATATCAAAGACAAATTAGATTCATTTAAATGATGTGTACATGGCAAATCACTGAATTGATATTTCAATTGGAGGGATGAACTAGGTAAAAATTAGGTATATAACAACGTAAGAAGTCATTGAGCTTTTATTTTAACATCCATTATGACTAGTGCCAGGTAAAGACCAGTCATGAAACCAAGAAAATGTTCCGAAAACCACTATGCAAGGCTACCACAAGATCAACAAGAACCATAGTATCTACTATCAAGTAAGCTGCCAACATATGATATAGATGGGAAGAAGGATCCTAAAAGGCCACACCACCTCCTTTTTTCACTTTTCTCCTACTTCATGCTTAAAATAGCATCAGAGACAGTTTAGTTTCTTGTGGAAGGTGAGTCAAGACACTTAGCAACTATGGCAACTTTTACACTTGGAAGCATTAAAATAACTCGCAAAACCAATCTCATTTTACCTGGTTGATACATGGACTAGGTCCTTGTTTTTGCAAAATTTGTGCAATTGTGCTCTCATGCTCTTATAAACGTGTGTTGACGACCAATTTGAGATAGCTTATACTAGGGTTTCATATGTAAGTTACCGATCTTGGTATTGGTTTGGAATTGGGTTCATGGGTCCGGTCAAAAAAAAAAAAAGGTGTGGGTTCGTTTTGGGTTTGTCCATACAAAAACATATAAAAATCAGAAATATATACATATTTGCAATAGTAATTAAGTATATATATCATTACTGCTATTTATTTTACTAATATATATATATATATATATATATATATATATATATATATTACTAATAGTGATCAAGGAGTATTTGATGAGATGGAAGGACTTGCCCATTGAGGATGATACTTGGGAAGGAGAACAGATTTTGCAGCATCCAGGTTTGCAATTGCTTGAGGGCAAGCAATTCCGGGAAGGGAGGACTATAACGTCCCCTTTTTCCGAGTGATCATCCATCAGAGTCAACTAGCCTAATTTATTCCCGTAGGCTAGGTCGAAGAGGCAAGGGAATATTCCAATTAGTTAAATAATACATTTAACTAATTTTGGTGTGTAAGAACCCTTAGTAGTTC
Organism: Cunninghamia lanceolata; assembly: GCA_027924645.1. NCBI lineage: Eukaryota > Viridiplantae > Streptophyta > Pinopsida > Cupressales > Cupressaceae > Cunninghamia > Cunninghamia lanceolata. The sequence continues at coordinate 7,987,209 of BSBN01000837.1, read as the reverse complement.
TTCCCTGAATTTTCAGTTTGCGTGGTTTGACATTTTGTCAAACACTTGTCATGTAAGGTGACTTTCTGATTTCTGAGTGTTTGTTTGTCTTGTGATTTTTGTTTGAATGATTTTTAATGCCAATACATATGCAAATACATAGAAAAGATAACCAAATACTTGTATAAACAAATATCAATGATTCAACACCCAATCATGCTTTATTAATTGTTGTTACAGGTCTAATTACACTGATAATCAGGTCTGATACAGAGTATATCAGACTAATTAAACCTATAAAAAGTGTTTGCAAAGCCTATTCAAATTAAAGATTTGAATATTGAATTTGTTTACAACATAGTTACGAGACTCGGACTTGGCTCGGACTCGACAAGCTGATTTTGGACTCGGACTCGGACTTGGCGCCTAGACTCGGCAAATTGAAAAACCCAAGAAATTCAGAGGTTTTTAAGGATTTAAAACTTGTTCCATGCACCCTTGAATAAATAAACCTTAAAGACACAATAACATCATCAAATATAAGTTAACTTTTTCACATACACAAGTATACATCGATCACATAAGTATAAACGCAAATTGTAGCTGAAGGAAATAACACACTTAGATATATAAATATTGTCAAATGTATACAAAACTCATGGAATATGAAATCCATGGCATCAAAAGTTCCAAACAAATATCAAAACAAAAACTAGAAGTCTATGGCTCAGAGGAGCCTACAAGTGCACCCTTCCTATGAAGGCATCTAAGATAGGTCCTAGATGATGATGCAACTATAATATCTGCCTCTGTCTCTGTGCCACCCACACCAACATCCAATGTGTCTGTTGACTCTACTCGTGCCCTAACCTCCTCTGCCATGGCTACAGCCTTAGCCTCTCTATCCGTCTGGTCAACCCAATCGAGGTCCTCATCACTAAAGATAGGATCCTCAGCCTCAGTGATCCAATTAGATTGTGGATTGACCTCCTCTAGCGTGATGGGGGTGGAGTCAATGCCCAAAATTTGTTTGTGGCGAAGACGAAGGTTGTAATGAACATAAACTAGATCATTCAACCTCTGCACAGACAGTCTATTGCGCTTCTTGGAGTGTATGTGCTCAAACATACTCCAATTGCGCTAAAAGTAGCTACGAACCTGCCCAAATGCAATTCAACGATCGATTTTTGCTCTACCTCCTTGCTAGTTTCCCTACAATGCACTCCAAATTTTGCTCACAACTCTCTTTTCTCCTTCCCCTTTGGCTTCAAAATGAAATGATGTTGCTTTTAGGGTGGAGGAAGAAATATAACTCAAAAAAAAACCAAGTGAAAGCATGTTTTTTTATGTTTTTTTTTTTTACTTTTTACTTGCTGCTGAGCGGCAGAGTTTGATCATCGGGACTCGCCTAGACTCGGCGAGTCTGGGAAAAACTCGACCGAATCCGAGTCCGAGTCTCCCAGACTCGGCCAGCCTAGCTCGCCTCAGACTCGTTGAGTCTAGGCGAGTCCTGGCAAGTCTCGTAACTATGGTTTACAACATACCCAATTGAATAGCACTTCTTCTAGGCACAATATGAAACCATACAAAGCAAATAGATGACTGATATAGAATGGAATAGTGTTGCCGTCCTCAATGAAAGTCTGATATGAAGTCTATTGATGTAGACAATAATGTAGCAGCTCCTTATTAGCCACGATTCCTCCAAGATTGATGGCGCTTGAACCCTAGGTGTTGAGGATGCCAAAACTCGACAAAATACCAATATCTGTCAAACCCTAGATGACTGATAAAGAATTTGCTGAGGTCTGATATGATAAAATGTTGATGCAAAACTGAGTTTGAAAGGCTCCTTGTATTCCACGAACTCCCCACAATGAAAGCACCCAATGCATGAGGGTTTGATATGCATGTAACAGCTCATGAATTTCTTATGTATGGCAGCGATTTCACCCTAATAATGATGGCGACCTCCTTCAAACTCCATGGTTAGGGTTTAGTAAACAAAATCATACTTTAACAACATAAACCCTTCATATATCTGCATTATAAAACCTCATGGCTGCTATAATCTCTCACAAAGACCTGCAAATAAAATAGATATATTCCTTGCCCAAATCGCACCAATACCAAATGGATATTTGTTACAAATCCTTCAATTTGGAAGTCCAAAACCCTAGCAGCTGTAAACCTACAAATGCCTATCAATTCCAACTCTTCTATTATACCAAAATTCTCCAATGAAGCTCAATAGCAAACCCTGAATGGATTCACCTCTCAAGTGGTATTGGGTTTTCGTCCAAACCAAAATTTCTAACGGTTTTCGTCCCTAGAAGCATGCTGAACCAAAAGTTACCGTAGAAATGGAAATATCCAAAGACAATGTTAAAATATTCAATGATGAATATGACCTCCCAAACAACTTATTTTATAACCCTCAAGTGGAGCGCCCAATTTTGCAATATTTTATACAAGTTTCATGTCCACCGCCATAATTGGGGATTAAAATATTATTTTATTTCACTTTTCCTTCTCCAAGTGGGATGTCCAACTTTGTCATTAAAATAATGTTTTATTTTGTCATTTTATTATAATTTATTTTCTCCTTTTATAAAGTGACTTTCCATTCTCCCACCTTTAAGTCAATTTTACCGACTTTCCATTCTCCAAGCCACTTTATAAAGTACTCAACTTAACTTCAATTTGGCTTTAGGTGAAGTCGACTTTCCTTTCTCCAAGTCACTTTGCAACAATGGCTCAACTAAATAAAAAGGGGACATTACAAGTCCTCCCACCCCAAGATTGCTTGTCCTCAAGCAATCGAATGAGACAAATCCGCATTAGGCCCAAACAATCCAACCAATTCCTAGATACCAAATTAATCTAGGACTTTTGTGTGGAGTCCAAATATGTTGCCACAAACTTGCAAAAGAGACCTCACACAATCTCCTAACCCCAAATCCTACAATCCTCCAAAGGCTTTGCCATTTTCCACCAACTTCCTGCTTCGCCACTCTGAGAGAAATATCATTTCACACATCATCATGAAGTATATCATCATATGGATACCAAATATAGCATCATATAACATGAACATGAATGTACACATGTCTCTCATCAAGCTATCATCACTAGATATCCATCCAAATCTGTAGTGTGTCCTATGGACTTGCCAAATGTCCATCATATGTGTGTAACCTAGCATGCAACTCCACTCTATGCTATTGGCACGAATCAGAAGAGCTCTAGTAGAACTCAAAATCAGACCTATAATCATGTTGCTGCTGTCATAAAATGATAAAGTCTCCTCAACACTTAACCACCATGGCCTGAAGTGACAATTCCATGCACCCAACTTTATCCAAACAGCTGCCAACATCAATGTACAGTCTGAAAAATCTATGAACAACAAAGTAGAACAGCCATCAATCATCAAGGTGTGAGCCGAAAACCAATGTGCCTAGTCTGAAATTCCCCTCAACTAGCTGCCCTATGTGATATCCTTGTTCATCAACACGTGTAAGGTTGGAAAACTTGAAGTTGGTATTTGACAACCACTTCAATTGAGTGATGTTTTTGCCAAACCAAACAAAATCAAAATCTGAATGCAATCTCATAATCAGCTCTTTAGGTGGATGTATCCCATGTAACCTCATGATGCCAAGATCTTCCTCAAAGCTGCCCGCTGTATCTAATACTAAACTGTTGTCTATAGTCATAAAATCAATACTCTCTTCACAATCTAGAATTAGGACAACATCATGCCCAATCAATGAACCATCCCCATAATGATATGGAGTCAAAACACAAGTAGACTCATTCAAATCTAACTCAAGAGTACTCTTCCCCACATATGTACCAATATCATTCTCTGCTGGTCCACAAAGTGTATGCACAATATCCTCTTCCTCAATCATGTCTTGAGCCTTCAATTGGTAAGTGGTGTAACTCATGAACCCAATGGTCAAAATCATTTGCACAAAATGAAATTCCTGATTTGTCTTCAAAAACATACCTCTCAACAAGTTAATGCAAATCCGATTGCTCTTCATGCTCTACCCTCATAATTTCTTCCCTTTGAAGTATTAAAGATTGATGAAGTAATGCTCACAGTTGTTGCTTTTCATGATCTATGTAAGCATGTTTTTCCTTAATCTTTTGTAGGTGTTGTTTTGCTTGAGTGGCTACTAACTTAGCTCTTTTATCTCTCCTTAGCCATTCATCACTCATGTCTTGGGTCCTCATAACATCCTCTATGCCATGATGTTTAAATCAGCTTGTTTGTAGCTTGTATCTTGCAATCTTTGTTCATCACATAGAAACTTTTCAGTATTACCTTCATATGTATGAACAATATCTCCTTCAACATTGACTAAATCTGAATTTGTACCCATGGCCATTATTTTGTCATCCTCATTAGACACATCCTCTGCATTTGTAGAGGCATGTTCAAGTAATGGATCATGCAAAATTAATGAACTGCTGTTATTATGCATAACAAAATTAGAATTAACTTCATACCTTTCAGCAGTGTCACCATGGCTGCCCCAAGTCTCATGTGCCTCTCCTTCAAATGAATTTTCCGAATAGGCATCATTGGAATGACCTACATGCTCATCATATCTGCTGACCTAGAGTCTTCCATAAACCCTATATCATCATAAATGACTTAAATTTGTTTGTCATTTGCATGTCTCTTATCACTCTTCATAGCTTCTTCCTCCAAAAGCAATTTCTTAATCAATAATGTCATATTCTTTTGATATTCTAGAAAGTGTTGAACGAAATCCATCATGAAATCTTGATTTGTCTCCATCTTTCGGTAACAATCTAATTTTACCCTCAGGCTGGCAAGATACTTAGCTATGATACCACTGTAAGAACCCTTAGTAGTTCTGCCCTGAATTTTCAGTTTGAATGGTTTGACATTTTGTCAAACACTTGTGATGCAAGGTGATTGAATTCTGATTTCTGAGTGTTTGTTTGTTTTGTGATGTTTGTTTGAATGATTTTCAATGCCAATACATAGAAAAGATAACCAAATACTTGCATAAGCAAATATCAATGATTCAACACCCAATCATGCTTTATTAATTGTTGTTACAGGTCTGATTGCACTGATAATCAGGTCTGATACAGAGTATATCAGACTAATTAAACCTATAAAAAGTGTTTTCAAAGCCTATTCAAATATTGAATTCGTTTACACCATACCCGATTGAATAGCACTTCTTCTAGGCACAATATGAAACCATACAAAGCAAATAGATGACTGATATAAAATGGAATAGTGTTGTTGTCCTCAATGAAAGTCTGATATGAAGTCTGTTGATGTAGACAATGATGTAGCAGCTCCTTATTAGCCACAATTCCTCCAAGATTGATGGCGCTTGAACCCTAGGTGTTGAAGATGCCAAAACTCGACAAAATACCAATATCTGTCAAACCCTAGATGACTGATAAAGAATTTTCTGAGGTCTGATATGATAAAATGTTGATGCAAAACTGGGTTTGAAAGGGTCCTTATATTCCACAAACTCCCCACAATGAAAGCACCCAATGTGTGAGGGTCTGATATGCAATGTAACAGCTCACGAATTTCTTATGTATGATAGCAATTTCATCCTAATAATGATGGCGACCTCCTTCAAACTCCATGGTTAGGGTTTAGTAAACAAAATCAAACTTTAACAACATAAACCCTTCATATATCTGCATTATAAAACCCTTCCATGGCAGATATAATCTCTCACAAAGACCTGCAAATAAATTAGATATATTCCTTGCCCAAATCGCACCAATACCAAATGGATATTTGTTACAAATCCTTCAATTTGGAAGTCCAAAATCCTAGCATATGATACCAAAATTCTCCAATGAAGCTGAATAGCAAACCCTGAATGGATTCACCTCTCAAGTGGTATTGGGTTTTCGTCCAAACCACAATTTCTAAGGGTTTTCGTCCCTAGAAGCAAGATAAACCAGAAATTACAGCAGAAATGGAAATATCCAAGACAATGTCAAAATACTCAATGATGAAAATGACCTTCCAAACAGCTTATTTTATAACCCTCAAGTGAAACGCCCAATAGTCCACCATAATTTGGGATTAAAATATTATTTTATTTTACTTTTCCTTCTCCAAGTGGGACATCCAACTTTGTCATTAAAATAATGTTTTATTTTGTCATTTTATTATAATTTATTTTCTCCTTTTATAAAGTGACTTTCCATTCTCCAATCTTTAAGTCATTTTTACCGACTTTCCATTCTCCAAGCCACTTTATAAAGTACTCAACTTAACTTCAATTTGGCTTAGGTGAAGTCGACTTTCCTTTCTCCAAGTCACTTTGCAACAATGGCTCAACTAAACAAAAAGGGGACATTACATGGTGGAGCAAATGATGATGAGAAATTGACTTTTTATATTTTTGTGAGCCACTTGAAAAAAATAAATTAAATTGCCAAGGAGGTGGACAACCTAGGAGGATGAAAAATAAAAGAAAATATGCCAAAAAGGGTTCACTCCACTTGGGAGAAATAAAATAAAAATATTTTATTGTGGGTGCCAAGCTTGAGGTCGGCCAAGTTGGGTCGGCCATGTTGAGAGATTGAGGTGGCTATAAAAGAAGAGCATTTTGGAGTCAATTCATCATCCATTCATTCATATTTTCATTGAGATTTTCTCCCTTGGCTGCAACGTTTGTTGAGCATTATTCCAAGGATGAAAACCCTTGTGAATATAGGTGAGTTGGACGAAAACCTAGCTCATCTTGAGGTGGACTCATCACGGAGTTCAATTTGCACTTCATTGGAGACATTGGAGACTTGGAGCTTGATTGCATATTTAGATTTTCAGATCAGCATTGGAGGATCATTCTTTGTGGCATTTTGTGTTGACATTGCACTAGGGTTTTACCCTAGATCGCCACCTTTGGAGAAGGGCGATTTCATCATTGGTGGGCTTTGGAGCCCTAAACCCTAGCAGCCGCCTTCATTCTTGCAAGCGCCGCCATTTTGGAGGGTTTGTTGTGCATCATTCTTCATCATTTGGTATGTACAAACCTATTTAGGGTCTGATTTGGACAGCAGCATTCCGGGCTATGTTTGTCATGTTTGAGCCTATGATTTGATGTAATTTTCAGTCATCATAATCTGATTTGTAGCAGCAGACTTATATTCAGAAAATCAGACTTGTTGTGTTTCAATTGGATGGTTATATCATGTGTTTCTTATGGTGGAATCTATGCTTGATGTGATCATCATTTAGAGGCATTATTTGGCATGTTTATTGGTGATATTAGCACTTGTATGTTCGCTGTTATATTTGTTTGTAAATCAGAAAATAAAAATCAGAATTCAGAAATTAGGGTTTGAGCAGAAATAAAATCAGAATTTCTAGGGCAGATCCAATTAGGGATTTTACAATCCTACCTTTCTCAACCTCCTTTGACACTTTTCTTTTGCTTCTTCCTTCTAGATTACCCTCCCTTCATCTTCAGGGATTCTTCTTAATTCCACATCTTTCCTTCTATTCTTGTTGTCCATACCAGCCTAGAAAAACTGATTTCTACCACTCCTTACTGTCCTTTATTCCTTATCCTAATCACTATTTTGTCCTGACCCTCATTTCTTTGTTTCTCAATTTTCCCTGTCTTAGCCTCATATTTATGCTCCTCTTTATATGTACCACCTATGACATACTATACCTGTTTTCTTTACATCTGACTACTTTTTAACCAAGATTTCACCCTCAAAATACAGTGCATAGCTCCTTTTCATGTGTACTCTACTGTACATTTTATTTTTGGTTTATCAACCTTATTTCTAGATTTATTTAGAATTCTTTTGTAGGATTTTACCACTTACACAGTGGATTGATCCTAATCTTCCACCGGTCTGCACTAGATAGGCTTGTCAACTACCCATCCTTGGTTGTTGGCTTTGCATTCAGCACCACATTTTAAGTTTTGAGCATGCGTGGCTCACACTCACCAACATTGGAATGCTATTGTGTAAACTCTTCCTTCTGCCCCTGATTCCCATCAACCAACACCAGTGGATGGTGCAACCTCTGCTCTTTTTATGTGGTTCCCAATTTTTTTGTCATTTTTCAATAAAGGTTTAATTACACAGTCAATTTTCCTTGTGAAGTGCAGGCCGACTGGAAGCCAAAACTGTTTGGGCAAAGTAATCCTTACAAAGCTCCATCCTAATGAGGACTAGAGTGGCAACAAGCACATGAGGACTTTAAGCACACCAATTCATGCAATTCCTGACTACAAGAAGAAATTGCCATCTAGTATTTACCTTAACCATAGTTTCAAAACTCGCAACTCGCCAAAACTCAGCAGAACCAATTTTGACTGACTCAGCAAACTCTCGACAAATAAAAAAAAATTCAAATTCATAAACTCAATAAAACTCAGTAGTACTCGCCAAAACTCAAGAGTACTCACCAAAACTCAGGAGCACTCACCAAAACTTACCAAAAACTCAGCTAGGAGAGGTAATGGGCAATTTACTTGACTGTAAAAATAACTCGCTGTTAGGCAAATACTCCACGAGTTTTCAATCTATGAGCTTAACAAACTAATGAAGGCACTAAACTCCACATCCAAGAGATTCACTAATACAATATGAAACTCTGGCAGATAAAGCACAATAGATTATGTATGTATATTCCATACAAAAGCTCTCTACCACAAGGCCAATGCACCATTATTTAGTTGATTCATTAAGTAATTGATAGCCTGTCATAATTCCAGAGAGTAAGATATATTCATATGAAAAGTAATTACCCCAAGAATGAAGGTTGAGAACAGAGTGTTTCGTCGAGTAACTGGTCCATCTTGAACATTGTCGCAGAAAATATCAGAAAAGAACAAGAGGTATAGAGAAACAACTGAAACAAGAATTGCATGAGCAGTAGAAATGACCCTGCAGAAATCAAAATTATACTATCAATTTTAACATCTTTAAGCAAACTGTTAAAAATTCCTAAGGTATCATCAACAGGAAGAAACCATTTCAAACTACAACATATTTTTACCGGTTGCTCCATTCAACTTGCTCAGTTCTTGAAAGCTTGTAATATCCTTTAAAATACCATGGACTGATGATCTTGGATGTATTATAGAACTGCACAAACAAGATACAACATATTGAAACCTATAAAATCTACAAAACGTAAAAAATATCAACAGTGGATTCAAAACGCATTATAAACTTCTTTCATCCTTCATTGAGTCGTTTCATTCTTAATATACTGTCGTTTATATATATGGTAGATAGTATCAGTTCATGAACAGAACTGAAATTGGTTTTTACCAGATATGAAGAAAGTGAGCTCCTCCTAAATTTGAGGAAAGTATGAATAGGTTAACAACTAAATGATTTCAAACTTTTGAATTATACTCAGAAACCTTTATAACTTTAAGCATAACTTTTTTTCACATGTGGAAGTGTTCAAAAAGTCCTTGCTTACAGTTGACTCAGATAGAGACGATTAATTTAAAATATGTCAATAAACAGAATATAATAAATGTACTCAACTCTTCACTATGGCACATAATTAAAAAAGTCTCCAAATCCCTGTTGTAAATCCTTTAAATTAGTATACCAGAACATGAAGATGTCTGTTTGTGGCAATATGAATAATCACATGAAATACATTTGCTTGGGCCAAAAAGCTACTGAAGAAAGCATGCTTGAAAGCTTATTAACAAAAAATTCGAACTTGCATCTTGACATGCTCTCATTTAAGATTTGGACATATAAAACAGTTTAACCAATAGTTATGTAATGTATAGATTGCCATTTTTATGGTGTATGAGACCTACAACGTGGTCATAATATAAAACACTTGAAATTTGTTGCACATGGACAAATTGTGACCCTGTCACTAATAACATATGTGATTCTATGATAATATAAATTCATATCAGATTATGATCACTCTTAGAACAATTCCTACAGTTAAACACTGAACTGATATCTAATGTGACATAACCTTGCGTGAGTGCCGAACGAGGTCTCTTATATTTAAGAGAGTATATGGATCCTAATAGTGTGTAAGGAAAGATTGATTGCATGACAGAATAAAGACTCCTGCAGCTACTCTCTACCCTGCACATGATCACGAGCTTGCAGGATTTCGGCAGTTGGCTACAGCAACTCAGCATATGGCTTCAACATTATTGGATCAGCGAATGCTTCAATCACCCGTACACAGGTCTCCTCAGCAACTCCTGTGGGCGATAGCATAGTAGATGCCCTCCAATCCCCAAATCAGTGTTGTGCATATATTTTGGGCTCTTCATTGAGAATAGATATATCTGTGCCTCCCACAGAAGCAAAATCCAAAATTTCTTCAAAGGCTTGGGCCACATCTGCAGTCCTCAATTTGTAAGTCTTTTCCTTCTGATGCTAGGGTTCAGCCATCAGGAATCCCTGTCATGGAGTTTGAGGATGAAGTTGTAATGCTGAAAGGGCACATCTGGATCACACATTGATATGTCAGTTTCACAATTTCTGGCCAAGCTTGCAGAGGACATCAAAAAAGTGGAAGCCCTTACTGGAGGAAGAAATTGTCATATGTCATTGTGCAAAAAGTTTCTTCCTTGTTATTTGCAGATCAACAAAGGACAAGGATTCACTACTGCGAGGGGGGTCATGATCTTCGAGCAAAGCATCTTTATCCCAAAAAGTATGGTATTCTAAGTTCAATACTCTCACTGAAATTTTCTCAATAATTCTAGTTTGGGTCCAATTAACTAACCTCCCTTTGCAATTTTGGGGCACATCTCACCTCTCCTCCATTGGGAAAATCACATCAATCCCAGAAAAAGTTCAGCTTTCACTCTCAATTCACATTTGCTCGGATCCTTGTGGAAATGGATATTTCCAAGCAACTGCCAGCAGAAATTGATCTCAAGATTGGTGACCAAATTTGGAATCAGGAATTGGATTATGAAGAGATTGCATTCAGGTGTAGATCTTGTTATGCCATATTCCACCTGGCAGATGCTTGCCCACAAACTGTCACTGCAGCAAATAGGATTAATCCTTTCAAGCAGGCCACCTGGTGGAAGGGGGCGTCTGATCCGAGTCATCAACACATTTTTTCGAACAACCTGGCTGATCTTGAAAGCCTTGTTTCTTCGGAGCTCAAATCCACTTCTGAGATCCCTGCTTCACCAATCAGTTCTTCTTCACCTTCAGAAGCCAAAGGAGTTCCTCCTAGAATCCTGAATAGGAATGCTCATCATCTTTCTTCCACCAAGACAGTGGAATCTCCTCCGTTGAAGGGCTCACTAGTGGTTTCTGAGGATGTTATCAAAGAGACAGGATGATAGTGCTGATATTTGCATAATAGTTAAGAAAAAAAACCCTCTTCCTTAAAGAAGAATAAGTATCAGCATAATATGATTGCGTTCAAATGACAAGAAGGGTTAGTTGTGCTCTTTTGCTGGTAGTTGGCTTGGTTGCATTCTTTTGTTCCCTCCTGTCAAGCTGGACTCCTAAGTTCAGGGGTGGTTAAATTTTTTTATCTTTTGCTGAATGAAAGCAATTTTAACACTTGAAATGTAGTTCTTTTTCGATAGTTAATATAAAGGGTGAGGAACCCAATACACTCAATTTATCTAGCCAAAAAGAAAAATAGTGATTTTACCTCCTTGCGTTGCACAAAAGTAACCACTGTCCACATGAATTGTTAAATTACAAAATCTTGTGTATTAAATGTGATCAAGTGTAATGTCCCCATTTTCGCGAGCATCAGAGTTTGGAGGATTAGCCTATCATTTGACGCTCGTAGGCTAATGGGGGTGTTCAGAGGGTCCTGTTTGGCAGTTATCTGGTTGCCTTCTCCTTTAGAGCAAAGTTTGGTTCAGGTTGGCCTTCGTTTGATGTTTTTGGACTCAGTTATACACACTTACTATTTATAGTAAGTCACCATTTCAGGAGAGTCAGTGTTTCTATATATAGCAGGGCACTTGGACAGGTCTTGATTGTAGTGTCGATCCCTTATTCAATTGGTTTGATCAGGTAATGAGGGATTTACTATTTACAGTAAGACTGTGGTTGTAGATAGGGACCCTTGCTATTTTTAGAAAGGCGGTTGGATGCACAGAGGGTACAATGGTTAACTCCAAGGTTCAAACGGATTGGCAAAATGATGATTAATAATGAAGTTATGCATTTTTAATTATTATTAAAGTTGACTTTAATAATAATTACTGTATTTAAATGCACATGTTATAAAATCACTTTATGACTTCATTTAAGTGGGGGCCAATTATGTATTTAATGAAATAAAAGTATATTATAAAGATATAATGTAACTTTATAAAAGGTGGTGCCATTTTAAGTTAATGAGTAATTAATGCCTCATTGAAAAGCACGCCATTATGAGTTTATATTATAAAGTATTTATTAAAAACCTAAAAGTGGACTTCAAAGGCAAATTAAATACACTTCACTTGGAGAAGTTATAAAAAGGCATCAAGAGGAAATGCTTTTCATTATTGAATGAGCATTTGATATTTGTCTTTGTGATTTTCTTGGTGTTGGAGGAGAGAAACCTAGGGTTTTTGGATTCCAGAGCTTTCCAATCTTTGGAAACGAAAAATCGCATTGATTTGCATAACTGAGGTAGTGAAACTATCTACTGAAGGGTCGCAACTATTGGAGGAGATATTTCAGTCTTCTCACCACTACAAAATTAGTGGCCAAGGACCAAATTTGTGGAGATTCGATTGGAGAATAATTGCTGATTGTGATTCATCATTTCATCATCTTTAAGAGCGATTTTGGCAAGATACTATATTCTGATATTTTATGACAGTCATAGCTGGGAACCACGATTTAATTGTGGAAGGTTGATTTGGCATCAATTTCTTCATAGGGCTTGAGCGCTCCATTCTAGAGACTTGGACAATGATGTTTGATGCATGTGAGAGGGTCTAGAGGCTGCATATAATTTATTATCAGAAGTTCAGATCAGAAACAGGGGCGGCTACCATAGAGGTGTGATTTGGCTTCAAGAGATATCCATTGCATGGGTTTAGGCTACCATCTCTTCATCGATTTGGAGGGCTTCATAATCCAAGTTTTTTGAGGTCATTTCATTGCATTGTAATGTAGTTTCAGATCATAATATCATTGTATCAGGCCATTAAGGCGCTGCCATAAGTTAGTTGCATTGTGTTGCCAAGAGTCTTGGCCAGCATTCTATATCAGCATTGTAGTGGGAGTAGACTGTCAATAAAGGAGGAATAAGTTTCATGTCACATACTTCTTGTAGTGATTACAATCTTCATTTCAGTCTAATAGTTTGCTTACCATATGTTTGACGAAATACCTGTTGGCTGTAAGTGACTGTTTGCATAGAGATTTACATGTGTCTTTGTTGTACCTTCATTTGGGAATTAAATAGATGCATGTCAAGTGTTTGCATTAATGCCTAGTTGTTGAAGGTGCATATTGGCTATCTTAGGATGCATGGAAAGTGTTTGACAATACGTCAACTAGCTGTACAAGTTAATTTCTGTCACTTATATGTACGTGAAAGGTCAAAAACAGTTAGTACATCATTTCTATTATATTGTCAATCAATCTTGCATCATTAGAAGTACCATTTGCAGCATACAAATTCATAACAAGACAAACAGAAGTTTAAATCAGCATGATCAGACATTGTGTGCAAAGTGTTTGACGATATTCCTTGAGCCTCTAATCAGCAAATTGAGGTCAGAATTGTCAAGGGATATTACATCAAGTTGTACTGGTGAATTTCACAGACACATACAATAAAAGTGTTGTATCAACCTATGCACTGCAATAACAGAGATGTACCAACCTATGCTACAATTTCCAGACTAAAAAGGCTGCACTGAATGCCTTCACAGTCTAAGGCTCGAACCTCAAATATTATTAACCAATTATTTAGTGTACTTCTGTCTTAGGGAACACTTACTAGAACAAAAGCATTTTTCAGTGTATGGATGTCAATTCATCACATTTCCTATGGATTATATACAAACAGATTCTAAGATTTAACTATTGAAGACTACAGCTCTCCAGAAAATATATCCCAAAGACTTTCCTAAGGTTATGACTGCTTGTTTATGTATAATAACCCAAAATAATTAAGCTGAGCATGTTGCAAGGATAGTTTCAAATTGTAGGAAAGATAATTGTGCTTGCCTAAGTTGCCAGTCCTGGTATGGGGACGGGTACAGGTTTGGGGTTCAGGTAAGCCGGTACGGCAATTTTTTTCCCGGGTATGGGTACGAGTTCATATATATATATAATTTATAATTTTATATATATTAAAAATTCTAAAAACAGTAATACTCATAATTGCCAATACTTGTAAACAAAATATTTAAATACCTCATAACTTGCAATAAAGAAAAAACTCATGAATTGAAATTCATAATCCAGTGATTTGTCAAATGTCAATACAAAATGAAAACTACAATCAATATTCAATAATCTTCATATAACTATTCATTGAAAGCATGAAAGTCAACATTTGGTTCAATTTCATTTGAACCACAATCAGCTGCAGTGCCACTCCCACTAGCCACGTCATATCTAGAAGTTGCCTTGTCAATAGAGACTTCGGCAAGCCATGCAATAGTAGCATCTAAGTCAACACACTCAGGAGTTATATCCCAATTCCTTGTCAAACCCCTTGCTATAATCAAGTCTCTTATGCGACAAAAGATGTAAGTTGGAGTGCACAAAGGCCAAATCCTCAAATTTTTTGGTACCCAATCGGTTGCATCTAACTAAGTGGATAGAGGAGTATGTACTCCAATTCTGCTCAGCTGAAAAAGAACTTGCAAACCTATTGAATTTACATACAACATTTACAATTATAAAACATAAATTATAATATATAGCAGCAAAAAAAAATGAAGTTGAAAATTTAAAAATAAAAAGATGCATACTTGAGATATAACTTTAATGCAAGAGGTTCCAAGTAAATAGATCCTTGGCCAAGTAGGTAACACCATTCATGAGAGTCTTTCATGTACTTGTCTCAAAGAGTGCAAACATCATGATTCTTTGAAGATATGAAGTAGCCAAACTCAGTGAAGACAACACTTTGTATATCTACATCTGGGAATATTCTTCTGAATGCAATCTACTATACTAAATCCAAAACCTGATTGTGTTACAAGAAACTCCTTCATCATCAAAATTAGTCATTTGTATGTCAATGTAAAAGTATGAAAAAGTCATTTTCAACCGAATCGCAAATCATGTCGTATACTAAAAGTTGTTTTTCGACAAAATCAAATTGTAATGTCAAAATCCAAAAAATATTGTATTGCCGAATGTTTGTAATTTGTCTATTGATTTTAATTTCAAAATTGATAATTATTAACATTATGAAAAATAAATTATTATTAAAAATTAAAAAATTATAAGAAAAAATAAAAATTAAAAAATATATAAAAAATAATTTAAAAAAATAAGTGTAAAGGCGCATGCCACTCAACCTGCGCGCACTTATACAAAAAGGTAGAATTTTTTTTAAAAAGCAATCTATGTAGTGGCGTGCACCACAACAAACAAAACAAAAAGGAAAAGGCAGACACACCAACAGTCATCAGTGAGCAACATCCAGTCAAGCACATAAAAAGTAATATTTAATCAACAAAAACACATTTTGAAAATTGCGGCCTATCAAGTAAAAGCATGCCTCAACCAAGGAGAAGTCAAGCACTAGTTTTAGGGAGATTTGTCAATTCAAAAAACAAAAACTATAGCCAAGGACAGTAAAATGCAAGCCATGTCCTACAGAAACAAAAACTACCCCGGCACATGCATAAATTTAACACAAATGAATTTTATGTCGGGCCCGAGAATGTAATGTGCAAACTATTGACAAATGAAATGCACAGGACTTGGACAACTAGAAAAAATATTTAATGAAAGCTCTTATTAATTCATTCAAAATGTACATATTTAACAATAGGAAAATGACTATTCCCTTCATCTTTTGGATGCCTGTTCAACTTCTAGTGTACCTAGGAAATACAAAATATAAAATATTATTCTACTACTCCTAGGATTATGTACATTATTGTTATATGCCCCCCTTAATCTGTAGGGACAATGGTAAAACCACTGTTCGTGTTGCACATTGGGCAACATGTTTATGGCACCTTTTTTCTTGATATGAAGCTCCAGTGTTCTGCAAAGGGTTTTTCTGAGTGATTCCCTTCTGCAGGTTTTCAAGAACCAAGATATGGACTTGGTATTTAGACCTGAGTTTGTTTTCTCAAGTTGAGTCAACTTTCCATGATGCTATGTCCCATTTTGAGAGAATACCGCATCCATTTGCTATGAAAGTTTTAACCACCATTTTTTGAGTGATGAAAATTGCAAAAGGTTGTTCAACTTCTGCCTTTGTCACTTCTATGACTGAAAACTAGAGAACCCGGGCTTATTGCACCCATGAGTAACCCAAAATTGTGCTAAAGCATGCACTAAATGACCTGACCTTCTGTCAACCTAAAAATGTAAACCACTTGCTATCCATGATGCTATCAAATGAAGACACATATCAAAACATAAAAAGTTGCTCGTGGCAAGAAAAACTACATCGTAAATGAAGGCATATGATAATCTCGCTCCATGGCATAGTCA
Source organism: Cunninghamia lanceolata (assembly GCA_027924645.1). Taxonomy (NCBI): domain Eukaryota; kingdom Viridiplantae; phylum Streptophyta; class Pinopsida; order Cupressales; family Cupressaceae; genus Cunninghamia; species Cunninghamia lanceolata. The sequence goes on along the minus strand of BSBN01000837.1, from coordinate 7,970,562 downwards.
TCAAAAACCAAAATGAAGTATGCAATCTCAAGTGTTCAAGTGCTAAGCTGAAAATTACTTGTTGAGTGGCAATATGTTGTAATTTTGTAATAAGTTGCCCTGATTGTTTTTTTGTGAAATACATAACAACACTAAAAGTTAAGTGCAACAATGTCTTCCACACTCTTATGATCACCCAGATCCCGATGTGGGCAAGGTGAGAGCATACAAGTGCTTCAGAGTTAGCATTCAAAACCCAAAACTAGCAAATAGAACAACTTCCACTTATTCAGTGGGCATCCAATTATGCAGCGGGCATCCACTTAATTGTGGGAATGAAACTAAAAGGAAACACCCACTTATTCAGTGGGAATGAAACTGAAAGGAAACATCCACTTATTCAGAGGGAAACTGAAAGGAAAAGCATAGGCACATCCACTTATTCAGCGGGAAGCCTTTACAATGAAACCACTTATTCAGTGGGGTGAGTAACATAAACAAATAACTAACAATCCCACTAGCGGTAAACCTTCCAGGGGTTACAAAGTAGATATTGCAAAGAGTTAGGTAATACAATGAAATATAAAGGCTGCAATATCAACTAATAACCCCGATTTCAACAAGTTATCTCTGCTGCAATCATCATAGGACAAAAGAATCACAAGAACATGAAGGAAAGCATGCATAAACTGCCCCAAACTGAAGCACTGATGTTATACCATAATAGAGGCCAGCATATTGAAAATAGAAGGTCTGATTTGAAGCGAATGGCACTAATATACTGTTGTTGCAGGTCTAAAACTCTAAACCAGCAATGAAGAAAGTCTCATATCAGTACATATATGCTATCACAACTCCATGGAAACCACAAAATCCTCCTCACAAACATCACCAACAACCTCAACACCCCTTGACGCCTCAACACCATTCAAAATCTGCAAAACACATCAGAAAATCTTCCAAACCCATGTGCTCGGCTCCAAATTGTACAACCAACATCAAGCTTCAAACAATCTCCAAAAATAATCATCAATAAATTCAAACTAGTAACCAAATCTTCAAAATACATCATAGCAAACAGCTCCTTTGAAGCACTATGCAATTTCTGTATGAAATTGCTCTAGTAACTCTGCCTTCAGCACAATAGTGATTCCTGTATGAAACCACACCCAATTTACAAGAGGGTTTTCGTCCTCAAGAGACTATGGAAGAACATGCAGGTTCAATCCAGCAACATAACAATATCAAATCCAAAAGCATAACCCTCTGAATGAGCTCTCATCCTCTTTTTATAACCTTTTGAGGGAAATAAAATATTATTTCCTGTTTACCTCTTCATATTTCTCCTCAATATAATAATATTTCTCCTTTCCAAAGACCTTTTTTGAAATAATATTAATATGTCATGAGTAAGGCCTTTTTTAAGTGTCCATATTTTAAAACAATTAATTACCTTTCCAAAGAGCTATTATACTTAAGTTATCTTTTTAATAATCCCAACTTTAGATAATTTAAGCAAATATATTAATTAAATGGCTTAATAACTCACCCAATTTATGGAAAATTGCAAACTTAAGCGAACTGCAAAATAAATCATACCATCACCCTCCATGATGTTTGGGATGAAGAATGGTGCCCTTCGGGTGACTTTCTAAAAATAGACAGCTTCTCCAAGAAGTTTGGAGAGCAATCCGGGACGCCGAAAAAACATCTGAAAGCATCACTATAATCCTAAACACCAACTAAACTCAATGCCATAGAAAATAATCCACTTCAAGAGGGGAATGCCACTTTATAATTAATATTACACTAAGTTGCTAATAATTATTCCCAACCTTAGGCAACCTTAGTGAAATATTAATTAAATTGCCAGATAATAGTCCCAAGCTACGAAAAACACAGAAATGCACTGATCGAAAAACTTTGACCATATCAACATGTAAAAGAAGACTTGGGACAAATAAAACAGAGGCTATCAAGTGACTGCCTAAAAATAGCAAGTGCGGCATAGAGTTTGAAAACGCTTCCAAAAGCGTCACCACAAAACCCTGACAACTCTAACTCAATGCAACACTTGAGATAGCCAACGACTAACTACCAAACACCAAAAACAATGTTAGACTGACACTTATTATAAATAGCAGTGTTCTCCAAGGACCAAAGAGAACAAACCCAGAGAAACCCAGAAAGATTGTCGCCACGCAAGCACTTACTATAAATAGTAAGTACAAACAAGTTGTCTGAAACCCCTCCGGAAAGTGTCATATAGCTCCACTGGAACACCTAAGCATACTACTAAAAATACTCTGATCAAACTATCACAAACCCAGAAAGTCAGCTCCAACTGTGCAGCAAGAGAACCAAAAAATGGGGACATTACAGTCCGCCCTCCTCGAAATTGCTTGTCCTCAAGCAATTCGCCAAACACAACCATCAAACCCATCCTGAATAATGTAACTCCAGGATCCCATATCAATCTAGGAGGTTTGTGAACCCCCAAAAACAATGTGCCATGCTGAGTTGCAACTACAAATGTAACTTCCTCCATTCTTCTTGCTAAAAGGAAAACAATCCCTTGCAAGAGATCAACAAACTCATTATCATAACACCACTTGAATCTAACATACATCCTCTAAACTGTTATGATAAAATCACGAGGACTCGTGAAATCTCACTATACCCACTCCAAGAGTCTCTGAAAGATGATTAAAGACATGCGGAAGTTTGTTGTTATGAACAAACTCAAAGAGTAAACTATCAAAGTTCACATCACAACCCTTCAAAAAATGAATTCTCAAGGTTCGGAAGGTCTGAAAAGGCATATTCTTGCTGCTATTCAAAACTGAAATCAGCAATGAACAATCTGATTTCAACAAGTTCAGCATTCTACACAAACTACACCCATGTAATCTCCAAGAGTAAGCATGAAAAACGAGCATTATATTGCTCAAAAACAACTTAGAAGTGGTTGGAAAGCACTTCCAAACATTCTCCAATTGAGACCCTTTACTTCCCTTGACAGAAATATTATGCCAAACCTCCTGAATGAGAGCAAACCTAAATGAGAGGTGGCTGATATACATCCAAACAGCAGAATCAAAACTGAGATCATAAACTTTTCTCTGCCAAGGAACATCTCTCTGGTCTCCATAGCCCTCCAACATACTTTGTTGGTGACCTCTAGCAAGAAATCGAAGTAATGAGGCAACTCTACCATGCTTATGCTACGCAACTTTCATAAACATATGTGCCTCATCAGAAGATATTTGTCATGTCCCCAATTCCGGAGTGATGACATATGGAGATTTTTGGTTAGCCTATCATCTATTCCCGTAGGCTAATGCATTGGTAAGGGAATAATTGGCTAGTTGAGTTGGCTTCTACACATGGAGATTTGGAAAGTTGGCTTAACTAGTGTATTTGAGCTTTATGGAAAATGCAATATTAAGATTGTATTTTCATTCATTTGATTTTGAATTTGAATTTGATGAATAAGGAGGGAAAATGAACTCTTTTATTTTATTTTCTCTAATCTATTTTTGTGGAGATGATGTAAATATGGTTAGCTCCAGGTAGGACCTATTTGTTAAGGAATATTGACAAGTCAAAGATGGGCCCAATTCAATGTCAAAGATTAAGGTATATGGATCGATGCATGGAGAATATTTAATACTATTTGTTTTGAGCCTTGTTATTGGAGCCAACGGCTATGCTTGAGGGGTCCGATTTGTATAGAGGAATGCTAAATTCCATTCGCCCAAGATTAAAGTCATTTAAAATTGCAAATTGCTCATTGAATGAAGTGTTGACGGCTTAGAAAGAGGCGATCATGAGGTAAATCATTTAAAATGATTTTGTTTGCTATTTTTAATGCAAATCGTCCATATAAGGAATCGGCGGCTAAGGGAAAGGGCAATTTTAAATGCAAATTGCCTCATTAAATGCATTTGCATAAGCAAGGAAAGGATCGATGGGGAGTTTGAAGGAAATTAAGTGCATTTCAAATACAAAATTAAATTCATGTAGCTGATCGCCTAAGCAATGAAGAGGATTTTAAATGATTGCAAATAAAAAAATTCAATGCATGAGTCCAAACACCTAGCCCAAGAGGATCGATCCATAGAAGGGGAGTTGATTTCATTTAAAATAATTAAAGATTGTTTTAAATGAAAGTATTTGTGATGAAGTTCATTCAATATTGTTCCAATTCCTTGATTTTCATTGATGGATTTCAAAATGCATTCCAAAATTGCCAAGAGGATGGACGTCCAAGCTTGAGGAGTTTAAATAGATGACTTGAGCTTCATTTTGCAACTTTTGATCTCATGGTAAGCATTTGCATTTTATCTATTATTGTTGGAAATTGCATTTTCTAGTGATTTTTATCAAGAAGATGTGCCCTTGAGTGTTGTGGTGATGATCCCATAACAATTTGTGAGATGCTATCATACAGATTTCATCATTGGATTGAATTTGCAAGTTATTTGAAGCATTTGGAAGTAATAGTGATATCTATTTGAAGCTCTTGGTATAGAAGATTGACTACCAAGGTAGTTTAGTCAATTTGGAGTATCTTTTGGATGGTATTTTCATGTTTTGCAAGGTCTGATTTTACAACAGCAAGGTCTGATTTTTATAACAGCAAGTTGGCATTGGAATTACAGGGCTTTTTAGGTGGATTTGATTAAGGGTTTGAAGGTTGAGGAGTTGTACTTGATAGAAGACCTTCCTATGCATCCATCGATTGCATTTGGAGGAGATATTTCATAAGATTTCATTGTAAACCCTTGACTGGGCAAAAAGTACACTTTCAGCAATCATATCAGCATATAGAAAGTTTATATCAGAATTTTATTGAAGCTCTTTCAAGGCTGTTTTATGTTCATTTGATAGCTATTATCATTCTAGAGGGTTTGGGCAACATTTGTATACAAAGATTGATGTATTTGGGCTTCATATTGGCTTGTAATTAAGTCTGATATAAAATTAGACATGGACTGAAATAAATTCCAGCCACTTGACATTTTATGTTTTATTTGTTTGATGGTTTCATATATGCAAATTTGATGTGGGTTTGCTATGCTACAATTCCTTTGTTCATTGGTGTTGTTTTGTGCAAGAAATCTTATCTAAAATTGGAAAAAATTTCAGTATATATTAGTAGGGTATTTTACAATATTCTAGTGCAACCTAAGGCAGCTTTCCCAAACAAAAATGCCTTTAATGCAACACATCCAAGTGCCATGCACAAACTGTGCCTTCACAGCATTAAGATCAGCATAGAATTTTGCAATCATTTTGATCACTCCTTGTTCATCACGGTGAATGGTAACAACTCGGACTTCTTGCAACTCACCCATGCAAGTTTTTTCCACTAAAAGTCTAGAGGTAATAGATGTCAAATCTTCATGCCAAACAAGTTCTGAACTTACATTTTTTGCTGCTGTTCTGAAAAATCCAGCAAGCTCAAAAATATTGTTTGGACATTTTTCAAAATCTGAAATGTAGAAGTCTTCATGATTCAGTACATCCCATTTAGGAACTACAACTTCACTTACATTCTCTTCATCCGGTGGTCTCCCAGGAGGATTACCAACCATAAGGCTCAACACATCCTCATGATATGATTCCATTACACCAACAACAAGAGAATCACACTTTAATTCAATTTTTGGAACTGCTCCTGGATCCCATATCTTGATGTTATCATCAAATGTGTTGCCTCTATCAGGAGTTGTTCCATCATCCAATATGAAAAGAGGATTATCATAAGTTGCTTCTGCATCTAAGACAAAGAGAGGGTTATCAAAAACATACATATCATCACTTTCCTCTTGCTCAGAACCATCCAAATCGGTATATGCAACTTCTGATTTTCTCGGCATGATCTCCAAATCATACTCCCCTTGAACACTATCAAGCTCTTCAATCACTAGCTTGATTTCTTCTATCAATGCACTTTTTTCTAGTTCCCTCAAGTTTGTAATAATAGCGAACTGTTCTTCAACTTCTTGAAGTGCCAATTGGGAACCTTGCAACAAGTCTTTTGTTGCATCAAGCTCAAGGATGAGCTTATTAACCTTTTTCTCATTCTCTCTTGCAACATTAAAAGCATGATCACGGTCTCTGATCATGTGCAAGAATTTTGTCTCCACTAGCTCCATGGAACCTTTGATAAATTGCAAGTTGGTAGAAGTAATTCTACCCTCGCTCTTCTGCATTAAATCTTCTAGGATCTTGTGAATGCTGTCCAAACCCACGAGGAACTGAATTTCTCTCTCTTAAGAGACTGAGTGTTGACTCTTAAATTCTCCCAACTCACTAGGATTGTGCTCACCCAAGTATCTCAGTTCTTCAAGTGGCAAAGAACTTGATATTTCCTCTTCTTCAGGAACAAAAAGTTTGTCAATATTTGCTTCCTCCTCACCGTCACTTTGATCAAATGATATGGCAGCACCAAACTCAAGCATTGAATCATCCCTAAGGGCTGATTTCAATGAGCTCCCCTTCAACATGTTCTTCATTTGAACTCTTTATGTTCTTCATTTTGCATGGGAAATTCCCACTCACAATCGGAATTGCCTATGTTCTTCATTTTGCATGGGAAATTCCCACTCACAATCGGAATTGCCTCACAATCAGAATTGCCTTCACTAGAATGGTGAATATGCTCCACATTAGGTGTTGTTCTGAAAATTTCAGCAGCATCAATTTCTTCAACCACTGCAAATTCACTTTTCTCCATGTCCTCATCAAGACATTCTGCTAGAATAATCTCAGGCTCACTTAATAAATCACCTCCTAGCAATCTATCAATCATTCTCATCTCAGTTTTTAATGTTGTGGCATCTTCATAACCATCAAGCTCCTCATCAAATGTAGGGATTGCAAAGTCCAACACTTCCGGTTCCGAAATATCTTTGACTTCTTCAAGGCTAGGCTCAGCTTCAGAAATTTCTGCTGTAGACTTATCTAAATCAGTTAACTCTTCAATTATCACATCTTTTTTGAGTTCCACATCATTCTGAAGGAATGTACATGTGGTGAAGGTCACAGATTCATCTTTGTTCTTGCATTGGTGGTTAGGCTCCCAAGAATCCTTGAATAGAAAACAAAGATTTATTCTCCTAAGTTCATTCTTGCTATCATCTTTCTTCCTTGAAATGGAAGAGTTCTTGTTCTATTGACTGGAAGGTGACGTCTTGGAATAGTTTTTAGTCTTTTTGTCATTGGAGTAGTTAGCTCTGGCTTCCTTAAAAACATTTTCTCCTTCTCCTCTTCCTTCCTTGTCCTTCAAATGTATTCTATAGGGCCCTTTTTGTCAAGACCCCCCTCATTGATTATTTCCAAAAAAGCATCCAAGGAAATTTGATGCTTAAAGTCATCTGGTAGTCCTTGGTACTCATCAATAATTTTTGTGGCCTCTAGGTCATACCTCCTTCGATCCAACTCCCTTTGAATTGTTCTTTCTAATTCAACCTGACTCTATCTAAGAGAATCAATCAAGACATCTGTCTCATTTCTGCCCCTCATGTTTATCTCTTTATCCCTTGGAAACATCTACTTGCAACCGCTGAAACTGAAATGCAAAATACTAACACTCGCATGCAAATGTCGATCACTAACATGTAAGGCTGAAATTCTGTTCCTCAACTAAAGATCTACAAAAGGTTAGCTCCCCAAGCAGGCTGGCAAGATCACCAACTTTGATACCATTGTAATAAGTTGCCCTATTTTTTTTTTTGTGAAACAGATAACAACACTGAAAGTTAAGTGCAACAATGTCTTCCACACTCTTGTGATCACCCAAATCCCAATGTGGGCAAGGTGAGAGCATACAAGTGCTTCAGAAATCCTGTTTATTGAGTTGTCTGAAAGTGTTTGACAAAATGCCAGTGTGGTAAAAATCAGAAAATTTGTAAATTTGAGATAAAATTTAGGTTAGGTATTTCACATCAATAAATCGTACCATAGAGAAAAGTCATTGAAGACAAGACCAAATGAATATCAGCAAAAAGACAAATGCCCAACCGTGTATTGCACCAAAAATCCATCTCAGTTAACATGGGTAATGGGTATGAAGTGACAGTCGCAACATGAATTCTTTCAAATGCAAAAAGGCATCTGCAAATCAAGAAGAGATCAATCAAAGAATCCACCATGAAAATGACAAAGTGAATTTTCAAAGCTTCGTTGGAGGTTTGCCGTGATTTCATCATATTAGAAGAAAGAAAGTTATGTAAAAGTCATGAAGACATTAAAAGATGATAAATTTTGTGCTCGAAGAGAAGTGATTACTATTAATTTCTAATCAATTGTAGTTTCAGTCAAGGTTTAGAGCAAATTGGCAAAGGAGGATTTTTGGATTCAAAGCATCAAGTGATTGCAAAGTTTCAAAATCTCAAAAGGTTTGCAATAACTAGATTCATCATCGAAATTATCCAAAGCCGCCTTCCAAGAAATTCTAATTTTAGCCTATGCTAAAAATACTATCACCACATCACTTTGAATGGTGCTCTAGTTCTCCTCCTACACTCCCAAAACCCTAGCTTCCTCTAGATCAGCCAGAGGAAATAGTTGTGGCATTGACGTTGTTACTACTAGTTTTTCTTCTGCACAAGGCAACGTTGGTGTGGCGTCAATGCTGTTACTATTGGTTTTTCTTCTGCACGAGGCAACATTGGTGTGGCGATTGGCTTTCTAGCTCACCCTGGGTCCTCCTCTGAAGTTGCGGTTGTTACAGCTCCTTTATCTTTAGTTGAGCCCACATCCAAGCTTTTGAAGGGCATTGGCTCGGACAAATTGAAGTTTTTCTCCAAAGTTTCCACTCTTTCTGCTAATGAAAATTTGTTTGTGGTTTCTGCTTCTTGTGAAGATCTTCCCAAGAAACCCTCTACGAATGCTTCAAAGGTCAAGTTAGAACCGGGTGTTAAAGGGCCGCAGGTAGGAATCAACCCTCTTAACTGTGCAAAGCATTCTCCCATGCTAGAGTTTGGCGAGCAAGTACTTGAAGGAGAGAATTTTTTTGTTGTGCATGGTCTAATTGTTCACTTCAATCGCCATTAGCCAAGCCTTCCATATCTAAAAAAGTGGATTTCGAATAACTAGCATCCGCAATTATACCCCTATGCGCAAGGGTTTTTCATTGCTGCATTTGAATCTACCAAAGATTGGGATTCAATCCTCTTTAATGATTTATGGCACTAGGTTAGCATACTCTCATGTTAAAACTGTGGCATCAAGCCCTCAATCCCTCCATGAAATCCTTCAGTGTTATGCCAACTTGGGTACGCCTTCCAAATCTACCTCGTCAATTTTGGCCGGACTCCTACTTCAAAGCTATCAGCAATATGTTAGGTAAATTTCTAACTACAGATAAGTTGACTTCATCATTTACTTACACAAACTCTTCTTGAATTTTAGTTGATTTAGACATCTCCAAGGATCTCCCTACAAACATTACCCTAAAAGTTGCATGTCACTCATAGGTTCAACTTCTAGACTATGAAGGGTTGCCATTTCGTTGCAACAGATGTTTCATTACAGGTCATGTGGCGGCAAATCACCCTACCAACAAAATCAAATCAGCATGCCATGCCACATGGTGGAAAGACGCTCATCCGCATGATCTCTCTGTCAAAGCAGCAAAAGCGGAATCATACCCTTCTCTAGATTCATCATAGTACCAGAAGGATAAAGTGTCAACCACAATACCTAGGGAGGTGACACACTCCAGTCAAATCTCCCATGCAAAAGGGAGTTCAAGAAATCCAATTAATTGATGCCTCCCAACCACCAATTAATGGTACAAGCGATGATGAGAGAATTTGGACTCCTATGTAGAAACGCAAGAAAGCAATCTCCAAATAGGATTTGAGCCTGCATCGAATGCTTCTTCATTCACATGACACCTCAAAGGTGAAGGAATCAAGCATAATGTAGTTCTTCCAGTCTTAGTGCATAAGTTCTTTTTGGCTCTTTAGCCCACATGTCATCTACTCTTCTATCAGCCGTGTCTTTTTTAGTCATATCACTATGAGAAATTGTTCTCTCTACCCATTTCTGGGGGCTTTAATCTTTTGGTAAAATTGTATCATTTTAATAAAAAAAGGGAGAGCATATTCAAAGTTTACAATTTTTTATCAGAGCTCGTGCTATTTTTAGCATTTGGTATTTTTAACCTGGAGTTGACTATTGTTCAATCATCTATCTCATCATGTGAGCTTTTGATGGATAATTGTAATATTTTAATTGTCATTAATTGAATTGGTAGTTGCATTAGAATTAGTGGACTAGATAAATTTGTAATAAAGCTTGCAGATCACGCAAGTTGTCGTAGTTAGGTTAGAAGTATAGTTAATTTATTTTATTTATTTTCATACAGCTTTGTAATCAATATAAATAATAAGTGTTTTTTTGCACTGAGTAAAAGAGGATATTGATCAATGGTAATTATGATGCCTGCATTATGCTAAAATTATTGTTTACCAAGTATTTGTGATTGTTAATCCAAAATTCATGTTCATTTGCTAAATAGGATTTATTAAGCCTATCTTGCTTGTAAGTGTCTATTGAGATGTTTTGTTGTGTGTTGAGGTAAATTAAATAGCTTCAACCAAATTTGCAAGCTTTGTATTGCAAGTCTCTTCGAAGTTGAATATCATAGCTTTGTATCAAGTCCTTCATTTACTTTACCAAAGCCATCGTGTTTTTATGTATTAGTCTATTCAATCAAATGTGTACTTGTATTGTTCAATCTCTACATTTAGCTAGACAACGCAAGCGACTAGCCTTAGGATTTATTTTCAATTCATTTACCTTGTATTGAAAGAGTGTTTCATCCTTTTACATTAGGCAAATCCAAAAAAATGCACATTTAAAATTTATTCAGCACGAACATGAAATCACCCTCAAAACCATTGTAAAGTGTGTAAATCTCAAGTACATATTGTTCATAGTAGGTTTGTTTTTAGTTTGCAAGTAGCTTCCCCTTCTAACTCGAAGAGCAGTTCTACTACACATTTCTTCGGTTTTGTGTACACACTGAAAGGTGCAAATTAAAACGCTAACACAGTCTTGTACCTCGTAGCAACCTCTTCATCTCTATATGGTGCCACCCTCCTCGGGCAAGAAAGTATCTCTTTGCTATAATAATTTAGGGACAAAGCAAATGCTAGGAGATGCAAGGGCATAGTCATCTTTTTCCAACAGTCAACAATGATCTTTTGCACTCTTTTGAAAAAATCTTTTGTTTGGTCATGCTCCTTGGCTTCTATTGTGGTCCTTATTTTTCAACCATGGAGTTATTGTCATCATAGATTTCACCCAAACATGGTCAATCCATATCTACATACCTAATCATACTCATGATGGGCTTAGTGAAACTTAAAAACATATACCACACAAGCTCACCACTCATCATCTAGGATCAATGCTTTGACTTTTTGGGCTCCTTCTGTCTATGATTGCCTCCGTACACTAAAAAGACTATTGATAACCATGGCGGTCAATGCCTCTCGAACCTTCACAAGTCATCTCAAGACGATTGTGTGTGATGCAAATCGAGTCTCGACAACCTAACGTGATGTAAAAACATATAACAAATTAAAATTTTGAAAAGCAGCAACTTAGCAAAAATTTAAAATTAAACATAATAAATATACTAAAAATATAAAATAAAAATAAAATTACCTTTAACAACTCCAAGTTGGAGATGGCTTGTTTACATATGATTTGTCACAAACATTTGAATCTCCTCAACTTCCATGTAGATTTCTTTGACTCACTCGATCTCTGTGCAAATCTTTCGCAATATCAAGTTAAGAGAGTGGATGACACATGGCGTCCAAAAAATATGCCCATATGTACCCTCCACTATTGAACCAACTTCTCCACAGTTTTTAGTGTTGTCCATTATGACTTGGACAATGTTTTCAGGGCCCACTATCTCAATGGCTTGTATGAGGATAATGGAAATGAAGGTTGCATCTTTCACTTGCCCCTCACAATCAACTGCCTTCAAAACATCACCCCTTTAGGGGACACTGCAATGACATTAATTAGTGATTTATTTTTGCAATCTTTCCATTCATCAAAAATGGACAATCATGTTTCGGGCCATGTATCCTTGATTGCTCTCAATGATGCCTCTATGGAAGTTTTTTCCTTGGCCAATAAGGTGGTGTGCACCTTTATTTACCCCAGACTAATGTAATCAACGAGTGCATTGGCAATTTTGTCACCATATCCCAACAATATGGTCATCTAACAAGGTTAAAAGAAAGCCCACTGCTATAAATGCAACGAGCAATGCTCTCATCTGCAACGTCCCTTGCCTCATTCTTGAAAGCCTTTTCCAATGGGCCTCTTTTACGAGAAAGAATGGGGGTATCTCTTCTCGAGAAGATGATGGTGGCATGAAAGGATGTGGACTAGCTGGTTGTGTTTAGCCACTAGGAGGTTTTTGCGATCCTCTCTTGGAAAGAGGATGTACTCTTTCCTTTATTCCATTACCTACCATGTCAGTATCCTCTTGTTCTTTGATATATCCCATTATTTGTTGCATTGGCAACCCTTTTTTATTCAGCCCTAGACAATTTTTTTATTCCTAAGCCAGAACTAGTACACATGTGAGCTTTCACTTGACTATACGAGCTCTTATACTCATTCCTACATTGGTTACAATGCTAACAATAACCCCCACCACCAAGAAGTTGTTCGATAATGGTTGTATGTCGCCAAAGAGGTGATAATACAAATTTAAATGAGCTCTCTACATGTGGGGCAACTGTACTAAAACTACCAACCCTTTGGTAAGAATATAACAAAAGAAAAAAAAAACATTACAAATTTACAACCTTACAACTTTTAAAAAAAAACATCAGCATAATAACCCTTATATTATGTAAAAAGGGTTTAAAAAATATTTCAAACATTTTTTTAAAGCTTGAAAAAAAACTGAAAAATCTTGAAAAAATTAATCAAAACTTGAAAAAAATTACGAGATTCACTCACTTTTGATAGATAAATCTTCCCCGTGCAACTCTTTCTCTCCTATTGGTGTAGGCCTTTCTCTCCCGTAGCCTTCACCTTCAAAGAAAAATGTAGCAACCTTCAAAAATCAACAATGGCAACATGGAGGGAAAAATGATGTTTTAGTCACTTGTGTTTGTGAAATGAGGCAAACAAGGTTAAAAGACCTCACTTTAGGGCGAAATTAAGTGTTGAGGGCCTTTTTTATTTAAAAAATGTTATAAAAATGTTTTGTTTTGTTTTTTTTTTGTTTTTTTTCGGTTTGCTCATTGCAGACCATGTGTGAACACTAGGCTATCCCGGCCCGAACTAGACCCATATGAGTATAGGGGGCAATACTACAGAACTTGGTAACTTAGGTGCTTGCCAATGATGTGAGGAAAAGAAAAGATACCTTAGAAACTTTCAGAATTAGAATTTGAGGTTTTATTAATGGCGTCGTATCATTGTAGAGTTTATATTGGATTCAAATATGTAAGAGTTTTTGTTCCAATTTTTCAACTCCACTACTAGAGTCATCATTAGGGAGAACAATCTTGTACTTGAGGAGTAAATAAAACTACCTATCTTTAACATCCCGAAGATTGGTCAGAGGAGGAAATTAGCTATTCACAAGGAATTACATAATCCCAACATAGTTAGTTGAAGTACTTTAATTATATTCTTAGTTAATTAATAAGGTAAGGAACCTTTATCAATCAATCATTATGTGAATAATCATTGTAGATTAACAACTATTTACTACAAAAATTTCTAAGGGTGATAAAATGCTTAATTAATTGACCCAAATTGTTTAATTAAGTAGCTCAATACAGAAAGCAGTAAAATGGAAATGGCGTCTTATGAATAAGGAGGAGAAAAAAGAGGCTTAGGCTCTACTCGAACTATGCAACAAAAGTTTCCATCTATGATCAAAACTCCAATTATCATCACTATTCAAATTGTTAGAGTACTTCTCAATTGCCAACCCCTCTCCAACTCTTCAATCCATGAACCGGGTCTCCATAGCTAGCATTTTGCTGTTATTTATGTAGTCAAAGTGTTTTTTATCTCCGTGTCTACTCAGGCCAACCTTTTGATCCTTTCACTTTCTTCTAAATATGCTTAATTTTCCTTACCAATGTAAGACTTACCACATAAGCAAGGGATTAAGTAAATGTCTTTTCTTACTTTCAAACTAAGAGGATATTTGGGGTTCCTAATTTTTCTTCAAGGGTGTTGATAGGTCTTCAACATGTTTTAATGCCTTTTTTCCTAATATCATAGCTATCTTGTCAAAGTTTGAAAACACGCCGAGTACTCAAATGACTCAACATGACTCGTGGTTTTTTCTGCTTACAACACCAAGTCAATACAACTCATGCACCGAGTCAGGGTCGGGTTTTCGTCGATACTTGCATGTTTTTGATAGTGACTCAATCGAGTTTTGTAGGGTGACTTGCGAGTTTCTAGTGCTGACTTGCCTAGTGTCAAAATTTGTGATTTTCATTTTTGCATTTCATTTTTTGACATTTTATGCTCTTATTTTTCTTGGTAGAAGACATCTTCAACATCCATGTGATAAAACACACTAAGAGAAGGGATTGAAGGAGATTAATCTTAAGGTGCCTTCAAAAATTCAAACTAGTATGTATCATTTTTTTTCTTTTGTTGATTTTGAAATAACAAAAGTTGAAAACCTAGGGGAAATGTTGCCTCTTCCCCCTCCCCCATCTCATTTCCTAACATTTTATAATGTTTTTTCGACACCCTACTGATTTTTTTTCAATGTTAAAATCAGCAATGTCAAGTTCAACACAAATGAGTGGTAGGAAAGACCCTACATGGAAGTATTGTACGCCAAGTGTTGTCAAGAGCCAAGTCCGCTATAATGCTTGCAAGCTTCTTATGACAATAGGAATCAATAAATTAAAATACCACTTTACTAAAATACCTGGACATGATGTGAAGGCATTCCTTGAAGTGACAAAAGAGGTTACAAGACAATTTATTCCATGCAATGTTCCAAGAGCACAACCTTCGCTTGAAGGTATCACTTGGCATAAAGAAAATCACCATGAGGCTAGGATGGCAGCAGTAAACTTTTGTTACTACAATAATTTACCCTTCAATGTGTTGAACAGCACATATTGGGAAGGGTTGGTAAATGCATTGAAAGTTGTTGATAAGGGGTTTAAGACACCAACAACTAGGGATTTGAGTGGGCCATTGCTAGAGTAAGCTATAAATAATACATGGCTTGTGGTTGATGATCAAAAGAAAGTATGGCAGAGAAAGGGCTACGGGATCTTATCAGATGGATGGACAAATGGGTGGAATAGGACTCTCCTTAACCTTTTAGTGGCCGTTAATGACACATTGGTGTTCTTGAAGTCCATAGATGCCTTGCATGAAATCAAAAATGCTGAGGTGTTGTACAATCTATTGGATGAGATGATCTAAGAGGTTGGGGTTGAGAATGTTGTCCAAATTATCACAGACAAAGCAGTGACATATGTATCCATAGGGAGACTTATTATGGAGAGGCATCCTACTATTTCTTGGACTCCTTGTGTTTCACATTGGTTGGATTTGATGTTGGAGGACATTGGGAAGATTGGATGGGTCAAAAGTGTGGTTGAAGAGGCTAAACAAGTTACCAAATTTATCTACAACCATACTTGGGTCCTTTCTTTCAAGAGAGATCACACGAATGGCAAGGAGCTTATGCAACTGAGAGTGACACAATTTGCCACCCACTCCCTCACTTTGCAAAGCATTATTTCTAAAATTCCTTCTCTCAAGCAAATATTTGTGTAATGCCTAGATGGAGTCTCCATATGCCAAAATAATTAAAGGGGACAAGGCTGCAAAAATAGTTTTTGATAAGTTCATATGCAGAGGAGTTACTTAAGGTAAGTAACAAATACAAACATAAATTTTATACAGAATTATCTATTTGTTGCTTTTTTCAGTTAATTTTGTAATAATTTACAATTTGTTTTTAATTTTTTAAGTGACAAAACCTTTTGTCAAGATCTGTCATTTGGCGAATGGGGATGGCATGCCGATGGGTTACCTCTATGAAGCCGTGGATAGGGCCAAAGAGGCCATTTTGCATTACTATGGTGGAAACAAAAGAAAATATGACATCATTTGGCACATCATTGATCGCAAATGGAAGAACCAACTCCACCAATCGATGCATGCTTTGGCTTTCTACCTAAACCCAAAGTTCTACTTCTCTAATACATTTAAGGCTGATGAGGAGGCCATGGCAGGCATTGTTTCATGCATTGATAAGATGGTGTCAGATAATGAGATTAGAGACAAAGTTCTTGATGAGTTGGAGGTCTAAAAGGGTGAGAAGGGGAGGCTCTTTTCTTCAAATCAATCAATTCAAAGAAGGGAAAAACAACAACCAAGTTAAAAAAAAAAAAAAATCCTTTCAATTTTAACTTAATACTAGAAGTAGAAACTCAAAAGTTTGAACAAGCTTTAAATTTTTTACTTAATTCTTATATTTTTTTTTTTTTTGTAGATTTGTGGTGGAAGAATTACGGTGTTGGCACACCAAATCTTCAAAGGCTAACTATTCATGTATTGTCCTAGCACTATAGTGCTTCTGTGTGAATGCAATTGAAGCCTATTTGAGAGCATTCAAACAAACAAAAAGAAACAGGTTGACCCAAGAGTGCCTCAATGACCTTGTCTTCATTCAATAAAACCTTCGCCTTCGAACCAAAAAGGTGGAGGGTACTTCTCATTATGAGTTGACTTGAATGACATCGATCCTTTTGTTGATTGGGTCTTTGAAGAACATAGTAATGTCTTGCTTCCTGATGAAGGTCTTGCTGAATTGTAGAGAGGAGCAGCAGAAGTAGCAACGTTGGATGCATTGGGAGAAAATGAAGACACTTTTGAGGAAAAAATCAATCATCATGATACCAACTTATCTTCTAGTTGAAGGAATAAAAAGTTAAGTTACACTAGAAAGGGGAAGAGGAAGATGTAGATTGTATTTGGTTGTGTTTTGACATATCATCATATGTAAACAATTTAGTGTTGTTACACAATTATTATTTATAATTTTGTTGTATTACAATGTATTGTTTGACTTTGAAACTTTGAAATTTCAAATTTTGAGCATTTGAGGGTCATAAGACATGTGTAATGTTTAAATTATGACAAATCAATAATCAAATTAGACTTTTGTGTTCTCTAAATGCAATAATTTATATTTTTGTTTGGTGTAATTATGTTTGTTTTCTCCATGTTTTGTTGAGTCGGTGCTAAGTCTCAAGTCCAAATCAATTTTTTGGGTTTTTTAATCCGTGTTTTTGAACTATGGTCAAAGGTACCTTGAATGTATAGAAGGAAAGCCTTTGTGCCTTGTTCATTGGTTTCACTAGCAACTAGTACTGTAAAGCCTTAATTTGCTCTTCTTGCAGCTTCATTTATTTGCCATTTATTATACCCATTTCTTTTTTGCTCTACTCATTTGAGAGGATTGCATCTTTTGGTCCAACTGGATATCGACAATGCTGGTATATCAAGGCCACTTCACTCTTTCAATACACTGGCATCTCTATGCATCAACTCCCTCATTTCTGTTATTCATTAGATGCCCCTCCTCGCCTTCTTCCCTGTAAGTAGTGATCATTCAAGAAGTCAAAGACAATGTCTACCAATTCACATGGACATATCCTCCTTGACCTGTCAATCTCACACTCACCTTCTAAGCCAAACCTTTCTTGCAAATCATGAATGGCATCATCACTTGACATAACTACCTTTGATATCATTGGTCACAGAGATTTAGGATCCACCCATGGCAGCTAAGAGTATGCTCCCACTAGCTTCAGATTAAGACAAACCATCAAATTCAACATGAGGATAGGATCTTCTGATTTTTCTCCCTCCAAGAAGCAAGACAAAGCAGCATTTTTTTTCAAATGCCCTATATACTATGAGTTACAAGGGAAATACCGTTGCTTTCACAAGGACTTTGATGACTCACTATCTACTTTCTTCCACTACCTAATCAATGGTGCTTGGCTCTTTTATTGAGAGAGGTTGTCACCTTCAAGCATAGGGCCTTACAAGGGAACCTTAGGTATACTCCTTATATTCGATCCTCCTTTGGAAATATGCTGGTGCAATACTTAAACCAAATGGCATAACATTCACTTATACAATCTCTAAGGAACATAAAAGGTTGTTTTATACTTATCTTCTTCCTTTATTTTGAGTTGCCAAAATCCTAACTTTCAATCAAATTTAGAATACAGTTGATACCTTGAAGCTCCTCTGATTAAATCAGAACTGAAAAGAATTGGAAAGTTAATGGGTTGTATGATGTCATTCAAAGCTTATAATTTATGCAAAACCTTTTCTTACCTCTCTAATATGTTATGCTCTTTTATTCACTAAGAATGCAAGACATGAAAAGGGGCTCTTGTTGGGCTTGATGCATCCTCCATTTCATAGTTCTTTTAAGTGCCCATCATCTCTATTATTTCTGAAGGACTTAGAGATATGCAGATTCAAAAGGCATCTTACCTTTGCATTCAAGCCTAGTGTTAATCTCGCATTCTTCTTGACCTGCAGTCTAGTATTGGAGGGGATTCATGCTGCAAGACTTTGCAACTTATCTCTAATTTGACCAAATAAATCATTCTTTTGATGGCCTTCCTTTGTTCTTTTTATTGGATCTTTTCCTGATAATGCTCCTATATTTCTTTTGTCCATTCCTTTCTATACGATGTATCTCCCAATTTTGTTTAGCAAATTTTAAGGCTGAGATCTTTATTTGCCCACTGGGATAATTCAGGCAAATATATGTTTTGGTCTAGACAAATGGTTGGTATTTGAGCAAAATGATATTTCCTATCAGAACATCTGAGTCCATAGAATTCAATTCAATAAAGTTTATAACAAAAGCTTCTCCCTGAATTATTATATGTACACATCTTGTGCATATCTGCCTAACTTTAAGGGTTCACCTGTGATAGAATGACTACCTAGGGATTCTATTATTTCTTTCCAAAATTGTGGATGTATGGCCTTAGTTTTGGCAAAAGACCTTGCAAAACCAATATCTACAAATGCATCTAAATTGTAAGGCTTTATATACCAAAATCAAAAGTAATTCTAAAGTATATAGAATTTGTAACAAAATATGTAGCAGAAGTAGTTTCTGGCAATAAAAAGCAGGCCATACACATTTCTATGCAAGTCTTACCTTTTTCCTTAGCACCAGCCGCTCCCAAAGAAGTTAATAGTGAATATCGGAGGCGCTGTACCAAAAGGTGTTTGCTGGCCACATCTTTAATCGGCTAGGAGCAGCTGATTGAAAGTATTTTATCATATTAAACGAAAAAGGCGTACATTCCTTTGGCTTCATCCTAAGCTGCCGTACAAGAACAAACTTGATTTCTTAAATGCCTTGCCTTATTAAAAGCAAAAAGAGGGCGTGGAAATTAGAAAAAGGAATCTTAAAATACTAGCATTGCTGGGTCCCCATTTTTTTAAAGGAATTTAGTATGTCAAAAAGTGACGTGAGGTTTGAAAGAAGCTTTTATGTTTTTTGAAGCATTTTTGTGGTGCCAGATATATATGGGAAGTGTTGTACCTTTTTAATAAGGTATATTGATGATTCGGCATTGTGTAAAGTGTTGTAGCAGTTTAATATTGCAACAGTACAATCTACAAGGACACCAGCAATTAATCTTTCAAGGAAATTTCTATAGTATTTGAGCATCCATTTAAGAGTACAGTAATGATATTTTAGTCAGAGGGTTTGCATCAACCTTTAATCAACAGTACCACAGCAGCCTACAGCAGCAATATTCTAGAGGTATCATATTTGCATACAATTCCAATTTAATGGTTCTCAGTTGCACAACAATTTGAGCTAACGGTGGAATTAAATTAAGTGCTCTTCATATTCCTTGTAGTTATATTTGTTGATTACATTGTCATTAGCATTGGATCATGTGTTTTTAGCTAACTTGCCAACTATTTGACAAAATGTCTACTTTCAGCATGTTGGATAAATGCTTGATATAATTTCTAAATTTGGAAATAATTTATTTTCTTTATTATTGTAATATTCTGGATGGTTTACCGCCAAAAGTTTGATTTCCAGCACTTTATTGTAAGAACCTGGTCGGTTTATCAACTGGATCCTTATTTCATTTCTAATACATTTTCCACCAATTTGGCATGTATTGGAATCGAGTGAATTAGTCCTCCATTTTGGCATTGACGCAATTCCACATGTATTCAACCAGTTTGGCTTGATCGGAATTGACATTCACTATCAACCAGTTTGGCTTGATCGATTCTATGTTTTTTATTTATATTGTAAGTTGGTCAACCTTGTGCCAACATCTTTCAATTAATTCCGATGTCCTCATTCTAATCTCCATATGCTTTCACCTTGCCCAAATTGGGTACTTCGTGTTCAGAAAGAGTTAGAATTTAAGTGATCACAAAAATCTTATTGGATTTGAGCTAACGGTTTTGGAAGGGACATTACAGTGGTATCACAGCTAGTTGTCTTGCCAACCTGTTGGGAAGCTAACACCTTTTTGCAAATCTTCAGTTGCATGGTAGAGTTTCAGCAGTGTATGACAGTGTGCAATGCATATCAATGTTCAATGGTTGCATGCCAATATGGAATACAGAGAAATGAAGTCTTTTCGAGAATCTTTGCCAGTGATGTTACAAACTCTGCAAGGTATGAAAGAAGAGTTGCTTAATCCGATTCAGAAAAAATACAGAAGAGCTGAAGAAGAAAGGTCATTAGCAATTATTCAATCAATAACTTTTAGAAGAAAAGAAGAATGTATGGGGGAGAAAAGTCAATTAATTGAGGACATCATAGCCTGTCACAAAAGGTATAAAAGTCTTGATTCTGATATTCAAAAACATCTCTTTCTCAAATTTCTGCAAATTGGAAATGAAAACTTTTGATGACAACTGCACATAATTGAATCAACATGAAGATTGGTCCAAACAGGAAAACAGAAATAGTTTTGAATCCTTCTCAGATAAGCCACTTTTTGAGATGGATGCAGAGATGTCTTTTGATAACCCACTTTTCAAGATAGATACCTCTAGGTTACAAGCTGAAAAAGTAGATATTTATTTGACTTCTAACAAGTGTGTAAATCAGCATGATGGTGATGAAGTCAAGGAAGAGATTGTGCTAGTTGAGCATGAGAAAGAAGAAAAATCAGATTTGCAAGAGATCGAAAGAAAACAAATCTAGGAAGATTCTGCCATGCAGGTGGAAGAAATGGAATTTGATGAAAAAAAAAGTTATCTTATTTACTTCTGAATTTGCAGATCAGCAAAAAGAATTTCTTAATGAAAACAAGGAGAAGGCATCACTTGTTGAATGCACAAGTGAAATAATTGTTCCTTTTCAGTACATACCCATCGATCCTCCAATGATTGATGATTTGCGGAATATTTGTAAAAATAAAGGTGCTGATTTTTCTGAAGCAGCAACAAAGGAAGACCAACACCTTGAACAAATCTGTGATCTCAGATTGGAAATTCAAGAAGTTTATGCAGTGGAGTTCCAGGATGAACTTAATGAGAGGCATGTGCATGAGAAAAGTGCCTCAAAGGATTCTAATGTTGGTTTTCAGCTTGCTGCAATTTTCAAACCAGCAATTGATGGTAAGCAATTTGATTGTCTTCTAGATTATAGTTCAAGGCATGAGAGTAATCATGATAGTAGAAAATCGATGCTTCGTACTTTATCATTGCAAAGTTGTTGTCATCAACGAAAGTATAATAAGAAGGGTGAAAGAATTCAAATATATCTACACATAAGAGTGTGGGACCCAAGTGTTTCATTGAGAACTCTAATGTCAAGAATAAAGGGCTATCCTCCATATAAGATTTGCAGTTTGATGGATAGGACAGCAACAATTTTCTCTTCTTATGTTGATTTTGATTCAGTTTTGTCTCTTAATATTGGTATGATAACTTCCATTTACAATAAGTTGAATCATTACCGAAGTGGATTGCTTAACAACATTAAGGAGAATAGAAGATTTATAGCTTCTTGTTGTATCAGAGTGGTGCAACTAAAGCATGGTGAAGAGTTCTTGAGATTGATTTGGAATCCTAATATTTGCAAAATGGTTCAGTTGGAAGGAGTTGGAAGGTTGAGTTAGCATTACTTGAGGACAAGCAATTTTGGGGAGGGAGGACTTGTAATGTCCCTCTTTTCGAGACCTTAGAAATAATTCATTAATTTAAATTAAGTTGCCTGATAAGTAACTTTAATTTTATAAAAGGCAACTTCTATTTTATTATTAAATTATAAAGTATCCCAAAGTGATAATATAAAGTGTTTTTTAAAAAAAGCAAAAAAAGTGACCTTATAAAGTAGCGTTAGAGATGGGGCCCAAAAGCAATATCATTTTATAAGGATTCAAAAGTCACTTTTTTAAAATATTAAATTTGGAGGGAGGAAAATGTTTTTTCGAAAAAGCAACAAAAAAAGAAATGTTTTTTTTCAAAAAAGCAACAAAAAAAGAAAAAAAGAAATGTTTTTTCAAAAAAGCAACGAAAAAACAAAAAAAGAAATTTTTTTTCGTAAAAGCAACGAAAAAAGCAAAAAGGTGTTCTTTTTTTTTTTGAAAAAGTAGCCAAAAAGCAAAAAAACAACAAAAAAGCTATAAAAGGAGGTTTTGTCTCCAAAAAAGGATTACCTACTCATTTTATCAATTTCATTTTCCAAGGATGAACGTGAGTTTTTTTTTCTTTCCCAAGAATGAAAACCCTCTAGATTTGTGAATCTTCGAAGACGAAAACCCTCCTAGGTTTCTTTATTCGAGATTTGAGGATGAAAACCTTTGTAGATCACTTCAAGATCATCATCAAGTTGCATCATTGAGAGGAGTGTTGGTGAAGCCAAGGAATCATCTGAAGGATAAGCACCTGAGTCACCTTCAAATTGTAGAGGAAACATCAATGACATCATGTTAGATCACATCAAGTTCAAGTATACTTCATCAATGGCATCATGTTCGAAGACATTCATCCATCCAAGCTTCAAGTCAAGTTCTTACAATCTTCAACTCTCTTTGAGAAGTCATCTACTCCACATATAAGGAAGGTGTTATCATTAACATTTACACTTCAAAAGACCTCTCAAGTTGGAGCATTTCCTCATGTTAAGATCATCATCATTTCAAGTACACTACTTCATCTTCAATAGCATCATGTCAAAGACACTTCATCCATTTAACTTCAAGTTCCATTCAACCTTCAAGTCCAAGAGAGATCTCCTACTCCGATTCATGAATGAATCATCATCTACAAGTTGAGAAAGAAACATCATCATCATCTACTCTTCATGAAGATGCATCGAAGAAGATCAACATCAACCTACCTGTAAGAAGGAACATCACAGTGTTAAACAAATGAGCTACAAGCATCATACACATCTAGTCTACAAAACATGAACAAGGCAAGATCAACAAGATACATGTCAAGTGTTCATCATCAAAGCAATCACATCGAAGATATCATACAGATGATACAATTTGGGAATATGCCCAAAAGCAAATTAAATTAACTGTTGAAATTCATAAGAGTTGCTGAGGTGGCACCTACGTGGCAAGTACATATCATCATCTAATCACAATTCGCCACATCATTCAGCCGCATTAAATGTATCTACAACAAACAAGAAGCCAAAGGGACGCCTATGTGGAAGATGCACTAAAAGATTCCATCTTATCTTATCTTCTTGGGAAACGTGCCTTCATTGCCTCTCATATGTACTAAAAATAGCAAGTTGTTGTAACTATATGTTGAGGTGGCATGATCTAGGCCCTTGGCTACATGAATTGATCCTAGCCCTTCATTATAAATCTGGACTACTATATAAAGGCCTTGTTGCCTCATTTGTAAAATCAGTAGTCAGTAGTCATTAGTTTGTAGGAGTAGAGTAGAAGAGACTCTCGAAATTCTCTAAGAGGACTTGAAGTTGTAAATATTTCTCAAGATTAATGCAAAGACATTGGAACTCATTGGTGTTAAGTGTTGTCTTGTGGAGTTAATGGTTTCTTGTATTTCGATGGAATGGAGAGATGTTTCAAGTAGATTAAAAGTAGATTAGAGCTCATTGATGTAATGTATGTTGTATTGAATATTTGATCAACTCCTGGCTCATGCTTTTAACATTCATCGCCGATGAAGTGTTGTGTAAAGCTAGTCTGAACCTTATCATTTGCTTAAGTTCAATTGTGGATGCTTGTTTGAGCTGCGCCATTCAATGGGTGCTTGTATAAGCCTTCATGATTTGAAAACCATTCGTTTACCTTAGGAGATTGCACCAACTCCATGTAGTTGTAGGCATCCTTGGCGAAATGGAGTTAGGTTTATTCAGGAGTTTGTCTATTCAAGCATCATCATTTACTTCATTGACCTTAGATTAGCCTTTCTAAAACTTTATCGTTTTGCTTTTTTTTATCATTGATACATCATCTACACTGAAGGAGGAATAAGCTAAGGAAGTATGAAGAAGTCTAATGTAAGTCCCTTTGTGATTATCAGCAAGATCACATGTAATCACTGAGTTAACCCATCATGAATCATAAATAAGGAACTTTGGAGTTGTCTCGATTGATCACTTTGTTTAGCATTCAAGAGGCTTTATTCAAGAGAGAGTGGGATACTCTAGTGTTTTACTCTATTGTTGACTTGTCTAATAAACAATCATCAACAAGACCTTTGTAGAAAACGAATTCATCAAACCAGTTGAGACTCAATTTGCTTCCTATTTCATTCTACTAGAGAGGATGCTTGAGTTACAAGAGCCATTGCAACTTATGATTATAACACAAGATTGGAATCGGAAGGAGTCAAAAACTGAGCAAGGGAAGAGGATGAAGGAGACTATGATCAATGATACTTTATGGTCGATTGTGAAATACATCACATCTTTTATACAACATGTTTTCACCATCATCAGGTTTGGGGATTTGTAAGATACCCAACTAATTCTACCAAAATATTTCCTTACTTAAACAATTTTACTTGCTATTAATTCATCAACCACTGCAACAATACAAAGATATACATCAAAGACAACTACTTGAATGAGAGTTGGGTACTTGTCTAGTTACTTGATTCAATCAACTTGCAATGTCTTATTACATGGATAATGCTTTCAATAGCATGAAGTACAACTTATTCAAATGGAAATACAAAGGAAAGGCCTTGAAGCCTTGATGATTACAATGGGCGCCTATACTTGATCAACTCAATTGAACTCAATGATGTCAACTGAATGTCAACATCTCACAATATCACAAGGGAGCATCACCTTGCTTGTTGAGGGAGCATCACCCCAACACTTGAAACTCGCAGGCCTCAAGATTACAAACTCAACAGCTTTGCAGAGAGAATTTTTTCAAATGAACAGATGCCAAATGAATGAGAGAGCTCCTCCTTTTATAGGCCTTCCAAAGGCGATGAAGGCACGTTTTTTCAAAGCACAAAGAGGAACCAAGGCACGTTTCCCAAGAAGCATATCCAAGGGAATATTCCAACTGATGACTCATTCTGAGTTGGCAAGCTCATCTAGAGACCTTGACACGGATCCCCAAAACATCCCGTCGACCAATGAGAGCTCATCTTCTGATCAAGCGCCAAGTGGAAACAGTTTAAACATGGAATGGTGCCCAATGAGTCTTAGGCGCCCAACTGAGGTAGAAATGGCATGGAAATGCGCCCAACCTTTTCTGGTGACTTTAACATGCATTATATCTTGTAGGAATGTTCGTTGAGGGTTCTCCGACAGCGTTTAAAGCTATTTTCATGTCTTGGCGCCTATTTGATATAGTTCCTTCATGCAACTGCGCCTCACCATCACTAGGCGCCAATTGAAGGTTGACAGAGACTCTAGAGTGCGCCTAGAGTTCTAAACTTCCTACAACCTCAACCACCTCAATTCTGGCGCAATTCTGGTGTTCTTCTAACTGGGCGCCAACTTTGGAGAGTTTATAATAGTTCTGGCGCCTTGGTAGTAGCTTATCAACTTCTCAAAGAACTGTGAAACATGACTTCCAATGATTATCATCTTGAGCGCCTTGCTAAAACCTTTAACTCAAGTCATATCTGAACCAAGATGACTATCTTCAATCCAGCGCCTTTCACCATGAATGGATCAAAAGTTCTTTTAGGCGAAATCAAGGTGCTAGGAAAAGAGTAAAATGGCGCCTTCACTTGAATGGTTCATTTTGCATGCAAGTGTCTTCTTCCAAGGGTATTGAAGTAAACTCAGAACATTACCCCTACTAGCACCTTGGCTCACTGGAGAATTTGGAGATCCAATTATCAATGAGGCGCATCATTGAGAGAAAATAACATGGATTTGGCGCCTAGTCTTGAATTGCCCAATCACCCTGAAGAGCACTCCTACTTGAAGTCCTTGAAACGAAACCACACACTTGTCTTACCAAGCGCCCTGGCTTCTTGAGGAGTTTGGGAATCATTCATCAACTGGAGTCTTAACCTAGCGCCCTAGATAGACTAGGCGCTCATTCTGGCTTGCACAAGAGGGAATTGGCGCCTTAGACTTGAATGATCATCCTTCACCCAGTTTGATCTTAGAACATCAAACCAAGTGGGCGCCTTGTTTGAAAGAAGTAGTTAGAGGCTATTCCTCATGTTAGGGGCAAATCTCGGTAAGTACCCTTAGGCGCACACTAAGGTTCCTTGATGGAAGTATCTTCATCATAGCTTTCAATCCCAGGCGCTAGAGTTGAGAAGTTTTGATCAACATATGCGCCCATGCTAGGAACTTACTCAAATGACTCCACTTATCTTCAAAACTTTCAATCTACCACTCATTCATGCTAGGCGCTTATCTGGAGGATTCCCGGAAACATGTATTGGCACCCTGTAGTTCTTAGGCGCTTATTTTGGATGATACAACTTGATATTAGCGCCCAAAGTGAGTAGGCCCTCTTCAACATCCAATTCACTTAGAAGACTTCAATTTGGAGACTTATCAAACTTTTCTATCAAGGCGCCCTGTTGGATGTGCTTCCTAACATGCTCCTTTATGCTAGGCGCCCTTTTTTGATGTTTCAAAACCCAGGGCGCTCACTTAGGTGAAGTCTACATGACATTGGCGCCTTAGCATGGAAACTTCATTCCTTATCAACTTAGCTCATCTAAGAACTAGGCGCTGGGTTGGAGAAGGTTAACCACAAAGAGCGCCTCCAGTTGGAAGCTTTACTGAGTGCTATAATTGACTTTGGAAGTTGGGCGCCAAAATGAACCTGAATTTGCCAAAGAATGCGCCTGGTAAGTGAGATCACTAGTGTTGATGAAACCACTCCCAGACTTAGTCAAATTTCAAGTTTCTGACTTTGCTCCTGCAAAACAAAAGGGTTAAGTTAGTCAAAAACTAGTTCATTCCCTCATTATTTAGAATTAGCGTCCGGGAATGAGGAATAGGCTAATCCATTATACACTTAATGATCAGGCCGGAAACGGGGACATGACAGGATTCTAATAGTTCTAGTCTTGGGGAGATCTCCAAGTGCATTGATGGTATGTTTGGCCAAATGAAGGCCACCAATCATGAGAGAGACCCCCACCCTATAGTTGTAGGGTGAGCATATTCACCCAATCATCCAAAAAGTTGGGAGAAATTGAACACCCCACTACACATAGTTGCATATGCCTTGAATCCAAAATGGTATGTGGAAAGATCTGGTAGAGATAATTCTTCCCATTATCAACCATAACACGAGGAATGGCCTCATTAAGGCCTTCAAAAAAGTATATTCTGGAGGAAGCTTCACTGGTGAGAATTGAGTTGATTAAGTTTACAAAACTAGATGGCTAAAAGACTTCGGCAAAGATTGATAGGCACACTTTGTGTAACAATCTACCCCAAAAAAAAAATTTAAAATTCACAAATGTAACAAGGATAATCACGATGTTAGCACAATCTTGCATGAACAACTAAATGACCTCCACACTTCTGATCCCCAAGTTCCAAAACGGGCGAGATGATAGCATAATGTGCTTTGGCTTACAATCTAAAACATTGTGCAACAAGTAAATACATTCATCCACTATTGCAGTGCGGATTCACCACTTTACAGTGGGTGGAAATATAAGAAAGAAATTACAAAATCATCCACTTATCCAGTGGGATGTAACCACTTATTCAGTGGGTTGAAAACATTAAGGATAAAGTTCCAATTTGCCCACACTAGCGGTAAACCATCCAGGGGTTCTTATGTGTTTGTACATTCATGAAATGATTACAAATGAACAAGGTATATGCATCACTGATTAGAAGAGATGAAATGGATCATAAATCAATACTCTATGTATATCTTGCATCAAGGAAGGCAACCTGCATTTATAAAGATCATTAGATTTCACTTGCTAAATCTGTCCCAAACCTGCATTGATACTTGATACATTATTGCTACAAAGAAGATCAAAAAATATGACTATTATAGACTATAGTTGATGTACGGGTTGTATGAGCATACACAGGCCCACACAAGAATTAGCACTGCTATTATCACAATCCAAACTTGGCTAATTTAAAATATATGCTGTCACAAGCTCAAACAGACTTAAACTCTGATCACAGACCCTTCACGTGAACCACATACCAAACATAAACTTCATTACCCTGTTGTACGGTGCACCTCTGTTGGTAGGGCAGCACCTTTCACCATCCAAACAATCTTATGAATCACAAAAAAAAACACTCAGATGATGGTGCCCATACCACACAAGGGCATTCCAAACAATAAGAGATCCAAACAACAAGAACGAGATCAAAAACAAAATCGCCCTTCTGACTGGTCAATACGGCAATGCAGGAGTACGGCACTTCAAAACTTCATAGATCCTGTCCAAAAATTACAAGGAAATGATCTGCACATAGACGCCTATTCATGTCAAGGGCAATACATTCAATTTCAACTCAATAAAGGATGAATATATCATGATCAAAATCGTCCCTCTCAAGGGTACAAACTCTTTGTACGGCCAGCTTATGCATATAAATAGTTCATAATAAAACATTCATTCCATTCACACCAAAATCCTAAAATCCCAACACCAAGAATAATAGAGTGAAATACACAACAAAAACTTCATAGAATCTTCAAATCTGTTTCAGCTCTATGCAACTTCAGAGTGAAGTCACCATTCTCTAGCTAGGAAGGATATTTCACCATCGAAACTGGACATCTTCTAGAGGGTTTTCGTCCTCAAGAAGGAATGAAGAACTCTCTGGTTCAATCCCAGCAGCATTTCAATACAAAATCCAAGCATAACCCTTCAAATGAGCTCTCATTCCCCTTTTATAACTTTTTGAGAGGAATATATTATTATTTTCCTTTTAACTCTTCATATTTCTCCTCTCCAAGAGACCTTTTTGAAATAATAAAAATATATCATGTGTGACATCCCCTTTTTAAGTGTCTTTCATTTAGAACACTTAAAAACCTTTCCAATGAGCTATAACACTTAGGTATTTATTAATTATTTTCACCCCTAAGAGCTTAAGTGAATATAATAATTAAAATAGCTCATTATATATTACTTTTTGCGGGAAATCCCAAACTTCATCCAAATGCGAAATAAACTAAACCAATATGCTCTGTAGGGTTTGGGATGTGAAATGATGTCTTCCGGGTGACTTTCCAAAAATAGACGACTCCTCCAAGAATCTTGGGGAGCAAACCGGGAGCCTGATCCAACTTTTGAAAACATCACTGTCACCCTGGACATCCACTAAGCTCAATGCCATAGAGAATTAGACCATTCCTAGAAAGAAAACCACTTATCCGTTCTGCAGACTGAACCACGACCACTCCAAGAACATTGGAGTTCTCCCAAACATGTCGGATAGCCTCCGAGAGACTAGGAACAAGCATAATGCGCACAAAAATCTATGCGCCAAAAAAAGGACATTACAGTCCTCCCCGCTCAAGATTCCTTGTCCTCAAGTAATACATGCTATCCAACAAAGATACCTGCATGATTATCAATAATATACCTGGATCCCAAATCAACATCAAGAATGCTCCACACCACTTCCGCTACGCTACTCTAATGTAACTGTAGACTGCACAACTGGAATTCTACTCACAAGTCTGAAACATTTTTTCAATCACAAATCTTTTTGGATCCCAAACATCTGCAACATCACTAACCCTTAGAGTACAAGAGTTAGCATCCTTCAACAAATCACCAATACAATTTATCAATCCTAAAATTTGAACTGGGAACCAAAATCTGAAATGTTCCTCCAAGGAAGAACATAAATCAGTTTGAACACAAGCTGAAAGCAACTCCAAACAGCCATGAATCACCTGATTCCCACCAACCAATAGAGCAATATTAGCTGAAACACTTGTCCTTTTCAGTTGAAACCTTCTGTCAACCTCCCACAAAATACCAAAGACAACAAAAAGAACAATCTCATGGCTGTAAAAATCAGAAATTAACCACTGAAAACTTGATTTCAGTAATTTTAAAATGGAACAGCAGCAACCAAACTAAAATCCTCTGAAAATAACAAGAGATTTGGGCCATCTAAAACTAAAATACACCAAAATCATAGCTAAAATTTCTCTCCAATCCATTAGTAAGAGTGCAAATGTGTTCACCACATAGCTGGTGGAGAAAGAGACATCACTATGATGTCTGAAATTTTGATCCTTATCCCTACAAGGATCATGGGAATTGGTGTCTTCTTCAAGAATCTCTTGTACTCCATCCATGAAAGTATCAACCACTAAAGAACATGGAGTAACAGTTGTCTCAAAAACCAGTCCCAAAGAAGAACTAGCTTGAGTTAGAACACCATTCTTTCCAAGAAATGGATTGTCCAACAAGTAGATAACACAATTAGGTTCTTCTTTCTTGAGGAACTCATAAGGGACAAGCTTGAAATCCTCTCTATTAGCTGCTATAATTAAATTTCCAGCAACTACACAACCCCATTTTGACAACTTCTCAATGTCAAAAAAGTTGTGGTCACCAAAACTCATCATGTCCGAAGCTGAAATTTCATTGTCAATAACATATGACGGCCATGACATGCAACTTATCAACTCTACTGAATCCTCATTTGCACATTTCCAATCTGGTGGTCTCCCAGGGAAATTTCCAATCATAAGATTTGGTGCAACCACAAAATGAGAACTCAAATCAGCTCCAAGATGACAAACACAATCTAACTCAATTTTTGGATCAGCTCTTGGATCCCATATCTTAATATTTTCATCAAATGTGTTGCCTCTATTAGGGGTTGGCTCATCCTCCAATATGAAAAGAGGATTATCATCAAATGCTTCTGCATGTATGACAAGGAGAGGATTATGAGAATCATGTATATCATTAATCTCCTCTTGCTCAACACCATCTAAAACTGCATCTGCAACCTCTGAACCTCTTGTCAATAACATATGATGGCCATGACATGCAACTTATCAACTCTACTGAATCCTCATTTGCGCATTTCCAATATGGTGGTCTCCCAAGGAAATTTCCAATCATAAGATTTGGCACAACCACAAAATGAGAACTCAAATCAGCTCCAAGATGACAAGCACAATCTAACTCAATTTTGTATCAGCTCCTGGATCCCATATCTTAATATTTTCATCAAATGTGTTGCCTCTATCAGGGGTTGGCTCATCCTCCAATATGAAAAGAGGATTATCATCAGTTGCTTCTGCATGTATGACAATGAGAGGATTATGAGAATCATGTATATCATTAATCTCCTCTTGCTCAACACCATCTAAAACTACATTTGCAACTTCTGAACCTCTTGGCATGATTTCCACTTCATACTCCTCTTGAAGAGTATCATCCACTTCGATCACTAACTGCACTTCTTCAACCATTGCACCCTTTTCAAGCTCCCTCAAGTTTGTAACAGCAACAAGTTGTTCGTCAATTTCTTGAAATGCCAATTGAGTATCATGTAACTTGTCTTTTGTGGCATTAAGCTCAAAGATGAGCTCCTCCATTTGTCTCTCCTTTTCCTTTGCAATATCAATGGCATGATCACAGTCACTAACCACTTGCAAATATTCAGATTTCACTGTCTCCATTGTTTCTTTGATGATCCGCAAATTTGCAAGAGATGCTGCATTATCAATTCCCTTCAGTCTCTTCTCAATTTGGGCTTCCCCAATGAGGCCTTCAACTAACTCATGTGAGCTGTCCAAACTTACCAAAACATGAATCACATTCTCATCTAAGATGAAGAGTTGATCCTTCAACTCACACAACTCTCTAGGCCTTTGGTCACTCAAATACCTTGGTTCTTCAAGTAACAAGGGTTCTAAAATTCCCTCTTCTTCATCACTTTGATCAAATGCTATGTCAACATCAAATTCAAGTCTTGAGTCATCACCAAAGGCTGATTTGAAGTCTTCATCGGCATACTCTTCATCTGAAATCTTTGAGGTGTCAAACTGTTCTTCACTTTGTATGGGCAATTCCCACTCATAATCAAAACTACAACCACAAGCATGGTGAAGATGCTCCTCCTTAGGTGCTGTTCTGAAAATTACAGCAGCATCAATTCTATCAGCGATTGTAAATTCACCTTTTCCCATGCCCTCATCAGGACACTCTACTACATGGCTCTCAGATTCGTTTTCTAAATCACCTTCTAGCAATCGATCAATCATTCTCAACTCACTTTTTAATGAAGTGACATCTTCAGGCTCCTCATCAAATGAAGGACTTATAAGTCCAACACATCTGATTTGGCAACATTTTTGTCTTCTTCAAAGCTGGGCTCAGCTTTACAAATTTCAGTAGTCTTCTCCAAATCAGCTAGCTCCTCTTGATTTGTGTCTTTTCCTTCATCATATAGAGGCTCAAATCCATTCATTTCAGCTATCAGGTCTTCATCATCTCCTTCTTCTACTACCAAGTAACCTTTCAACTTCTCCTTACATTGGTAAGCCACCATTTCAGCTAGCACATTAGCAGTTGATAAAGAATATTGATCTTCCCTTCTCAAGTTATTCAACAAGGGTTCTATAAGAGGCTGGGAAAAATTGTCTCCGTCATTAATCAACAATATCATGATACTTTGCATGGCTAGCATAATACTCATATCATGATCCTTTCGAATTTCAGCAAAGAAAAGGCCAAACATTTGAAGTATTAGGCTCTTCCACCCATAGTCCAGCATCAACACACAAGCTTGTAACTTGGCCACAGTTTGTAAAATTTTCACCCTCTTATCAAAAGAAGGGGTCTTGATGTCAATTAAACCTCGGAAGCTTTCCACAAGCAAAAGTAATATCTCCTTCATCTTTCCATCATCATAAGGAGACTCAAGCGCTGTTATTCTCATGACTTCACTAATACATGTGATAATTGTCAATCTTACATCCTTGTCTGGATGCTTCAACAACGCAGGCTTACATAGCAAAGTCTTTGAAGGAATCAAAGCCACCCATACTACCTCCGTCAGTGACTGAGGAACTTTAGCCAAACATTTCTCAATTTTTTCAAAGGTGCTGAGAAGACTCTCTTTTGTCCCTAACATAGATTTCAACTTCCATTCTGCAACAAAGAGTTTCTCACACAGATCATCCTCCATGAGAGATGCCATGATCTCACATTTACTGCTCAAAACCTTTCAACTGCCCGACTCTGAACACACATGCAAGTGCTGATCACCCACATGCAAGGCTGAAAAACTCTGTCCCACTGAAGATCTGCAAAGAGTGAGTTGCAACCCAAACAAACTGGCAAGATCACCAGCTCTGATACAACTATAACAATCTACCCCAAAAAAAAAATTTTAATTCACAAATGTAACAAGGATAATCACGATGTTAGCACAATCTTGCATGAACAACTAAATGACCTCCACACTTCTGATCACCAAGTTCTCAAACGAGCGAGGTGAGAGCATAATGTGCTTTGGCTTACAATCTAAAACATTGTGCAACAAGTAAATACATTCATCCACTATTGTAGTGCAGATTCACCACTTTACAGTGGGTGGAAATATAAGAAAGAAATTACAAAATCATCCACTCATCCAGTGGGAAATCACTACTTATTCAGTGGGTTGAAAACATGAAGGATAAAGTTCCAATTCGCCCACACTGGCGGTAAACGATCCAGGGGTTCTTATGTGTTTGTACATTCATGAAATGATTACAAATGAACAAGGTATATGCATCACTAATCAAAAGAGATGAAATGGATCATAAATCAATACTCTATGTATATCTTGCATCAAGGAGGGCAACCTACATTCATAAAGATCATTAGATTTGACTTGCTAAATCTGTCCCAAACCTGCATTGATACTTGATACATTATTGCTGCAAAGAAGGTCAGAAAATCTGATTGTTATAGTTGATGTACGGGCTGTATGAGCATACACAGGCCCACACAAGAATTACCAGTGCTAATATCACAATCCAGACTTGGCTGATTGAAAATAGATGTTGTCACAGGCTCAAACAGACTTAAACTCTGATCACAGACCCTTCACATGAACCACATACCAAACACAAACTTCATTACCCTGTCGTACGATGCACCTCTGCTGGTACTACAGCACCTTTCACCATCCAAACGGTCTTATGAATCACAAGAAAAACCACTCAGATGATGGCGCCCATACCACACAAGGGTATTCCAAACAATAAGAGATCCAAACAACAAGAACAAGATCCAAAACAAAATCGCCCTTCTGACTGGTCAATACGGCAATGCAGGAGTACGACACTTCAAAACTTCATAGATCCTGTCCAAAAATTACAAGGAAATGATCTGCACATAGACGCCTATTCATGTCAAGGGCAATACATTCAATTTCAACTCCAAACAAAGGATGAATATATCATGATCAAAATCGTCCCTCTCAAGGGTACAAACTCTCTGTACGGCCAGCTTATGCATATAAATAGTTCATAATAAAACATTCATTCCATTCACACCAAAATCCTAAAATCCCAACACCAAGAATAATAGAGTGACATACACAACAAAAACTTCATAGAATCTTCAAATCTGTTTCAGCTCTATGCACCTTCAGGGTGAAGTCACCATTCTCCAGTTAGGAAGGATATTTCACCATCGAAACTGGACATCTTCTAGAGGGTTTTTGTCCTCGAGAACGAATGAAGAACTCTCTGGTTTAATCCCAGCAGCATTTCAATACAAAATCCAAGCATAACCCTTCAAATGAGCTCTCATTCCCCTTTTATAACTTTTGGAGAGGAATATATTATTATTTTCCTTTTAACTCTTCATATTTCTCCTCTCCAAGAGACCTTTTTGAAATAATAAAAATATATCATGTGTGACATCCCCTTTTTAAGTGTCTATCATTTAGAACACTTAAAAACCTTTCCAATGAGCTATAACACTTAGGTATTTATTAATTATTTTCACCCCTAGGAGCTTAAGTGAAAATAATAATTAAAATAGCTCATTAAATATTACTTTTTGCGAGAAATACCAAACTTCATCCAAATGCGAAATAAACTAAACCAATATGCTCCGTAGGGTTTGGGATGCGAAACGATGCCTTCCGAGTGACTTTCCAAAAATAGATGGCTCCTCCAAGAATCTTGGGGAGCAAATCGAGAGCCCGATCCAACTTCTGAAAACATCACTGTCACCCTGAACATCCATTGAGCTCAATGCCATAGAGAATTAGACCATTCTTAGAAAGAAAACCACTTATCTGCTCTGCAGACTGAACCACGACCACTCCAAGAACATTGGAGTTCTCCCAAACATGTCGGATAGCCTTCAAGAGACTAGGAACAAGCATAATGCACACAAATCTATGCGCCAAAAAAGGGACATTACACTTTGGCACAGGCCAAGCTAGTTATTGGACAATTTATAGGCCTCCAAGACCGTTGCGCACACTTGCCATTCATCTTCTCTCACAAGTTTCTAGCTCCTCTATTGCTAAGAGAAGCCAATCCACATATAACTTTATCCACTCTCTAAAGAGGAACAAACTTGCCTCTACAAGAGCAGAAAAGCTTGTTGTAGTGCATAGTGTCTTGCATCTAATTGATTACAAGACACCTAGTATAGGCAAAGCCTAGCGCAATGGTCGGATGTAGAGCCCAATGAGTCACGACAACTTGATGACAACCATGATGTGCAGATGGGATTGGATGATATAGTTCCAATTCTTTCTGATAGTTCCAATGATGAGCACTTTCCTAGATATGTAGTGGAAGATGATGATGACTCTAATTTTTGAGCTTGTTGCTCAAACAAAAACAGTTATGAATATCTTATTTGGCAATTTAATTTTGTTATTTTGATGCTTGTCACATGTAGACTGAGACTCTAGTTGGTACTTTGAACTTTCTGTAATGTCCCCATTTCCGGGTCCTCTTGCAACGCAGTTGGAGCTGACTTTCTGGGTTGGTGACAGCCTGATCAGAGGAGTATTTCGATGTCACCAATGTGTTCAGGTGATCCAGTGGAGCTATATGACACTTTTCGGAGAGATTTCGGACAACTTATCCGTACTTACTATTTATAGTAAGTGCTTGCATGGCGACAATCTTTCTAGGTTTTTCTGGGTTTGTTCGCTTTGGCCCTCGGAGAACACTGCTATTTATAGTAAGTGTTAGTCTGGTGTTGTTTTGGTGACTTGGCAGACATCCATAGGCTATCTCAAATGTTGCATTGAGCTCAGTGATATCAGATGGTTTGCGGTGATGTCTTTCCACGCGACTTCGGACTTTTGGGCCATACTTACTATTTTTAGTAAGTTAGGGTTTCTATCTGTTTCGAGAATCTCAGAGTTGGATGTGAAGCGTTTCGGTGAGACCTTTCCAACGGTCTATAGATCTCGGGATTCCGATGTGTTTTGAGCCTCCGTTTTAAAGTCCGTAAATTATTAATGTTTATTTAATATGGGACTTTATTATAAAGGGGATATAAGTGATTTTAAAGTATACTTTATAATATAAGTTAAAGTGTCATTTTAAAAGGGGAGATATAAGTGACTTTTACAGTATATTTTATGAAGTTGTGCACCAAAATTGAAAAGAATGAAAGGTGGGAAATGAAAGTAAATTAAATGAAATGAAAATCAAATGCAAATTGAGAATTATAAAAGGGCATTTGAAGTTCATTTTATTCATTCTTGATATTACATTTTATGATTCTATTTGCTCTACAAATGAGGGTTTGGAAGAAATATTCAGCCTTGGCTCTTGGTGACGGAAACCACCATTAGTTTCAGTCTTCCGCAGGTGTGAAAGATCACCCAAGGGGACTCTTGGGCAGCCATACTCAGTAGCTGTATTTGAGCTTCAGTTTGGTACCATTATTGACGGAGTTGGAGATAACAAGACATATCTTATTGCACTTTTGTTGCAGCTGAGAGAAAGTATTAGTGACGGATTGTATTGCAGATTTGAGAGGGTTTGGATGTTTTATTTGTTGTTCCTTTACCCAGGCCGTACCAGCACCCAGTAGTGACGTGGGTCTTTGA
Organism: Cunninghamia lanceolata; assembly: GCA_027924645.1. Taxonomy (NCBI): domain Eukaryota; kingdom Viridiplantae; phylum Streptophyta; class Pinopsida; order Cupressales; family Cupressaceae; genus Cunninghamia; species Cunninghamia lanceolata. The sequence continues at coordinate 7,933,019 of BSBN01000837.1, read as the reverse complement.
TAGCAACATCTTTGATGGAGTTTATGCATAGAGAACACTTGTGCGGGTTATTACTTGTATCTAGAGCAGCTGTATCCATTTCTATTGGTGAAAGAGATCAAGTTGTAACTTCATATTTGTTGTACCTTTCATTTTCAGACTTGCATTTTGTGAACAGCGAAGTGGGTATGTAAGATACTTCACTATTTTGGCTATCTATTTTTCTGGGTATTGATGTTTTAGATAATAGGGGATATTTTATGAACTGGGTTGTCAATATTCTGTGAAAATACTGAGTATCTAAGCTAATATAAAAATCTGGAATTTTCAGCTATGTATTCCCTATGTAATGCTCAGTTTTGAGTTGAAAATTATTATTGCAATATCTTCTATTTTGCTGCATTATATTGTTGTATCAAACATTGCAAAAATATCAGAGAAAACCAAAACAAACTAAAACAAACAGGCAGAAATCCAGAGAATTAAATATCCTATCAGGGGTGGGATATTACACTTTCAACTTATTGGTTATTTGAATATTTCAATTTGCAATGGATTCTAATTTTCAGCTACTATGATCATCGATATTCAAATTACATTTTGTCATTTTGACATGCTTCGACAATTGGGCCTTGACATTGTTCACTTATCAATTTGAATTATCATTGATCAATTGTTGTATTGTGTTCTCAATTCTATTACTTGTATTAAATTTTGTACATTTTGTGTAAATTATGGTCTATATTAATATATAATAGTTTTAAATTTATATAATATATATATAGATATTAGTGTTACAAGACTCGACCAAGACTCGCCAAGACTCGGCGAGTCCGAGGTGAGGCAGCCTGGCCGAGTCTGGGGGACTCGGGCCCAGACTCGGCCGATTTTTTCAAGAACTCGCCGGTTTCGCTAGACTCGCCGAACTCGCCAGACTCGGCGAGTCCCGATGGGTAGACTCAAACGCACAGCAGGACGTCAAAAAGTTTTAAAAAAAACATAAAATGCTTGCTTTAACTTGGTTTTTTTTGAACTTATATTTCCTCCTCCACCCTAAAAGCAACATCATTTCATTTTGAAGCCAAAGGGGAAGGAGAAAAAAGAGTTGTGAGCAAAATTTGGAGTGCATTGTAGGGAAACTGGCAAGGAGCTAGAGCAAAAATCGATTGTTGAATCGCATTGGGGCAGCTTCGTAGCTACTTTTGGTGCATCTAGAGGTGTCTACGAAGGATTGGAAGGAGCTCTCTATTGATTTCAAACTAGATTTAAGAGGTAAGTTTCTATTTTGAAGGTTTTTTTGTGTTTTTTTACCAAAAATTGCATTTTTCTTTACATTTCATTTCTTCTTTCTATTTTATTTTAGTAGATCAAAGAAAGAACCCTAGGTGTTTTTGTAAGCAAACCCTACATTTTTTTTATTACTTTAATAATTATAAATCACAAATGTTAATTTTTTTGTATTTATAAATTTTATATGTTATTGCAGCAGTGTTGAGATTTTCAAATCATCTTTATCACAACGTCCAAAGAACCAGTTAGAAGGGACCCTTGTTGGAAACATGCTGAAATTATGCCTGGCCAAAAGAAAGGAGAAGTAAAATGTTTTTATTGCAAAACAATTTTTCGTGGAGGCGGCATTAATAGATTGAAATACCATCTTGCACAAATACCAGTCCATGATGCTAACCCATGCGGAGATGCGCCTCTTGAGGTTATACGAGAGGTGAAAGTGCAACTAGAAACATTTGAGCAAAAAAAAGAATTGAAAAGGAGGCAAATAGAAGAGATGGCAAGTGTTGGTGGTAGTGGAACTGGAGAGTCTTCTTCCATGCCTCCATTTCGTCCTCCAGGTGTTGGGCCTGGTGGTGCTAGTGTTGGAAGTGGAACACCTGCTACTGCTACTACTAGTGCCACTGCCAGCGGCAGTGTTATTGGGCCTAGAGTTCGTAAATCTAGGAATCTTGATTCATATATTTTGCCACGCACCACTCCAGGTTCCCAACTGTCGCTTGAGAGCATGGGTTGGAACAAGGACGTACATGATGCAGCTAAATGTGCAATCGGCGACTTTTGGTACTATTGCACCATTCTATTCCATGCAGCCAAGTAATTCTTTTTTGTTTGATTGTTTTAAAATTTATAGCTTGATTATTTCTCTTGAATTTTTATATTTAGAGATATGTCAAATTCAAATTTAAACTCTCCATTTTACAATACTTATTTAATTTAATTTATTTGTGACATGTGTTAGGTCTCCTTATTGGCAAAACATGGTTAATGCCATTATTGTTTGTGGGGCGGGGTTCAAAGCCTGAAAGATCCCCAACCAATTCTATCTCAAATTTTCTGATTTTTTTGGATTTGCTGATTTGTTTGTTTCAATTTTTTGTATCTTTGACCAGCGTAGGTAAGGTGGTGTCTTTGCTTGTTTGCTGATTTGTTTGTCGTTTGAGTTTAAATGATTGTTTTGTTTTATGGCCAAATCATAAGGAAACCATAGAAAATGGAAGAGAACTATTGAATAAATAAAAAGACAACACTTGCAAATCAATAGGACCCTTTTAAACTGATTATATCAAGTCTGATTACAATTTCAGAGGTCTGATTTCCACTATATCAGACTATAACAGCAACCAAAAGACCTCTATGGGATGCAATATTAAACTATCTAAATGACAATCACATACCCGGGAGCCAATGCTTAATTTGTGGAACAATTAGTGCCTGAAATCCTAATTCCCAGCTAGGATTTGGCTGAGAATAACTCCCAAATCGAACGGCAAGCAGGTGAATGCACAAAAGTAAGACTATATGCTCATAAGAAGCCCATTCTGCAATTAGGTCCTGATAAACCACTGCTGCAACGTCTCTAACATGCAATATTACCCTGTAATGAAGTCCAATGACGCCCAAACGGAAACCCAGAGTAGATTTCCCTGTATTGTGAACTGGGTTGTCGTCCAATCCACTGTCCTCCAAGAAGTTTCATCCTCAGAAGAGCTGCAATCTGCTAAAAACCCTATCCAGAGCTCCAAACCTACACTTAATTTTGTAAAAATGAGAATAGAATGGCCAAAAGAGAGCCCCATACATTGCTTTATAGACTCCATCCTCCATTTTCCACAAAAAACAATAAAATATTCCCTCCAAGAGTGGACACCCACCTTGAGGGTCTCTAACTCATGAAAAAGAAGCACACCTTTTTAAAACAACATTGTGGCTACAAGGGTGGGGACCTTTTCACTATTCACCTTCTAATTCTCTGTTACTATTCACTTTTCACTATTCATATTAAGGCAAACCTTTAATATTTTCAATTCAACTCCTGAATTCATCATCTGACACCAAACTGAAGGACTCAGAAGGCTCCCAACAAAGCTCCAACGCCCTCGATTGGGTCCCCTAACCAACCTGTTGACCTACGGGAACCCTAATAGTAGGTCAACCTCTGCTGATGTCTAAGCGAACTAAGGAAGGGACATTACAGCCCTCCCTTCTCGGGATTGCTTGCCCTCAAGCAACTGCAAAGCTAGATGCTGAAGTATCATCTCTCCTTCCCACGTGGCATCCTCCAACGGCAAATCCCTCCATCGCACCAGATACTTTCTGATCACTCGGCTACGCAACCTCCTCTCCCTCATGTCAAGAATCTCTGCAGGTGTCAAAACTAATCGGCCCTCCTCATCTAATGGGGGCAAAACAGGTGAAGAGATAACGTGTTGTCACAAAGCCTTCTTCAAGCAAGTTACATGAAAGACATTATGTATTTTACTCTCGGAGGTAGCTCAAGCTCATATGCGACCTCACCAATCCTCCTCAATACTCTGTATGGACCATAGAACCGAGGCTTGAGCTTCTCTGCCCCACTCCTCTTGAGGGTACTCTGTCTGTAGAGCTGTAAGCGCAAGAAAACCATATCTCCAACCTCAAAGGTCCTCTCAACTCGATGTCGATCAACATACATCTTCTGATGATTCTGTGCATGCTGAATATTATCCTTAAGTGCCTTAAGGATATCCTGATTGTCCTGTAACCAATCCCGAGCTCTAGGCGCTCTGCTATCACCTAACGCCAAGTCCACAAATGATAAGGTATCATAACCATATAACACTCGGAAGGGAGTCATACCAATCGACATGTGATATGTGGTATTATAACAATGCTTGCCCAAATACAACCATCGCACCCAAGCCTTCTGCTGTCCTAAAATGTAGTTACGTAAGTAACCCTCAACCCACTTATTAACTATCTCCGTCTGTCCATCTGTCTGAGGGTGGTAACTAGTACTGGGTGTCGACTCTGTACCTGCTAATCGGAATAGCTCCTGCCAAAAGATGCTCATAAACCTACTATCCCGATCACTGACAATGGTCCTAGGGAGTCCATGGAGTCTATACACCTCACGGAAGAATAACTCTGCCACCTGAGATGTTGTAAAGTCGGCTGCAATAGGAAAGAAGTGTGCAAACTTCGTCAACCTATCCACAGCCACATAAATGCAATCCTTTCCCTGAACTCTCGGAAGACCAATAATGAAATCCATCGATATACTTTCCCACTTCTGCTCTGGAATAGGCAATGGTTGCAGAAGACCTACCGGAAAAGTATGCTCTGACTTGTTCTGCTGACAAGTCACACACTCACGTACATAGCGCAAGACATCATCCTTGAGACCCTTCCATGAGAATCTCTCTCTCACCTGCCGGTATGTCTTAAAATATCCAGGATGTCCTGCCATTGGTGTGTCATGGGTGGCGCGTAAGATCTTATCCTTCAGTTTTGATCCAGGTACCAAATAAATCCTGTCCTTATAGTAGATAACATCATCAATCACTGTGTATCTATCATCCTGAATCCTGCCATCCATAATCTCACATGCAAAATGATTCTTGGAATACTCAACAATTAATTGAGACTTCCAATCTGCTGAAATCTCACTCAGAGCAAAGTGCAGCCACTGCAGGCCTCCTAGAAAGTGCATAGGCAACAATATTCCTTTTCCCCTTGACATAATGTCAAAATCATATGCCTGTACCTTGCTGACCCATTTTTGTTGGCGCTCGTTAAGCTCTTTTTGCTCCAAGAAGTATTTCAAACTATTGTGGTCGGTTCTCACCACAAACTTCCCACCCACCAAATATTGCCGAAACTTCGCCAAAGCATGCATAATGGCGAGCATCTCCTTGTCATAGGTGGAGTACAATCTCTCATTATCCCTCAACTTCCTACTCTCGTAGGCAATGGGATGACGATTCTGCATAAGAACTGCTCCAATACCCTCTCCGGATGCATCACACTCTAACACAAAGGGCTGAGAGAAATCTGGAAGTGCCAAAACTGGACAAGTGCTCATGACCTGCTTGAGCTTATCAAACGCAACCTGTACCTCCTCTGTCCATATGAATGCGCCCTTCCGTGTGAGATCTGTCAAAGGGGCCGCAAGCTGTGAATACCCCTTCACGAATCTTCTATAGTAACCACATAGGCCTAAGAAACCCCACAACTCTGAAATGTTCCTAGGTGATGGCCAATCAAGGATGGACTGAATCTTTTCCTGATGTACCTTGACCCCATCACTACCAATCACATGCCCCAAGTACAAGATCTCTGTAATTCAAATTCACATTTGGACATCTTGGCAAATAGAGACTGGGCCTCCATAATGCCAAGAACCTCATCCAAATGCCTCATGTGCTCCTCCCAATTCCTGCTGTAAATCAATATATCGTCGAAGAACACAAGTACATACTTACGCAACTGCTTAAATATATGGTTCATGCATGATTGGAAAGTAGCAGGTGCGTTAGTAAGGCCAAAAAGCATCACCAAGAACTCATAGTGCCCGTAATGACATCTGAATGCTGTCTTATGTATGTCCTCACGCACTCGAATCTAATGGTACCCTGATCGAAGGTCAATCTTCGAGAAATACACCGCACCATGAAGCTCATCCAATAACTCATCTATGCGCGGAATAGGATACCTGTTCTTGATTGTTTTCTTGTTCAATGCACGGTAATCAATGCACATGCACATAGTGCCAACCTTCTTTTTCACTAACACCACAGAAGAAGTAAAGGGGCTAGAACTAGGTCTGATGTGCCCCATATCCAGCAGCTCATGGATGTCTTCTCTATTTCATCCTTAAATCTCTTAGGATGACGATAAGGAGTGGTAATCACAGGCTTGGCGCCCTCCTCTAACTCTATCACATGCTCAAATCCACGATCAGGAGGTCTGCCAGAAGGAATATCACCAAATACTGCTCCATGTTTGTCCAATACTGTCTAGACATCAATGTGGAATGGTTGGGCATCCTGTGAAGGTGACTTGGATGAAATAAAACACTGTGCCGCCCACGCCACATCTCCATGTCTGAAAATGGATTCCATCCTACGTGCTGAAACCACCATGGGCCCACCATCAGAAAGAGCCTTTAGCACAACCTTCTTACCCCCAACTATAAACTCCAGCTCCATCCTCTGGAAATCCTATATATACCTGCCAAGTGACTGCAACCATTGGACACCTAGCACTGCATCAGTGTCACCCAAACCCACAACATAAAAATCATCGGTCAAGGTGTAATCTCCCAACTGTATACTAATCTATGGAACTACCCTGGTGCACTTCATAGAAAATCCATTTGCTACTATCACACTGAAACCAGGAAAATCCTTCGCCTGCAATCCTCGCTTAGCAACTAGTCCCTCATCAATAAAGTTGTGCGTGGCACCACTGTCAACAAGGCAAGTCACACGTTGTCCCTTAATCACTCCCTTCAAGCGAAACGGATGGTATCTGGGGACTCCTGAAAGGTGGCAATGACAGGATTGGGTGCACCCAATGCGTCACCCACTCCAAGCTCCACTTGTGGGGCCTCCTGTTCGTCCTCACCATCGCTGCCCTCTAAATCGGTATCCTGTATATGCTCATCCTCCACATCAGACACAACCTCAATGAGATGCGCCTTGCCCTTCCCAAGGCATCGATGTCGAGGCTCCCAAGGTTCCTTACATGTGAAGCATAGCTTCTTCCTCAACTCATTACGTGTCTCCTGATCCATCCTAGGGGGAGGTAGTGCACTCCTATGCTGTGTCGAAGATCTCTGAAAAGGCTTGGAGCCCTTGGAAAACTTCTTATTCTGCTGATAAGAAGTAGGAGGTGGTGAAGTATCAAGGTCTAGGGCAATCTGAATAGCCTCATGTAAAGTCTTAGGCTTAAGAGCCTTGACCAAACCCCGTAATCTGTCATGTAATCCTTCTATGAAAAGCATCACCACACGTCTTTCTAGCATCTCAGGAACCATAACAGCAATGCGTTGAAACTCATTAATGTAGGTTTCAACATGTCCAGTCTGTCGCAGTAGTGCTAAATCCCTGTAGTACAACTCAACATCCTTACGGTCAAATCTGGCAATCAGCCGCTCAATGAACTCCCTGTAAGAATGAATAAGTCTATGGTTTTGGGTAACCAAACCATGATGCCACCACTCATAAGCTACGCCCTCCAAATGTAGCACTGCAAACTGAATGGCCTCGTCCTCAGGCGTCGGCTTAAGTGAAAGGTAGATGTCAAGCTTGTGCACCCAAGCTCGGGCGGTGATCTTCTCGCTCCCATCAAAGGAAGATATAGTGAGCTTGCTAGTAGCTCGATGGAGGTCACTATTATGCTGTTGTCTTTGCCCCCCTACCACCACAGTTTCTCATGCTATCTCTACGCTGGGATCAATACTGATGTAGAGGGAAGGCCTCTCTAACATGCTCTGGAAGACGTGCCCACTCATCACTTGCTGCCATAACAATATCCTGGAACTCCACACCTTCAAGCGGGTCAACTGGGGGTGGCTCATCTCTAGGAGGAAAATGGGGTTGCATGGGCCTATCTGTTGTACGTGAATGAGTCCTGTCACGCCTAGGAGAACCAAGAACACTATCCATCGACGAGGGGACCCTACTACTCCCACGGTTGTCTGCAACTGAAACAGACCTTTCAACCTTGTCACGTCTGTCGTGTCTGCCACGCCTATTCCCTATGCCGACCCAAATCCATTATGTCAAGGGTATTCTGAAGTCTGTCTAATCCCTGTACAATCCTTGGTTGTGTATTAACAAGAGTTCTGAATAATTCACGATCAGTATCCTCCTACTGCTTCTATCTTCCCCTTTGGCGGGGACTTCTACTGCCATCATGGCTATCCCCCATGGCTGCACCCTGAATACCAATGTCAACCCCAAATTGTCTGTGTGTTCTTCTACGAGTATAATACCTGTGTGGCCCAACCTCTCTAGGATGCATAGAACTGAACAAAACGCCCTCAAGCTGGCAAGATCATGGCCCTGATACCACTGAAAGATCACCAACCAATTCTATCTCAAATTTTCTGATTTTTTTGGATTTGCTGATTTGTTTGTTTCAATTTTTTTTATCTTTGACCAGCGTAGGTAAGTTGGTGTCTTTGCTTGTTTGCTGATTTGTTTGTCGTTTGAGTTTAAATGATTATTTTGTTTTATGGCCAAATCATAAGGAAACCATAGAAAATGGAAGAGAACTATTGAATAAATAAAAAGACAACACTTGCAAATCAATAGGACCCTTTTAAACTGATTATATCAAGTCTGATTACAATTTCAGAGGTCTGATTTCCACTATATCAGACTATAACAGCAACCAAAAGACCTCTATGGGATGCAATATTAAACTATCCAAATGACAATCACATACCCGGGAGCCAATGCTTAATTTGTGGAACAATTAGTGCCTGAAATCCTAATTCCCAGCTAGGATTTGGCTGAGAATAACTCCCAAATCGAACGGCAAGCAGGTGAATGCACAAAAGTAAGACTATATGCTCATAAGAAGCCCATTCTGCAATTAGGTCCTAATAAACCACTGCTGCAACCTCTCTAACATGCAATATTACCCTGTAATGAAGTCCAATGACGCCCAAACGGAAACCCAGAGTAGATTTCCCTGTATTGTGAACTGGGTTGTCGTCCAATCTACTGTCCTCCAAGGGGTTTCGTCCTCAGAAGAGCTGCAATCTGCTGAAAACCCTATCTAGAGCTCCAAACCTGCACTTAGTTTTGTAAAAATGATAATAGAATGGCCAAAAGAGAGCCCCATACATTGCTTTATATACTCCATCCTCCATTTTCCACAAAAAAAAAAAAATATTCCCTCCAAGAGTGGAGGCCCACCTTGAGGGTCTCTAACTCATGAAAAAGAAGCACCACCTTTTTAAAACAACATTGTGGCTACAAGGGTGGGGACCTTTTCACTATTCACCTTCTAATTCTCTGTTACTATTCACTTTTCACTATTCATATTAAGGCAAACCTTTAATATTTTCAATTCGACTCCTGAATTCATCATCTGACACCAAACTGAAGGACTCGGAAGGCTCCCAGCAAAGCTCCAACGCCCTCAGTTGGGTCCCCTAACCAACCTGTTGACCTACGGGAACCCTAATAGTAGGTCAACCTCTGCTGAAGTCTGAGCGGACTAAGGAAGGGACATTACAAAGCCCCTAGTGAAGATGACATAAAGGGCCCAATTTTGACACAAAAGGTGGCCGATGTAAAAGCCACAATAGAGGAGCAACGGTTGATATGGAGGACCAAGGGTTGCACCATCATGACAGATGGTTGGACTGATAGAAGAAATAGGACATTGCTAAATTTTCTTGTTTCTTCCTCAGGTGAGTCTACTTCCTACAATGCATTGATTTAGTGATTAATATTTTTAATTTATGCTTTATTGAATCATTGATTTTGTTTCTTTTTCAGGTGGCACCGTATTCATCAAATCTATTGATGCTTCAAGACATGTTAAAAATGCCACATTCCTTTGTGAAGCTATAGAGGAAGTCATAGCTGAAGTGGGTGAGGAGAATGTGGTGCAAGTGGTGACGGATAATGCAGCAAATTATGTTGTTGTGGGTAGACTATTGATGGAGAGGCACCCATCATTATTTTGCACTCCATGTGCTGCCCATTGCCTTGACCTCACATTGGAGGATATTGGCAAGATTCCATGGATCAAAACATGTGTGGAGATGGCAAGAAATATTTGTAAATTCATATACAATCACACATGGGTCCTCAACCTAATGAGGCAATTCTCGTAGCAAAAGGAGTTGGCTTGTCCTGGCATAACCCGATTTGCAACAAATTTCATCACATTACAATCCTTGCTTCAGTCAAAAAAAGCTTTGAGGCGCATGTTTGTTGATAAGGAGTGGACTTCCTCATCCTATGCTAATACCAATGCAAGGGCTGAAGTAACAAATTGGATCTTTGATGAGACAAGATTTTGGACACTTGTTGAGGAGATTGTAAAGGTAAATGAAAATCTAATTATACATTATGTTTTAATTTTTATTCATATTTTTCTTTTATTTGCCTATTTTTGTTCACACTTAAGTTAATGTTTCACAAAAATTGCAGGTCACTGAGCCTCTAGTAGTTCTCCTACGAGTTGTTGATGGGGAGAAGCCCGCAATGGGCTACATATATGAGGGCATGGATAGGGCCAAGGAGGCCATTAGATCCATCTATGGGGGAGTTGAGGGTAAGTATCGTCCCATTTGGGAGATCATTGATAGGAGATGGCACCACCAACTTCACAAGCCCCTACACGCAGCTGCTTATTACCTCAATCTGACATTTCAATTTCGCCCTGATTTCAAGGCGGATGAGTAGGTTTTGAGTAGGCTCTACACAGTGTTAGAGCGGATGTCGGCTAATTCAACACAGATAGTCCATGAGCTTGAGACCTTTAGACTTGCACGAGGAGATCTCTTTTCTCGTGAGATGTGCAAAAACACTCGGTCAACATTGCAGCCAAGTAAAATTATATTAAGAGCATAATTTAAGTTTAAAAATCTAATAAATTTTTCCTCTTTTTATATTATTATTAAATGTTGAAACTTAAAGTTGGATAATGAGATTGATTTTTTTCTTTTTCTCATCTCAGATGCATGGTGGGATATGTTTGGTGCTAAGGTACCAAATCTTCAGAAGATTGCAATTCGAATATTGAGCCAACCATGCAGTGCTTCGGGTTGTGAGCGCAATTGGAGTATGTTTGAGCACATACACTCCAAGAAGCGCAATAGACTGTCTGTGCAGAGGTTGAATGATCTAGTCTTTGTTCATTACAACCTTCGTCTTCGCCACAGACAAATTTTGGGCACTGACTCCACCACCATCACGCTAGAGGAGGTCGATCCACAATCTAATTGGATCACTGAGGCTAAGGATCCTATCTTTAGTGATAAGGACCTCGATTGGGTTGACCAGGCGGATAGAGAGGCTAAGGCTATAGCCATGGCAGAGGAGGAGGTTAGAGCACGAGCAGAGTCAGCAGACACATTATATGTTGGTGTGGGTGGCACAGAGACAAAGGCAGATATTATGGCTGCATCATCATCCAAGACCTATCTTAGACGCCTTCGTAGGAAGGGTGCACTTGCAGGCTCCACTGAGCCATAGACTTCTAGTTTTTGTTTTGATATTTGTTTGGAACTTTTGATGCCATGGATTTCATATTCCATGACTTTTGTATACATTTGACAATATTTATATATCTAAGTGTGTTATTTCCTTCAGCTACAATTTGCGTTTATACTTATGTGATCGATGTATACTTGTGTATGTGATCAAATTAGCTTCTATTTGATGATATTATTGTGTCTTTAAGGTTTATTTATTAAAGGGTGCATGAAACAAGTTTTAAATCCTTAAAAATCTCTGAATTTCTTGGGTTTTTCAATTTGCCGAGACTTTGCCAAGTTTTTGCCAAGTCTAGGCGCCGAGCCGAGTCTGAGTCCAAAATCAGCTTGCCGAGTCCGAGCCGAGTCCGAGTCTCATAACTATGATATATATATATATATATATATAGTTGCCCCCCCACCGTCCCCAACATTTTTGAAAAAAAAATCCATCCCTAAAAACCCATCCCCATGTCTCCCCGTATTGGAAACTCAAAGAAATACTAATTTAAGAACATGAAAAAAATCTCAAAATAAGCTTACCTTTGATCAATAAATCTCCTCCTTGCGAGATAGTTCTCTCTTGTAGCACTTAGCAACAAACTCTATGCCTTTACAATCCTTCACCTTCAAAACAAATTGCAAGCTTCAAGAATGAAAAATGACTTGGAATGATATTGAAGGTTTTTGTGTCTTTTATCTATCAAATGAGGTGCTTTGTGTCACTTTATCCACATTTAGGGCTTCAAATGACGGTTTAGGTTTACTTTATAAGCAAATAAATGTAATTTTCTTTTTTATAAAGCATTTTTTTAATTCTAGACAATTTATTTTAAATTATGGTTGTGGGTTCACCCGGGTATGCCCAATGCACATCCCTGCCATCTTGGGTACCCTGTACGTATGTACACAACCTTACCATCTTGGACATACCCAAAGGGTATCTAGGACAGCAGGGCCATGCCCTAGGTATACCCAAGCTAGAGCCATCCCATTTGGTATGGCATCAGCACCCAAAATACAAGAAGCCAGTAACATAGGTTCTATCATATCAATTAGTGTACAGTACAATGCTTGTACTTGGTAAAGGGAGGACCTATCATATCAATGTCCTTACCTTGACATTCAACTTTCTGTTTGTAAGACCAATGATTGTCTGTCAAAACACTACCCTTGACCCAACCGTTCATAAATAAAAAGTGAAATACACCACCTAATCCAACAATACACTAATCAACAATACAACTGAATCCACTACTAAACATGCAAGTTGTTAATAATAATAGAATAGTACAGTCTACATTCAGCATCCCTTCTGACCCAACCCATATACAGTATCATGAAGAGGCAAGGACAATGTCAAGAAGGAGGTGGATAAGAAGACATCCCAAGAGGTACAACTGCTCCAACTGATCATGAACCCAAAGAGCCTGTCCCACTAGATTTCAGTTGCTTCGCTTTAGTTCAAAATGTATATACCTCCTCAGTGCATTTCTTCAAATGGTTCTTTGCTATACTCTCCCCTTCTTTGGAACATTTCACCATGTGAATGGCCTCTTGGAACTTGCCCTTCAATTGGTCTCTATTAAATTCCACTCTCAAGGTCGGCCACCCTAACCTTCAAATATGTCAACTCCTACTCATATTCAGCAACCTTAATGGCTTGATCTGAGTAAACTAGTCTGCTCAGAGAGTTGTTCTTGGAAGCATGTGCGCAGATCCTCTAACTCCACCATGCAAGGCCTCATTTGTGAGTGTGGCTTTAGCCAACTCATTTTCCAATTGACATTTTTCCCACAAGCAGATTGTAGCATCAAATATTGATATCTAAAGCTGTGTTCAATATAATGCAGAGCTTCAAACATAGTTGAGAAAGGCGGAGGAATGGTAGGATGAATCATTGTGAGTAGCCACTGCTAAGATATCTCAGGGGTTTTTCATCCAGCCACACCCAGTTCACAAAGATATGAACAAACACCACAAATAGTCTTCCTCTACAATTTTTTGCATGTGAGCTGCTTCATTCAGAATCAATAGAGCGTGAGTCTGTCATACACCAAAAGAAGAATCAATGTATGATACAATTGTAGGCAGCCCATTGACAAAGAGGTCAACTTGTAATGACCAATCGATGAGCTATGCTTGAATCCCCAACAATGGTGCCAGAAATGTTTATCACTGAATTGCATCACTACCAATAATACTACTTGAAAATTTGTAATCACATACCATGAACATAATAAAGAAGGATATAGAGAACAATAGCTTTATTACATCAGGTAGTGTACAATATGATGCCTGTGCTTGCTACAGGGAGGACATGTCATATTAGCACCCTTACCTTGACATTTGACTTGCTATTTGTAAGACCTGTGTTTGTTGGTTAAGACGGAACCTTCAACCCAACCATTCATAACCAAAAAGTGAAATACACTACCTAAGCTGACAAATCATCAATCAACAACATAACCATGTTGGCTACAAAACATGTAATTATTATTGATAATGTAACAGTACTGCCTACAAAAATTACTCTACAATGTTCATAATGCAGTTATCAAAAAAAAAGACAAACCTCCTTAAATTGAGAATGCAAACCACCTCCTTAAAATTTAGCAGGAAAAGGTGGGGGCGAGGGGATGGGAACATTTGAATGCATGTACAAATAGAACATGAAATGCACATTTATTGAGAACAAACACATCCAAAGGGTGGAATAAACTATTACAATACAGCTTGCAGCTAAGTATTCATGAGACGGAATTTAGACTCATTGCCCTTTGGTTGTTCATTGAAACTAATACTCTCCCAAAGACTGGGAGACATGTTAGAACACAGCTTGCAACTACAGAGTTAGGCCATTGGATACAAGTCATTTGACCTTCAAACAAAGATTGAATGATCATTTTCATGTCCTTCGTGTTGATCACATCATACGTATCATTGAAATTTGTTGTGGGCTATGAGAATGCAATATGAAGATGTTTCACCATATCAGCTTTTTGTTAACTTACTAAAATTTTGGTTGGATGGTCTTAACAAGCTTAACAGTGAAGCACCAATTATTTCATTAAGGACATGAGCTACCAGGGCATGATATGAGGCTCCTAAGATGATAAGAATATATAAGAGCAGCAAATGAACATAAAACATTTCTCATCTTAAGGAAGAGGAAGTCTCTTGTCTTTATTGAAAGGGAGAACCTTCGTTAACAGATCATTAAGACAACTTGGTTCTCTCATTCTAAGCCCCATGAATGCAAGCCAGCCTTCTATGCAGAAAAATAATTACAAATTTCCTCTAGCCTTATGGTTTGTCCCAGTTACTTGCAAGTTTGCAACAACACTTGTCCCATGATCTTCTGGCTAGACAGCTCAGATGCATTCCTACCAATTGTCAGGAAAGATAAATTACCATATCCTTGGGAGAACACAATTTCTAGATCATTGTTTAACCTAACCACATGGCCCTCAGACTTTAGTAACTATGGAGTTCTGCTAGATCTTCAGATCATTCTTCCAAATCATTCAGTCAGTTAGGGCATTAAATGCCATGTATCTACTGTTGATACTATGTAATGTCCCCTTTCCAAGCCTAGTCAGAATGGGACCCTTAGCCTATCTCATGATCCCGATGGGATAGGGAATGGTTTGGGATCATTTTTGGTTTAATTATCAAATTGGAGTTATAAGGTTTGTTTAATTTGATAATTAAACTAAGTTTTATTATTATTGGTGCACTAAAGTCTAAGGTGGGTTATTTTAAAAAGTGACTTAATGTTATGACTTGAAGGGAAAAAGGGAAAAGTTATAATTTTTAATTCCCTAGTCACTTAAGTGTGCACATAACTTGATATTAGAAATTATTTCTAAGGGAAGTGCAAAAAAGCTCTAATTTCAAGAAAGATTGGTTTTGTAACTCCCAGGTGCTTATAAAAAGAAGATGTGAGCTCATTTGGAGGGATGCTTGGAATTTGGTAATGATATGCTGCTGGGATTGAACCAGATGATCAATATACCTTCTTGTGGACGGAAACCCACTTGAGGATGTTCAGTTTCGGTGGTGAGATATCCACCCTAGCTCAAAATGGTGGTTTTTACACAGAAAATCACATGGAGCTAAAATGGAGATATAAGATTTGATGAAGTTTTGGTGTTTTGTTTAGTAGAAGTTATTGTTTTTTTTCCTATTTGAAGTCTTTTTGTGTGGGAGTTTGGAAATAGATTGGTATCTTAGTGGTTCTTGACTTGGCCGTACACTGCAAGGCCGTACTGCTGGAAGTACGAATTGGAGAGAAAATTTGTGTGGTCTTCCTAGTGATCAAGGATTGATATGCTGCCAATATCTGTTAAAAAAATCGCTTCTTCTAATACCATTTGCTGTTAGATTGGTGTATTAAATAAAGAGTTTAATGAAGCCGTACAGCAGGAGGCCGTACTGTCTAGAGGGGGTTCGATTTGGATAAAAAAATAAATATGGATCATTCAATATTCATTTCTATTTGGAAATCAAATGATATGTATTAGCCTTCATTTTGGGTCAGTTTTTGATATGTTTAGATGTGTTTTGGATTTTTTTCAAAGATTTCCGTACTTCTGTGCCGTACGGTTCTAACAGTGGATTTGTGGTAATGAGAAGTCTCCAATATAGTGAGTGCTATGGCTGTTGTTAT
The DNA here is from genome assembly GCA_027924645.1 of Cunninghamia lanceolata. Lineage (NCBI taxonomy): Eukaryota > Viridiplantae > Streptophyta > Pinopsida > Cupressales > Cupressaceae > Cunninghamia > Cunninghamia lanceolata. The sequence goes on along the minus strand of BSBN01000837.1, from coordinate 7,916,874 downwards.
TCTCAGAAATTTGAAATAGAATGGTTTTAGTTTGGGTAATTGCTTGTGGAGAATATATATTAAGTTCTGATTTTGCAGTGAGAGACAGTCCTTCTAGGTAAGCCGTTCATGTGCAGCATTCAGTATTCTCATCTCAGTCCAGCCTGGGTAATGAATCACTCAATTTTACAGTATGAAGCAAGCATTTTGTAGTGATAATGCATATGGTATGAATTTCCTTTCATGATCTTCAGGGATAACCTTATTAGACTCCTATAATGTGTTACCGGTTATCATTGTAATTGCTTTCATTGTAAACTCTATCACATTAAGTACCCCTGGATGGTTTACCGCCAGTGTGGAGGAAAGAACAATTAAACATATTGTAACCCCTAGATAGTTTTACTGCCAGTGTGGATAAATGAACTTTTCTTTATTGTTTCTACCCACTGCATAAGTGGAGTATTCCCACTGAATAAGTGGATGGCATTGTAATTTTCCTTTCTTGCTCTCATACCCACTAAAAGTGGTGAATCCCCACAACTTGTGGATGCCTGCATATGCAGATGAATGTTTACCTGTTGCACAATGTTTTAATTTGTAATCTAAAGCACATTATGCTCTCACCTTGCCCGAATTGGGATCTTGGTGATCAAAAGTGCGGAGGAGTTTAGTTGTGCTAACACTATTTATCATTGTTCTATATTTTGAAAAAATTTGGGTCTGTATATTACAGTGGTATCAGAGCTGGTCACTCCTGCCAGCCTGTGTTCTTTTTCAAATCAGCCTATAGTGAGTCTCAATTCAGTGGCTTACACATTTGATGTATCCAGAGGATACTGAGTTCATCACCTACAAAAGAAGACGATATCCTCGTTTTGATTCAGAATCAGAAGAGGATCAAAATATGGGTGAAAGGCAACCAGAGGAGCCCAGTATGAGAGACATATTGAATGATCTTGCCCGTGGCCAGCAAGATCTTGTTAGAAGTAATCAGCAGATGAACAGATTGTTGGCTCAGTTAGTAAGTCAAAATCTGGGAGGAGAGACACCTCGTAACAATAGAGGTAATGATGGAAATCAAGGAGAGGCTAGCAATTCCAATAATGCTGGTCAACCACACAATGCCACTCATGCATCTAGAACTACATCTTCCAGACCTATGATGCCTGTGTTTTTGGGTTAGCAACAAAATCCTAATGGAGGACAGCAGTTGGTCACAGAAAGCTTTGCTGATTATAGACGTGAATGGGAGTCTTATGGTGATGATTTTCAGAATATTATGTCTTTCAATGAATTTTGTCAAATCAAGTATCGAAATAGACCCCGGATTCAAAATCAGGATGTGCAAAAGAAGCTTGGTAAAGTTCCTATTCCGCCTTTTGATGGTTCATCAAAATGCACAGCCAGGTCTTGGGTACAAAAGATGGACAATTATTTGAGCTTGAATCCTATGTTGGAGTTGGATTCTATCAAATTTGCAGCTGACCACCTTGAAGGTGATGCACATGATTGGACTCATGGCATGATCACTCAAGGTCATAGCCTAATTACATCCTATGCAGATTTTACTCAAAGATTAATTGATAGATTTGACAAGTATGAACCTGAAAGTCACTTTAAACAGTTGGCTCAAGTGAGACAAAAAGATTCAGTGGATGCTTACATTGCCGAATTTCAGAGGATTGCTGTTATGGTGACTGATATTTCAGAAGCTAGGTTGACATATCTCTTTGTTGAGGGATTGATGGAACCATTAAGAGGTTTAGTTAAGGATTTAGAACCAAACTCATTGCATGAAGCCATCAAGAAAGCAAGGAATACGGAGTTCACTACACCAAGAAGCAAGTTCTATTCTAAACCATTCACATCAAAGAAAGATAAAAGACCATTCAAGAAAGAATTCAATCAGCCCAAATCCTCTTTCCCTAAGATGGATGATGAAGTCAGAAATGAACGTAGGAGGAAAAAATTATGCTTCACATGTAAGGAACCTTGGGCGCCTGGGCATAAATGCTATGAGAAAGAGAAAGCACAACAAATGGAGGCATATGTTACTGCTGAATCTGAATCAAAAAATTCAGATCAGCAAGATGAATCAAGTGAGAATGAAGATGTGGATGACTTAGAAGAGGCAGAGGCAAACAAGGAAAATGTAGTAACATTTGCTCAATTATCTGGGAACCAAAGGAATGATCCTTTCAAGGTTCGTGGGGTACTTGGTGGCCAAAGAATAATTGCTCTCATTGACACTGGTGCATCACACAACTTCATTGATGAAGGAGTTGTTGCTAGAAGGGGATTGAAACCTGAGGAGTTTGAAGGTTTTAAAGTTGTTGTTGCAGATGGATTTACACTGTCTTGTAATAGAAGATTACCTCAGCTTTCCATGCAAATTGGCAACCATGAAGTTGAAGATGATTTTTATGTGATAAGTATTACGGATACTGATGTTGTTCTTGGTATTCAGTGGCTGAAATCATTAGGAGATATGAGTTTAAATTTACAAACATTGGAATTGAAATTTGACCATAATGGTAAGAAGGTTGTGTTAAGAGGTATATCCACTGGAGGACCAAGGGTGGTGACTGCAAAAAGAATGGAGAGGCTGTTCCAAAATGATCAGATTGAGTGGGCTGCTCAATGTGTCATCATGCCTACTCCTACCAAAGAGGAAAGGAGATCCTATCATCCTGATATTCAAGATTTGTTGAGTAAGCATAATAAAGTTTTTAGTAATCTTCCTCCTGGAAGGCCCCCTGATAGAGGCATTGAGCATATTATAGAACTTGAAGATGGGACAAAGCCAATCATCACTACTCCATACTGGCAACCAAAAAGATTCAAGGATGAAATCGAGAGGACACTCAAAGAATTGCTGGACATGGGCTTTATTAGACCAAGCAAAAGTCCTTTTGCTTCATCAGTAGTGTTGGTGAAAAAGAAAGATGGTACTCTCCGTTTATGCATTGATTATAGGGAGCTCAACAAGAGGACCATTAAAAATAGATATCCGATTCCAAGAATTGATGAGTTGTTAGATGAGCTTCATGGAGCGGTCTATTTTTCAAAAATAGACTTGAGATCTGGTTATCACCAGATAAGAATGAGGGAGAAGGATATTGAAAAAACTGCTTTTAGGTGCCATTATGGGCATTTTGAATTCTTAGTCATGCCCTTTGGATTGACAAATGCCCCTGCAACTTTTCAATCTTGTATGAACAAAATTTTCAGCAAGCAGCTCCGGAAGTTTTTGTTGGTTTTTTTTTATGACATACTCATCTACAGTAAGACATGGAAAGAGCATTTGCAGCATATAGATGTGGTTCTTGGTATTTTGGAGGCTAATTCATTGTTTGCCAAAGAAGTTAAGTGTGAGTTTGGCCTAACGGAGATTGTATATTTAGGCCATGTTATCAGTGCTAAAGGAGTTAGCATAGATAAAGAAAAAGTCAAAGCCATTCTAGAGTGGCCCCCACCTACAAACCTTACTCAATTGAAAGGTTTTTTTGGTTTGTGTGGGTTTTATAGAAGATTTGTGAAAGGTTTTTCACAAGTTGCAGCTCCTCTCACGGACCTTACAAAGAAAGGAGCCTTCAAATGGTCTCAATCAGCCCAAGATGCTTTTGATAGTTTCAAACAACTCATATGTAGCAGCCCTGTTCTTGCACTACCAGATTTTTCTAAGCCCTTTGAATTGGAATGTGATGCTTCTGGAGAAGGTATTGGGGCTGTTTTGATGCAAGATAAGCATCCTATTTGTTTTGAAAGTAGAAAATTAAGGGGTGCTGAAAAAAATTATTCTATTTATGATAAGGAAATGCTTGCCATAATGCATGCTTTAGTTAAATTTCATCAATATCTAGTGGTAGGCAAGTTTATTGTCAAAACAGATCATAACAGTTTAAGATACTTCATGAGCCAAAAGGATTTGAATGAAAGGCAGCAAAGATGGGTAAGCAAGTTGCAAGCTTTTGATTTTGAGATTGTTTATGTTAAAGGCAAAAAGAATGTTGTGGCTGATGCCTTGTCAAGAAGGCCATATATGCATTCTATGGTGGAGTTGGTGGCTGATTGGAAAGAACAAATCATTCTCGAATATGCCAAGGACTCTTTTGCATCAAGTGTTGTAGACGGGACCTTCAAAGATGATAAATATGAGGTAAATGGTGGTCTGATTTTACACAAGAATAGAGTCTTTTTGGTTCCAAACTCCAAGATTAAATCTCTGATTTTGAAGGCATTTCATGATTCACCCTTGGCTGGTCACCAAGGCATATTCAAAACATATAAACAAATAAGAGAGAGATTTACGTGGAAGGGGTTGAAAGAAGAGGTTTGCAAACATATTAGAGAGTGTTCTGTATGCCAACAGAACAAGTATGAGAACACTTATCCTACTGGTCTGCTCCAACCACTGCCCATTCCCAATCAAAAGTGGGAAAGTTTGGCTATGGATTTCATCACTGGCCTTCCCAGGGTGCAAGGGAGGGAGGGATAGTATCTTTGTGGTTGTTGATAGATTGACGAAGTTTGCTCATTTTTATGCTGTTTCTACAGGATTTACTGCAGTTCAGGTGGCTGAATTGTTTTTTAGAGAAGTGTTCAAACTTCATGGGTTGCCAAGGAGCATTGTTAGTGACCGTGACAGCAAGTTCTTGAGCTTATTTTGGAAGGAACTATTCAGACTGTGTGACACAGAATTAACTCCAAGCCCCAGTTACCATCCTCAAACGGATGGACAATCTGAAATAGTTAACAAGTGGCTTGAAGGTTATCTTAGAAGTTATGTATCAGGACAGCAGAAGGCATGGGTAAGATGGTTACATGTTGGTGAGTATTGTTACAACTCTTCTTATCACATGTCAATAAAAATGTCTCCATTCATGGCATTGTATGGTTATGAAGCTCCTAACTTCACTGACATGTTGTTTGGTGACAGTCGAGTTCCTAGAGTTAAAGAATTTTTGCAGGATAGCCAGGACTTGCTGAAATCATTGAAAGAAAATATCAGATCTGCTCAAAATCAGCAGAAGTTGTATGCTGATCAGCAGCGCATAGAGAGGGTTTTTGCCGTAGGAGATATGGTATATGTTAGAATTCAGCCTTACAAACAGTCTTTTATCAAAAAGAGTGGGGCTGAAAAGTTGAAGCCTCGTTTTTATGGGCCTTTCAAAATCATTGGTAGGCATGGAGAGGTTGCGTATGAGTTGGAATTGCCTGAGCATAGCAAAATACATAACATTTTTCATGTCTCTCGCCTTAAAAAGGCTCTTGGACAGAACATTGTGCCATCATCAATATTGCCACCTATTGATGATGAAGGGAGACTCGAACTCGTACCTGAGGCTATTCTTGATCAAAGAGAGAGGGTGTTGAGGAAGAAGACTATTAAAGAGTACCTAATCAAATGGAAGGATCTTCCTCTAGAGGATGCAACGTGGGAAGGAGAAGACATCTTGCAGCATCCTGTATTACAATTGCTTGGGGACAAGCAATTTTTGGGAGGGAGGACTGTAATGTCCCCTTTCCAAGCCTAGTCAGAATGGGACCATTAGCCTATCTCATGATCCCGATGGGATAGGGAATGGTTTGGGATCATTTTTGGTTTATTATCAAATTGGAGTTATAAGGTTTGTTTAATTTGATAATTAAACTAAGTTTTATTATTATTGGTGCACTAAAGTCTAAGGTGGGTTATTTTAAAAAGTGACTTAATGTTATGACTTGAAGGGAAAAAGGGAAAAGTTATAATTTTTAATTCCCTAGTCACTTAAGTGTGCACATAACTTGATATTAGAAATTATTTCTAAGGGAAGTGCAAAAAAGCTCTAATTTCAAGAAAGATTGGTTTTGTAACTCCCAGGTGCTTATAAAAAGAAGATGTGAGCTCATTTGGAGGGATGCTTGGAATTTGGTAATGATATGCTGCTAGGATTGAACCAGATGATCAATATACCTTCTTGTGGACGGAAACCCACTTGAGGATGTTCAGTTTCGGTGGTGAGATATCCACCCTAGCTCAAAATGGTGGTTTTTACACAGAAAATCACATGGAGCTAAAATGGAGATATAAGATTTGATGAAGTTTTGGTGTTTTGTTTAGTAGAAGTTATTGTTTTTTTTCCTATTTGAAGTCTTTTTGTGTGGGAGTTTGGAAATAGATTAGTATCTTAGTGTTTCTTGACTTGGCCGTACACTGCAAGGCCGTACTGCTGGAAGTACGAATTGGAGAGAAAATTTGTGTGCTCTTCCTAGTGATCAAGGATTGATATGCTGCCAATATCTGTTAAAAAAATCGCTTCTTCTAATACCATTTGCTGTTAGATTGGTGTATTAAATAAAGAGTTTAATGAAGCCGTACAGCAGGAGGCCGTACTGTCTAGAGGGGGTTCGATTTGGATAAAAAAATAAATATGGATCATTCAATATTCATTTCTATTTGGAAATCAAATGATATGTATTAGCCTTCATTTTGGGTCAGCTTTTGATATGTTTAGATGTGTTTTGGATTTTTTTCAAAGATTTCCGTACTTCTGTGTCGTACGGTTCTAACAGTGGATTTGTGGTAATGAGAAGTCTCCAATATAGTGAGTGCTATGGCTGTTGTTATTCTCAAAAATTTGAAATAGAATGGTTTCAGTTTGGGTAATTGCTTGTGGAGAATATATATTAAGTTCTGATTTTGCAGTGAGAGACAGTCCTTCTAGGTAAGCCGTTCATGTGCAGCATTCAGTATTCTCATCTCAGTCCAGCCTAGGTAATGAATCACTCAATTTTACAAGTATGAAGCAAGCATTTTGTAGTGATAATGCATATGGTATGAATTTCCTTTCATGATCTTCAGGGATAACCTTATTAGACTCCTATAATGTGTTACCGGTTATCATTGTAATTGCTTTCATTGTAAACTCTATCACATTAAGTACCCCTGGATGGTTTACCGCCAGTGTGGAGGAAAGAACAATTAAACATATTGTAACCCCTGGATGGTTTTACCGCCAGTGTGGATAAATGAACTTTTCTTTATTGTTTCTACCCACTGCATAAGTGAAGTATTCCCACTGAATAAGTGGATGGCATTGTAATTTTCCTTTCTTGCTCTCATACCCACTAAAAGTGGTGAATCCCCACAACTTGTGGATGCCTGCATATGCAGATGAATGTTTACTTGTTGCACAATGTTTTAATTTGTAATCTAAAGCACATTATGCTCTCACCTTGCCCGAATTGGGATCTTGGTGATCAGAAGTGCGGAGGAGTTTAGTTGTGCTAACACTGTTTATCATTGTTCTATATTTTGAAAAAATTTGGGTCTGTATATTACATACTAGCATGCCATTTATAGACAAGACAAACACAATCATCAATGATACCATGGTGACAAGATCCCACAATTCCCTATACATAAAATATTTCCTACATCTTCTAGACTAAAATTACACCCATTCAGCTTATTTGAATCTAACAGGAAGATTTTTTGAAGACTAGACAAATTTACATTTGACTTTCATAGATACTAATTTGACAACATTTACAACACTTGAAAAGCCATGAGAGTTAAACAGAGAATTTTTTGCAAAATCTTTAGGTGGACTGCAGTATTTTCTTTATAAAAAATTTAAGTACACTGCAGTATCTTTTATTAGCTGAACTATGCATGAGCAGCCTTAAAGAAAAGATACATAATTAAATATGCCATTCATTGGTAGATAGAACAGAAGGGTGTTTGTATTCACACCATCCTACTCACAGCTACACACAACCATTCAATTCAACATAAGCATATATTAGGTACAAGGAGGCATACAATCTTGCACATAAGAATGCCTGCAATCACAGAAGTGAACAAAAGAATTAGCTGCGCCATTGAATACTCTCTAAAGAACAATTCTGTTTGGTACTGATTAATCTCCGCCCCCCATGAATGCAGCTTCAGCATGGAACGTAAGGACCTGCACATTACAATCATATTTCAAACTATCTTACAACAAACTGAATAGTCAAACAAACAGAGGTGCATGTCCAGATATGTATAAGGCTATAAGCTCTTTCTAGAACATTAGTATCCTAGTCAGGGAACAGTACAATTTTTTTAGGATAACTTTTGTCATGTTAATAAATTCAATAAAATAGTGGCACATTCTGTTTTTGACAAAAATGAGAATTTTTAACAGTATGAAATGTAATCTTCATATTTTGTTTCATGATTGACTTGCTAAAAGCAACAGTCAAAAAATGTAGACAGAAATTTGAAGCGTTTGTAATTATACCATGACTTCACTTTGTAATCCAATGTATCTATGATAGGGACAAAAGGAATAAAAGATTGGACATGCATAAAAGCTTCTTAACAGGAGGCAAAGGAGGAGGATTTATATGGAATATCTCCAAGTTTATTTAACTAGAAATATCAGTGTATAATGCATTAGGACTGACATCTTTTATCTTATTGTACCTATATAAGTTCAGTAAATGAAAATCTTAGCTGTTCGAAACTAATGTTTAACATAGGAAGCATTTTAGGAACATGTTTCTGAATAGTAAAAGCAACAGATTGTCAAAGGATGATCTACTTCATATGATCAAATCTATTGAATTTCATTTTTGCCCATGTAACTTTTATGTCATCGAATACAAAAACCTCAGGAGAGAGTTAATCGTGGCAACTTGGCAAGTTATACAGGTCATCTTACCATCATATCTGAAAGATGACAGTTTCTTGGTACACTTTAGTCATCGGTCATATTGTTTAACTAATAAGATTCTTGTTAGTTGAATCAGCCAGATCATTTCCTTGCGAGTAGTAACTGGAAGACGTCTTCATGTATATTTCATAAGTTCTAGCAAAGTTGGTAAATTTAGCCCCCAAAAGGCAGGACAGGTACTAATGTATGATTTGCATTACAAGCACACAGGGAAATTGCAGGTGCGCTGGCTTGGGCCATTCATAGTAGAGGAAGTATTGCAGAATGGCATAGTGCTCCTGACTTGTCTGGATGGTACACACCTCCAAGGGGTTTTCGATGGCCGCCAACTTAAGTCGTACTTCTAGCAATGATTGTGCTAATCTTGGAACACCTAAATAAGGTCGCAAGACCAAACTAGAATAGAATTTTCTTTCAATTTCAATTTGTTTTTAGGAAGCACATCAAACAATTGTTATCATATTATTCATGATAAGAAAAATTTGCACCTTGTATCATAAGGGAACTACCAATGAAGTGCTCTAAACAAGCAAAGGTCCAACAATAGCCCATGAAGCAAACAGGAAGTGGGGAATTGTAAACTATTGATGCAAGGGCACAGGACCCTTTGTGGTTGCTTGCCTTAAGGTGCTTTTTTATGTTGTTGGTTCAAGTTTGTGTTCAATGGCTCACCATTTTTTCCCTGAGTTTGGTAAAACTAAGTTTAGCTTTATATATATAACTGAATATTGTAATGTCAAAAATTGCCTACTTTGCAACTTTCAGCTTACATTTCTACACTCATTTTAATGTCCATTTACCTAGTCATGTTTAAGCATCACTTTACCTATTTTCTAGTCTTTTTACCACTCACAAAAACATGAAACCTAGAGAAAAAGCCTTAGAAACCTATCCCCAATCAACTCCAAAAGTTTGGTCATTTGATTCACTTGTGTCCATGTTCAATTTTTTTATTTTGACCCCTATTGGTAAATGGATTTGCTCTATCAAATCCCAACAGTTATTGGGGTCAAACCCCTCCTCAAGACAATGAGGTTGCGTTTATTAAATCCAAAACTGTACACAGTAGAATATAACAGTGTACTTCACAAATGATTTTCAGGGTTTTAGGAATTTTAAATGCAAATAAAAATCTTGAAAAATAGAGCACACATTGATTCATCAAATAGAAAATGGAGTTTGATAAGTATGTGTACGAATAGGGTTTTATAAATAATGAAATGTGCAAATTTATCAAGTAGAAAGATAGAGTTTGATAAATCAACACAATAATAAAGTGAGAAGGCAATGAATTTTATCGTAAGAACTGACAACAAAGTTTTCAAAACAGTGAAGGGAAATTTCAGGAAAAGTTGTTGCATCTAACATAAGAAATATACACCCACAATCACATCTAACATAAGAAAATATATGATAATAACATATAAGAGATTTAAGATTCAGACATGATATTATTATTTTTCTAGAAAATCCTCAAGATTCAAAGTATAACTATAAATATAAGTTTGCCAAAATGTGCTCTAAGTTCCCACCCTTTACAATTACAAAGTTAAAATATTTATAGTCCAATCATATAACTACTGAGCAATTACAAGAAATATTTACTTTTAAACATGAACTTTAAGTCTTTTAAAATATTTGAAACCCCAACATTATACATGAAAGAAGTATTTAAATTGTACTTTTTGACTTAAATTTGATACTTCAATAACTATCAAAGATGTTCATGCTACTGAATCCTGATCAGTATCTTGTCCATCCACATTGATTTCCTCAATAATATATTATCGTGTATGGCCTTTTCCTTCCTTTGATAGTCCTCAAAAGCTGTTAATGTTTCGCTGATCGTATCCATGTCTGGATCTTCAACATATCTGGAGCAAAAGCAATAAGAAATGTATACATCTAAAATTTGATGAGCCCTAACCTGCTTCTTGATCATCTGTCTTTCAAATTCTTTAAATAGAAATATCATTTCTGCCAATCTATCTAAGGAAGATGAACTGAAGCTAAAAGGTTGGTTGAGTCCTTGATTAATCACTTCACCCAAATGTTGCTTAGGAGTATCAACATCATTAACAATTTGATCTTCACGATAATAATGCCTTGTGGTCGTTTCAATAAGATCATGTGTATCCATTATTATGTCAATAGCTTCCCTATGAGCAACTCCCATTTTATTAATACCTTCTTCAAGTAAGTCGGTTGTCAACTTTATGATTTCTACCCATTCTTCTAGTAAAGAAGTATCAGCCCTGTCCAAAATACCTTCATTCACTAATATATCAAAATTGACCTTCGTCATGGCCTTGACTTGTGGAAGAAAGTCTGAATAAATTTGCAATTCCTCTTTAAATTTGTTCAATAGATTATTAATGAGATCGGAATCCTCATTTACTCTATTATGTAAATCCATGGCTTAGTCAATTGTTTTTGATCCATATGTAAGCAAATCACTCAAGCACTGCCTAGTAGCACTTGAAATACATTTCATCTCCTCCACAACAGAAGCATCTTCCTAAGAAATTATGGTTGGAGTTGCAACGGGATCATCAGAGGGTCGCAAGGGTTTACCCAAATGTTTGATATATGAGACTAGATCTTTCACCTGTCCCTTCAACTCTTGTTTAGTCTTCTGGTCTTTGTCCATTCTTGAAACAACAGTGGTAACAACAGTCTGCATATCTTGAATTTCAGCATCTCTGGTTTGTCTCACTAGGTTGACCCTTGAAATTTGATATTTACAGGGTAGTAGTTCCCTTTCATCCTTATCAACCGTAGGGGTTGCAATCTCGGCAATTCTTGAACCTTGTGCATCTATAAAAATGGAAGAAATAACCCTCGGCTTCTTGCTAGGAGCAGGCTTATCAATCATTTAAAGAATAGAAGAAAAAGCATCGGTCAATGGTTTCACAACCCTTTTTCTCTTTTTGATTGTGATGTCTAGCCAAGTTGGAACCATGGCTAAAGTGGAATCACCTTGTTGGGAAGTTTCTCCTTAGCCTAAGTCTGTTTGAACCATTCATTCAATATTTTTGTAAATTCTACCCCCAAATTTTTTTTTTTGAAAACTTAAACAGTGATAACACAATCTTAGCACAATCTTGCATGAACAACTAAATGACCTCCACACTACTGATCACCAAGTTCCCAAATCGGGCAAGGTGAGAACATAATGTGTTTTGGCTTACAATCTAAAGCATTGTGCAACAAGTAAATACATTCATCTGCTAATGAGCAGGCATCCACTATTGCAGTGGGGATTCACCACTTTATAGTGGGTGGAAAATAAGAAAGAATTACAAAATCATCCACTTGTCCAGTGGGAATTCACCACTTATTCAGTGGGTAGGAAAAACATGAAAGATAAATTTCCAATTTACTCCACACTGGCGGTTAAACCATCCAGGGGTTATTAGGTTGTTTTGCAACATAAAATGTATGTTAATAATGAATATCTAATTGCAAACTACTCAGAAGAAGTAATCTTGTCCATCATATCAGCATCATACTAATTCTAGACAACACAATAATACCCTGCATAAACATTAGTGTTCAACACAAGATAGCAATCTATCCTTGGCTGTGACAACTCATGAGTCATTGCTGATTAGATCTGCTGTACCAAATCAGGCTCCTTCTCAACTGTATGGCAGCCCTGTAGATGATAAACCTCATAATGATGAGCATATAAATCAGAAAACACGTCAAGATTGCCACCAACTGTATGGGGACAACAAATCACCACAAAAGAAGATAGTTTCAACACAGTAATCAGATCGATCTGCTCAAGAAAAAGACCAAGCCATGTCCAGGTCCATACAGCCTTGGTGAGGTACAGATTTCTTAAATATCATTTAAATCTGCCCAGAACCGACTGAGAACAGGTGTATAGAGGACGCCCACACAAGGCAAAACATCAAAGCAAACAAGGGAACAAACTGAAATTCCAAACTCCAGAAATTATGAATCAATCCCTAGCTGGCACGGCCCCTGTAGAGTAAAATCACCTCAAAATATAACAAGATCTGCCCAGAATTTGATGGAAATCAATCAGCAATGGTCACCACAACAATCCAAAGATATTCAAAGTTCATTTATTTCAATCAAACAAGCTTAATATCCAAGCCATAAATCGCTCTTCCAAGAATGTACGGCTGTAAGTATGGAATCTTGATGACACACAAACTCTGCTCAAACACAATGAAAATATTTGCAATTGAAGCACCAACACAAGGGAGAAATAATAGAATAGTTATATAAACAAACAGTCTTAAAACAATCCCTTAATATGGATCAATTTCTCTTGCTGGTACGGCCTGCTGTGTACGGCCAGCAAGGAAATTCTTCATTTATTATTATTACAATGAAAACTGATGACAAAACTCCTCCAAGCAAACAAAATCTCAATCAAAATCTCATCTAAACATCAAATCAAACAATTTGTCCAAACTCCGTGAAAGCTCCATGTGATTTCTATGTGATCACCATTACAAGCTAGGGTGGATATTTCACCACCGAAACTGATCTTCCTCTAGAGGGTTTTCGTCCTCAAGGAGGTAAGAAGAACTCTCTGGTTCGATCCTAGCAGCATTTCAGTACAAAATCCAAGCATAAGCCTCAACAATGAGCTCACAACCTCTTTATATAGGCACTTTAGGATTTATAAAAGAAATGAATTATTTCTTGGAAATAATTACTTTTTCCTCCAAACTTAAATAATTCCCTTTTTCTCCACTTAAGTGCTCACTTTTAAGTGCCTAACATAAAGAATATATTTTTCCCTTTCCAATGAGCTATTACACTTAAATATTTAATAATTATTTTCACCCTTAGGAACTTAAGTGAAAATAATAATAAAACTAGCTCATTAAATATTACTTTTTGCGGAAAATCACAAACTGCATCCGAATGCGAAATAAACTGAACCAAAATGCTCTGTAGGGTTTGGAATGTGAAACACTGCCTTCCGGGTGACTTTCCAAAAATAGACGGCTCCTCCAAGAATCTTGGAGAGTAAACTGGGAGCCCGATCAAACTTCCGAAAACATCACTGTTACCCTGGACATCCATTGAGCTCAATGCTAAAGAACAATACTCCATTTACACTAGCAAAAACCATTCAACTGTTCTGCAGACTGAACCATGGCCACTCCAAGAACATTGGAGTTCTCCCAAACATGTCGGATAGCCTCCGAGAGACTAGGAACAAGCATAATGTGCCAAAAAAAGGGACATTACAATTTTCCATGACCTGTTCACTATATTTCATTAATTTATCTTCTTGTTCATTGTTCGTTTTTGTATTTTGCAGCACTAGCAACTCATCCCGGCTTACTTGTTTTTGAACATTTTGTTCTTCCTCCTCTTTGTTTTGTTCCACCTTTTCCTCACCTTGCCTTATTTGATCTTCGTTCTATACAGATGAAGAAATAGGCACAGATTGGGAGAAAGTTCTCTCTAAGGATGCAGTAAGTGATGATTCATTAAAAGTGGGGTCCTCAGGATTATGGTCTTTTGCAAGTGAGGTCGGCTTCTCAACTACTTCTTTGTGAGGAATCTCTTGTGCAAGAGAAAGGGGAATTTGACCTTGTAATAATGGACCATGAAAAGGATGTATAGGACCAAGGAGAGAAATTTGAATAGGAATTTGCAAGGGGAACTTACATAAAATCTTGTAAAGAATGCTGAACAAAAGCTTGAATTAAAATTGGTCCTTGTCAAGAGGCAGGGATCTCAGTAACCATCGATTTTTCACATGTTCCACAAGTAGCTCCAACTTTGAATTTGTACTTTGTGGTTTTCTTTCTTTGGAGAGTTTCTTCTCCAATTCCTTCTTCTGCATCTATATCTATAACACTTAAATTCGGTAAGGTTGGTTTTGTTCCATCCTTCTCCTTTTCAGCGGCATGAGTCTTCTTCTTGGAAGGTTCTTTCATGACCTTGTCAGCTCTTCTCACCCTTTTAGTAGGAGCATTCAATTCTTTCTTCTTTTGGCCTAGCCACCTTAAACTGTTATCAATTACACTTCTGGTTAATACTTCCAAGGAGCTTTCTTCTCCTCAAGCCAAAACAACGGATGGTATAGGCTATTTGATAACACCTCTTTTCTCTTAAGTATCACTCAGAACATTACCATCATTTGACAATTCTTTGGGATTAGTCACAATCCCACATGATCTAATCTAAAAAGTTGTCAATCTCAAATAACTTTTTATTTTGACTACATGTTTGTCTTCACAGTCTGCCCAATAGTCTTCCAAACTAAATTTATGCTTTTGAGTGGAACCAACGAACTTTTCAACATTTCCTTTTGGATCAAAGGAAGATCTTTTATCATGTACATATAAGTTCAATTTGGATAGTTCCCCATCCAATCCTTTTGCATATAGTAAAGAAGAGCACATATATGAATTAATGGTGATAGAAAACTTTACACCAGCTCTCTGCTTATCAAATAAAATTTTATCTACTTCACACAATTGTCTTGTTAACTCCAAAAGAACAACTTTATCACTCACATATTTTGGCAACTTGTACAAAGCACTTGTGAATCCTCCAAGCCTAATATATGTTAAGGTGGGAAATTGTATTAACCAATTTCCCCATTCCGTACTTGTTGCAGTGGCTACCAAGGAGATGCACTTGTTGAGATCGCCTTCCATTTTCTGAATAAAGAAAAAGACAAAAGCATCATTAACCCTTTTAAAATATTTTTTACTTTCTTTGAATTCCAATTGAGGATAGAATTCAAATTTTCTTCTAGCCTTCTTCATAATTATCGCATTTTGATGCTTTTCGCAACTTGGGTGGATAATTAAATAATTAAATGGTTATTACTTAAGTTGTCTTAAAAACTATTATTCGAAAAAAGACAACTTATGTGTAACTATTCATTTGAAAGGTGTTTAAGTTGTGCATACAAGGGTGTTAGGCATGCATGGGGGACTTTGCTCATGAAAAAGAATTATTATTTTCAAAATATTCACTCCAAAAAGTTATATAAGGAGTGTTGGAACTCATTTGTGGGGTTAGCCATGTTATGAATTTGCTTCTGCATATGGAGATAACCTGAGTTCTTATCAAATTTCTTGAGGACAAAAACCCTCTTGAGATTTCTAGTTTCGGGGGCGAAAACCCCCCTAGCTAGTTTTGGTGGTTTCACTTCAAAAATCACAAGTGTGCTTCAATGGAGTTTTTTCTTAGGGTTCAATGCTTTCAATGGAGATTTTGATGCATTTTGATTGATGTGATGAAGTTTTGCAGTTGCTAACAAAATTTGGGGTTTGTGAAGAGTTTCTACCTAGCTGGCCGTACCTTTTTCTTCCAAGACAGCCATACCATATTGCTTGCACAGTGAAGTTTTGGCGCTAGGGTTTGAGCATGATGGATTGAAACTATCCTAAGTTGCAGGCCGTCCACTTTATGCAGATTTTGAAAGCTGTTTGTGTTGGTTTTGAAGATGTTTAAGAGCTTCCAATGCTGGTCGTACTGCTACAGTCCTGAGCCATACTTGTAGCGTGTGGGCGTGGGGTTTCTATGTTGGTTCGTCCCTCTTCCTTGTGTTCTTTCTGTAGGTTTTGTGGCGCCTTGTGTGGAAGATGTACCTAGAGTTGTTTCTAGATTGAACTAATTTGCTTTGGGATGAAATTGAGCATTGTGTGTTAGGTTTTGAAGGCATTTTCAGATCCATTATACTGCTGTAATCTATTTCAGACCCGTTCCTTCCTGAGATTCGGTGTTTATCAGCATGATACAGTGCATTTGGGGATTTCTTCATCAACTACAATGACAGAGTTTCAGTAGATATGATTTCTTGTCATGTTATTTGTGTTTCCAATACTTCTACATTCTAATTTTATGCTACAGCAGTATGTTACAGACTGAAATCAGAATTAAGTTTGATATTGCAGCTTTCCTAAACATCGTATTTACATTTATAAGTTGCAATGCTTATTTGTTTGTAAACCCCGGATGGTAATACCGCCAGTGGTTTCATATTATGCATTTCATGATTGTAAAACAGGATGAAATGCCGCCAATATCAATAACGTTTCATTTAGCCCATTTTGGCATTTAACAAGCTTGCATGTAATCGGCCATTTTGGTTTGATCAAGCTTTAGTCATTCTGCCAGTGGCTTGCATTGTACACATCCGCTAAACAAGTATTGACGAGGTCGGCTCTGCCGCCTCGTGTGCTCATTTTGTAATTGCACAACACACTCCACTGAACAAGCTCAAATGAAGGACAGCTTGCCGCCTTGTGTGATAATACTGTGTTGCATCGACACACTCCACTAAATAAGTGCATATTGTGGACAACGTGGCCACCTAGTGTGTCTACGTGAGCATTTGCACTTGCATAGTCTAGATGCTGTTTGATTGAGTTGTGTGTGATCCAATGCCCCATATTCTCTCACCTTGCCCATCTCGGGATCTAAGTGATCAGAAGGAGTTAAGGATATTGTTTGTAAACATTATTTCATTGCAAAACTTCACAAAAAACTAGGGTGGTTATTATAGTGGTACCAAAGTTGGTGGTCTTGCCATCCTGTTAGAGTCTAATCCTTCTGTTGCAGATTTGACACTCAAATTTCAGTATTTTGCATGTTGGTGACCAACACCTTCATGTTGTGTGAAGCTAATTTTGATCGAAGGCCTAGAGAGTTACAAGTGTTGAAGAACCAATTGATGGTGACTAAAGAAAAGGTTGTGCAAGCCTTAACACATAATGATAGTACTTGGGAAAAACATCATGAGTGCAATCTCTTTGAGCTAGAAAAGCAAATTTTGCATGATAATGCATCTTCTATTTTGGATGCAAAATTATCTTTTAATAATCTGATTTGTGAGACCCTTCTTGATTCAAGAGACACTAATGGTGAGCAATTTGATCACCTTTATGATTATAGCTTATGGTATGAAAGCATTGATGTTAGCAATGATTTTGAAATGGTGAAAAACTGAATTAATTATTTACAAAAGAGCAAAGCTCTTATAAAGAATTACAAATGAGATGTTTCTAAAATAGATTAAAGCTAATCTAAACAATAGAATTAGAAACAACCTAATATGTTACAATATTGACCATTAATATAAACTATCTAATTTTATTTTAATACCCTCTCTCAATGGTCAATCTATCAACTACACCAAGGGGCCCCTAAATTTGACAAACTTATCCGGGCTCAAAGACTTGTTGAGAATATCTGCAGTCTGGTCCTCAGTTGGAACATACTGCAACATCACTGATCCATCTTCAACAAGCTGGCGGATGAAATGACAATGAAGTTCAACATGCTTTGTCCTTTCATGGAAGACCAGATTTTTGGCAAGTTTCAGCACCCTTTGATTGTCACAGTACAAGGGTGAAGGCCGTGCTTGAGACATTTGCATGTCAAAAAGCATCCTTCGAAGCCAAACTACCTCACACGTTGCTTTAACAGTTCCCCGATATTCAGCTTCAATCAAGGAAAGAGCCATTGCCTGCTGCTTCTTGCTGGTCCATGTAACTGCACCTATTCCCAAACTGAAAACATACCTAGAAGAAGACTTCCTGTCATCAACAGAACCTGCCCAATCTGAGTCTGTAAAACCAATCAGCTTAGGATCTTTGCACCTCCATATAGAAAGCCAAAGTCGGAAGTGTCTTTCACATATCTCAGCACACGCTTCGTTGCAACCCAATGTTCAGCTTTAGGGGCTGTCATTAAGCGAGAGATGTAGCTCACTACAAAACTGAGATCATGTCTAGTGGCAATGAGATAAATGAGGCTGCCCATTAGTTGCCTGAATGCTGATTCATTCTCCACAGATGAATCTGAATTGACTGATAGTTTCAGCCCTTTCTCCATAGATGTAGATGCAGGTTTGCAATCTGTCATCCAGAACTTGTCAAGCAAACTTCAAGCATACTTGGACTGAGAGATAAAGATGCTATCATGAGTCTACCAAACCTCAACACCTAAGCAATAATGCAGAAGTCCCAAATCTGTCATGTCAATTGGCTGAGATTATGTTTGATCTCATAAATCAGATGTTCCAAGCTGCTAGTAATGATAAGATCATCAACAGACAACGAGCAAAAGAATATCATCACCATACTTTTTGACATACAAATTAGAATCAGAAAGACTCCGCTGAAAACCATGATCAATTAGGTACTTATCAATTTTCATGTACCATGCCCGTGGAGCCTATTTAAGGCCATAGAGTGCTTTCACCAGTCTGCATACCTAGTGTTCTTTACCAACAACCTTGAAACCAAGAGGTTGCATCATATAGACTTCTTCCTGTAGACCCCCATTGAGGAATGCACTCTTGACGTCCATTTGATGGACTTTCCATCCAAACTAGGTTGCAATAGCG
Source organism: Cunninghamia lanceolata (assembly GCA_027924645.1). NCBI lineage: Eukaryota > Viridiplantae > Streptophyta > Pinopsida > Cupressales > Cupressaceae > Cunninghamia > Cunninghamia lanceolata. The sequence continues at coordinate 7,897,818 of BSBN01000837.1, read as the reverse complement.
AGGACTAGCCAAATGGTACTCATCTTGGCTCTGGGAGCAAAAGTCTCCTCATAGTCAATGCCCTCTTTCTGTGAGAACCCTTTGGCTACCAACCGAGCCATATACTTATCAAGGGTTCCGTCAACCTTATACTTAACTTTATACACCCATTTACAGCCAATGGGCTTCTTCCCAGGTGGAAGATCAGAGAGGACCCAAGTGTTATTCTTCAGAAGACTATGATGTTCAGTTTCCATAGCCTGTTCCCACTTAGGTATGCCTTTAGCCTCTGAATATTGCTGAGGCTCTAAGATGCTGTGAAGGTTGGCCATAAGAGCAAAATTAATTGTATTCTGTTGCTTGCTCTTTATCCGAGCAGATCTACCCTTAATCAATTCATCATCATGAAGATCACCTATGGTCTTAGCCCACCATTTAGGCCGGAGAGTAGAAGTACCAACATCTGAATCAAGAGGAACAACATCAACTGGGGCAGTTGGAACCAAATCATTTGGATGTGGATCCAGGTCATCCTGAGGAGCGGGTGGTGGAACATTCTGCTGAGGTGGCTGCACGACTGCAGAATCCCTCCCATCAGGTGGAGCTAGGGGAAGGCGAACACCCAAATCAGAAGCCTTCAGAGGCTGATCCTCAAGGCTCACAGAAGGAGTAGACAGATGAAATAGCCTAGTAGCTTCATCAGCCACAACATCACGACTGAAGATGAGACGATCTGTGTCTACATCAATCAGCCTGTATGCCTTATGATTCTCACTGTAACCAGTGAACATGAGTTTCTGGCTTTTGGGATCCAACTTGGTGCGCTTGGCAATTGGAATCCACACATGAGCAATAGAGCCAAAAACTTTCAGGTGCCTGACCTTGGGCTTGCGTCCAGACCAGGCTTCTTCAGGAGTCATCTTCTTAACAACATAAGTAGGAGACCGGTTCAGAAGATAAACTGCAGTGTAGACTGCTTCAGCCCAGAACTTTTTAGGGACATTTCTATGTTCCAACATAGAACGAGCCATTTTAGTAATGGTGCGATTCCGACGCTCAACGACACCATTCTGCTGAGGGGTGTAGGGTGTGGTAAGTTGGCGCTTAATGCCATGTGCAGCACAAAAATTGGAGAAGTCAAAAAAACAAAACTCCCCCCATTATCAGACCTAAGAGTGACTACTTGTGAGCCTGACTTTTTTTCAACTAAGGCCTTAAACTGCTGAAATATACCAAACACGTCTAATTTGTTTTTAAGAAAATACACCGACATTTTTTTGTTGAAATCATCAACAAATAACAAAAAATACCTGCAACCAGTAACTAAAGGAGTGTTCATTGGTCCACATACATCAGTGTGAACCAACTGCAATACCTTGGATGCTCTCCATGAATCACCATCTGAGAATGGAATCCAATGTTGCTTTTCAGCCTGATAAGCTTCGCATACTCCATGATGTTGAGTCTGAATCTCAGGTAGACCACCAACCAGATCATCTCTAGATAACTGAGAGAGATAGTGCATGTTCAGGTGCCCATAACGCTGATGCCAGAGTTTGCTGATGGAAGTACTCCTAGCTGCCATAGCGCGCTCTTGAGAATCACAAGAATCAACAAGTCTATACAGACCATGATCCTCAAGTCCCTGAACGACTATAGTACGAGTCTCTCTATCAACAATGCTGCAAGTGTGCATGCTGAAAACAATATCTAGCTGAGGAGAGTGACGCATGATCTGACTAACAGAAAGCAGGTTCACCTCCATGCCAGGTACAAAGTATACATCGAGAAATATTAAATTTCTCCCTCCAAATTGAATCTGCACGTTGCCCTTGCCGACAATAGTATACTCTTCACCGCCTCCAAAGATAACAAGATCTCTGAACGGTGTGTACTCCGTGAACCAATCTCGATGATGAATGAAATGCTGAGAAGCACCTGAATCAATATTCTAGGCAGAGGATTTGACATGGTATACTGGTCTCTTGGCCATAAAGGCATAGAAAGCAGACTCCTGCTTAGTGTGCTCTGCAACATGGGCTTTCGGTTTAGACTCTCCTTGCTTGGACTGTTCAAAAGCCAAGCATTTCTGGCAATCTTTCTTCATGTGGCCATACTTATAGCAATAATTGCACTGAATGTTCTTCTTCTTGGAAGGGTCTTGGGATTGACCTTGACTGGGTTGCTGAGAGGGTTGATTCTTGCCCTTATTCTTCTGAAATGTCTTGGTAGTAAATGCCTATTCCGTGGAGGATGAGCTAGCAGTACTTCCAAACTGTTGTTTCCAACGATCATGTTGTAGAAGTTTGTTGCACAGTTCAGGAAACTTGGGGTCAACATTAGTTGAGGTAATGTTGAGCGTCTTGATAAAGTGTTCATATGATTTGGGCAGACTCTTTAGAGTTATGACCACCATATCTTCCTCCTCCATCTTCCGACCAATAGCATCGAGTTGATCATGGATGTCCTTGATTTTTGTCAAGTGCGCCTGCAGAGTTGTCTTCTCATCCATCATGATGGAGAACATGTTCTTCAAAAAGAACACTCGGCTCTTGTCGAATGTTTCATGAAGATCTTTCAAAAGATCCCAGATTTCTTTAGCTGTCTTGCCAGACAGAACCTGAGGCAGCTGGCCATCGGTGACCAACAATTTAATAAGCATCACGGCTTCCTGATCCTGCTCATCAAATTTGTCCTAATCTTTACCCGTCGTTGGAGGACGTGTAGTTTTGCTCAGAACAATCTGGTCAAGGCATCGATACTCGAATATGGCCATCATACGCTGCTTCAAGGTGTTATAGTTGCGGTCGTTGAACTTCTGACTACCTTCCAACATGATATTGGACAAAGAGGCCATTCTTCACATTTTTCAAGGCACGAAAAACAAGGCAGATTGACGACACAAACAGAAAATAGTTCTCAAACCCTAACACGGGTTTCAAGGCACAAATCTCAAGGTATGTAGTCTTGTAGTTGGTCTTAGGGAACCACGAGCTAGAGATTAGGACCTGTTGTGACCAATCTGGACAAAAGATTTGGTGTGAGGCGCTATAAGCGCTGACTATTTTCCGCCACACACAAGCCGCAACTATTTAAAGAGAAATCATGACTAGAGTGATACAAAAAGCGACTACCCGACAGAGTTGAACCGCAACCAGTAGATACAAATCGCCGATGAGACCACGACTTGAAGCTGCGACCACTAAAAGGCTCAGATAGCGAACAAAGAACTCCAAACAAAAAACGGCGATCAAGAGAATAGGATTAAACCACTGACAAAGGATAAAAAACGGCGAGTACAAACAAATCTTTGACTTCAAACAACTTCAAAGGATTTAAAACCCGCGAGCTCAGAAACGCCAACGGATCTGCATGAAGGTCACAAAAATCGTGACCAAAGATTTTAGAAAACCCACCAGAAATGAAAGCGCCAGAAAAGACACCAGAATTGCGACCAACAGAGGAATTAAACGCCGCGAAAAGAGACCCACGATCAAGAAAAACCCGACTAAGGGGAAAATGATATCGCAACAAGAAATGGCGAACTGTGACCAAGGGTTGGAAACGCGACTGCCAAAAGATAGTGAACCCTATGCAGAGGTTGAGGGCCATACAGATCGTACGGTCGCATAGGGATGGCGCTAGAAAAAAAAAATTCAAAAAAATTGTTCCCGCTCTGATACCATGAAATGGTGAAAAACTGAATTAATTATTTACAAAAGAGCAAAGCTCTTATAAAGAATTACAAATGAGATGTTTCTAAAATACAGAACATAGATGTTTCTAAAATAGATTAAAGCTAATCTAAACAACAGAATTAGAAACAACCTAATATGTTACAATATTGACCATTAATATAAACTATCTAATTTTATTTTAATAGATTTATGGCAAGATTTCTATCATAATAAAAAGTACCATAAGTTTGGCGAGAAGAAAAAGATTTCAACTTGTGGCAAAGGATACTTACATCATTTTCCTCAAGGATGTCTTCACATAAGAATATGGGATCTAGGTGAGTGTTTGGGATACCCATCAATGAAGTCTAAAATGGAGCAAGTAATGGAGTTTGATCTAATGCAGCATCTAGATGGTTCTTTTCCAACTAATGGTTTTGTCACTCCATCTATTCAAGGAGTTCGCAATGTGTTTGGCTTCATTGGAAATCACAAGGTATGCAAGGACCTTCTTGTTAAGAGATATCAACCTAACATAATAGGAGTGAGTATTGGTTGCAAAATGCATGGACTAGGGGTCACAATAAGGATGGTTCTCAATCTTAAATTTGTTGTCCTCCACACTTCCAACCCCTTCCACACTTTCTTTGCAGCCATAGAAGGATTTTCAGACACATGGTGGAAGAGTTTCCAGTTCATCACCATTGTTGAAGATCCTTAAAGTGAAAGATCCTTGACAAGATTCGCAAGATTGACAAAAGACAAAAGAAGTCGAAAGTTTGCAACAATCCACTCGCCAAATCCAAAGAAAGTGTTTTCAGAGAGCTGCAATGTGTTTGCGAATGTGAAAACGGGCAAAATATACAAGCTTTATAAAATCTAGGTTCACAAGTTCTAGCATTTGATGCTCTTAGGGTTTCCAAGAAACTAAGTTGTGGGAGGAACTCATGTCCATTGGAGTCAAGAAGTTTCACGAAATAAAGTAACAAGCCTTTGCAAGAAAATGATGTGCAAAAGGAGGAAAGATTTAAGCAGTTGTCACACTTGCTTACAAAGTTTGCAATCCCACGAAGTGGTACCATGCGGAAATGCAGGGAATAGGAGGAAGTAGGAAGTAGGGAAGTGACTCAACTACTTACGAGCTCCACAATCCTGCATAGTGTCTCAACGAGGAAAAACGGAGATCGGAAGAAAAGGAGGAAATAGGATATTTCTGCTATGCCACAACGAGTCCATAAACCTGCAAAGTATTCTCTATGTCCAAATGAAATGTGGTGGAAATGCGGAAGTGCAAATATTTCTTGAAATCTCTGCTTTTCAGCAAAATACGAAAAACTTGTAGAAATGTGGGAATGCAAGGTTGTGGGGAAATAGTCTCAGTCTAACAAGTTCCTTATGTGGGCAACTTCAATGCATTACTATGTATATTAAGGCCGTTGTGGGGATGTGGAAATAACAAGGTTTCGAGGAGATTTCCTACCTATTGTGAGAATTCCTCATTTTCTCAAAAGTTCAATAACTCAACTTTCTTAACTCATTCCTTTTTCAAGCAAATTCTAATGACTTTCTCAACAACCCAAAGCTCATTTAATACAACTTCAACATCATACAATTGTGAGTGGAAGTAGTCAAATGGCCACAAAGGAAAACATAAGATCAAATGACATCTTAGATCAACAAATAGGTTACCCAATGGGAAAGATGAATTATTTGAAAAATGACCAAAAGTGGATAACAACCCCAAACAATTGTTGTAACCCTAAATCCTATTACATTGTAATGTCCCCTTTTACCTCATAATCAGTTTGAGAACAATTAGCCAATTTCCGAGTTTTCCCGTAGGCTAATTGGTGATGTAAGGGAGAACTCCAGCTTTCTTGGAGAGCACAAGATTGTTCTAGCAGTAGTTTTATTCATGGCAAAGAGTTCATGAAGCCATCATGAGCACAATGACACTCTCCGAGTGCGATTCTATCTCTCTGAGAGCACTCCACACTTCTTGGAGAATGCATGATTAGTCAGGTTGAATTTCTGACAGTGGCAGTGAGTTCAAGAGATCATGATGAGTCCCATGTTTTTTTTAGAATGCAATTCCGCCCTTTTGGGAGCTCTCCAAACTTCTTGGAGAGGCAGGCTATTTTTAGGTTGGTGCCAAGTTGCTTCAGTTCATCGTCATTTGCCTTCAATAATATCATGGTATCATAAAAATTCCATAATTATCACATTTTGATGCTTCCCAGAACTTGGGTGGATAATTAAATGGTTATTACTTAAGTTGTCTTAAAAAGTATTATTCGAAAAAAAACAACTTATGTGTAACTATTCATTTGAAAGGTGTTTAAGTTACAGTGCATACAAGGGCACTAGGCACATGGGGGACTTTGCTCATGAAAAAGAATTATTGTTTTCAAAAAGGAGTTTTAGGAGGGAAATGAGAAAAAATAATATTATATTCACTCCAAAAAGTTATAAAAGGAGTGTTAGAGCTCATTTGTGGGGTTAGCCATGTTATGAATTTGCTTCTGTATATAGAGAGACCTGAGTTCTCAAATTTCTTGAGGACAAAAACCCTCTTGAGATTTCTAGTTTCGGGGATGAAAGCCCCCCTAGCAAGTTTTGGTGGTTTCACTTCAGAAATCACAAGTGTGCTTCAATGGAGTTTTTTCTTAGGGTTGAATGCTTTCAATGGAGATTTTAATGTATTTTGATTGACGTGATGAAATTTTGCAGTTGCTAACAAAGTTTGGAGTTTGTGAAGAGTTTCTACCTTGCTGGCTGTACCTTTTTCTTCCAAGACAGTCGTACCATATTGCTTGCAAGGTGAAATTTTGGTGCTAGGGTTTGAGCATGATGGATTGAACTATCCTAAGTTGAAGGCCACCCACTTTATGCAGATTTTGAAAGCTGTTTGTGTTAATTCTGAAGATGTTTAAGAGCTTCCAATTTTGGCCATACTGTTGCAGTCCTGAGCCGTACTCGTAGGGTGTGGGCGTGGGGTTTCTAAGTTAGTTCGCCCTCTTCCTTATGTTCTTTCTACTGGTTTTGTGGCGCCTTGTGTGGAAGATGTACCTAGAGTTGTTTCTAGATTGAACTAATGTGTTTTGGGATGAAATTGAGCATTGGGTGTTAGGTTTTGAAGGCATTTTCAGATCCATTATACTGTTGTAATCCATTTCAGACCTGTACCTTCCTGAGATTCAGTGTTTATCAGCATGCTACAGTGTGTTTGGGGCTTTCTTCATCAACTATAGTGACAGAGTTTCAATGGATATGATTTCTTGTGATGTTATTTGTGTTTCCAATACTTCTACATTCTGATTTTATGCTACAGCAGTGTGTCACAAACTGAAATCAGAATTAAGTTTGATATTGCAGCTTTCCTAAACATTGTATTTACATTTATAAGTTGTAATGCTTATTTGTTTGTAAACCCTCGATGGTAATACCACCAGTGGTCTCATATTATGCATTTCATGATTGTAAATCCAGATGGTATACCACTAGTCTTAGCATTTCAATTAGCCCATTTTGGCATTTAACAAGCTTGCATGTAATCGGCCATTTTGGTCTAATCAAGCTTTAGTCATTCTACCAGTGGCTTGCATTGCACACGTCCGCTGAACAAGTGTTGATAAGGTCGGCTCTGCCGCCTCATGTGCTCATTCTGTAATTGCATAACACACTCCACTGAACAAGCACAGATGAAGAACAACTTGCCGCCTTGTGTGATCATATTGTGTTGCATCGACACACTCCACTGAATAAGTGCAGATTGTGGACGGTGTGGCCGCTTAGTGTGTCTACATAAGCATCTGCACTTGCATACTCTAGATGTTGTTTGATTGAGTTGTGTGTGATCCAACACCCTGTATGCTCTCACCTTGCCCATCTCGGGATCTAGGTGATCAGAAGGAGTTGAGGATATTGTTTGTTGACATTATTTCAGTTGCAAATTTTCAAAAAAACTATGGTGGTTATTACAGTGGTAGCAAAGATGGTGGTCTTGCCAACCTGTTGGAATCTAATCCTTCTGTTGCAGATTTGGCACTCAAATTTCAGTATTTTGCATGTTGGTGACCAGCACCTGCATGCTCATTTCAGCCATTCCTTGACAATTGTAGAAAAAGCAGAGTTTGAAAGACAGAACAATGATTACAATTGAAAAGTCTATGTTAAAAATGTTGCAAGAACTGCACAAACAGTTGAAGGATCCAGACATTAAGAAAGTGTTTCTGAAGAGGGCTGTGAAACAAGAACCTATGAAATCACTGAAGGAAGAAGATAAGCACTCCACTGATTTCAAATCAGCAACTAATGATGAAGCTAATTTTTCAAGAGCATTTGTAGAGGAAGGGGAGTACTTGAGCCTTCCTGAAGAAAATGACTTAGAGCATCCTTGTGAAGAAGAGTTGGGTCAGCAGGAAGATGAGCCTAAACAAGATGATAAAATAACTTTTGAGCTTTTGATAACCCATTCTTTGAGATGGATATAGAGTTACCTTATGATAACCCACTTTTTGAGGTGGAGTTCCAGGATGACCCTGTTGTGGAGCATGCACTTGAGCAGAATGATGGGATTGAGCTTGATTGAAATCTTAGAACAACAACATTGGTTACAAATTTAGATCAATCCAGGAAAGTTTATGAGACCTATGGCTACCTTGATGACACTAATGGAAGGTGTGCAAATAATAATAATCTTGAAGTCACTAGTGATGAAATAGAGTTGGCTGAAAATTTCAGATTAACAAGTAATGTTGAGCACTCAGAGAAGTCTAGTGAAGCCTTTTCAAAAAAAGAGCAAGATGGATTTGAGGATGTTGAAATTTTCGGATTAGCATACAGTGATGAGTACATACATCACTTCAGTGATGATAGTTCAGTTGTTGAGAGGGAATTTCCAAAGCCAAATGTGTACCAGATTGACTTCCAAACAGAACCCATGGAGAAGAATGTTCCTGGTAGTTCAAATTTGTTTGATTCGGATCAGTTTGAAAGTGATTTGATGAAGAAATCAGCCATTCATGGAGAACACAATGAGCCTACTTTTCCAGATCAAAGCCATCAATTCACAAGACCATGGGATCCAAGTGTTTTGACACTGAATATGAAGAGCAAGCAAATGATGATTCTCTGTTTGAGCATAGTGCTGTCCTAACTTCAAATCAGAAAATAAGCAAAGAGAATGTTAGAGAGATGAATTTAAAAATCATGCTCTTCAAGACAAATCAAAAACAATGTTGTGTAAAGTTGATTTTGATCAAAGGCCTAGAGAGTCACGAGTGTTGAAGAACCAATTGATGGTGACTAAAAAAAAGGTTGTGCAAGCCTTAACACATAATGATAGCACTTGGTAAAAACATCATGTGTGCAATCTCTTTGGGCTAGAAAAGCAAGTTTTGCATGATGATACATCTTCTATTTTGGATGCAAAATTATCTTTTAATAATCTGATTTGTGAGACACTTCTTGATTCAAGAGACACTAATGGTGAGCAATTTGATCATCTTTATGATTATAGCTTATGGTATGAAAGCATTGATGTTAGCAATGATTTATGGCAAGACTTCTATCATAATAAAAAGTACCATAAGTTTGGAGAGAAGAAAAAGAATTCAACTTGTGGCAAAGTATACTTACATCCTTTTCCTCAAGGATGTCTTCACATAAGAATATGGGATCCGGGTGAGTGTTTGGGATACCCATCAATGAAGTCTAAAATGGAACAAGCAATGGAGTTTGATCTAATGCAGCATCTTGATGGTTCTTTTCCAACCGATGGTTTTGTCAATCCATCTATTCAGGGAGTTCGCAATGTGTTTGGCTTCATTGGAACTCACAAGGTATGCAAGGACCTTCTTGTTAAGAGATATCAACCTAACATAATAGGAGTGAGTATTAGTTGCAAAATGCATGGACTAGGGATCACTATAAGGATGGTTCTCAATCTTAAATTTGTTGTCCTCAACATTTCCAGCCCCTTCCACACTTTCTTTGCAGCCATAGAAGGATTTTCAGACACATGGTGGAAGAGTTTCTAGTTCATCACCATTGTTGAAGATAGTGTAGGGTGGTTTTCAGCTTTTACATGCCTAAATCTTGAGCAAAAGAATTCAGTTGGGCAGCCAGGGTATGATGCTTATGTTGATCATTTTGATAATTGTATGTGTGGACAGATAATACTTTCCATGAGCAGCTATAGACCCACAAGTATTTGGGAAATTTCTTTGTTAATTCCAGCTTATGTATTGCTGTTGGGAAGAAATTCCAAGCAAATTATGATTGTTACAGCCACCTTCCAATCCACATACAATCTGATTTGAACTATATTTCAATTGGTAAAGCTTGCAATCTCATGGTAAGAGTCCTTAGAGTCCAAAGTAAATGTTATAACACCAGTTTAGAAGAGGTGGGCATAATTGTCGGCTTGCAATGGTCATATTTCTTTGGAAAGTATGTTATAGAGTTGAAATTCAGGGTGAAGGGAGTTATGTGTCAAAACAATTATCTTAGTAGAGAAATCATGGACATCACATGGAGACTTCAAGGGAAAGTTTATATAGAAATTAGAGTGGTGCAGCATAAGCATGGTGAGGTAGTGTCAAACTTGGAAGGATGTGACAAGATTCACTCACAAGGTAGGAGGAGAGAAATTGTTGATGATCTCCTATCACCCAAGGACGGAGGGAACATACGTGAGACAGCCATGCATCAAATTTCCAGCCTTAACGCTGCTGTCATAATTATTACCAGCCACCATATGTTTATGTTTGTACACTTTTAAGAAGGTTGGCGAGTAAATTCAATCAAGGGATGGAGAAATTTTCAGTTAATGATTGTTGAGGAGGTTTTTACAACCTCTACCAAGGTGATTTCAAACTTTCCAATGCTCACCATTCCTATTTGTGCAAGGAGATTCTCTTTTTGCAGCTGCTGTCCCATTTTCAAGGTGTTGGTTTTGATAAAATCAGATTATAAGTTGTTTCTACGCTTGAACAGCTGCAAGGTTGAGAATTTTGGGACCACTAGACTTTGGGGAAATGTTGGAAAATGGTTTCAGCTGAAAAGAATGAATACTTCAACCAACATAATTCTGATTTGGGTGGAAAATCAGGTAACACATGACTGTTATAAATTGTTTCCAGCCTGCACACAAGCTGATTTGTGTCATTTCATGAAAAGAATAATTCACAAAGATCATTTTGCAAAGCTATGTGTTGTGAATTTTAGTAGTTAGTCTTTGGGATTAACTCAGAACAACATATATTCGCATGTTTATGGCCACCATTTTGGGTTTGCAAAAGTGAAAACAAAGAGTGATCATATAGACTGTGCACTTTTTATCAGAATGGTGCAGCGGAAACATGGTAGAGCAAAACAAATTTCTAGAAAAATTGCAGAAGCCTTGCCGAAGATTACTACTCAGTTGGCAAGAAATTTGAAGGAGGTTTTAATTGAAGTTATATTACAGCATAGCACATCAATTAAAATGACATACAAACCTCCTAGATTGATTTGGGATCCTGGAATCACCGAACTTTGTTTGAGGTTTATTCAGTCGGCTGAGTTGCAATTGCTTGAGGACAAGTAATTTTTGGGGAGGGAGGATTGTAATGTCCCCTTTTTCCGCATAATCAATTTGAGAACAATTTGCCAATTTCCAAGTTTTCCCGTAGGCTAATTGGTGATGTAAGGGAGAACTCCAGCTTTCTTGGAGAGCACAAGATTGTTCTAGCAGCAGTTTTATTCATGGCAGAAAATTCAAGAAGCCATCATGAGCCCAATGACACTCTCTGAGTGTGATTCTACTTTGAGAGCACTCCACACTTCTTGGAGAACGCATGATTAGTCAGGTTTGATTTCTGACAGTGGTAGTGAGTTTAAGAGATCGTGATGAGTCCCATGTTTCTTTCCGAATGCAATTCCACTCTTCTAGGATCTCTCCAAACTTCTTGGAGAGGCAGGCTATTTTAAGGTTGGCGCCAAGTTGCTTCAATTTATCGTCATTTGACTTCAATAATATCATGGTATGATCAGAATTTCATAATTATCGCATTTTGATACTTTCCGCAACTTGGGTGGATAATTAAATAATTAACAGGTTATTACTTTATTATTCGGAAAAAGACAACTTATGTGTAACTATTCATTTGAAAGGTGTTTAAGTTGTGCATACAAGGGTGCTAGGAACATAGGGGATTTTGCTCATGAAAAAGAATTATTATTTTCAAAAAAAGTTATTGGAGGGAAATAAGAAAAAGTAATATTATATTCACTCCAAAAAGTTATAAAAGGAGTGTTGGAGCTCATTTGTGGTTAGCCATGTAATAAATTTGCTTCTGCATATGGAGAGAACCTGAGTTCTTCTCAAATTTCTTGAGGACAAAAACCCTCTTTAAATTTCTAGTTTCAGGGACAAAAAACCCCCTAGCTAGTTTTGGTGGTTTCACTTCAAAAACCACAAGTGTGCTTCAATGGAGTTTTTTCTTAGGGTTGAATGCTCTCGATGGAGATTTTAATGTATTTTGATTGATGTGATGAAGTTTTGTAGTTGCTAAAAAAGTTTGGGGTTTGTGAAGAGTTTCTACCTTGTTGGTCGTACCTTTTTCTTCCAAGACAGTCGTACCATATTGCTTGCAGGGTGAAGTTTTGGCACTAGGGTTTGAACATGATGGATTGAAACTATCCTAAGTTGCAGGCGGCCCACTTTATGCAGATTTTGAGAGCTGTTTGTGTTGATTTTGAAGACATGTTTAAGAGCTTCCAGTGCTGTCCATACTGCTACAGTACTGAGCCGTACCTATAGGGTGTGGGCGTGGGGTTTCTAAGTCAGTTTGCCCCTATTCCTTGTGTTATTTCTACTAGTTTTGTGGCGCCTTGTGTGGAAGATGTACCTAGAGTTGTTTCTAGATTGAACTAATGTGTTTTAGGATGAGATTGAGCATTGGGTGTTAGGTTTTGAAGGCATTTTCAGATCCATTATATTGTTGTAATCTATTTCAGACCTGTACCTTACTGAGATTTAGTGTTTGACAACATGCTACAGTGTGTTTGGGGCTTTCTTCATCAACTGCAGTGACAGAGTTTCTGTGGGTATGATTTCTTGTGATGATATTTGTGTTTCCAGTACTTCTACATTCTGATTTTATGCTACAGCAGTGTGTTACAGGTTGAAATCAGAATTAAGTTTGATATTGCAGCTTTCCTAAACATTGTATTTACATTTATAAGTTGCAATGCTTATTTGTTTGTAAACTCTGGATGGTAATACCGCCAATGTTCTCATATTATGCATTTCATTAGTGTAAAATGGGATGGGATACCGCCAATATCAATAGCATTTCATTTAGCTCATTTTGGCATTGAACAAGCTTGCATGTAATTGGCCATTTTGGTCTAATCAAGCTTTAGTCATTCTGTTAGTGGCTTGCATTGCATACATCCATTGAACAAGTGTTGATAAGGTCGGCTCTGGCACCTTGTGTGCTCGTTCTGTAAATGCATAACACACTCCGCCGAACAAGCGCAGATGACGGATGGCTTGCCACCTTGTGTGATCATACAGTGTTGCATCAACACACTCCGTTGAATAAGCGCAGATTGTGGATGGCGTGGACCCCTAGTGTGTCTACGTGAGCATTTGCACTTGCATACTCTAGATGCTATTTGATTGAGTTGTGTGATCCAACGCCTCGTATGCTCTCACCTTGCCCATCTCGAGATTTGGGTGATCAGAAGGAGTTGAGGATATTGTTTGTTGACATTATTTCAGTTGCAAAATTTCAAAAAAACTAGGGTGGTTATTACATACATTTTCAATAGTCATCTCACATAGTTTCACCTAAAGACCTAATTTTGCCCTCATTTGTTAAGGTTCCCTCACAAGCTCACTCATTTCACTCTCAAGCTATCTCAAGTGATCAAGGAAGCTTTATGTTATGTAGGGCAGGAAGTTGAAGATTTGAAGCTTGCAATTAGGAAGCTCATTGTGCCACATAAGTCATAAGTTTCCTTGGATCTTTCTCCTCTACCCATCTCCTTCTTTGAGCCTCCTATTTCCTCCTTTGAGTCATTGTTCTCCCATTTCTCATCCCCTTGTGAAGCCATAGACAAAAACCCTTAGTCATAACCCATATGTTGCAGATTTAGATCCTTCCCCCTTTTGTGATCTCCACTATCCACATGACCTCCATCACATCCACACACCACAATAGCTTAGAACACCTCTAGGGTTTGTATTCTCTACACACACCACAATTGTCACCATCACTAGGGTCCACACACTCAAAAAAAATTCCATGTATTGTTGTTAAGGCTAAAATAGGCCAAGTAGGGGACTAACACCATCACTAAGGTCCGCAAACTAAAAAAATTTCCATGTATTGTTGTTGAGACTAAAATAGGTCAAATAGGGGACTAATTGAAGCAATCTCCTAAAAGCACAAACCCCAGTTTGTTGTCCCCAACTTCAACTAGCTTGATCTCTCATTTGAAGTATCACATTCACATTTTGCAAGCAAAAGATGTATCAAGGAATTTTTTGGTGAGTGTTTTCTGAAAATTTGAAGGCCATAGACCACCCAGACACTAGCATTTCTAGAAGGAAATGCCCCTGCCGGGCAGCAACACCCTATTAAAATAATATTTAGATATTTTAGTTAATGGTCAATAATGTATTATATTAGATTGTTTCTAAGTTAGTTAGCTTTAGTCTTTTTAGCTACTTCTGTATTTTAGAAACATCTGCTTTGTATATTTTAGAAACATCATTTGTAATTCTTTATAAGAGCTTTGCTCTCTTCATTAATACATAGAGAAATTACCAAAACATGGTATCAAAGCTAGTCGAGCGGGAAAACTGTTTTTTTTTTATTTTTTTTCAATTTTCTAGCGCTCTTCGTATTTTTTCATACTACCGTACAGGTTGTATGATTCTTGACTCACCTTTTCTGGTCACATTTCTTCTAAAAATCGTGATTTTCTGGTCACGTCTTTTTCATGGCATCTGTTTTCTCTGTGATCGCGATTTGCAAAGTTTCGTTGATCGCGGTTTGCATTCCTAAAGGATTTTCGCAGTTTCCAATGGCGGTTCAAAATCTTGCAGGGTTTTCTTGTATCCGTCGTTTCAAACTTTTTCTGATCGCGTTTTTCTTTGGTTCGTGATTTCACAAATTATGGTCACGGGGTGGAGATTTTCTGATCAGCGTTTTTACAATCTGTAATCACCATTTGCATTCCTTGTATCGGCCGGCTTGCATTCCTGTTTAGACTTCAGCATGAAGTTTCTGTAGGGTTTCATTGGCGTTTTCAGACTTTGTCAACAGTTTGTAATCGGCAGTTTATATTTCTCATCGGCGCTTTCAATCTTTTTTTGATTGTTCTGTCGCAGTGGTCACTCAGGGCCCTGCCTATCGACATTTTGCTGTCTGAGATAGCGATGTGGTTGCCGTTAAAATTCTTTTGGTTTTTGTTGAAAGTTTTTTTGGCGAGTTTTTGCAATCAGCTATCTTCAATTATCGCTGATAAGCCAGACCTTCCAGCACTGGTCACGTTGAAGACCAAGCCTCAGCAAACCCTAACATTGGAGTCTTTTGTTTGTCTAGCGGGAAAATCTCTTGTTAAAGTTGCGTATTTGAAAGTTTTTCTTTTGCATAACCTCGAGATTTGGGTTTTGTGCCGTCAAATCTACCTGAGTCAACCTCGTGTTTCGTGCCTCGAAAAGTGTGAAGAAAGGCGTCTTTGTCCAATATTATGTTGGAAGGCAATTAGAAATTCAACGGCCGCAACTACAACACCTGGAAGCAGCGTATGATGACCATATTCGAGTATCAGTGCCTTGACCAGATTGTTCTGGGCAAAACTACACGTCCTCTAATGGCGGGTAAAGATCAGGACAAATTTGATGAGCAGAATCGGGAAGCCATGATGCTTATTAAATTGTCGGTCACCGATGACCAGCTGCCTCAGGTGCCGTCAAGCAAATCAGCCAAAGAAATCTGGGATCATCTGAAGGACCTTCATGAGACATCCGACAAGAGCCGAGCGTTCTAAAAAACATGTTCTCCATCATGATGGATGACAAGACAACTCTGCAGGAGCACTTGACAAAAATCAAGGACATCCGTGATTAGATGGAGGCTATTGGTCGGAAAAAGGAGGAAGATATCGTAGTCATCACTCTGAAAAGTCTACCAAAGTCTTATGAGCACTTTATTGAAACGCTCAACATTACCTCAACTAATGTTGACCTGAAGTTTCCTGAGCTATGCAACAAATTTCTGCAACAGGATCATTGGAAACAGTAGTTTGGAAGTACTCTAGCTCATCCTCCACAGAACAGGCATTTACTGCCAAGGCCTTTCAAAAGAATAAGGGCAAAGGTCAGCCCTCTCAGCAGACCAGCCAAGGTCAATCCTAGGATAGTTCCAAGAAGAAGAACATTCAATGCAATTATTGCCATAAGTATGGCCATATGAAGAAAGATTGCAGGAAACGCTTGGCTTCTGAACAGTCCAAGCAAGGAGAGTCTAAACCGAAAGCCCATGTTGCAGAGCACACTGAGCAGGAGTCTACTTTCTATTCCTTTATGGCCAAGAGACCAGCAGATCATGTCAAATCCTCTACCTGGTATATTGATTCAGGTGCTTCTCGGCATTTCACTCATCATCGAGATTGGTTCACGGAGTACACGCCATTCAGAGATTCGGTTATCTTTGGAGGAGGTGAAGAGTATACTGTTGTCGGAAAGGGCAACGTGCAGATTCAATCTGGAGAGAGAAACTTAATATTTCTCGATGTATATTTTGTATCTGGCATGGAGCTGAACCTGCTTTCTGTTAGGCAGATCATGCATCACTCTCCTCACTTAGATATTGTTTTCAGCATGCACACATGTAGCATTGTTGATAGAGAGACTTGCACCACAGTAGTTCAGGGACTTGAGGATCATGGTCTGTATAGACTTGTTGATTCTAGTGATTCTCAAGAGTACGCCATGGCAGCCAAGAGTTCTTCCATCAGCAAACTCTGGCATCAGCGTTATGGGCATCTGAACATGCACTATCTCTCTTAGTTATCGTAATGTCCCCTTCTAGTAAGCCAAAAAATTTCCTTAACCTTGCACAAAATTTCAACTCACCAAAAGAGAACATTAGTATTCAATTCTTCTTTTCATTTCATAACTAAGATTAATGACTAAGTATCAAACTCATATATTTTTCCACAATTGTATTTAAGGCTTATAATTATAATCACATACATTTCATCTCTATACTTATAGTTATGATTCATATCAAGTTCATACATTTCATATTCATATTCTTTCTCTCATCGTTCTCATGCATTATCTAAAGAGAGTTCTTGGTTAGCCCTATCATTAATCAACCTTGTCTTCCACATGAGCATGGTTTGTTAAGGCGTTAACCATCCCACACGGAGGCCCAAAGGCTTCTCCCAACACCCGGGGTCCTTCACCATTTGGCTCAATGGAACTTCACGCAACACCCGGCATTCTTCATCCCATTGAGAGTCACCTACCGTCGGGAACATTTATTATGAGCTCATAATACCATAGGCCCAAGAGCTTCTCCCAACACCCGGAGTCCTTCGTCTCTTGGCCCAAGGGACTTCACACACACCCGGTGTTCTTCATCCACTTGAGGGTTACCTAGGTCCAATTTTACATTCTTAACTTAACCCCATACTCATGGGTTGCTAAAGTGATTAAGGATGAGGCTTGAACATCCCTTTGATTACATCATGAGTTCGTGAGCCACAATTTATCAATTTGAGATCTTTATATCTCTATTCTTGTTCCTTCATGAAACCTCATTTCATCATTTATTCATAGCCTTATACTAGGCTTCATTGATAATTCATTTTATGCTTATTTTCATGCTTGACATATAAATGGTTTCATTGCCTTATATTCACATCATTATCATATAGCTTTATATCATTCATATTTAATTTCAAGCATGAGACAATTAACTAATGCTTTGTTTCATTTCTAAACAAGATTCATTTATTCTTTCCATAATTAGTTTGTTCTAGTATTATACTTCTTATTCTTATCCTTGTAATCATCCATACTATTTGCTTATCTACATTCATGTTTAATGATAACTTATTGATATTTTATTAGTGCTTACTTATGTTAATTATCAACATTAAATTATAAGAATAAATTTATCACATAAATAATTCTTACCTTGGTATTCTTATGAGTCCTTGAGACCTTACTCTTCCCTTAGGCAGAGGCAGCCCTTTATAGTTCAGACCTGCTGCAGTAAAATAAGAACTCAGAAATATTTTATTTACCCCTTACCTGTTATGTCAGATTCCCTTTTTGTATTGTGAATTTTCCAATCCTTTCTGCCTTTTTCCTTGTTCGCTGGCTCTGCCTAAGGGTGCTTCCATGCTGAATGATGTTCATTGATAGATCGCCCCCTTTTAAAACATTGAATAGCTGCAACGATTCCCTTTAGACATGTCCATTGCTTATACTAATCTTTGCTGGGTTTGTTTGTTTTAACCATTTAAATAGGATCGGTTTCTACCTCCGATCATTTATGTATATATATATTTGCAATACTATATTATTAATATTCAAGAAACGATTAGTGATCGGGAGTCTTATAAAGACAAATAGCTTTGTCTTATGAGTTGTATTGATATATATATATATAGTATTTAAAAATAATCTATTTATAATAGATTCATAATAATATATATATTATGATAGTCTTTAATTATCAATATTTATAATCCTTAATTAATATAATATTAATTATTTCTATTTCATCCTTATATAATATGTATTTAATATTATAATTATAATAATTTGTATTTATATTTATTATTTATAAATACAATAAAATAATATTATTTAACATCATGTTTACTAAACATTATAATATGCATAATTATCAAATATGACTTCTTCGTCTTATTATGATGTTTAAATATTTAATTTAAACAATGCCTTAATATGGGCACATGACAATTATCTAGAAATGATCTGGTTGGTGGTCTACCTAAAATTCAAACTCATATTCATGGAGTATGCAAAGCTTGTCAGGCAGGAAAGCAACATCGGACTCCATTCTCAGATGGTGATTCATGGAGAGCATCCAAGGTATTACAATTGGTTCACGCTAATATATGCGGACCAATGAATACTCCTTCAGTTACTGGGTGCAGGTATTTTTTGTTATTTGTTGATGATTTCAGCAGGAAAATGTGGGTGTACTTTCTTAGAAACAAATCAGAGGTGTTCGGTATTTTTCAGCAGTTTAAGGCCTTAGTTGAGAAAGAGTTAGGTTGTCAGATAGTCAGTCTTAGGTCTGATAAGGGGGGGAGTTTTGTTCTTCTGACTTCTCCAATTTCTGTGCTGCACATGGCATTAAGCACCAACTTACCACACTTTACACCCCTCAACAGAATGGTGTCATTGAGCGTCGGAATCGCACCATTACTGAAATGGATCGTTCTATGCTGGAGCATAGAAATGTCTCTAAGAAGTTCTAGGCTGAAGCAGTCTACACTGCAGTTTATCTTCTAAACCAGTTTCCTACCTATGCCGTCAAGAAGATGACTCCTGAAGAAGCCTGGTCTGGATGCAAGCCTAGGGTCAGCCACCTGAAAGTTTTTGGCTCTACTGCTCATGTGAGGATTCCAAATGCCAAGCGCACCAAGCTGGATTCCAAAACCCAGAAACTAATGTTCACTGGTTATAGTGAGAATCATAAGGCATATAAGTTGATTGATGTAGACAGAGATCGTCTCATATTCAGTCGTGATGTTGTGGTTGATGAGGCTACTGGGCCCTTTCATCTGTCTTCTCCTTCTATGAGCCCTGAGGATCAGCTTCTGACGGCTTCTGATTTGGGTGTTCGCCTTCCCCTAGCTCCACCTGATGGGAGGGATTTTGTAGTTGTACACGCACCTCAGCCTGCTGTTCCACCACCCGCCCCTCCTTAGGACGTCTGGATCCTCCTGACATTGTTTCTGCCACCCCAGGTGATGTTGTTCCTCCTGTTTCAGATGTTGGTACTTCTACTCTCCGGCCTAAATGGTGGGCTATGACCATAGGTGATCTTCATGATGATGAATTGATTGAGGGTAGATCTGCTCAGAAAAAAGAGCAAGCAGCAGAATACAGTTAATTTTGCTCTTATGGCCAACCTTCACAGCATCTCTAAGCCTCAGACATATTCAGAGGCTAAAGGCATACCTGAGTGGGAACAGGCTATGGAAGTTGAGCATCATAGTCTTCTGAAGAACAACACTTGGGTCCTTTCTGATCTTCCACCTGGGAAGAAGCCCATTGGCTGCAAATGGGTGTATAAAGTTAAGTATAAGGCTGACAAAACCCTTGATAAGTATAAGGCTCGGTTGGTAGCCAAAGGGTTCTCACAAAAAGAGGGCATTGACTATGAGGAGACTTTTGCTCCCACAGCCAAAATGAGTACCATTTGGCTTGTCCTCGCTATTGCAACCCAGTTTGGATAGAAAGTCCATCAAATGGACATCAAGAGTGCATTCCTCAATGGGGATTTACAAGAAGAAGTCTACATGACGCAACCTCCTGGTTTCAAGGTTGCTGGTAAAGAACACTAGGTATGCAGACTAGTGAAAGCACTCTATGGCCTTAAACAGGTTCCACGGGCATGGTACATGAAAATTGATAAGTACCTTATTGATCATGGTTTTCAGAGGAGTCCTTCTGATTCTAATCTGTATGTCAAAAAGTGCGGTGATGATGTTCTTTTGCTCGTTGTCTATGTTGATGACCTGATCATTACTGGCAGCACAGGACATTTGATTGAAGAGATCAAACATAATCTCAGTCAATCCTTTGACATGACAGATTTGGGACTTCTGCATTATTGCCTAGGTGTTGAGGTTTGGCAGGCAGCTGTAGCATCTTTATCTCTCAGTCCAAGTATGCTCAAAGTCTGCTTGACATGTTCTGGATGACAGATTGCAAACATACATTTACACCTATGGAGAAAGGGCTGAAGTTATTAGCAAAATCAGATTCACCTGTGGAGAATGAATCAACATTCAGGCAACTAGTGGGCAGCCTCATTTATCTCATTGCCACTAGACCTGATCTCAGTTTTGCAATGAGCTACATCTCTCGCTTCATGACAGCGCCTAAATCTGAACATTGGGTTGCAGCGAAGCGTGTGCTAAGATATGTGAAAGGCACTTCCGACTTTGGCATTTTCTATGGCAGGTGCAAAGATCCTAAGTTGATTGGCTTTACAGACTCAAATTGGGCAAGTTTTGTTGATGACGAAAGTCTACTTCTAAGTATGTTTTCAGTTTGGGCACAAGTGCAGTTACATGGACCAGCAAGAAGCAGCAAGCAATGGCTCTTTTCTCGACTAAAGTTGAATATCGGGGAACTATTAAAGCAGCTTGTGAGGCAGTTTGGCTTCGAAGGATGCTTTCTGACATACAAATGTTTCAAGCAGGGCCTTCACCCTTGTACTGTGATAATCAAGGGGTGTTGAAACTTGCCAAAAATCCAGTCTTCCATGAAAGGACCAAGCATGTCGAACTTCATTGTCATTTCATCTGCTAGCTTGTCGAAGATGGATCAGTGATGTTGCAATATGTTCCAACTAAGGACCAAACTGCAAATATCCTCACTAAGTCTCTGAGCCCGGATAAGTTTGTCAAATTTAGGGGGGCACCTTGGTGTAGTTGATAGATTGACCATTAAGGGAGGGTATTAAAATAATATTTAGATATTTTAGTTAATGGTCAATAATGTATTATATTAGATTGTTTCTAAGTTAGTTAGCTTTAGTCTTTTTAGCTACTTTTGTATTTTAGAAACATCTGCTTTCTATATTTTAGAAACATCATTTGTAATTCTTTATAAGAGCTTTGCTCTCTTCATTAATACATAGAGAAATTACCAAAAAACACCCACCCTGTCAAGTAGCAATCCCAACCTTGTCAGGAAATAGTGCCCCGATTCCAAAAATGCTCAAAATCAGCTGAAATTTGTTCAAGACCTCCTATCTAACCTCCTAAGTCCACTTCCAGCATCAAATTTTTGATCTATGTAATGTCCCCTTCTTCCACTTGAGTTGTCAACAAAGACCCTTTGCTTATTTAATTCCCATAGGCTATTTGGGAGGAGATTAAGGGAATATTAATTAATTAAATATTAAGTGGTCCTAAGTCGTCTCTAAGAATTACTTATATTTAATTAATTATTTATGCAAATAAGCACGGGATTGAGAGGTCTTTTGAGGTAGGGGACTTGCTTTTCTTGCGTCTATAGCCCTATAGGCAATCTACATTGAAGAAGAGTGGTGCAAAGAAGCGTAAGCCTCACTTCTATGGTCCTTACAAGGTTGTGCGGAGAGTAGGAGAGGTTGCTTATGAGTTGGAGTTGCCCGAAAATAGCAAAATCCATAATGTGTTTCATGTTTCATGTCTCAAAAAGGCACTTGGACAATATATTACATCATCTCCTGAGCTTCCACCATTAGATGAAGAGGGCAAATTGATTTTAGTCCCTGAGGCTATTCTGGATGTCAAAGAGAGGAGATTGAGGAGCAAGGTGATTAAGGAGTGTCTGATTTGTTGGAGAGACTTGCCCCTAGAGGATGCCACTTGGGAAGGGGAGCAGGTTCTTCAGCACCCAAATCTGCAATTGCTATTTGGGATGAGATTAAGGGAATATTAATTAATTAAATATTAAGTGGTCCTAAGTCGTCTCTAAGGATTACTTATATTTAATTAATTAGTTATGTTGAACTAAGGAAATATTTGAGTGAGTTTATAAATGTGAATTGAAAATTAAAAGGTCAATTTATGTGTGAGTAGGAAATTTTTTAAAAAAGTAATTTCTCTCAAAGAAGGATATAAAAGGAGTTTGTGGAGAAAAAGAAACTCTTCTTGACATCTTATTTTATTGAGACTCTTTGAGAGCTGAAGCTTTTGGTTCAGCAAAACCCTAGGACAAAAACCCTTGAGAATATTGATTTTAGAAGTGAAAGATCTTCCCTAATCAATCCAGAGGTGAATCTATTCAAGGTTCACAAGTGTTACAGGTTTGAAGGGATTTGTGTTGAAGATTTTGTCATGCATTCCGGTTGTGGAGTTTGCTTTCCAGTCAAAGTTTATTGACAAATTTGTGGGATTGCAAGCAATACTAATTTGTGAAAGTTTCTACATTTGACATTGAAGAATTTGTGATGGTTTATTTGGAATTTCACTCTTTATTTTTCCAACGATTTATTTGTGGAGGGTCTTGAAGGGATTGGCGCTAAACAAGAAAAGGGGACACTCTAACTCAGCTGCAGCCCATAATGAGAATAGCCACAGCCATAAAATGAGTAGCCGTTGCCTATATTAGGCATTCGCAGCAATAGAAGGAGGAGTCGCTCCCTTAAAAGGTGTGATTTGAAGTCAAGGGAGTTCGGGGAAGACATAGGGAAAGAATCGCCTCATCTTAGGAGGTATTGTGGTGGTTTCAAGCTGGACGCCCTTGTGTGATGATATTCTTTGCTGTCCAATATTTTATGCAGAGTACACAGCAGCAAGACATCCTTTAATGTATATGTGATCATCCTGAAAGGTTAGGAAACAAACTTCTCCATTTCTATGACTCTGATTTTTATATCAGGAAGATGCATTGATATTGTGTTCAAATCTCTTATAATATCAAGGCTGCAAACTGTTTGATAAAATGTCCTTGCTTAATCTATGAAAATTATGATGCAATAATGAATGATTTATGCTCCAATCTGCATGATATGAGTTCTACAACAAATCACTCTGAAAATACTGTTGGATAAGTAAACTACAAAATGTTTGACAAAATGCCAGTGTGGGAAAAATCAGAAAATTTGTAAATCTGAGAAAAAAATCCAGGTTAGGGATTTTACAACCTAATAGGTATTTCTAACCCATTTCTCAGTTTCCTTTCTATAGCCTAGTTTCATTTCGAGTTTCCATTCCCAACTCTTACACTTGTTATAAATCATATTAGGGTGTTTGAGATTTGAATATTGTTAGTAATATGTTTTATTTCTTTAGTAAGTACAATAGAAATAAAATTAATCTATTTCCTAAGTGAACACACTAGGAGGATGGAAGCAAAAGTTTTATCTTTCAAATACTAATAAAGAAAACAGTAAACCTAGTCACCCTCTGCTCCTCATACTTATAAAATACAAGCAATAAACCTAATCACCCTCTACTCCTCCCAAACACCCTCATACTTAGAAATTTTTGACATTTTCACAATTTAGGCACATGACAGAAGTATGAGGGGAGGCAAAGCATACCACCAAACACAAAATTGACCAAGGGGGCCCATTGAAGAAAATCTATGATCGATTATCAATGATAGGCAAGCTAAGGCCAAGGCAACATAGACGGGGAACCAAACTTAGAAAATTTTGCAATTTTAGGGCATGCAAGAAGGGGCTCCAACATAGGCTCTGATTGGGGATGTGTGCCTCTTGCAAGCACAGCGAGAATCCAGACATGATCTCCAAGGTGCACATCATACACAAAAGGGACGAGGAGGGAGGGGATACCAAAAGAGGACAAGACAAAACACATGTATGGACTAGAGACAACAACAAGGGGCTATATACATGACAAAAACAACCACTTACACCAATGACATGGAGACACAAATGA
Source organism: Cunninghamia lanceolata (assembly GCA_027924645.1). Taxonomy (NCBI): domain Eukaryota; kingdom Viridiplantae; phylum Streptophyta; class Pinopsida; order Cupressales; family Cupressaceae; genus Cunninghamia; species Cunninghamia lanceolata. The sequence goes on along the minus strand of BSBN01000837.1, from coordinate 7,873,483 downwards.
GATTGACATTGTATGGCTGCAACTAAAATTTTAGAGGACTTGCAAGTCAAACCCTACAATGATGATCCATGGCATAAAGCCATGGATAAATCGTCAGAAGCTTCTTGCCTCTGTCAAAAAAAAGTTGAATGAAGGAGTTGATCTCCCTCAAGTTGAAAGTGTGTCCACCACATAGCTACAACAAATGATATTTCTTACATGCATGCATAATCATGTGACCAATGCTTGAGGAGCCAAGATCAAACTCACCATTAGAGCTAGCAGCACAATCCACCCACAAATAGTAGGTGCTTGATCCTTGCCACCCCACACCATATCATACATTTCATGCATGTTCGCAACAGCACATGGTGAATCATCAAAAACCAAGTAAGTACAAGCATTAAAACATACAAGTGAGTGTAAACATCAACCATCCATGGCCACAACATTATCATGTTCACTAACCTCTTCATATGAACCAAGGCAAAAAGAGAATGCCTCCAATTCATATGGAAAGGAAAAGTATACTTGACTATCCTTCTTATTTGCATAAAGAAAGACAAATCAAACTAAAAAGCTTCAAGCTTAGGCATAACCCCCCCCCCCGCAACCCCCCATAGGGATACAACACGCTGATTCTCAGGCTCACTTATACCTTGCTACTCATTCACATTTATGTCCCACACAAAGGACTTAACACAAGTGAAACACAAACACCCTCAAGAATTGGCACATACCCTTCATCAAAGTGAAATACTTTATAATCATTGGTATGTTCACCAAGCTCTTGGTTATTAGGCCACCAGCATGCATCAGAAAAATCCAAGTTAATACAATTCTCCATCCTTGAATCATGAACATAATCCAAAACCATTTGTTCATCATCAACATGCAAATCAAAAAGTTGAGACACTTCATGAGAAAGACTAAATCCTTCAAATCGTCTCTCTATTTTAGATTCATCTTGGCAACTGGTTGAAAGAACACCATTGCTGAAATAAGACTGGTAACACATTACCTCTTCCTATTCAATCACTCTGACAACATGTGTTTGCAGCTTTCTTGAAGCACAATCAGCATGGTGGAGACAACACAACTTGCACCAAAGAAATAGGTTCTCATATGCGTTCACATGATCACCATCTTCACAATCATCAAGAGCATGCTCCTGAAACTAAAAATAAGTGTCTGCACTGTCATTTATATCAGTAATTTCATCACCAAGTGCAGGTACATCCATGGCATCCCCATGCAAGCCAACATGTGTAGAAGGGTCAACACTAGTAGCCTCATTATCATCCAATGAAACCAAGAAAGGTAACACATCAAACAAGGAACTAGTCCCTTGTTCATCTTTTATATCACATGCATGTACACATTCAACATAATCAGTCTCATGAACCGATTCATTTAGCTGCACATTTGTGCACATACTAAATTCTTCAACTTCAAATTGAGGGCCAACTTGCATATCAGTCCCATACTTGGGCAAACAGATAGGTGACTTGGCTGAATCGTGGAGCCATTTATGGGCAGAATGCCCTCAGGCTGTCACAGGGAGAGCAGGGGAGAGGCTGGTATATGTAAACGCCAAGCAATATAAAGGGATTCTGAGGCGTAGGCAGACTCGTAGGGTGAGGCAAAATCATAGGAAAAGATTTGGTATGATCCTTCCCAAAGTGCAGGGCAGCAGCTCTAATGCCCCTAGCAAAACACTTCAGATAGAAGGGCAAACAGAGAATGGTGATGTAAAAGGAAAGGGGAAGCTCGTAGGCCACCCGGGGGTTTTTGTTTCAACGAAAACCAAGGCAGAACTGCCCGCAGAGGGTATTGGTATTGGTGCTAGAGAGGGAATCTCCCAAGATAACAATGAGCTTTACAGCCCTACGACCACACCTTTATTGTGGTCGTCAAAGCTGTATGTTACAGAGCTCATGAACATGAAAAAAAGGCTGGAAATACTTGAAGATAAAGGGCTACGTGAAGAAAACAGGTCGAAGGAAATAGATGAAACCAGAGGCAAGTTGGAAAATGAGAATAAATCACTCAAGGAGCAACTATCAGACCTGCAAATTAAAATGGAGAGAGGACAACAAGAGTTGGGCGCTATAAAACAAGAAATAAAGCAACTGAAATCTGCAGACAATAACAAGACAGAAATGACAAATGAAGGAGACTCAACACAGATGAAGGAGTTCCAATCAGTTATGGCTGACTTGGAAGTAAAAGAGAATCAATTAAAAGTCCAAATAGAAGAGGCTAAGTCTTGGTCACAAGTTGTAAGTAGGCCTCTAAAAGACCAAAAAGAAATTTTTGAGAGGCAAATAAAGATTCAAATAAAAGAAGAAAAAGACAAACAAGACAAGGCAGTCAACATCATTATCAAAGGTTTGAGAGATTTCGGAGAGAAGGAAAGAACCGACATTCTTGCAAGAGACTTTCTCAAAGACAAGTTGAAATGGACTGATGTTATCCAACAAGCTCACAGGATAGGAAAGAAGATTGAAGAAGGCAGAAATAGGCATGTTCGAGTTGTCTTAAGAAGCATAGACGATAAGAGCATGATTTTAAAGAACAGGGGGCAGCTTAGAGGAACTAACATATTCTTAGATGAAGATTTCACATTCGCACAACAGGAAGAGCAAAGGAAAGAGTGGGAGAAAGTGAAAACAGTGAGAGAGGATGGAAAGTGGGCATGGATGAAAAACAGGAAAGCCCAAATCAACGAGAGGTTCTCTCACAAGAAATAGGGACTCGGGGCCCCACACAAGTATTTGCACATAGTAAGTTGGAACTGCAGAGGATACCCATGGAGAAGAGAACCGGGATTGGGGCCCATAGTTGAGGGGAAGGACATGATTATCCTTACGGAGACTCACAAACACGATGGTTGTAAAGTTCCGAACTTCGAAGGATTCGAGAAAATGTCAGTTTGGAATGAAGGGACCGAAACAGGTAAAGGACATGGAGGGATCACTATGCTAATTAAAGAAAGGTGGGGTGGAACCGTGAAATTAGAGAAAGAGGATCCGAATAGGCAGTATATTTGGTTGAAAATACCTGATAAGGAGGATAAGATCAATTTGGTTGCCTGCTACTTTGCCCCTAAAGGGTCAAAGTTCTACAAGAAGAGGAATCTTGACAGCGAGGACCCTTATGCTTCGTTAAAAAGAGACATTTCTACTTTCAGCAATTTAGGGGAAATTGTCCTAATAGGGGATTTTAATGCTAGGACAGCGAATAATCAGTCTCTCCAAATGGGCATTGCGAAAGGAGGGGACAGCAATCCGTTATGGTTAGAGGAGGGCGAAGACCAATTATGGGATAGAATCTCACAGGATGGAAGAGGATGTGTGAACCATTTTGGAGCTGAATTATTAGGTCTTTGCAGTCTTTTTGACTTGGTTATTTGTAATGGCACCAGAACGTGGCCTAGATTCGGGGGTATCACTTGTAAGACATACAATGGCCAAAGTATTGTTGATTACGTTATCTGTTCTAGGATGGGTATCTCCAGGCTGTTAGAGTTTGACATAGGGGAAAATCCTACGGAGCTGAAATCTGATCATATGCCTCTTTGTGTGAAGTTTGGCTTCCAAAATGACATACAAAAAGTTAGGCCAGCTCAGCACATACAAAAGCAAGGCCACACACAACGTAAAATCAGGGTGAACAAAGAAAATCAGGTGATCTTCGTTGCAGCACTCGGGGAGCACCTACAAATGTTAAAAAGCAGCATGGGATGCAGAGATTTGAACAAGGATTCGGGAAACTATGTGGACAGCAGTATGCTGGTCCCTTTAATTCACAAGGCCTTAGAGGCATGCAAGAGGTCTAGGCCTAAGAAAAATCGGTCTAACACTTTCCCTGTCAACCCATGGTTTGATGGTGAGTGCAAGGAGGCTAAAAGATCTCTCAAAAAGACTGCAACAAGCAAAGAAAGCAAGAAAAGTATGAGATTTTGATAAAATCTAAAAAAGAAAGATATGTAATATCTAGAAGAAAAGAGTTGATATCCTTGAGTAAACACAATCCCAAAGGTTTTTGGAGGGAGCTACAACAAGAAAGAAAACAAATTGAAAACAACATCACAGGGGATCAATGGTTAGGTTATGCGAAGCTTCTCTATGAGCGGTCACTAGAGAAGACCTACCCTCTGGTAACTAACACAGCAACTGAGCTCTTCTCGATAGAAGACATCAAACAGGGGATAAAGAATTTAGCTAGTGGCAAAGCTCAAGACATTGATGGGTGGGGGGTTGATCACCTTGCCCCACACATCAAAAGGATTTTTAATGACATTTCGAAAGGGGTTTTTCCTACTGAGTGGACAACTAGTGTCGTTATCCCTCTTTTCAAAAGAGATGTCAATAATCCATCTAATTATTGAACTATCATGGTCAATCCTCTCCTTGGAAAGCTTTTCGGGAGCTTGATTGAACGCAAGATCAGCAGTTGGGCAGAAAAGGAAGGAAAAAGAGTGAGAGAGCAGGCTGGTTTTAGACCAAAACACTCTACCATAGAGCATTGCGTCACTCTTAGACATTTGGTTGAAAAAGTGTGGTACACACAAGGTGAGGAAGCATTTTGCTGCTTTGTGGATTTCAAAAAGGCCTTTGATATGGTGCCCAGGGACAAACTTTGGAGCAGAATGGAAAAGATCTTGGGGTTCCGGAGGAATATAGGGCTGCTGTTCACTAGCTTTATGAGCAGGTTAGAGCTAAAATCCGAACTAGAGAGGGTTTGTCAGAGTGTTTTGGTAGTGACATTGGGGTCAAGCAGGGTTGTCCCCTCTCTCCCACTTTGTTCGGCTTATACATTGACAAATTGGAAGAGTGGTTGCACAAATCTACGGGTGGGGGTATCCAGTTGGCTGGTTTTGTGGTGAAGCTGCTATTATATGCTGATGACCTTATTATGATTGCAAAAACCGCCCAGGGTTTGAGAGAACACTTGAGGGCTTTAGAGCTCTTTTGCCAGGAGGTCGGGATGCAAGTGAACACTAGTAAGACCAAGATTATGATTTTCTCTTTAAAAAGGAAGCAGCCACAAGTCAACTTTATTTTTGATGGGAGCCCGTTGGATATCGTAGAAGAATACAAGTACTTGGGAATTGTTTTCCACAACAGGCTGAGTTGGGATACATGTAGAGCGCAAAGGATTCAAGGGGGTTGGAGAGCCTCTTATCTGCTCCAGAACAGGTGTAGGAAAGCGGAGCTCTAGGATTGGAAAACCAAGAAGACTCTTTTTAGGTTGTTAGTCATGTCGGTTGTCCTCTATGGGTGCGAGGTTTGGGGAAGTAGCTTGTCAAATCACAAATGGAGGCAATTAGAGAGAATACAAAAGCATCTTATTACTAGTAATCTTAAGGTCAAGGCTACGGTCCCTTATGAGATTCTTTTAGCTGAGGCGAGCTCATTCCCGATGGAGGCTTATGCTATAATCCGGTTGATATGTTACATAAAGAAAGTGGAGAACATGGGGGATCAGAGGTGGCCTAAGGTGGTGGTGGAAGAAGATGTGGATGAAGCAGAACAAGAAGTAGATGGACAAGTGGGATATTAGGCTCCATGAATGTCCTAAAACTAAAGAAGACATTAAGAAGTTCGTGTTAGAAAAGTTCAGGACTGCCATGTGGACTAAAGCAAATTGGCCGGAAAAAATCATACTATGTCAAAGAGTTCAATCCCACATGGGAACATGGGGAAAAAGCCTACTTACATGCCACTCTTAAAGCTAAAGCTAGGATTCTAATGGCGCAGCTGTGGACCGGTTCTCATCATTTGAGATGCAAAACGGGTAGATAGACGGTCCCCAAAGAAGAGTGAGAAGACAGGATCTGCATCTTCTGCAGCAAAAAAGTGGTGGAAACTAAATGGCACTTCATCTTTGAATGTGATGCCTATGAAGACATTCGGAGTCAGTATGAAGACAACTTGAAGGTGGGCAGTATTATCGAGATCTTTGAGGAAGCAAGGCTGCACATAACTGCAGGTTTCTTGGGTAAAATTCATGGCAGGAGAAGTGACATTGAAAAGATCTTGAAGATTTCTGAGGGCTGCGGCTCTTGGTCCCTTAGGCTGCTTGGTCTCGTGGACGTCATTAAAATCTATTAATTCATTCATTCAAAGGATGACCCATCCAACTGAAGGTAAGTGCACAAACTCTCTTGATCATCCACATAGCTGTCATATGATGTGAAGTCACAAACTCATGCCTCCTCACACTCACTCTTAGCTTGATACAATGTAGTAGTCTCTTCATGATGGCTTACATCCTCAGGCTTTACATCACAAGCCTGACTAGCACATGTTGCATCCACCTCATTGCTACTCATAGTAGTTAATTCATTACCAACAAAACTCGCAATGTAGTCCTTCCTCATTTTTTCAAGAGAGTCAAGACACTCATAGGCCTACTATAGACTTGTAAGTTTCATCTCTTTATGCACTAGACTCAAACCAACCTCATAAGCCTCAAAAAATAGGTCAATGCAGACAAAATATTAGGCTTGGACATTTGGGATTTTAGAGAAGGCAACAACAAACCTGTGGCTGAAATCCTTACTAGATTCTCCCTCTTACATTTTGATGCTTTCCAATTCTTGGACAAGAGCAACTGGGTCTACGTTGCTCACATACTTCTCATCAAAGGCAACCACAAAGTCTCTTCAAGAAGCAAAGTAATGTTCAAGTAAACTTCAAGCCATGTCCTTGACTTTCCACATAGAGATCTGACAAAGAACCTCATCCACATGTCTTCATCTTTCAACTGAAATATTTCCATAAGCTCTGAAAATGCATCAACATGTGTATCCCCTTCATAAATATCACATCCATCAAATCTAGCCATTTGGTTCAAGACCCCAGTTGTCATGGTTTGCATTTCATAATCAACCCAAGAGAGATCTATCATCTAACTATTTGTAGGTGGTGTCTAAAGGGATAATGGGAGATTGAATAACTTGGTTTTTTGTAGCAGCAAGCTGGGATTTGGACTGCAATTTAGATTCAAGCATCCTAATTTGATTTTCAAGTTCCTTTTGCTCAAGCATTTTGATTTGGCATTCAAGTTCCTTTTGCTGCCTAATGAGCTTATCATGATTATGCATGGATGCTTGCAGGTTTTTAGGAATGAATGGGGAGATAGAGCATGGCTAGTATAAGAAGATGCATCGCTGCAATAATCTAAGTCATGGCTATCAGCATAATATATAGGGCTTGACACATAAGAATGTGCATACGAAGGCGCAGCTCTAGAGTGATCATTATTAAACCAAGAAGCCATGACTAGAACATCCTATCATGTAGGACAGAAGACTAATTTCTTATAGTTATGTGTTTCTTTATTATAAAAGAAACTTTGTCTCAAGAGGGAGGAAGAAAATCCTTGTGTACCTTTGTTACCAATTGTTGAACTAGCTTGAGATGTGTCCTTGAAACACCAACAATAGATAAATTGCAGTAGGAACAAACTTGGTTCCTGACAGTAGAGTCACCACCTTTTTGAAAGAGGAAAACTTCTAAGCACACTGGCCTCCAAGGCAACAATCAACCTGAGTGCAACTCACCAACAGAGTCATCAACTTCCTTTAGAACCCGCAATATATATCCCTAGGAATGGAGCAATTCTGTTGGTGCAAGTTGACAGGATGCCAACACTACACACAACAAAAGAGATAGTTGCAAAACTACTTTCAAGTTGCAGAGATATGAAACATAGAAAACCAAAGTCAAACAATCCCCGACAATGACGCCATTCTGTTGGCTCCCAAAGTTGCAACTCCACAAATCTAGGCTATTACCTTATTTCCAAGGCCAAAGATTTGTCATCAAGGGGATAGGATAAGGGCTCATCAACAGATTATGGATGACTAAAGGGCAATTATTGTGAGTGGGTAGGCTCACCTTCATCTTTAGGCTCAGCTAAACTCAAGAGGCCAAAGGTATCCTTAACAGGAAATCTATCAAATAATGATGAACATGACTAAACTAGCAACTACACCCAATGTATGCTTGACCCCAATATTTGTCACAGGGCCAAAAACTAACTACATCCTAGCAACTACACCCAGTGTATGCTACTTATAAAACCTCTTATTAAGTTGATAACTACATCCTTGCACATGCACCCAAAGATGGCAGCATTACAATATCCCCACAAGTGAATCCACCTACCTAACATTTCATACACAAGTGCAAGGTGTAGGCACACATGACATGATTCTCTAACAATATTAGCTACTTGTGGTCACTTAGAATATTCCCTGAGTTATAACACTAAATCATGAAAGCATGTAGAACCCTAATCTACTCCTAAACTACTGAGGACAGTTAAAAGTTTAAAAGAAATATGTTTGGCCTCTCAGCAATCAGACTAGTGCCTACTGTAGTGGGCAACGGAGTCATAACCTGCAAGGAAGAAGAGGATACACTTGCAAAGCATAAATGGAACCAGGTGTGTACATACATACAAATCATAAATAACACTTCATGTGAATGGCAATACGTCATAATCCATCTCAGTACTGCAAAGACCCCCATGAAACAAAGGAGAGACCATCACAAAATCTTTGCAATGCATTAATAGTCGTCACATATTCATCAAACCCATGTTACATTCATACCAGCAAATGTGGCAAGAGAGGATCCACAACTAGCTTCAAGCACTCCCTTGAATAATTACAAACTACCATGGAGACACACCATTTACATGCATTGTATTCATTGAATACCCTTCCTATGATTTACAAAGTATATCCCATCTCCTTACAAACCAAACTTGCATCACTTGATACCCTAGAACAGCATGAGACTATGCAACTAGAAAATTGGCTCAACGACCAACCCTTGTTACAACTTGGAAACATGTATACATAGCATTACATTCAATCTTCCTGCTTGGGCGAGAATGCAAGAGTGGTCAACAAATTTGCAAGTCATCCATGTCCATTTGCATCATCTTCACATGGCCATGTACATGCAACCATGTCCATTTGTACATAAACTATGTCTTTGAAGGGCCCACACATGCTAAGAAGGATTTGAAAGCCATCACCTATCTTATCACGTCCATCTAGGAGCATTAATGGCTTCCTAGGTCATGCATGGAGGTAGGTGAAACCCTACATTCGAACGGTGGGTGTCTAAGGAGTTTCATGCCCAAAGATATCATGCTAGTTAAAAAATTCCAATGTTAAGGGGTCGGGGAACTGAATGTTGGGAGGAATGCAAGATCGTTAGGGAAGACTAAGGAATCGGGAGTTGGGGTGCAAGAATGCCAGGGGCATGGACAAAGAAAAGCCTGCGGGCCCGAGGAATGGAGGAACAACAAGATTTGAGGATTCGAGATGCCACATAATAAAGTTTGCAAAGGTAGATTGGCACTAAAGTCCCGGAGGTCTAAAAAAGAGAGGCATGAAAGGGAGTAGGAATCAAGGAAATGGGATACCCACTGCAATTCTGCAAGAGACATGGTGGTATTTGAAACTTCAAAGTCCTGTGAGAATAAAGCATGACAGGGGGTGGGAGTTGAGAAAACGAGATACAGGGAGGCAAGGAAGCAAGGAGAGGAAAGTTTGAAAGCTCATAAGTAGCTTCATAAGGGCAAACAAGGATCAGAGCTCAAGGATACCTGCTACCAAATGCAACTTGGAGCGAAAGGAAGAAACAATCTAGAAGCCTACGAGCAACTTCAAAGGGGATGTGGGGATCGAGGAAATGGAATACCTAATGCTTAAAGAAAAGAGAATGCAAAAGCCTGTCGGGGTTCAGGGTTGAGAGTGCATAATATCATTTGGCTTCAGGTAATAAGACAAGGAAATGTCTAGGGGCCCGCAGTGTAGAGAGGATCAAGGCTCGAACTTTCGAGATGACAAGATCCTTCAGCACTGGGGCAAGGAGAAGTTTGTGGGTCTAAAGCAAAGTGAATGTCGAGACTCGGGAATTGGAGTGAATGCATGCCAGAGGACACCTGGGTTTGGGCTTAGTTCGCAATGCTTACACGAAACAGAAGCTAGGTGTATCCCTGGAGGCCTGAGCACAAATATATAGAAGGCAGGGATGAGCCGAAGTTCAAGAGTGCGGGGAAATTGTTGTGATGCAAACAATGAAGTTGGCAAGCGAAAACCCAAAATTTCAACGAGGAACAAAACAACACGGGGGTCAGAAGTTCAAGGAACTTCATGACAGGCAAACAAATAAAGAGATTCCTAAAAACTCGCAAGAGAGGAAGACAAGAAGGAATCCTAGAGGCGCAAGGAATCAGGGAAATGAAGGAAATGTAGACAAGTAAACGAAAGCCCGAAACTCTAACAAATGAGTCATATTGGGGGTTCAGGGAACAGGGAGCAAAGGGAAATGGTACCAAGGTAAGGGAAAACCTGAAAACCCGTCCAAGGCTAGAAATTTATCCAAACACCCTCATACTTAAAAAATTGACATTTTTGCAATTTAGGCACATGCTAAACTTGTGAAGGAAGGCAAAGCATACCATCAAACACAAATTTGACCAAGGGGGCCCATTGAAGGACATCTTTGATCGATTATCAATGATGGGCAAAGTAGGGCCAAGGCAACATAGAGGGGGCACCAGATTTAGAAAATTTTGCAATTTTTGGGCATGCAAGAAGGGGCTCCAACAATACTTAGGATCCAAGATCTAGATATCTATCTTGAGACAACAAAAGATGGAGGAACTAGGGGGGCTATGGCTAACACTACTTCAAAGCCTTTTCAAGCACCTCAATATTGCCTAACACATAATAGATAGCAACCACCAAGATAGTGTGTGATTAACAAAGGAGAGACGACACTGACTAAAGTTGATATCGCACACACCATAATCGCCAAAGGAGATACCAAGCTAGCCACATTACAAAAAAGCTCAATTGAAAGGATGACCAACTTGCATTACTACAACAACTCAATGCATGCAACAAGAATAAGGCTATGGTCACTCTCTTAATTGACAATGAATGCACCCAATTGGTGACCCTACACCAATGGATTTCCGCAATGCATCTCCAACTAATGCCTATTCCTCCACTTCTTGCCTTAGTTATCAATCCATTGCACTACCAAATTAAAAGACCTTTATGCATTGGTGGAACCTTTGCTCTAGCTAACACCAAGTTTTGAGAAGCTCCACAAGTGAAAATGGAGAGAAAGAAGACAAAGAAAGAAGTGCCTTAAAAGAGGAGGCATGTGCTAAGGTGTTGGAGGCCAAACAAGCAATTGTTCATAGTCTTATCCAACAAGTTGAAACAACACTTTACGTTGCATAAGAAAGCAAGATGCATTTCAAAAGCCACCTCACTACCATAAGGAAGCTCCTCCCTACTTCCCTCAAATGGCATACCAAGATCCCTACTCACTTTTAGGATACACACAAAAGGATTGAAATGCTCAAGAATCAACTCAAGGATAAGAACCTAACAAATGAACAAGTGCAAGAGTTGGATCAAGAAGCTCAACAATTGGTAACTAAGGCCAAATAAGCAAGAATAAATATATTTGCGCAGTTAAAGGAAGTACCCAACACTATATGCACAATGATCAAGGAACTTGCAAAGGCTGCCTTGGATATGGCTGCAGGAGAGCAATTTTAATAGAGTGCTTTAGAACAAGTTGGACTTGACGAAGAAGACATACCCATATTTTGTTTGTTAATGCTAAAGCGCATCAACTCACCATAATTGTTGCATCTAAGAAGTGATTGGGGTTTACCCAACACGACATTTTGCATCTTACATTAGATCTTAGTCCAATTCTCAACATTACACCCAAGGTCTATTTTGAGGGCAGAATAAGAAATTGCGTTAGGATTTTGATTACTAAGTTCTATATTTGAAAAGAAGTGCCAAACTTTGTAAAGATAAGAATCTTTTGTATAAATCCCACACAAGTTGTGTCAACTTTATAGGAGAAGATTAGGAGAATCTAGTTTTGTACATGTAAGAAAGGAGTGTACCTCTAAGAAGGGCATGTTATTTTTCCTTGAGATCCACACCACCTAATCACAGGATAAAGCAAGCACATGCAACTGTAGTATAACTACTCAATGCACTCCACAAGAACCTATAAAAGCAATGTACTATGATAATTTTGTAGAGATGAACGAAAATACTATGAAGTGCTGCCGAATTGTGGTCACGACAAGTTAGTAATGGCAAAATTTGCCAAACTGGTATGAGCATAATTGTTTTGATAAGAAACTATAAGAAATGATTGTTTTCATTGGGATATTAGATGGATGTACAAGTAATCCAAATAGATAAATAGATATTTGCAAAATGTTATTTCTAATATGTTATCATCTTTGCTTGTATTTGTTGTGATGTTCACAACACGCCCCATTTTACTCCTTAGCAAAATGAGGACCCCTGCTGTTGCTCTTTTTTTTGCTTTTGCTTGTGTGTGTTGTTTTGCTTGGTGGTAAAGGGAAAAAGAGGGTTAAAATTGCAAACTTTGATAGTAATGAAGAAAAAATGCATTTTCAATACCAGGGCATGATATGGTTGGATTCCTTGTGAAAAATGGGCTAAGGTTGCTTTTTGAACCATCTTAAAATTCGCTATATTTTGCAAGTTATGATCATTTTGGTAAAATGTACAAGGGAAGGGTTTGTTGTTTGTATATACAAGTCTGCTTGTATATCGGGTGCTTTGTTTTACTTGTATGCATTTACAAATACTTTATTTTCTTCATACATACAAAGTGGACCCGAAGTGGTTTTAGGTTAAAATGAATTGATGTTTCGAATCCACTTTGTATCTCACGGTTGTGTGTTTGGCAGGCAAATATACAAGCACTTCATACATGTCGGACCCGAAAAGGTTATTAAACGGTGTTAAATCGTTGTATCTTCGCAGGCTTGTATATTTCGGTGGTATGCATTGCACATATACATTGAGCGGACCCGACGGATTTATTAAAATGAGTAAATTCCTTGTATATTCGCGCCTTGTATATTGTTACAAACAATATGGAATATACAATGGCGGACTTAAAAGAGTTATCAAACGATGTTAAATCATTGTATATTTGGCGCAATGTATATTTCATACATACATTATAACATACAACGAAATATGCATTGCGCGGAATCCAAAAAAGTTATAAACCAGAGCGAAGTCATTGTATCGCATCCGACTTGTATATTATCAAACATACATCGCTGTATACAAGCCGTAATCCAAAAAAAATTAAAATCGAGTTGAGCGCTTGTATATATATCCGAATGTATATCTAAAACATACAAGGCACCACATACAACGCGGAATCAAAAGGAAAGTAAAATGCGGTTAAATGCTTGTATCACATCCAAATTGAATAATCGAAAAGATACAGTGCATTTATACTATGGCGGATTTGAAAAGTTATAAATCGAAGATAAGTGCATGTATATTTTGCGCTTGTATGTTCTTATACACAAGCCGATATACATTGCGCTCATACAAACCGGAGCCCAAAGGGAAATCAAAACTGATTTATTACTTGTATCACGTCCGGCTTGTATATCGGAGGATACGATGCATATGTACATTGGGCAGAATTGAAGAGTGGTTTAAATAGAATTAATTGCTTGTATATTTCCGGCTTGTACATTGAGATATACAAACCAATATACATTGTAATATACAGGCCGGAATTAAAAGGAAATTGAAATCCAATTTAACGGAGGCGTCACGTCTGACTTGTATATCGCGATATACAAAGATTTAAACAGAGAAATGCACGGGAGGACAAAGCGATTGAAATTTTGAAGTTATTTTTGGGGCCCGAATGCATATTTTTTGGTCAACGATAGTTGACCCGACTTTTCTACGCACTGTATATGCATCTTTGGACGCGATTTTCACAAATTTACGGCCCGATACTTGCGTTCACACAGTCACGACTAGATTTGGCAGCTGTTTTTCTTCCTGCAGGTTTATTAAATGATGATACTTATTGCTAGTCTATTTTTGCAGGTTTGCAGTTGAAGAGGGAGCTGAAACTTGATGACGATGACATCACGGAGAAAAAAAAATCCGATCTCACAGCAGAGGGAGATAAGGATGAAGTGCGAAGAAGTCAAGGGTCTTCATTGATAAGGACAAAATGCAGCTGAAGACATTATTGCAGCAGACCACAAAAGTTATTATTGAGCTGCTAAGGTTTCCAGGAGGGCATATTTCGCCCAGATTTGGTGTATGCTCAGAGATATTTTGGGAGACTGGTTCACCAGCATTTATTGTTGTAACCAGCGGTTTGAACCAGGGTTTAAATTAGGTTTTTTTTTTGAGCTGTATTGAGGACAATCAAAAAGTCTATATATTGTGCCTCTATACACTGTAATACTTTACACAGGGACTACACAGGGATTTTTTAGAATAGAGGGACCTTTTAGTTTAGGAGTAGAAGGAGGTCGCCTGTGTATGCAATAAGGAATGCGTGGAACATCTGGTTTCCTTACTGTATCTGTAAAGCTTGTAAATTTTCTGTAGTTTGATCATTGAAGCTAAGAGTCATTCAGACATTGTAAATCTTATATGACTGTCTGTTTCTAATACAATTGAATCTGGAATTCTGCATCTATCTTCTGAGTGTTTTCTTGCTCTTCATTGTGTTTGAAACATTTTCTCTTAGAGCTTGCAATCTTGGGTGTATGTTTGTGAAAATGCTCAAAATATACATTTAAGGTTTTGTCTGTGGATTTGATCAAGTTACTGTATGATTTATAAAGTGCATAACAGAACAATTAGATCCTTCGAATAGAGTGAATGAAGTGTAGATTAGATCTTTCTAACTTTTCCCAACCCATCTGAAAATACTTAGCTTAAAACATAAAAATTTGAAGGAAATTTGTCTCATATTTGAAAAGAGCACGCATAACAGAGTTTGAAAGTAGACAGTTTTCATAAATATTTAAGAGAGGAAAGCTGCAATAATCCAAGAAGACTATTTAAAGTTTTGCAGCACAAGTATAAGTTTATGCAAAAGGGATGAAGAACATATTGACATTTATTAATCTTTTGCATAGTTTGAGTCCAGTAAACCAATAAGAAACCCTAAACTACGTAAACATTACAGCTTCACATCGACCAACTTAATTTGCCCAACAGGTCAAGACCTGACCATATTAAACTTGGGATTAAGTGAATCTTAACCAATTCCTTCATATCTTTCAAGTCAGTTTTGGTTCATTTTATGTGAATTTTAACTAATTGTTATGATTGCATCAAAACAATCATCAACAGTATTGTGCTTGCTCTGTTTGAAGGTTTTGTGGCTAACCAGATCCACATTATGTGCTCTAAACCATAGAAGCAATAATCTTTTAAAAATTGTGATTACTCATAATTTATCTTTTCTCACCCTCCAGGCTGAGTTTTTCCCTGAAAAAATCACAAATAAATCCCAATAAAATTGCTTTAACCATGATTTTCCACAATTTTTTAGATTTTTTCAATATTTGGTCAAAAAAAAAATTAGGGTTTCTGGCTTTTTTTTAATTTCTGCAGCAATTTTTTCCTGATTTTTTTCCTAACCCAAACACTAACCCTAACCCAATTTTTTCCTAGTTTTTTCCCAATTTAATCCCAATAAATTGAAAAAAAATCTTTATCT
This sequence comes from Cunninghamia lanceolata, assembly GCA_027924645.1. Classification (NCBI taxonomy): domain Eukaryota; kingdom Viridiplantae; phylum Streptophyta; class Pinopsida; order Cupressales; family Cupressaceae; genus Cunninghamia; species Cunninghamia lanceolata. Next base: position 7,857,890 of record BSBN01000837.1, on the reverse strand, counting down.
TTTGGTTCACCGAGTCATTCCCAAGAATGATTTTTGCTGCAATGCTCAAAAATCTAAAAAATGCAACACCATTGTCTTCAAAAATCCTTTGCGAAGCTACATCAATCTCTGAAGCAAGTGGCAAAAATGTCACAAATTATATGGATTTGTAACCAAATGTAATATTTCCAAGAGTCCAAGCATAAATTTGGGCTCACTTTCAATTAAAGCGCAAGATATAAAAGCAACTTGGAATGAAAATAGTTGTATCATATCTTGAATGAAGGCCTTTCTGTGTTGCCTATTTAAGGGAAAAATAGGTCAATAAATTCTACATCACATTTTCCATCAGATGTCCTTGTCAATTCACAACAATCATGCGTGACATATCAATGTAACCATATTCGACTCCCATACAGCAGGTTCTCACAAAAGACAAAATGAGATATTCTGATAGGTAGGGGCCAATGCAGAAGTTAGCATATGTAACTAATACTTGGTTGCGATAGATGATGTGATTCTAAAAATCACGCACCGAGAAGCTTCAAGCAAGGGATAGCTCACAACAATGGTAACCATGTGCTTGAGTATGTGCTACAGTAGCCAAGTTGCACCCCACCATCTTGCCCTTCAAAAATGATAACATTGCATGTTTCAGCATATTAGTCAATCTGCAGGCAAGGATATGCCCCAATGCATAGGAAATAACTACAAAATCTCCTCTAGGCCCTCAATTAAGGTTTTATTTTCTATGGACCAGCTAAGACATGAACCTAGGACCTCCCATGAGCAATGTGGGGCATTCTACCACTGAGTTACCAGCTCTCATTACAATGAATGCAACTCTCTGGTAAGCTCCATATTTGCGGTTCGTTTCTCCAACATAAAGGATATTGATGTCTGTGGAAAGTTGGTAGAGTAGTTCTTCACCCAGTGCATAGCGCATACTGCTCTTTCAGGTTAATTGGCTTGCATTGGAGCCCATTCTATCTGTTGAAGGTTTCTACTCAACTGATATGTTGTTTTTAATGGTTAATATTTCGCAGTGGTAAAGTTTTAGGTATTCTCGTGTTGTTCACGGACTTACGGTCTGTTCTCGTAGACTCCAGATTCAGCTCAAAGAATTAAAGAAAAACAAGTCTGTGCCTCTCATTTCAGATATATTCTATCTGTTTCAAATAACTTATTTCGCTCAGATTGTTTTTAAAAAAAGACTTATTTAGCGGTTTTTCAGTCCACAATCCAAATTCCATGTTTTCTGTGTGGGCAATTCTTTCCTAGTAAAGAGTGGATTTGTATTGAAAAAGGAAGAATGAAATGGAAGGAAACCCCGTACCTAAGAACGCAGCCGGAGCCTCAACTCTTGAACTCCCCCTCCCGAGTATCTCAAAATTACTCAAATCATGCTTGCTTCTGCTTTCATTCCTCACATTTATTATTATTATTAATTAAACTTCTCAACATACATTTCTAAATTCTAAAAACCTTTTCTGCTCTGCCACGCAATGAATAGTTTCGCGAACAAGGGAGCAAATTTCCATACGCTTAGTTTAAAAGGTCTTTAATTATTCATGCATATATTAAATATTTGTCGGTTATTTGCACCTTATTCAAGGTTCCAATCACATTTAAATATTGTAAAGGTGAAAATTGTATACCCATGTCTTTGGGCCCACTTTGATTTATGCCCATAATGCAATAATGCAATTATAACAAGTTTACAAGAAGTTTACATATGGTATATTTTTTATTATTAATTTGGTTCATGGTAATTGGCATTATTTTATTTAAATCTTATTATTATTTATTTTTAAAGATTAGTTTTGATTTTTAAGATTTTTTATTTGTTATGCTAGATCAAATTTGTGGGTGGGAGCTTGATCTAAGTCATTTTTATTATAATGTCCCAAACTTTCACTAAAAAATTGATGGAACAAATTTTTTATGAAACAAAAGTGGTAATAAGCAACCACATAACATACTATTATACCCAATATGTCATATGTAATCCATGATAATGCTCTCGGCACGCACACCAATGCATAAAGCAATGTGACACAATCGAAAGACTTAACAATACCATGAAACAAAATACCATGGTTGGCATAGAAAATGAGGCATAGAGGAGAGATAGGGTCTCCACGAGCATTGCAAAACCATCACATCTTTGTTAAACCACCCCTCAGAGTTCACAAAGATACGACAAAGAAAATGCAAAAATTGTCAAAGTTCGAGCTTCACAAAGAACTTGTAGATGGGTTGGACTTTGGACCCAGGTTGCAACTTACAACTCTACACACCAGTTCGAATTTATGTTTCAGGTTGCAATTGTAAACTGCATCCTTATGGACCTCAAGCTCTATCGACATAATGCAACATGTAAATGACAAACTGACCCTAGACTCTAACCTACAAACCACTCCGAGCTCCAAAAAATGCATGTAGTTTGCATACTACAATGTGCAAACAGACTCTGATTCCTAAGCTAAGAGATAACTCAGACTTCAGAAACCTCTTGTAGTTTGCACATCTAGAAAGTGCAATCAGGTTCTAAACTCTAAACCAACAACACAATGGACTTCAGAATTCTCTAGCAATTCACACATCTACAAAGTGCAAGTGAACACGAAACTCCAAACTACTTATGACCTCAAACTTTGGAAGATGACTGCAACACACACTATGCAAAGTGTGTCGGGTTTCCGAACTCTGAACCTCCTACAATTATGAGCTTCAAGAACTAGCTACAACTTGTAGTTCGGACTGGTAAACCCGTCCTACATGCATTTTGGACTGTATCTTTGTAAGCACAAAAATCACGCACATCCTCTACGAGGACCCCTATGATGACTTTTAATCCTTGTCACGTACATGTAAGCATGAAATAACATCCTCTTAACAACAATCCTCTTGGTGACATGTCATTTCTTTCGCCTTGTGTTGTTCCCCCTTTGTCATTTTCTCTTTCTCTTTATTGTCGACGTTTTTCGACACTTGTCAATTTGCATTTCCTAAGCTTGTGACCCTGTTCCTAAGCCTTGTATGCATCTTGTAGATGAATTTTCACCTTTCCCCAATGTTTTTCATCTTCTCCACCCCCTAGGAGCCTTCTAGAGGTCCCCCTAGCCATCTCCCACTTTTGGTTTTCAATTCCACTCAACCAATCCAAATCTCCCCCTATTGTTTCCAGATCTCCCACCAAGAGATCATGCTTTGCAAGTGGAGATTTGGATTCTTACACATGACTGACCTATTTCCAGAGGTAGAACCCCTTCTTTTCTCCTCCTCTTCCATCTCCCATCATGCATGACCACCCAGGTGCCTTTCCTTTAGGGTCGCCCATGGGTCACCCCCTGGGCAACCTGACTAGTGAAAGGGGCGACCCTTAGGCACAACAACATAGGCCGCAAGACGTGCCGACCCTCTCTACAAAGTCCAACTCTCCAATGAGCCAGACCACCCCCGTGTCTCGCCTCCTCTTGACTAGTTACTTCCACAAGAACGAGAGTGACGTGGCGATTCCCCGTGGCAAGGAGGGAAGGGTCTGTGTGTGTGTGCCAAAATCTAACTCGACATCCCCAAGCAACTGAGGTTGTGATTTTGAGCGTACATATTTTGGTGAACCTGACGTAAAGAGCAAAAACTTTTGTTTATGCTTTTTGTGTTCAAATGCACATATCACATCAAAAACCTAAACATTCAAAACTTCAAAACAATAATCGTTAAGCATTTTCACTTTATTCTTCATAGCCGCTTCCACTAGTTCAGCTTATGTCACATTCGCCATCATCCATTCCATTTATTCTATGGTTTCTACAGCACCCCCGAATATGACAGAACCTGATCTAAGTTTAGGGAATGTTCTCTCAAGAGAACCAGAAACTCCTTTCGATAGGTATGTGTCACCTCACCTAGATGCACCAATCACAAACTGTTACGATTATGAGGACTCTAATTACAAACAAGACCAAAGAGAACCCAGGCATTCTCTGCCATTTAAGAACCCAGCTTGGGAACACAATCTGGTCATACCATATGCACCACATAAAGCTAGGAGGGTAAGGTCAGAAATACATCGACCCGATCAACCTTCCACAAACACTTCAAGTACTCATCTCGATGAGGAAGTGAAACGGTTAGAAAGAAACTTGCAAGAGGCAAGAGACACTCAAGAAGCATTAAGATTTGCCTTGCGAAAAGAACAAGGAGATAATGCTGCATGAGAAGAAGCGCACCATCATGACAATACTCAAAGAGAAAACCCTAGAAATGAGGAAACACCTAGAGTTGCCACTCCTGCAGATTTAATTGCAACTCTAGTGCAAAGGATTAGAACCCTAGAAGTAGAACAAGTTGCTCCTGAAAGAAGGCAAAAATCTTATGACAACATTCAAAATTAACAAGACTAGGGGGCATCTCAGAATCCCCCCTATCTCAACTTTTACTTGAGAAATACAAGTAACGACACGTGTCTAAATGGGAACCCTCCTATTTAGAACAATCCAGCAGTGTTGGGAAATCAAACAAATCAGACAATGGGTTATCAAAACCCTCCTACGAGGTTGTTGCTATCAACCCCTCAATTGCAAAGCACCTTCCTTCGAACATATCTTGAGTACTTGAAAGAACCTCTTGATCTAAACATAAGGAACTACAATTACCTCAGCCATTGCCTGATCTCCTGAAATTCAAAGGAGAAGGAGATCCAAATTTGCATATCAAAGCTTATACCATTGTGATAAGAGAACTCCACCTTTGGGATGGGATTGTCACTAAGATCTTTCCAAAGACCCTCGAAAGAATAGCTCTGGATTGGTACTATCATCTGCCAAAAGCTTCAATCCACTCATTTAGACAACTAATCAGAGAGTTTGTCATGGCATTTGACATGAAAGAACTCATCAAAATAGGAATAAGAGAGTTCCTAACCATGAAACAAGAGACGAATGAATCCATAGCCCATTTTTTCACCCATTGGAGGCAAGTCCTTTATTCTTCAACTAGTGCCCCAAACATGGATCATCGCGAGTTATGCGACCTTTTCTTACATGCCTTAAACAAAAACATGAGAGAAGATGTTCAGAAGTTACCATATAAATCTTATGAAGAAGCATTGGAAAGTGCTTTGAGGATAGATCTAGCTACCATTGACAGTGATCAAAAAACTTACGACACTAATGGAAGACTCAAAATGCCGAAAGCAATTGAAAAGGTTACATCAAATGTCTCTCTAGACAAAGATGTTAATGTTGTGAAGAGCAATCCCAGATATGACAGGTGCCGAGAAAAAGGAAACCAAGGATCGGAGTGTCACTCCTACGACCCCAATATGTATTGTTGGTTCCATGGAACAAAAAGTTGCTATGGATACAACAAAGCTATCTCCAAACTTACTCCAGATCAACAGCGAAACTTCCTCAAACTCCTTCAATCTCAAAGGAAGGAGAAGGAACGTCAAAATGAGAAAGGGAAGGCCAATCAAAACAGCTTCAATCACATAGAGTTGAACCAAGAAGTGTTTGTAATCCAAGAAGAATAACAAATAGATCAAACAGAAAATGTCTTCTCACAAGTAATAAATTTGTTGAGAGCCTCCCCCTCACACCAGAAAATGTTCTTAGAAGTATTAGAGGTGGAATGTTCAACACAAGAGGAACCAACCCCTCTCACATTTAATATCTCCAAATTGCCTCAAATTAAAGGAAGAAAAGGGATTTACCACTATACATACAAATTTAGGTTGAAGAGGTCACCATAAAGAGAGTAGTGGTGGACGAAGGATCAGTAGTCAATCTCTTGCCAATGTTGTTCCTATGAAGAATGGGATATAGCAAAACAATAATAAAGCAATAGGCTGCCACCTTAAGGATATATGATAGTCACAATATTCAAACATTTGGGAAAATCAGTCTACCACTTACTCTAATGGATAAAATTATTTTCACAAACTTCTATTTCATCAACAAAGAAACCAATTACAATATGATCCTCGGAAGACCTTAGATTCATGCTATGGAGGCCATCGCCTCCACCTTGTTTCAAGAAATCCACTTCCATCATTTGGGAAAGATCTGCATTATCAAAATAGACCCTGATCCTTTTAGTGTTTACAGGAAGGAATAGGAGGAAAAGGACAAAAAGTTAAAAACACAAGAGAAAGCAAAAGAAGAAACTCAAGATTCTCAACCAAACATGAGTACTCATAATATATCGTATCAAAGCATGGACAATCTTAAAGAGTTCCCCTTTAATCCTCACACCACCAAGTCTCATGCTCCATTTGACTTAGCAGCCATACTGTGCTTTGATGAATGGGACATCAAGAACCTCTTAATGGGAACAATCAAAATCATTGAAGAAGGAGAAGAAAAAGAGGAAAAATGGAACTCAACTTACGAGTTTGCAGAAACATCTCAAATGCAAAATAATCAAAACTTATGGACTCTACACTTCGACAGAGCTAGTTGTAAGATCACAGTAGGGACAAGGATAATCCTGACCTCCCTAGAAGGAAAAGTCCTCCCCTTCACCTTCAAGTTGGATTTCTTTTGCACAAACAATATCACTGAGTACGAAGCCTTATCCCTAGGAGTCATGTTAGCCATGAGAATGGGGATCAAGAGGATCTCTACCTTTGGAAACTCCTAATTAGTGAACAACCAAGTTACAGAGAATTACGAAAAAAAATTAGAATGACTATGACCTTACAAAGAAACCATCAGCAAATTGGTTCAATTCTTTGACTTCTTCTCTATAAAAGCCATACCCAAAGAAGAGAACCAAGTAGCGGATTCAATGGCTACGTCGACCGCACTATTTTCACCACACGCTCAACTTCAAAATTTGGAATACATTGTGTCAATTCATGGAGAGCCATTGTTCAAAAGTGAAGAATTACCAAGCATTCTAAATTACGCTGTGGATCAAACAGAAAAACCCACTCGAGACTACGCTCAAAATGATGAAGCCATCTTAGAGTATCTACATGCTTATGACGACCTCTCGAGAGTATACCACAAGAAAGGAAACATGCTCCTCCCACATCCAGAAGATTATTTTGGAAGCAAAAAAGAAATCCTCAGGATCAAAGCAAATTTAGATTTACCACCTGCTCCTTAGAAATTCAAAGAGAGACATCCATCGCTAATTGGAGATACCATTGATATCAATGTAGGAACTCCTGAGAAACCAAAAATCTTAAAATTGGGAGGGGAGTTAAATGATGAAGAGTTAGAAGAATACACTGAGTTCCTTATTGAATATTCTAACGTCTTCATCTGGACATACTCAAACATGCCAGGATTAGACCCAAAGATCGTAGTGCACAACTTAGTAACGAAACCTGAAGCAAAACCCATAAAATAGAAATTAAGGCCCATAAAGCAAGTAGCTAAAATGGTAAAGGAAGAATTGAAGAAATTATTGAATGTTAGCTTTATCAAACTATTGGATTATCCAAGTTGGGTATCAAACATCGTACCAATTTTAAAGAAAAATGGAAAAATTTAGATATGCCTTGATTTTAGGGATATCAATCAAGCTTGCCCAAAAGATGACTTTCCCTTACCACCCATAAATCAAATTGTCAATTCAACCGTAGGATATGAAGTACTCTCTCTTATGGATGGGTTCTCGGGATACAATCAGATCAGAATCTAGAAAGTAGATCAAAATAAGACAATATTTGCCACTCATTGGGGAACATTATGTTACGTAGTCATGTTGTTCAAACTGAAAAATGCAGGGGCTACCTATCAAAGAGCCATGACACACATCTTCCACGATTAAATTCACAAGATAGTAGAGACATACATTGATGATCTTTTGGCTAAGTCAGAGCAAAGATCAACACATGTGGAAGATGTTGGAAACAAGGTAGATAACTGAGAGGGGGGCTGAATCAGTTATATTAAAACTTTTCTTACTTTTACTTTCTTAACCTTCAATGCTATATCAAAACATGAAAGCATAAGCAACCATAAGAACAGAAATGAAATTGACACACATAACACGAGGATTTTTATGTGGAAATCCTGTTAAGGGAAAAACCATGGGGTGACTAACCCAAGATTGTATTCTCTGTTAAAAGAATAAAGAAGTACAAAATGGCACTTGCCAGTTAGGGCTCACTGCCCGAGCACACTACTCACGAGAGGCTCACTGCCTACTAGAGGCTTACAGGTGATACCAATGTGTTTGAACTGATGAACAACATCTACATATGCAAAAGTTCAGTTCCGGTTAGGCTCAATATACTGATCTAGCACATTTCATTCTTCCTCTGCTTAGTATCACTTCTTTTGTCACATTCCGAGCTTGGTTTACTATCTTCACACTTTTCTCTACTTTTCTTCGCACTTCATCCAATCTACAATCACTGTCACATCTCACAAGCTTGAATCCATCGGGTATATATATCCGCATCAAGGATTTCCAACAACTTTCTAGCCAACAACAAAAACACTTAAGATATTTGCAAGTTACTATTATGTCAGCTGAATCCATACTTGATTGATGATGCACACCAAAAACTTAGGCATAGAAGTCATTATCTATGTTAGCCAAAATCATATAACACTTCAAGCTATTTGATCAACACCTTCTGCACATCCGGATTGGGGTCCTATACCCTATTGCTCAGTTCTTCCTTTGTCTACACTATCTTACTAGAGTCTGATACTTAGATGCTTATATCTTTTACAAGTTTTGTCACCAGAGGTTAAATCTCTGGAATACAGTAGTTCAAATACTCCTTATCACTCATCTAGATCCATAACATGCTATGTTTCACCATCAGAGAGTTTCAGACCCAACTGTCAGACCTTACCATATGCTCTGTGCTTTTACTATCGGACCAACTTATCTCCAATCTGAGTTCCGGTAGAGTAATTTACGTATTGCAGATATGCGGGATATACTTTGTTGCCATCAATGATAACACTTATGAATCCTAGTAGTGTCTCTTGCCAACAGTCTCCCCCTTTGGCATTGATGGCAACACTTAGTGAAAAATGACTAAATGTCATAGTGACTCCCCCTTTGCTTGTGCTCCATTTTTCCATACTGCTCACTGGTACTCTCTTAATGCAGGATTCCTTATTTTTCACTACTCTTCACTCCTCCTTTGACATCAATGGCAAAGGGTGGGATCCACAAACCAAAATTTGCAAAAAGATTACTATATAAAGTCGCATATGTACATACAATCCATAAGAAAAACTTACATATACTTAAGTATATCTGCAAATGTAGTCTTCAACTGTACAAGCTCTGTGGCCCAACTTCTCTTCATACTATCCAAAATGGAGATGTGTCCACTCAACAAAAATGCATATGCTTCTGCCCTCTTTAAATCTGTTGGATCACTGGTCTGTGTTGTACTTTGTGCATCTGCCAAGGCATCATGCATTGCCTCTAACTTAGGGATGATTATCCCCCTGAGTTCACCCATTCTATCCATTATGTTCTTCTTCTCTTTAACCAATTTCTTTATTGCATTTATTATAACAATAGCTTGGCATTCTTTATTCACCAAAGAGGTAGTAAGGGGGTCAAAATTCTGAGATAGACTTGACAGTTTTCCTTCTTGTTCTTTCATTTTCTTCTCAATGTGCTCTGTCACTTTAGGCCAAGTTAAACAAAATTTGAATATGTCCCCACCATCCTTAAGAGCATTTTCAATGCTCTTTATGCCAATGTCTAGGGTCTTTCTATCATTAGCAATTAGTCCTTGTACCTCAGTGAATCTTTTTCCTAAGAACTCCTTCTGGACCTTAGTTTCTGCTAATTTTTCTAAAGACTCAAAATGAGTATTAACAGAATTGACTAGGTTCTTCAAATTACCAGATGGAGAGGCAGGTGGATCCTTCTGAAAAGTGGGCATGATCTTCTCTAGCACTCTAGAAGCAATATTTAGTAGCTCACTGTCCTCCATATGAGATTTCAGAAGTTTTTCTTTGGCTTTGGCCTGAGAAAAAGATGCTATCTTCATTATCTAAACTGGGGAGAGAGTATCTAGATTCAGTGGCCCTTGAATCAATTTAGGTTCATCCAACTCCGCAACTTCCTTGTCCAAGAAACTTTGTACTGCTTCTGCAGTGTCTCTTGTAGTCTCAACTACCTTTTCTTTGGGGGCATCTGGACTACTTTGCTTATTGTCATTAGTGGTGTTTTTCTCTTCTTGTTGCCCTTCCTCTTTCGGAACAGAGGAGTCTAATGCCTCAGATGGCTTTTATCAATTTTCTTTAATCCTTCGACATCCTTATCAGAGAATTCTTCATTGATTTCTTTTAATCCTTCAACATCCATGGTAGAAGGCTCTTCATTTGTTTCCTCTACATGGGAAGATTAAACCTTTTCAAGGCTTTCCAAAGAATTTCTTTTGTTTCATCAGCTATTTGGTCAGTTTCTCCAAGCATGAGTTTATTCATTCTGGAATTACTCCGGAAATCATCTTTACTATCCTTAAAAACCATGTTCATTTGTTTTGGAGTGATAGAAGGACATAGTTGTATCACTATCTGCTCCCAGATCTCCAAGTCTTTTGCCTTTGCATTCTCATTTCTTAGCTCCAGTACTTCTTCTAGGCTCTTAGGAATTAATGAAATTATTTCAATGAAGGCTTTGTTATAGATGTTCAAATACCCGACAATTGCCTCCTCAAGTATTCTCTTGTCTGCATCATTGTATTTATCATAAAATTATGTCACCGGCTACAGGTTTCCATCCACAGTGATTGCTTTGATGATGTCTTCAATTGAGAGAGTAGGTTTCTCAACAAACTCCTCTGTCTTCTACTCTTCATCACTCTTTTCATCATTGGATGGTTTGTTCTTGGCTCTCTTTAATTCTCTGACTTCCATACCTGATTTTGTTTCTTCATTGTCTTTGAGGCTCACATATGTTCTTGTGGCCTTAGTCTTCTTTCTCTTTTCAGTAGGTTTGGCTTTTGATTTTGAAGACTTTGAGCTTTCAGGGGTGACAAGGGTAGAAGTTCTAGTAGATCTTGTCTGGGTAGAGGCTTTCACCAGAATGCTTTCTTTCTTTGCTCCTTCCCTTTCCCTTTCAGTTTTCTCTATTCTTTCTCTATTTGCATCAACTACCTCCTTTGTTACGCCAAACATCCCAGCAAGCTCTTCAACCTCCCTTCTTACTTTCCTTTTTGTTTCCGGCTTCCTTAACTCAACATGTAATTTTATGTTTAGCTCATCAAAGGTGCCAAACCTCTTTGCTTCAGTGTCTTTGGATTGGCTTAATAGATGTTGAACATAAGCCTCTAATAGGTTTTCATCTACTTCACAACCCATGGGCATCACCCATGTAGTCCTTGGCTCAACTGCCTCCATTAGGCATTGATCTGTATCAACCATGAAGCAAACTATGTCTTTATATTTATCAACTATTGATTTTGGTATTCTCTCTCTTGCATGCATTATGCCTTGGAAATTCTTGAAGTAACCCCAAAGAGCTGCCTTCCGGTCTTGTGCATCACCAAGTCCATACAGATAATCCCTTATTTGAATGGCAACTGGTTTATCATTTGACCAGATCAGACCTCTTGATCCTGGTAGCTCATTCATGAAATAGAAGAATAAACACAATATCAGACTGCCATATTTGAAGGTATTTTTCTTGTCTTTCTTGATCTTCTCCAGATTTTCCATCAGTTGATTCAATAGAAGCTCACACAGATCATAGTCTGTATTTTCTCTCAGCATTTGATATGCAGCATAGATTGTTGTACCGGATACAGAATTCTCCCTGCTTGAGTGGTGAATTTTGTAGCCAATTATGATTAATGCAAACTTGACATCCGGATCAATGATATCATCTATAGTCATTGCCCTCCTATCATATTTTGATCTAGTGTCTTACGTTACTGTTTTATTGTTCACAGCGTTGAGTGTAGGCAACCCACCAATTGAGTGCAATCCGGTTACAACCCTGATGGCATCTTTGGTTATCTTAAATGGACTCATTAACCACATAAAGTTATCATGAATCCTGCTCAAGACATATCGGACCCATTCGTCTTCTCCAAATGATAGGAAATGTATGCAATGTGCAAAGTGCTTATCCTTTAGGTTCTTGAATTATGTCTTGAGTTCAAAGTTCTCATTACTTAACTGTTTGCGATATAATTCTTCCAATTCTAGGTCTCCCAATTCCTTTAGGTTTGTATGAATTTAAACCCTAACATCTTCTACATGCAGAACACCATGTGGGATATGGGAAAATGCACCCAAGGGATCAACTTCTAGAGATTTGATGTTTCTTAAACTTTGATCTCGGCCTCTTAGTGACATTCACAACCATGGGAGTAGCCATTCTAGCAAAGAAATTCAGAGAGAATTTGTAGAAGGGAAATACCTTTTTACACCTTAGGCTTTGTAGCAAATCCCGAAGCGAGTTTCTGCTTGATTTTGATCTTCAGCTTGAACTTGAGTAGTCTGCAAGATCTCTTCTCAGAGCTCTTCTTTCTTCTTCGAGAGTGCAAAGTGTTGTAAATGACGAGTGAAAAGCCTTTTATCCTTGCACAAAACCTAATTCCCTTTTGTAATAAATGCATATTTTTAAGTCATCTGGTAACCCTATTTTGAGTGAATTTCTCATGAATCACTATGCAGATCTTCAAGTCATCATCCAAGTGAGTTGGAAACATACATTTAGCTTTTTAGAACATGTCTCCAAATCTGTAGATCATAAGCTTGGATTTTCATATCATACCGGATTTGTTTGTGTAGTTTTGATTTTACCGGATGGCTACCAAAGCAGGATCTACTCATAACTTCTTCAAATCTTTGTGCAGAATACTCATCTTTCGACTGAATGATTTTTGATGAATCTTTAAGACCCCTTTAATCCGCAACCTCTGACTCTTATTCATTGTGCTGAATTCAGGCACTTACTAACTGGCTGGGGGAATTTGATTTCCTCTATAGCTCCCCTTGAGCTAGAGCTCACCTTTGAATTTCTATAAGGATTATCAGCATCGAATTCCAGTGTGGATCCATCACAAGTATTCATCACGCTCTTCTTTATCCAAATCTTGCTCATCTCCTTTTGAATCTCATCCACATTTACTTTACCTTTGTCTTTGTCTGGTTTTTTATCATGTTTTACCAGACCCTTTCCATCATGATTTCTGCTTCTGCAGAATCTGGCTATATGACCAGATTTATTGCAATTGTAACACATAACATTTCCTTGCTTATTTGGTTGATATCCTCTTGATCTGCACTGATTAGCTATGTGCCCCAATATATTGCATGCAAAGCATCTACCATTGAAAGAATTATTCATTTGTATGTTTCTGCATTCGTGAGATTTGTGATCGTACCTTTTGCAATTGAAGCATTGACCAGATAAGGATGGATTATTCTGATTTATTCTGCTCCTGCACTGAGTTGCTTTATGACCAAATCTGTTGTAGTTGAAGCAACTTCCATTGAAAGATGGATATCTTTGAGCATTAGGTTGCCTTACCAGAGGTCTTCTAGGCCCGATTCTTTGTTTTCCTAGCCCAAAGTTCTTTTGATCAGATCCAAAACTTTCACCTTTCTCATATCCCAAGTTGTGCTTATCATCTACCTTCTTTTGACTTTCAAGAAGCACTTCAAGTTTGGTTGAGCTTATCTTGAATTTTTCTTTGTATTCATTTGCAACTTCAAGATCCCTTTTTAGAGTGTCAATCTGTCTCCAAGCTATTCTTCATTGTATCTAGCTTCTTCAAGATCAGTCTCAAGATGTCTAATTACTCTGTCCATTTTGTAGCAATCTTTTGATTTCTCTTTGAGGGATTAATTTTAGTTATCTTCAGTTTTTCTCTTCTCCTTAATTTCTTGAGTAAATTTCATAACCCCTGATTCCATTTCATGTCTTAGCATAACAATTTCTTTTGACAGCTTCTCACATAGCTTTGTTTTCTCATTTAGATCTTCATTAGTATTATTAGCTTCATTTTTATTTGCTAACTTCTGAAGTAGTTCCTTTCTCTTTTTCACGAAGTTACTGAGTTTTTCTTTTAGCTCATTGATGAAATCATCAACCTCCTTAAGTCGCCCTCTCAAGTTATTAACTTAAGACTGGAATTATTCAAGATCATCTAGGGTAGATTGAATTTGTTCTTTCATACCATGAGCATCCATTGAGATTCCCAGATCCTCCTCAAGCTGTTAGGCTTTTTCTAAGGAGCTTAACTCTAATACCATTTGTTGGAAACAAGGCAGATAACTGAGAGGGGGGTGAATTAGTTATCTTAAAACTTTTCTTACTTTGACTTTCTTAACCTTCAGTGCTATATCAAAACATGAAAGCATAAGCAACCATAAGAACAAAAATGAAATTGACATACATAACACAAGGATTTTTGCGTGGAAACCCTGTTAAGGGAAAAACCATGGGGTGACTAACCCAAGATTGTATTCTCTGTTAAAAGAATAAAGAAGTACAAAATGACACTTGCTAGTTAGGGCTCACTGCCTAAGCACATTGCTCATAAGAGGCTCACTACCTACTAGAGACTTACAGATGATACCAATGTGTTTGAACTGATGAACAACATCTACATATGCAAAAGTTCAGTTCTGGTTAGGCTCAATATACTAATCTAGTACATTTCATTCTTCCTCTGCTTAGTATCACTTCTTCTGTCACATTCCGAGCTTGGTTTACTATCTTCACACTTTTCTCTTCTTTTCTTTGCACTTCATCCAATCTACAATCACTGTCACATCTCATAAGCTTGAATCCATTAGGTATATATATCCACATCAAGGATTTCCAACAACTTTCTAGTCGACAACAAAAACACTTAGGATATTTACAAGTTACTATTCTATCGGCTGAATCCATACTTGATTGATGATGCACACCAAAAAATTAGGCATAGAACTCATTACCTATGTCAGCCAAAATCATATAACACTTCAAGCTATTTGATCAACACCTTCTGCACATCTAGATTGGGGTCTGATACCCTATTGCTCAGTTCTTCCTCTGTCTACATTGTCTTACTAGAGTCTGATACTCAGATTCTTATTAAATCTTTTACAAGCTTTGTCACCGGAGGTTAAATCTCTAGAATACACTAGTTTAGATACTCCTTATCACTCATCCGGATCTGCAACATGCTATATTTCACCATCAGAGAGTTCCAGACCCAACTGTCAAACCTTACCATATGCTCTGTTCTTTGACTATCAGACCAACTTGTATCCAATCTGACTTCCAGTATGAGTAATTTACGTACTGTGGATATGCGGGATATACTTTGTTGCCATCAATGACAACACTTATGAATCCTAGCAATGTCTCTTGCCAATAGAAGACCTTCGCAATATCTTCAATAGGCTTCAAGAATACAAAGTAAGGTTAAATTCTGAAAAATGTGTTTTCAGGGTCATGGTAGCTAAGTTGTTGGGTTTCATCATTTCATGAAGAGGAATTGATGTTGATCCAACAAAAGTTAAAGAAGTCTTAAATGCAACCCCACCGACAAGTGAGATGACAGTAAGAACATTTTTGGGACAATTAGGCGCAATCATGCTTTTAATACCAGACATGGCTTTCAATATTCACCTGATCAATCAGTTACTGAAAAAACAAGTTGGCATAACTTGGATGGTAGACTATCAAAATGCATTCAAGCAAGTAAAGAAGTTCTTACGGACACTACCCATGCCAATGCCACCAAAACATGACAAACCCTTCATCTTATACTTTAGAGCAACTGATATCTCTGTAGCATGCATGTTGGCTCAAGAAGATGAAGGTGGGAGAGAAAGAGCCATATACTTCATAAGTCAAACCTTGTTGGAATATGAGAAGAATTGCACTCAGGACAAAAAAGAGTGTCTAGCCATAGTCTTCGCAACTCAGAGATTGCAACATTACATGTTGAATCAAGAAACTAGAGTTATGATACAATTCGAACAATTGAGAACTTTCTTAAATCAACCAATGTTATCAAGAAGAGCTGGTCAGTTTGTGACATTACTAAGTGATTTTGAATTAACTTAAGTCAATCAAAAGTTGGTCAAAGGACAAGTGATAGCATATTGGCTAGTGGACAATCTGGTTCCTTAAGAGAAGCCCATAAATGAAGACTTCCCTGACGAAGAGATTTACGTAATTGATCTTGAGAAATATGTCGCTTCATATTGGTACAGAGATATTGTGAACTACCTTGCAAACAAAACTTACTCCGAAAACATGACTCCCTTGGACAAAAGATGATTGCATGTCCCCACTGTGAGATATGCTCTAATAGACGATGTGCTTTATCGAAGGTCCCTAGATAGGATGTTGCTTCGATGCGTCAATAAAGAAGAGGCACACAAAATCCTAGAAGAATGCCATAGCAGAATCTATGGAGGACACTTTGGTGGTCATGCCACAACAAGGAAAATACACAAGATGGGGTATTTCTGGCCATGTTTATAAGGAGATGCTGTCAAATTCATAAAAAGATGCTTGAAATGTCAAGCCTACACCCATGTCCACCACACACCGAAAAGAGATTTGCAACCAATAGTTACCCCTTATCCCTTCTCCACTTGGGGCTTGGACCTTGTGGGAAATATATCTCCCCCATCGAAAGATGGACATTTGTTCAACATTACCATGACAGAATATTTTACCAAATGGGTATAGGCCATGCCTCTCACTACTGTTTCAGGGACCGTAATTGCCAAATTCATATTAAATCAAATCATATGTCAGTTCGGGATTCCCTAAGTGATAGTAATAGACAATGCATCGTCATTCAAAAATCCATAAGTGAGAGAGTTACGTGAGAGGTTCCACATCAATATAACTCTCCCTCAATTTACTATCCACAAGGGAATGGACAAGCCGAAGCCACAAACAAAACATTGAAACAATATTGGTCAAAATTGTGATGGACTCTAAAAGAGATTGGCATTTACAATTATATCTAGCTCTCTGGGCTTATAGAACAAGTGTAGGAACTCCAATTGGAACCACTCCTTATGCCCTCACTTTTGGGTTGGAGGTGGTGTTACCCTTGGAAGTAGAACTGCCTAGTCTAAGAGTGTCATTACAAGGACCATTGGATAATGAGGAGTATCGAGTAGTAAGATTAACTAAACTAGAAATGATGGATGAAACACGCTTAAGATCTATCTAAAGACATGTCTCTTACCTCGCAAGAATGAAAAAGTAGTATAACAAGAAAGTCATCCCAAGACCTTTTCAAGTGGAAGACCTAGTACTTAAGATAGACAACTTGATCGATAAAAGACCCGGTGAAGGACGCAAGTTCAGAACAAACTGGATAGGTCCTTACATGGTTAAAGAAGACGTCAGAAATGGTGCCTATCTCTTGTGCACAATGGAGGGAGAGGAATTTGGTGAAACAGTCAATGCCTTTCACCTTAAGAAATACTATGTCTAAAAATCATAAAACATAAAAAAACAAAAAAAATATAAAAATCAAAAAATACCAAAAAGAATTCGTTTCTTGCATTTCAGTACCATTATGTTCATCTCACATTACAATCAATGACTTGCTCTTATATTATTTTTATTTTAGTAAGGAGTCTAAGGTTTCCTAGGTTTACATGATCCTTTCAGGTTCTCGAAGTTCCCCATTTTCACAATCACCATATCCCTTTTTATTCCTAGTGATTCTAATCAAAGCCTAGCTCTTAGCTTTACACTGATCCTAGTCTTAATGATGTTAGGTCTAAACAAAGTCATTATTCAAATCTACAATGTTCAAAGTAAGCTTACAAGAAGACCTTCTGAATTCTTCCCTAGTAGAAGAGAAGTCTAAATAGATTACAAAAACTTTAGGTGGTGCTTAGCCTCCTATCTTTCCTGGCCAAAAACGTCAAGAGGATCAAAACTCTGAAGGAAGCAATCTCAAATCTAAGTGAATAAAAAAATGAGTGATCAAAATAAGAGTATTAAATTAAGAGATCAAATTATTGCATATAAAAAGTTCCAAAGGCATTCATTTTCATAAAAAGTCAAAATCCAAAAAAATGAGAAAATCAAGTGAGGAAATACAAAAAAAAAGAGTGAAAGAGAGAAGATTGTTGAATGTTCGTACCCTTTGGTGAAGACTAGTCTAAGCTCGAAGCTTCAAGGGTGACATTCTAACAAAGAAAATAAAAGAGAAAGCTACAAAGCACACACATGCACTAGTTGAGCAAAGCCAAGAGTCTAGTAGTCTTTAGGATCATCTTCTATCTAGGGACCCTAATTCTTTCCCATTTATCCTTTATCCCAGGTCTATCTTGCTTTCCATCTATGATCTAAGTCTAGAGAACATCAATAAAATTTGTTACTTGTCTAAGTTGAAAGCTTGTCAGATTATCTTATCTAGATAAGGATCAGTGTTTAGTCTCTAACAAAGCCCAAGTTCAGAAACACTCCATTTCATTCCCACTCCCCGCTTGAGTTCTAAATTCCTATCTTACAGCCTTGAATAGGTCTCTTATATCAGGACAAATTGTAATCCCCTAGATTGAAAACCATATTGAAGAGCAGTCATATTGTTTGTTCCGCATTGCATTCATATCAAAATAAGAAAAAGAGTCTCGAAGCAATAAAATCAATGTCATAACTCATGACATTTTGTAGAAGTAAATGTTTCTTTTCAAGCATCCCTTGTGTTTTTGCACCTGCATATTGTAAACTACATCTCATATATATGCAAAAAAAATTACAAAAACATGTCATCGTTATCATACTTTCATGGTTAGAGTTGAAGGTCAAAAACATAATGAAAGAGTTCCTAAGCTTTCACAATGCACAAGAGATGAATACCCATTCGATAGCCAAAACCATAAAAAGATAAACTTTTAATTTTATATCCGAAGTTTACATGTATAAGAGTAAAAGAGCTAAGACAAAATGCTCTCGAGGAAAGTAAAGGCTCCCCATGCAAGGGGGCATGATCTCAAAGGAAAAGAAAATTAAAATCAAGGATGATTTCCTCTGACAAAACCCTCAGGAATCCTGCTCCTCTACCTAATTGCACCACTAGTCACTCCATGAGATCTTTAGGAGCAAGGTCCCCTGCTATGAGTGTGTGATTGTGAAGGCCCCACAACAGTTGTATCTCACCATCCAAATCCAAGATCAGCCATCTCATGAAGTACCTGATTCTCACCCTTAAGGATGAGATTCTCGACCTTCAAATCCACACTCGCCTAATATCCATGATAGGCAAGAGCAAAAATTTTAGTGTGTCGCCCAGTAGTAGGGGGCACACCAAGATCAGTCAAAAATCTCTCTCGAGTCATCCTAGTGAAGGGGGCAACCAAGCTAATATTGACCTCATGAACAAAATCCCTCCACTCCTCGACATTACCTATGAAGTGAACCAAAGGCAAAAAATGTGTTAGTTCTCCATGAAAAGAAAGGAAAGAGGAAGGACGAAATACGAAAACAGTAAAGCAAACATAGACTTACGTGGGTCACCAGGCTGCCATCCAGGGTTAAATTGTTGCATCAATTCATTAGAATGAGGAGGTCTAGGAATTACGGGCAAACCCTTTGGAACATCATGAGCATCATCTGCATCATTGGCACCATCAGAACCATCATCCTATGCATACTCTAGAGGGCCCTTGTCTGATGAATCATCCCCATCAGGACTATAGTCCTCGTTAGTAGAATCTGAGTCGACCACAATAAGTGCTTGGGAAGGAGTCCCTCTCCCTCACCTATGTCCTCTTAAAGACCTAGGAATTCTAGTAATGAAGACTCTAGGAGTCAAGGGAGTCCAAGTAACCGTCCTCTAACTAATCTCACCCATCTCCTAGATAGATCTATAGCAGGTAGACACTGGGGGCAACTCCTCAGGAAAATCCTCACCAAACTGCTGCAAAATACATTCAATGTGATGAGCCTTGACCAAACCATTATAGTCTGAAAGCTCTGATACCCTAAGGCAGTACTCCATGATCTTGCCATCATGTGACCATGATCCCTCCAAATCCACATAAGGATCAAAAATCATGTCCTCATCTGTAAGAGTAGCCACAGCCCATAGAGAAGTATCAAAGTGACCCACCTGGATCCACCTAGCTACTCTCAGTAGTCACCTATCAGAAATTGGGACCAGCTTCTGATAAGGTCTAATGTGCTCAAAGATCCAAGTCATAATAAAAGAAGAATGGCTAAAATCTAGAGCCCCCCGTTGTGCGATGAAATAGAAATCTCTGTATATCATGGCCAAAATGTTTGCCCCCCAATCGTAGACTCTTCCCTGCTCAAGACCCTGTATAATCGGTGCCCAACGCCATCTCAAGCAAGTCGAGGCCTTGTCTCCAAACAACCTCGATGTAATCAAGCTGATCAGAAACTTCCTCAAATGAGGAATGCAAAGTCGTGGCACAAAGGTAAGCTGAACTCCTGTCTGATCTTCAGGGTGACTCACCCCCATGAACTATGCCTAAGAAGCCTTGTCCTCGAAGGACTCGCTAGTAGGTAGGACAAGAGGATGCCCTCTCACAAGAACTCCAAGAATATGGTAAACATAAAAAAGAGTGATATTCCACTCTCTTGAAACCCTGTGGGAACCTGAAGGTGTTCCTATATGCATCCCAGTACATTTGGATATCACAATAGATCCGTACCACAGGATGGACAAATGGCACGTGGCAAACTCTGGCTAATCTCGCTCTCCTCAAGATGGCATGACCATCATCACTCAATGAAGCAAACATCTCTGAGAGCCACTATTGCTCTCTACATGCATTCCATCGAATTGCTCTCTACATGCATCCTGGTTGGTGAAAGGGGTGATCCCTGGGCAACCCTGTCGCATTTCTAGCCATGGAAAAACTCAAGTTTCTAACTTGAAAAAACTTTGTTTTCACTCATTTTTCTTCCTGTTTGCATGGATTTTCGAGCCTAATATGAAGTTATCTATTTCATGCACCCACACATGTATAATTAGCTCCATTTCATTTAAAATTAACAACTCATGCATTTCCATGCACTCCTTTGCTTCTTCTTGAGTGATAAGCTTTTACTGGGAAGATCACTCTAATTTTAGCCCAGATCATTCTTGAATCCTCTATGTTAACTCTCCAATCTAATTGAGTTAACTCTCTTTCTTCCTCACCTCTCATCCCTTCTTCTAACTTATAAATACCCCCTCCCTCAAGCACAAAGGGAGGCAATTTCATTTGTGCACACATCTCTTACAAGTTATTACTCTCCACATTCGACATTCTCATGCTCATACAGGACATAGGAGCCTTTTGTTTTATTCGTTGCTCATCAAGCTTTCATGTAAAGCTCATCATGCATCCATGCGCTGCTCAAACCAAGCCATCATGCTCAACAAAGCTCTCATTGAGTTCTCTTTGCAAAGCTTCTAAAGCTTCATTCACTTCTTTCGTCATCTTGTTGCCAAGAGGATTCCTCGCTGCTACAAGAGGATACGAGGTTGCCACACAAGGAAATCTGAGGGTAGTGGAGTCTCACAAGTCTTCTTTATTTTAGGTTCCTCTATGCTTTCTGTCAATTGGTAGTAATTAGATAACTAAAATTGCTCTTGGGATCAGCAATCTTGTTGGTTTTTCCTTGATAGGATAGATAGATATTGCATTCTTAGATTAATTTGCTTTCAAAGTTCATAGATTAATTCATTTAAAAGCAATTTCCCTTTTCTTAGATTAATTTGTTCCAAATATTTAGAAAACCCCAAAAACATAGTTCAAATTGCATTAAGTAAATTCATTATAGCTTGCATACATCTTTCAATTCCTAGATAAGAAAAAAACCATCTTCAATTCCAAAAACATTAAAAAAAGCACAAAAAGAAGTTTTGCATTCATTTAGGTTTGCATTCATAAAACCCCCAAAAAAGAACAAAAACATTAGACACTTAGAGAACTCGCAAACCCTTGATTCCATCACAAGGTCAACCATAGTCAACGCATAATCAAACCTTAGGTTGAACAAACCCTAAGTCAAACCCTAGGTCTAGTCAAGGTTAGCTCACAATCGCTTATCTCTTGTCTCAGCTCACAAATGTGCCCTAGATTAAGAGGTGAGTGGGTGAGGGCAATCCTCGACAAGATAGAGGAAATCCACCCAAGATCGCAATAGGACCCACTTACAACAAAAAGAGACCTTTAGACAACTTCTAGTACATCAAGCAATCATCGAACATTTTGAAAGACAACACCAACTTGAATAAGCAATCAATGAGAACAACAACTTACCCACACAAAGGTGGAATATCAGAAACCCTAACAAGAGAATAGTGACTAGTGACCCTTTGGGTCATATGGTTATCTCTACAACAATAATCATTGAACAACACATCTACACTAGTGCACAACAACATAGGCTTTAGGACGTGTCGACCCCTCTCTACGAAGTCCAACTCTCCAACGAGCCAGACCACCCCTGTGTCTCACTTCCTCTCAACTGGCTACTTCCACAAGAGTGAGAGTGGCGTGGTGGTTCGCCCCGTGGCAATGAAGGAAGGGTCTATGTGCACGCCAAAATCTGACTCGACAGCCCCAGGTAACTGAGGTCGTGATTTTGAGCGTATAATCTCTGATTTGCAAAAATAAAATCCAAAAAGTTACTAAGGGATGGAAAAACAACCAAGTTGTTTTCCACACTCTATGAGGTGTAATTTCCTCATTTGTTGAGTTGTTTACAAATAGTCTCAAGGATACATCGAAGGGGGTGTGGGATTCAATTAGACCACACAAAAACCTTTTGAAGTACATGGTTCCTCAGAAACTAGGTGGAACATACATTCCACTTACAAAACTTAAGAAAGTAAATATATGACTAAAATGAAAATAAGAAAATGCATCTATTTCTAATGACTCACAATGCCATCAAGAGGGAAATTTTCTCAACACATTCTCCAAGTAACTCGAAGGTCCACGTGATCCCCAATGGTGGTATAGTGCCACCAAACCACGTGTTACCCTCAAGTCTAGCCCACTAAATTGAGATATGGTTGCATTGGTACACAACACACTCACACAATACAAAGGAGTACGATAGCACATGAACCAATCAACATGCATGTTTTATTCTACAAGATATAATTACACTAATTGCAACAATCACATAAGTATCAACAATATGATCACAACTACATTAAATGCAAAATCTGATGGAAGGACAAGGACAAGGAGTGTCATCATAGTAGCTTGACAGCTCCATGGGTAAATTGGGAGTAGATTTTCCTCGATGAAGATACTCGGTGACGTCCACCAACTCCTAGAGTTGTGACATGTCCTTTGCCACTAAACCAAACCTTTGAGAGTGTTCAACTCCTATCATGGAAGAATCTTGATCAATCATTTACTTATCCTAGTATTCCTTACATTATCACTTGTTTAAACTCTCCACACATTTGTTCTTGCAATCCATTTATATCACAACAAATAGCGAGAGCCACTCCTTTCCTATCCTATACCTCCATCCTAAAATCTTAGCACACCAAATCCATAATTTGAGTGTGGTGTAAAAATTGATACAATTTCTCGACATGATGATAAAGGATGCAAAATACCATTTAACATTATAGACCATTTTTTCCATAAAATAAATTACTTATTCAAACCTTAAAATGCAATTTTTACAATTTTCTTTCAATACATGCAAAACCATGAGATTCTCCAACCTCCATTAATGGAGCTACATGCAAGCTTGAGTTTTCCCATATGTTGATTTTGAAGGATTTTAGAAAACTAAAACTATCCTTCTATTCCCAATCTACGTAGCATCAATAATCTTCAACAAATTTGGGAAGAGAGGATTCCAAGAATATTTTGCCATAATAATGGCTCTATTTTAGACTTTTCAAATTTTGAAAATGAAAACCTACCTTGATTCTAATTCTAAACAACATAGCTTTTAATCCATTTTTCCTACAACTAGGCTATATGCTCCACCTATTTTGGGCATGGCAATGGAGGAATCCATTCAAAATTCAAACTTTAACTAAAGCATTCAAGAAGGCAAACAAATACCTTTTAATGGAGAACACACACAATGGAAGAAAATTCTTTTCTTTAAATCCAAGCACACCACCAAGCAATTCCTATCATCAAGCAATCTATAATTCTATCCTTCCTTTCCATAGCAAGAATGTTTTTTTCCAAGAGGGAAGGAAGAAAAATGTGTGTGTGAGAGAGAGCATACTTTCTTTTTAAAATGCAAAGTGAAAGATAAAAAGACCTTTTCTTTTATTTTATTCCTCATTCCCTAAACCCTTTTCCTTTTTCTTCTGTTTCGCACCATAAGAAAATGTTATAAAATGCCTTTTTAAGAACCAAATATTTCTCACTTAATAATTCCCAACTATTAAGAAATAAAACCAATGCATTGAAATTAAACCATTATTAATCATTCCTTAGACATTTAAATTAACTTGCCTTTACCTTTACAACACTAATTTATTTTTGACTCTAAGGGCAAGCCACGTCAGGCGGGAGGGGTTGGTTTATTAAGGGATAGCAAGGGGCAAGTAATTGGTGTCCACATTGAGAACTTAGGAATTCAGACTTGTAATTTTGCAAAAGCTAGTACTGCTTTTTAAGGTACATCAAGTGGCCATTGATAAAGGTATCAAGAACCTGGTCATAGAAGGGGACTCTAAGAACATCCTGAACATGCTAGTGTCTAAGGGTAACCCCAGTTGGGCCTATAGAGATTTAATTGATATAAGTAGAAATCTTTTGAAAGATTTTGATAAGGTTGTTATTCAACACATTTTTAGAGAGGGCAATGGGCCGACGGATGCCCTTGCTAACCTAGGCACCAATTCTAATAACATTTTCATGTGGATGGATGGGAAGAACCTCCCAAAGCATATAACCTCTATCATCAAAAATAAAGTTTTAAAACACATATAATATGATGAACATTTATGCCCTAAGAGGATGCCTCACATGGGAGAGAGAACTCATTAGATAGATGTTAATAATGACAAGATATGGATCAGTATGCACATTACCTATTTCTGGACTGAATGGTCACCATTACATTTTTTTTCGCCAAATCTACTGGCTATTGCTCTTCTGAGACTATGAATTCCACCATATGAGGAGATTTGTTTCAAACTAAGCCAAGTAGCTATGATAACTTCAAGAACAACATGGAGTTGTGGGGAGTGCTAGAGAGGGGGCACTTCACCTTGTATTTTAAAGCCGTGAATGGGTTTGATACCCTATTGTCCCATTAATTTGTAGATTCTTGGAAAGCTGGCATTGTGTATGTTAGGGGCATTTCGTTCAGGGTGATGGAGGAGTTGATTGCCAAGGTCACTAGGCTTAAAATGGAAGGGACCCAGCTCCCTAAGAAAGTTTAGGGGCACTATCAGGGCATGAGATGCATAAGTTCCTTCAACAGGACGAAAAGATCAATAGACTGCATAATGGGTATTGTAGAGATGACCTCCCGGGAGTTTGGAAGAGAGTTGGCTAAGTCTTGACGAGGTATGTTACCCTAGAAGGACATTTTAAAAGATTTCATGCCTATCTCTTTCCAATGTTGAACCATTTCCATCTGAATGCTACTTTAAATTTTCCCTATTGTCTTTTCACTTCGTTGGAGGAGTCAGTCTAGAAGGTTTTGGTTGGTGAGAAATCCTTGCCACTCCACTAGGGGCTTATCTATGCCATATATAAGTTTTAATTGTCCCTCACTCTGGCCTTGGCTTTTAGACCCCAAATTTATAATCCTTCTCTTGTTGAACACCTCCCTGTTGAGATGCATCCCACCAAGAAACCCAAGTTGTCTAAACCCTCATCCTCAGCAGACCCCAATCCTCTTGAACTTCCCAGCTCATCCTTGGCTAGCAAGAAACTTCAGAAGGTGAACTTTTGTGATCCCCTTGAGGATTCCCTTGTTTAGGGTGACTTCTCCCCTAAAAAGCACAAAATTAAAGACAAAGGTTCAAGATGTTCCTACCCAGTCTTGTCCCATCTTCCAGGAGCATTCCCTCCCTCCTAAAAGTAACCAGACTACCCCCTCTCCCAACAACCCCCTACTAGTGAGAAAACTACCAATTAGGATAAAAATAGTGTATTTCTTGCACTCAACTTGAAGAAAAGGTGGTTACCCTGTATCAGGGTATGGATTTTTGAAACCAAGTTTTAAAATGGCAGTTGGCTCAAATGCACCATACTAAAAAGAAGATTCAACACCTTGGGATTGTCACCCAATTGGAGACCTCTGAATGGCCTAATGAGAATGCTGATGAGCTATGGTAGGAGGTGGAAAATTTAGCCAAAACATTTGAAAGATGGGAAAATATGGAGGTTGAAATGAATAAGATTAAGAATAACCAGGAGGTCATTAAGAAGAACATGGAGGAGATAGTTGCATTTAGTAAGGAGATTGTTAAGAATTCTGCAACCACTCTTTATGTTTTCTAGGCTGAGATGGAAAAGAGAAAAGTTGTCAAAGGGGGTAATTTTGGTACTATCACCACTAGCAACACCATTCAGTAGCTGAGCACTACAGGGCCAGCCAATAGAACCATGGTGAAGAGTAAGAACACTAAAGGTAAAGAGGTTGCCAAGGGGAATTTTGAAGGCCATGACAACAGTGTGCAAGAGACTACCTTCAAGGACAAGATGGAGTTCCTTAACAGGGAGTGGCAATCCATCAATGACCTAAAAAATCTTTCCAATCAGTAGGTTTCCTGATGTTGGTCTAGTGTTGGTCTTTCTTTTTTGTGTTGGTTCCACATATGTAATAGATTGTATCTTGCTCTATAGGGTCTATGTTTTGTTTTACTCTTTGTAAAACTCTTCCTATTCACCTTTTTGGCTTTTTTGTATGTGTTCAGGCCCTTCCTGATTATCTTAATCTAAACATTAATCTATTTTCCTTACACAATTTATTTTAATTCCCTAAGGCAATTAAATTCATTATATTTTTCTTTCCTCAAAGAATAATAGAATGCTATAGATTCTTCCTATCAAGCATAATCAAATATCTTTTCTGCAAACATAGTAAGCACACATTTTGAGATAATTTTAAATGCAATGTGCAAAGATAAAATTAAAAATACACAAAGGACTTCCACACACTTTATGGGGTTTCACAACATACATATTTTGGAATCGCTACCAATTCAAATCCAGGTCTACATAGGGGTACACAAGATCCATCTCATACTCGAATCGAGTGAGACAAAGATTAACACATAGATTTTACCCAATACAAACATCTCATTTATAACCACCATTACAGAATAACCCTGTACCTACACACTTAGGCCAAACATTAGGTATACCTACACCATATATAATAGCTGAAGCAAAGCATGAACACCCAATGTGGCATCACATCATATGAATCACTAAATGTCACATCTAACATGAATTACCAACCATAATCATAAAGATACAATAACTAACAATAATCCATAATATCAATCCAAGTACAACAAACACACACACGTATCAAAGCAATGGAATGGTAACACTGAAATGTCCAACATATAAAATCACAACATATACATCCATAGGAAAATGTCTAGATGCTAATACAAACCCCATTAGAAATACCTCGATGGCATAATAAAACATCATCACTAATAACAGTAGCAGATCAAAAATAAAGTCAACAGATAACAAGGTACAATAGTCAAACACATTACATCCTCCCCTAGAACTAGGCTTACCCCTAGAAGCCTTAAAAAATGTGAGGGAAGAGCACTCTCAATTGTGTGGCATTCTCCCATGTAGCTACAAAATCATCCAAAGAGTCCCATTAGACCCTTACCTAATCCAGGTGTCGACCCTGAAGTGTCAACCTTCAATGCTACAATATACAAAAAAGCTCTAAAGAAAATTTCTTTCCCTCCTCAACCTGCAAGGCACACCAATCAAGCACATGTGTCACATCTAGAATATATTGCCTAAGAAATGAAACATGAAATGCATCATGGATGCATAAGAGATTAGGCAACAAGGCAAGCCAATAAGTGACTGGACCAATCCTCTCAAGGATATTAAAAGGCCCAACAAAATATCGTGCAATCTTAGAACATCTTCTATAACGGATTAGGCTCTTATGCAATTGCACTCTCAAAAACACATGATCACCAACTGAGAAATGTTAGTCCAATCTCTTGGCATCAACATACTTCTTTTGTCTATCCTAGGCAGTTAATAATTAATCTCTCATTTGAACTATTTGTTGCTCCATATCCTGAAGCATTTTGGGACCAAGAACAACTCTATCTTCAAGTATATCCCAACTCAAGGAAGTACGACATGGACACCCATACAAGGCCTAGAATGGTGACATACCAAGAGAACTATGGTACCCATTGTTATAAGTAAACTCGACTAGGTATAAATAGTCCTCCCAATGAGACTATTGATTTAGTACATGCATATGAAGCATATCCTCTAACACCTGATTCACCATTTCTATATAACCATCAATTTTAGGATGACAAGTAGAGTTAAAATTAAGTTGGGCACGCAATGCATGCTATAAGGATGTCTATATCAATGACATAAAATAGGATCATGGTCTAAAGTTATCTTCTGAGGCACTCTATGCAAGCATACAATTTCTTCCATAAAGGTACATGCCACAAATGCAACACTATAGGATGTCTTTATGGGTGAAAAATAGGCAACCTTGGTCAACTTATCTACTATCACCATGATGGTATCATGACAATGAGGAGAAATAAGCAAACAAATAATGAAGTCAATAGAAATCATGTCCCATTTCCATTCAAGAACATCATGTGGATGTAGAAGACCTGTCAGAAGTTGATGCTCAACTTTTACTCTTTTCAACACTCAAGGCACATATCATCAAAATCAACAACATTGCACCTCATTCTCGCCTAATGTAAAAACTTACGAAGATCAACATTCATCTTCTTCACATCAAGGTACGCTACGAAAGGAGAACGATGTTCCTCAATCATCACAAAAAGACAAAGCTCACCAGAACTTAATACATTAATATGACCAAAATGTTGCAATAGTTCATCAAACTCTGAAGAATAACTAGAATACTTTCCCCCAAGGATCCTCTAGGATTCTATCTCTACTTTAACCTCCTAATACAATGAATCTTCTAAATTATTTTTTAAAATATGCCCCACAAATTCATGCTCAGGGACAAAATTAAGACCTCATGTCACCTCCAACTCTAAGCATCAACAACCATATTCTCTTTTCCCTTGATGTACTAAACACCAAAATTATATTTGCATAAAAATTCCATCTATCGATACTGACGAGCATTTAAGTTCAGCTACGTAAAGAAGTATTGCAAGTTGTGATGGTAGATATGGAGCGCAAATCAATGGCCCAAAAGGAAATGTCTCCATTGCATAAATGCATGGATGACAACTGGCAACTCTAAATCATGGGTGAGGTAATTTATCTCATGACCCTTAAGCTTTTCTGATTCATAAGTGATCACATAGCCTTCCTATATAAAGATTGCCCCTAAACCATCTACCGATGCATCCATGTAAACCATAAAATTTGTTGTAGGATCCAACATTACAAGGATTGGTGCACTAGTTAGCCACTCCCTGAGACACAGGAAGGATTTTTCACGTGGCTTGACCAAGAAAACTTCTTTCCTTTTCTCTAAAGAGAAGTGATCAGATGTGCCACTCTAGAAAAATCTAAGACATATGGGTGGTAATAACCTGCTAGTCTCATGAAACTACAAACCTCTGCAACATTCATCGGCATTGGCTAATCCACAATGGCCTAAATCTTTGAGGGATCAATAAAAATACCCTCACTAGAGATAACATGGCCCAAGCATCTCATCTCTAACTGGACACTTTGTCAAGTTACCAAATAGTTGGTTGTCATATAAACACTAAAGAACCTAGCTTAAGTGGACCTCATGTTTTTCTATTGTCCTCGAATAGATCAAAATATAATCGAGAAACATAAGGACAAATTGGTCAAGATAGGTATGAAATACTCTATTCATCAAACTCATAAACATAGAGGGAGCATTGGTCAATGTAAATGGAACTACCATGAACCTGTAGTGCCCATATCAAATATGAAATACAATATGATGAATATCTACCTCATGGATATGAAGTTGATGGTATATAGACTTTAGGTCAATTTTAGAAAATACCTTAGCTCCATTTATTTGATCAAACAAGTCATCAATTCTTAGCAAGGGATATCGGTTCTTCATTGTCACATTATTTAACTACTAATAATTGATACACAAATGATGAGATCCATCCTTTTTGTTCTCAAAGATAATTGATGCACCCTAAGGGGATACACTAGGACAAATATGTCCTTTCTCCAACAACTTCTCTAACTACAAAAAAGCTCACTAAGTTCCTAAGTGGTCATACGATATGGTGCATGTGAGACGGGCTCTGCTCCTAGAATAAGATCTATATTGAAGTGTAACATCATAAAATGTCCCCATTGGGGGCTTTTCCCTCATAAGTTTTAGCTCATGAGTCTTTAGTATGCATTTAGGACATTTTAGTTCATATTTTGGCATCTCGATGGAATGAGACCTAGGTTACATGACAAATTGGACCTAGGTGGACCCCTTGAGTTGTACCCTACCCAAAATTGGGGGGAGGACTTGGGCGCCCGTTCCCTAGTCCTGCCCTATTTTGGGGCAGCTCCAATTTCTGGGTTTCAGTTTATGACCATTAGTTGATTCTTTTACCGACACGATAAAGTTTAATTTTTAAAATCTTGGCGGGAATGGTTGTAGGTGCATATATAAGCATGTGTAGGCATTCATTTGTAAACTAGATGGCAATTGTGATGTTTAAGTGTTCTCAAGGTATTTCAAGGCTTTCTATTGTGTTGCAAGAGTAGACTTGTATGTTTTATGTGTTGATATTTGTAGATTTGAGCATCAATCTCCTCATGGCATGAAGAGCATCTTCCTCCATGAGAGCTTCACTAAAAGGTGACATATCATTGTGTTTTTATCATTAATTCCTTTGGTTTTTGCCTCTGCCTCACAAGGGCATGCACTCTTTGTCTGACAACGGTGTTTAGAGACTTAAGTGTCCTCTGGGGCTTGACTGAGGCAAGCCTCTAAACACCACAACCCCCAAACTAAGTCTTGTGATTGCAGGTTACAGGTGTCACATTTGTGAAAAGTGGAGTTGCAAGAAGGATTGGCAAGCATCAGGGATTCAGGATCTGAAGAAAAGCAGGATAAAGGAGCACTTCCAAAACTTGGACGTTCACAACAGTGTCCTCCGCAGACAGATTTCAAGAAACAGAAGTACAGGGCTGATCAGTGTCAGAAGGAGGTCCAGATTCCCTGAAAAAGTAGGTACCTTGGACTTTAGCACCTGTACCTTAGTCCTCGACTATTCTACCTCGGAACCCTGAAAACATGTATTCTATTATTTGCTATTTTACTCCCGTCTGCAAGAGCTTTTTCTGTTATTCATCAATTTGTTGTTGTATTTGCATAATTAGAGTTTTAATGGTCAATTGAACATAGGAGAAGGAAAATTTGATAATTAATTCCCTAATCCAAGTTTCCCTTCATTTGTAAGTGACCTAGGGTATGATAGTGCTCATCACTCGACCCTAGATCCTTCAATGTTTAGTGGAAAGAAGGGTTTTAACATCTAAACAATAAAAGATTAACAAAATCCAATTTTACCCTAAACAGGAAGTCCACATCCCATCTTGGTGGCGTACCTAGAATAGAACTAGGAAACACATCGACAAACTCCCTTAGAAGGGGTTGATCATCAAGAGATACCTTGTGGTACTCATTCTTATAATGATCATTTATGGAGATAGCAAACATCTGACATCCCTTTCGCATACTTTTTTTTAATTGCATACCAATAATCATGTGAATAGATATGGGTCTAAGCACCCCTACTACCTCAACTAGATGACCAAGCTCATCAACACACTTAACAACCTTATGATGACAATTAATACTCGCTTAATGGGCCTCGAGCCAATTCATGCCAAGGAGAATCATGTAGGATCCCAAAGGTAAGATACGTAAATCAACAGTGGTGGTAAAGGCTCTGAGATCCAACACATAATCACTCATGAGGGATTCTATAGCCACCTTAACACTAGTAGCTAACGCAACCTACCATTTATCATCCATTCTTATAGCCTCAAGCCTACTATACTCAACCGAGAATGGGGAAATAAAAGAGTTTGAAGCACTAGAATCAAACAAAATGCAAATGTGCACACCATCCAACAAACTTGATGTATCCACCCCAATACCTTGATGCTATGTCTTCTAGTTGTCAACTGCAACAAAAATTCTATGCAACCTAGAAGTTGTTGTCTTTGACATTGCAACATTCTGACCCCCAATAGTCACTAATCCCTGAGGGTATGTCCAAGTACAATGACCCTCCTTACCATAAGAATAATGCAATCCTACAAACTGAGTAGGAGGTGGTTGTGGTGGGATAGACTATTCAAAACTCGAGTGACTGCTATCAGACTATCCACCCTGGGCTTGCTATCAAGAGTGGTACCTTTCACAATGTTGTGAATTCCTTCCTCCATAAGATGGACCACTAGAACCTTGACCACTCTAAGGCATATTAAGGTTTTTGCTTCTACTACTGGGTATTCCTAGATGGTCTTCAAGGTGCCCTATAAGGTCCCTTGGTTAAGGGTTGAGATCCTAGCACCTTTGAACCTGACTAGTAAGGAACCACTACTTGAACTCCCACCTAACCATCATAACCTTTAGGTAAGTTCTCTATCAATTTAGTCTTTTCAATAGTAACCTCCAAGGTCTTTGGTTCTAATACTTTAACACCTCCACTGATACAAGCATTTAAGCCTCTTATAAAGTTCTACACTAACATCCCTTCATCCTCTACTAAGATCGCATATTGTTTTAGTTTGAAGAAATGGTCCTCATACTGATCTATAGTCATGCCAAGCTATTGAAACTCATGGAACTCATCTACATGACATTGCCTGTAATGCTCATAAACATACCAAGAATTAAATCATTCAAGAAAGGTCTCTCATGAGACTATACCAATATCTAGGTGATGCTTCTGCTCTTCCTAGCACCACCAAGTAGAAGAAAACCAACTTAGGTGCATGATGGCACATTGAGCCTTGGTGTTACTACCATAAGGATGGATCATGAAACATATGTCGAGGACCAAGAGCCCATTCTTGGCCTCTGTTCCTGCTATGGAACCTTCAAAAGTGGGTGGATGAGCTCGTAGAAGATCTCTCATGTGAGTTACAATCACATTGTCCTTATCCACTAACTATCTATCTTCACAATGGAGCACATCTCGAAAGGGTACTTCTTCTACTCTAGACCGATGTGGCCTCGTAGGCATTTTCTTTCAACATCCCTCTGTAGAACCTCTTCTCTTTTTTGATATGGGTGAGATCTACCAAAATGTATTCCCTCCTGATGAGGGGTTAACCTTGCCAAGATCTCTTAAAGAAGGACCACAACCTGTGGGGCACCTACAGGATCTTTTGGATAATCTTGTTTGTATCTTAGGGAATGATCACTTTGAATTTCTAGTGAATCCTAATCAAGGTTAAAATTTCCTCCTTGTTGATGCAGGAGCATTCGGGCAGATAGGCAATCAACATTACCCAAAAACAATTTCATTTTTATTTTATTTCAGTTTTGGTTTACTTTGGGTCTTTATTGGCATCTCGCAACATTGGAGACACTTGCACAATCAAATTTGTAAGAATTCAATTTTTGCCATATTTCAATTTCGACACTCCGCAACCAATTCCACAGAAACAATTATTTTTGAAAAACTATAAAAGCTATGGGCAAATCCTCTTGCAACATAATCTTAAATGCATTTCAGCAATAATGGTGAATATTTCAAGGTCATATGTTCTTTAATTTCAAAGAAATTAAAAATCTCTGTTCAAGCCGGTCAATTTACGAAAAGTTTAATATTTTGAAATCCTTGAAGGCTAGAGTGAAATCATTTTGCAGGGGATCTAGGTTTACCATTCCAAGCATGCTCACCAATTTTCATACGAAGCAAAGTAGTTTGAATTTTCATCTACTAACATCTGATTCCAAACACTCAGAGCATCATTTTGGTTATTTGATTTGGCTAGGAATTAAGGGAAGTTTAACAACTAATCTTTAGCTTTTACTTCATTCTTTTTATTATATTTTCCCTCAGAAGCCAAAGAAGGCATTTGAAATTAATTGAGGGGCAAAATTTCTTGTTTGAGCATCCAAAATAAGAGTGTAACAATAATATTTTCCAACACCAAAAAGAAGAGTATCTGAAGGAGGGCATTAGACGTAATGGAGGCATCACCATCATGAAAGTAAATGTAGGTTCATAAATAAAGAAAAATACAAAAACTTTCAAAAGTGAGTGTAGGAAGGAACACCTTGTTTGAGCGCCTAAATTGAGGCTACCTTTTGATAAATTTAAAACATAAAATTAAAGAACTATGTGGGGCCACCTAGGAAGGGAGATTCCTTATCTTGAGGCTACATAAAATGATATTGAAGACAAACAATGCCACGATTGAGAAGTTAGAATGTTGTATTTAAAAGCAAATTTAATAAAAGAATTTGAAGCACCCAAGCAAGAAGAAAAAAGAGAATGGGCAACGCCAAAAATTGGAATGCAAGAATTGAGAAGCTTAAGGGACATATAGAGGTATTTATTGGGGTTTTGTTGCAAGTTTGGGCAGTGCCAGAGAGGGGAAAAGAAGGTGCCAGAGAGAGTTGTTGAAGTGTGAATTTTGCGAAAGGAAGGAGGAGTCTTAGACTCAGCCTAGAAAGAGGGCAGATTGAGATTGATTGTGCAAGACTGGCCATTAAAGGCCAAAGATTATGTATTTTATAATTTGTAGATGATATTTCATTTCCTGAATTGAATAAAGTTGAAATCCATTTCTATTGCAAACTTTGTATTGTTTTTGGGGCATAGTGTGCCTGGGAATTTTGTGATTTGTGTGTGTTTAAGGCAGGAGGGAGTATCCTCTTGCATCAAATGGTATTAGATCTAGAGGTCTTGAGTGTGTAGAGTCTACACCAGGACCTGCGAGTGGAAGTGGTTGTGTTGAGGAGATCAAAAGAATTATTGTATGTGTGCAAGGAGTCCTGAGCAATTAAGAGCTGAGAAGCCGTGGAGAGAGTTGTATGTGCAACTTGCAAAGTATGTGGCAAGTGTTTGTAAAAATGTCAAAAAAAGAAGTAAAGTATGAGTTTGGCCTTAGGTAAGGCCTTAATAATTTCATTTATTGAAAGGAGAGGTAGAAGGTTGGATGAAGAAAGTTGGGTCAGAATTTAGGAAAAGAGTGTAAAGATTTCTAGGAAGTTGGATGCCTTGGAGGAGAGTAGAAAGATGGAAATGAGAAAGACAAGAAAGAATATGGGTAAGATAAAGTCCCATAATTCTTTTGATAATCATTTGTTTGTAGATAAATTTGTTTGTGTAGGAAAGGAGGATGAGGAAGGAGATGAAGAGGCAATTCCTGAGGAATTGAGAAGAGTGGAGGAGAGACTAGAGGAATTGAAGATTGCAACAATATGCCATAATGAAGGGATAGAAGAAGAAAGTGAGAAAGAGGAAAGTATAGAGGTTGAGAAAGAAGAGGAAATGGATTCAATAGTGGCTAAAGTCAGAGAGGTACAAGAAGTGAGCAATGAAGAGGTTGTCAAAAATAAAGAGGATGCATTTGTGGGTGCAGTGAATGGCTATTTAGGGTAAAATTTGGATAGAGGGTTTTTTGATGGTTTATGTGTATCCTCCTTTCACCCTAAACATTCAAGGACCTTGGGTCGAGTAGGAATCTACCATCAGGCCCTTGATCACTCAGAATGTAGGGAAAATTAGATTTGTGTGACTTGATTGTTTGATTTTGCCCAATTATGCTCAAAACCCTAATTATGCAAATATGGAAGCAAATTAACAAATTATTGAAAATGCTGCTACAGAAAGATGTAAAATAATAGACAAATGTGTACCAATTTTTGAAGTTCAGGAAGCGAAACAGTTGGGGACTAATGAGCGGGCACCCTAGTCTAGTGCCATGCTTTTTGTCGAGATCTGGAAACCTTGTCTGCAACCTGTTTCTGTTGTCTTAGAGATTCTTCTGTTGCTGGATCTAGAGGACTAATGAGCAGGCGCCCGAGTCTAGGTCCCTGTTTTCAGCTCTAATCTACAATTCCAACACTCTGCAACACTCTCCTGTAACTCCCCTTTTCCTGCTTCTTCAATCTGTAACCTGCAATCACAGAAAAATGGGGAGGGGGTTGTGGTGTTTAGGGGCTTGCCTCAGTCAAGCCTCGGAGAGACATTCAAGTCTTTCGAACACCGTTGTCAGATAAAGAGTACGTGTCCTTGTGGTATAGAGGCAAAATCCCAGTGATAAATGATCAAAAGCACAATTGATATCACCTTGTAGTGAAGATCTCATGAAAGGAAGAAGCTCTTCATGCCATGAGGAGATGGATGCTCAAATTTGCAAATACAAACACATAAGCAACACAAAATCTGCTCTTCCACACAATGAATTCCTTGAATCACCTTTTAGAATGCTAATTCTCATCTAGTAATCATCTAGTTTACAAATGAATGCCTAAACATGCTTATATATGTAACTACAAACATTCCCACCAAGAATTTTGTAATTCAAACTTACCGTGTTGGCCTAGGAACCAAATAACAGTCATAAACTGACACTTAAAATTTGGGCCTGACCCAAAATAGGGCAGGACTAGGGCATGGGAGCTCAAGTCCTCCCCCCTATTTTGGGCAGGCTCTATCTCAAAGGATCCCCCTGGGTCTCATTCATCATGAAACTTAGGGATTTTCTCATCGGGATGCCAAAATATGATGCAAGATGTCCTAAATGCAGATCAAATATCCGGGAGCTAAGCCTTAAGAGGGAAAAGCCCCCAAAGGGACATTTTTTGACGTTACATTTAGCCCCCACTTTAATGTATGTATAAACTCAAGGCCAATACATGCATTAAAATACGGAAAACAAACACACCAAGCATGGAGAAGACACGCCAATCATAGAGAAGACAATAACAAGCACACAAAATACGGAGAAGATAGTTACAGTCACACAAAACACAGAGAATACAACATTGAATGTAGAGAAGACAACGAATGCATAGAAGACATGAATGATTTCTTTTCTTTTTCTTTTTCTCATATATATATGAAATGTAGATGCAAGTACAAGGAAAGTAAACACACCACCCATAATGCATGAGGGACTCATCACCACTAGTCTTTAAGACTGCATATGGGGCAACAAACATGCCAAACAAATCAAGCACGCCATACAAAACAAGCACGCCAAACACACACACACACACTTTAAAGACACAGAGAAAACACGACAGACAAGTGATGGAGTGTTCCTATTGCTAGGTTCACCACCATCTCAGGCACATTATAGGCACATACCGACGATTGTGCTTCGCCACAACAATCACTGAAGACATGCTTAAGGATTGAGTTAGTCACAATGTGTATAGGAAAAATCGACAGGTTGAATGATAAGATCAAAAGCAATGATAATAAAAACTCAATTACCCATAACATAAAGATAACGATCTAAGTAAATAACCAAATAATCAATGAATAACACAAAATAATGAAAGCTTTCACCTAGATTGTGTTGTTATCTTGGTCAAATGTGGATTGCTCTTCAAATTGCAAAACCATGTTTGCAACAAGCGGATGTAGATTGTGTTTGTGCTCAACGATACAATGTATGCTCAATGCGCTAGAATGCCTGAGAATAAATGATCGAAGAGATCATAAGGCTGAATGATCGAAGAGGATTTGTGAAGGAGATGAGGGGAGTTTATATAGGTTTCAAACATGATTGATCAACGGTCCAGATAATTCAATAGAATCAAAGGATGAGATAAATCTAATAACTCATGATGAATATGCACCTGACATGTGACACAAAAAGTTATTTTTGTTTGAGTTAATTACTTTTTGATAAAGATAGGATTTGATTTCATAAATTAGAATTTTTTTTTCGAATTTATGAGTTGGTGATAAAAACAAGATTGATTAAGTCAATTAACTCAACTTGTAATTTACTTTTTACACGATTTGAGATAATTTAAATAATAAATTATTTAATTTTGTATGAATGATGGACAAGATTTATTTTTAGAGGAACTAGAAGATTTTTGAGGAAATTAAATAAATAAATAAATTTTATTGTTTGTGCATGATTAGAAGAATAAATAAAATATTTGATTATATTTTATTTTAAGAGATTGAGATAATTTAAATAAATTTGCATGATTTATATAAATTTGGAAGAATAATTGATTTAATTAAATAATGAAAATTATTTAATTGTAGATAAGAGGATTTGGATGATAAATTAATTAAATAATTATTTTATTAGTTGACATGGATTTGAATTTTGAAAGAGGATAAGATTTAATTAAATAATAAAAATTATTTAATTGTGGAA
The DNA here is from genome assembly GCA_027924645.1 of Cunninghamia lanceolata. Lineage (NCBI taxonomy): Eukaryota > Viridiplantae > Streptophyta > Pinopsida > Cupressales > Cupressaceae > Cunninghamia > Cunninghamia lanceolata. The sequence goes on along the minus strand of BSBN01000837.1, from coordinate 7,819,464 downwards.
GAATAAATTTGATTTGATTAAATTAATTAAATAAATAGAATTTATTCAATTAATGTCAAATTTTAGAGTTTTGTAAGAATTTGATGCACTTGATGAAATTAATTAAATAATTAGATTATTTAATTAATGTTGAAATGTAGGTGATTAGACAGATTTGACGAAATGCAAGGGATTTGAAGACATGGTCATTTTTGGGTGTCTACATTTTGCCCCTCTTTGATGCAATGCAGTTTATAGCATTGTGTCAAAGAAAATGATTGTTGAAGACATGATACAATTTTTATACCCCAGTGTAGCTAGCTGCCCCTGTGTAGCTGTCGTAGGATGCCCCCTCAAGAGGAAAGACAGGGAAGCGACAGAAGAACTGGATTAACGCTCGACTAGAAGATTGTGTTAATGTTTGACTAGAAGATGATTATGGATGCTTATAGATGTATGACATGCAGTATCTAACCTGTGGTTTTGTAGATATGCATTAGGTGGTGACGATGGATAGAAGAAAGGAGATAGAAGAGAACATGAATAGAAAAAGACTGTTGATCGATCTTTGTTTGAAACTCTATATGAGGCCATGGATAAATGGAGGGATAAATGGATAAGCTTGTTGCATTAGTTTCACAAATGTTTATAAAGAGCAATCCTTATTTTTGATATAGCACATGGATAGTTTGCCACCAAGGTATAAATGACCAAGGTGTTGTGATCTCCGAGTGCATGGACATTTACTCTGCAAGCAAGTGGTTTGAACTTAGATCCCTTAGACATAATATAACCTTGTTGGACATGTGAATGCGCCATAGTCTTGAACATAAAATAAACTTCAATACATAAATACAAGAAGAATATTAATATGTAAGATGCTAGGTCGTAACACACCCAAGATAAATATGCTGCTAAGAAAGATGCTAAAGATCATTCCTCAAACATGGCACATAAAAGCAATGACTATGCCCCTAATCTGTACTGCATCGCAACATACCAAGATATAGATAAATCAAGGTAGTCTTGAATTGGTAATGGAAAAAGGAACAAAAGATAAACCAAAAAGCAAATTGACTGACTTACAAAGTAAACATACATCCAATGTATTCTCTTGCCAAAGAGGTTGGTCAGAATAGATTGGATTGGTTGGGATAGATAACAACCTTATTATAGGAACTATGTGTCCATTAAAGGGCATTAACTATTGAAAGGATAATGTTTGGTTTTAGGAAATGCAACATGTTGTATAAGACGTCAAGTTTGGTTTCAATCATGGAACATTCTGTATAAGACAAGTGTGTTGATCTGTTGCTTGGTTGAGATTGATTTAGCTGATGTTGGCAATCGATATGTAGGACAACATATGGCTATGTAAGTAAGTTTCTATGCTTTAGGTTTGTTTAAGGACTTGTGCTTTGAAATGATGCGTTTGTTTGTTGTTTTGTTGCTTGAGTTAGTCAAGTTGAGGTGAATGGATTATGATAAACAGAAGACTAGAAAGATGGCATGTCAATGGATTGAGATGGGTGAAGATTGATGAATCGTATGTGCCCGAGTGTTGGATACATACTTCGTATTCCAGATTGCCTACATACCCTGTATCCATGGGATCAAGGCACATTATGATGAAAATTGAAAATGATAATATGTAGTTTTGGGTAGAGTGACGAGTGGGTCAAGGTGTTTGAGCTTAGGTTGGTGAAATGATGATATCTTATGTACCTGAGTACTAGATACTTCCTTCGTATTCCAGACTGCCTACATACCCATATCCATGGGATCAAGGTACCTTAAGATTGAGATGAGATAATATGTAGTTCTGGTTTGTGTTTAATGATGTAGGATAGTGTTGTCATTGTGGGGAACGATATATCCCTAGATCAACACAAGGGTGAAGGTGTTTCATTTTAGAAATGAAACACCTCGTATAAGACGCTTGGTCTAGTTTTGAGCGTGTGACAATCTGTATAAGACAGTTGATATGGTTGAATGGTTTGGTTTGGTGTGTTTGTGTTGTTGTGTATTTGTTTTTGTTTTAGTTTTGAAGTGTTTCTGTGTTTGTGTTTGCTTTGCTTTGAAGGATAAATTGTTTGAATTGTTTATGTTTTTGAAGTGTTGGAAGTGTTTGTGTTTTTGTGAACCACGAACAAGGATCCATTCCTAGACCTAGGTTAAGGAAAGAGTTGCCCCCATTTTGGTAGAGGTGTTTGTATGGATGACTGACATAGGATAGCTGACGTAAGATAAGTGATAAGTGACATGGGATGACGACGATGAACATTGACAAATTTCCAAGCTATTTTAGATAGGGAGATGGAAATACAAACAAGGTCAATGGTTTTATTATGGATGGATGGATTAAGTTTATTATGAAAATGGAATGAACAAGCATCGATAGATGATGGGTGCTGACTCTACACATAGCGCCTGTTTTCTAGGTTTTCACTATGGTACTTATCCAAGGTGCCTCTTTACTAGGTTTTCACCAGAGGATGGATTATTTTGTTGTTTTTGTTTTTGTTGTTTTTGTTATTTTTTTGACATGGAGGATCAGGCATAGAACTTCTTGAGATGAACACTATTGAGTGGCTCATCTAGAGGAATGCCTTCACATGTTGCTAAAGTAAAAGCCCCTGATCCATATGTTGTTGTGATAACAAAGGGCCCTAACCAATTAGGCTCAAACTTACCTTTCTTTTCTCGATCTGCTTGATTTCTCTGATTTTCTTTAAGGACAAGATCACCACCTTGAAACCGTCTTTCTTTGATCTTCTTGTTATAGTTACACTAAAGGTGGTTTTGATATACATGGAGATGATTAAGCACTGTAAGGCACCTCTCATCTAGTAGTTCTAGCTCATCTAATCTGGAAGTGTGATACTACTCTCCATCAATCAGGTTCTACATGGATACTCTAAGGGATGGGATCTCAACCTCTATAGGTAGAATGGCTTCAGAGCCATAGACTAAGGCATAGGGTGTTGCACCAGTTGGTGTTATGATACTAGTGCGATAGGCCCATAGGGCAGGATTGAGTTGTAGATGCCAATCACGGCCAACTTCATTGACCATTTTCTTAAGGATTTTGAGAATGGTTTTGTTGGAAGCCTTGGCTTGGCTGTTACTTTGCGGATAGGAGGGAGTTGAAAAGTGATGTTGGATATTGTATTGGGTGCATAAGGCATGGACATCTTGATTTTTGAATGGTCTCCCATTATTAGTGACAATGGCTTGGGGGATACCATACTGGCAAATGAGGTAGTTAAGGATAAACTTGGCTATTTGCTTACCGATGATATATGTCATGGGAATGGCTTCAATTCACTTCGTGAAATAATCAGTGGCGATAATGATAAATTTATGGCCATTGGATGAGGATGGGTGGATTTGTCCTAGGAGGTCGAGACCCCATTGTGAAAAAGGCCATGGAGTAGTCATAGGTTGTAGTGCATGAGCTGGTGCATGAATCAAATCTCCATGTTGCTGGCATTGTAGACACTTCTTAGCAAATTGTAAAGAAGCTTCTTCTATAGTAGGCCAATAATACCTTGTGCAAAGTATCTTCTTAGCGAGGTTAGGACTGGTAGAATGTGCGCCACAGACACCTTCGTGTATGTCTCGTAAGATAGCATCGACTTCTTCCGCGTTAAGACATCGTAAGAGGATACCATCGAGACTTCGGCGATAAAGTGTATCACCAATAATGGTGTAACGGGAGGATCGATGGATAAAGGTTTTGCATTGGGTGGCATATAAATCAAAGGGAAAGGTACCATTTTTAAGGTATTCATAGATATCTTCGTACCATGGGGAATTGGGACCAACAAGTTCGCAGATGATTTTAGTAGTTGGAACATCGACGACTGGTATCAACAATTGTTTGATCAAGAATTCACATTTCTATGTGTTTACAGGCATGTCTATAAGTGACCCCACAGAAGCCATAGAATCTACATCTTTGTTATGCTCTCTAGGAATCTGCTCAAAGGTGATACTAGAAAAGTGTGGTTTGTAGGCATCCACTAGTTGCTTGTAGGGGACCAACTTTTCATCCTTTGTTTGGTACTCATCTGTGACTTGTCAAATGACTAGTTGTGAGTCTTCATATACTTGTAGTTCTTTGATGTCCCATTAGACTATTGTATTGAGACCTATGAGGAGTGCTTCATACTCAGCTATGTTGTTAGTGCAAGGAAATGCAATCTGATATGACTTTGGGATATAGTCATTTTGAGGTGTGATAAAAAGGATGCCGACCCCTGATCAATGTTGTGTGTAGGAACCATCAAAATACAACTTCCACATTACTGAGGTAGAAAGAGTGAAGAGATTTTCATCTGGAAAGTCAGATACCATAGGATGTACATCTGTCATAGGTGCTTTTGCTAGTTGATCTGCTAGGGCTTGTGCCTTGATTGCTTTATGATCCACATACTCAATGTCAAACTCGCTAAGGATCATGACCCATTTAGCTAGTCTACCTGTGAGGGCTGCCTTTACTAGGAGATATTTTAATGGATCAATTTTGGCTATTAGATATGTGTGTTGGTTTAGCATGTAATGTCGCAACTTTTCAGAAGCGAACACTAAGGCTAAACAAGCTCTTTCCATAGGTGAATAATTGAGTTCATAACCCACCAAGGTTTGACTGATATAATAGATTGCATGATCTTTTCCTGACTCATCATGTTGTGCTAGAAGAGCCCCTAGGGCTGCAGTTATAGTTGAGGTGTACAAGATCAAAGGCCTATTGGTGATTGGTGGTACCAAGACAAAAGGTGTAGCTAGATATTCTTTGAGCTAATCAAATGCTGCTTGACACTTATCATCCCATCGAAATGAGACATCCTTTCGGAGCAAGTGTTGAAATGGTTGACATTTATCCGCTAGCTGTGAGATAAACCGCCTAATGGATTGTAACCTTCCTTGAAGGATCCTTAGTGCTTTTAGATTCTTTGGTGGAGGCATTTCTACTATAGCCTTGACTTTTGCTGGATCTACTTCAATGCCTCTGCGAGATACAATGTATCCCTACAATTTTCTTGAGGTTATCCCGAAGACACACTTCTTTGGATTGAGTCGTACTTGATATTTTTCTAGTCTGTCAAAGATTTGGGCTAGAACTTTTATGTGATCTTCCCTAGAAGATTTTGCTAGTATATCATCAACATAGTCCTCCATGATATGATGAAAGAGATCATGGAATATCACTATCATTGCTCTTTGATAGGTTGCCCCTATGTTTTTAAGACCAAATGGCATGACGCACCAATAATAGGTACACCCCAAGGACAAGTGAAAGCTATTTTATGTTGATCTTCTTCCACTATAATTATCTGATTATAGCTAGAAAATCTATCCATTAGAGAAAGCATTTCATGACCAGTGGTCAAGTCTACTATAAGATCATTGTTTGGTAGTGGAAAGTCATCTTTGGGACATGCTTTGTTAAGATCTTTGAAGTCAGAACACATGCGGATTCCCCCATTTGATTTAGCCATAGGTACAATGTTTGAGACCCATTCTAGATAATCAATAGGCTTGATAAACTTTGCATCTAATAGTTTCTAAATTTTAACTTTCACCAAGAGAGCAATCTATGGATGCATCTTTCTTAGCTTTTGTTTGACTGGTTTAGCTTTTGGATCAACTGTGAGATAGTGAACTACTAGCGAAGGGTCTAACCCTGGCATATCAGCATAGATCCACACAAAGTTGATGGTTCTCTATAAGAAGAAGTTGGTAAGAGTCTTGTGCTCTTGTTCTGATAATGATACTACAAGGAATGTGGTCTTAGGATTTTGCTCTGTACCAAGGTTTATCTCTGTAGAATTTTCTACTAGGAGAGCTGATTTCTCTTGATACTTAGATGGTAGGGGAAGGTCAAATCCTCCATCCTCGAGTGCCACAATTTAGTTTTCACCTTTGGATACATCATTTGTTTTTACTATTTTGTGATCGGGAGGTGCTACAGTGTGGTTTTCACCTAAAGATCTTTCTTTATTTTTACTTTTGCGACTAGAGGATTTGGCATTCTCACCAAAATAAGTAGTTTACTCTAGTTCCATTACAAAACCAGCTTTGTGATCACCAAGAGGGATACCATCCCAGAGTCCCATGAACTCAACAATAGCTTTGTCATTCTAAAATACATCTAGAATGGGGGCCCCTTATTGGTCCCAATCGATAAGTTCAGGGTAGACAAGTGTTATAATCTGGGTGCTGGTGGTGGATGTTAAGGATACAGATGATAGCATAAATATGGAGGATTTAGTGAATAGGTCAGTCATACGGAGGTAAGAGTCATCAATGATATCCTCTTTAGATGTCAAATCAGTGAGAGAAGTTTGTGCTACGTCATCGAGAATACCCTCGATGTCCAAGGTGCATGGTACCTTCCTACCAAATCCTAACCCCTTCTTGTCTAGTTTCTTGTTCACAATAATGGGTTCCATTTCACCTTGATTATTTTTTCCAAGGTCACCTTTGCCTTTGTAGCCCATGTTCTTCATAATTCTTAGGCCATTGCCATATTGTTTGACTAGAATGGTGACTGGTTCTTTCTCCTTGTAGAGCCAAGATGAGATGTCTTCAATTGTTTCCTCTGCCAATGATTTTCCCTCTTGGAATTGAGTTAGGGATGCTGGGGGAGGAATAGCTACTTTCTTAGTTGCTTTGGCTATGGGTGGTTGGCCGTAAGATTTAGGGGATAAGAGCATCCACCCTACACAACAAGATTTTGAGATATCATATTCTCCAAAGCCTATATCATGGATGTGAGCTTTGATTTCGTGAATAGGATGAGGATTAGGTTTATGTGTATCCTCTTTTCACCCTAAACATTCAAGGACCTTGGGTCGAGTAGGAATCTACTATCAGGCCCTTGATCACTTAGAATATAGGGAAAATTGGATTTGTGTGACTTGATTGCTTGATTTTGCCCAATTATTATCAAAACCCCAATTATGCAAATACGGAAGTAAACATACAAATTACTAAAAATGCTATTACAAAAAGATGTAAAATAACAGATAAAAGTGTACCAATTTTTAAAGTTTGGGAAGTGAAATAGTCAAGGACTAATGAGCAGGTGCCCTAGTCCAGTGCCATGCTTTTTGTCAGGATTTGGAAACCTTGTCTGCAACCTGTTCCTGCTGTCTCAGAGATTCTTCCATTGTGGGATCTGGAGGAATAATGAGCAGGCACCTGAGTCCAGGTCCATGTTTTCAGCTCTGATCTGTAATTCTGACACTATGCAACACTCTTCTGCAACTCCACTTTTCCTGCTTCTTCAACCTGTAACTTGTAATCATAGAAAATGGGGAGGGGGTTGTAGTGTTTAAAGGCTTGCCTCAGTCAAGCCCCGAAGAGACATTCAAGTCTTCCGAACACCGTTGTCAGATAAAGAGTGCGTGTCCTTGTGGGACAAAGGAAAAATACCAATGATAAATGATCAAAAGCACAATTGATATCACCTTGTAGTGAAGATCTCATGAAAGGAAGAAGCTCTTCATGCCATGAGGAGATGGATGCTCAAATCTACAAATACAAACACATAAACAACACAAAATCTGCTCTTCCACACAATGAATGCCTTGAATCACCTTTTAGAATGCCAATGCTCATCTAGTAATCATCTAGTTTACAAATGAATGCCTAAACATGCTTATACATGCAACTACAAACATTCCCTCTAAGAATTTTGTAATTCAAACTTACCATGTCGGCCTAGGAACCAAATGACAGTCATAAACCGACACTTAAAATTTGGGCCTGGCCCAAAATAGGGCAGGACTAGGGCACGGATGCCCAAGTCCTCCCCCCTATTTTGGGCAGGGTCTATCTCAAAGGATCCCCCTAGGTCCCATTCATCATGAAACTTGGGGGTTTTCTCATCGGGATGCAAAAATATGATGCAAGATGTCCTAAATACAGATCAAAGACTCATGAGCTAAACCTTAAGAGGGAAAAGCCCCCAAGGGGACTTTTTTGACGTTACAATGGCAAAGATGAAGATACTTTGTTGGCACCAATTTTGGCAATAGAAGGTGAATGGCTAGAGAAGATTGAAACAATTGAAGGTGAGAAATATGTTGCAGCAGATGAGGACATGAGGATAGTGATGGGAATAGATGAAAACCTCATAGTGAAGGATGAAAAGATTAAGGTTGCAGTTGATGATGATGAAGGACATATTACAACAGTAAAGGAAGAGGTAAATTTATTTGCATTTTGTGATGATATTTTTTATATTCATTTGAAATGATGAGGGTTGAAGAATATGGAGAAAAGCAAATGGAAATTTTTAATTTCCATGAAGTTGTTAGTGTAGATTTGGATGTAGCTACTGTAGGTTGTGATGTAGTTGAAGAATTGAATACAAGGGAAATTTGGTGGAGGTGGTCAGTTTGTGGTGGGTTGTATCTCACGAAGGAGGAGAGGAGAGAAGAAAGTTTTTGGAGGAGGTTGGGTTGTAGTCGACATGAGTCCACGAGAGGAAAGTGATGTTAGGGAAAAACATTCTAAAACCTGTAAATAGTACAATGCATGACCTAACAACCCAATGGAGTACTAAACAAATGCAAACATAAAGCATAAAACCCTAGACTACTAGTGTCAATCCTCCATTGTTTCTCCCAAATTTTGTAGTACTTTGCTCTCAGATTTGCAAACTTGCAAATACAATGATAAGCTCAAGAGTATGACTATGGCAAAATCAGAGAGAGGATGCTCAAATTATGCAAGTGGGAAGTGAGAAATGAGATAGAAAGAGTGATTTTATAGAGGAGTAGGGTTTGAATAGAGGGCTGTGATTGCAAGTTTGAATTTTAATATGATGAAGGGTGTAGATTGATTAGTGTTTCTAGCCACTAGAGGACAAAGGACAATTTTTTATTTGAAGAAATCGTGAGGTGTAATATGAATTTTTAATTAAATAAATTGTGTACATTTATTTTATTTATTTGAGGAAGGGGATAATGTAATGGGATTTAATTAAATAAGTATAACCTATTTAATTAGGGTAAGACCTATGTATTTATTTAAATTAATAGGGTAAAGTGGACATTGGAATAGTGAAAAATTAAATATTTAATTATAGAAGAAATCAGAAGAAAATAGCTTAAGTAATTAAATAAATGAAATTTATTTAATTACAAGGATAAGGGGAAAAGTGAATTAATTAAATAATTAAAAACTATTTAATTAATAGTAGAATGTGAAATTGGGATGAATTAGGTGTCGAAATGGTGTTCGTAGGCTCAAGACATTTTAAGTGTCTACATTTTGCCCCTCTTCGATACAATGTAGATTCCAGCGTTGTGTCAAAGAAAAAATTGAGAAATATGCTCTAGACATGCCCCGGTGTGCCCCAGATGAGGCATTATGGCCTTATGCCCCCTCGGGAATTTTTTCAAATTTTCTAAAATTTTTTGAAAAAATTTAGAATTTTTTTTGAAAAGGTGTACGGGATGCCAAAATGTAGTCTAGGAGTGAAAAATTGGTCCCGAAAGGTGTCTAGTGCATTCAAATGGTCCTCAAGGTGTTCAATTTTTCAAAGGATGGGCCCACTTAGGTCAAAAAGTTCTATAAATAGCTCTTAGAGGGGCCTATAGAGTTCATTCGTGCACATAGCTTATAGAAATTTGAGAGAGTGGAGAGTAGTCAGTTTGAGATTTCCTGTGGAGCACCTATTAGAATGTATCTTGTTCTAGTTCACTTGCATTGCGGCTCGAGGTTTAGGACTTACGGTCGGCTCCCTGGGATAGGCGTGATGGTATGTATCTAACCCTAGATTTTATATTTTGTCATTTTTTGCTAGATTTAGGGGCCCAAAAATAGGGCACGTATGCGATGCAATTTTTTGCATCGCATGCGCAATCGCGATTGACGCATGTGCTGCAAAATGCGACACATGCACTTTCGTATGATGCATGCGATTTTTGGTGATGCCTACATAACTTGGTGTGACACCTTCAATTTAGGCGTCACGCATCTACAAGGTGTGACACCTGCACAAGGTAGAGCGATGCATGCATGAAATTGCGATACCTGCGTAGGACAATGTGACGCATGCATGAAAGTATGAGGCATCCGTAGAACAGTGTGACACCTATGTTTTAGCCGTGACACATTGAATTGACAGTGCGACGCATGCATCTATTTAGCAATTTAAGGATGCATTTTGCCCTGATTTTTGCCCCTATTTTGTTGCGAATGGTTTTCTTAGGGTTTTGAAAATTGACATAGTGTCCTGCCTTTGTGAATACATGTGAGATTGCCACCCATTTACACCTGTGAGAGTCATCTTGTAGGTTACTTATTGCACGACCACTTGTCGTTGGAGGAGAGAGATACCCTTCATGCCGTAGGGTTGTATGGCATCACATTCATGCCCATTATTAGGGCTAACTAAGGCTTACCGACTGCACTAGCCGAGCAGTGGCACTCGGAGACCAGCTCATTTCATCTTCCCATAAGAGAGGCCATCACCACTTTGGAGGACATTTGGTGTATTCTACGACTGCCAATTCGCGGGGAGTGAGCCATTTACAACTTAGATCAGGGATTACCTACACTCTGATGTTTGTTTGAGACAGATGATGATGCCTTGTTGGGGATTAAGGATCATGAGATCAATTGGGATGCCTTGTTAGATCAACACGACCGACTGATAGTGGTACTCTGCATTTGCATTGGCAGTATTGCTATTCCTGATCGGCGAGGCCATGGTTTTCCAGTTAGCTGGGGTGAGATGTTGGAGGGCATGATGGTATATGCTATAGTCTATGCTTGGGGCCCCTGTTTGCTAGTGACATTGTACTTTTAGCTGCATGGAGTTGCATACCGCAGTGAGTAGTCTATAAGTTACAGTATTACATTGTTGATGATCTGGGCCTGGGAGCACATTCCTATGTTCAAACCTCAGGTGCAACGTGAGGTTTTAGAGGAGCTTCCTTATGTGTTCTATTATACTAGAGCAATTACATAGATATGGATGGGTGATGTCAGGTATTGGAGGCAAGCCATCGTGTTAGAAATGAAAGCAACACTACTTCAATGGAAATCTGATTCAATATAAATTTCTGTAATCTTTAACTGTGTGTTATTAATGGAGATTGTAACATAGAAACAAAACTATGCTTGACATAAATGCAAAATCAGAAATATGAACACATAACACAATGTTTAACGTGGAGAAAACCCTTTCGGGTAAAAAAATCCACACAGGAAAGAGGCCCAATGTTTGTATTAATTTGAAAATGATTTACAATACAACAACACTTCAACTCTCTCCACCAGTCTTCAATCTGACAGCATACCGGCAGCACCTGAGTACCTAAAATCTGTATTGCAGCAACTAATACATGGAAAATACTTATAGAAACATTTTCTAACTCATCTTAGGCGTTCACCTTCTCTCTCATGAGATTCCCCAACATACAAATATTAAATGCCATCTTACAAGCACCTCCCACTTGTCTAAAAACATCCATGCAAAGGTTGGGTGCCCAAGACTAAATCTGGCCTCTTACAACATCTTATGATGCATCATAACTGTCATAGATTTCAGCAAAATAGTATCTTTCCAAGATAGGAACCTTGGGCTAAATATAGCAAATATACAACTAACATATTCATCATATGCGTCATAGAATCATAGAATCTTATGACAACTTGCATCTGTCATAGATTCACTCACCAAACATTATGACAGTTGTCATACATGCCAAAAATAGTATATTCCTCAAGGGAGCACACCTATCCTCATTTACCATGAGTTTTACATTTGCCAATAGTAAAAGTCATTCCGTAATAACTTTCGATTACTTCATAATTACCCCTGTCAATGAAACTAGTACATCTCCTAATGGATAATTACAAATTACATGTAATAAATGGAATAAATACAATATTGGGATTTATAAGGTTAATGGCACCTTATCCCAACACATCGATCATTTAGATACATTTGTGTGGAGGCCGTATAGAACTTGTCCCCGATGGAGAGATGATGGGGATCACTTACCCTTTTGCAGGCATACACATTATCTGATCAGGTGGACTGTTCAGAGTTAGCATATCATAGAGCACCATTTGCCGGAGTGAGTTCCTAGACAGTTTGGGGAGCAATAGGATACCCCAGCGGGCATCACAAAGTTTTCTTGAGTTACGTGGGAGATTCCTTTTTGGGGGCCTCTGATAGCAATACAAACAACGATCAATGAGATTGTTGGGTTACAACCAGTGCAGTGGGGTACAACTGATGTGGTTGATCTAGGTACCATACCAGAGTATGATGCTTGGTGGGCCACCCACAGGCCAATTCCATATATACATCCTGATGAACCAACTTCAGTAGAGAGGTTGGGGAGGGGACTGAGGGGTAGACTCAAAGGTCAAGGCTAAGGGAGAGGCAAAGACCAAGGAGGTGGTGGCAGGGGGGATGGTGACAGAGGAGATGATGATAGCGGAGCCAGTGGAGGTAGAGGAGATAGGGGTGAGGAGGTCGGGGGAGAGGGCGAGATGGATAGGGGAGAGGCTCTCAACTTGCTTCAATTTAGGAGGAGGGAGAGGGGCTATTGGATAGGTTGTCGCTATAGTGAGAGAGATGTAGGTGGATGAGAGGGAGGAGGATGTGGCTATGGAGGACGTCGGTGGAGAGGACGTCGATAAAGAGGAGGAGGAGGCTGATGAGGAGGAGGAGCGGATTAGGGAGAAGGCGCTACAAGAGGTGCCTATTGAAGAGATTGGTGATGATGAGGAGGCGGAGAATGCCAGAGACCAGGGAGGAGACTTGGTAGCACAGATAGAGGCTCTCTAGAATCAGATGCAGGGGATGCAGCTGCACATTCAGGAGCTAGAAGACCAGGTGGCTCAGAGGACTGGGGAGAGGGACATGGTTGTTATTAGATCCCATAGTGTTGAGTAGCGGAGCATCGATTTCATGTCTACCATTAGTGGGTCCACTGTAGAGTTAGCATAGGCTCTATATCGGGTATGGTTGGAGATATGGTACTATAGGACTTTGTATGAGGGTGTGGTGCTAGTAGACCAGAGAGCACTGAGCTTCTAGAGCACCAACAGGTCTCACTCTTAGAGATATCATAGTAGTTTGGGGGTCTCTCACTCTTAGAGGAGGGCTTCACCATATGAGAGGCCATCTGGTTCCAGGGCAGGGTCATGTTGAGATAGGTTTGTCAATGATGTCAAAAGTTCTTTGGTTATGTTTCCAGGTTTTTAGCTTTAGGAGGTCAGATTAGGATGTTTCATGTCAGGATTCTCTCTGCTTGATCTCCTCTACTTGATCTCCTCTACTTGATCTCAGTTGAAGTTTCTTTCATTGGAGTTCATCAGGATTACTTCATAGTTCACAAGTTGGATGTGTTCAATGTTGATGTTTCTTCATGATATGGTATGAGTGATGTTATGGTGTTGAGAGAGGTGATTGATGGTTGGTGTTAGGAGAATAACAAAATTGTTGTTAGAGCTATATTGGTCTATTAGTGTTGATATGGACTTTCAAGGTTGATGCAATGTGTTGACAAGCCTTAGTTTCAGTGGTTGATCAGGACTACTATTCAAAGCCACCTAACAGTTTATGGAGTTGTTGGTGTATGTATGATGTTGATGGTTCCAATGTATTCACTTCTTCATGTGGTCTATCATACATCTCATGATGTTGGTGAAAAAGATTGTTGATCACTCTCTTTTAATCCTTATGACAGATTTGCATTTGTTCATCTATCTCAAAGAGTTGAAGTTTATTGATTTATGTATCACAGGTCATCTCATGATGTTCTTGATCATTGGTTCAGTTTATGGTTCATTTCATGATGTTGAGAGGATATGGTTTTCAGAGACTCTTGTTCTTGTTCATGATGTAAAATGCAGTGTTCAGATGTTTGATGTTAATGACACTTGTACTTGTGACAAGGCACCTACAAATTAAACAGAGGTATTTATAGAGGTATTGAATTGGAAAAGTTATTGATCATTTATAGAATCCTTCTTTTCACAAATATTCCTCATCATATCATAAGTTGTCAATGGTAGAAAAGAAGCATGATTACTTTGGTCAAAGTTGTGAGCAAAGATTATAACATAGTGAAAGGGTTTGTAAAACTTTTGAATATGTAAGGTTTTACATCCCTAAAATCCTAAGGGTTCCTAAAGACTAATCTAAACCCTAAAAGCCCTAAAAAAACCTAAGTGTTATGTGCCAGTCACCATCCTAAAACACTTTTTATTCTATTTGATCGGTGACTGGCTATTGAGGGTCACCTATAACTTAAGTTATGATCTTATGGGGTCACTTCCATAGAGTGACCGTCCCCCTCTCCTAGGGTGACCGGTTCACGGAGATCACATCTTTTTGAATGAGCAGCAGAATGAAATCAATGATCCCAATTTAATCTCCATCGTCTGTGAACTACAAGATCAACGTTCTAGGTTTAAATCAATTCAAAACCCTAACGGATAATAGATATGCTTGGTGTTTGACATTTGGATGACTATCTTCTATGTAAGGAATAGTTTCTCAACTGTTTCATAACTGTTTTGAACCGAGAACACAAGGACATTAAAAAAACTTACCTCTCGAACATTGGGTTAGTTTTTTGGTTTGGACTGCAAATGGAAGAGTGTGTCAGAAGTGGTATTTCATGTGAGTGATAAGTTCTTTGGAGTGATGTTGAATATGCGGAGAGTTGGAATAAAGAGGTAGACTATCTTGTTCTTCTATTTCTGGATGATAAATCTAAAAGGGTTTGTATGGTATGTGGATGCAGAGTTTTGGTGTGCAATGAATTTATATCTCTGAGAGAGCTTTGTGAAGTTTTGAGTTGAAACTATGTGTGATGTGTGTTCTTATATTAATGATTTTAGAATCAAAACTCTAACTTCATATGATGTTCAATGATCTTTAGTGAGGTCTTGATTTGAAAGTGTATGCACAATGATTATTAGTAAAAATATCTTCCATATCTTACATCAGAAAAGAATGTAGTTTGTATGAAGATTTTATAGTAGTTTTATTTGGGGTATATTCAGGGTTTTTGGGTAGGTGGTTTATATAGAAAGAATGGGCAATTTTTGAGTCATGTCATGGTCAACGCAAAAGAACAATGTAGTATTTTTGTGACTAATGAATGTATACAAAATTCAAATGAAAAATTAGTGATGGGAGAACAAAGGGGTCAATGTTTCTATCAGATTGTTGGTGAACAAGGTTTGAGGGCATAAGTGCTTCTTTTGCAATTATAATGGAAGGTTGAAATGTGTAAAGAATCCTATGTCTTAATGAAGAACTCTTGGAGAGATGTGTGTGGCAGAGTTGAAGGAAAACTGAAATTGATACACTGAATATCATTATTTATGTAGAGAGGATTTTATGTACTTGTATTGGTGCAAATAAAATTTTCTTTCAATCATTACTTCCACAAACATTTGTTACTTTGTTAAGGAAATGTTTCAGGAGTTTGAGGTTGGTGTATTTAGGTGATTTTGTTCTGATCAGGTGTGCATTGTACCTGAGGGTTTGAGGTGTTGCAAACAGTGCATGGGTGTCTCTTGTACCTGGAAGTGGGTGCTTCTAAAACAATTGTAATCATCTTTCTTTTGAGGTTGGATTTGAGCAGTAGACTCAAGCAACTCTCAGTGGTTTTTTCCCTCATTGGGTTTTGATGTAAATCTTGGTGTTTTGTGTGGATGTTTTATTTGATGTACACTTTATATTATTTCTTGTGAAAAGTTGTTTTAAGATTATTGAATAAGTTTTTGTATATCACTTATTCACCTCCCCTCTCAGTGATAGTGAGTATTCCAACATGTTAGAGCTCAGGGGTCCTCCTTTGGGGCCAATAGGATCTGGAGGTCATTATAGCATTGGCTAGACCATTTTGATAGACATGATGTATATTATGATCGAGTCTGCGTGCTCTAGTTTTTGATTGAGCCTGCGAGCTCCATTTTTGACACATGGATTCATATATATATATATATATAGTGGTTTACTATGATGATGATCTCTTTATTTCTATATGCATGTGATGTGATGGATGTATGTGATATGCTCTTTTTATGTTATGGTTCCATGTTTATGTGTCATGATTTATGATTCACGATGAGATGATGTAGTCCTATTTATTATGCCCTGTATGTGATGATGTATGATGTGCCTCGTGGATGCATATGTTGAGATTACATTACATGTTTATGCAATGGTTCCTTATTGCTATGTGATGCTTATATGCGTACTACATGGATGCAAATATGTATGTGTTAAATGTTTTATGATAGATGTAAAATGGATGCAGATGATGATTTTATGTGTTTTAATGCAGTATTAATGATCTAATATGATAATAATATTTATGATGGTTATGGTACTATGCTTGTGATGGGATTTTTAATATGGACTAACATGTGTGTGCGTGTAGGCCTACGAGATCTAATGCATTTTTTTGGTGTGTCACAGTAGGATGAAAGATGATCAGAGGAAATGAAGATGAGAAATGCATGAAGGATGAAGATTGGCTAGAAGAATGGATCCAAGTTTTGTCTTGATAGATTTTTGAGCTTCTTAACTATAGTTGTTGCTTATCATCATAGAGCTTATTATGTCAAAAGATGAAAAACACCATGGCATATCAAAGGCCAAGGTGTAAAGTGTGGTCCCTTGTGAAACAAGCATAAGATAGACAAGGAGTGCCTGACTCAGACTAAGTAATTGTGGTATCTTGTTGATACATGCACTAAGATAATCGTAGGGTATGCGAATCCTGATGGAAGGAAGCATTTATTCTTTCTAATGCATAGGATGCCTTTGATTCACACCCAATGGAATCCTGATCACATGCAAGAAACCTAGTTGCCTCAGTCATCTTGCTAAGATAAACCACAAACAAAAATCAAAGAAAAGGTCTTGCTCTATCCTCGCTTCTCTTTATCACTTAGGGACTACATTGAGAAGCATAAGAATGAGAGTGCAAAGAAAATAAGACAGACAAGACCCAGAGTCAACAACCATGTAGATCATTTGCTGAGTGTGCATGTGTTTATTTTGATTGGTTATGTTAGGTTGAATAATGCTCAATTTTAGGATGGAAGGTATGTCGTATAAGATGCTTGGTCTGGTTTCAACGATGCCCCTACCTGTCTAAGGCAAGCAATAAGATTGTGACATTTCGTATATGACATGTGGTCTGGTTTTAAAAATGCTACAAGGTGTAGAATGGCTGGCATGTGATGATTGATGATGTCTGAAAACACGTCATCTAAGGCGTAAAACCTGGTTTCGACTATGCTCCATTCTATTTGAAAGACATGAGGGAATTAATGAAGATTATCTATGGTGATGTGTGATTATCACTATGCAAGTGATAAGGAATGATTGCTTGGCTATTTTGATGAGCTGTCTTGTTGACGCACGAGGTTGTTCTCCTTGTAAAAAATTGCTTGCTTTAGTCTGTTCAAAGTGTCCATCTCGTTAAAGGACAACTTATTATGACAGTTGACTCGACGAGCCCTAAGGGACTGACCTAATGTCTCGGGGGCTTGTTGGAGATGGCCTTGCCTATGTGACAACATAGAGACAAGGTAGTTCAACTAGGTAGACTTTGTGTGACCTAAGACCTAAGGGTGGAATGCCTCGAGGGCTCATAAGAGATGGCCTTGCCTATGTGAAAGCTTAGAGGTGCCATAGTTCGACAAGGTGGTTTAACATGGTTTATTGCTTGGGATTTTGATTGATTATGTGATTTTTTTGTGATTTTTGATGCTATTTGAATGTTTTGGATTTTTGAGATATTTGAATGTTTTTAGATTTTTGAGATATTTGAATGTTTTTGGATTTTTGATGTTTTGGGATGTCAATGGATTTTAAAAATATTTAGATGTTTTTGGTGATTTTTTTGGAATATTTTGATTTTTTTTGTATTTTTGGAATATGCGAAAGGTGTCCACCAATCCTGATTTTTTACGATCAGGAATTTCCCCCAGTCACATATGGGACAAAGTTATGACCATGATGGGATGGGATAAGATGATGATAAAGTGCTTTGAGAAAAGCGGGAAGACACAAAATGTCAACTTATTTCCAAGCCATGAAAAGGACAATGTGGTTTATTATGGATTATGAGATGAATTGTGATGCAGGTTTCGTGGGATTTGCGGAAAGTGGAAGATCAGATAGAGTGATGGTAGACAATGGAGCCAAGATCAACTACACATGGTGCATGTTTGCCAGGTTTTCACCATGGTACTTATCCAAAGCGCCACCAAAGTGGTTTTCACTTTTGGACGAATTATTTCTCTTTACTATTTTATTGCTTTTTTAAAAAAAAATTGTGTATTTTTTTTACACTTTTTTTTTAAACTTTTTGCTTTTTGATTTAGGTATAATATCTTCGAAGGTGTATGCTGTTGATTAGCTCTAGTAGCGGTTCACCTTCGGGGGTAGCAAGTTGGTATGCTCCCAATCCATATGTTGCAGTGATGATATAGGGACCCAACCAGTTTGGTTCAAACTTTCTCAGCTTCTCCCTTTCCATTTGATTCTTAGGGTTCTCTTTCAGGACCAAGTCTCCAATGTTGATCTATCAAACTCTGACCCTTTTGTTATAGTTGGGTCAGAGATGGTTCTGATATGTTTGTAAGTGTACTAGAGCATTCTACCTTCTTTCATCTAGTAGCTTGAGCTCATGTAGTCTAGGTACTCTGTAGTCTTTGTCATCCATGAATTGTTTTAGTGTTACTCTAAGTGAGGGTAACTCAATCTCGATGGGCAGGATGACTTTAGAACCATAGACAAGGGAGTATGGCGTGGCTCCGGTGGGGGTGCAGATGCTAGTGCAGTAGGCCCAAAAGGCGGGATTGAGTTGTATATGCCAGTCATGGCCAACGTCATTGATAGTCTTCTTGAGGATTTTTATAATGGTTTTATTTGACGCCTCAGCTTGACCGTTGCCTTGGGGGTAGTATGGAGTGGCAAAGTGGTGTTGAATGTGGAATCTTTCACATAATTCACAGATGTCTTGATTCTTGAAAGGGCAATCGTTATCCGTGAAAATAGATTGAGGCACACCATACCAGTATATGATGTAGTTGAGGATGAATTTGCCCATTTATTTTCCAATGATGTATGTCATGGGGATGGCCTCAATCCACTTTGTGAAATACTCTGTGGCGGTGATGACGAACTTGTGTCCGTTGGCAGAGGTGGGATGGATTTTTCCCATGAGGTTGTGTCCCCATTAAGATAATGGCCATGGAGACGTAAGTGGTTGCAAATCTTGGGTAGGTGCATGCACAATATCTTCATGTATCTGACATTGTTTGTATTTTTTGGCGAAGTGATAGGCATCTTTCTCATGGAGGACTAATAGTATCCAGCTCTAATAATCTTCTTGGCCAGAGTAGGACCATTAGAGTGAGCTCCACATATACCCTCATGTACTTCATGTAGAGCCGTTTGTGCTTCCTCGGTGTCGAGACATTGTAGGAGGGTATTGTCAAATCCGTGGCGGTAGAGAGTGTCACCGATGATGACATATTTGGCAGATAAGCATATGAAGGATTTACATTGATTGACAAATAGGTCTGGTGGGAGAATTTGGTCATGGAGGTATGTATGGATATCATGATACGAGGGAGAGGTGGGACCAACTATTTTGCACACTAGCTTGGATTCAGGGACATCAAAGGCTGGGACCAGCAGTTGTTCCACCAAGAACTCAAATTGAGGTGCATCTCTCAGGATATCAAGGAGAGACCCAATTATTGCCATTGCGTCAGCTGCTCTATTTTGAACTCTAGGAATCTGATCAAAGACCACTATGTCAAAATATAGCTTGAAAATGTCAACTATTCTCTTATATGGCATGAGTTTTTCATCTTTTGTATCATATTCATTGTTGACCTGTTTGATGACGAGCTGTGAATCGCCAAAAACTTGTAATGTTTTGATCTTCTAGTTGAAATCCATTCGTAGTCTTGTGAGAAATGCCTCATATTCTGTTATGTTTTTTGTATAAGGAAAGGCTATTTGAAATGTTTTAGGGATGACATTGCCTTGAGAAGTAATGAACAGAATGCTTGCGCTAGAGCCGTGATTTGTGTAGGAACCATTAAAGAATAGTGTCCATGTTTTGGGAACTTCTACGCAAAGATTGACTCATCAAGAAAATCTATGACCACAGGATGATCTGCTATTGTAGGTGCTTCTGCCAGTTGGTATGCGATCACTTGTCTCTTTATTGCTTTATGATCAACATATTCTATATCAAATTTGCTCGATACCATAACCCATTTGGCCAGTCATCCTGTCAGGGCTACCTTTTTGATTAAGTACTTCAGTGGGTCAATCTTTACAATTAGCTTTGTCTAATGATTCAACATATAATGTCGAAGCTTTTGGGTGGCAAAAAACTATGACAAGGAAATCGTGCTCAATAGGGCTGTAATTTAGCTCATATCCCACTAATGTCCTGCTGATATAGTAGATTGCCCATTCTTTTCTTTCCTCATCATTTTGTGCTAATAATGCCCCCAATGCTGAAGATGTTGTTGATATGTACAATAAAAGGGGCTTTCCTGATATCAAAGGCATGAGAACTAGTGTTGACAACAAATAGTCTTTGATCTTATGAAAAGCTTATTGGCAATGTTCTATCCATACGAAGAGTACCCCTTTGCGGAGTAAGTGTTGGAATGGGTGGCATTTGTCAGCGAGTTGTGTGATGAACCTCCTAATTGATTGTAATTTTGCTTGTAGACTGTGTAGTTGTTTTAGAGTTGTTGGTGGAAGCATTTCCATTATTGCTTTCACTTTAGCAGGATCAATTTCTATTCCTCGATGTGAGATGATATAACCTAGTAGTTTCCCTAATGTAACTCCAAACATGCATTTCTTAGGATTTAATCTGACTTTGTACTCTTCTAGCCATTTGAAGATCCTATCCAACACATCTAGATGAGTGCTTCTTGTGACTGATTTGGCCAGTAAGTCATCAACATAATATTCCATATATGTGTGCATATAGTCATGAAAGATGGTTGTCATAGCTCTCTGGGATGTAGCTCCCACATTTTTGAGGCCAAAGGGCATGACAATCCAACAGTATGTGCCCCATGGATAGGTGAAACTAGTTTTATGTTGATCTTTTGAAGCTATTCTTATTTGATTATATCCCGAGAAACCATCCATCAGTGAGAGCATTTTGAATCTAGCGGTTAGGTCGACTATAATGTCTATGTTTGGCAATAGAAAATCATCTTTTGGACACACCTTGTTTAGGTCACAGAAGTCTTCACATATTCTGATCTAGCCATTAGGTTTTGTGACTGGTACAAGGTTAGATACCCACTCTAGATAATCTATTGGTCTGATAAAACCCACATCGAGTAGCTTTTTCAATTCTGCCTTTACCAAGAGTGCGATCTGTGGATGCATTTTTCTTAATTTTTACTTCACCGGTTTGGAATTTGGTATCAATGGCAGGTGATGTAAGACAAATTGTGGATCAAGACTAGGCATATCAGCATATGACCAGGCAAAATTTACTTGCCTTATCGAGAAGAAATCTTTGAATTTGGTCTTTTCCTATTCAGTTAACGATTCAACAAAATAAATAATCTTGGGCTCCTCTTCTGTGCCGAGGTTGGTTTCAACAGTTTTATCCACTAATAGTGTTGATCTCTCCTATGTAATAGGAGACACTTCCAGCCCTCCATCCTTGGGCACCTTAGAGAGGTTTCCACCCTTAGATACGTCCTTTATTTTTATTTTTTCATGGTCAATAGGCACCTTTCATTTTTCACCTAGAGTCTTTTTTTCTTTTTTCTTGTCACTTTTGCGACTAGAGGGTAGAGTGGATTCTCTGAAGTAAGAAGAGTCATCGAGATCCATGATGTAGCCAACTTTATGATCCCTTAGAGGTATACCTTCACTAAGTCCCATGAACGCAGCAATGGCTTCATCGTTCTTGAATAAATCTAAGCTAGGTGGAGTTTGTTGATCCTAGTTTATGAGCTCGAGATGGACTAAGGACAAGCCATCATCAGTGTTTAGGTAGTTTATGATTATGGGAGTTAGGGTACAAATTGAAGTAATGTCAGGATCCCAAAATATGTTGATCCATGTGGTACCATCAGGTAGGTCAGGTGTGGAAGATTCAGGCTTGGGTTCGGGAGGATCCCTTGATGTCTCAACATTCTTGGAAGTACTTGTGTCCCTACCCAAAAGTAATTTAGTACTAGGAGTGATCTCTCTTCATGTTGTATACCCTAACCCCTTGTTGTGAGGTCGCATGGTTGGTTGAATGGGTTCTGTTCTCCCATTTTTGTTGGGCCCAAGTCCACTATGCCCATCGTATCCTTGTTGTTTTACAAATTCATAGCCTTTTCTATATTGTTCCACGAGCAATTGTACATGCTTGACCTCTTCTTCTTCCTTGTAGAGCCACTTAGAGACATCATCGTCTACGTCCTCTTTGCTTAGTTCTCCCCATTTTGTGAAGGTGGTGGGGGCGGTAGTGATGGTATCCTTAGGTTTGATTTGGCCAAGTTTTCCATGAGACCTTGGTGACATTGGGAGTTTGTTGATGTAGTATGAACTTTCTATCTTATATTCCCCACATGCTTTGTCTTGGATCTAAAATTTAGGGTTTTGTGGTAGGGTGAATGGGGTGGTGGATTTTGATAATGTGGATGGGTTAACATAATGTGATGAGATGGACGGTGCAATTCCCCTATTTACAGGTACGTGATGTTGTGGAACTTCTCTCAGGTGGCTACAATATTCAAAGGCATCGAGATCACCAGGTATTGTGATCTCTATGCCATTGTAAGGGAATTTAATGCATTAGTGGTAGGTGGGTGGCACAACCTTCATGGCATGGATCCATGGTCGGTCGAGGATGAGATTGTAGGTGAGTTCAACATCCAAGATGTGAAATGTGATATTCAGAGTGGCGGGCCCAACTCTTACGGGAAGTGAAATCACTCCCTTGGAGGAATATTCAGTATCATCGTAAGCTTTGATGACAATCCTCTTGGTGGGGTCCGCACATGCTTCCGAGTAACCCAATATCATCACTAACTTTAAAGGACATATATTCAATCTGGCTCCACTGTGTACAGGGACTCGTCTAATCTTGTGTTTGTTAATGAAGACCTCAAGGTGTAGTGGGTCAGTGTGATTGGGTTGTTATGAGGGTACATCAGGTTCAGTAAAGGTGACATGGTTAGAGGTGGCCAAATGCCCCACCATGGCTTGGAATTGATTGACATTTAGGTCCGTGGGAACAAAAGATTCTGATAAAGCCTTGTCTAGAATGGCCTTATGCTCTGAGGATAGGTGAAGTAGTTCAAAAATGGATATTTGTGCGAGAGTCTTTTTCAAGTGGTCCAAGAGATTATATTGGGTCTTTGATTGTGCATGGGGTGGATTGGATGAATTAGATGGGGCACCTTGCAGTGTTACCTTGGCCCTACGAGTGGTGATGGCACACTCAGGACAAGATTTAATGGTGATCATTGTTGGCAAGAGACACTGTGTGGCTTCATGGGTGTTGTCATTGATGGCAACAAAGACTATCCCACACATCCGCAGGACATGGTGTGTCAATATCGGAAGTCAGATTGAAGAGTATTTTGGTCCGGTGACCAAGAACAGAGCATGCATCAAGGTCCGACAATCAGGTCTAGATCTCTCAGAGGAAGTATCTTTGTAAAGTGTGGACTTGGGGAAGTCAAGAGGAGTACCTTGACTGATAGATTCCAAGGATTGAGCCTCCAGTGATGAAAGAGTGAAGAGATTTGAGCACCTAAGTATTGGGATCCTGTTTGGTAGAGTAGATAGAGGAAGAACTGACTGGCAGAGCATCGGACCTTTATCCGGATGAGATATTGATGGTGATCAAGGTTCTTAAGGTATCATTCATGATTGGCCGACATGATTGATGACTTCTATAACTATCTCTTTGATACGCATCACTTGGTAAGCAAGGATTCAACCGACAGACCATAGTTTGGGAAAATATTGACTATTCCGGATGCTGACTAGAAAGATGATGAAATCCTTGGTGCGGATATATATACCAGATGGATTTTGATAAGAAGCAGTGTGTGGTGTATTGAGTAGTGCGTAGAAAAATAGAGAACAGTGTGGAAACAGAGATAGATCTCCCGTATGTGACAGAACAACAACACTAAGGTAGAGGAAGAATGAAGTGTAGTAGATCAATATATTGAGCTTAACCGGAACTGAACCTAAGCACATGTGGATGCTCCTCATTAGTTCAAGTATCTAGTTTTCTTCTATAAACTATTGTAGGCAGTGAGCCTCTTGTGAGCAGTGTGCTCGGGCAGTGAACCCTAATTGGCAAGTGCCATTTTTGTACTATCTTATTCTTTTAACAGAGAATACAATCTTGGGTTAATTACCCCATGGTTTTTTCCCTTAACAGGGTTTTCCACGTCAAAATATTGTGTCATGTGTATTGAGTTTATTTCTGCTTCCATGGTTATGTATGCTGATATGTTTTGATATAGCTTTAATTGTTAAAGAAGAAAATAAAGATAATTTATTAAGATAACTGATTCACCCCCCTCTTAGTTATCAACAATCATGGAGACGTTATTATCAAAGGCGCAGATGTTGTTAACAGTGTACTCATAGGCGATGTTGCTGTAATTAACCTGGTCATGTGGCTTGGTTCCTGAGGTGGAGATTGTTCTTGATCCGTGATTTTGTAAAGGATCTTGAAATATAGTGTAATCGGTATTAGAGGAACCTTGTGGATTATCTATAGTGACATCTCCTCAGTCAATAAAGTCTTGTATGATGTTCTTCATCTTGTAACAATTGGATGTTTTATAACCTTTGATTCTGTGATAATCACAAAAGTCGTTGTCATCCATGAAGGTGGTTTAAAAGTGGGATTGTATGGTTTGATCTCTGGTAATTGGATCATATTGCATTGTAACAACTTCTTGAGGATTGTCTCAACATGTTTTGTTAAGGGTGTAAAGTTTTGTCGAGGATTATTATTCCTTAGAGGTGGTCTTCTCTGGTTGTTTTGAATTGCATTAGCTATTTCTTGTTGCTGTTGTGGTTATTGTTGAATGATCAGTTGATTATTTTGCACTAGGGGTGCTTTGAGTGTGAGAACGGGGCCGGTCCTATTGATTGCTTTTGTGTCTATGATGCCATCATTGGTGACATTCTTATTTTGAGACCAAAACTTGTTCTTGTCAGAGGGCAGATTTTGAGTGTTTTGGTTCTTATTGAAAATTTTAATTGTACCCTTGGCTATGAGGGATTTCTCAATGGATGTTCCCTTTTCAATGACTTCTCCAAAGGAAGTGAAATAATGGATTTGCATTTGGTGCATGAGTTCTTTGTTCAAGTTCTCCATGAAAATTGGTACTAATTAGTTTTCAAGAATTTGACATGGGCATTTGCTAGCTAGGCTCCTCCATATTTGGAAGAAGGAGATGAAGGTTTCCCCATCTTCTTGTCTAGTATGGCATAAGGTGGTGACATTCACATGCATTTTGATGGTATAAGAGAAGTTAGATATAAATTTGTCTGTGAGTTCGGTCTATGTCCTAATCCCCATGGGAAGGTGTGCGAACCACTCAAGTACTTGACTTGCGAGGCTCCTTGGGAATAATCTCATCAAATATGTATACTCCTATGCAATATCGAGACATGCCGTGTGAAATTCCCGCACATGCTCTATGAGACTTCCTTTTCCCCTATATTTGTTGAAGTTAGGCACATTGTAGTTTTGTGGGAAAGGTGACATGTAAATACTTTTGTCGAAGGGATAAGGACATAAGTCTTCCATGGAATATCCCTTATTTGTGGTAGAGACTTGTATGTTCGAGAAACATTGTTCTAGTGTTTACATTTTATGTTCCAAGGCTTCAAAGGAGTTTAATGGGGTGTCCAAGGATATGAATTACCCATGCTTAGCGCCAATGTGTTTTGCAATTCCAAGTTTGTGACAAGTGGGTTGGTATTTGTGTTGAAAGGAATGCATGATGAAGACATGTTTAGGTTTTGGTTGTTGGGTATATATGTGGTTTTAGGATTAATGTATTGGAAATGGGATGAAGCATTTGTGGTATGTTGGTTTTGGATGTTGTGAGGATTTGTTTGGAAAAGGGTGTTTTGATGTGATGCACTAGCATTTTGATAGATGTTTAGGTGAGACATATGTTGATGATTTTGGGCAATGGTGTGACTTTGAGTGGTACCAACATTTGTGTAAGTGTTGGGTATGGTATTGTTGTTTTGACAATTTGGGTCTATATACTAATGATTCAAGACATTGTTATGAGTGGCATCAACATTTGTGTAAGTGTTGGGTATAGTGTTATTGTTTTGATGTTGCAGGTCTACATATTGATGGTTTAAGACATTGCTATGCATAGGCCCAAAGTTCATGTTCACATTTGGTATGGTGTTGTTGTTTTGACAATTGGGGTCCACATATTGCTGATTCAAGGCATTCATGTTCACATTTGGTATAGTGTTGTTGTTTTGACCAAGGGGGTCTATGTTTGGATTGCCTAAATTGTTTTGAGGCCTAAGGTTCAAGTTTGCATTTGATGTGGTATTTTGTCCCCTAGAAGTTCCTATGTGTATTTTCCGCATCCTTTTTTTTATTCATGTTCATTGAGTTGAAGGGGTTTGCAAAGTATAGCGGTTGTGACGTGGTGTTTGCATTGTTGGTGTCAAATGGAGAAAGTGTATGGGAGATTGTGCAATCTTGTGACATTTCCCCTATAGGAATGTTGGCATGTTCTTGTGTGGGATTCATGTGGCTAGTGGATGGTGTTGTTTGTCCTTGGCTTTGTGTGGTATTGTTTGGTGATGATCCTGCAACCATATTAATGTCGACTCTTGGGGGAAGCTTGGTTCCATTTTGTAAAAGTCTCATGAGATAGATTTGCAAATTTGCTGCAATCATCTCATCTACAATTTGCAATAACCTAGGGTCTTGAGAAGCTTCCTTGATTTCTTGTTACGAGATCCCTTGGTCTACTTTGTGTAAGAGAATGTTCTCAAAGGGATTTCCCATGTTGTATGAGGTTCCAAATCTCATGGTGTTCACGAGGTGATCTAAGGATTTCCCCTTTCTTTTCTTTTGCAACCGTGTATTGACCATATAAGACCTACTAGTTTGTGGGAAATGAATTTGTCCTAAGGATGGAAGTGCAAAGTTTCTATGCTATATTTTTTTGGTATTTTCTTGGAATATAATGAAAATTCTACTAAGGTTGAAAATGTACTTATGCAAATGGGAATTACTTAATGTGGGGTGTGGTATGTCAATGATTTGAAATGCAACTAAGGTAATGAGACCAAGACTATGGTAGAGGCGAATGATTATTAGTCTTCAAAAAGTTTAGCTCCAAGAGGGTACTATTATCTACTAATGACCCTTTCAAAAGTACAAGTTGGATTTATCAAGACCTTGAAGTGTTGATGTAGAAAAAAATGATTGATTGAAGTGAGCTCATGAGTTGAGGCTTCACTTTGAAGGATGGACTTATCCTAGACTTGTGAGTATTAAGACCGAATTGTGATTGAGTTGGAAAAGATATCAAGGTCTCTTGGTCCAAGTTTGTACTTATGATGTAGTCAAGCTTTGACAGTTTCTCCTTATGTTTCAACCTTAAGAAGACTAACTTTAAATGACATCTTTAAAGGTTGAGGGTTAAATTTTAATGTTCTAATGGCTAGCTAAATGGTTTGGACAATATTGAAAATATAATGTGATTCTAAGGGAATGAAGTTGAGTATGCAATCTAATCCTAAAAGGATGAGGTGAGTATACAAATTGATCCTAAAGAGATGGAATTGAATATTTAAACTAATCCTAAAGGGATGAAATGGATGAATAGAACTAGTAGGTCTACAATATTTTGACACAGTTGCAGTCAGATTTGATTGGGAGAGTAGATTTCAAAGGATCCCCTAAAATGTTTTTACTACAAGAAGATGCATCACATAGGTCTGCAGAAGCGTCACAAAGGTCTATAGAGGCATCACACAATTCTGCGGAGGCATCACACAATTCTGCGGAGGCATCACACAATTCTGCGGAGGCATCACATAATTTTTTGGAGGCATCACACAATTTTGTGGAGGCATTTCAGGAAGCTGCAAATGCATTTCACGGTTTGTTAATGCGTTGTAGGTTGCTTCAATGGTAGTCTATTCCTTAGCGTATGTGTTGCAGAACCCTATGGATGCATTTCACTATCTAAGGGGGCCTAATAATTAGTTTTCTACGATTGTTTGACAGTTTTGTTGGAAAAATCATAAAACACTTCGCACAAAGAAGATACTCAACATTCAATTTGGCTGTGACTCTTGACTTGGGGAGCATATGTGTATGTTTGGGGGCATCCAGCCCCAAATTTCCACATGTCAATCACAATTTTGAAAATAGTTCACACACATAATACAATTTCTATCCCTAAGGTCAATGGCTGATGGTAGCTTGTTCAAGCCCACAACTTGGAATCTCCATCGACTCAAATGTCATCACACCTAGAGTGGGTGTGTACATTCTTTTGTCTTTGTGAGAGAGGATGGATAGGGGCCTCCTGTAATGGAAGGATAACCCAATCACCCCTTCTTCGAAAAGCTACATATAGCTTATGCTAAGCCGAGGATTCCCATCTCATTTCAAGGGAGCCTTATGGTGAGAATCTAGAGAGGATTATGTGTCCTCTTACTTTGAACAAACTACCAAAAGGTCAAAAGGGGTGGGCCTCTAACTAATTTGTCTTCTAGTTGTATCTCAGGTACTTACCACCTTGTGAGCATCTAGCAAGCCACTTAAGGCTTTAACCAATCCTACTTGTGGTACTAACAAATACCTCACATAAACGTGGGTAGCTTGCACTTTTGGATTGACACTATAGGACGAAGGCTAATGGCAGTTTAGACTTGGCTTTCACCTTATCTATTTATATAGCGGCCCAAGGGAAATATCGCTTGGGGTCACCAATGAGTTCTCCTTGTGGATGTGTCTCAAAGGTAGACCCACTCTAAAGGGTAACAAAAGTGACACAAGTGAAAATGCTTTTGATCTCCAAGTTCATATGATGATGCAAGGAGAGAGCATACGCATTTGACTTGGCCACACTAGACAAAGTTCATTTACCTTTAGAAATTTAAGTGTGTGGTGTGATTTATGAGAATGTTGAGAAGAGATTTTGATTCCCAAGATCACTTAGAGTGCAAGGGAAGAGCATACACTACTTCGCAACATAAACAAAACCATTAAAAAAAGAAGACAATGATGCAATTTGTTGTTTTTTTTACCCCAATGAATGTGAAAGATGCAGGTTCTTTTTAAACCAAATGAGTGAAATATGTAGATTGTTGTTCTTTTTAATCCAATGCGTGAAAATATGTAGATTGTTGTTCTTTTTAACCCAATGCATGAAAATATACAGATTGTTGTTCTTTTTAACCAATGAGTGTGAAAGATGCAATTTGTGGTTCTTTTTAAGCCAAATGAGTATGGTTCTTTTTAAGCCAAATGAATGTGGAAGCAAACATATTGTAGTTCTTTTAAAACCCCAATTAAAGTGTTCCTAGTATAACCACACACACATATGAAATGAAAGAAAACCCTGCAACAAATAGGTTAGTTATTCCAACAACGGTTCTCCTCCAATGGATGCCACAAAGCTATAGACCAGAGATTAGTAACTGAGAAAAACCCCTAATCCTACTGTGCAAACATAAACATCAAACATGAAAGCAACCCTAAAAACTCCCTATTTTTACCAGTCGTATGCAGTGCAAGATATCTCAGATGCATCACAGGGAATGGTGATGGTGTTGCACAAAGGTGCGGATGCGGTTGACTGTTAGAAGAATGCATCGCACAAAATGGAGATTGCATTGTAGGGAATGGTGACTACATTGCATGAACCTTCAGAGGCATCACTCTGTGTCTACAAGTTAAAAGCAACAGAAAGAACCCTAATCATAGATGAAAAAAACACTTTTGTGATAAATGAAAACCTTAGGATTGCAAAGTTGCTTGCCTAATGCTAGAAGGATGAGAAACTTTCAGACATTCATAGGCCATACTCAAATGATCAAATAGGTTCTCACAAACCCTACAAAAACTCTTGAAACATAAAACCCTAATACTTTGAAAAACCCTAATGAGATAAACAACTAAACAGAGGGTTAGAAAAGCTAATAACACATCAGAAATTATGGTTGAAACCCTACAAAACCAAATGGGTAAGGCTAGTAAGAGAAAACAAATAGATTCAATCTAATACAGAGTCGAGTGCATCACATAATCCCTTTGAAGCATCGCAAACTCCAGCTAATGCATTCAGCCGTACTGCGCATGCATCACCCAGAGCGACGAAAGCATCACACGGACCTGCAAATGCATCGTACTATTTCTACAAACCCTAAAATCACAAATTCATGAAAAGTACAGATGATTCATGTTGGGTTCACCAAATGATGTAAGGGAAAAACATTCTAAAACCTACAAATAGTACAATGCATGCCCTAACAACCCAATGGAGTATTAAATAACCTAAGATCAAACAAATGCAAACATAAAGCATAAAACCCTAGACTACTAGTGTCAATCCTCCATTGTTTCTCCCAAATTTTGCAATGCTTTGCTCTCAGATTTGTAGACCTGCAAATACAATGATGAGCTCAAGAGTATGACTGGAAAAATCAAAGAGAGGGTGCTCAAATTATGCAAGTGGGAAGTGAGAAATGAGACAGAAAGAGTGATTTTATAGAGTAGGGTTGGAATGGAGGGTTGTGATTGCAAGTTTGACTTTTGATATGATGAAGGGTGTAGATTGATTAGGGTTACCAGCCACTAGAGGACAAAGGACAATTTTTTATTTGAAGAAATCGTGAGGTGTAATGTGATTTTAAATTAAATAAATTGTGTACATTTATTTAATTTATTTGAGGAAGGGGATAATGTAATGGGATTTAATTAAATAAGTAGAACCTATTTAATTAGGGTAAGACCTATAATTTAAATAAATATGTATTTATTTAAATTAATAGGGTAAAGTGGACATTGCAATAGTGAATAATTAAATATTTAATTAATTATTTAATTATAGAAGAATCAAAATAAAATAGCTTAAGTAATTAAATAAATGAAATTTATTTAATTAGAAGTATAAGGGAAAAAGTGAATTAATTAAATAATGAAAAATTATTTAATTAATAGTAGAATTTGAAATTGGGATGAATCAGGTATCAAAATGGCATTCATAGGCTCGGGAAATTTTTAAGTGTCTACAGAAAGCATGGTGTAGAGCAGAATTGTTGGAGGAGAGTGAAGCTCGTTTCGACAAGGTACTAGAAGAGGAGGAAGAAATGATTTTGCGCACATGTCACAGCGATGGAGTTCACTATAGATTGTTTGCAATCTAAAAGAATGGTTCTACCATTCAACTCCACCTTTGTGAGCCTATGTTCACAAACTTCCTACCTGACATGTCTGATACAGAAGCATCTGAGTGGACAGGCAATTGGCATCACCCAAAAACAATTTCAATTTATTTTCTTTCAATTTTGGTTTTCTTTGGGTCTTTATTGGCATCTCGCAGTGTTGGAGACACTTTGCAAAATTGGATTTGTAGGAATTCAGTTTTCGCCATATTTTGATTTCAACACTCCACAAGCAATTCCATGGAAACAATTGTTTCTAGAAAACTATAAAAGCTACGGACAAATCCTCTTGTAGGCAAATACTTAATGAATTTTGGTAATAATGGTGAAGGTTGCAAGGTCATATGTTCCATCATTTTGAAGAAATTAAAAATCTCAGTTTAAGCCTGTCGGTTTATGAAAAGTTTAATATTTTGAAATCCTTGAAGGTTGGAGAGAAATCCTTTTGTAGGGGATCTTGGTATACCATTCCAAGCATGCTCGCCAATTTTCATACGAAACATAGTAGTTTGAATTTTTCACATGACGACACTTGATTCTGCACACTCAGAGCATCATTTTGGTTATTTGATTTGGCTGGGCATTAAGGGAAGTTCAACAACTAATATTTAGCTTTTACTTCATTCTTTTTAATTATATTTTCCCTTAGAATCCAAAGAAGGCGTCTGAAATTAATTGAGGGGCAAAAATTCTTGTTTGAGCATCCAAAATAAGAGTAAAACAATAATATTTTCCAATGCCAAAAGAAGAGTACCTAAAGGAGGGCATTAGAAGTAATGGAGGTGCCACCGTCATGTCAGTAAATGCAGGTTCATAAATAAAGAAAAAGACAAAAACTTCCAAAAGTGAGTGTAGGAAGGAACACCTTGTTTGAGCACCTAAATTGAGGCTACCTTTTGATAAATTTAAAATAGTAAAATTAAAGAACTATGTGGGGCCACCTAGGAAGGGAGACACCTCATCTTGAGCCTACAGAAAATGATATTGAAGATAAACAATGCCACGATTGAGAAGTTAGAATGTTGTATTCAAAAGCAAATTTAATAAAAGAATTTGAAGTGCTCAAGAAAGAAAAAAAGATAGATAATGGGAAATGCCAAACATTGGAATGCAAGAATTAAGAAGCTTAAGGGACATACATAGGCATTTATTGGGGTTTTGTTGTAGGTTTGGGCAGCACTAGAGAGAGTTGCTGAAGTGTGAAGTTTGCAAAAGGAAGGAGGAGTCTTAGACTTAGCCCGAAAAGAGGGCAGATTGAGATTGATTGTGCGAGAGTGGCCATTGAAGGCCAAAGATTATGTATTTTGTAATTTGCATATGATATTTCATTTCTTGAATTGAATAAAGTTGAAATCCATTTCTATTGCAATCTTTGTATTATTTTTGGGGTAGAGTGTTGCCTGGGAATTTGTGATTTGTGTGTGTTTAAGGTAGGAGAGAGTATCCTCTTGCATCACTTGTCAAGTGCAATAATCCATAGGAGGCATCCTTCCTAACAACATAGGGAATATTAGAACATACATGCAAATTTACAACACCATGCTAAGGCAACCAGGAATAGGAAAACATGAAACCATAATACTCCAAATAAACACTAATACAACCATAATACAAGTACATAAACCAAATCTCCCAATGTTGCAACATGGGCTCTGATACCAAATGTAATTCCCTAAGCTTTCCCTCAAGACATTAACAAACAAAATTGATCGAACATTTTTTTGTGAAACAAAAGTGGTACAAGAAACCACAACATACTATCATGTCCAAGGTGTCATATTTAATCCATGATGACACTCTTGACACACACACCAATGCATAAATCAAAGTGACACAAGCAAAAGAATTAAGAATTCAATGGAACAAGATACCATGGTTGGAACAAAAAATGAGGCATGGAGGAGAGTTTTGGTCTCCAAAAGCACTAGAAAACCTTCATCTCTGTTAAACCACCCCTCAGATTTCATAGAGATACGATAAAGAAAAGGCAAAAACTACCAAAGTTTGGGTTTCATAAAGAACTTGTAGACAAGCTAGACTTCAGACATGCGTTGTAACTTGCAACTCTACACACCAATTTATGTTTGAGTTGTAGGTTGCAGTTGCAAATTACACCATCACGGACCTCAGGCTCTATCAATATAGTTCAACATGCAAATGATGTACTGACCCTTAGCTCCAACCTACAAACCACTTCAGTTTCCTAAAAACAATTGTAGTTTACATACTATAATGTGCAAATAAACTCTTGCTCCCAGAATAAGACAACTCAGACTTTGAAAACCTCTTGTAGTTATCACATTTGCAAAGTGCAATCAAGTTCCAATCTCTGAACTAACAACATAACATACTTCAAATTCTTTGGCAATCTACACGTCTACAAAGTGCAAGTAAACATTGAACTCTAGACTACCTGCAACCTCAGACTATGGAAGTTGACTACAACACACACTATGCAAAGTGTGTTAGGCCTCAAAACTCCAAACCTCCTATAATTTAGGGCTTTGGGGATTGACTGTAACTTACAGTTCAGACTAGTAAACCCATCCTACATGCATTTTAGACTATATCTCTAATTTGCAAAAATTGAGTCTAGAATGTTACTCCAAGGCATGGAAAATCAATAGGGTTGTTTTCCACACTCTATGAGGTGTAATATCTTCATTTTTGATTTATTTACAAATGGTCTCAAGGATACATCCAAGGGGTTGTGGGATCTAATTGGGTCATAGACAAATCTCCTAAAGTACATGATTATGAAGAAATTAGGTGGACGGTACATTCCACTCACAAACTTAAGAAAGTAAATATATGAATGAAATAAAAATAAGAAAATGCATCTAGTTCTAATGACTCACCATGCCATTAGGAAGGGAATGTTCTCAGCATGCTCTCCAAGTAACTTGAAGGTCCACACAATCCCCAATTGTGGTACAATGCCACCCAACCATGTGGTACCCTTAGGCCCACCCCATTGAACTAAGAGACAATCTCATGGGTACAAAACACACTCACACAATACAAAGTAGTATGGTAACACATGTGCCCAATTGACATGCATATTTTGTGCTACAAGACATGAGTACACTAAATGCAACAATCACATAATATCAACAACATGATCACAACCACGTTGACTATAAAATCTGATAGAAGGAGAAGGTTGAGGATCCTAAGTGTATGATAAGTAATGTCATCATAGTAGCTAGATGTCTTTGTGGGTAAATTAGGAGTAGAGCTTCCTCAATGAAGATACTCAATGACATTCACCAAATCCTAGAGTTGTGACACATCCTTCATCGCTAGACCAAACCTTTGAGAGCCTTCAAATCCTAGCACAGAAGATTCTTGATAAATCATTTAATCTCCCAATGTTCATTACAGTATTAGTTGTTTAAACTCTCCACACATTTGTTCTTGTGATCCCTTTGTATCATGGAAAACAATGAGAGCCACTCCTTTCGTATCTTATACCTCTATCCTACAAGCCCAACACACTAAATCCACGATTTGGGTGTGGTGCAAAAATCAATGCACAATTCCTCAACATGATGCTGAAGGATGCAAAATACAATTTAACATTAGAGAGCATTCATTCCATCAAATAAATCACTTATTCAAACATTAAAATATAATTTTTATAATTTTCTTTCAAAACATGCAAAACCATAAGATTCTCCCACCTCCATTAATGGAGTTACATGCAAGCTTGAGTTTTCCCATAGTTTAATTTTAAAGGAGTTTACAAAAACTTAAACTACCCTTTTATTCCCAATCTATCCAACATCAATAATCTTCAACAAATCTAGTAAGAGTGGATTCCAAGACAATTTTGTCATAGTAATGGCTCTATTTTAGACTTTTCAAATTTTGAAAATGAAAACCTAACATAATTCTAGTTCTAAACAATATAGCTTTCAATCCATATTTTCCTTACAACTAGGTCATATTCTCTACCTATTGTGGGCATGGCAATGGAGGAATTCCATTTAAAATTCAAACTTTCACTAAAACATTCAAGAAGAAAAAACAAGTATCTTTTAATGGAGAACACACACAATGGAAGAAATTTATTTTCTTTGAATCCAAGCACACCACCAAGCAATCTTCTTGCAAGAAATTCCAATCATCAAGCAATCTACAATTCTATCATTTCTTTCTAGAGCTAGAATTTTCTTTAGAGAGAGAGAGAGAGAGAGAGAGAGAGAGAGAGAGAGAGAGAGAGAGAGAGAGAGAGAGAGAGAGAGAGAGAGAGAGAGAGAGAGAGAGAGAGAGAGAGAGAGAGAGAGAGAGAGAGAGAGAGAGAGAGAGAGAGAGAGAGAGAGAGAGAGAGAGAGAGAAGAGAGAGAGAGAGAGAGAGAGAGAGAGAGAGAGAGAGAGAGAGAGAGAGAGAGAGAGAGAGAGAGAGAGAGAGAGAGAGAGAGAGAGAGAGAGAGAGAGAGAGAGAGAGAGAGAGAGAGAGAGAGAGAGAGAGAGAGAGAGAGAGAGAGAGAGAGAGAGAGAGAGAGAGAGAGAGAGAGAGAGAGAGAGAGAGAGAGAGAGAGAGAGGTTTATCTTGTGGTGTGAAGTCTTGCAGAAATTCCCCTGTTGAGAGTAATATTTCTATTTCATGTAACTCCTTTGGTATCATAGTTAATTTGAATAGGTGTGAACTAGACAAATCTTCTTGTTGTTCATCTGGTTCTTCCCTTGTTTCTATGCTAGATAGGTAGTCAGGGCCTTGATTATGTTTTCCTGGCTTAACCATTATCTTAAAATCAAATGCTTGAAAGAGGAGTAGACATATACATATCTAACCTTGAATCAGAGGTCTATTCAATAATAGGTTCATGGTCTGTAAAGAATATAAATGGAGTAGACAATAAGTAATGTCTAAATTTCTGTAGGGCATAGACCATAGCCATGGCTTCTTGCTTAGTTGTTGTGTAATTCTTTTATGCTTTTAACAATTTCTTGCTGGCAAATGCTACAGGATAGTCCTTATCTCCCTTGGGTTGCACCAATACCTCTCCTATTTCTATCCCTAATGTGTCTACATGCACATAAAATGGTATACTCCAATTAGGGAATATCAATATAGGTGCCTTAACTATCTTTTGCTTTAATGTGTCAAAAGAGTTTTGACATTCTTCGTTCCATTCCACATTCTTACCACTTTTCTTTTTGATAAGCTCTTCTAGGGGTGTTGCTACTACCACATATCCCTCAATAAATTTGTTGTGATAACCGATATACCCTAGAAATGTTTTCACTTCTGATGTTGTCTTCAATGGGGGAAGTGTCATTATCAATGTGACTTGAAGAGGATCCACCATTAACCTTTCTTTGTAGATACTATGGCCTAATAAGGTACCAAAAGGTACCACAAACATGCACTTATTCAAATTCAAGGATATATGCATGCTCCTGCATCTATTTAACATTATTCTTGGTGCTTTTACATGGTCCTTTACCAACCCATACATTGTCTAGTCATCGAGGTACACTTCTAGGAAGTCATGTATAAAGTCCTTAAAGGCATTCACCATTATCCTACTAAATATCACAAGTACATTCTTCAATCCAAATGGCATTACTATAAACATATAGGACCCAAATTTTGATGCAAATGTTATTGTTGGTTGGTCCTCTTCTCTGATCTTTACCTGATGGTATTTAGAGAATCCATTAGTGAAGGAATATATTTGTCTCCCAGCTACTAACTCCAGTATATTTAGTGAATGGGGTGGGGAAAGGGTCATGCATGCATGCCTTGTTAAGTTCTTTGTAATCTACACATATCCTTATTTCTCATGTCTTCTTATTCTATACTACCATAGCGCTTATCCATTCTGCATCTTCCACAGGTTTGATTATGCCCATTGCTAGCATTTTATTTAGTTTAGTTTTTACCTTCTTCTTTATATTAGGATTAAGCCTATATGGTCTTTTCCTTATAGGTTTTCCTCCTTCCTTTAACTAAATTTTCATTATACCTGCTTCTTTAATCCCTTTCATGTATGTGAATGTTCTAGGAAATAAATCTTCAAATTTAGTTAGAATTTCTGTTACTTGCTCTACCATCTTTTCATTCCAATAATCCTCTATTTTAGCTAGTTTAGGTTCTCTTTACTTTGCTACATTCTCTTCTCTTAGTTTGATTGGTTGATTGTGGTATTTTATTTAGGTTCCACAGGTAATTCCATCTCCCTTTCACTTCTTGCACTTCTATTTCCAAGTTTTCTATAGCTTCATTATCTTCTTGGGTAGTTTTATAACATGTGTGTGCAGTGGGGTTTGTTTCTTTATCCAACCACTCAATATATTTCCATATTCCTTTTCTTCATGGTGGTGGAGAACTGAGCTGCAGTATGTTTTCCTCTCTTTCCTCATGATGTGTGAATATTATTTCCTTTATTTTCAATAGTGCAGTATGGATATGCTTATCTTCATCCCAAAAAGAGAATGTGTGACATAAGTCTTCCTTTAATTCAATCCAATGTTTCATTTCTACCCTTCTTTTCCTGGTTAATGTACTAGGTTTGGACTATCGGTGTAAGTGTCAAATAGAATAGTTGTGTGTATAATGTATCATCATATTCATTTATATCCTTCCATACCCATATGAATGTTTTTATATGCTATTCTAGATGACTATTGCCATCATATTTAGGGATTTCTTCATACTCTCCTTCTACCATGTATCTTGTTTGGATTATAATTTTGAGTACCGACCAGTGATGGATATTCTATTTATGTGTATTCCACCAGTTGACAACATTGCATACCAGTGTGTGGTTCAATGCTTCTATCCTTATCTCTTCGTTCTCAAAGGTTTTCTCAATTGTGACAAGTATGTAGTTAAGTCCCCACTACTGAATATTTCGATAGCTTGATATGTGATATGCCCTTCAAGATATTGTTTATTTGGTCTAATTTTTGGAATGTACTTTCTGTGTGTATGTTTTTCTCTCTGAATTCTTCTTGCAGTGTATTTTCTTCCCTTGCAAAATTGTGGTGATTTTTCTTCTGTTAGTCTGACCATATAAACCATTTTGGTACTCCTAACTTTGCGGGTCTAAATTTTTGGTTCTTCTTGTAGCTAGGTGCTTAAGACATCCTCACTATCCATGATGTAGTGGTATGTTTCAAGTTCTATCTCCCCTCGGAGTTAGGTTCTTCCATAAGTTTCATTTCTAGGGAGTTTAGAGATTGAGTAGAGATTTTGTTATCTTCCTCAGTGTACTCCTCTGGATTGATCTCTTATGTATATGTCTCGTCATAATTCTCTCCCAAATGTATGTGGACTATTTTATCATCATTCACAAATGAGATTTCCTCCTTTCTGGAGTCTACAACGCCATTAGCATCCACAAACCACCTTAATCCTAACAATGCATTGAAAGAGTCCAGTGTCTCTTTGATTGCTACCACTTCCAGGTCTATGATCTATTTTACTTCCACCACACCGACTTCTACATTCTTCCATGTCCTAATGTTTCATCCCAAAACCATCTTCCAGGATAATATTATAAGGTGTTTCTTGTAACTCAGGCTTTCCATTTATTCCCATACCCTTTTTGGGATCATGTTGATGTCTGCACCTAGATAAACCATTACATTTTTTACCCTCTTATAGTTAATGCTTACTATGATCATTATGGGACGTTTCTTCAATGTTCTATCTGTCTTCCCAATTTTCCTAATTTACGGTTGCATGGTTTTCTATTTATTCCAATACTTATTGAATTGCTTGAGTTTCTCCAAGAGATTATCTTTTCTAGCCATTTGTGTCATTTGTTTAAGTATTCTTACTTCATGTTCTGTAAAAGAAATCTTCTGGTCTTTTTCTTTATGTTGCTCTCTCTTTATTGTTTTTTCAGCTTTGTTTTATGATTTGATCATGTTTTTTCTTTGCTAGACAAGAAATCTTCTTCTTCTTCCTCACTTTCTTCTGTACTTGTGTTAATACTTTTCTTTGCGGTGTTCATTCCTTGCCTTGTCACTACTGCTGCCTTGTCTCTCTCTTTCTATTTAGGCTTTTCCTTGCATACTTGGTATTCATCTTGTGATGAACTGTCAGTAGTGCCATATGATTCATAAACCTCTACTTTTTGACATCTTCTTATGTTTTGTAGTGGGTCTTTTGGTACTCTTCGCATAAGGCGCGCTCCTTTAAAACCTTGGAGTTCATCACTCTTAGATTGCGGTGTGACATTCTTGTAATAGGTTTGTGCTTTATCGCAATTGAATTTGTCATGTTCAGTGCTACCATAGAACCTGCATGGTTTCTTCTTATCTCCCCAGCAAAATAATCATAGAAGGGATTTTTTGAACCAAGACGTAGGAAACTTGCAAAAAAATGCACTCAGAAGGTGTATCACACATTACTAGTATGTTGGCTAGTTTCCTCACTTCCCATGCCAAAATGGGAGATTGAAGTAGGTTATGGACATCCATACAAGCATAAAAGGTTTAAAAAAATCTCTCATATATTTTAATTTGAGATGTTCTAGTTGCCATTGTGCAGGCCATGGAAAATGGTGTCTTTAAGCAAAGGCAATCGATAGGTGTGTGGCTGAACTATTCAAACATTATCAGTTCTCTCCTTATTTGCACTAAAAAGGGGAGCTTTGGAACATGGATACACATGAAATAGATTTTTTAAAAAGGCTTTGGAAAATTCCATGACGTTGCCAACTCCCTCTTTTCCTGCATGTCAAAGGGAGAGCTTTGGAACATGATATGGATATCCATTAGAGCATAATCGAAGGGAGATTTTTGTCATATATTATAGTTGCAAATGCTCTGGTAGATATGTATACAAAATGTAGAAGCAATAATAAGGCATGCAACTATTTGGCCACCACTATTGTAAATAAATGCAATTTGTAGGTATCAAGCCAAAGTACACAATGTTTTCAGTCCCCTCACATTGCCAACATTGTTATGGCATGAGGGAACTTGTTGGAGGTTCCCAAGGTACTAGGACCTCCCGAGGTGCCAACACTTTCTAAAATATAATTCAATGGTTCCAAAGAACCCCTACACCTCTGACACACTAGAATCATTGAGCATGCATTAAAAAAATCTCCGGCTTGGTGAAGAGTGTATTCATCTATGTTGTTTCACATATATTATAAAAAATCATAATCCTACTTATAACGGGAAATGCTTTTAAAGGATTGTGATTGGGATAGTTGTAACATGAAAAATGAAATGGTGAATGTTGAGGCTCACTACATAAAAGTTGCACAAAATGGATTTGATGATATTATGCACTACATTGATTATGATGGAGGAGCCTTATAGAACAGGGTTGAGGAAATTTGTAGCATGATGATCAATGTGTTGGAAGTTTCATTTAGGATGGTGATGAGGAAAATGTAATTCACTTATAAAATCATGATGAGTATCAACATATATATCAATTTAAAGAGAATAGACATGTTGAAGATCATGAGCTAATTGCTCTGGATAATAGTGAAGCTAATGTATAAATTATGGATGAGTCTATAATATAGAGTTTTTATTTTTAGTGAAAGTGGAAGTAGGTCCTGAAGAACTAGTCACTTGTGCTGATTTTTGTGTAGAGCATGATGCATTGATCACTTTAGGAATAATTACTATTAAAGAGGAGCAGTTATAAATCAATCGTTTCTATTTTGGAATAGGCAATAATGTAGAGGATAGTTTAGACTCACCTAAATAGAGGAAAAATAATTAGAGAGGTTTGCAAGTGAAGACATGATATGTCAAACTGAGGAAACTACAACACAAGAGAAAGTTGCAGTGGAGAACATGGCCATTGTTACTAAAGACACAATTGCAAGTGAAGATTTAAACACTAAATTTGAAGATGAAATGCACAGTTCCAAACAATGACAAATAAATTTATGAGCTAATACAAGATCTATGTAGGCATGTAGATGAGGAGAACTAGGTTTGTTGAATAGTAGAATATGATAATTGTGATTTCAATAAAAAACAAAACTAGATCACTTTAAAGTGGCTTATAGGATTAGAGATCTTAAACATGATATTTTAAGGTTACAACATGAATTTGTGAGTGAGGAATCAACATCAAAATCCTTAGGAAGTGAGTAGAGAAACTCTAACATGAGAAGATAATCTAAATTAGAATATTGTTGGTATAATCAACTAGCTCATCCAAGCCTTGGTCATGGGCAGTAACCTTGGTCGTATTGGGTGGAGAATATAAGTGTCAAAAGCATGAGTGGGTTTGGCATGCCTATTGAGAAATGTCTATGGGATGTCAAAATCTTACAAGAAACTTGCCCAAGCATTGTATCACTTCTTTGGTAATTGAGAGACAAAGAAATGAGAAATGCAGTTATGAGGTAGCTATAGTAATTATCTCTGAAAGTGAAGAAGTTT
This sequence comes from Cunninghamia lanceolata, assembly GCA_027924645.1. Lineage (NCBI taxonomy): Eukaryota > Viridiplantae > Streptophyta > Pinopsida > Cupressales > Cupressaceae > Cunninghamia > Cunninghamia lanceolata. The sequence goes on along the minus strand of BSBN01000837.1, from coordinate 7,777,616 downwards.
ATATGTCATTGGCAAAAAAACCATGAAGTTGTTACAAAGTTGGACACCTCTATTTAGCCAATATTATTATGACTACCTTTTCCATGAGCTTTTGAATTTTTAGCTTCCAAATTGCCATCAATATGCAAAGTGATTATATGTAGAGGCATATTCAAGTAACAAGATTGAGGTAGTAGTGTAAGGGGATATCTTACTAGACGGTGGTGTTACCCTTCTCTATGCAATCAAAGGATCTAATCAAACAACAAACTAATAACTTTGATCAAGGGGATTGTGCATCTACAACCAACATATGCAAACTATTTGACATAATGTCTTGACAATCAAATGGCTATCAAACTTGCACAAAGACCCAACTTGTTTTTATAAAGTTAGTTTTATTAATGTTCATAAAATATTTCTTTTAACGAGTTGAAAATATATGCTCATTAAAAAGGCTATGTAATATTCTAAATATTTTATAAAGTCTAAAAGAAGGTAGTTATGAGTCGGTTAGGAGTTGGTTATGGGTTATAAATATTATGTTTTTGAATGTAAAAGGATTTTTTTAATAAAATTTTCAGCCTGGCTAGAAAAAATAAGGGACTTTTGTATCCTCTCATTTTAACAGAGAGGAGAAAATCTCAGTGTTTTCCTTTTGAAAATAAATAAAGGAATAATAGAATTGGTCAGTGAGCCTGCGTATTGTCTCCTTCACACTATTTTTCTTTCTTATGTTAGAATAATAGTAATTATTCTTTGAGTTTCTCTCGTATGTGATTGGAAATATTTGTCACCCTTCATCTTAAAACTATTTTTGTGTAATTTTGGCTAATATAAAATAGTTTTTCTCAATCTCTGTATTGTGAAAGTATCAGGATTTGTTCTTTCTTAAGTCAGATCATGTCTTTGCATACAAAACCCTCTTTACACCATTTCATCGAAATAAATGTTATGGAGATAAATCTGAGAGTTTATCTTCGTGTTGATTATGAATTCTCCTCTTGGGAAATTTGAAAGTTCCATCTTCTTATCAATTGACCTAGGGTTTCCCTTTCTTTTAATCTTTTGTGTTTTAGTTTAGGTCGCCTTTCCTACTTTTTGGTCAAAAGCATACCTCAAAAACCCAAAATTTTATCATATGATGAAGCTACCCCTCTCAAATACAAAAGAAGTTCGCTAACCTAATAGCAACCTCTCTAACTATTGGTACATTTACTGCTACCCTTTGGGTGAGTCAGGGCCAATTCTAAGGCAATAACTACAGTGACAAATATGTTTACCAACATTTATACATTTAGATAAGTAAAATTTTATTATTATAAGATAATTAAAATGTGACTTATGCCATCCAAACACAAATCTACATCTTTAATATATATGAAAGTAATATTACTTATATGTAAGTAATAATAATATTATAGTATAGTATAATATTATATACTAGATACTATAAAAATATGAATTATATGTGTAAATTTATATATTTTTTAGGGAATTATATATATATTTAGAGAAGATTATATATAAGAATAATATTAATTATATATATAAGTAATTAATATATATCATTAATAATATATATAAGTAATGTATAGATAGTAATATTACTTTTAATATATATAGGAATATAAAGTATATATATTAAAACTTGGATAAACTATTGCCCATAAGGGTGCAGTGTAGTGGTTAGTTCACATGCTTGTGCTGTGCCCTGCACACATGCCCTATTTTGCCGCAAAATGTGGACCACCTCTCTTTTGCTTATTTCGTTTGGTCAAAGTTTTAATTTTCTGCCTTGTGCCTTAGATTGCTTTGGGTTTCAAATCTTTAGGAGGCCTTGAGCACTTTGTCTTCATTGTCTTGATGGATTGATGTTCATTCAAAAGGTTTTGGTGTCAGTTGCCTTTAATGAATTTTCTTGTTTTTGGCATTTTTTGGAAATTACAAAACTTTCACCCTTAGCTGCATAGGGAAGTTCCCGTGGGGACTGGATAAAGTGCATTTGACTATGCTTTGCAAGAGTTTTTCTCGCAAAGGATAAAGTAGGGTTCTGATGGTCATCGGGATATATCTCGATGACCCCAAGAGTCTCGCAATTTGTTTAAACCTGCAAAAGTGTTTTAAAGCGAAACTTCCTATTCTTAGTGGATATTGCGGGTCCCCAATACCTGATAGGATAAATCCAACATGCCATATCCCCACCTATCCCAATGACATCACCAGAATTACATCCTGATGACTGGCATTTCTCCACCTCAGAGTAAAAATGCTCTCTACGCTATCATTATACAAGGTTGCATTTGTGGTGATATTTTGAGAGTATTTAAGCTCAGTTTTGAATTTTGTTTGTCATATCAATCTATTGAAGATCATTACACAGAAGGAGTGATGATTTCGAGAGATCTCACAATTTGATAACCAGAGGCATTCATCAAGCTCGTGAAAAGTAGGTTAAATTTGCATCCTGACAAAGAGTTTGACTCCCTGGACATTTTAACTTGCAGGTCGGTAAATTTTGTGCTTTCCTTTACATTTTTTTGATTAGGGGGTATGGTTGATGAAACTGCAAATCTTTAATGTGAATAATGTTTTGTATGAGTTTATCATAGTTGGGATTCTCGTGTCTTTATAGAGTATTGTGTATAGGTAAATTTGAGTTTTTAAGATAAATCAAGGTAATGAAATAACAACTCAAATCCTACTAACATCAAAAGATTGATCTAAGAGAAAACCAAATCAATGAATAAAGCAATTAGTAAATCGAAAGCTTTCACCTAGATTGTATAGATCTCTTGTATGAATGTGGATTGCTCAGTAAATTTGCGTACCCATGGTGTTGCAATAAGCAGGTTTAGATAATGTGCTCAAAGATTCGATGTAATGTGCTCAACAATACGTAGTATGCTCAAAGTGCTGTAAGAATGCCTATAGATTAGATACATAAAAGATTGGAGAGGGTTTGTGATGAAAATGAAGGGGGTATATATAGGATTCAATAAAGATCGATCAATGGTCCAAACAATTCAATAGAATCAATGGATGAGATAAATCTAGAATTCATGATAGATGTGCACACGACATGTGTCACTCCAAAAAAATATTTTTATTAAGTTAATTGCTTTTTGGCTAAAGATAGGATTTGATTTAATAAAATAGATTTTTTTTTCAATTTATGAGTTGATGATAAAAATAAGATAAATTAAAGCCAATTAAACTTAACTTATGATTTGCTTTTTGAAGTTCTAAAAATAAGACTGATTATGCACGAGTTAAAATGATATTTTTAGAGGAATTGGAAGATATTTGGAAATTAATTAAATAAATTTATTTAATTGATTGTGCATGATTGAAGAAAAGATAAGATATAAATAAAATATTGATTTTATTTATTTTTAGAAGAAATAAGTCAACTTAAATAAATTTGAACAATTTATTTAAATTTAGAAGAATAAATGGATAATTAAATAATTAATAATTATTTAATTATGGATAAAAGGAAATTAGGTGATAAATTAATTAAATAATTAGGTTTATTTAATTAATGTGGACTTGAAATTTGAAAAAGGATAATGATTTAATTAAATAATTAAACTTATTTAATTTGGAGGAATAAAGAGGAAATGAATGAAATTAATTAAATAAAGAGGATTTATTCAATTAATGTTGGAATCAGGTGATTTAGAGGAAATTGATGAAATTAATTAAATAATTAGATTATTTAATTAATGTTAAATGCAAGTGATTTGGGATGGCGTTCGCATGCTCTGCAAGCCGAGCTGGGGCAACCGTGCCCTAGCTCGTTCTCTGTGTGTTGCTCGCTTCTGCATTGTGGGGGGGTTTTTTGAAGCTTTAGGGGTGGTGGTGATGGGTTTTTTTCTTTTCTGGAGGCCTTCTTGCTACCGTTTGGGTGGCTTGTGGGTGGAAGGGTTTTGATCCTTCCCTTGGGGTCTTGTCTTTTTCCATTTCTTGCAAACGTGTCCTGGGGGTTTGCATGCCTGTTGGGGATCTTGTTTTTTGCTATGCAGGGTGGGGAAACATCTGGGGCTAGCCCCAAATTAGATTTCTGATCAGCAGTTGGTTCGAAGCCTTTGGCGCATGGAGTGAATGTTTTTGATAATACACTGTTTTCTTTAGAGATGGAGATGAATGATCTAGGATCGGTTAGTGGTTCCCAAATAACAAAGATTAATGGGTGTTTGGAAAGATGCAAAGAGCGACCGAAGTTGATTATCCTGATGGAAATACTTGCAGATGATATTGAATACTATTCAAGGCACTCTTTTTATCGCAAGTTCATGGGTTTGAGAGTCTTGCTACAATTTTTGGAATCCTGGGCTCAGCGGACTTGGATGCCGGAGGGGGAGATGGAGATTAGGCTCCTTGCGAACAACTTTTTTATGGTCTCTTTTGATTGCATGGCAGATCGGAATAAGGTCTTCGAGGGTGGCCCCTATTTTTATAACCAGGTGGGTTTGTTTATCAAGCCATGGCATGCTGGCTTTAACCTGACTAAGGCACTACTGAGTCGGATCCCAGTTTGGGTTCGGTTGCCGTGGTTTCCAGTTGAGTGTTGGCGGGATGACGTGTTACATTTGGTGGCTTCAATGCTCGGTAAACCTGTTGGGTCTTCACAACAGACGTAGTATAAAAAGGTAATGACTTTTGCTCGTATCTGTGTAGAAATTGATTTAAGCAAGCCACTACCAGATTCTATTGAAGTGAGTGCTGGATCATATACTTGGGTGCAACAACTAGATTACGAAACCCTACCTTTTCGGTGTCGTCTTTGTCATGAATATGGTCACTTGCAGTGTAGGTACCCTAGGGCTAAGCCTGTGGTGCCCCAACCTTCTCAGCCTTCTCGTAATCCACCTAGGGCTGATAATGGTAAGGAGCCTATTCCGGGTGATGGTAATGGAGATGATGGCTATGTCCCTGTCAAGGCTCGCAATAGGAATCGGGGCCAGAAGTGGACCTTGAGGGAGAGGCAGGTTGATGAAACTTTTAATAGGTTTGAGGTGCTGGATGATCTCAGCCAGGGGGAAGTGAATTCGGGGTTGCTGAACTTGGATCAGGGAACTTTGGGTATAGGACAAGATGGGCCACCATTGGAGGCCATGCAGGTTGTGCAAGAGATTAGGGTTGGGCAGAAGGATACGGATCAACAATTGATTGTCCAGACTGAACAAGAATCTTCTATTGGAGCTTCGAAGAGTGGTGGAGGTGGTTCCCCATTGCCCCTGAAAGGAGGCAAGAATGTGGGGAAGAGCTCTTTGGGAAGGGGTTGGTGATAGGACTTCCAAGCTGGGAAGGAAGAAGGATATGGAGAAGATTAAATTAACTGGGGAAACTTTGGTGGAGTTAGGGTCAGTCAAGACTCTGGATTCACATTTTTCATGCCCCCAGAAATGATTGCTCTCTCATGGAATGTAAGGGGCTTGAATAGTGGCCCTCAACAAAAAGCTGTTTGTGATTTGGTTAGGAATCATTCTCTGGATGTTCTTTTTCTTTAGGAGACTAAATTATCTGTAGATAATATGTTGGCCATGGCTCCTAAGTTGTGGAAATATGGTGAATGCCAGTGTATGGGGGCTCTTGGTGCTTCTGGAGGGGTGGCTTGCTTTTGGAACCCTCGGAAGATTTTCCCTCTCTGGTGGATGTCCTCTAGATCCTCTATATCCCTAGTCACCTCTTGGTATGAGACTGGTGAGTGTATTCTCCTCTCTAATGTGTATGCTCCTATTGAGTTTCTGGGTAAACAACTTCTATGGTCCCATCTTCGTTTTGTTCGTAGCTTAGCTCCTTACCATCCGTGGGTTATGGCTGGCAATTTTAATGCTATTGTGGAGTTGTCTGAGAAAAGAGGTGGTATTCCTAGGTTGGAGCCTTCTGCTCTATTATTCAGAGATAGCATTTCTGAATTAAATCTTATTGATGTTCTGCCAAGTAATGGTCGCTTCACTTGGAATAATAGGAGAATTGGTGAGAGTTGTGTTGCTGAGAGGCTTGATCGATTCTTGGTTTCCTGTTATTGGGTTGGAGACTTATGGTCCACTCGATCTAAAATTCTTGATTGGAGAGGTTCTGATCATTGGCCTATTAAGCTTAGTATTATCTCTGCTCGGGGGCCTCGTTCTCCCTCATTCAAGTTCCAGATTATGTGGTTACAGGATCCTACTGTTCATGAACTTGTGGCTGAGTGGTGGCAGATTGGTAGACCAACTTTTGGTACAGAAATGTACACATTCTCCAAGCTTCTTCAGTTTGTCAAATATCAGCTTAAAAGGTGGAATCGGCGATGTTTTGGTAATATCTTTCATGCTAAGGTTGCTGCCCAGGAGGAGTTGAATAATATTACGCAGTTGATTCGTGAGAATGGGGCCTTTGAGGATCTTCTAAGGGAGGAGGCTAAGACTTTGAAAGTGGTTGAGGAATTTGAATTGTAGGAAGAAATCTATTGGAAGCAAAAGGCCCAGGTTGAATGGTTACAGGAAGGTGATAAAAACACTGCCTTCTTCTTCAATTCTGTGAAGGACATGAGGCATGGTAATTCCATTCCTTTTTTGGTGAATGATAGGGGTGAACGTCTTGCCTCGTTTCAGGAAATCTCTGCTGAGGCATCTTAGTATTTTGCTACTTTATTTAGGGAGGATTCACGAGGGGGCTCTGTTAAGGAAGCACAGGTTCTTTCTTGTATTCCTCAGTTGGTCTCTAGGGAGGCGAATGAGTATCTGATGAAAGATATCTCTCTTGATGAGCTAGAGGGGATTGTGTTTTAGATGAAGAAGGGTAAAGCTCCTGGTCCCGATGGTTTCCCAATTGAATTTTTTCAGGAATTCTGGGATATCATAAAGTTGGATCTTCTAGCGATTGTCCTTGAGTCCCAAAGGAATAAGCAGATGCTTCGTGCTCTGAATTCCACCTTCCTTGCTCTCATACCCAAGTGTGAAGGGGCTGATAGGTTATCTCAGTTCCGGCCTATCTCTCTTTGCAATGTGGCTTACAAAATCATTTCTAAGTTATTTGCTGAGAGATTGAAGAAGTGGCTTAAAGTGCTGATTTCAGAGGAACAGAGTGGATTTGTGGTGGGTCGACAGATTCTTGACGGGGTTGTCATTGCTACAGAGACCATCCACTCCATGGACAACTCCCACGAGAAGGCTATGTTCATTAAGCTGGATATGGCTAAGGCTTACAACAAGGTTAGATGGTCTTTTTTGCAGAAGATCCTTGTTTCTTTTGGTTTTGGTGAGGAGTGGATCCAATGGGTCATGAGCTGTGTCACGTCTGTTTCCTTCTCAGTTTTGATAAATGGAGATCATTCTGAACTTTTTGGTGCCTCAAGGGGCTTGCGCCAAGGGGATCCTCTTTCTCCATATCTTTTTCTACTTCTTGTGGAAGGCCTTGGACATTTGTTGAAAAGAAGGGTGGAGCTTGGCACCATTCAGGGTTGGCGATGGGGTGGAGACTTGCCTCCGCAATCTCATTTACAGTTTGTTGATGATACTGCCTTGATGGGGATGGCTACTGTTAGGGAAGCTACTAACTTGAGGCAGGTGTTGGACATATATCTTGTTGCTTCAGGACAATTGATTAATGAGGAGAAGTCATCCATATTCTTCTTCAATACGCCGACCCCCATTCAAAGAAGAATTGCTAATATCTTGAGGTTTCAGATAGGGGTTCTCCCTTTGATGTATCTGGGTTTCCCAATTTCTGTTCGCCATCTTCCCAAGGGTTCTTGGCAGAATATTATTGATAAGCTCCGTGCAAAAGTTAATCATTAGACCCACAGATGGTTGTCTTTTGCGGGGTAGGTTCAGCTTCTCAAGTCGATGGTGCAGGCTCTTCCTACCTACCGATGTATGCTTCAGGTGGCTCCGATGGGTTTTCTAAGGGAGTTGGATTCTCTTGCAAGGCAGTTCTTATGGGCGGGAAATTTGTCATCCTCCAAGTGGAGCCTGGTCAGGTGGGATGTTGTATGCAGCCCAAAGCAATTTGGTGGTCTTGGTCTTCGACAGTCTGCGTTATCCAGAGTGGCTGTGGCTGCTAAGCTATTTTGGAGATGGTGTGTGGAACCGGATCAGCCGTGGGCCAGGATATTATCTCATAAGTATTTCCCGGGGACTCCACGGTAGGATCTCCCTTGTTACCCTCTTGAGGGGAAAGGTTCAGTGATTTGGAATACTCTTCAGAAGGGTGCAAAGCTTATCAAGAAAGGTTTATTTTGGATTTGTAGATGGGGAACTGAAGCTCTCTTCTGGTCAGATTCTTGGGATGGATTCCCTCCACTTACTTCTCAGTTCCCCAACCTTCTTCCTTTGTGCCAAAGATTTCTCGAGGCTGGCTGGGCTAGGGTGAGTGACTTCAAGTCTGTTGCTTCTTTTGGTCAGTTGGAGGTAGCTCATTGGAAGGATCCCGCAGTGTGGCCAGATTTGGGACTTGCGGAAGATAGTGCTAAGCTTCACAAGATTCTTCATAGTAGGAGTTGTAGTTCTCTTCTGGAAGAGTATATTCTTGCTTGGACTCATAATCCTAAGGGGGTTTACTCTGTTGCTTCTGGTTATCAGGTGTTATTGGCTCAGAAGCTAACTGGGGTAGAGGTTCATTGATGGAAAAGGGTGTGGAATAAACTCTCGTGGCCTAAATGCAACTGCTTTGTTTGGACTTTGGCTTGGAATAGGTGTTTGACCTGGGATAACATTCGTAAACGGGGATTTCAAGGACCTTCAATTTGTGTTTTGTGTGGGGGAGCAGAAGAGGATTCTTCGCATTTGTTCTTCCGGTGCCCCTTTGTTGTGTAGCTTTGGCATTGGTGGTGGGAGGTATGGAAGCTTCCTTGTATTCATGCGTGCTCTTTGGTTGAATTTTGGGATAGTATGGGAAGACCTCCTTCTATGGCTTCCTTTTTGCAGGAAGTTTGGTTCGTGGGTCCTACTTTTCTGCTTTGGCAGATTTGGCTGGAGCAGAACTGCCGAATTTTTTGTGATCAGAAGTTGGTGGGTCGGCAAGTTTGGCTGCGTATGCTAGGAATGGTGCAGGAGTCAGTTTTAGCTAAATGTGATGTGGTTTTCCCCTTGGAGAGAGGTGATGATGAGTTGGTGGCCAGACTGGGTCTTCAAGAAATTCATTCTTCTTTTGTCAGTTCCAGGAACTGTAGGCATGGGAAAAAGAGGGTTCAACGGGTTGGAAGGTGGTTACCTCCTCCCAATGGATTTTTAAAGATCAATACTGACGGTTCTTCTAGGGGCAATCCTGGGCCTGCTGGAATTGGTGGTTGGTAGGGACTCAGCTAGGTCAGTGATTTTTCTGTTCTCTATACATGAGGGGGTGAAGACTGTTAACTTCATGGAGGGTCTGGCAATTCTGCATGCTATTGAGAGGGCCCTTGCTTTAATCTGGAGAAAAGTTATATGTGAAGCTGATTCACAGATTTTGATTAATCTCTTGAATGAGCGAAAGATATCTGATATTAATTGGCAGTTGGCTTCGGTGGTTCAGCGGATTCTTCAGGTTAGTTCTCGGATGGAGGAAGCATCCTTTGTTCACATCCCAAGGGAGTGGAATCGAGCTGCCGACTGCTTGGCCAAATGGGCCTCTGAGCATGATAGTGGTTGGAAGGTTGAGGATTGGGATCAGGTTAACCCTGAGCTGCATCTAGATTTAGATAGGTTCTTGGAGGAGGATAGGAGGATACATGGGGATAGTTGATGTTGTTTATGCTGTGGGGTTTTCGCCTTATTTTCTGGGGCTGTGTCCCTTGGTTATTATTGTAATGCTCTTTTCTAATTTCTAATAAAGTTTTTACCCCTTTGTTTTTTAAAAAATGCAAGTGATTTGGGAAGAATTAATGTATGCAAGTGATGCAATGTGAAGGGTCATTTTTAGGTGTCTACATTTTGCCCCTCTTTGAGATGGTGTTGCAAAGTAACATCATTTTAAAGAAATTTAAAACATAGTGCTTGGTTTGATAGAAGAAATATTGATTGGATTAGAGATAGTGATGTCCCAGTCACTCAAAGCGAGGGTGACAAGGAAAGATAATGGATAAGTTGAATGAATAAGATTTGATTTGATTTTCTATATCTTGGTATGTAAGCTTAATTGTCAAGGAAAGATAATGGTCAAGTTGTAAACCAAAGATTAATTGATGATGATTGATAAGGATAGTGTTTGGTTTCAGAAATGAAACACCTTGTATAAGACATCTGGTCTAGTTTCGAGAGTGTGACAATTTGTATAAGACAATTGATATGATATGATTGATTGATGATAATGTATGGTTTCAGGAAATGAAACATGTCATATAAGACGCTTGATCTAGTTTTGACAATGCAACATCTTGTATAAGACAATTGATTGATTGATTGATTAATTGACTGATTTACAACAAGATTAGCATCACGACCAAAGGATGTGATTGGATAAATTGGCTAGATTGGTTATCTAGATTGGTATGGAAAGGATAAGGTATATTGATAAGATAAATGATGATGCCCCCTCAAGAGGACAATTGGGTTCAAAGAACACAAGTGTGCTCTCGAAACGAAAGGAGAGATGAAGATGAAAAGTTAGATGAAAGATAAATGAAAAAAGAATAGAAGAATTGATATAAGATTGATCGATCTTCATGAAAGCTATAGATTTTATTAGGATGTATGGATGGGTGGATGAAATGAAGTGTTTTGAGGATGTTTAGGTGAAATGATGATATCTTATGTACATGAGTACTGGATACTTCCTTTGGATTCCAGGCTGCCTACATACCCGTATCCACGGGATCAAGGTACCTTAAGATTGAGGTGATGATGATATGTAGTTCTAGGAGTGTGATGAGATGGAGTGATGTTGCAACAGTTACGTGAATATTTATAAAGAGCAATCCTTATTTTGATATAGCATGTGGATGTTATGCACTAGGGTATAGAAGACCAAGGTGACAATGTATCCAATGCATAGGATGTTGACTTTGCAAACAACCAGTTTGAACTTAATCTACTAGAGATAATAGAACCTTGTTAGATATGTGAATGAGCCATAGTCTTGAACATAAAATAATCTTAATACATCAATGCAAAAGAATATTAATATATAAGATGCTAGGTTGTAACACACATAAGATACATATTAGCCGTAGTAGGATAATAAGCTCATCCCACAAACATAGCATACAAAAGCAATGACTATGCCCCAATCCATACTGCATCGTAACATACCAAGATATAGAAAATCAAGGTATTCCTGACTAGGTATTAGAAATGAACAAAAGATAAACCAAAAAGTAAATTGACTGACTGAAAAAGTAAACATACTACCAACAATTCTCTTGCCAAAGAGTGTGCTCTGGGTAGATTTTGATAGATAGGATAGATAACAACCTTATTGTAGGAAAGATATATCCATAAATGTTGTTGATCTGTTGGTAGGATAAAATGATTGATGTATTAGATGTTGGCAATTGGTATGTAGGACAACATATGTCTTTGCAAGTAGATCTTTTGGCTTTAGGTTTGTTAAGTACTTTAGCTTTCAAAGGATGCATAATTTGTTTTCTGCTTGAGTTAGTCAAGTTGGGGTGATAGAATGGATTGTGATTGACGGAAGACTAGAAAGATGGAATGCCAATGGATTGAGATGGATGAAGAATGATGAATTGTATGTGCCTGAGTACTAGATACTTCCTTCATATTCCAGACTGCCTACATACCCTGTATCCATGGGATCAAGGCACATTACGATGAAAGATGAATATGATAACATGTAGTTCTAGGTAGAGTGATGAGTGGGTCAAGGTGTTTGAGATTGGGTAGGTGAAATGATGTTGTATTACATACCTGAGTACTAGAAACTTCCTTTGTATTCCAGATTGCTACATACCCATATCCATGGGATCAAGGTACCTTAAGGTTAATATGAGATGATGATATGTAGTTCTGGGATGTTTGATGATGTATGATAGAATGAAGATGTTTTGGTTTCAGTGAGATGGTTGAAGTATTTTTGTTTTGGTGAGATGGTTGATGAACCGTGAACAAGGATCCATTCCTAGACCTATGTTAAGGAAAGAGTTGCCCCCATTCTGGTAGAGGTTTTATTAGGGATGACTGCATTGACACATCAATGAACCGATGATGGATGATAAGAAGACACAGATAATTGACATAAGATGATGACAAGACATAGATAACGGACATAGGATGATGACAAGACATGGATAATTGACATATGATAAACTGATGATGGATGAACTGACATAGGATGAGTGATAACTGACACCGACAATCTCCAAGCGACTCTAGATAGGGCAATGGATATGCAAAGGTCAATATTTTATTATGGATGTAAGGATGGAGATTATTATGGAATGGACATGGAATGAAAAAGACTCGATAGATGATGGATGCTAATTCTACACATAGTGTCTGCTTGCTAGGTTTTCACTATGGTACTTATCCAAGGTGCCTATTTACCAGGTTTTCACGAGAGGATGTATTATTTTTAGCTATTTTTGATTTTGTTGATTTTTTTGATTTTTGATTTTTTGCCAAGGATACTCTAAGGATCAGGCAAATAATTTCTTGAGATGAACACTATTGAGTGGTTCACCTAGAGGAATGCTTTCAGGTGTTGCTAAAGTATAAGCTCCTGATCCATATGTTGGTGTGATAATAAAGGGTCCTAACCAATTAGGCTCAAACTTGCCCTTCTTTTCTCAATCTGCTTGATTTCTCTAATTTTCCTTTAAGACAAGATCACCAACTTGAAACCGTCTTTCCTTGATCTTCTTGTTATAGTTGCACCAGAGGTGGTTTTGATAGGCATGGAGATGATTAAATGCTGCAAGGCACCTTTCATCTAGTAGTTCTAGCTTAGCTAATCTGAAAGTGTGATACTCCTCTCCATCAATCAGGTGATGCAGAGATACTTGGAGGGATGGGATCTCGACCTCTATGGGGAGGATGGCTTCAGAGACATAAACTAGGGCATAAGGTGTGGCACTAGTTGGTGTTATGATACTAGTGCAATAGGCCCATAGGGCGGGATTGAGTTGTAGGTGCCAATCACGACCAGCTTCATTGACCGTCTTCTTGAGGATTTTCAGAATGGTTTTTTTGGAAGCCTCGGCTTGGCCATTACTCTGCAGATAGTAGGGAGTGGAAAAGTGATGTTGGATATTGTATTGGGTGCACAAGGTATGGACATCTTGATTCTTGAATGGTCTCCCATCATCAGTGAGAATGGCTTGGGGAATATCATACTGACAAATGAGGTAATTAAGGATAAACTTGGCTATTTGCTTGCCGGTGATATAAGTCATGGGAATGGATTTGATCCACTTCGTGAGGTACTCAGTGGTAGTAATGATAAACTTATGGCCATTGGATGAGGATGGATGGATTTATCCTACAAGGTCGAGACCCCATTGTGAAAAAGGCCATGTAGTTGTCATAGGTTGTAGTTCATGAGTTGGTGCATGAATAAAATCTCCATGTTGCTGGCATTGTAGACACTTCTTAGCAAACTGCACAACATCTTGTTCTATGGTAGGCTAGTAATACCTTGTGTGGAGTATCTTCTTAGTGAGGTTAGGACCGGTAGAATGTGCGCCACAGACACCTTCATGTATATCTCATAAGGTAGCATCAGCTTCTTCCGTGTTAAGACATCTTAAGAGGATACCATCAAGACTTCGGCGATATAGTGTATCACCCAGAATGGTGTAACGAGAGAATCGACGAATAAAGGTTTTGTGTTGGGTTGCAGATAGCTCAAAGGGAAAGGTACCATGTTTAAGGTATTCATAGATATCTTTGTACCATGGGGAATTGGGACCAACAAGTTCGTAGATGATTTGGGTAGTTGGAACATCGATGACTGGTATCAATAGTTGATCGATCAAGAATTCACATTTCTGTGTGTCTGTAGGCATGTCTATAAGTGACCCCACAGAAGCCATACAATCTATAGCTTTGTTATGCTCTCTTGGAATTTGCTCAAAAGTGATGCTAGAAAAGTGTGGTTTGTAGGCATCCACTAGTTGCTTGTAAGGGACCAACTTTTCATCTTTTGTTTGGTACTCATCAATGACTTGTCGAATGACTAGTTGTGAGTCTCCATATACATGTAGTTATTTGATGTCCCATTAGACTGTTGTATGGCGACCTATGAGTAGTGCTTCATACGTGTCTATGTTGTTGGTGCAAGGAAATGCAAGCCGATATGACTTTGGGATATAGTCATTTTGAGGTGTGATAAAAAGGATGTCGACCCTGATCCATGTTATGTGTAGGAACCATCAAAATATAACTTCCACACTATCGAGGTAGAGAGATTAAAGAGATTTTCATCTAGAAAGTCAGATACCATAGGATGTACATTTGTCATGGGTGCTTCTGCTAGTTGATTTGCTATGGCTTGTCCCTTGATTACTTTACGATCCACATACTCAATGTCAAACTCACTAAGGATCATGACCCATTTAGCTAGTCTACCTGTGAGGGCTGCCTTTGCTAGGAGATATTTTAATGGATCAATTTTGGCTATTAATTCATGTAATGTCGCAACTTTTGGGAAGCGAACTCTAAGTCTTTTCGTAGGTGAATAATTGAATTCATAACCCACCAAGGTTTGATTGATATAATAGATTACATGCTCTTTTCCTGACTCATCATGCTGTGCTAGAAGAGCCCCTAGGGCTGCAGTTGTAGTTGAGATGTACAAGATCAAAGGCCTATCGGCTACTGGTGGTACCAAGACATGAGGTGTAGCTAGATATGAGCTAATCAAATGCTGCTTGACACTTAGCATCCCATCAAAATGAGACATCCTTTCAGAACAAGTGTTGGAATGGTTAACATTTATCCGCTAGCTGTGAGATAAACTGCCTAATGGACTCTAACCTTCCTTGAAGGCTCCTTAATGCTTTTAGATTCTTTGGTGGAGGCATCTCTACTATAGCCTTGACTTTCACTGGATCTACGTTAATGCCTCTGCGAGATATGATGTATCCCAATAGCTTTCCTGAGGTTACCCCAAAGACACACTTCTTTGGATTGAGTCTTACTTGATATTTTTTGTCTGTCAAAGATTTTTCCTAGAACCTGTATGTGATCTGACCTAGAAGAATTTGCTAGTATATCATCAACATAGTCCTCCATGATGTGATGAAAGAGATCGTGGAATATCACTGTCATTGCTCTTTGATAGGCTGCACCTACATTTTTAAGATCGAATGGCATGACACACCAATAATAGGTACCCCAAGGACAAGTAAAATCAGTTTTATGCTAATCTTCTTCTACTATCATTATCTGATAATAGCCAGAAAATCCATCCATTAGAGAAAGAATTTCATGACCAACGGTCAGTTCCACTATGAGATCAATGTTTGGCAGTGGAAAGTCATCTTTGGGGCATGCTTTGTTGAGATCTCTAAAGTTAGAACACATGCAGATGCCCCCATTTGGTTTAGCCACAGGTATAATGTTTGAGACCCATTCTGGATAATCAATAGGCTTGATAAATTTTGCATCTAGCAACTTCTATATTTCAACTTTCATTAAAAGAGCGATCTATGGGTGCATCTTTCTTAGTTTTTGTTTGACTGGTTTAGCTTTTGGATCAACCTTGAGATAGTGAACTACTAGTGAAGGGTCTAACCCTGGCATATTAGCATAGGTCCATGCAAAGTTGATGGTTTGCTGTAAGAAGAAGTTGGTAAAATTCTTGTTCTCTTCTTCTAATAATGATGCTGCAAGGAATGTGGTCTTAGGATTTTGCTCTGTGCCTATATTTATCTCTGTAGAATCTTCCACTAGGAGAGATGATTTCTCTTGATACTTAGATGGTAGGGGAATGTCAAATCCTCCATCCTTGGGTGCCACAATTGGGTTTTCACCTTTGGATACATCCATTATTTTGACTATTTTCTAATCAGGAGGTGCCATAGTGTGGTTTTCACCTAGAGATCTTTCTTTATTTTTATTTTTGCGACTGGAGGATTTGACATTCTCACCAAAATAAGTAGTTTGATGTAGTTCCATTACAAAACTAGCTTTGTGATCGCCAAGAGGGATACCATCCTAGAGTCCCATGAATTCTGCAAGAGCTTTGTCATTCTGAAAAACATCTAGAATGGGGGACCCTTGTTGGTCCTAATCGATAAGTTCATGGTAGACAAGTGTTACAATATGAGTACTGGTGGTTGATGTGAAGGATACAAATGATAGCATAAATATGGAGGATTCAGTGAATAGGTTAGTCATATGGAGGTAGGAGTCATCAATGATATCCTCTTGAGATGTCAAATCTACGAGATAAGTTTGTGCCACCTCGCCGAGAATACACTTGATGTCCAATGCACGTGGTACCTTCCTACATATCCTAACCCCTTCTTGTCTAGCTTCTTTTTCACAACAATGGGTTCTATGTCACCTTGATTATCTTTCCCAAGGCCACCTTTGCCTTTATAGCCCATGTTTTTGATAATTCTTAGGCCATTGCCATATTATTTAACTGGTATGGTGACTGGTTCCCTCTCTTTGTAGAGCCAAGATGAGATGTCTTCAATAGTTTCCTCTGCCAATAATTTTCCCTCATTGAACTAGGTTAGGGATGCTGGAGGGGGATGGCTGCTTTCTTAGTCACTTTATCTATGGATAGTTGGCTGTAGGATTTAGGGGATAAGGGCATCTTCCCTACACAACAAGATTTAGAGATATCATATTCACCAAAGCCTATATCACGGATGTGAGCTTTGATTTCAGAAATAGGATTAGGATTAGGTTCAACTTCAGAGGCTTTTTTCATATTTTCAGGGTCAACATACAATGGGGATTCATAGGCTTTGTCATTATTTGGCACTTGGTTTCTATTCTTATAATTTCCTTGCAAGGCATGACATAATTCAAAGGGATGAGGGTTTCCTGGGATAGTGATCTCCGTACCATTAAATGGGATCTTGAGAGACTAATGGTAATTGGAGGGAATAATTTTTATGGCATGGATCCATGGGAGTCCTAAGATAATGTCATAAGGTAGCTCAATGTCGAGGACTTGACACCTAGTTTTAAGCTTGATGTGGCCTACTTGCATAGGTAAGTGGATAACACCTTTTGAATGATGCTCAGCATCATCATACCCCTTGATTGTAATGCATTGATCAATGTTGATGTGATCCTTAGAGTATCCCAATTGTTTAAGTAACTTAAGAGAACATATATTGAGACTAGCACAACCATCTATAAGTATGCATTTGATCTTTCGTTTATGGATGAAAACTTCAATGTAAAGTGTATCATTGTGACATGTATCGTGGGATGGGAGGTCCTTTTTCAGAAAAGACCACATTGTAAGGTGAGGCAATGTTACCTATTATAGTTTGGAAATCCATGACCACTATGTTATTAGGAACAAAAGACTCTTCTAGGGATTTTTCTAGCACAAGTTTATGTGCGGGTGATGATTGTAGAAGGTCCAAAATAGAGATCTGTGCAGGGGTTTTCCTTAGATGTTCTACAAGATTGTAATCATATTGGGTTGGGATACTCGGTGTAGGCCCACGAAGGGTAACATGACCGTGATGAGTTGTGACAGCGCAATCCGTAGATTTACCTTTGATAGTGAGGGTAGACACACAACTTTCTTCAAAGCGACCTACAATAGAGTCATAGGAAGTTGAAGCTTTATTAATGGCTTTACCTTTATCAGGATGTTGACCTTGACCATGGTTAGGGAATGGCTCCTTGTACATGTTGAGGTCTTTGTTGGTGTTCTAATTAGGAGGTGCATCAAAAGTGACTTTGCCTCTATTGATAAGGTTCTGGATCATGTGCTTGAGTTTCATGCATGATATGGTTATGTGTCCTTTGGTCCTATGGTATTCACAATATTCGTTGTCTTTGTACCATGTGGGTTTGAAAGAAGGTTTGTCATATGGGCGAGCTTCTGGTAGTGTGATGAGTCCATTTTGCACAAGTTTCTTTAGAACTGACTCTATAGGCTCTCCCAAGGGAGTGAACTTACGCCTTGGAGGGTAATCTTGGGGAGGCCACTCTTGTTGATGCTGTTGGTTTTGGTTTTGTTGTCATCATCATTGTTGTTTACGCAGAGGTTGGTGTTGTTTGGATGAAAGATTAAGGGGTGTTTGTAGTGTTTGAACATGTTTGGAATCCACCACACCATCATTGACCACATTTTTGTTTTTGTTCCAGAATTTGGGCTTATCATTTGATTTTGGTTGGGGAGAATTGTCTTTATTTTATTTGAAGATTTGGACCACGCCTTTAACAATGAGGTCTTTTTCGATGTTGATGCCTTTATAGGTAATCTCGTCAAAGGTTGTAGCACTTAGTATTTGCAAATGGAAACCTAATTCTTGGTTAAGGTTTTGCACAAATATGCTAACAAGTTGCTTTTCAGGTATGTTAAATGGGAATTTGCTAGCCATGTGTCTCCATCTTTGAAGGAGATAAGAGTTTCCCCATTTTTCTATTTGTTGTTACATAAGTTGGTCATAGAGACCTCATGTTATATTTTGTACAAGAAATGGGCGGCAAATTTTTCTGCAAGCTCGCTAAAAGTTTTGATACTCATAGGTAGATGCGAGAACCATTCTATAGCTTGACCTCCAAGACTGTGAGGAAAGAGGTGCATGAGATATGTGTCATTATGCATAACCTCTAAACAAGTGATATAGAATTCTCTAATGTGGTCTTTTGGGTCTCCTCTTCCCTTGTATTTATCAAATTTAGGTATATTGAAGTTGGGAGGAAAAGGGATCATTTGCAATGATCGATCAAATGGAAAAGGACAAACCTCCTCTAAGGAGAAGGTTTTCTTAGTGTGGTCAAATGTTAAATTGGCTACTTGTTGTTGTATCTCAGCAAGTTTAAGGTCCATAGCTGTTGGGGGTGTTGGTAAAGTCTCCTGTTCACTAGGGGTGGTTGTTGTTGCCCATAGGGAAGATTGTAGTTGAAGCCATAGGAAATGATATTAAATGGGTTGTATGATTGATTTGGGTCATATGTGTTGTATGATGGATTTGGAATAGGTTGGGGTTGGTTGTTTTGAGGTTGCATATGTTGAGGTGGTGCTAGATAAGAATGCTGGCTTTGTGATTGTTGTGAAGGGATGATGAAAGAGTTTTATCGTTGATATTGTTGAGGAGGGGTGATGAATGGATTTTGTGGAGGAAAGCTAAATGTGTTTTGATTTGATTGTGATGGCAGAATATAGCCATATGAAGATTGGATTTGAGAATGTTGAGGGTTATTGAGATAGGTGTTGGTGAGATTGAGTGTGGATGATCTTTGTAGTGGAGTGATATAGGTAGATGGTATTTAAGATGGTTGGAGTTGATTGAGATAGGTATGGGTGACATTGAGTGTGGATGATCATTGTGGTGGAGTGATATAGTTTGTGTTGATTTTTTGGGAGTGTTGTGGGGGAGTGATGTTGTTTGTGTTGATGTTTTGGGAGTGTTGTGGTGGTATGATATTGTTGGTGTTGATATTTTGGGAATGTTGTGGAGGAGTAATGTTGTTTGTGTTGATGTTTTGGAAGTGTTGTGGTGGGATGATATTGTTGGTGTTGATGTGTTGGGAATGTTATGGGGGAGTGACATTGTTTGGATTAGTGATACAGAGGTTTGATGACATTGGGGATGGTGTCTCTTGTGACCCTTGTTGCATGGCTACATAAGTGTTTCCTGGATTGTAATTTGGGGGGAAACCATCTCTTGATGGGGTCGCTAATGTGCCATGTGTGATTGATATGGGCATTTGTGATATGCTAGGAGGTTGTTGGTTTTGTTTATCTAGAGTAGCTTGTCATGCTAATTCTTCTTGAAAATGAAGTCTTTCTTGTTGCTGTTTATAAATCTCCATAGGAGTCAAGAGTGGTGATATTGGTTGATTTAGGTTTTGGTTTTGATAGATGGGATTTTCATATTCAGCGTTGAAAGGCTTGGGTATTCCCTCTTGTGAGACTTGTGTGGGTATGGGAGTGGATATGGTTGACATAGTTTGGATAGCAGTTATAGTGTCATGGGTATTATTCTACTCTTTAAGAGTAGATAAATCAAAGTCTTGGGGTAGTTTAGCTCATTGTTGAGCAAGTAAACAAAATAAATGATCTTTATTCTCACTAAGGAGTTTTTCAAATGCTACCATGGCTCTAGGATCTTGCATGATTTCATCAAGGCCTTGTCCATCTGCTTGAGAGGATTGACCTTCTTGAAAGTTTCACTCTTCTTGAGATGGGCTTTGACCAATGATATAACCATGCAGATTTGTATCATTATGGGGTATTACTGTGGGAGCATAAGGAGGATCTATCACAACGATATTATCTTTGTCCTCATGAGGCTGGTTTTGAAAATTGGTTGATTTGTTTTGAAAGTTTGTTGGTATGCCAGTTGGTGTGTGGGGAGTACCTTTTTGAGACTTGGTGGAATGACTTGGTTGAGGTGTATGAGGGGGTGATTTGTGCTTCTTTGGGGTAGTTTTCTTAGCCTTTATGGCTTGTTGAAGTCTAGTGGTTACCATAGGATGCCCTAGGACAATTTGTTTTGAGATTTTGATTGATTTTGGACTAGTTTGATAAGGTTGAGATTACTATGTTGGTGGATTTTAAGTGGGTTGATTGTGGAAGATTATAAATTCTAGATCAATTACTAGTTGGATAATGATTACCATTTCACAAAGGTAGACTAATGACCTCAATGAAGGCAGATAGTGTTAATGGCATAAACTAACTCAAAAGAAGTTGATTCTCTAAAGCTTGTAAAAGACCAATAACGGATACTAGTTCCTCTTCAAAAGACCTAAGAGATGTGATCACTCTCAAATAAAAGACAAACTAGGGGTTTGATGTGATCTAGGATTTATGGTGGAGACCAAATTACTTAGCTAGACAAAAGAGTGGGTAAGGATTTAGGTTTGTTTGGTGAAATGGGTTCGATGATAGTAATCTCAAGGGGATCAATGGTTTGAAAAGTCCCAGTTTTAAGTAGTAGTGAGGGATGGAAGGGACTGAGGGGTTGATGGCATAGATTTGACAATACAGTATGATGATGGCTCAGAGGTAGATATGATCAAAAAGTGTGATTTTGCTGAGATTTGGGCTAGACAGTTTGATAGACAGTTTACTGGACAAAAGGTGCTAGACTGTGCTACAAAGGCACTTGATTGTGTTACCAGAGGTGCGTGTTTGTGTTTTAGAAGCACTTGACTACTGATTAGAGGCACATGACTGTGTGACCAAAAGAGTTGGACTGTGTTTTAGAAGTGCTTGGCTGTGTTACCAGAGACACGAAGATGGTATTAGTGATGTTTGTAAGGCAAATTTTGATAGATTTTGGATTTGATTTTGATTGGATTTGCTTTGACAAGAGAAAACACATCAAACAAAGTGGCAAAGGACTGACACAACAGATAGTGTATGTTCAAGGCTCACAAAAAAGCCCAATGTTTTCATAGGTATAAGACAATTACAAACAATTCAAGCACATTTATCCCTAGAGACATGGGTTCATTGCGGTAGTTTAGCTCACAACTTGAAATCTCTGTCGACCAAATGTCATTCCATGTGGTGTCATACATTTGTCTCTTTGCGATAGACAATAGGTAGGGATATCTCACCCTCCCCTCGGAAAGCCACAAGTAGGTCACAAGTAGCTTATGCTAGCTGAGGGAATACTATCTCTTCTCAAGGGAGGCAATGGTGAGTAATCTTGAGGGCTTGTAACGATTCCCCTTGCACTGATGATTACCGCAATGTTTGGAGGTGGAACAGGTAGTCACTATCTAGATGGTTCTTAGTATCTTTGAGGGACTAACGCCTTGCGAGCATGTGGCAATCTACTAAAAGCTTTGACCAATCCTACTAAGAGTATCATATACCTCCCACAATGCAAAAATCATTTTCACAAAGTGGTGGTATGCCTCTTTTCGATTTGGCACCGTAAGGCAAGGACGACGCTGGTTAGGACTTGGCTTTCATATTATCCAACTAATATAGCAGTTCAAAGGAAAATTCTGCTTAGGGTCGTTCCTTTTGGATGAAACACAATCCAAAAGCAGGCCCTTCTAAAGGATAAAATGAAAATAAAAGATAGATGATTTGGTTTTTTTGATCTCCTAAGTTTTCACAAGGAAGAGCATATACCTATCATCTTCAAGCACGACATACACATGTTCATTTATCCTATTAATAAGAAAAATGACTAGGTGCAACTAGCTTAACCACACAAGTTTGTTCAATTGTCCCTTAAGAAAGCAGTGGTTCCTAAGCTTTAAATTCCAAAAAGATGATCCATGTCCATTGTCCCTTAAGAAAGAAATTTGTTCCTAAGACTTAGATTGCAAAAGATGATTGTTCAATTGTCCCTTAAGAAAGCAATATGTTTCTAAGACTTAGTGTGATAGGTTTGCAATTCTTCAATGCTCGTCCTGCATAAACATGTTAAAAAAACCCATTTTTCTCTGTTTGAGTAATAAGATGATGCAACAAGTTGGCTTAGTTCCACAAAAACTCAATAGTTAGCAAAAACATAAATCAATTGACCAAAAGTGCTTTACTGAGATTGAAAGGCACTGTACTATATTACTAAAAGCAATTCACTGTGCTGCAAAAGGTATGCTGATTTTGATCAAAGGTGCCTCACTGTCATGCAAAAGCGCGTGATTGTGTTACCAAAGGTGCTTGACCATTCCAGATATAAAATAGTCAATATTTTGTTAAAAAGCAAGATCAAAAGATGATGTTATGATTGAATGATGATCTAGAACGTTGATAAAGGATGAGATCTATAACAATGAATGATTAATATGATGAGTTAGAAACCCTACAACTCAAGAAAACAAGTCAGAAACCCTAGAAAACTATAGGCACTATACTATTGTGCAAAGGCACTTGACTGTGTTACCAGAGGTGCTTTACTGTGTGCTAGAGGCATGTTATTGTCGCCCAAAGGCGCTTTGTTACAGACTAGAGGTGCTTTATTGCGTTGCAAAGATGCTTTACTATGTTTTGATTGCACTTTTCTATACTGTACTTCAAAAAAAAATCTTCTAAAAGAAAACAACAATTAGTGGTCCCACCGGGCGTGCCAAAAATGTGTATAGGTAAATTTGAGTTTTTAAGATAAATCAAGGTAATGAAATAACAAATCAAATCCTACTAAAATCAAAAAATCCATCTAAGAGAAAACCAAATCAATTAATAAAGCAATTAGTAAATTGAAAGCTTTCACCTAGATTGTATAGATCTCTTGTATGAATGTGGATTGCTCAATAAATTTGGTACCCATGGTGTTGCAACAAGTGGATTTAGATAGTGTGCTCAAAGATTTGATGTAATGTGCTCAACAATACGTAGTATGCTCAAAGCACTGTAAGAATGCCTATAGATCAGATGCATAAAAGATTGGAGAGGGTTTGTCATGAGATGAAGGGGGTATATATAGGATTCAATAAAGATCGATCAATGGTCTAGATAATTCAATAGAATCAATGGATGAGATAAATCTAGAATTCATGATGAATGTGCACATGACATGTGTCACTCCAAAAAAGTATTTTTATTAAGTTAATTACTTTTTGGCTAAAGATAGGATTTGATTTTATAAATTAGAATATTTTTTTCAATTTATGAGTTGATGATAAAAATAAGATAAATTAAAGCCAATTAAACTTAACTTATGATTTGCTTTTTGAAGTTCTAAAAATAAGACTGATTGTGCACATGAGTTAAAATGATATTTTTAGTGGAATTGGAAGATAATTGGAAAATAAATAAATAAATTTATTTAATTGATTGTGCATGATTGAATAAAAGATAAGATATAAATAAAATATTGATTTTATTTATTTTTAGAAGAAAAAAGTCAACTTAAATAAATTTGAACAATTTATTTAAATTTAGAGGAATAAATGGATAATTAATAATTAAAAATTATTAAATTATGGATAAGAGGAAATTAGGTGATGAATTAATTAAATAATTAGATTTATTTAATTAATGTGGACTTGAAATTTGAAAAAGGATAATGATTTAATTAAATAATTAAAATTATTTAATTTGGAGGAATAAAGAGGAAATTAATGAAATTAATTAAATAAAGAGGATTTATTCAATTAATGTTGGAATAAGTGATTTAGAGGAATTGATGAAATTAATTAAATAATTAGATTATTTAATTAACGTTAAATGCAAGTGATTTGGGAAGAATTAATGTATGCAAGTGATGCGATGTGAAGGGTCATTTTTAGGTGTCTATAAGTATCTTCTGAAGCATATTGAAACCCTAGGTCAACAATTCAAAATCTTCCTGCTAGCTAAATTGTAGTTTAAAAATATAGGCTATATACATGGATAGACTCTTTTTCATTTGGAATGATTGATTTTGCGAAGTTGAAATGGTTGGATTTGCATTAAGATTGTTAAGATTTTGGGATAATTCAGACATTTGAATTAGAGTATGTATTTGGTGGTTTGTGGTTTTGCATGACAAAGTTGTTAATAAAGTCATTTGGTTTAAAAAATATTTACACAAAACTTTGTTTAGGATAGGGATTTATCGAGGTGTACCCAAGATTCCCGTAGACTATTTTACCCGCACAACCCTTTTGGTCCAAACAAATAACACTTCCATGTGGGAGTCTCACCATGATATGGATATACCCTGGTGACCCACAAAAATCTGCATATCTGGTGTAGGTTTATTTCCCCACAAAACCCATGTATCTTAATGCTTTCATAACAAATTGTGCGTCAGAAGTCTTTGCAGGGAATTGATAAGGATCCAGATATATCCTGTAGGTGCCAAACGTCTTGCATGACTCAAAATATTGAACTTATGCTGGCAACTCCAAAATGTCTGCATATCTCGATGACATTGATATCTCTGCTGTGCCATCTATTCCAAAGACCATTGTGGAGATGTGATCCATATGTGCATATATCCCAACATGACCTTAAAAACTTACACATCCATATGATGCTTACCTACCTGCGTATCTTGATGAGTTTTTAGACCCGCTAATATCCTGGTGACCCTCAAATGTCCGCATATCCTAATGGCTCAGTAAGTCCCACTTTATCTTGATAAGTACCTTATTCTTGCCAAATCCAGTTAATGCCTATTTTTCTGCTATGTATAGATGATGTTATTATGCCCTCATATCCTACAGACCCCAAACTCCCACATTATCTAGTAAAACATTAGAAACTTGTAATTTGAAGATGAGTTAAGTAGAGGGGTTGTAGATAATTTGGTAAAGATTTTATTTCTATCCATGAGGGTTTATGAATGAGAATGAGCCCATATATCTTGAAGAACAACCAAATCCCACAATTTGAACAAATGCATTCAAATGAATTGATAATTTCATTTTAACACATGTGTAAGGTTTAAGGGTCTACATGGATTATAATATCAAGATCTGCTGTGATAATTGTGATGTGAATGAACTATTTTTTGAGTGCTTTAAGATGTATATCATGTTGAACTTGCTTATTAGGCAATTGGAATTTAGTATATTTTAATGTAGTGCTTTAGAGTCTTCTTTAGAATGATGGTATTGACATGATACATTAACCTTGTAGTGAAATTAGTGAAATAAAGAGTTATTTATTGTATTTATCTTTGTAGGTTAGATGTCTACTAGACTTGCCAAGATGAAGTACAAGTTCAAGGGAGTTACACCTGAGTCAAAGATCACCTCTAACTGGAATGAGGTATCCAATACATATTTGGTGCATATTGATATGGATGATTTCAAACAGAGGATATATGGTCTCAATTCAATCAAATGGGAAAGGAAAATTTTATCAAATAGTATTACATAAGTTACAGGTTTGCCCACTTTAGTACAGTGTGCATAATTGATTAAGGAATGTAGAGAACACTATGATGTGGTGTCAAGGAAGATCATAGCCCCAAATGGCAAAGTCATAGCTGACTTGACTTAGGAAGCTATAGTAGAGACATTTGACATCCCTACTTATACTAAGGTGGTGGACCTAACTAAGGATCAAGGGCAGGTTCTATACGACCAATCTCCTGAGAGATGTAGGAAGGTAATCAATGATATATGGATGAAGAAGACAAGACCTATTCTAGATAAATTACATGTGAACTTGTATAGAAGTAATTTCAAAACTTAAATTAATGACTTGGTCACCCTATTGGGCAGAGTCATGGGACTCTCTACTGCCTCCTCTTTCAAAGGATGGATGTTCACATTTGTTAAGGAGATAATCAATGGAACTCGTAAACTCTATTGGTCAAAGATAATCAATGACAACCTTCATAGGCAATTATTGGCCCTATAAAATAGAAAGATATTTTATATGACTTCTTATGCAGTCTATATGCTAGCACAAATTTTTCCATATCTTGGATTGACTAAACTCGGGGAAGTAGGGAATGCAACTGGTGAATTCAAGGTATATGATTGCTCCAATTGTAGAAGGAAAACTCTATCACACTTCAAGAGGGTGAATGATGCATTCATCATGTATATTACAAGGATGCTGCAGAGAGATTTAAGAAAAAGTATGTCCACTAGGATATGAACATGGCTGGGTAATATGGGTATTGTTTTATACAATTTCCCAAATTCACATATCTAAGGATTGAAGGCTTCATAGGTGTGCCCTATAGGCTGCCTTGGTATCCAACTGACAAAATGGTGTTGCTAGAATTAACAAGACAAATAGGCACAACCTACAATTTGTTGAAGGGGTTACACAGGGCTACAATCCTATTTCCCCTGATTGTAGGAAGAGGCTTGTTTACCTGTGTAAAGGATGAAAAGACGGTTGATGGGAGTGATGGATAGTTTAGCTAGATCCTCCTTTCACACAATACATTCAAGGACATTTAACCAAGTTGAATCACAACTTCTACAAGAAGGCTCAACTACAGGTTGGTTGTCACTTGGAATGATAGGGAAATTTGGAATTGATTGATTAATGTATTAGTTTTAGTTTGATTAAGCTTAAAACCCTAATTATGCAAAATCGTAAACAAACGAATGAA
The DNA here is from genome assembly GCA_027924645.1 of Cunninghamia lanceolata. NCBI lineage: Eukaryota > Viridiplantae > Streptophyta > Pinopsida > Cupressales > Cupressaceae > Cunninghamia > Cunninghamia lanceolata. The sequence goes on along the minus strand of BSBN01000837.1, from coordinate 7,750,588 downwards.
ACTTGATAAATGCTTGCATAGAGATAGACTAAACACAGATTAGATACATACTAAAATTTGAGTTTCGGAGTATGGAAAAGTCAGGGGCTAAAGAGCGGGCACCCAAGCCCAAGGTACTATTTTTTTGAGGGCTTTGGGATCTTTTCCGTCACTGACTGCAACCACTTCAGAGATTCTCTATGACAAAAGTGAGGGGCAAAAGAGTGGGAGCCCAAGCCCTTCCTGAGCTATTTCCCACCTTTTTCTTTAGATCCTAATTCCTTATGCCCTATAGTCCTCTGCAACTCCTCTCCACAAGATCAGATACCTGTCACCTGCAATCACAAGAAGAGGGGTTGGGGGTTGTGGTGTTTAGGAGCTTGTGTCGGTCAAGCCCTGGAATGGCATTCAAGCCTTCCAACACCGTTGTTAGATAGAGAGTCTGTGCCCTTGTAGGACAGAGGCAAAAACAAATGATAAATGATTGATTGAAGCATAAATAGATACCACCTCGAAGGTGTAGCTCTCAAGTAGATGACGACCTTTCACAACATGAGAAGATGAAGCCAAATCTGCAATAACAAACACAACAACAACACAATTATGCTCTGCAACACAATGAATGCCTTGAATGCTCTATGATCATAAGTTTGCCTTAATCTCAAAATCATCTTCTAGTTTGCGAATGAAGTCCTAAACATGCTTATATATGCATTCTTTCTTTAATTTCATAATTCAAACTTAAGATGCTGACACAGAACACCTTTGATGGTAACTTTGCCATCATTGAAATTTGGGACCCCGTAAAAATAGGGCAGGGCAAGGGCGTGGGTGCCCTTGTCCTGGGACCTATTTGGGTTAGGGTTAAGCTCTACAATGTCCCCTAAGTCCCATTTGTCATGGGTTTCAGGGCATTTTGTCTCAGAATTCAATTCTAACATGCATGATAAAAAACAAGGGACCCGAGAGCTAAACTTATGAGGTAAAAGTCTTAGGGGACATTTTACGACATAACAACTTGTACTACCCCTATTTTTGCAAAGGATTCCAATGTAGAGTTACAAGAATATCACTTCTATTCTACAAGGAAAGAGCTAATTTTGATCCTTTACATACATTGGAAAAGCACGTGAGAAAGAGATACACCCATGAAGAGAAATTAGCAAATTTTTGGGAAAACTGTGACAATGAGCACGAGGTAAAAAGAAGAAATATTCTCATCTCCCATTGGATTTCATTAAAGAAGTTTCAAATATTTCTAGTTCCTAACCAAGTGGTGGATGAGAGAGAGCTGGTACAAGAGGAAATATGTAGAATGGTCTTTGATCAACATATCCCACTTCCAAATTGGGCTGAGGAGGAAGTTGGGTCATTAGATGAGATAATGAAAGATAACATCAAATATAGTAGGAATTGGGTAAATGCCCAAGTGGCCCAGCTAGTAGCCCAAGGTGTACCATTAACATACACACCCTTGGAACTTAAAAGAAGACTAATTGAAGAATCTATTAAAGGAGCATCAGAAGAAGGGCCTGAAGAGCCTGTGGATACAAAGGGGAAGGTTGTGTACATAGACAATGAAGAGATAAAAGATGAGGAGGCAACACCTAAGGTCAAGGGCAAAGGGAAGGAGAAAGTTGAAGAGAGTAAGAAAAGTATGAGAGTTAGTGTGTCCCCTACAACTGTAACAACCCAAATTTATCGAAGAAAGGCCGATCAAGTTGAAACAACTAAGGGACAAAAGGTTAAGAAACCAAGGAAAAAGAAAGATCCAATGCCTCTAGTTTCTACTTTTGTTGTACCATCCTTGTCTATTTATTCTACTGCTATTGCCTCTTTTGCATATGTTCCTCCTATTTCCACTTCATCTATCCCCATTTCCTCTATTGTCATCAGCTCATCACCTATCCTTTCTTCATCTACTGCTGCTGTCACTACTTCCCTCCCACTTCCTCAACCTTCCATCTCACTTAATATTTCCTCACCCATCTTCACCTCATCCATTGTTATAACTAATGTCCCTTCTTCACCACCTCTTTCTTCTGCTATTCTCATTTCCATAGATATCTCAACTATACCTTCCACCTCAGTATCTTCCACCATCCCAATGTCTTTCATTATCCCTTCCATTCCAGTACTTACTTCATTAGAAATTCATTCTATCTCCATCCCACCTATTTAATATTTTGCCACTATATTTCTCTCCTCCTCTTTGCCACTATTATACATCCTGATTCCCATCACCATTCCTATCATATATACCTATTCTTCCATCCCATTGACCCTTCCATCCCCTCATTTCTCACATTTGACCCAGGTTTGTGTACCTGAGGAGGTAGCCTCAACACTTTGTTATATTAATAAGACCTTGACCCCTCAACTTAATATTAGTCTAGATGCCCCTTCCTCTCCCAAGGTTCCATCCTTCAAGGGTATAGAAAACATCTACAAAGAATTGAAAATCCAAAAAAGTCATGATGAACTTGCCTTGGCCTTGCAGGATAATGCTTCAAAAGAGGTGAAGGAAGCTAAAATAATTGATCTTGATACAAGTGATGATGTCTTGATGGACCATTCAACGAATGAATCAATGCAAGAAGAAATTCAGGGCAATAATCAAAATGATATCCCATTTGAACCCGAGAAAAATAAGGATAATAATCTTGAAGATCAATCCAAGGAAAAGAACAAAATGAGTAAAAGGACAGAACAACTTGAGACTTTTGTTTCCACTTCCTCTCAATAGCAATTGATTGATTCTTCTATATAGTCTTTGGTTCCTAATTGGTTATAGTCTCCGTTGAAAGAAAAGAAACCAGAAGTGGAGACTTTTACCTTGGATTTGACAAGATTTTTTAATAAGATAGATAAAACAAAGGAGAAGAAAAAGGAAAAAATCTGGTCTCATATCACCAAGGACATGATAGGCTCCAGAATTGTAGAAATTTTAGCTCCCATGGTTGATATGGACAAATGAGATATGGAGGTAAGTGAATTTCAAGTCACATCAGTTAACTTGGGTTCAAACTCTAAGATCTAAGAGAACAAAGAGTTTAAAGATTCAGTTACAACAATTGTCCAAAGGATGGACAAAGATGAACTAACAAAAAAGCAATTAAAAGAAAAAATGAGGAATTGTGCGCATGCATCTAGCATTTGGTAGGCCCTTTGTAGAAGGATGATGGCACTATAATTGCCCCTACCATCCTTTCAAAACAAGAATTGGATGATTTTGATATAGTAAAGCATATGGCTAAGGTTGCACAAGATTGGCTGAATGGAATTTACAAAGAAGGCTGTGAAATCATTGATGATGCAAGCAAAGTGCACAAAGAATTTTGTTCTTTAAAGGAAGATTGTGATGCCATTTCTGATGATTGTGAAGAGTATGAGGAATACTACTCCCATATGTTTCCTTGAGTTTAAATGATGTTTAAAATCTCTCTAGAGGTTTTGGCAGAGGAAATTATAATAACCAAAGATATAGTAAAGATGCCATTTTTGGGCAGAAATGATAAGTATCAAAAGGAAACATTTGATAAAGCTACGGAGGATGCTACAACTGCAACAAATCAGATTTGGGATGTCATTTATAGTTGTATAAACTTAGTATGGGGTTTATCCACTAAGTATATAGATGATAAAGAAGAAATAGATGAAAATTTGTGTAAACAACAGTGGAAGAAGTTACTGCAAAGGAGTTTTTATGGTTGAGCATTTCGGATTTGATGAAACAAATGTAGATAATGCCAACAATTTTAAAGTTCAATTCAAATAATTTAGGAAAAATACAGGGGCTCGGTCCATAACTTATAATACTCATGCCAAAAATTTGGATACCCTCAGATTCAAATTCAATTTTGTACAGAATACCCTTCCAGAGGCTAACAATCCAATTTTAGAATCATGCAAAGCATATAGGAAGAAGGAGAAAGATAAAAATAAAGTTTATGTTGAAGATGATGCCCCTACACCTTAGATATCAACTTCTAAGTAGTTTTTCAGTATTCCATCAGCACAACAACCTATAGGATGTCTAAGTGGAGCATTCTCCTCCAAAAAATGTGCCACATATGTATTTTTGACTTGTCAACTCATTGAAGAACAATGTCTTGTTGCAACTCATGTTAAAGTGCTATTTTGTCTTATTTGAATGAGTCCAAAAGTTGTAATTTTATCTTTTTTCTAAAGGACAAAAACAAAAATGAGTTTGTAACCAACTCTTGCCACAAGAATTAAATGTAATTAAATATAGGCCATGAGTTTTGGATGAATCCTCATCATTTTTTGTAAACTCAGTGCTCCTGTCTCCTCAATATAAAGACAATCATTTTCCTTGTTTTGTAGGTTGGAAAATATAGAATTGTTGAAACTCTACCAAAATTCTAATTACTACAAACAAATTTCTAGGTGTTGTTGCTAATTTACATTGTGTTATTGATTGAAATTTGGTCTTCATGGTTCATTTTTCACCTTCTATTAATTAAAGTTTAGCTTCAGTTTTGATGAATTCTTAAGATATTTGGTGGATTCCATGTTCATACTGTTAGAGTGAATAATTTATTTATTCACTATAGCTTAAGTGTACTTAGGTTGATGAGGTTAGACAACATCTTGTCTAACTGAATGTGCAACCTTTTAGAGGTTAGAGGTTATCTAATTGTTTGGTAAACCTCATGTGTATACCTTTTGAGGTTGGAAGACTTTCATTCTCACCTCAAAAGGCACTTTGTAGTCATCCAACACTTGACACAGAAGGTTGTTGGTTTGCACATTCCAAGTGATCCAAAGGTTGACACCTTATAAGACACTTGTCTACGTGCATGTGCCACATCATGGGGCACTTGTCAATCTGCATTCAAGGTTGATTGCCTCATCCATGCCTATATAATAAGGAATTCCTATGTAAATTATCAAGTGAGATCAATATAAGTTTATGATCAATTAGGTTCATCAATATCATCGATTTCTTATCTTGTATTGATTTCCATATTGTGAGTGTAGATCAAGTTGTAGAGTATCCTTGGCTATTCCAACATGGTATCAGAGCCATGCTATAGACATGCTCTTTGTTTTGAGGGGATTAGGAGGTGAGGTGAAAGTCAGTGTATCCTAGAGAGAAACCGATCTCACGAGCAAAATTGAAAAAGCAAATTTTTTTTAGAAAAATTGTCTTTGCTATGTAATTTTGTGAATTTTTTTGTTTCAAAATGCAATTTTTTTTACAAATTGAATATTTGTAGGCATTTGAAGGGTTGGATGGAATCAGAGCAAGTGCTGGTTCGTATTCCCTCTCTATGGGTCAAATCTCCTCCCAACAAGGCATTTTTATGCCTAATTTAGTGATCATAAGGGATTTTCAGAGTAGAGACATTGTTGCAATGGGACAAGCAGATCATGGGTCTCACTTATATTCTTTCTATTGTTTTGGTTCTTCACATATTGAAGACTTGCATGATGATCTTCATGCATTAGAGTTGGATAAGGAGATTCAATATGGATATTTGAACCTTGGAGTTGTTTCCTCCACATTGGTTCTTCCTAAGATCACATCTCCTTGTGAACCTACATCTTTGGTTCCCACAGACTTCCATCAACAGGCTACTTCCACCAATCTTCCAGAACTAGTTTTTTGGGATGAGTATTTGACAGACATTGCATATTTGTTTGATGATTCTCACTATGCATATTTGGTAGACACTTTTGACGACAACCATCTCGATGCTATTGTGCATCCATCTTCATCCTTGGCACCAGTTCTTATGGAGCAAGTTTCAGAGGATTTTAGTACTATCATAGAGGCCCATCATCACTTTGTGAAGGATTCATACTTATCTTTGGATTTGTCCAACATCCAAAGACTTATCATCTTCTTCTTCCACTTGAATATTCATTGCACATAATTGTAGTTCTCTTTCTTTCTAAGGGGAGAAACATTGTTCGTCATTCACGGAGCATCTTCAACATACTTCATCGAGCATCTATGAGCACTGCAACATATCTTATGGGGGCTTCCAAGTCTCTCTTTGTATCTCCTATTTTGTTAAAATTTATTGTACACATGTGATAGAAGTTGTCCTAGTGGGTAATGATATAATCCCATCCTTCTTCTTCACTTGTTTCTTTTTCATGCATTTTGTTTCACCTTTTGGAGAGGAGTTTTGTTCCCACTGGGTTTTCTCCTTACTCCACCTTATGAGAAACTTTTTACATGCATACCTAACATGGCCTAGTTGCCAGGAGCCATATCTTTGTATATATTGCACTTTTGTGATCTCCCCAAGTATCACTTAAGGGGGGGGGGGTGTTAGAGTGAATAATTTATCTATTCACTATAGCTTAAGTGTACTTAGGTTGATGAGGTTAGACAACATCTTGTCTAACTGAATGTGTAACCTTTTAGAGGTTAGAGGTTACCTAGTTGTTTGGAAAACCTCATGTGTATACCTTTTGAGGTTGGAAGACTTTCCATCTCACCTCAAAAGGCACTTTGTAGTCATCCAACACTTGTCACACAAGGTTGTTGGTTTGCACATTCCAAGTATTCCAAAGGTTGAAACCTTATAGGACACTTGTCTTCATGCATGTGCCACATCACGGGGCACTTGTCAATCCATGTTCAAGGTGGATTGTTTGTTTCATGCCTATATAATAAGGCATTCTCATGTAAATTTGTATGTGAGATCAATATAAGTTTATGCTCAATTAGGTTACTCAATATCATCGATTTCTTATCTCTATTTGTCAATTTCTATATCGTGAGAGTGAATATCGAGTGTTACAGAGGATCCTTGGCTATTGCAACTATAAACCCCCAAAATTATGCATTTATAGTATCTTGATAAACATAATGTAAATGCTTATTAAAAAACAAAAACTAAATGCTATTTTGATTTTTTAAAAATAGGGAAAAAATAGGCAGATTACGACAAAAAGAGCCCAAAAAATTACTGGTGCAACCAAAATTCAGCACTACAGACTGAATTTATTCCTCTTAGGTCAATATTAGGCAGCCATAGGTTGATTTGAGATAGCTACAGGTCAAAAATTCCCTGCACATAAAAAAACACCTTGCCAAGCTTAAAAACGTCTTGCACATCAAAAAAATGCCTTACTGGGAGGGTTTCGACCCACAGAGATGTAAAAATGCCTTGTTGGGAGGAGATTTAACCCACAAAGATGGAATATGAACCAACACTTTCACTAATTCCAACCAACCCTTCAAATACCTGCAAACCTTTAATTTGCAAAAAAAATTGCATTTTGAAACAAAAAAAAATCACAGAATTACACAACAAAAACATTTTTTCTAATTTTTTTTTGCTTTTTCAATTTTGCTCATGAGATCGATTTAGCTCCATAAGAACTGGTGCCAAGGATGAAGATGGATGCATAATAGCATCAAGATGGCTATCATCAAAAGTGTCTACCAAATATGCATATTGAGAATCATCAAACAAACATGCAATATCTATCAAGTACTCATCCCAAAAAATTGGTGCTGGAAGACTAATGGAAGTAGATTGCTAATGGAAGCCTGTGGGAACCAAATATGTAGGTTCACAAGTAGATGGATCTAGAAATATGAGATCAATGTCCTAGTGTATTGAATCACTGGAAGCCATGGAGATATCAACTCAGGATTTAGATGTAGTAATTAGTGTTTGTGGTTTTGTAATCTGATAAATGAGTTTGAAAGCAACATGTGAGAAATAAGAACACATTGTGTCATCATGTTGGTTTCCAAAATAGGTGCATTTGATGTTGTAGGTAGGATATGGAGTATCCAAAGAAACATACATGATCAAATGCTAGTGTTGACCCCCCTGAAATTATGAGATTTTCCCCCTGATTAGGTGATCCCCCCAAATTTTGGCACTTTACAACTTAGTGCATTTTACAAAATAGACATGAAAAATGCATGGGAAATTGAAAAACATGCACTTTTGCAAAAAATGATTCTCAATTCCGAGCTAGCAAGCAAAAGTTATTACAACAACAATTCCCGTAAAACAAGCGTATTTTAAAAACTACATTTGAAGAAGCAAAAAAATGCCTATAACCTTGAGGCAACCTAACCTTCCAACTATTCGTTAGAATTAGAAGGAAATAAATATTAAAAAAGTTTGATATGTGAGGGGGAATTGGCCTCTTGCCAACCCGAGCCTCACCCTTCGTCTTTGATCGACGAAGATACAAGGAGTTAATATGCTATTCAAAGCAAAGTGTCAAAGAATATGTCACTGTTACATTTGTTACAACATGAAATGTGAGGTTAACTTATATCAGTTAACATAACGACTAATGGTTAAGGTATAAGTTATTGTTACAAATACCCCTAACAACAAATGCTAACACTAGTACGCATACCATTGGTAGTTTGCTAATTGTAAGTTGTTGTGTATGGTTAGTCTAGAAAATATTTATTTAAGTTCAATTATAGGGATTTGATTAAGTTGCACCAAATCTTGGGTGTTTAATGAAATATTATGGTTTGAAAATCTCAAGTTTCCTCTAAAGATTGCACTATTTTCTGCAATACTATGACTAGTCTGGTTAAGTAGAAAGTGGTTTATTCCTAGAATCTATCTATTTGAATCATCTTATTAGTCTTGTGATTGTCCTTAGGTATTTATCAACCCTTTCTTCCCTCCCCATCTTTTGAACTTTTTTCTAGCAAATTATTAGTTTATGTAAAGCATCATTACATTGCCAAATTTGATGAAAGGTTTGTTTTCAGATTTCAAATCTGAAAACTACTAAGGGTTTATGTAATTTTTTGAGATCCACCATTTTAAAACCCTTTATATTAGTTTTTGTGTAAGGTCCCTTTGTTGGAACAACAAAATATATTGAAACAACTGAGTTATCTCACAAGTCAAGACCTGATAGCATAAACCTTGGGGTAGTCTTTTTTTGTTATCAATAGATTGGCGCTAGAATGAGGACCCAAATTGGGAACTAGGAAAATAATTACTCGTTCTAGCTCACTTGGTGAAGACATGTCATCTCTTTCACGATTCAAAAAAACCTAAAATGATCAAGGGGTACCCAAGTCTACTAGATCCTCGTCTGTACCTCAGAGTCCTACTTTTTTAGGATAAATCTTGCTTCATTTCTACCCAAGAATCCATCTACATTTCAACAAAATCCTATAAATATGGCCTAGGCTAGTGCAAAATCCTCTCCTATTGAGTTCAATGTTTATAATTAGATGCCCAAAAATCCTGATAAGTTCTATTCCAGGTTTCATGTGAATGATCCAGAATAGACTACAGATGAACACATTAAAATATTCAAAAGCACTCTCCACATGTGGCAAATTGAACATCAAGACATGGCCTATAAATTATTCTCATATTCCCTTCAAGTCGATGCTTTCTACTAGTTTGTTAACCTACCTACAAGATCCATCACATCTTGGCAGGATTTGAAGGATGACTTCTTGGAAAGGTTTAGGATCCCCGTGGAACCTACTGAATTATATCGACAGTTTGTGGACATCAAAAGGAGGGATAATGAGTTGATTAGTTCTTTCAAAGACATATTTCATAAGGCATACACCCATCTACATGCCCCCTATACCCTTGCTGATGTAGTTGCCCTTCTTATTTATTTTGTAGCTTTAGACAACTTGACTTCAATTTTTTTTTGCAGAAAGAATCCCGCTATAACTACATTGGTGACCACCTATGCTAAAGTAGTTAAGGTGAACTCAGAGTTAGGACAATCAAGTGCTAGCCTAGTCAATCACATTGGAACCCTAGGGATTCCTAATTAAATTTAGAGGATCAATCAGGATTTGGTAAATCACACTCTGGTTTTGAATCCTATTCCTATTCCTACTGTAACCCAGGCTATGGTTCACCCAGGTAGGCCCATCTCAGAAGCTCCTCCATACCAACATATCTTCCTCTAGTCAGATGACACTGCAATGGCTAAGATTCGTGAGGACATAGATGATATCAGAGAATTGACTGAGTAGATGAAGAATTTAACTATAGAATTAACCTACATCTGAAATCATAATTCTTATTTTCAGAACTCTCAGAGAAATTAGAATCAAAACCAAAATATCAACGAACTAAATGACATGGAATACTAGGCCAAATAATGGAGGAGTTCCATCACCCTTGGAGTCACAGAATCAACCTAAAAATTAGCTTCCAGGGAGAGTATTTTTGGTTGAAGCTACTATGTAAAACTGGTGTAGGCTGCATGATACCAATCAACACTTAAAACTGAATTGCCATGAGTTCCAAGTTGCTGCATGAATTTTTTAGAGTAAAGTGCAAGAAGCTGTCCCATCTATAGGATATCAAATAGTACCCACCTCTCAATATGATACATTGATGGTTATTGAAAGCTATTCTTTTCTGATGCAAGGGGATAATGAGCCTAAAGAAGAGGAGATTGATGAAGTCCAAGCTTATCAGCAAGTCATTAGGAACTCTTATAATTTACAAGTAATAAAACCAAGGGGTTGTTCACTACCTCTATTCCTATGAATAATTATCAAGTACCACCAGATCCTAAGGCTAGTAACAATCCAGAGCCACCAAAAGCATCAGTTCAACTAGCGGGACAAGCTTTAGCACTTCGATCAGATATGATCAAAATAGGACAACATGTGGTTGATGAGATTAAGAAGATGAAGATAAGTCTATCTATCTTTGAACTTATGAAAAGCCCTAAGGGAAAAGATGCTATTTTAAATACCATTAGTGAGCTTATTGTCAAAGATACCCCAGCAAAGGATGTTCCACAAAAAGAACCACTAGGAAAAGGGAAAGATAAGGCATTGGAGTTAGATACTCCTATCACCATTTACAAGGAAAAGAGAGTCCCCTCCTTTCTTGCTCACCTTGAGAATATTTGGAAAAAATCTTCACAACTATTTAGTTGACTCTAGAGCATCCACTAATTTTATGCCTCTATCTATTTGCAAGGCTCTAGGTCTCACACCTACAAAATCCTCAAGAAAAGTGACCCAATTGGATAAAACTAAAGTTAATGTTGTTGGGGAACTAAATCACATCTATATGTAGGTTGCCTTTGACTCCAGGGTTCAACAATACATTAGTATACAAGTAGTGACTATCCCAAAGGCATATGGTATGCTATTGAGTAGGGACTGGTCCAAGACACTTAATGGTTACATGGACACAAACTTTTTACACATGTGGCTGTCCTAGAAAGGAATTGCTAATAAGATAAGGATTGAAAGAGAACCAAAAATGAAACATATGATTACATAATATAACTAGAATGATGAGATACTATAGTCTAAAATAGACTTGGGGGTATACTCTTTGAAAATCCAAGGCATTGACAAAGTGCTATTTTTTCACAATGATCCACATGGCCAATTTGAAGAAGACGATACAAAGGATAAGACTGATATGTTGATTGAATCAGAGAAAGGATCTTCCTTAGAAGATGAAGGTGGAGTGTTCAAAGGGTTTAGAACCTTTGTGACCAGATGTGTGAGAGATCAACTCAAAATTGGAGCAAAGGTAACATTCAATGATCTATTGCTACCAAATTGGTGCAAAATTCATGAAGTTGCACACTCAAAATGCTCATGCTCTGTGTAACACTATGGTAGATCAGGTTAAATGGTACTTGCAGATCTATATGTAGCAGCAACTAGTTCCAAAAGAGGTTGATGGTGACATAAATGTTGAAAAGAAGCTTGCTAGTCAGATTTCATATCTAGACCAACCTTAAAATACTGAAAGGAAACAACCAAAGAATCCCAATAATTTAGCTTTGAAAGATTATCAATATTCTAATCAGATGTAGACCCTTCACTTTGATGGTTCCAAATCTAGACAACTTGTGTAGGAGCTGGATTCAAATTAATCAATCCTAGAGGGCAGTCCTTCTTGGCATCTCATAGACTTCGATTCCAGTGCACTAACAATGTTGTAGAGTATGAATCTTTGGTGCATGGACTTCTGTTAGCCATACAGAAAAAGGAAAATATAGTGCATGCATTTAGAGATTCATAATTAGTGGTTAAACAGGTTAGAAAGCAGTATACATGTCATGATAAAAGGTTAGGCAATTATCGTAATTGGTATGGGACCTGATAGAAACTTTTGATGGTTTCAATATCTAGCTCATTTCAAGGAAAAAGAATCATGTTGTTGATGCTTTAACACAAGCATCTAGTATTCTAGAGCCTTTAGCACTATAATATTTAAATAAACTCATTATGGAGCTAGTACCAATATCATTTGTACCAGATAATGTTACAAATTTCCAAGTTTTTAAAGATGATAAACACATCTTGGATTTCCTCACCAGCTTCGATGTTTTTGCAACACAAATTATAGATGAAGATGATATTGAGGAAGTTGAAATTGACATGGAGGGGATTTAAACTTAAAAACCAAAACTATCCCGAAAGTAATGGTAGAGTTGGAAAGGTTATTTGATCATGATCAGTTAAGTAGTCGCAACAAACATGTTGAATCCACTGAAGGCAAGTATGATCCCCGTGATATGGGTACTCTAAACCGTGTTAAGAATGTGTTCATAGGAAGAGTATGCACACCAAAAGAAAGAAGAAAGGACACGTATCATCTAAGAACTGATTGATTATCATGATGCCATTTTATGGAGTTATGAAGATCTTAAAACTTATGATACCTCCATCATCACACATACTATTCCTGTCAACCCTGGAGTTAAGCCTTTTAGACAATGACAATGACCCGTGAACGTACTATTAGAACCTTTAATTTTCCAAGAAGTTAAGAAACTGCTATCATCCAGAATTAATTTTCTTGTACGTCACTCAACATGAGTGGAAAATTTAGTACTAGTCCGTAAAAAGAATGGAGAAATTAGATTGTGTGTGGACTTTAGAAATTTGAATCATGCATCAGGAAAGGATAATTATCCTTTACCTTCACTTGATGAAGTTTACAAGATCGTCAATGGTTCCCAGATGATGTCATTCTTAGATGGATACTCGAGATATAATCAGGTGATGGTTGAATATGCAGATAGATTGAAGATTGCTTTCACTTGCAAATGGGGAATATACACATATAAAATGATGCCTTTTAGGTTAATGCTAGAGTGACATTTCAAATAGATATGGACATAGCATTCAAGGGACTCATCAGAAAATGCATCATTATCTACATGGATGACTTGACCATATTTTTAAAAAGGAGACAAGATCATGTTTCAGATCTAAGGAAAGTTTTATAGAGATGCAGAGATTACGGTATCTCCCTCAATCCCAAAAAGTGCATATTTGGAGTTACTGAAGGGAAATTGTTAGGCCATATCATTTAAGAAAAATGAATTTAAATAGATCTAGAGTGGGTTTAGGCCATCCTCAAGATTCAATCACCTGCTAGCAAAAAGGAACTCAAGTCTTACTTTGGCAAAATTAATTTCGCCAAAAAATTTATCATAGGATTTGCTGAAATAGTTAGACCTCTAAATGCCAAGTTGAAGCAAGATGCTAAGATTGAATGGACACTTGATGTGAAGAAAGTATTTGTAGAAATTAAACAAGTTATAGCTGAAGCATCCGTGTTGGTGAGTCTAGATTATTCTTTGCCTTTCTATATTTACTCATTTGCTTCAGAACATATGTGTGCGGTTATGCTTACTCAGAAGAAGGGACCCAATGATGAGCATCTGATTGCATTCATGAGTGCTCTACTAAAAGATGCTAAACTCAGGTATGCCAATACACAACAGAAAGCTTACGCTTTTGTCAGAGCTATAAATAAGTTTATACATTATATCTTGAGAAGTAGAGTTAACGCTATAGCACCAGATGTAGCTGCAAAAACCTTATTGATGTAGAATAAATTGGGTGAATAAAGAGGAAAGTAGGTCACAATGCTACAAGAATTTGATTTAGATATTGAACCCATGAAGTTGGTAAGAGGTCAGACCCTCACTCAAACCATAGTTAAAATTGATCCATAAATCTTATCTCATCAATACACATTGATAGGACAACACTGGGTACAAAGAATAAATAGGTTTCAACTTGGTCTAAATGTCAATCTAGGGATCGTGAGCTTGTGAGAGGTGTCGTGGCTATCCACACAAGTGCTGTAGGTAGAAAGATGAGTGCATCTATGAAAATAAATCTATTACAAATTAAATAGGTCTGGCAACAGGAATTGCACAGAAATTGCGACAAGAACAGTAACAGTAACAACATTAATTTATTAATATAAATAAAACATACATTACCAAAATGAAAATACTGAAATCAAATTTTAACTAAAATGCTGAAATTCAAATTACATAACTATCAAACTAAAAGGAAATGAATTGCACGAGAGAAAACAACATGCAAGAAAACTTAAATGAAACCTGGAACATGAAGAAAATATCACCGTGCATCACTAGGGAGTGGGCCCTTGCTCTGTGGTTTGCAGGTGATCAAAATGGAAGCCTTCCTACACTATTTTGATTAGAAGAAACACTATTTCATTTATCAGAAAAATAGTGCAAAAGTCTGCATACAAAAAGCTGCTCACACCAATATGTGTATATATCAATCTCTCCCCATTGTTTACAACAGGCCCTATATATATAGTGTTCAGGTTTACAACCAACATTAACAAAGTGGTATAAAATAGTTAGTTTGTTTTAGCTTATAGCTAACAAACTAGAAGCTCACGTAAAACATAATCCGCTATCCACAGATTAAAAATGATTTGTTACAACAACAGACCAATAATAGAAAACATGAACATTTCAATTTTCTCTAGTAGCAAATACATCTCCTATTAATTAAATCTGACATAAATGCTAAGGTGGCCAAACTCTTGGTCAAGTCTCCTACACAGCTGGTGATAGATTAAAAACCACTTCACTGTAATAGTAGCTAAAAAAGGAAATAGGCAGATTGCGACAGTTTTCTCCAATGATAATTTAGTATCCTATCTCCCCATGGGTTCTTCTCCATTGTAGGTTTTCTGGAAATACATTTCCACCATGCTTTAGCTGAGTTGGTAGAGAGAAGTAGGCATTGGAACCAATCATGCAATAACTAAAGATTTGCAGATTAAATAGGTATGATGACGTGAATAAGAGTGGCAGAATCAACAATCCATGTGGTCAGTAATAATAGAGTAGAATATCATAAATATCATAGAGGCATATGCGAACAACAACTTGGTAGAAGATAATAATCATGAGAAGTTTCAACCATTTTCCAAGGCTTAGAATAACAATGCTTATTAGCAAAAACAATCAATAATTAATTTTTCCTAATTTAATCTCAAAACTTATATTAAATACCACTTATATATATGTAATCATATGCAACATAAAGTTGACAAAATGGTATGATATGGAATGGAAATGGGATGTGGAAGTGGGTATGAGGGTGCATGAAATTGGCTGAAAATGTGGCATAAAATGGGACATAAGTGACTCTCATCACACATTACAATATGTTTCGAAGGATGAGTGGTATGGCGATATTATATTCTATTTTCTTAATCATAGATGTCCTCCCCACTTGAATTCAATCCAACACATGGCATTAAGACTAAAGAGCAGTAGCTTCATGCTAAAAGAGGCATTGTTGTACAAGAGAAATCATGAAGGAATATACCTGCGATGTCTTAGTAAATTAGAAGTTCCTCAAACACTGATGAGTTTTCATGAAAAGTTTGGTACTGGACATGGTTTAGGATTGGCAATTGCACATCAGATTCTAAGGGATGGATATTATTGGCCCACTCTTTTCCATGATGACCACCTAAAATTTAGGACTTTTCACATCTATTAGACTGCAACAACCAAAGAGATAAACTTGACTTTGCCTCTACAACTAGTCATTGAGATGTGTCCATTCGTGCGGTGGGGGCTCAATTTTATTGGTATGATTAATCCACTTCTACTGCGGGACACATGTATATTCTAATTGCAGCTAATTATTGCACTAGGTGGACTAAAGCACAAGTGTGTAAGAAGTGTACTACTAAAGTGGTAATCATATTTGTTGAAGAGCATATTATTACTAGGTTTGGTTTCCCTTTTGCTCTTGTTTGTGATAATGGACCTGCCTTTTTGTCACTAAAGTTTTCTAATTAGGCATTTGATTACAAGATTGTGCTAAATTTTCATCTAACTACTATCCCTAGGGTAATGGTGTTGTTGAATCAACTTATAGAAACCTGCTAGATGTCATTAAGAAATTGTTAGACAAGAATCCTAGAGAATGGCACACACAATTGAGATTTGCATTATGGGCTAATAGAACTAGAAACAAGGTTGCACTTGGAACTTCCCCTTACCATATTGTTTATGATTTGGAACATGTTCTTCCTATGCACTTAAAGATCCCTATCCTACAGTTCATGAATGATTAGCTTGAGTCAAATGACAAAATTGAAACTAGATTGACCCAGTTATTGCATTTGGAAAAGGAATGTGACATAGCTATCAATAACTTTTCCAAACATCAAGGTGTAGTCAAAAGATGGTTCGATAAACATGCTAAGATGAATGTTTTTCATATTTTTGACCTAGTTTTATACTAGGACAAATATCATGAAAATAAGGGAGATCATGGTAAGTTTGATAGACTATGGTTAGGTCCATATCAGATTGCTGAGATTTTAGGGGACAACACTTATAGGTTGAAAACCCTTACTGGAGAAGATATCCCACTGCCTGTCAATGGGAAATTCCTAAAACACTACTTCTAGGCCTAGACAGCCTCAAAATCCTATCCTTTGTGTACATAACTAGTCCTTTTCCTGATGTTTGCTTTCTATTTTTCTATTTCAGGTGGTTAGTTTGCTATTAGTTTAGGTTTATTTTCATGCTTTGCCTTGCTTGGTCTGGGGTTCCATATTTCTTTAATAAAGTGGCATGTTTTCTAGAATACATGATAGGACTAGAGGACTATGCTATTAAGTTTGCCTTTGAGAAATTTTAGTCATTGACCAAGACTCTTTCTCGTAGATCCCATTATCGGTGCTGAGTAGTATGATGTCTGCTCAAGGAGGATGGATTTACTATTATGTTTATTTTGAAATATTTCCAGATCTTACATCCAATCACATAATAATGATCCTGAGGTGGTTAAGTTAGTCTCTTGATCTTACATTGAGTGAAAAATCCTAAAATCTCTCCTTTGCCACCACTATGATTCCTAGTCCAACATGAAGATGAACTGATACTTTAATTCTTCATTCAAAGATATATTATTAAAATCGTGTTATAATACAAAGGTGATACTTCCTAGTACTCTTATCATATGAGTTAACTAGCTGGAGGATTCAATTATCTCTACCAGGGCTATGGACGCTTGACTGGTAGTAGAGCCATGATTTGAGTGGAATCATTAAGACAACCTCTTCGGGGCTATAAACACTTGACTGGCAAATATCCAATGTCTAGGTAGTTCATAAGGTGAATATCATTCATGCAGATTAATGTAACTGAACCTAGATGACCATAGTTTCCAAAGGATGAGAATGAATGCATCTTCACACACTTGTATCTGTGGATATAGATGGTCTTATTAAACTATCAATTTTTGATCCCTTGATCTCATTGTTGTATTGCTTTTTTTTGAATGTGTGGCTATGAAACCAAAGCTTTTGAGTTCTTGAATTACGTTTATCCTCAGAATGCTCAAGAGTGTTTCCCAGTAGAGTCACCATTTGTTATGCCTTGCACACACACCCCATTTTCTGTAAAATGTGGACCCCCTCTCTTTTACTTGTTTCATTTGTTCAGAGTTTCAGTTTTCTGCCTTGTGCCTTAGAGTGATTTGGTTTTTGAAGCTTTGGGGGGTCTCAAGCACTTTGTATTCATTGTCTTGGTGGCTTGATGACTATTCAAAAGGTTTTGGATTCAGTTGCCTTTAATGAATTTTCTTGTTTTTGGCATTTTGTGAGAATTTTGAAACTTTAACCTTTAAATGCATGCGGAAGTTTCCATGGGGACTAGATAAAGTGCATTTGACTACATTTTGCAGGAGTTTTTACTCACAAAGGATAAAGAGGGGTTCCGATGGTCATCGAGATATATCCTGATGACCCTAAGAGTCTTGCAATTTGTTTAAACTTGCAAAAGTGTTTTAAAGCAAAACTTCCTATTCTTAGTGGATATTGCGGATTCCTGATACCCGATAGGATAAATCTAGCAACATGCCATATCTATGCCTATCCCAATGACATTTTCAGACCTACATTCTGATGACTGGTGTTTATCCACCTCTGAGCAAAAATGCTCTCCACGCTATCATTATGCAAGGTTGCATTTATGACGATCTTTTGAGAGTATTTAAGCTCAGTTTTGAATTTTGTTTGTCATATCAAACTATTGAAGATCATTGCATGGAAGGAGTGAGGATTTTGTGAGATCTCAACATTTGATGACCTAGGTATTCATTGAGCTCGTGAAAAGTATGTCAAATTTTCATCTTAACAAAGAGTTTGACTCCCTAGACATTTTCACTTGCAGGTCAGTAAATTTTGTATTTTCCTCTGTATTTTTGTTTGATTGGAGGGCATGGTTGATGAAACTATAAATATTTAATGTGAATCATGTTTTGTATGATTTTATCATAGTTGGGATTCCCATGTCTTTATAGAGTATCTTCTGAAGTGTATTGAAACCCTACATCAACAATTCAAAATCTTCATGTTGGCTAAACTATAGTTTAAACCTATAGGATATATATACATGGGCAGACTCTTTTTCATTTGGAATGCTTGATTTTGCAAAGTTGAAATGATTGGTTTGTAGTAAGATTGTTAAGATTTTTGGATAATTTAAATGTTCAAATTAGAGTATGTATTTGGTGGTTTGTGGTTTTGCATGATAAAATTGTCAATAAAGTCATTTGGTTTAAAAATCTTTAAGTTGAACTTTGTTCAGGATAGGGATTTATCTAGGCGTACCAAAGATTCCTGTAGACTAATTTTCCCTGCACAACCCTTTTAGTTTGAATGGATAACACTTCCATGTGGGAGTCCCACTGAGATATAGATATATCCTGGTGACCCACAAAACTCTACAAATATGGTGTGGTTTATTTCCCACAAAACCCGTGTAGCTTAATGCTTTTGCAAGAAATTGTGGGTTAGAAGTCTTTGTAGGGAATTGATAATGATCTAGATATATCTAGTAGGTGCTAGATGTCTTGCATGACTCAAAATCTCGCACTTATGTCGACAACTCCCAAATGCCCACATATCCCAATGACATTGATATCTCTATTGCACCATCTATTCCAAAGAACCTTACGGAGATGTGATCTGATTGTGCATATATCCCAATGAACCTTTGAAACATGCACATCTAGATGATGCTTACCTACTCACATATCTTGATGAGTTTTTGGACCCACTAATATCTTGGTGACCCTCAAATGTCTGCATATCCTAGTGGCTCAGTAAGTCCTGCCTTATCATGATAAGTGCTTTACTCCTGCCATATATAATCAATGCCTATTTTTTTTTCTATATCTGGATGATGTTATTAAGCCCACATATCTTGCAAGACCCCAAACTCTCACATTATCTAATAAACCCTTAGAAACCCACAATTTGAAGATGAGTTAAGTAGAGGGGTTGTAGATAATTTGGTAAAGATTTTATTTCTATTCATGAGGGTTTATGAATGAGAATTCACCCATATATCCTGATGAACCACCAAATCTCATAATTTGAACAAATGCATTCAAATGAATTGATAATTACATTTTAACACATGCGTAAGGTTTATGAGTTTGCATGGATTATAATATCAGGATCTGCTATGATAATTGTGATGTGAATGAACTATTTTATGAGTGATTTAAGATGTATATCATGTTGAACATGTTTATTAGGCAATTGGAATTTAGTAGATTTTTTAATGCAGTACTTTAGAGTCTTCTTTCGAATGATGGTATTGACATGATACATTAACCTTGCAATTTACTTAGCAGAATAAAGACTTATTTATTGTAGTTATCTCTATAGGATAGATGTCTACTAGACTTGCCAAGTTGAAGTACGAGTTCAAGTGAGTTACACCTGAGTCAAAGATCACCTCTAACTAGAATGAGGTATTCGATACAGATTTGGGGCATAGTGATATGGATGATTTCAAATAGAGGATGTATGATCCCAATCCAATTAAATGGACAAGGAAAATGGTATCAAATGGCATTGCACAAGTTGCATGTTTCCCCACATTAGTATAGTGTGCAGAATTGATTATGAAATGCAGAGAACACTATGATGTGGTGTCAAGGAAGATCATATCCCCAGATGGCATAGTCATAGCTGAGATAACTTAGGAAGCTATAGCAAAGATATCTGACATCCCTACTTATCCTAAGGTGGTGGACCTACGTAAGGATCAAGGGAAGGCTCTATATGACCAATCTCCTGAGAGATGTAGGAAGGTAATCAATGATAGATGGATGAAGAAGCCAAGACTTTCTCTAGATAAATTTCTTGTCAACTTGTATACAAGTGATTTTAAAACTAAAATCAGTGACTTGGTCACCTTATTGAGTAGACTAATGGGACTCTCTACTACCTCCTCTTTTGAAGGATTGATGTTCACATTTGTTGAGGAGATAATCAATGGAACTCATAAACTCTATTGGTTAAAGATAATTAGTGACAACCTTCATATGCAATTCTTGGCCCTATCAAACACAAGGATATTTTATATGACTTCTTATGTAGTCTATATGCTAGCACAAAATTTTCCATATCTTGGATTGACTAAACTTGGGGAAGTAGGGAATGCAACTGGCGAATTCAAGGTATATGACTTCTATCCACAATTGTAGGAGGAAAACTCTTTGTCAAACTTCAAGAGGGTGAATGATGCAATCACCATGTATAGTACAAGGATGCTATAGGGAGATTTAAGTAGAAGAATGTTCATCCAGGCTATTAACATGGTTGTGAAATACGAGTATTGGTTTATCCAATTTCCCAAATTCACATATCTGAGGATTGAGGGCTTCATAATTGTGCCCTATAGGTTGCCTAAGTATCCAACTGACAAAATGGTGCTATTGGAATTAACAAGACAAATAGGCACAACCCACAATTTATTAAAGGGGTTACACATGTCTACAATCCCATTTCCCCTCATTGTATGAAGATGCATGTTTACTTGTACTACCCCTAGTGTTGCAGAGGCTTCTAATGTAGAGTTACAAGAATATCATCTCTTCTTCTATGAGGCAAGAACCAATTTTATTCCTTTAAATAAGTTGGAAAAACATGTGAGCAAGAGATATTCCCATTAAGAACAATTAGAAGATTTCTAGGAAAATTGTGATGACGAGCATGAGGTAAAAAGAAGAAATATTCTCATCTCCCATTGAATTTCATTAAGAAGTTTCAAATATCTCCAATGCCTTACCAAGTGGTGGATGAGGGAGAGTTGGTACAAGAGGCAATATGGAGAATGGTCTTTGATCAACCTACCCCACTTCCAAATTGGACTGAGGAGGAAGTTGCGTCATTAGATGAGATAATGAAAATAAACATCAAATATAGTAGGAATTGGGTAAATGCCAAAGTAGCCCAACTAGTAGCCCAAGGTGTACCATTGACATACACACCCTTGGAACCTAAAAGAAGAGTAATTGAAGAATCTATTGAAGGAGCATCAGGAGAAGGGCCTGAAGAGCCTATGGATCTAAAGGGGAAGGCTGCAGACATAGACAGTGAAGAGACAGAAGATGAGGAGGCAGAACCTAAGGTCAAGGGCAAAGGGAAGGTGAAATTGGAAGAGAGTAAAAAAAGATTAAGAGGTAGTGTGTCCCCTCCAGCTGTAAGAACCTAAATTTATTGAAGAAAGCATGATCAAGCATAATCAACTAAGGGACCAAAGGTTAAGAAACAAAGGAAAAAGAGAGATCCAACACCCCCAATTTCTACTATTATTGTACCATCCCTCTCCATTTCTTCTACTACTGTTGCCTCTTCTACATCTGCACCTCCTATTTCCACTTCATCTATCCCTATTTCCTATACTGTCATTGCCACATCCCCTATCCTTTCTTCATCTTTTGCTATTGTCACTACATCTTCCCTCTGACCTCCTCAACCTTCCATCTCACTTCCTATTTCCTCACCCATCTTTACCTCATCCACTGTTGTAACTACCGCCTCTTCTTCACCACCTCATTCTTCCCCTATTCTTAGTTCCATAGATATATCCACCATACCTTCCACCTTAGTATCTTCTACCGGCCTAGTGTCTTCCATTATCCCTTCCATTCTAGTACTTACTTCATTAGCAATCCCTTCAATCTCCATCCTACCCATTTCATCTTTTGTCACTACATTTCCCTCCTCTTTTCCACCATTACACATCCCAATTCCCATCACCATTCCCATCACATCTACCTATTATTCCATCTCATTGTCCCTTCCATCCCCTCCTTTCTCTCATTTGACCCAAGTCTGTGTACCTGAGGAGGTAGCGTCAACACTCTGTGATATTAATAAGACCTTGGGCCCTCAACTTAATATTACTCCAGATGCCCCTTCCTCTCCCAAAGTTCCATACTTAGAGGGCATAGAAAAATTATGCAAAGATTGAAAATCCAGAGCAGTCATGATGAACTTTCCTTGGCCTTGCAAGATAATGCTTCAAAAGAGGTGAAGGAAGATGAAATAATTGATCTTGATACAAGTGATGATGTCCTGATGGACCATTCAACAAATGAATCAGAGAAATAAGAAATTTAGAACAATAATCAAAATGATATCCGATTTGAACCCGAGAAAAATAAGGATAATGATCTTGAAGATCAATCCAAGGAAAATAACAAAATGAATAAAAGGAAAGAATAGCTTGAGACTTTTGTTTCTACTTCCTCTCAATAGCAATTTATTGGTTCTTTGATAGATTCTTTGGCTCCTAATTGGTTACAATATTGATTGAAAGAAAACCAACTAGAAGTGGAGACTTTCACCTTGGATTTGACAAGATTTTTGAAAAAAAAAACAAAGGAGAAGAAAAAGGCCAAAATCCAATCTCATATCACCAAGGATGTGAAAGGCTCCAAAATTGTAGAAATTTCAACTCCCATGGTTGATAAGGACAAACAAGATATGGAGGTAAGTGACTTTCAAATTACATTAGTTAACTTGGGTCCAACCTCTAGGATCCAAGAGATTGAAGAGTTTAAAGATTCAGTTGCAACAATCATCCAAAGGAAGGACAAAAATGAACTGAAAAAAGGTAATTGAAAGAACAAAATGAGGAATTACGTGCATACATCTGGCATTTGGTAGGCCCTTTGTAGAAGGATGATGGCATTGTAGTTGCCCCTACCATCTATAAGGAAAAACAAGATATGGAGGTAAGTGAATTTCAAGTCACATTAATTAACTTGGGTCCAACATCTAGGATCCAAGAGATTGAAGAGTTTAAAGATTCAATTGCAACAATCATTCAAAGGATAGACAAAAATGAACTAACAAAAAGACAATTGAAAGAAAAAAATGAGGAATTATGCGTTTGCATCTAGCATTTGGTAGGCCCTTTGCAGAAGGATGATGGCACTGTAGTTACCCCTACCATCCTTTCTAATCAAGAATTGGATGATTTTGATAGAATAAATCATATGACTAATGTTGCACAAGATTGGATGAATGGAATTTACAAAGAAGGTTGTGAAATCATTGATGGTACAAGCCAAGTGCACAATGAATTTTGTTCTTTAAAGGAAGATTGGGATGCCATCGCTGATGATTATGAAGAGTATGAGGACTACTACTTCCATATGTTTCCTTGAGTTGAAATGATGTGTAAACTCTCTCCAAAGGTTTTTGTAGAGGAAAATATTGTAACCAAAGATATAGTAAAGATGTCATTTAATTGGACAGAAATGATAAGTATTGAAAGGAAATGTTTGATAAAGCTAATGAGGATGCTAAAACTATAACAAATCAGATTTTAGATTTCATTTATAGCCTCGTTGAATTAGTATGGGATTTATCTGGTAAGTATATAGATGATAAAGAAGAAATAGACACATATTTGTGCAAACAGTAGTGGACGAAATTACTACAAGGGGGTGTGATGGCCGAGGCTTATGGATTTGATGTAATAGATATGAATAATGCCAGTAAGTTTAAAGTTCAAATCAAAGAATTTAGGAAAACCACAAGGGCTCAGTCCATAACATATAATACTCATGCCAAAAATCTGGATACACTCAGATTTAGATTGAATTTTGTACAAAATCCCCTTCCAGAGGCTATCAATCCAATTTTGGAATCATACATGACATATAAGGAGCAAGATAAAAATGAATTTTCTGTTGAAGATGATGCTCCTACACCTTAGAGATCAGCTTCTGAGTTTTTTTTTGTATTCTATTAGCATAATAGGCTACAAGATGTCCAAGTAGAGCATTCTCCTCCAAAAAAGTGCCACATATGTAGTTTTGACTTGTCAACTCATTAAAAACAATTTATCTTGTTGCAACTCATGTTAAAGTGTTATTTTTTCTTATTTGAATGAGTCCAAAAGTTGTAGTTTTATCTTTTTTTCTAAAGGACAAAAATAAAAATGAGTTTGTAACAAACTCTTGCCACAAGAATCAAATGTAATTAAATCTTGGCCATTGGTGTTGGATGAATCCTCACCATTCTTTGTAAACTTAGTACTCTTGCCTCCTCAATATAAAGGCAATCACTTTACTTATTTTGTAGGTTGGAAAATACAAAATTGTTGAAACTCTACCAAAAATTCTAATTAATACAAAAAAATTTACAGACCTGTGTTGCTGCTAATTTGCATTGTGTTATTGATTGAAATTTGGTCTTCATTGTTCATTTTTCACCTTCTGTTAATTAAAGTTCAATTTCAATTTTGATGAATGCTTAAGATATTCGATGGATTCCATGTTCATACCATTGATAGTTTGTTGATTGTAAGTTGTTGTGTATGGTTAGTCTGGACAAATATTTATTTTAGTTAGATTTTAAGGATTTGATTAAAATATGTTAGATCTTGGGTTTTTAATGAAATCTTATGGTTTGAAAATCTCAAATTTCCTCTGAAGATTGCACTATTTTCTGCAATACTGTGACTAGTCTGGTTAACTAGAAAGTGGTTTATTTCTAGAATCTATCTATCTGAATCATCTTATTAATATTCTATTTGTCAAGTATTTCTCAACCCTTTTTTCCCTCCCTGTCTTTTAAACTTTTTTAGCAAAGTATTAGTTTAAGTAAAGCATCGTTACATTGCTAAATTTGATGAAAGGTTTGTTTTCAGATTTTAGATCTGAAAACTACTAAGGGTGTCTACAATTTTCTGAGATCCAACATTTCAAAACCCTTTATATTTCTAGTTTCTATGTAAGATACCTTTGTTGGAACAACAAAATAAATTGAAACAACTAAGTTATCTCACAAGTCAAGACCTGATAGTATAAACCTTGGGTAGTCTTTTTTTAAATCATTGGGATAAGATTCCTTTCAAGAGAGGTAAAGTACTCAATATTTTATCTAAGGTTGCTATGTGTAAAACACCCATCAATAGGTTGTGCTGGCCACTAGGTGATGAGTCAGATCTATGACTCATTTATTTCTTTATATTTCCTGTTCCATAAGACTTTGATAAAACATTATGGCATATATATTATTATAATTATATTTGTCTTTTGGATGGATTATGCACATGTTTAGTATTCATTTCCTTTTGATGGAATCTCTTAGCTTATTTACTTGAATTACATTTTCAAAATGCATATCTGAATTTGTGGTATAAGTGGTGTATGTTTGCATAAGAATTATAGCGGTGAGACTCCCAATGGTCTCCAGATCCCTCCAGAGCCCTTTTTCCTATGAAGAGCTTGAACTCCAGATGGCTCTAGATGCCATTACCCTCCAAAAGAGCCATCATCCCCTCAAGTTGATGACTATTACAAGCCGATCCTAGGGCTCCTTAAGAAGTTTAGCAACACAAAAATGACCCATGCTTCAATTAAAGTAGCTGTTATGATCCAAGTTTCCATGTCACTTCATTTTAGTGACTAACTAAAATAGCTGTTAATTGGCGTTAGTTCCAACTGAAGTCACTACCACCAAGAGTCGTGCCATTCCAAAAAATCATTCAGTCCACCAATAGCCAAGTTGATACAAATCTTTGATTTGTAGTAACCTGCAGTGGAATCATTAATGTAATAAATAAGCAACTAGCTTTAATTCTAGTTTTTTGTAGCTAGGATCACTGGTAGTTATTTCCTTTCAATAAAGCTCAACTGTATAAATAGGAGCAAGTCCTCTCTTTAAGTTAGTTCCAATTTTTATAGTCAAGTTGTTAGTTAGATTGCATTTTCAGCTGGAGGAAAACTCCTTGTTTTCAGTTTTGTACCCATGTCCATTTCTGGACTTTGATTAAATGCAAATGAAAGTGGGGTTCTTCTGAAAGATAGTTCAGGTTCAAGAGGATCATCTCCAGCTAGGAAAGTAGGGCCCGCTTCCCCAAACTAGAGGAGATCTCTCAATATTTTATTTTCATGCAATTCTATTGTGTCTTTCTATTTAGTAATATTATCTTTGCATGTTGATCTTGTGATGTGTCCTTTCTTTTCTATATGATTGTTTAGCTAATTGTCACCTGCAGGTTTGTCTTCTAAATTTTGAAAATACCAAAATTAGAATTGTTATTTCAACAACACTATTATATTCAGACTGTCTCATTGTTGTAGTTTAAAAATGGATGCAATTAGTTTGAAGTTCTATTTCAGTACTTAAGATAGTTTCTTTCTAGAAAATAACTAGTTTCTTTTCAAGCAAAGTGTGTTTATTTTTCCAGCAATTAAAATAGTTTCCTTTCAAGCAAGTGTGTTTATTTCCAGGCAATCAAAATAGTTTTTTCAAAGTATGTGTGTTTTCCTTCAAGCAAATAGGTAGTTTCCATTCCTTGCATATGTGTTTATTTCTGCAAGTTGAGTAAACTAGACTTCGTCCACCAACCACCGATTTAGATTCCACTCCAAAAATCCCCCCACACTAAGAGTCTTATCATAGATCACTCTAGACACCTCTAGATTGATAATTAAATGATGACAAATTAACAAACACTACTACAACCTCATCATTTTTGGGACCGTTGTTGGGGATATAATCTACAAATCATTGTAGGTTAAGGTGTTGATAAGACTTCTTGAATGAGCACATTTTGGATCCATTAGTTTATGAGCAGGCCTAGGGATGCCTTAGGTCAATTCATTAGACAAACCATAGCTAGCATATCTCTAAAACTTAATCATTTGAGTGATCAGGGATCTCCTATAACATCAGAATCTCCCATTCTCTCTGATATGTATTCTATAATGGGTGATAATGGTGATCATGAGGAACTAGCTAATAATAGAACATTCTCTTATCTAATCTCCATCATTCCTAAAAGAAATGAACCTCCCATTGAAAATACATCTCTTGCATTCCTACCGACCTTTCAAGGAAAAACTTCTGAAGACCCAGACCAGTTCCTATTTGAATTTAAGGTCCTCTGCCAAACCTATGATTATACCATTGACAATTAGAAATTAAAACTTTTTCCTTCCACTCTCAAGGAGTCAACACTCTGATGGTTCATGGTCTTGACTGTAGACTCTATCACTACTTGGGACAAAAATGAAACTGTTTTCCTTGACAAATATCAAGATTATTGTAGAGTTAGGGATAAAAAAGATGAACTTTTCTGCATGAAATAGATGGAAGATGAAAATTTGGAGGATTATGTGGATAGATTCCTATTTGTCCATAGGAGATGTGGTAATAATCTAGATGAGGAATTGAGTAAAGCCATTTTTCTAAGAGGAATTCATGATGAGATTAGGGAAGCCTTAAACCTAATGGGAAAGGGAGATATTAACAAACAAAATTTTGTAGAAATTGTGGAAGTTTGTAGAAATTATTCTCGCACTCGAGAAGGTAAGAGAATATTGAAGAAAGGCAGTACCAATGATGTTACAAAAGTAATGGAAGAACTAGAAAACTTAAAAACTAGTATCCTACTTCATTTGAATACCACCTTGGATAGTATGCAAGCTAGTAAAAGGAACACAAAACCCTTGGCCATTTATTGCCCTCGTTGTAGAGAAAAACATCCACTTAGGGAGTGTCCCTTAAACTGAACCGAGTTGTGTAAGATTTGTGAAAAAAGTCATTCTACAAATGAGTGTAGCCTGCTCCCTAAAATAAAAAATAGATTGAAGAGGGTACCAACAAACGAGGAAGAGCTAAATTTTATTGGCCAAAAATAACCAAATTATGGATTTAATCAGTTTTCACACCAATATGCTCTAAGAGGCCCATAAAATTAGGGCACAACATCTTAGAGTGGACCTTGGGGAGGTCCACCTCCTCCAATACAAATGCCACCCCAGTGGGGACCAGCTTGGCCTCAGTTAGACTGGACAAATCAATCTTGGACCAACCCTCAGTGGCCAAATCAACAACAATATCAACAACAGTGGGTACCTCAATATAACCAAGGAATGAGGCGATTTGGGAATCAAACTCAAGCCTTACTTCCTGGAACTTCATAATCTGCAAATCCAAATCCAAGTGATCAAGTCAATCAACCACCAATGCCTTCTCAGCTAGTTCCCAATCCCAAAAACAATAGACCACAATACTAGGTGTATAACAGTGATCCAAATACAACCACCCTGAATGTTATGGAAATTAATGACGTCTAGCTTTGATCTTGAAGCATTCCTGTAAACATTCCTATTGAGGAAGTCACTGAAGACGAGGAAGTGACATCTAATGTTGATAAACAACAAAAGGATGAGAAGGCTGAAACAAGAAACTCAAAAGGAATTCCAAAGGAAACCTCTATTCCATTTCTAGAGCATTTAAAATAGGCTCCTCCAAAATCTAAGGAAAACCAGCTTGTGCATGATGACTCACAATTAATCAAGGAACTTAGAAAGATACATATTGAAGTTCCTTTGTTACAAGCAATAAAAGATATCCCTAAGATAAATCAGACCATCAAGAGCTTATGTTTGAAACTTCCAGGTAGAAAACAAAAATTACCCAACACCAGTCAAGTAGAAGGAAAACTTGCCCATGTCCTATCAAGCAAGTTAATTCCTCAAAAATATGAGGATCCTAGAATTCTTGTTATTTCAGTGGAAATAAAAGGAGTATCAGTCTCTAATGTTTTGATCGACTTAGGGGTTGCTATCAATGTGATGACATCAGACACTGCTGAAGCTCTGGCATTAACACATATTCAACCAACATCAACTCTGTTACAACTGGCAGATCTATCTATCACCAAACCAGAAGGGATTCTAGAAGATATTATAGTCAGCATTGATACCAAGGACTATTTAGTTGATTTCCTCATCCTTTAGACCAGAAAGAAATGTTCAGGATACCCAATAATACTGGGTAGACCTTGCCTGGCTATTGCAGCAGCCCTTATTGACTGTAGGTTGGGAAACATGACTATTTCAAATGGGAAAAAGATGAAGGAACTTTCCATCTATCCCCCTACTAAACCATTCCTACAGTATGAGAACAAACCATGGATATATGATATGATGGATTCAAATGAAGAGGACGCCTCCTCATTGACAATGGTAACAATTGTAGTACATTTTGAAGAATGCAATGAGGAGTATAAAGAATTGGAATCAAACAGTGAAACCTCCTTGTAGAGTGTTGCCCAACAAGAGGTCCCCAGATGGCTATAGAGAGATCTAAAGGGATCCTTCAAGGCATTCCACTGTCCATATTTTGAAAAGATTGCTTCCCAGTTAAATTATCAGCAAGCAAAAATGTTACAATAGATTGTGCCTCACCTTTGTCTGCTAAACACTCAGTTAATTCCTTACAAAGACCTTCTTTGTGTTCACAATGGCACAAATCAAATCACTATCTAAACCAGCAAACAACTCTCTATCAGTAGTTGGTTAACATAAATAGAAGAAATTCGATTGACAAAACTGCTGCAAAATCATACCCAAGCTTTCACATGGGAATACAAAGACATGAGAGGAATCCACCCTAGTGTATGTACACATTATATCTACACTAAAGATGTTCATCCTATTAGACAACCACAGAGGAGAATTAATCTAGCCTTGAGGGATATAGTGAAGGAAGAAACAGAAAAACAATCACAAGTAGGATTCATCTACCTCATTTCTGACAGTCAGTGGATGTCGCCATTGGTTATAGTACCAAAGAAAAATGGCAAGTGGTGAGTCTACATTGACTATAGAGAATTGAACAAAGCTAGTAAGAAAGACTATTTCCCACTTCCCTTTATCAACCATATGTTGGATAATCTGGTTGGTAGTCACTACTTCCCCTTTTTGGATGGATTCAGTGGCTACAACTAGATCTAGGTGGCTCCAGAGGATCAAGATAAGACTACCTTCACATTTCCATGGGGGAGATTTGCCTACAGAGTTCTGCCATTTGGATTATGTAATGCACCAGCCACATTTTAATGGGATGTGTTGGTAATTTTTACTGATTTAGCCAATACATGCGTGGAGGTCTATATGGATGATTTCACAGTGCATGGAAAAACTTTTGATGAAGCCTTAAACAGTCTAAACAAGGTACTTCAAAGGTGAAAAGAGCATAAGTTGTCCTTGAATCATGAGAAGTGCCTTCTTATGATGACTGAAGGGATAGTCCTAGGTCACCACATCTCATAGGAGGGAATGAAAGTGGACCCCAAAAAGGTTGAAATTATAGTTCAAATACCCCCTCCTCAAAATCAAATGGGAGTGAGAAGTTTCCTAGGACATGCTAGGTATTATCAAAGGTTTATTGAAAACTTCAGTAGGAAAGCTGATCCTTTGTTCACCCTGCTAAAAAAGGATTTTGAATTAATTAGACACCACAATGTCAAGAATCCTTTAAGGCTATCAAAAGAACCCTCATGACAACAACAGTCATCGAAGGACCAAATTGGAGTGAGCCATTCCATATTCATACAGATGCTTCCAATCAGGCCATTGGAGCAGTCTTAGGACATGCTAACAAATATGGAGGGATGCATGCCCCCAACCCATTCGTCAGTGGGGACACAGAAAGCTGCGGGAACACTGGTAGAGAAAAACTATACCACCACAGAAAAGGAATTTTTGGTAGTAGTTTATGCAATCAATAAGTTTCACCACTACATCACAGGCTACAAAGTTTTTATACATAGTAATCATGTAGCTATTAGGTATCTGATGAATAAAGCTGTGGTAGGAGGTAGAATTATTAGGTAGTTGCTATTGTTGCAAGAATTTGACATAATCATCGTTGATAAACCTGGGAAAGATAATGTTGTCGCTGATTTCTTATCCAGATTGATTGTGTAGGGAAGTAATGAACCAATGGATGATACATTTTCAAATGAACATCTCTTTGCCATTTCCATACAATCTCCATGGTTTGCAGATTTAGCTAACTATCTAGTTTTACAAAGATGCCCACCACATTTCAATCAAAAGGAAACTAGGCGACTGATTTGAGATAGCTCCAGATACAAATGGGTAAATGGTATCTTGTTTAAAATTGTCCTAATCATGTGTTGCGAAGGTGTGTACAGGAAACCAAAGTTTATGACATAATCCAAGCATGCCATGATGAACCTTCTGGTGGACATTTTTCTGCCCTTTGAACGAGACTTTTGGGATCAAGATATTTTTAGCCAATAGTGACCAAGGATATCCAGCAGTATGTCAAGCATTGTGATCAATGCCAACGAATGGGATGTCCAACTCCTACCATAGAGATGTTGCTCCATCCTCAAGTGGTTCTAGAACCATTTGAAAAATGGGGAATAAATTTTGTGGGATTGATAGATCCACCATCCACAGGAAATCACTACATTCTAGTCTATAGAGACTATGCAACCAAATGGGTCAAAGAAAAAGCACTACCAACAACAAAGGAGGAGAAGGTTACATATTTTCTATACAAGCATATCTTGTAGAGATTTGGAGCCCCTAGAGTCCTTGTTTCTGATCAGGGACCACAGTTCATGTCTATTATGATCAAAGCATTCTTGGAGAGATATCAAATTTGTCACAGGAAGTCATCTCCATATCATCCTTAGAGCAATGGTGAAGTAGAAGTAACGAATAGAGAACTGGAGAACATCCTCACAAAAACCATTTCGAGCAAGAGAATAGTTTGGGCTAAGAGAATGACGGAAGCTGTTTGGGCCTACAACACCACCTGGAGGACCACCACTAATTTCACACCATATGAATTAGTTTATGGGAAGCACCTAGTGTTACCTATAAAATATGAGGTAGAAACATTGAGAACAATACTTGAAGTTGGTATTGACTTAACATAAGCACAACAACATAGGATGCTGCAACTAAATAGGTTGGAAGAGATGCGGATGGAAGTATTACAACACATAGAGTTGATTCAGCAACAGAGAAAAGAATGGCACGATAGACACATCATTAGTAAGCAATTCAAAAAAGGTGATTAGGTCCTACTGTAGGAATCAAAGTATCAAAATCTCAAAGGAAAACTGCACACCAGATGGTTGGGGCCCTATAAAATCCAAGAAACCTTCAGTAATTAGGCTATTCAGCTAGTTCCCATTGATGGGGATCGCAGAGTTCTTTTGGTAAATGGACATAGATTGAAGTTGTATCAAAAACTAGTTTCCAAAGAGGAATTCTCTGTAGAAATTCAATCTTAGATAGAACATTTCACCATGGAGGATCTCTCTTCCATGGGACTCATGTTTTAAATGATGATTCTGGAATGAATAAAGCAATAAAGGTTGAAAACCAGAAATGGCAGCCTTTTCTGTCAGAAAACACACAAAAAAAATAGGAAAATTTGAAAACCAGAAATGACAGCTTTGTCTAGAGGGAAGATTGAAAACCAACAATGGCGGTCTTTCCTTCGAAATTCCCATTTCCTTCAATAAAAATTCCTTTTTGCAGTTCTGCAGGTCTTTGTGTTAATTTTTTTTGAAGATCTCCAGATAGCTATTGATAGCTCCAGATGGCTACAGATGGCTCCAGACGGATATTGATAGATGCGAATTTCCAAAGTACCATTGGGCACTAGGTTATGTTCCATCGCGAAAAAGTGATTCGGTAAAAGTTAAGGCGAAACCATCTTAGAGGTGGGCACTAAATACAAAGGTATATTCCTTAAAACTTGTATAATTATTTTTATATGTACATATATGCCACATGTTCCCCCAAATGACCCGCATGCAGTCCTCATTTTTCACACACCCAAGGCAATTGCATGAATGATGGTAGTTGGACAGGTGGTCGCAACAGGATTATTCTTTGATCTTGTGTACCTTGCAATGAGTCACGAGTACTTGGTCATAATGATAACGCCATTTACAATAAATGCCATAAAAAGAAATATCTACTTGGTTGAGAAATAATGATGACCATTAATCATGACCATAAATGGGAAGTGCATTCGCAAGGGTGTGAGAGCTACGATTGCTAGCATCAACTCTGGATTTGAAAAGAAAAGCAATTAAGCTAGCAACTGTGAATTTCCACTTCACACACTACCACTATGTGTGGGAGCTTTGAAGTACGTGCCATGAATGCTGAAAGGACGAGCAATATGGCTGCCAACTTGTCCATCTTGCATGCGGTTATTTTCTTGATCAAAGCTGCCAGTGACACTGCAAAATTCACATTTCTTCCTGCCTCAAGAAACAAGCGAGAGAAAAAAAACCAAAGTTCTGTTTTGGCATTTTTCTTGCACTTTGATAAGAAAACAACCGGTGCAAATGGGAAACAAATGAAAAGTTGAACCCGAGAATGCCATTTTTGACGATGCAAGCACACAAATCTTCTAGCAGGATGGATGGTTAGATTTTTTGCAGAAGTTTGAAGGGTTTGAAGCAGAGCTAGTCGAGGAATTCATCACAAATTTCCACCAGACCTTCTCAATGGTTAAAGGGGTAAGGATACATATAAACCCTACTGTAATTAGTTAAATTTTTGGAATTCCCACAGTAGGTATTGATTTGTTTCAGAGTAAACCATCCTATGAGGAACTAATGCAAAATTTCCATGTTGCTTTGGAGCCTTTACCTAGATATGTAGTTAGTAAGGGAGCAACTAAAGAAATTGAAAGGACCAATCTTCCGGACCCATGGAAGACTGTCATCCTATGGATAATGAAGTTCTTTATGTGTGATGGTCAATATGGTGCTATTCTAGGGCTTGACATGAGGTTGATCACTCACCTTAGGCATGGGGCCAATAACCCAAGATATTTATTAAATCTACCAGCCTTCTTGCATACCATCTTGGTTAACATGATGACAAAAAGGAAGAACAGTGAAGGATAGACAAGCCACCCTAATTTAATTCAACTGATAATGAAGCACCACTTCTTGTAACAAGAAGATGGTCAGCAAAAATGGGAGGATTTTCTTACACTCGAGCCCAGAAGGAAGAAAATGAAGCACCACACTTACACTGTCTCTGTCTCAGGAAACTCTATTGTAGTCTCTTCAAAATCTCCTGAGGTACGATTTAGATAGCTCTGGAGGGGAACAAAACAACACAGTCAAGCAGGGGAAGCATTAGCTTCTACTCCTACCAGGATACACCACCCCCATACATTGGTAATTTCTTTAGATGAGGAGGAGGTAGAGCCAGGCCACACAACCATCTTAGGGGAACATTCATCCCCAACTGAGCAACAAAGAGGAGAAAATCATACTGACGAGGGGCAGATGGAACTAGGGGAGAAGAGAACCCTAAAAAGACTGGAGGAGAAGAAAACCTTGAGGAAATAGAAGAGGACATTTTGGAAAGTAGCTGCAAGAAGGGGATGGAAAGCTCTAAGGATACCACAACAAGGCCACTCAACATGCTCTAGCCTTATCAAAGGTAGAATATGATCTAAGACAATACAAAGCACAACTGGAAACTATGGATCAACAGTTGAAAGCCAAGGGAGAGGAGCTTGAGAAGCAGAAATAAAAGGCTACATTGGAGAGGGAAGAAAAGGAAAAACAAATTTATGTTTTTAAAAAAGAGATAGACAACCATAAGGCTATTGTTGCCCAAAAAGACATTCAAATCAAACAACTTCAACAAACGGCTGCTCAACAAACCCCTACACCTGCATCACCGAATGTCTATGCCCAAAATTTGTAGCTGACACTAGACAATAGGCAACTCAGGGGAAATCATGAAGCTCTGGAGAGACTTGGGGGCCCTTCAAAAGGAGAAGGTGGTGGTGGAAAACAATTTGGCTTTAGCCTATGAAACAAAGAAAACCCTATTAGCCCAGCACCCGCCATTAGGTGTGTATACTCTATTTCTTAGAGAGTAGTTTTTGAGATGGAAGTTGTTAAGGATCAGTTGTAATATCCCATTTGATTTTGATAATGATAAAGATTTTTTTGAGTGCTATATGCAAAACCCCAAGGAACAACAAAATATCCTTTGTGAATTCTTCCAACATGGTCACATAATGGGGCATGTTAACACTTCCATTCTCAATCTATATGTGGGAGAGCTCCAAATATGGAGCTATTTGTCTCTGCTCAAGAATAATAGGTTATGGGAGGAATACATGGAGGAATATAATGCAACAACTATAACTACAGGGTTGCTAATGAGACACAAGTGTCCTAAATCCACATGGTTCAACAACTCATTCAGAGCACATGTTTACAGGTAGGGTATAACACCTCAATATGAAAGGAATTTGAATTCTTGCATTTTTGATTTCTTTGACATAACAGATTGTCTCCCAAGTGTAGCTGTCACAAGCTGCCTATTCAGATTTGAGGACCTACCAGATAGCTTCAAAAGAAGGGAACCTGTTTCCCCTACAAACATCAGATGGATGAATGCCAGAGTAAGAAAGTTGATCACCCTGATTTAACAAAGGCAACAAAATTGGATTGGAATATGGTTCATGCCACCATTGATTCTAATGCCAGCACCTCATCTCAACAACCCTCCAAGGCAATCTATGAGAGAGGCAAAGTTCAACAAATGGTTCAGCTAGCTGAAGGAAAATGATGGGTTTGTATTGAAGGGTAGGCAACTTTTCCATTACAAGGATGAAGACTATAACTGTAGTCTCATCATTGAAGAGAAAAATGTAACTAATGAGGGGGATGTAGCACAACCATGAGGACATGGCATACTTTTAGTTGGGGGAGATGATGAGTCAGATCTATGACTCATTTATTTATTTATATTTCCTATTCCAAAAGACTTTGATAAAACATTATGGTATATATATTATTATAATTATATTTGTCTTTTGGATGGTTTATGCACATGTTTAGTATTCATTTCCTTTTGATGAAATCTCTTAGCTTATTTACTTAAATTACATTTTCAAAATGCATATCTCATGAATTTGTGGTATAAGTGGTGTATGTTGGCATAAGGATTACAATAGTGAGACTCCTAGTGGTCTTCGGATCCCTCTGAAGCCCTTTTTCCTATGAAGAGCCTGAACTCCAGACGGCTCTAGATGCCGTTACCCTCGAAAAGAGCCATCCTCCCCTCGAGTCGATGACTATTACAAGATGATCCTAGGTCTCCTTAAGAAGTCCAGCAATGCAAACATGACCCATGCCTCAATTAAAGTAGCTGTTATGATCCAAGTTTCCATGTCACTTAATTTTAGTGACTAACTAAAATAGATGTTAACTGGCATTAGTTGCAACTGAAGTCATTTCCACCAAGCATCGCACTATTCTAGAAAATCATTCAGTCCACCAATAGCCAAGTCGATACAAACCTCTAATCTGTAGTAACCCATAGTGGAATCATTAATGTAATAAATAAGCAACTGGATTTAATTCTAGTTCACTATAGTTAAGATCACTGATAGTTATTTCCTTTCAATAAAGCTCAACTGTATAAATAGGAGCAAGTCATCTCTTTAAGTTAATTCTAGTTTTTCTTAGTCAAGTTGTTAGTTAGATTGCATTTTCAGTTGGAGGTAAACTCCTTGTTTTTAGTTCTATACCCATGTCCATTTCTGGACTTTGATTAAATGCAAATGAAGGGGGGAATCTTTTGAAAGATAGTTCAGGTTCAAGAGGATTGTCTCCAACTGGGAAAGTACGGCCCGCTTCCCCAAACTAGAGGAGATCTCTCAGTATTTTGTTTTCATGCAATTCTGTTGTGTCTTTCTATTTAGTTATATTATCTTTGCATGTTAATCTTGTGATGTGTCCTTTCTTTTCTGTATGATTGTTTAGCTAATTATCACCTGCAGGTTTGTCTTCTAAATTCTAAAAATACCAAAAATAGAATTGTTATTTCAACAACATTGTTATATTCAGAGTGTCTCATTGCTATAGTTTAACAATGGATTCAATTACTTTGAAGTTATGTTTCGGCACTTAAGATAGTTTCTTTCCAACAATTTAACTAGTTTCTTTTCAAGCAAAGTGTGTTTATTTTTCCAGCAATTAGAATAATTTCCTTTCAAGCAAGTGTGTTTATTTTCAAGCAATCAGAAAAGTTTCTTTCAAAGTATGTGTGTTTCCTTTCAAGAAAATAGGTACTTTCCATTCCTTGACTATGTGTTTATTTTTGCAGGTTAAGTAAACTGGACTTTGTCCACCAATCACCGATTCAGATTCCACTCCAAAAATCCCCCCATACTAAGAGTCTTATCGTAGATCACTCCAGACACCTCCAGATTGATAATTAAATGATGATGAATTAAAAAACACTACTATGACCTCATCACTGGGGTTCAAATCCTTGCTAGGCCAAGGAACTCGTAGGCCATGGGCCTTCACTAGGTTCTCGTGCTTGCGGGATATGTGCCTTCATTGACTGGTGTACGCGTAGGTTTTGTGCCTTCATTGGGATGATGAGCCCATGGGTTTAAACAAGGTGATAATGCCTTGAGGACTGAGACCCCCCAATAGTGGTCTCGGTGATAAATCCATGGGAAGAGATCCCCTGCAAGGGTCTCTCTGGGCTCATACCAGGCTAAAAACCTAAGTTTCCTCAACAAAAAATGGATAAACTATTTATAAAATACTCTTTACATATAATCTTATATATTTAATTCTAACCCTAGCCCTAACCCTAATTATAACCTAAATCCTCACAGTAACCCTAACCCTAATTCTAGCCCTAATTCTAACCTAACCCTAACACTAATCCTCACACTAACCCTAACCCTAATTCTAGCCCTAATTCTAACCTAACCCTAATCAAAATTCTATCCCTAACTCTAACCCTAATGCTAACCTTAAACTTGATTCTAACCCTAACCCTAACTCTAATTCTAATCCTAACCCTAACCCTAACCCTAATTCTAACTCTAACCCTACTTCTAACCCTAACCTAACCCTAAACCTTGACCCTAATTCTAACTCTAACCCTAACACTAACCCTAACCCTAACCCTAACTCTAACCCTAACCCTAACCCTGATTCCTAACCCTAACTTTAACTCTAATTCTAACTCTAACCCTAACCCTAATTCTAGTTCTAACCATAATTCTAATTCTAACCCTAACCCTGGCCCTAATTCTAACCCTAATTCATTATTTTGGATTAGATTTGTATTTGTGGAAGTAATTTAGATCACCTCCATATATATGAGAATGACTCTTTTTTCCTTAAAATCAAATTCAAAAATTGGCTTTAAGTGTTTTCTCTCCAAGTGATTGCTATGAGCCAAATTAAAGCGTAAAATAATTAAATTGCATATTAAAATGTTGTATATATAGAGAGGATTTTATATATAAAGGTTATATATATTTATAGAGGATTATATAAAATTATATATTTATAAAGGATTATAGTATAGTATAATATTATATATAAATTTTTATATTTTTGAAGGATTATATATATTTGTAGAGTAGGAAATGAAACTCTCAAGAACTTAATGCTAAACACAAGCTACATTATCACTTTTAACTTAACTATGAATAGAGAAAAATAAGGAATGCAAACAACAATGAAACTTCAAAAAAAATATCTCAATGCAAACCTTAGGTGTTGTAGATGTGCTCCTTGATTATTTGATGAAGATATTGTATGTGGTTGCTCAAAATCCTAGTAGCATGCTCTTGTATTTCCAATGTGTTAGGAAATGGCTTGAGAGGGGTTGTATTTATAGATTTAGGTTGGGAGGATCAACGAGTGAGATCGATTTGGAAGATCTATGGATGAGAATGATTGAGAGGAGAGGTTGAATGAGAAGCCTCCAAGTAGCATCTTTCAATTGGTGCATATGATGAGGGTTAGATTGAGCGGACATGGATGGATGAGATTTTCTAGGAGAAGATGGAGGGTGAAGATTGAAAAGTACATTTTTGGATCTTGTGCAAGCTCTCACACATGTGTGAGAGGAAGCATGGGGATGTGTGAATGTGACAAGCAATCTTCTCACATCTATGAGAGACATGGGGAAGAGTAAATGTGACAAGTGATCTTCTCACACATGTGTGAGAGTCACATGTGTGAAATGGAGGGCATGGATTAAAATGTTAAATGGAGGGCTATGATGAAAATTTGATTGATGATGTGGATTTAGGGATGAGAATTTTTAATTAGAAGAAATAGATGATGTGGATTTAGCTTAGTTAATTAAATAAAATGATTTATTTAATTCACTAACATTAGGACATTAGTATAGGCTAATTGAATAAAATTTATTTAATTAGTTGATAAGGGAGGGATAACCTAATTAATTAATTAAATAATTAATTAGTGTAGGCATGGATATAATAAGAATTTAGCTATAATGTAATGATTAATTTTAGGTGTCTACATTTTTCCCTTCTTTGAGATGGTGTTATGACAGTAGCATCATTCTAAAAAAAGATAAAACATAGCAATTGATGAGATGGAGGGGGAGGCAAGATGCCCTAATTAGCTAAGGAAAAATGGTGTTAGTAAATGGATAAGGGATTCCCCCTCGAGAGGACAGGTAGTTTGGAAGAACACAAGGGTGCTCTCAAAATGAATGAAGAGGGGGAAATAATTGGATATAAGATTGGAGAAAATAGATTGAATCTTAAGTGCAAAAAAATAGATTGGAAAAAATGGATTGGATAAAATAGATTGGGAAATAGTTTCGTGGTACCTTAAGTTCTGAAAAATTGGATTTTCAAGAGAGACCTCATCAGTTGGCTATCAGTTCTGACTATGAAATGTGCCAGTTTTAAGATCTTAGATTTTTGGATTCCTTTTTGATAGCTAAAATCTCCTTTTCATTTATTGTATACCTGCATTCTGTGTTAGTGAAGGTTCCTAATCTATATCCACAAATTTGTGCACCTTGTAAAGGAATTTCCTGTAATAAGACATCAATCCATACATTGTCAGATGCATCAGTATATAAAATTAGGGGATAACCATCTTTAGGCATGTGCAGAGTAGGGAGATGATGTCATCTCCCTTTAATCCTCTTGACTATTTTTGTCAATTCTTCAGTCCATTGTTTAGCTCCTTTTAGTTGTCCCTGAAGCTTTGTCTTGTCTTTAGGCAATCCATTGTAAAAAGGAGAAACATAATTTAAGCAACCCCGAAACCTTTGAATCTATTTTTTCCTAACCAAAATACCAGGAAATTCCTTAATATGCTTCAAGATATGGGGTTGCAACTTCACCTTCCCTTTTGAAAGAATTAAACCAAGAAAATCAATTTCTTCTTGACCAATTACTATCTTTTTAGCCGACAAACATATCCCATGTTCTCTTATGGAATTATACAAAAATTGTAAATGTTCTAAATGTTCAGAAGGATCATGTGAAAAAACTATAATATCATCTATGTACACAACACAAAAATTCTTGAGCACTTGAATGACCTTATTCATTCTCCTCTAGAAATAAGCAGGTGTAGTTTTCAATCCAAAAGGCATAACATTCCATTCATACAAGTCTTGGGGTACTGAGAAAGTAGTTTTATACCTATCTTCTTCTTTGACCTTAACTTGCCAAAATCCTGACTTACAGTCAAACTTTGAGAATATTTTCTTAGAAGCTGCTCTCATTATCAAATTAGTGCTAAATCGAATTGGATAATTGAAAGGAACAATTATATCGTTAAGAGGTTTATAATTGATGCAAACCTTTTCTTACCTCTTTCCCTTTCTACTCGCTTATTTACCAAAAGGGCTGGATAGTTGAAAGGACATTTGTTTTCCCTGATAAAATGTGCTTGGAGTAATTCTCTAGATGTTCATCCATCTCCTTGACTTCTGTGGGGCTCATTAAATAAGCAGGTTCAAATGGAATCATAGACTGAGATTCTAGTTTTAGCTTTATCTCACATTCTTCATGCTCTTTAGACCAGAATTGCAAAGGATTCATACTGCAACAATCTTGCTCAAATTTAGCTTTTACTAGTTCAAGCAGTAGTGGTAGCTTCTGTATATGAAGATTGGCCCTATCTTGTCTAGTAGATTTGGCAATTTTCTTATCAAATTTGAAATTTACCACCTTTAATGAAGGAATTTTAATTTGACCATCTTCATGTCTGAGTGAGACTTCATGAGTTATTAGAACAAAAGGTTCATATTTAGTTAGGAATAAAAATCCTAACAAAACATCTCCTTCTAAGGCATTATATTCAATGAAGTCAATAACAAATTTCTTGCCCTAGATTTCTATGGTTACATCTTAAGCATATCTACCCATATGAATCCATTCTCCATTTATTGCATATCCTTTAGGAGGATTTGGTTTTGGCTTCCAGAATTCTAGAGGAATGACATTTGTTTTGGTAAAGCTTATGGAGGAGCTAGACTCTAGAAAAACATCCATCAGGATCTGTTTATAGCCAGGAAAATAGAAATTGATATGAATGTATGCACAATTACTAGCAATATAGAGAGCATTCGTTGGCTCGTGAAGTTCAAGGTTAGGACTACTACTATTTGTAGAATCATCATCCTTGTCATCTGCCTTGAAAAAAATTGTATGAATCTCCCCCACAATAGAATTGAGTGCCTTAATTTCTTTTTTCTATTGATAAATAACCTGTGTGAGATTAGTAATTTCTTCAGCCAGGTAATCCAATTTGGAACATAGAGTATCCAAATGGTTGGGCACAGGTTTATGGAAGGATGATTTTTTGGGAGGAGAAGAAAATTGAGAGGAAGATGGTGGTTTCTTCCAACTAGGATGTTTATAGCCATGGGAAGTAGAAGCTTTAGAACCTCTAAGCTGGTTTTGCAAGGAATCACATTTTGCTTCCCAAGCCTTATTATCTTTAAGCTACTGTTTGACAATAGTTCTCCTTTCCTCTTTGGTTCCTGCCATTCTATAAGGATCCTTTGCTTTAGCCATATCAATTTTGAAACTTAGATCTTTGATGGCTTGTTGAACAACCTTTTTAACTATAGAAGAAGATTTATGGGAACTGGACGAACTGGAAGAGCATGAGCCATTGTCTTCTTCTGAGGGTGTATCATAAACTGGCTCAAAAATTCTTTTAGACTTATCCTTTCCCATGAAAAATTATTCCAGAAGAACTTCAACTAATTCAAAAATTTCATTAGAAGAAAATTGAGCAAAAGGATCAATAGTATCTACAATCTCCCAATTATTATATACATCTTATTCTTGAAATAAGGCATATACTTTTGTTCCAGGATTCAATTTTCTGGGTCAATTTGTGGCATAATGAGGACCTTTGCCAATGAAACATTTTACTGGTCCTTTTCCTGGATGTTTATTTTTCTTGAACAAGTATTTGGGAGGTTTTCTATTTTGGAAAGAATTCTTATTTACAGGTGCAAACCTATACCCTTTCTTATAACCCTTATTTTTAGTCCTGAAAGATCTTTCCATGTTATCATCATCATAAGGACGTTTTTTACATTTATGGTATCTACAAAACTTTCCGCAAGACCTTTTACGAAATTTTCTTACCTGCTAAAAATATTTAAGCTGGTTAATTGGAGGAAAAATGTAATATTTCTTCAAATTACAAGAGGAATTAAACTCTTCTTTATTATCATTCAATGCCTGTAGCAAACACTGCTTATCCAGCTTGTAAGTGACTAAAGTTTTTAATTCAAAAAATGTGCATTTTTCAACTTTAGTCTTTTTCCTATCAATCACATAATCTTCTGCCCATTCTTCTAATCCACAAGGAAGTGAATAAAGGTAATACTTTTTGTAGTGGTATCATGAAGCTTATTGGTTGCAATCATATATTTTTCAAAAACAATATTATACTGGTACAACTTACCTAGATTCTTGAGTTTCAGAGAATACATAATTTTTTCAGCTTCAAGAATATCATTCTTTCTTTCAC
This sequence comes from Cunninghamia lanceolata, assembly GCA_027924645.1. Lineage (NCBI taxonomy): Eukaryota > Viridiplantae > Streptophyta > Pinopsida > Cupressales > Cupressaceae > Cunninghamia > Cunninghamia lanceolata. Next base: position 7,707,346 of record BSBN01000837.1, on the reverse strand, counting down.
CACAAAATAACAATGTAAGCAAAAGTTTTAATTGAGGAAAACCTTCAGCAAATATATAATTTCTACCCATATCCATTTATTTTAAAAATCTTTCACCTGTTATTGGATCTTGTGTAATAATACCATTGTCTAGTAAGCCATTCCACTAGTCTCTGAGTTTACTAGACATTAGTCTAACAACATATAATACTTTTTTAGAATCAGACCATTCAGAGCTTCTAGTATCCTAAACATTTTCTAAGGTATCACACCAAGTACATATAGCATCATAGGGATCCACAACTTTGTCAATATTGAGAATGTATCCTGAGGTGGTATAAGCTCTTAACTGTTCTGGTTTGGAATTTTCAGTGATGACATCCCTCATTTCTATATCACTATTACTGCCTATTGACTCATGACTAACCATGAATGTTTCCCAATTTTCTTCTTCATTTATTTGATCCAGAACAAATTCTTCTGCAGTTTTACCTGGTTCAACTTCTTCTTCTGATGCATGGGAAAATTCCATTCCCAAAATAACTTCTTCATTAGAAATAGAAGTATTTTCGTTTGCTGCAATTGGTTTTTCCATGTAGATTGGTTGGTTATCTCTGTTTTCAATATCTAGTTCTTGTAACCAATCATTAATTTGTCTCATTTGCTACATAACATGCTCTTTGTGTTTAGGAAACACCAAATTAGTAGGTCGTGGGGCAGTTCCTATCCTAGAGGGTCCTATTTGTTGTTCTTCTTTAGGTTCATTAGTAAATAAAAGGCTTTTCCTTCTTTGAATCTTAACCTTAGGAGGTTTGGGTTGAAAGAAGTGAGATTTGACTTCTTCCTCTTTTTCCTTAGAACTGTCTTTACCCTTCTGAGAGACTCTGATCTTTTTTGTATATTTTCTAATTTTTTCTAAATTTTTGGCCACATTCTCTAGTAAATCTTTGTTTTCCTGGTCCTAAGTTTCTCTTCTATTGTCTCTATAAATATTAGTGTTAATGCAGCAATAAATCATGATATATCAAATAATGTCTAGTAAACTCAGAGACTAGTGGAATGGCTTACCAGACAATGGTATTATTACCCAAGATCTAATAACAGGTGAAAGATTTGTAAAAGAAATGGATATGGGTAGAATATTATTGTGATACCAATTTAATGTGAAAGATTTTATTAGATAATATTTGGATTATAGTGAGATGTGCTAATTGATAAGGATTAACACATGCATAAAATATACAGACTTTCTACACAATTTTTATTTTCTCAGATCACACTAGGCACAAAGCAAGAGCATACTCTTGTGATTCCTAGATAACAATCTAAACTTGAATCTCTATTAGATTCTAAATATTGAAGAAATAGGCAGAAACGTATATATATAGCCAGCAGACCCTAAAACTTATTAAACTATCCTAGAAATCCGATCATACAAATTTGACACCTAGCAAACATTGTTGAAGTGGATAGTTGTTATGCAGTCTTGTCTGCAAGAATTAACAACAATGTTAAGGACAATCGCTTTAAGGACACCCTAAGTGAATATGGCCCACTTTACACCCAAAAGTGGATATGGGGATCTTAATTTTTGTTAGGGTAGCATCCTGTTGTCAAATCATAACGTGGCCGATGTCACGACACTAACAAACCCATGTGCTAGTCATAGAAGGGAGTGTTCATAGGTGAAAAATGAGGTAAAGGTCTGAAAATGTCTATCCAAACACTTACTCTAGGATTAAAAGCATAAGTAATTTGTAACAACTCATCAAGATAAGAGTAATCTCATTCTCTTCTGCTGGCGAGATAGGTTGGTCGCAAGGTTGGCTTGAAATCTTGAATAACCACTTTTGAAAACCAGTCAAAGCAGAAAGGATAAAATTCTACTTGAGGAAGACTGTATGGCCAAGGAGTGGCGAGATGCATAATCATACCTTCAAACAAACCCCAATACAAATTTCCATGAATATAATTGAAGAATTCTTTCATATCCTTTGTGAGCATTGGGTTGAAGTTGTTAGCATGATCTTTGACTTCAGTTTGTAGGAAGGTGATACTATTAATAACATGATCTTCTCTGAGGCCAAAATGACTGAGAAATATTGTTTCTTGATCAGGATCAAGAATACCCTCATCATAATACCTATTGATTAGTTTCCTTAGATCATCAAGCCATGTGTTCAGGAGATATACTAAAATTATTAGTTCAAGGATCTCTGAAGGCAATTGTTTGATGATTGAAACAATTATTTTTTGAATTTATAACCTCTTCAAACTCTAGAAAATTATCTTGAAGTTCTATCATCATTGAGGCATTTTTTGCTAGGCTTGACATTTCTCTTGTGAGGCTATCAGCAAATGGATTATTGTCCCCTTGAATCCATTCAATGTCAAAATCATAACTCATGAAATCTAAATACCAACGTGCAATTCTTCCATGAGCCAAATCTTTGTTTGGTTGCTTTTTCAAGAGGGACCTCATTGGTTGGCTATCTGTTCTGACTATGAAATGTGTAGGTTTTAAGAAGATCTTAAATTTATGGATTCCTTTTTTGACAGCTAAAATCTCCTTTTCATATATTGTATACCTACATTCTATGTCAGTGAAGGTTCCTAGTCTGTATCCACAAATTTGTGCACCTTATAAAGGAATTTCCTGTAATAAGATAACACTCCATACATTGATAGATGCATCAGTATATAAAATCAGGGGATAACCATCTTTAGGCATGTGCAGAGTAGGGAGATGTTGGCATCTCTCTTTAATCCTCTTGACTATTTCTATCAATTCTTCAATCCATTCTTTAGCTCCTTCTTCATTCTGACAATGATAATTTTGATTACCATTACCCTCCTGTGAGGTACCAATTTATTAGGTTGAATTCCACATGCTTGAATGAAGGATGCAAGTGGTTGAAAATGTTGGATGCAAGGGCTTTGGTATTTTGTGTTGGTATTAGTGATTATGACCAGATGTGGGCTGAAGATAACAGTCTAATTAGAAATGAGATGAACTTGAGCAAAGAATTGTTTGAGAATGTTGAAGGCCAAATACTATAGTTGTATCATCCCAAGTACTACATCTTGATAGATGGATTGAACAATCTGGCCAACCATTTTCTTTGAGATGCTTCAAAAAGGTCGATCTTCCATGTGCATATATCTGCATAGATATCAGGGTATGTGTTGTGACCGAGTGGATTTATTTCGAGGGTATGACATTTTGAAAAGGTTTATGTCTTTGTCTTTGGTAATGGAAAGGAACTTGAAGTGGCATTTGTTATTTGTTGATTGATCCTTGGTCATCATTTACCACACTAAGACATAAAACTTGAATCGGCCTTCCGGAGGTATGTACTGCCAATAAGTCAAGTGAACAACAACAAATAAAAGATCTCAGAAATGTTGGCACTAAAACCTACTCAGACTACATCATTTGGTTTGGTAACAAAATTGTGAATATGTGGTCAAAATGTTTTACCCATTCACTGGTTACAAATTTTAGATAATCACATCGGGCAGACTATTCTACATCAAGGTTACAAGAGATGATAGGGTTGAAGTGTCAAAACACTTTTCAGCTGAATTGAAATGATGCTATAACTTTGCATACTCATTGCCTGTGCCAGGACAACAATAGTGCATCCTGAAGGAGAGTTTTTGTTAGATGCTATAGTTAGAATAAAATGATTGTGGGATATATATAGTGCCATCTATTGAAGAATTTTTAGAAAATTTTAGATAAAAGCAGTTGGCAGTTGTAACGCCAAGCTCTAAATTTCTTCACCAGCCAAGGTAGAAACAACGCATTCAAAATAGAAAAAGTGTTAAAAAAGAAAGCGTTATCTCATATAGTGATCACCGGATAAGCACAAAATGGACATGTAAAAAAGGCTTTAGAAACTTCTGAGCTAATGCACTAGGCGTGCATGCAAATGCAAAGGTATAGGAAGGGCACATAAGATGTTTGATAGACCTCCTCAAAGAAACAGTTTTTCATAGAGTGCAATGATTACAGCACCTTCGCCAAGATGTTAAGTTTGGAATGAAGTATGGAATGTATCAAAGCATAATAAACTTTCTTAACTACTGCTAGCATCTTTTCTCTGCGCACCAAAACAGATTAGAAATTTCTAAGTAAGCACAATTGGTTGGTGTAATGCCAATCTCACAATCTCGGTCGTCATTCTCCCTATTCGGTCGCGCACCAATAGGAAGTATATAGAAGATTTTTTATTTGATATTATAGATGGAAATGCTTCTAGTAGGCACACATGCAAAATGTGGAAACATGAATGAAGCCCATAGCATGGTTAAATGATGATGGGATATGCATTCAAAATAGATTTATTGAAAAGGCTTTAGAAAAGTTCACGCAAATGTAATTGGCGAGTATAGTGACACCTTCGGCCTTCATTATCATACTCCTACTCGCGAGCAGTATATACGCCTCCATAAAAATAATAGATGCATTCTCAAAAAAACATTTGTCAGCTTGTCAATGTACTAAGTGGTTTGAAGTTAGTTCCTCTGGGAGTCTTCGAGCATGGAGATAGGAGTTTTAGATCAAGCTATGGACATCTATCAAAAGACAATGGAAGAAGGATTTTTTTCAGATATTATACCTAGAAATCCTCTGGTATACATTGTCAAAAGATGCAGAGAAAATCCAACTTCAAATTCATTATTGGCAGCAGTAATGCCGAAGGCAAAAGAGCTTGATGTATCAAAAGATATTGTTGAATGCAATGTTAAGAAAGCATTGGATCAAGGGCAAGAATCTTTTATTAAGAAGTTCTACAAGGTGCATGGTTTTGGAAAAATTGGTATGATAGCTGAAGTTCTAACGTACAATTTAAAATTGATCTTCAACCTTTGTAAAGGATGTAGTAAAAAAAAAGAATGGAGGAAAGATGGCAGATTCAGGATTTGTATTATTCAAGTGCGGGCATGCTAGAGATAGCAATGTGAAAGTTAAACATGTGGATAAAGATAAACTCCTGGGTGTGGTCTTGGATGCTGGTGTAGATGATATCTTCGAACCTCCAGTATATGAAGATGATATAGAAAATGAGCAAATCTGTAAGGTATTTCAAGGAGATTACCATAACAAAAAATTCCAATGAAATAATGACAAAGTTTCATGGAGAAGGTATTCCTTTTGAACCAGATAATGGATATGAGCAATTCTCCATGTCAAATATTGAGCTAGATGATTTAGCGTATGGATTGTGAACCAGATCTTGCTTCATATAAAATTTTGATAGATGCCTATGGAAGGATATAACTTCATGATGAAGTAGATTGTAGGGTTTAATGCTACCATTTAATCCTACATGTTGATATTGGGTGCATATAGAAAAAATGGAAAAGTAGATGAATCTAAACAACTTTTAGCTGAATACAACAAATTAGGCTTAAGTTAGATGCCTTTGTTAGCATGCTCAATACTAATAGTCATTTGAGCATATGTGACAAAATAGAGGCACTGTTGAAAATTATGGAAGGAGGAACCTAGAAACCAGAATCAATACCTATAATATCTTGTTAAATGTAAAGGCTAAAGTAGGTTTCTGTGACAAAGTAGAGGGGTTATTTGCATCTCTAAAGACTAGGGATCTTAATCCCGACATAGTTACTTGGACAACAAGAATCAGTGCCTTTGCCAGAAAGAAACAACCAAAGATTTAAGAAGAGGCAAAGATGGAATACTAAGAGTCATCGGTGACTCTTCACTTTCTTTAATACTTTGTCATTTCAGAAAAGGGTGGCTTTTGGGATTCTCATCTGGGGGGAGTTGTATAGAAACTCAGGGACCGTTCAATGTAGGGATCTTTTTGCTACTTTGTACAGTGGGAGAACTTTGTAAAGGAGTAATAAGGAGACTTTGTACTTCTGTTATTTTGAAATATAGAAGAGTTGTTGTTCTTATGTCATCAATTTCTTCTTAGGGGCTAGTTATTCCTATGTCTAATTAGTTCCTTTCATGTTTATAAACTCTTTTACCTTGCTCTTGGTGTACATGTTTTGTGTGGAGACTTTGTTCTTCTCTTTTTACTTCATGGTGTTGTTTTTAAATCTCTGTTGTGTTCCTATGTTCACGGTTAAGATTCTTTTCTTCTTTCATTTTCTCTCTTTTTGCAACCTTTTTGTACTTTCTGGTTAAAAGTACTCAGAAATACAAAAACCCCCATCATATGAGGGAGTTGTCCCTCTCAAACGCAGAGGAGAATTGTTGCATTCACAATGATTTCTCCATTTGTTAGCATCTTTTTATTACTGCCTTGTTGGGTGAATCAGAGTGTTTTCGTGGTGACAAAACTGTATGCTAACAGTTTTTGGTGACTCTGTTGGGGATCACAATCAAAGATTGATGCATTCTTATTCTCCATTGTTTTGATGGTACCTCCACTGGAATGTAGGTTGGCAACTCTGTTTTATTTGAAATGGTTTAATGTAAGGCAAACCAAAGAAATCATCTGAAAGCTAGAAGATGACCTATGCCAACAATTGAAGATATATTGGCTAAAGATGATAAAATACTCCATTCATTGTGAAACAGTTTCAAAGCAAGCATTTTTGAAGCGAAAAAGAAATGGCTACATCCATCCAAAGATTGTAAATCCACATCAGTGCTCAAAAGTTTGCATCACAAGTTTTATCTTCTCAAAGACCTTGAACAAAAGATTCATCAATTATAGACAGTTGTAGAAAGATTAAGATTGCTCAAAGAAGAACCAAAGGGCGAAGATCGAGTTTCTTATAACTTTTATGTTCTTGGTGAATGAGATTCTGTGCAAACATTTGTTGAGCCCAGAGATGTGTTAGTGCCATGGAATCATAATCAGCAACAAAAAAGATTTTTGAACCAAGCTAAAAATAAAGGACCATAATCTTTCTTGACATGCATACCAATAAGTGAGATCGAACAATCATCTACTTTTCTTGAAAAGAATAATGAAAAGGTACTATCAAAAGAACCCAATGCCATTCATATTCCAAACTGGTGCCTGGAGAAATCAAATGATGACTTTTTTGTGGAGTCTTAGATGAAGATGGTCACATTAATAAAATTGAACTAAGTGCAACCACTTGTGTCTCCGATGATATGAAAGAAGGTATGGATGATACAGTGTCTATACCTTTGATTTCTCTTGAATTAGAAATCTTTAATTTTGACATTGATGAAAAAGACCAAATGACAAAGTATTTCTTATGAGGCTAAAAAAGGGTTTTTAAATCATAGTTCAAACATGGAAGTTTTTGTCTTTGATAATATCAATTTAACGTCCAATAAAGTAGATGTAGAAGAAGTGAAGAAATCAAATCTTTACACTTCTCCTGAATATTCAACATTTAGGTGTCTTGATGAAGAAGATGGAAAGTCACAAGAAGAGGTAGCATATCTTTCCATTTTCAGAAATTCTTTTTCTAGAGGAGACATTACACAAGCTCATATGGTCTCATTTCAATTTCCTATTACCTGTGGTGTTGATTCAATGAACGAATTGTATGCATGTAAAAATCAAACTAAAATTTTTTGATAATATGATGATTGAGCCTGGTGAGGGAATGGATGAATTGCATTCCCAATCTGCTAATGCTCTTAGTGATGATTTTCCTTGTGCAAGAGGAGAAGAAGTTCTTTCTATCAAACTTGATCCCATTCTTGTAGAATGTGATATTCAAAAATCACAATCATCAGTCACATTTCTAGAGATTGATTCATCGTGCAATTTGTAGAAAGAATGTTTCATTTATGATGTTTTCTCTCTGAGTCCTGGTGTAGACAATGAAGTTATGATCGAAATCATAGCCAGAGTATATGACTTTCGAGTTTCATGAAGAAGATGATAAAGAAGAAATATCACAGCCAAAGGTGAGTGAAGAATTCATCTTTGAGTTATTTTTCTTTGAAGATGCAATTATACCTTTTGAGAATGATTCATCAAATGAAGCTTGTGTTAAAAGTGAAATATATATATGCAATGTTGATGATTTTTCAAAATCTGAAATTATGAAAGGAAAAGAAATTATTAAGATTAATGAAGAGAAAAAGAATAGTCAAGTTGATGAAGGATTGCAGCCTCAAAAATTTTTAGAAGCTTTAGATGATAACCTTCTTTGTGAAGAAAATGTTGTTCTCTTTCCTCTACCATGTGTTGAAGAAGAATACTATGTTGTTGAATATCCAAATATGGGTTGTCTAACAACTTCTATTGTAGCCTGTGAACAAATTTTTAATGATAAGAATAGCTGGAATGATACATCAGATATATTTTTGAATCATCCACAGCTGGAGTGTGAAGTTGTTGAAGTTCCCACATCTAATCATGAAGAGGCAAAACTGCAAGCAAAGGTTAGAAATGATTTTACTCTTGAATCACCTCATTTTGAATCTAATTTTGAAGTTGTGAAACATGGGATAAAGAATGATTGTATGAATAAGTATGGAGAAAGTAATGCTGATTTAGTAAATGAGAGTGTTTAGTCCCATGTTATTCACATTCCAAAATGGTGCTTAGAAACACTAGAAGATGATTTCCTATGTGGAGAAGAGGTGGTTGTGTCTTCTTTGCAGGTTATGGAAAAAGATAGTTTGGGTGATAAATCTAGAAATATAGAGCTTCCCATAGAGAAGGATGAATCAAATAGTGAATATAAGAGTGGAATCAATTTATTTGAGACCGTTTCCAAATTTTATAAGGTTGTTGTCCATGATGTGATTCTTCTAGCTTTTTCAAAAGGGGTTGATATTGAAAATAGTTAGTAGGAAAATTTAGAGGTGTATGATGAAGAATGGCTCTTTGGTACATCTTTCAAGAATCTCTTTTACTTGACAAGCTTTAGGTTTATGTTCATGATCAGGAAGCCAATTCTGAGCTTGTAGGCACCTCACAAGTGCACACCTCTATTTCGTACTGGCATAAACTTCTGAGCTAATGCACTAGGTGTGCATGAAAATGCAAAGGTATAGGAAGGGCACATAAGATGTTTGATAGACCTCCTCAAAGAAACAATTTTTCATAGAGTGCAATGATTGCAGCACCTTTGCCAAGATGTTAAGTTTGGAATGAATTATGGAAACATATCAAAGCATAATAAACTTTCTTAACTGTTGCCAACATCTTTTATCTACGCACCAAAATAGATTAGAAATTTCTAAGTAAGGACAATTGGCTGGTGTAATGCCAATCCCACAATCTCGATCAACATTCTCCCTATTCAGCCGCGCACCAACAGGAAGTATATAGAAGATTTTTTTATTTGATATTATAGATGGAAATGATTTTGGTAGGCATGCATGTAAAATGTGGGAACATGAATGAAGCCCTCATGATGGTTAAATGATGATGGGATATGCATTCAAAACAGATTTATTGAAAAGGCTTTAGAAAAGTTCATGTAAATGCAATTGGTGAGTATAGCGACACCTTCGGCCTTCATTATCATACTCCTACTCGTGGGTGGTATATATGCCTCCATTAAAATAATAGATGCATGCTAAAAAAAAAACATTTGTTGGCTTGTCAATGTACTAAGTGGTTTGAAGTTAGTTCCTCTGGGAGTCTTCGAGCATGGAGATAAGAGTTTTAGATCAAGCTATGGACATCTATCAAAATACAATGGAAGAAGGATTTTTGTCAGATATTATACCTAGAAATCCTCTGGTATACATTATCAAAAGAGGCGGAGCAAATCCAACTTCAAATTCATTATTGGCAGTAGTAATGCCGAAGACAAAAGAGCTTATGTATAAAAAGATATTGTCGAATGCAATGCTAAAAAAGCATCAGATCAAGGGCAAGAAACTTTTATTAAGAAGTTCTACGAGGTGCATGGTTTTGGTAGAATTGGTATGATAGTTGAAGTTTTAACGTACAATTTAAAATTGATCTTCAGCCTTTGTAAAGGATGTAGTAAAAAAAAAGAATGGAGGAAAGATGGTAGATTCAGGATCTGTATTATTCAAGTTCAGGCGTACTAGAGATAACAATGAGAAAGTTAAACATGCGGATAAAGATATACTCATGGGTGCAGTCTTGGATGCTAGTGTAGATGATATCTTCGAACCTCCAGTATATGAATATGATACAGTTTATGAGCAATCTGCAAGGTATTTCAAGGAGATTACTATAACAGAAAATTACAATGAAACAATGACAAAGTTTCATGGAGAAGGTATTCCTTTTGAACCAGATAATGGCTATGAGCTATTCTCCATGTCAACTATTGAGCCAGATGATGCAACATATGGATTGTGAACCAGATCAAGCTTCATATAAAATTTTGATAGATGCCTATGAAAGGACAAAACTTCATGATGATGTAGCTTCTAGGGTTTAAGGCTACCATTTAATCCTACATGTTGATATTGGGTGCACATAGCAAAAATGGAAAAGTAGCTGAATCTAAACAACTTTTGAGCTGAATACAAAAAATTAGGCTTAAGTCAGATACCTTTGTTAGCGTGCTCAATACTAATAGTCATTTGAGCATATGTGACAAAATAGAGGGACTGTTGAAAATCATGGAAGGAGGAACCTAGAAACCAGAATCAGTACCTAGAATATCCTAATAAATGTAAAGGCTAAAGAAGGTTTCTGTGACAAAGTAGAGGGGTTATCTGCATCTCTAAAGACTAGGGATCTTAAGCTCGACATGGTTACTTGGACAACAAGAATCAGTGTCTTTGTTAGAAAGAAACAACCAAAGATTTAAGAAGAGGCAAAGATGGAATGCTAAGAGTCATCAGTGACTCTTCACTTTCTTTAATATTTTGTCATTTTAGAAAAGGGTGGCTTTTGGGATTCTCATCTGGGGGGAGTTGTATAAAAACTTGGGGACCGTTCAATGTAGGGATCTTTTTGCTACCCTGTACAGTGGGAGAACTTTGTAAAGGAGTAATAAGGAGACTTTGTACTTCTGTTATTTTAAAATATAGAAGAGTTGTTGTTCTTATATCATCAATTTCTTCTTAGGGGCTAGTTATTCCTATGTCTAATTAGTTCCTTTCATGTTTATAAACTCTTTTACCTTGCTCTTGGTTTATAGGTTTTGTGTGGAGACTTTGTTCTTCTCTTTTTACTTCGTGGTGTTGTTTCTGAATCTCTATTGTGTTCCTATGTTCGCAACTAAGATTATTTTCTTCTTTCATTTTCTCTCTTTTTGCTACCTTTCTGTACTTTCTAGTTAAAATTACTCAGAAATAGAAAAAACCCCATCATACGAGGGAGCTTCCCCTCTCAAATGTAGAGGAGAATTGTTGCATTCACAACAATTTCTCCATTTGTTAGCATCTTTTTGTTGCTGCCTTGTTGGGCAAATCAGAGTGTTTTTGCAGTGACAAAACTATATAATAATAGGTTGCAAATCTTGTGATAGTACCTTGATCAGGTCTCTATGCTACTGATAGGCTAGACACCATTTAACAAATTGGCAAGCATCATGCTCCATTGTAAGCTAGCAGTATCTTGTTCTAAGAAGCCTTTTAGCTAGAACCATGCCACTTGTATGGGCACCATAGATACCATCATGAACTTCTTTAAGTGTGATGTTAGCCTCTTCTATATTTAGGCACTACAAGAGGGAACCATTAAAGCCTCTTTGATAGAGAGTATCTCCAAGGAGGGTGAAATGGGAAGCACATTGGATGAAGGATTTACATTGATTTTGTGATGAATTTGGTGGAAGGGTTTGATCATGGAGGTAGGTTTCAGATGTCATGATACTAGGGTGATTCGATACCAACAAGATAATAGATATGCTTGGAATTGGGGGTGGCATATGCGGGTATGAGGAGTTGTTCAACTAGGAATTCACAGTGTTGACTATTTGGTGGCATGTCAAGGAGGGACCCAATAGTAGCCATTGCATCGATAGCTTTGTTATTAAGATGAGGTGCCTATTCAAATTGGATGTTTGTAAAATATTACTTGAAGTTATCAACCATCTATTTGTAGGTGATCAACTTGTCATCTTTTATGTGATATTCATTGTTGACCTATTTGATGACCAACTGTGAGTCTCCATATACTTGTAATTGTTGGATGTTCCATTGTATAGTTGTTTAAGACCCATGACTAAGGCTTCATATTATTCTATGTTATTGGTACAAGGGAAGCCCAATCTGAATGTCTTGGGTATAAAATCCCCTTGTGGAGTGACAAAGAGAATGTCAACACCAAATATGTGGTTTGCATAGGAGCCATCAAAGTATAACGTCTAGGATGTTTGTTTTGTGATTGTGAAAATGGAATCATCAGGGAAGTCAACAACTAGTAGCTGATGATCTATTAAAGGAGCCTCCACCAACTAGTCTGCAATAACCTACCCTTTCATTGTCTTTCTATCCATATACTCTATGTCAAAATCACTTAGTAACATAATCCATTTAGCCATGCATCCTGTGAGGGAGTCCCTAGAGAGGAGATACTTAAGTAGATCAATTTTGGATATGAACTTTATCTGATGACTGAACATGTAGTGTTGAAGCTTTTGAGAGCTGAAGATGACAGTGAGACATGTGCATTGCATGGGTGTGTAATGAATCTCATAGCCAACTAAGGTGTAACTGATATAGTATATAGCTCTTTCATGACCTGTCTCATCACTTTGGAATAATAGTGCCCTCAGTGCAATTGAAGTAGTAGAAATGTATAACAACAGAGGATTTTCAATGATAGGGGCCATTAGAACTGGCGGTGATGCTAGATATTTTTTGATCTTATCAAATGCCTATTGAAAGGATGCATCCCACTTAAAACTAATGTTCTTTTTGAGAAGGTAAGAGAATGGTTGGCATTTATCTGCTTGTTGTGCGATGAAGCATCGTATAGCCTAGAGTTTACCTTGAAGACTACAAAGTTGCTTGAGATTTTTAGGTGGAAGCATTTTTGTAATAGTTGTGACCTTGGAGGGGTCTACATCAATGCCTCATTGGGAGGAAATGAAACAAGGGATTTTGCCAAATGTTACACCAAAGACACATTTTTTGGGATTGAGGTGCAACTTGTATTCTCTTAGACGTTCAAATATACGCTCAAGGACATGTGGGTGTCTTTCTCTAGTTTTGGATTTACCAAGAAGACCATCTACATAAGCTTCCATGATGTTGTGTAACATGTCATGAAAGATGACAGTCACGGCCCTATGATATGTTGCTCTTGCATTCTTTAACCCAAAAGGCATTACCTAATAGTAATATGTACCCCAAGGAGCAATAAATGTGGTTTTATGTTGATCTTCAAGGGCAATCCGAATATGATTATAGCTATAAAATATATCAATGAGTGATAGCATTTTGTGACATGCTGTTAAATCAACGATCATCTCGATATTGGGAAGCAAGAAATTATCCTTAGGACAAGCTTTGTTGAGGTCCCTGAAGTCAGTTTAAATTCAGATGCCTTTAGGTTTCTTGCTGGCATATACAATGTTGGAGATCCATTTAGGATAGTCAATTAGGTGTATGAAGCCCACTTCTAACAATTTTTATAATTCCTCTTTAACAAGTAGGGCAATCTGTGGATGCATTTAAAATAATTTTTGTATTACTAGTTTGGCATCAGAGTGCACCACGAGGTGGTGAACCACGAGAGAAGGGTCCAACCTAGGCATATCGCTGACCAAGAAAAACTATTAGGAGCACTATGAAGGATATTTGATATGTTTGGTTTCTCTATAGATAGAGGGATGCAACCATGTATGTGATCTTCAGACTCTCATTCGTGCCCAAGTTGATTTTCTATGTATTCTCAACTAGGACCATGAAGTGTTTTGGCCAATGTGATGATGCGTGAGGTAGGTTGAGTTCCTCATCTATTGAGGTTTTCATCAATAGACCCATCATTATTTTTCTCTTTTGTGTTTGATAGCACCTTAGAGAGGTTTTCACTAGGGGATGTTTCTTTATTGAGTTTTTAGGACTAAGGAACTCTTCTTTCTCCCCAAGTAGGCAATAGTATCAAGGTCGATGTTGAAACTAGATTTGTGATCTCATGTAGGAATACCATAGAGAAGCCCCAAGATTCATCATTCTGAAAGGTGTCAAGAGAAATGGGATCTTGTTGATCCCAATCGATGAGCTTGGGATATATGAGTGGTAGGTTGATGGTGAGGATAGAGCTATTTTCAAAGAGAGGGGAGATATCCAAGTCTTCAAAAGAGGTGAAGATGGTTTTTTCCTACAATATGTTCAATAGAGTTACAGGGTTTGACAACATTGTAGGAGTAGCACGAGGCTCATTGGATTCCAACCCGAGAGACATGTATCTTAGACCATGAGATTCAACATAGAACCCCACCTGGATAGGATCTAGAATGCCCTATTCATGGAGGCCAAGGTCCTTACCCTTGTATTTCATATTTTTACACATGTGGTGAGGCATAGGATAAATCTATTTTAGATAATCAAGTCCAAATTTTACATTATCTGATTCATCTTTGTACAACTAGGAGTCAATAGAATGATCGATCTTTTCTTTAGCCAAAGTGTCTACGAATAAGAAGGGGGTGGACCCACAAATGAGGGTTTTTGTGCCATTGATAATCACAATTTAGGACGACCATAGGAGCATGGAGATAGAGGTAGTTTGCAACATGGAAGGCATTATGTAGCTCATATTCTCCACAACCAGTGTTGATAGTCTTGACCTTTGTGATTTTAGAATTTGAGGAGGATGGGGTGGATGTTGTTGAAAGGCACAAGACAAATGAGAGGTGGGGGTGAATCAGTTGTATTAAAAACTTTAACTTCTTCAAACCAAAATCAATTTCACATTCACTTAATCTAACTTCTTATTTTGTTATGAACATTAAACATGAATAGCAGAATCAAAACATGAACACATCAACACCATACACATGAACACCAGATTTTTACATGGAAAACCCTAAACAGGGAAAAACCATGGTGAGTGTTAGCTCACAATATAATGCAGTAACAATATTGAATATGAAAAGTGGCTCACCTAAAGGGGTCATTGCCCAAAATAATGGATCACTACCAAAGGGTGTCTCACTACCAAGGGTTGGCTCATTGCCAGGGTTGAACTAATATATTAGCATCTACACCATGCTTGAGTTCAGTTCCATTGAAGCGCAATATAACTCCTCTACTCTGCTTTGCTTTTGCAACTCACACCTTATCTTCCCATATTCGCAACTTAGACCTACATTCATGAATTTATTACATACATTTATACCTATCATCAACCTTGGATGTACACCAAGGTCGGCATTACATTCTACAACCATTGGAACTATCTCCAAGGTCGGCATGCATACATAAATCAAATTAGGACTAGAGAAGTATGAACACATCACTACTTAGCTTGGACCCAAATACATCCTCACACACTTGGACATGCTTCCACAATCCATGAATCACCTCTGCAACAAGTGTGACAAACTAGGTCGGCCAGAACTTATGCACATATCAAGAACACTTAAAAACATGCTTGCAAGATCTTCATTGTAGCGCTCGGATCAAGCACATGCCTTTAACACATTCTGGAAACATCTATGAACAACATAGAATTACTTGGGAGCTGACAAACCTAATCACAACAAATCTCACTTGAAGACAATAGATATCACTTGAGAACACATCACAGACTGCTTCTTAACAGACACTGTCAAACTCTGCTAATCACTAGCTTGCCTTTTAGATCACCAAATGACAAATCCTTCAAAATGAAGATGACTAAGGGATTTATAAGTTTAAGTCCATAACCACAAAGACAAAATCTAATCTACGGAGAAATGTGGAGAAAAACACTTTCTCCCTATCACTCTGCAAACCTTGCCAGGTATAGTCTTCAAACTGGTGAATAGAAATTTTTCTGTACAATGATCCAGACCACCAAATTCTAGATTTAGTATCTTCAAACACTTCTCTAAATCATATCCAAAGCTCATACTCTGGTCTTCAATATAGGGAAAATGCGGAGCAAAATACTCAGACAATGTTCTTCAATCAATCAACCAACAACAATATTAGAAGATACAGTTGGCACCAATGACAACACAAACATGTTGACATCATTGACAACACTAGTTAGCACATACTTGTAATAGATGCAAGGTGATCACGATCAATGTAGGATGAAGAGGATTTAACCTTATTGTGTGTGGCAACATTAGTGTAGGGACAATGATTGGTTTTGTGATAAGACGCTTGCATGGCTTTACAATATTCAAAGGGTTGTGGATCGGTGTGGATAGTGACCTTGACACCATTGTGGGGAAATTTAAGGCATTGGTGATAGGTGGACGAGATGGATTGCATGGCATGGAGCCATGGGTGGCTAAGGAGAAGGTTGTAGGGGTGGTCAAGATTAATAATATGCCATGTTGTTTGCTACAAGATGGGTCCCACTTGTATAAGAAGACATATGATACCTTCAAAATCTCCTTCTACACTATCATAGGCTTTGATGGTGATCACATAAGGCTCCAATTTGGTCTTAGAGTATCCCAATTGTTTAAGAAGCTAAAGTGTACATATATTCAAGCCAAACCCATTATCTAAGAGGACTCTTTTAACTGTGTTATGAGATTAGAACCTCAATATGAAGGGATTTGTTATGAGATGGGTCAATTGGGGGCATATCACTTTGGCCAAAGGCAAGGTGATATGGAGAGGACAAATGACTGATGAGGGCTTGAAAGTGATCAGAATCAATGTTGTTTGGGACTCTCGATTCCTATAAGGTGAAAGGAAGCAAGGTATGTGGAAAATGCTTCCTACACTGATCTATTGAGGAAATATTTATGCAAATTTTAACTTTTATAGTTATAGATTAAGATGCACATTTATAGAAAGATAATACCAACATCCAAATGAAAAACTCACAACACAAGATATACATGGGGAAAACCCTTTTAGGTAAAATACCCCACACTCCAAAGATGCCTAATATATTATTCAGGAATCAAGAAGATTACAATATACTTGCAGAGAAAGCTTTCACAGGAGTATAAAAAATTAGAGTTCTAGGAGGTTACTCAACATCTATAAGACTCTTACACACAACCTCCATCTCAAGCTCCTAATATATAGGAGATACAATACAGTAAACTGTCAATGGTAATTACAAAACCATGAGCCAAAACCACCCAAAAGTGGTGCCCAAATTATCTCCACTCAAAGATGCCTTGTGATGTGCCAAATCACACACCAACACATGTAACTCTCCCCTTTACAACTCTTTTGAGTGTCCAACATGTTTTCACATTTCACAAAAATAGGAGGTCCAACTTTTGGAGGTCATAACTTTTGATCCCGGTGTCCAATTGACGAACTGTTTAATGTGTCGGAAAGCTTGTAAAAAGATCTATCAAGATATAATCCACTTCATCGGTTACAATAACTTTTGGGGAATTTAGGGACCTATAAGTGACTCAAAACTAAGTTCAAATTTTTTTTCAACAGTTTCAAAAAATAGAAACTTTAATATCTCGCAATCCAGTTATGATCTTGAGTCGAAACTCGCTCGAGATGTTTACTTAGTCATTCCGCACCTTTTGGGAAAATTTTTGGGTCAATCTAAGGTCAAATGTAGAGTTACTAAAAATAGTAAGTCCTGCCATTTTTAGCCCTTTTGGAAACTTCAAAAGTTCTAGACCATTCTCCAAGATAAAGGGTATTAGAAAAGACCAAAACTGGGAAGAATAGTAACCTTTTGTAGTTTCAAGGTTGATACACTTTTAGTAACATTCTCCCACTTGTTGAACACCTTGCAAGAGAAAAGGGAGTATCAATACCATGATTTAATTGCTAGGGGATGAGAGGCCCATAGAATCTGAACACCATCATAACTTCTTTGTGCTCACAGGTTTTGTCAAGGAATCTGTAACATTCGTCAAAGTATCAATTTTCTTCAAGTTTACCTTCCCATCCTCTACCATGTCACGAAAAAAATGGTAATGGACATCAATATGCTTAGTCCTCATGTGGAAAGTAGGATTCTTCGCCAAACATATGGCACTCTGACTGTCACAACAAATAGTAATCTTCCCTGCATCAAACCCAACATCAGAACACAATCTCTTAAGCCAAATGGCTTCTTTATAAGCATGAGTTTCTTCCATGTACTCAGCTTTAGTAGTGGACAAAGTGACCATGGGTTGTCGCTTACTCATCCAACTAATAGCACCTCCAAACATAGTGAACACAAGCAATGGTGGATCTCCTGGTGTCAATGTCACCTACCCAATCTGAATCCACAAATCCATGAATACAAAGTGAATGCTGAGGTCCTGAAGGATAACCATGATAACATAATGAATACTCAGAAGTACCCTATAAATATTTGAACACTCTCTTCACTGCATCCCAATGTACCCATCCAGGATTAGCCATAAATTGACTAAGGACTCCCACCGCTTGGGCAATGTTTGGTCTTGTACAGACTGTTGGGTCTTTTTCTCTGAATCGGCAGAGGGTTTGCCAGTTCCAATGCACAGGTAAATTTGGCCAACAAATACAGGAGGTTGCGTGAGCTGCCTCCCCTTCACTTCGGGTTCTACCACACCAAGGGGGGTATCCCTATAGCTAAAGATTTAACTTTGACTCACCCAATAGAAAGATTTAGCTTTACAACAACAGGCAGAATACTCTCATGTTTGGACCAAGATTTATGTGATAAATCACAAGGTTGGCATGTTCTTGGACATATCTAACTAGTTAGGAATGAGAGTATGCAGGGGTCCTATTTCTAATCCTACAAACTAACAGGTTGAAGCTTTGAAAGGATTTATTTTTTATGTTTTGGATGCAAGACAGGGGGTTTTGGATCATAACTACTACACAAGGGCAGATTGGTGCCTATCTTAGGGAAAGGAGTCAACTAGACGTATACAAGTGAATGATTTGCACTGGCATTCAAGTTTCAAGGGGTCAGATAGGTATTTGCCTTACAAACACCACCCAAGAATGAGTATTTAACTATCTCTACTTACAAACATCCTTGTTGCCATACAATCTTCTTCATACTTAACCTAAAACAGTTTAATCCACTCCTTGAATGGAGGTCAAAAGTTAAGCATGTGATACAACAAATCGGTATCCTAGAATCTTAGTAACCCTTAGCAACCAGATTCGAAAGAAGGGATGCATACAGCCATGGAGACAAATAGCTAAACACATGCAAAGAAGCATTTTTCATATAAACACAACATAAAACTGAACATATGTGCAAGGTGGATTCAAATGCAACTCATAAACTCACAAAAAGAGACATAACAACCAAGAAATGCTCTATTTTTGTTATTCCTCCCAAAAAATGCCCAAGTCTTCAACCCTAGAAAAATGAGTGACACAATCCTCTTATACATCAAGGACATGCACTCAGCATCAATTACATTGCCATGTCAAATCGCCCTCAGATACAATGCACCATGAGAATGGCGCCCAAAACATTCAATGCTCCAAGCATAAAAAGAAGGAAGAACAGGTGAAATTGGGGAATGTGCTGCCGCTTGGAGATTTTCCTTTAAAAATGGTAGCTAGCCTATCCATTCAGATCCATACTTCCGCAAATTTGCCATTAAAGCCAACCTACCCATTTTCTGGAAGTGCAGCGGTTGCATGCTCTAGAACTCTGTCGATCTGTAATGCAACTGCGAACACACAAAAATCCTCTCTTGTTCTAAAAATTTGAAACATACCGTCGATTATTTCTTCCCGCCGAGATCTGCGGCTTCAATTTGATCAGGCAATCTAGTCACCAGCTTTGAAAAGTCATCGGCCAATGAAAACGTGCCACACAGGTATCTTTTTGCTCCTTTGACTTTTCATAGCGTGAACACATTTTACCATTTTCGCCCATTTTTGCCTTTTCACCTTCAAATCTTTGCATATGCAGTTGTATATACATACAACTGATTTGGACACGTGGCAGCATCTGGTTGGACCCCTATCGCTATGCCTTTGTATCTTCATCGGCAAGAAATTGCATCTTCTTATCGGCCGTCAGAAAGACCCTAAAATGAGCCGCCGATACACTAAGTCTCGCCGAAATCCCCTTGCATGCGACCCTTTGTATATATGATTGTATATGCAAACATACAATCATAAATATACATACAAAGTGGAACTCAAAAGATTATTGGCCACATTTGATTCTTCAGAACAGGTCCGGCTTGTATCTTTTCCTTTTGTATATCGGCCTTGTATATCGCACATACAATGTGAATATACAAGCAAAACTGTATGCAATCACTTGTACATTGCAAACATGCATCTGACCCTTGTATGTTAACGTTGTATATTCCCTTGTATCTGCCCTTTGTATGTCTAAACATACAATGCAAATGTACAAGCAAAAGATGCATACAAACATGTTGGCCTTTATCAACTAAACTGCATACCTTTTCGGGTCTGGGCCTTGTATATCAAGAAAGTATATGCCCTTGTATGTGCAAAGATACAATTGCCTATACATGCAATTGGTGGGCCCTAGGCTTTGTATCTCTTGCTTATGTATAGACTTTGCATATCTCTTCTTTGCACCTATGACTTGTATATGAGATACAATCGCCTTTGTATGCACCCGCCAGGCCTGACCACCATTTTAACCTGATTTAAATCCTTTTGAAGTCATTGTTGTATCTACCCATTGTATATCGAATATACAACAACATATACATGCAATCCTTTTGATACAACTGTAGAATATTCCAAGAATCTGTAATATACAACCACTTTTGCACGCTCAGAATTGCACCCGAATGCCAAATACAAACCCGATATGCATACAACGATGCATACAACTATTTTTTCACTTTTCTGAAGCCGATTGAACATTTTTTCAGGTCCACCAATGTACATCTGCACTTGCACATAGATACAACAACCATGTACATACAAAAATACATGCAACCACACAGGCCGAAGGACTTAGAATTTTTTGGGTTTTTTTTACTGAAAATGCCTACGGATTCAACCACTCGAAACCCAAACTTGTAGCAGGAACCAACACAAACCATGACATACATCAAATTGCCAACTACACTAGCATAAGAAACTCTGCTCATATCCTTTGTCTCAGAAGGAGACTTTGGATAATCTGTAACAGATAACTTTAAACCCATCATAACAGGAACAATCAAAGGTCTACAATCTACCATGTTGAATCTCTCCAACACAATGTTAACATACTTACTTTGGCCTAACCAAAGTTTTCTATTTTCTCTGTCTCTTTTGATCTCCATCCCTAGAATGTACCGAGATGCCCCTAGATTTTTCATCTCAAACTGTGTTGACAACTTAGACTTCAAATCATAAATTAAACTTTTACCATTCCCAATGAGTAACATATCATCGACATACAATGCAATATTGAGAATGTGATCATTGTCAAACTTGTAATAAACATAATGATCTGATTTCAATCTCAAAATTCTAATGCTCAACACAAAGGCATTAAACTTCTGGTACCACACCCTAGGAGACTATTTCAAACCACACAAAGACTTTTTCAACTTGCAAACCATATTTTCTTTACCTTTCACCATGTAGTTCTCTAGCTGTGACATTTAGATTTCCTCCTCCAAGTCACCATGAAGGAATGTTGTCTTCACATCAATCTGTTCCACTTCGAGATCATACATTGCTGTAAGAGATAATAGGAACCAAATAGATGTCAGCTTTACAACAGGAGAGAAAATCTCACCATAGTCAATTCCCTCGACCTGAGAATACCCCTTTGCAACCAATCTAGCCTTATATTTCTCAACACTACCATCTACATCGAATTTCTTTTTGAACACTTATTTGCATCCAACATGTTTTTATCCTTTAGGCAAAGGCACCAAGTCCCAAGTATTATTCTTTTCCAAAGAAGCCATCTCCTCTTCCATGGCCTCCTTCTAGAAACCTGCATCTTTCATACCCATAGCCTCTTTCACAGTTCTAGGCTCATCAATGTTAGAAATCAAAGCAAAAATATAATTGGAATCATGCAATGAATAACCAAACCTAACATGTTTCCACCTTATCCGTGTGGACCTTCTCAAAGATTGAGGTTTACATTCTTCATCTTCTTCTAAACTTTTAGAGCTACTAGAGCTCTCCTCATTATCAGGTCCAATAGATGTTTTTGGTTCAACTTTCTCAGGGGTGGAAGGAAGATGAACCACATCCTCTTTCTTCTCTTCTTTATCTGGCTTTAAGATAATAGAAGAAGGATTGATCTCTCTGAAGATTACACTTCTACTATACAAAACTCTCTCAGCTGCTGGATCATAAAGCTTGTACCCTTTCACACCAATTCCATAACTAATGAAGATACACTTCATAGCCTTGTTCTCCAACTTAGACCTCTTCTCCTTAGGCACATGTGCATATGCCTCACAACCAAATACTCAAATGTGTCTCAATGAAGGCTTTTTACCAGACCACACCTCCATAGGTGTCTTATCAATGAGCACTGATGTAGGAGACTTGTTAACCAGGTAACAAGCGGTAGCAACAACTTCAGCCTAGAACTTTTGTTCAAGGCCAACTCCACTTAGCATACTCCTTGCCCTTTCCATAAACATTCTATTCATCCTCTCTGCAACTCCATTCTACTAAGGGGTATACGTAGTTATCTTGTGCCTCCCAATCCCCCTTTTCTTTGTAGAACTTGTCAAAATTTGTTGAACAAAACTCACCACCATTATTAGTCCTCAAACACTTAATCTTTCTATCCTTTTGATTCTCTACAAGAGCTTTGAACTCTTTGAATCTACTAAAGACTTCATATTTGTTTCTAAGGAAATACACCCATGCCCTTCTACTGTAATCATCAATGAATGAAACAAAGTAAACAGATTTTGAAATTGAAGGAACATTAACAATACCAAAAACATTAGAATGAATCAAGTCCAACACCTCAGAAGATTTGTGAGAACTGGAATAAAACTGAACACAGTTTTATTTTCCATAAATGCAATGTTCACAAAAATCAAACTCAAGGTTACAGTCATTCATACCCTCAACAAGATTTTTATTTTTCAGGGTCCTCAAACCCTTTTCACCAATGTGACCAAGCCTTTGGTGCCATAACATTGTCTTCTTAGCTGGAAGTTTCATATCCATAGAATGAGAACCCTTAGGTACCCAGAAAGCGTGACCATCGAAAGTAGATGCAACAGTCCTCTTCGTTGTTGGTTCTAATGGTGAGGATGAAGAATTTGAAGCTCTCTTCTTCAAAACAAAGGCACTATTGCACTAAACCATGCATGTATCAAGTTGAAATAGAGTGCCAATCCGAACACCCTTAGCCAACACCATAGATCCTCTAGTCATCTTACATCCTCCATTCGAGAAAATAACTTGCACACCCACATCATTCAACTTACTTATAGAAAGGAGGTTCCGTGCCAAACTAGGGATATGCAGAACACCATTGATCCCCTTCACTTGTCCATCAAGGAATCTCATCAAGACTCTTCCATGACCAACAATCTTTAGGTGAAAATCATCACCCAAGTACACTTTTCCACCATCGTATTCTTCATACTTCAAAAACCAATCCCGATGTGAGGTCATGTGAAAAGATGCACCAGATTCAATAAGCCACACATCCTCAGATGCATGTGTTGCCAAGGCAGCGACAAATGCTTCTCCTTCATCTTGAGATGACTTGTCAGAATCTGAATCATAGTTCCTCTTTTTCTTTTTCTCCTCCTTGCACTCCTTGCGGAAGTGACCAGGTTTGCCACAGTACCAACATGGGGCCTTGGACTTTCTGTGAGACTTAGATCTCCCATGGGATTTGGATCTTCCTTTTTCTTCCTTCTTCTTATCCTTTTTCTTTCCCTTCTCTTTAGATTTACCATGAACTGCAAGAGCCTCCTTAGCCGATTCAGAAGACTTGCTCTGCATCTCTTTAGACAACAACAAAGAAACCACTTCATCCATCTTGAAGGTGGTAGTGGTACTCCCAATGGCCATAACAAGGTGATCCCATGAATTGGGTAAGGAACACAGTAATGTCATACATCGATCCTCCTCCATCTTCACACCAACAGAGGTCAATTGGACAAAAATCATATTGAATGTATTTAGGTGATTAGTGATAGATCCTCCATCTTCCATCCTTAAAGAATACAATTTCTTTTGCAGGAATAACTTGTTCACCAGGGATTTAGCTTGATAAACATCTCCAAGCTTCTTCCAAAGATCCTTTGCAATCTTCTCTTCATGGATATTCAGTAGCACTAAATCAACCAAAGAGAGTCTTATCAAACCCTTAGCTTTTCAATCTTTGAGATCCCATTCTTTTTTAGACATCATTGTTGGTTTTGTACCAGATATGGCATCCCATAAATCCTGATCTACAAGCATGTCCTCCATTTTGAGTTTCCACAACTCAAAATTACTGCCATTAAACTTCTCTATATCAAACCTCCCAGATGTGCTTGCAATATCTTTCCTACAACAAAGATTTCAAAATCCTCTACACAAGCTCCCACTCAAACAAAGATTAGCTCAAAACACCCTCTACCTAACAAATAGAACCAAAGGTGATCAGGCTCTAATACCAATTGAAAGGAAGCAAGGTATACAGAAAATGCTTCCTACACTGATCTACTGAGGAAAGATTTATGCAAATTTTAACTTTTATAGTTATAGATTAAGATGCACATTTATAGAAAGATAATAACAAAATTGAAATGAAAAACTCATAATACAAGATATACGTGGGGAAAACCCTTTCAGGTAAAAAACCCCACACTCCAAAGCCACCCAATATATTATTCAGGAATCAAGAAGATTACAATATACTTGTAGATCAAGATTTCATAGGAGTATAACAAACGGGAGGTATAGGAGGTAACTCAACATCTATGAGACTCTTACACACAACCTACATCTCAAACTCCTGATATATAGGAGATACAATACAGTAAACCATCAACGGTAATTACAAAACCACAAGCCAAAACCACCCAAAAGTGGTGCCCAAATTATCTCCAATCAAAGATGCCTTGTAATGTGCCAAATCACACACCAGCATGTGTAACTCTCCCCTTTACAATTCTTTTGAGTGTCCAACACATTTTCACATTTCCCAAAAATAGGAGGTCCAACTTCTGGAGGTCATAACTTTTGATCTGGGTGTCCGATTGACGAACTGTTTAATGCGTCAGAAAGATCGTGAAGAGATCTATCAAGATATAATAGTCTTTTTTGATTATGATAAATTTCAAGGCATTTAGGGACATCTAAGTGCCTCAAAACTAAGTTCAAAACTTTTTTCAACAGTTTCAAAAAAATAGAAACTTTAATATCTCGCAATCCAAATATGAACTTGAGTCAAAACTCACCTGAGATGTTTACTTAGTCATTCT
Source organism: Cunninghamia lanceolata (assembly GCA_027924645.1). Taxonomy (NCBI): domain Eukaryota; kingdom Viridiplantae; phylum Streptophyta; class Pinopsida; order Cupressales; family Cupressaceae; genus Cunninghamia; species Cunninghamia lanceolata. Next base: position 7,682,020 of record BSBN01000837.1, on the reverse strand, counting down.
GCACCTTTGGGGAAAATTTTTGGGTCAATCCAACGTCAAATGTAGAGTTACTAAAAATAGTAAGTCCCGCCATTTTTAGCCCTTTTGGAAATTTTGAAAGTTCTAGACCATTCTCCAGGATAAAGGGTATTCAAAAAGACCAAAACTATGAAGAATAGTAACCTTTCGTAGTTGTAAGGTTGAGACACTTTTCCTAACATAAGGCATGAACTAATATATCCCTATGAATAGGTAACTTCTTGAGGAGCTCCAAGATGGATATTTGTGTTGGAGTCTTCCCCATGTGCTCTAAGAGATTATATTGGGTAGCCAAGGATGAGGATAAGAGGTGCTTGGGAACAGTGACCCTCCCATGCCGAGTAATGACGACACAATCATGATTTTTAGGTTTGATTCTGATGGTGGTGATATGGTGTGGTCAGAGTCAATACATCCCACAATCAAGTCATAGGAATAAGGGGTTTTGTTGTAGCTAATGTTATGGGTACAAGTAATATTAGATGGCTCATGGTTGGATGTTGACGGTTGAGATTGGTCGTGGTTGGGAAGAGGATTTTGATGGATGACCAATTGTTCATTTGGTGAAGATGAATTTTTGGTGACTTTGATCTCACCATGATTAATAAGATCTTGGATATGATTCTTGAGCTTCATGCATTTGCTAGTAGAATGACCTTTGATTTGGTGGTACTCATAGTACTCGTTGTCATTGTGCCATGTAGGTTTTAGTTTAGAGTCATCAAAGGATCGCATGTTGGGGAAGTTAATCATGTTGGCTTGGATGAGTTTGTGAAAAATGACCTCCAAAGGTTCCCCCAAGGAGGTGTATTTATGTTTGGGATTGGCGGGTAGCTTGGTTTGTCCTTGTGGAATGGAGATAGTGGGAGGTTTTAGGATAGTTTACACAGCTTTAGTCTCTTGTGATTATTGTTTCATTTGGATATGTTTCGAGTCAATGACCCCATCACTAACTATGCTCTTATTTTAGCCCAAAATTTTAGTTTGTCATCTGTTTGGGTATAGTCTTTAGTATAAATTTCAAGGTGAGGGATTTTTTGATAGTGATCCCTTTTTTAATTTTTTCATCAAAGGTAGAGACACAATAGATCTGGAGGTGGAATGCCATCTCTTGATTCAAGTTTTGGATGAAAATAGTGACTAGTTGTTTTCTAAGGATAGGCCAAGGAAGACAAATTGCGAGGCCTCACCATTGTTGTAGGTAGGCGAAAAATATTTCACCACTACATTGTTTGGCATTACATAAGTCTAGCATGATGAGCTTTTGCCTGACATTGTAGGAGAAGTGTGCGATAAATTGCTTGGACAAGTTAGCAAACGAGGTGATGGACCTTGGAGGTAGGTGCATGCACCATTCTAAGGCTTGGCCTCCCAAACTACGAGGAAAGAGTATTAGCAAGTAGACATCATTATAGGAGACTTCTTGGCAAGTCATAAAAAATCTTTGACATGGTCACAAGGGTCTCCTTTTCCCTTATATTTATCAAAATTTGGAGTTCCAAAGTGTAGGCGAAAGGATATCATGTTGAGATTGTGATTTAAGGGGTATGGGAAAGGGTCTTCAAATTTGTATTTTTTTCATTATGGCCCTCTTTGCAATTTGTTTAGGGCACTTTTCATCTCCTGCCATTCTTGGTCAAAGGGGTACCAAGAGGCGGATTACACGGGATGTAGTTGATGGACCCATAAGGTGGAAGCTGTGTAAGAGTGGTTTGATTTATGGGATGGGAGGTGAATAGATTGGGAGGAGATGGTTGAAGGAGGTGTTGATAGGTGGGGGGAACAACATTACAATAGGTAGGAGGTTGTTGATATGTATGTAGAGAAGGGGTGAAAGGTGGTGTGGTGATTTGTTGAGAAGTTTGAAGATAATGTGATGCAAGAGGGGGGTAATATGTTGGTGGAGTAAGTGGATATGATAAAAGGCTAGGGTGATATGTGGAAAGAGGGGGAAAGGATGTTGGAGGACAACTAGATACAGGTTGAAAGGAAGAAGTAGGTGGATATGGAATGGAGGGTGGTAACGTAGCTTGAATGGTAAATGTGTGTTGTGGAATAGAAAGAGGTGGAAGAAATTGAAGGAGGTGGGATAAGGATGGAAATGATTGTTGGGGTGGATTGGAGACAATTGGAACATATTGCTTGGAAATGTGAGAGGGAATAGGAATGAGGGTTTGATGAAATGAAGAAGGGCGACCTTGATATTATTGAGGAGGTGGAGGTGACACATCAACACAGAGTTGATGATCATGTGAAGAAGGGGGAGGTGGCAAGCCCATGTTGGCATGGTCAATATGGTAGGTATGGTCTTGGGTTGGTGGAGCTAGTATTTGACCCCATGGGTTTATGAAAGTAGGTGATGGAGGTGTTTCATGGTGGGTGATGTTGGATATGTCAAAGCCCTATGGAAGCTTAGCCCCTACATTGAAAAGGTGTGCTAGGATGTCATCTCTATGATTATCAAAGAATTGGTCCATTTGATCACAATTGTGGTTATCTTTAAGAAATGCTAAGAAGTGGGGAGTATCCATAACGAGGTGAATATTCAGGTTGATTGATGAGGCTCCTTGGTTAGAGTCACCATCATAGTGAGGTGAAGAAGGTTCTACTAGTGAAGGGTACTGATAACTTGATCCAAAAGAATTGGTGTGTCAATTATCCATGTTCTTTCTTGCTTGGGATCGACTTATAGTTGGAATGAACTAGTGACATGTGATGAAGGGATATGGAGTGAAGACAGGGGTGAAATAAATAGGTCTGATGTGGATTGAGAGGGTTGAAGTGTGGTTTTGATGGGTAGAACAAGGCGTAAACCTTAAGATTTGTAGTGATAGGAAAAGGTGTTTCAAAGACCTTAGGGAAGTTCATAAGGTGGAATCAATGTGGTGTGGGGATGTGATTGGATTGATAGGATTTTAATTGATGATGAAGGTTGGAGGAATTTGATGTCAAACTTGATTATATTTGATTGTGGAGGATAGTGAGTGGATGGGGTTTAATGGATTTGAGGTGAGGAGGGGAATGATGGGTAATGGAACAAAGGATGAGGTTAAGATGAAGGAATGATGTGGAAATTAGATTAAAAAACAAGGCCTTAGGATTGGATGTGGTGTGGTATATGAGGTTGATTCCTATACTTGAGATAGGCTAAGTGCTCAAGTAAGGGGAAATGATGATTAAATCAAATGATTATCCTAGACCTAAGATAGCAAAGTTCATAAGTAAAGGGGGTCTTGGGTTGAAATCTAGGGATTTGGGTGAAGTAAGATGGATAGGAGGAATGTGTGATATGATTGGATTGAGTGGAGGGATGAAGGGGATAGATGATTAAGGTAATAGGTGAGTAGGGTGGAGATGAAGGATAATGTGAGACAATTGGGAGATAGGATGGATGAGGACTAATCAAGCTAAGAAACTTAAGGAGAATGGGTGACTTGAAATTTAGGAGGTGAGGAATGAGGTGGACCCTTAATATTGGTGGATTTGATGTTTAATGGGTTGGTGAGGGTTGGATTAGGAGTAGAAGGATGGTGTGATGGGATGGTAAGATGAGTGAGGTTGTGATTGGATTGGGATTTGAATAAGAGGGAGTTGATTGTGTATGGGGACGTGATTAGAATTGAATGGTTGGGGGATAATGATGGAGATGAGGGGATAAGACCATGTTGGATTTTGAGTTGGAAGGGGGATTATGGTATAAGAGCTTGAATTAGGTGAGTGATTGAATGAAAATGGGAGGTAGAGGGAGGTTGATTGGAGTTAGGTGTGATACAGATTGAATTGGTTTATGGAGTTCAAATGTTCAACCTTTGTCAAAGTTAGTTTGATGCTCAAATTTGGTCTTGCATGTAGGGTGATGAAATGTTTGCAAAGGTATTGGATTTTTTGATTGAAGGACAATTCATGGTTTTTGCACAAGAAAACATGCCAGACACATCAACAAAATTATGATTATTCAATTAGGTATGTCAATTTCTATGGGCCCACAATATACTCTTTACCAAGTGGTGGATAGCTAGGGAATGCAAGGTCATGTACCACCTATGCACCCCTTACCTTGGAGGTGAAAGCCTTGCCCAAAGTTAGCTCTATCTCAACACATTCAAAAGTACAACATGAGTAACTTCCTAGGCCTAACTGGCTTACAGTGCACCACAAAAAAGGATGACTGAAAGGTTTTAACTAGGCTGTACAAGGCAATTAGGGGCATCCCTGATATACTCAAGGTATGTGGAGCCAAAATCTATGATCAAGGATCCCATTTACAAGCATGTGGAATAAATGGAAGTGAATTCCACTTCACTTGACTCCTTACGAAAATGGGTGCCAAGGCTGTGCCAAAGACATGATGATGTATCCTGTCGAGGTACAACTTTCATTCTCTCCCCTCTGATACACTCTACTGGAACACGTGGTTTGGGTCATCCCCTGAAGTGATGAAATCCTTAGGCAAGCCTCTAAAAGAAAGAAATTTATGTGCTTTTAATCCCTAAGATTGCCTCATGATATGAAGGGAGAGCATACAGACACTAAGTTCCTTGGGTGAACACATAAACAAAAGAGATCAAACTTGTGTTTTTGATCTCCAAGATCATCTTAAGATGCGAGGAGAGAGCATACACATAAGTGAGGTCCAAAACATGACAAAGAAAGTGTTAATTTCCCTTAAACATTTTCACGTGTGCAACTAAATTTGTGGGAAAAATAAGTCTTTGACAAGCATGCTGCACCAAGAAAACATTAGCAGTTTAAACAAAAAGACTTTAACATGTGAATAAAGATGCAACCAAAATATTAGTCACCTGTTCAAAATTGTGATGATTTGAAAAAAATGTCAATTTGGAGAACAAACAAGCAAGCAATTTTTTTTAGAAAAATGGAGACTTGGACTAGAGAAAAAGCAAAAAAAAATTGTTTTTATATATTTGTTTTGTTTTTGAAAATGTGTATTGTTCTTGTTTGAAAATGTTTTTTTTGACTTTTTAGTTTTTTTATGTTTTTTTTTTGTTTTTGTGATTTTTTTGAAACTGTTGTGAAATGTTTTTGTTTGTGTGTTTTGATTGTGATTTGTGTGAAATGTTTTTGTGTTTATAAAAATGTGTTGTTTAAACTAGGTTAAAATATATAAAAAACTATAAGACTACTAAAAAACAATAGTTGAAAATCTAGTTGAAAGCAATATGAAAAGGAGGGTCGGGTGTTGGAAGGGCACAGGAGAGGGATGGACACTGTGGGATGGTGGGGGAGAGGCTCTAGGGGAGAAAGTGTGCTGGGAGGAGAAGTGGTGGTAGAGGAGGGTTTGGTAGATAGAGGCGACATACATGAGGTGGTGTGGAGAGCAAAGGGCTCTAAGGAGGGAGCGGTGGTGAGTTTGCAGGGAAGGGGCGGAGGTAGGGAGTGGATGAGGCAGAGGTGAGGGGTGGAGGAGCTTCTTGGCTACGAACGGGGGTAGGGTAGGTAAATAGGATGGGAGGTAGAGTAGGTCAATAGGATGGCGGGTAGGGGGCTAGGTCCTTAGGGCTTAGTTTGCTTAAAGTTGTTTGTTTCTGTTCTTTGGTTTTGTTTTAAATTTGAAATGTTAGAGAAAAAAAAACACAACGGTGGAGATGATGGATGCGCGGGATAAACAATTTAAAATTCAAAATAGGAACAATCAATGAGTTTAGAAAATTTTTGGGCGTGAATATTTTTTACGATATGCGACAATTCCGAGTACTATAATGCTCACATATAAAAGCCTATTGGCTAAATATTAAGATAACTTAAATAAAAATAAATAAACTATGAAATTTGAAAAAAAAACTATTAAAAAAACTAATTTAAAATTTAAGAAACAAACTATTAAAAAGTCTAGATCTAATAATGGAATATTGAACAGTGAAATGATTAAGAAGTATATTTTCTAAAAAATGTTGTATTTTGTTTAAAGAAAAAAGGAAATTTTCTAAGTTTTTTTTGTCTAACTACTAGGCATGCCAAATGTAGAGTAGGAAAATGAAACTCTCAAGAACTTAATGCTAAACACAAGCCCAAATTTTCACTTCTAACTCAACTATGATTAGAGTAAAATAAGGAATGCAAACAATAATGAAACTTCAAACAAAAGCTCTCAATGCAAACCTTAGGTGTTGTAGATGTGCTCGATCATTTGATGAAGCTATTGTATGCGGTTGCTCAAAATCTCAGTAGCATGCTCTTGCATTTCTAATGTGCTTAGAAATGGCTTGAGAGGGTTGCATTTATAGATTTAGGATGTGAGGATCAATGGGTGATATCAATTTGGAAGATCAATGGATGAGAATGATTGAGAGGAGAGGGTGAATGAGAAGCCTCCAAGTGGCGTATTTCAGTTGGTGCATATGATGAGGGTTGGGTGTTAATTTCTCATAATCCAGCTACAGATTAATTGCTCAATAAATTTCATAGAATAGAACTAAAACAATTATTGACAATCTATTTGATTTATAACAATTAATACACTAGGTTAATTAACAACTAATAATAGCGGAAGCAAAAATAACAAGAAGCCAATCACAAAAAAACAATATCATAGTTATACCTAGGAAACCCCAGTATGGGGAAAAACCTGCAAATGTTGGATCTTCTATTCAACCTCAACAACAAACTTTCCTCACAGAATACAATACTAGTTTGCTACAACGATCTTACATATATAGCCATGCTGATTTTCATCAACATGCAAGAGAAAAGAAATTTTCCTTACATAACTTGGCCAAACTTACACATAAAATCACTCTTGGTGTTATCTCAACCTCACAACTCCAGTTCTTTGCCTGGAAACATTCTATTAATGAATAGAAATCATGGTGTTGCTAAATATCCAACTTGATTTTCCCTTAAGAAAATTCACACTCCACATCGTGGAGCAGCACCTTTTGAGCTATAGAAAATCACTAAGAAAGGTGTTCTGCACAATACCCAGCTTATCCCTAAAGAATACAAACTTACTCTTCATCAAGGCCTTGGTCAGGATATCTACTCTCTGTTCATCCGTAGGAATGTATCGCAGCTTCATTGTCCCCTTCTCCACACAATCTCTGATGAAGTGGTACTTGATCTCAATGTGCTTTGACTTGTCATGAAACACTAGATTCTCACAGAGTTTGATACAACTCTGATTATCATAGTAAATGATAGTAGGATCTAGCTCCTGATCAAAGAGCCTAGCTAGAAGTTTTTGAATCTAGATAGCCTCACATGTAGCCATACTGGCTGCCATATACTCAGCCTCTACAAAACTCAGTACAACTAACTTCTATTTTCTATTGTACCAAGAGACTGCTCCTGATCCCAAACTGAAACTACACCCTAAAGTGTGTTGATAACTGAGAGGGGGGTTGAATCAGTTATCTTTATTCTTTAACTTTCTTATCTTTTTAACTAATTAGTATAGCATCAAAACTTATAAGCATAAATGAAAATGAGAGCAAAAATAAACTCAATACACATGACACAATATTTTTGACGTGGAAACCCTATTAAGGGAGAAACCACGGGGTGATTAACCTAAGAATGTATTCTCTGTTAAAAGAATAAGGTAGTACAAAATGGCCCTTGCCAATTAGGGCTCACTGCCCGAGCACACTGCTCATAAGAGGCTCACTGCCTACAATAGTTTATGGAAGGAAACTAGATACTCGAATTGATGAGAAGCATCCTCATGTGCTTAGGTTCAGTTCCAGTTAAGCTCAATACACTGATCTACAACACTTCATTCTTCCTCTGCCTTAGTGCTGCTGTTCTGTCACATACCGGACCTCTATCTTTGTTCCCACACTATTCTCTGCTTTTCTTTGCACTTCACAACACACAACTTCATCCTTCTTATCGAAATCCATCTGGTATATATATCCGCACCACAGATTTCAACATCTTTCTAGTCGGCAACCGGAATAGTCAGTATTTTCCCAAACTCTAGTCTGTCAGCTGAATCCTTGCTTACCAAGTGATGCGCATCACAAAGATAGTTAAAGAGGTCATCAATCATGTCATCCAATCATGAATGATACCTTAAGAACCTTGATCACCATCAATATCTCATCCGGAATAAGTCTAATGCTCTGCCGGTCAGTTCTTCCTCTGTCTGCTCTGCCAAACAGGACCCCAATACTTAGATGCTCATATCTTTTCACTCGTTCATCACCGAAGGCTAAATTCCTGGAATCTATCAGTCAAGGTACTCCTCTTGACTTCCCCAAGTCCACACTTTATAAAGATGCTTCCTCTAAGAGATCCGGACCTGACTGTTGAACCTTGCTGCATGCTCTGTTCTTGCTTACTGGACCAAAGTATTCTTCAATCTAACTTCTGGTAAAGACATACCATGTCCTACAGATGTGTGGAATGGTCTTTGTTGCCATCAATGACAACACCAATGAAGCCACACAGTGTCTCTTTCCAACAATCTCCCCCTTTGGCATTGATGGCAACACTTAGTGAAAAATGACTAAGTGTCACACTACACTCCCCCTTGGCTGATGCTCTGTACACTTTTCCAGAGCTCCCCCTTAGCTAGATTCCACATTTTTCACTGCTCCTCACTCCCCCTTTGACATCAATGGCAAAGGGTAGGGTCCGTACACCAAAATTCCTAAAAATCTAACTATACTTAGCCGCATAAGTATATATATACATGCTATATTTACATTTATTGAAGTATATCTACAAAAATTCTCTTTATCTGGATAAATTCTGTTGCCCAACTCTGCTTCATCCTCTCCAAAATTGAGATGTGACCACTCAATAGGAATGCAAAAGATTCTGTCCTCTTTAGATATTTCGGATCACTGGTCTGGGCTGTGGTCTAGGCATCGGTTAAGGCCTCATGCATGACCTCTAACTTAGAGATAATTATTCCTCTAAGTTCACCCATCCTACTTATTATGTTCTTCCTCTCCTTCTCAAGCTTCTTTATCTCATTGATGATTGCAATAGTTTGACATTCTTGGTTTATTATGGAGATGGTGAGAGGATCAAAATTCTGAGAGAGGCTTGACAGTTTATCCTCCTGTTCTTTCAGTTTCTTCTCAATGTCCTTTGTCACGTTAGACCAGGATAAACAAAATTTATATACTTCTCCGCCATCTTTGAGAGCATTTTCTAAGCTCTTTATTCCAGTATCCAAATTTCTCCTATCATTTGTCATTAGCCCTTGAACTTCATAGAATCTCTTATCCAAAAACTCCTTCCGGACCTTTGCTTCAGCTGATTTCTCTAAGGAATCAAAATGAGTGCTGACAGAACTAACAAGAGACTTGAGATTACTGGATGAAGAGGCTGAGGAGTCCTTCTGAAAGGATGGCATGATCTTTTCCAACACACCTGATGCTATCTCTAGCAGCTCACAGTCTTCCATGTGAGACTTTAGAAGTTTCTCTTTTGCCTTTGCTTGGGAAAAGGATGCTATCTTCATTATTTGAACCGAGGAGAGAGAATCAAAGTCGAATGGTCCTTGAAGTAGCTCTGATTCATTAATCTCCATCTTTTCTTTAGATAGAAAATCTTTAACCTTTTCTGCAGTGTCTCTTGCTAGAGACAGAGTTTTCTTCCCTTCTGTAGCCTTAGCACTGTCACTTGTGGTCTTTTCAGACTGACCTTCTTCTCTTCCCTTCACTTCTTCTTCTTTCTCCTCTATCTTTCCTTCTCCTTTAGATCCAGAGATTGCTAGGGAATCTAGATTTACTTCTCCTTGGACTTCCTCTTTCAGAACAAAGGAGTCCTGGTCCCTGGACTTCTCTTTACTTGCCTCTTGTGCAATTGACTCAGTAGATTCTCCTTTGTCATCCATGGCAGAGGGTTCATCACCTATGTTCTCTATAACAAGAATAGTGAATCTTTTAAAGGCGTTCCGGAGGATCTCTTCTGTCTCTTTTGCTATTTTGTCAGTTTCTCCAAGCATAAGCTGATTCATTCTAGCTTTGCTCTAGAACTCATCCTTGCAATCTTTGAAGATCATATTCATTTGCTTCAGAGTGATTGAAGAATGTAACTAAATAGCTATTTGTTCTCAAATCTCAAGGTCCTTTGCCTTAGCATTATTCTTCTTTATTTCTAATTCCTTTTCTAGGCTTTTGGGAATGAGAGATATGATTTCAATAAAAGCTTTATTGTAGATATTCAGATACCTGACTGTAGCTTCTTGCAAGATCTTCTAGTCAGCTTCATTATACTCATCATAGAACTCAGTCATTGGTTTTAGGTTCCCATCCATAGTAACTGATTTGATGATATCATCAATGTGAAGTGTGGGCTTTTCAACAAATTCCTCTGCCTTCTCTTCTTTGCCTTGACCTGTAGAGGGTTCACCGGATGTTTTCTTCTTCTTCTTCATTTTCTTGACCTCTTCATCTGATTCAGTTTCTTCATCGTCCTTTTGACTGGCATAAGACCTTGTGGCCTTTGTCTTGGTTCTCTTCTCCCCTTTACCAGATGATTTTGCTTCCAGTTTTGATGCCTTTGAGCTCTTATCAGTGGTAGATGCAGACCTCTTAGAGGATCTGGTCCGGGAGGGGGCTTCTACCGGATCACTTTCCTTTTCTTCTTCTTCCTTCTCTTTCTCTGCCCTTTCCATCTTCTCTCTGTTAGCATCAAGTGCCTCTTTTGATATTCCATATCTCTTGGCAACTTGTTCAACTTCCCTTCTTACTTTCCTCTTGATTTCAGGCTGTCTGAGTTCAACATGAACTTGTACACTCAGCTCTTGAAAGGTTCCAAATCTTTCTACCTTAGGTTCTTTGGGCTAACTTAGCAAATGTTGGATATGCAGTTCTAGGATTTTCTCATCAGTCTCATACCCCATTGGCATGATCCAGACTGTCCTTGGCTCCACTGCCTCCATTAGGCATTGATCAGTGTCTACCATGAAACACATTGTATTTTTGTACTTCTCAACCAATGATTGGGGAATTCTTTCTCTGGTTTGCATTATATTTTGAAAGTTTTTGAAGTAACCCCATAGAGCTATATTTCTTGCCTTAGCATACCCAAGCCCATACAAGTAATCTCTGATTTGAATTGCAACAGGTCTGTCATTCTGCCATGCCCAACCACTGGATCCAGGTAGCTCATTCATAAAGTAGAAGAACAAATATAGTATCAGCCCACCATACTTGAAAGAGTTCTTCTTGTCCTTCTTGATCTTTTGTAGATTTTCCATTAGTTGGCTCAGAAGGAGTTCACAAAGATCATAATCTGCATTTTTTCTCAACATTTCATAAGCAGTGTAGATTACTATTCCAGATATGGAATTTTCTCTGCTGGAGTGATATATCTTGTAGCCATCTTTTGAAGATTCACAGAGAGATTTTCAGGAGCAGAAAATACCTTTTACACTTCTAGGGTTCACGATATGAATTGGATCAGATCGCTGGATGAATTGACTTCTGTAGTTGATCTTTGATGGGCTTGAGGCAATTTGTTGCAGAGCTCCTTTTCTCTTCTTCTCAAATGTAAAATGATCAATTGTTTAACAAGATAACCCTTATATTTCTCTGCAAACCCTAATTCCATATTGCAATAAATCCTTAAGTCATTCCGGTTTGCCTTGTTCTCCTTGTTCTGAGGAAAAATCTTTTTTGGATCACTGAGAAGCATTTAGAGTTGTTCTTGGAGATGATTGACAATCTATCTTCCTTTCTCCAAACATTTCATCTATCCACAGATCAAGATTCCTCAGTTTGAATCATATCGGATCTAACTGTGAAAAACCTACTTTTTACTGGATGACTGTTGAACCGGATTAATCTTGGAAGATTAACCTGTTCAAAACTTCTTGTGGATCTTCTATCTTTTTACCAAAGCTTATTCAGAAGTTCCTCTGTGAACCCTTTAATCCGCAACTTTCCTTGTGCCAATTTCAGGCACCAATTAGCTGGTTGGGGGAAAATGTTTTTCCTTGTGTCTCCCCTTGAGCTAGAGCTCACCATTTAATTTTTGGAAGGAATATCAGCACCAGATTTTGGTGCGGATCCATCCCCAACATTTTCTGTACTTCTCTTCACCCAAATCTTGTTCATCTCCCTTTGAACTTCATTTGCATTCACTTTTCTTTTTCCTTTGTCTTGATTCTGATTGTGATGCACCGGACCCATTTTGTCCTGATTCTTACTTCTGTAGAATTTGGCAATATGACCAGATCTATTGCAATTGTAGCAAACAATATTTCTTTGCATATTTGACTGATATCCTCTTGATCTACACTGATTAGCCATATGACCCATTCTATTGCATGCAAAACATCTACCATTGAATGGATTGTTCATTTGCATATTTCTGTATTCATGAGTTTTGTGACCATACCTTTTGCAATTAAAGCACTATCCGGAGAAGGATGAATTAGTCTGATTCATTCTCTTTCTGCACTGACTTGCTTTATGACCGAAGTTATTACAGTTGTGGCAGTATCCATTGAAGGATGGATATCTTTGAGCATTTGGTTGCCTTACCAGAGGTCTTCTAGGCCTGTTCCTTGAATTTTCTAATCCAAAGTTCTTCTGACTGGATCCAAAGATTTCACCTTTCTCATATCCCAAGCCATGCTTGTCATCTACCCTCTTTTGGCTTTCAAGAACTTCAAGTTGAGCAGAGCTTATCTTGAATTTCTCTTTTTATTCATTTACTGTTTGAAGATCATTTTTAAGAGTGTCAATCTGATTCTCAAGATGTTCTTCATTATCTCTAGCATCTTCAAGATCAGATTCCAGATGCCTGATTATTCTGTCCATTTTGTGGTAGTCTTCTGTCTTCTCCTTGAGAGATTGATTTAGATTATCTTCAATCTTTCTTTTCTCTTCAATTTCTTGGGTAAATTTCATAACCCCTGATTCCATTTCATGTCTCACCATAATGACTTCTTTTGATAGCTTCTCACATAACTTATTTTTTTCATTCAATTCTTCATTAGTGTCATTGGCTTCATTTTGATTTGCTAATTGTTGAAGTAGTTCCTTTCTCTTTTTCATAGAGATACTCAATTTTTCTCTGAGTTCATTTATGAAGTCATCAGCTTGTTTGATTCTTTCCTTCGGGGTATTAACTTCAGAATGAGATTGGTCAAGATCATATAGGGCAGATTGGAATTGTTCCCTCATACCATACATATCCATTGATATTCCCAGATCTTCCTCAAGCTGTTAGGCTCTGTTCAGAGGAACTTAGATCTAATACCAATTGTTGATAATTGAGAGGGGGGGTGAATCAGTTATCTTTATTCTTTAACTTTCTTTTCTTTTTAACCAATTAGTATAGCATCAAAACTTATAAGCATAAATGAACATGAGAGCAAAAATAAACCCAATACACATGACACAATATTTTTGACGTGGAAAAAGAATAAGGTAGTACAAAATGACACTTGCCAATTAGGGCTCACTGCCCGAGCAAACTGCTCACAAGAGGCTCACTACCTACAATAGTTTATGGAAGGAAACTAGATACTCAAACTGATGAGAAGCATCCTCATGTGCTTAGGTTCAGTTCCGGTTAAGCTCAATACACTGATCTACAACACTTCATTCTTCCTTTGCCTTAGTGCTGCTGTTCTGTCACATACCGGACCTCTATCTTTGTTCCCACACTATTCTCTACTTTTCTTCGCACTTCACAACACACAACTTCATCCTTCTTATCAAAATCCATCTAGTATATATATCTGCACCACAGATTTCAACATCTTTCTAGTCAGCAACCGGAATAGTCAGTATTTTCCCAAACTCTAGTCTGTTGACTGAATCCTTGCTTACCAAGTGATGCACATCACAAAGATAGTTAAAGAGGTCATCAATCATGTCATCCAATCATGAACGATACCTTAAGAACCTTGATCACCATCAATATCTCATCCAGAATAAGTCTGATGCTCTGTCGGTCAGTTCTTCCTCTATTTGCTTTGCCAAATAGGACCCCAATACTTAGATGCTCATATCTTTTCACTCTTTCATCACCGGAGGCTCAATTCCTGGAATCTATCAGTCAAGGTACTCCTCTTGACTTCCCCAAGTCTGCACTTTACAAAGATGCTTCCTCTAAGAGATCTGGACCTGACTGTCAGACCTTGCTGCATGATCTGTTCTTACTTACTGGACCAAAGTATTATTCAATCTGACTTCCGGTAAAGACACACCATGTCTTGTAGATGTGTGGAATGGTCTTTGTTGCCATCAATGACAACACCAATGAAGACACACAGTGTCTCTTTCCAACAAAGTGCTCTTCTGGTTAGCTGTACTGCCTACACAATCTGCATTGATGAAACCCTTGAGCTTCACTCCATCCTGCTGAGTATACTTCAACCCATAATCAACTGTACCTTAGAGATACCTCAAAACATGCTTCGTAACTATCTAGTGCACACATTTAGGTTCCACCATAAATTGACTAAGTGAGTTCACTGCAAAATAAATGTCTGGCCTGGAGTTGACTAGAAACATAAGATAACCTAGATCAACTATCTATATAAAGTCAGGTCCACTACCTCTAATTTGGAAGCACCAATCTTCTTCCAGTTGGTCACAAGTGGCATGGATATGGGCTTACAGTCCTCAATCTTGAATCGCTTCAGGATATCAATTATGTACTTCCCTTGTCCAAGGAAGATCTCTCCCTCTTTCTGCCACAAATCTAATCCCAGAAAGTAGTGCATCAACCCCAAGTCCTTCATCTCAAACTCTCCTATAAGATCTCGCTTGCAGTGTGCTATGAGCTCCTTTGACCCTATGAGAAACATGTCATCAACATACAACACCAATATGAGAAGTTTTCCCTCCACTTGAACATAGTACAGGTTTGGATCTACCTCACTCTTGATGAAGCCCATGCTTTGCAAGTAACTATCAATATGTGAATACCAGGCCCTAGGAGCCTACTTGAGCTCATACAGTGCTCTTCTCAACCTACATATATGAGAATCCCTCCCATGTGCTTCAAATCCTTCTGGTTGTTCCATGTAAATATCTTTCTCAATCACTCCATTGAGGAAGGTCATCTTTACATCCATCTAGTGAATCCTCCAACCCATCTGTGCTACTACAGAAATGATAGCTCTTATGGATGAGTACCTAGCTACCGGAGAAAAAGTCTTGTCATAGTCAATCCCTTATGAGAAAACCCCTTAGCCACAAACTAGGCTTTGAATTTTTCCACACTGCCATCTACAACATGCTTAATCTTATACAACCATCTCGAGCTCACCACAGACTTACCTTTTGGTCATGGTACTACCTCCCACACGCTATTCTTTATGATGGAAGAATATTCTTCCACCATGGCATCCCTCCATACTTGGTGCATGGACGCCTCTTGAAAGCTGGAAGGCTCCGCTTCAATTAATTCACTCATAAGTGCCACATACTCAGAATAACGTTTGAGAGCCTTCCTTTGTCTGACTGAATCCTATGGATCACCAAAATATTCTTTGGCCTCTCTCAGTGTCTGCTCAGCTTCCTTGTTTCTCCTCTTCTCGGTAATAGGAATCTGAGGACGAGGAATTATTTGTTCCTCCTTCTGATCAACCTACTCGGCATGCTTGTTCTTCTCTCCAGCTTGCATGATTGAAGTTTAAGGAATTTGTGCTGCCTCAACCATGGGTGATTGGTTCTCCTTATTCATCAAGCTGCTAGACTTTTGAAGAGCCCTCTCTCCCTCAAACTTCACATCTCTATGAACAACTATTTTCCTGAGGGCAAGAATGTAAACCTGGTAGGCTTTAAAGGTTTCACTATACCCAACAAGGATACCCTTCTTTATAGTTGGTTCCAACTTGGCTCTCTTCTCCACATGAATATGACAATACACAAGGCATCCAAAGATGTGAATGTGCTCTAAATCTACTTTCTTACCAGTGAATGCCTCTTCTGGAGTCAATTTTCTGAACACTTTGTGTGGGGTCCTATTCTACAAATACATGATGGTATTGGAAGATTCTACCCATAAGAACCAAGGCAGATCCTGATCATGAAGCATGGCCTTGGTTGTTCCAGCTATAGCCCTATTTTTTTGTTCAGCAACCCCATTCTGCTGAGGGTTGTATGGAACTGTCAACTATTTCTTGATACCTTCCTGAGCACAGAAATCTTTCAAGGCATTCAAGGTATACTCACCTCCATTATTAGACCTCAGTATCTTGATCCTCCTCCCCATTTGGTTCTCCACGAGAGCCTTAAACTCTTTGAACCTACTGAAGACCTCATCTTTGTTCTTCAAAAAATATATCCATGTCTTCCTGGAGAAATCATCAATGAAAGTAACATAATACTCGTACCCATCCAAGGATATTGTTGTCATGGGCCTATACACATATGAGTGTATGAGATCCAAAATCCCTTTGGATCTAGTGTCACTACTTGGAAAACTGGTCTTGACATATTTCGCAAGAGCACAACCCTTGCACACCTCATGCTTTTCTATCTTCATCTCAAGTAGCCCCGTCACTATTTCCTTGAGCACATTAAGTGCTCCATGGTGAAGATGAGCTATCCTCCTGTGCCACAATTCTCCTAGCCCTCTATAGCTGCATACCAATGCATGTGTTGGCTCAAACTGTAACTGAAACAAGCTCCCATGCTTGACTCCAATCACCTTTGCAACCTTGGAATCCTTGGGACAAATATAGACTTTGCCCCTTTCAAAGGTCACAATGTAACTCTTGTCCTCCAAAGTAGAAACAAAGATTAAAGTCTTTGTCATGCTAGGGACATACAACACGTCCTCCACCAACAGAGGTTTGTCAGACTCCCTAAGGCTTCCATTATTATGCTTGGACAAAACATTTTAACCTTAGAGAAAATTGCATCCTTCAAACCACTGACAAAACAACTCCTAAAGAATTCATCAGACAATCCCTCTGTGTGATTGGCCAGTTTCTCAAATTATGTTTGATAGTCTCTCACAGTGCCTGTTTGGCGCAATTTTGTGAGTGCTCTTGTGAAGTCATAAAAAACACTAGGGCCAAATCATGGCAAAATGAGTTTGCAAAAATCTGTCCATTTTGGCTCTTCATGAGCTTTGATGTACCAACGAAACCATTGAAGGGCTTCATGTTCCAAATGAATGGAGGCAAGTGGGACTTTGTTGACATTAAAAGTATTATGCAGATTGAAATATTGTTCTGCCCGGTCTATCCATCCAGTCGGATCATCACCATTGAAGTGAGGAAAATCAAGCTTCGGTCCACGAAAGTTGCTAGAAGAAGAAAACCCTATATCTGTAGAAGACTTTGGCTACTGTCTATTGTTCATGGTTGAATGCTAAAGATTGAGCTAGAGAATTTTTTCATCTAGATCTTGGAGTTTGGTCTTGATGGCTACAAGTTCCTCCTCCATGTTTTTTGCTCCTGTGCGGGTGACAACCATAACCATGATTTTTTTTGGAATGGGTAGAAAAACAAAAACACAAACTTTTTTAGTAAAGGAAAATTTGGATTTGGGAAAAACTCAGATGGGTAATTGGGGTTTGACTAGGTTTTGGACACTTTCTGAGGGACAGGGAAGCAGAAAATGGAGATTTCAGAAGTGGGGTGAAAGAATGGGAAAATTTGTCCAAGAGGGACAAAGGAGCAGAATTAGGAAATGAACACTGTGGCAAAATTTGAAGGCGATTGGGTGAGAATCGAAGAATTTATGGCAAAGCCTAAAAATAGACAAATGTGGGATTTCTAGCTTTGAGAAGTGGAATTTGGGATAGGGTCCTCAAGGAAGGAAATATGCAGAATGGAATTTTAGGGGATCCAACAAATTTTTAGAGGAAACGGAGCTAAAACAAGGAAGATATGGAGAAAAAATAGATCTGCAACGACTGGACAGATGCAATTTGTGATTTACTAGCTAGCAATAGATATGGACCCCAGGTATGTTTGGCTTCCTATAGGTTTAGGGGATTCACTTGGCTACCAATGTTGTCTAACGACTTGCATATTGGGGCAGTACCCCTCACTCCATGGCTCAGGTAAAATTGATAACCGCTTTGCCACAAACAACAACTCTTGGTTTACCTCACGGATGGGAACTAGTCAATCAGGTAGGGGCCGTTGCCCTTTTCGCTGGTAGATCCTCTCAATGGGCCAGCTACTTTGGGGTTCCTGTGGTACTCCTCACAATGAGTTTTAGGGCTATGCCCAGGCACTTCCTACAGTTAAGTGGATAGGGATTATTCCCCGATCTGAACTTGCAAGTGAAATGAACAATACAGATGCAAAGAAAAAAGAACTATTGTAATAATCACAGCGCCTAGAGGCCACTGCGAAAATTTTTTGACATAAATTCCACCCAGCGAGCCCAAGAAAGCGCTCTGATACTAGATGAGAGGAACCTCCTGCAACAATATAATAAAAAATGCATGAAATAATAGAAATAGCATAACATAGAAGGAATTTATTGATCGCAGGCCACTTCAAGGGGGTAACCTCCTTTGAGCAAGCTCAATACAATAAACTCATGGATGCCTTCATTGGCCTCAACACGTACTTATATACTAAGTCTAATCTAAACAACTATTACTTCCCATGAATGTGGGATAATACAATATACTCACGGGACGACTTACAAAGCATATGTGTCCAAATGTAATATACTAACAAAGTAAAGAGAAGGGTTAAACACAGGTTCCTAACACTTTGTCATGCTAGGGACATACAATACGTCCTCCACCAACAGAGGTTTGTCAGACTCCCTCTGAAAATTGATCATGCCAACACCAATTGCATGGTACTTGGCATTGTATCCAAGATCAACATAGAAATCCAACTTCTTCTCCTCCAACTTGGTGAAACATTCTCTGATTCCTGTCATGTGGCAAGAAGCCCCACTGCCAATATACCATACTATGTTGGCAATTGAACTTGAGAGACATGCAATGAGTGAAAACTCATTGTCAAATCATGCTGCAAACTCATCCACCTCTACTGTAGCAGCAACTTTCTTCTTCTACTTGTCCTTATTTTTTTTATTCGGACACTGACTGGCATAGTGACCCAACTGATGGCAAAAAAAACATTTTATCTTTATCAGATATTTCTTCTTCCCACTCTTGGAAGAGGAACCTTCCATTTGCCCTTTATTGAGCTTCGGCTTACCCTTGCTTGCAAGAGTAAGATTTTCTTCATCTTGAACCTTCTTTGTCTGATCTCCTCGATGACTACTTTCACGGATCTCCTCCTAAACAAAATCATCCCAAAGCCTCACCCAGTTGGGTAGGTGATCTCTGCCGACAACACACTTAACAAACACTTCCTAGTGCTTCAAAAAACCATTCAAGGCTATACACACCAACTCATCATCATCAATCGTCTCTCTAACAACAACCAACTCATCCCTAACCTATCATATTGGACAAGTAAGAGGTCATTCTCTCACCCTTGGACATCTTGGTGCTATGCAATTTGTCCTTGAGCATCATCTTACGACTTTGATAGTCACTCTAATAAAGTTTTGTGAGCGTATCCCACATCTCCTTGGTGATGTCTTTCCTCGATAGATGAGGAATCAAATGATCTCTTACCCCATCAAGGATAATCCTCTGAGCCTTGGCCTCCTTGACTTCATGATAGTCTAGGGCAATAGGATCATTTATTAGTGGTGTCACCTCTGTACTGGAATAGATCCACAACCTATTCACCTTGAGAATGGATGTAATCTGAACATTCCACTATAAGAAGTTAGACGCACCCTCAAGCCTATCCTCATGTCGAACACTGGTTTTCATAGCCACAGAAGAAACTACAGATTAAAATCTAATTTTTTTTGTTTTCTTGAATTTGTGTCACAAATCTTGGCTTTTTATTCAGAGTTTAGTGCTCTGATACCATGTTAATTTCTCATAACCCAGCTACAAATTAATTGCTCAATAAATTTTCACAGAATAGAACCAAAATAGTTATTGTCAATCTATCTAATTTATAACAATTAATACACTAGGTTAATTAACAACTAATAACAGTGGAAGCAAAAATAACAAGAATCCAATCACAAAAACACACTAACACAGATATACCTAGGAAACCCCAGTATGGGGAAAAACCTGCGAATGCTAGATCTTCTATTTAACCTCAACAACAAACTTTCCTCACAGAAGACAATACTAGTTTGCTACAACGATCTTACATATATAGCCCTGTTGATTTTCATCAACATGCAAGAGAAAAGAAACTTTCCTTACATAACTTGGCCAAACTTACAGATAAAATCACTCTTGGTGTTATCTCAACCTCACAACTCGAGTTCTTTGCCTGGAAACATTCTATTAATGAATAGAAATCATGTTGTTGCTAAATATCCAACTCAAGTTGCCCTTAAGCAACTCCACACTCCTCATCGTGGAGCGCCTTTTGAGCTACAGAAAATCAACATTGGGTTGAGAGGACATGGATGGATGAGATTTTCTAAGAAAAGATGAAGGGTGAAGATTAAAAAGTACATTTTTGGATCTTGTGCAAACTCTCACACATGTGTCACATGTGTGAAGTGGAGGGTAGGGATTAAAAGATTAAATGGAGGGCTAAGATGAAAAGTTGATTGATGATGTGGATTTAGGGATGGAATTTTTTAACTAGAGGAAATAGATGATATGGATTTAGCTTAGTTAATTAAATAAAATGATTTATATTTTATTTAATTAACTAATGCTAGGACATTAAGATAGGCTAATTGAATAAAATTTATTTAATTATATGACAAGGGAGGGATAACCTAATTAATTAATTAGTGCAGTGATGTATATAATATGAATTTAGCTATAATGTAATGATTAATTTCAAGTATCTTCAATATTTATAGAAGATTATATATAGATAAGCTTCTATACTATAGAATATTATACTATACTATACTCTATATATTTTAGATTATATAAAACAAAGGAGACCAAATTTTACAGTACAAGACTTCCTAGGAGGAAGAAATACAAAACTATTGTGCTCTGGATTTGGCCATTAATCAAAATAATTGAAGAACAATAACTTTTTAATAATCAAATATATTATGTAAATCAAATTTATTTATTAACTTTAATTTATAATAAAAATATGGTTTATTTCTTTCTTTACATAGAATTTTTAAGTTTTTTTAAAAAGAAGATGATGAGAAATAATGTGGTACCAAAATTCATATTAAGCCATTGACATTCATTGAAGGAAAAAGCTTAAAGATTGGGACCTAAATTTTTAGGTAAGTAGTAGTAGGTGGTTTATGATAGGGTTGATCCCTCTGTATTGATCTCATGGGAAGGGAGCTTTAAAGCCATGGAGAGGACCAAGTCGAAAATGAGTGGATTGGAAGTGAAATCTGCCAAGGCCATAAGAGATGTTCCAAGAATCTGGCTATTAAAGGTGATGAGACTAGAGGTAGTGTTGTTGACATTATTCTACAAGTAATTCTTGGTGCCTCTTGGAGGCATGATCACATCTCTTTCTTTGATCTTTGCATAGAAATGCTTGGAGCTATTGTCCACAAACCCACAAAGCAAGTAGTACTATAGAATGAACACTAGTTCAAAGGCTTGAAAGTGTGTTTTGTTGGCAAGAGACACTATATGGATTCATGGTTGTTGTCATTGATGGCAACAAAGGTCATCCCACATATCCGCAAGTCATAATGTGTCTTTACCGGAAGTCAGAATAAAGAATGTTGTGGTCCGGTGAAGAAGAACAGAGCATGTGGCAAGGTCCGACAGATTGGTCCGGATCTCTCAGAGGAAGTGTCTTGGTGCAGTGCGGATTTGGGGAAGTCAAGAGGACTACCTTGAGTGGTATATTCCAAGGATTTAGCCTCCGGTGATGGACAAGGAAAAAGATATGAATGGTTGAGTACCGGATTCCTGAGAGACAGTGAAAACAGAGGAAGAACTGACTGGCAGAGTATCAGACTGCTTTCCGGATGGGTTACTGTTGATGACAGAGGTTGTGAAGGCATGAATCATGTTTGGCCGACATGATTAATGATATCTACAAGTACATGCTTGATCCGCATTGCTTGATGAGGAAGGATTCAGCCGACAGAATGAGAGTTTGTAAGAAACTAGACTGTTCCGGATGCCGACTAGAAAGGTGATGAAATTACTTGTGCGGATATATATAGAGGATGGATTTAGTTGTGAAGGGTGTGATGGTGTGAAGATATATGCGAATAAGTCCAGAATAGAGCAGAGGTAGCAAAAAGGATCCGGTATGTGAAAGATAGCAGAATAAAGAACAGAGGAAAGATGAAGTGCAGCAGATCAGTGTACTGAGCCTAACCGGAACTGAACTCCAGCATATGCAGATGCTTCCAATCAGTTCAAGACTGTGATTCTCATCACTTTGTAGACAGTGTGTCTTCTTGTAGGCAGTGGGCCTCTTGTGAGCAGTGTGCTCAGGCAGTGAGCCCTAATTGGCAAGTGCCATTTTTGTAATTTCCTATTCTTCTAACAGAGAATAATTTTGGGTTAATCACCCCGTGGTTTTCTCCCTTAACAGGGTTTCCACGTCAAAAATACTGTGTCATGTGTTTCTTATTTCATGATTAATGTTTTTGTGTTTGATTCTATGCTGCATCAATTAAAAGGAAAGTTCAATAAGGGAAATAATTAGGATAACTGATTCACCCCCCCTCTTAGTTATCAACAATTGGTATCAGAGCTAAGTTCCTCCTAATAGAGCCTAACAGCTTGAGGAAGATCTGGGATTTCAAATGGATGCATATGGTTTAAGGGAGCAACTCAAGACTGCTCTTGAGGATCTTGAACAGTCAAATTCTGAAGTCAGTGAATTAAAGGAAAGACTCAAACAGGCTGATGAATTCATGAGAGAATTAAAAGACAAATTAAGTCTCTCTATGAAAAAGAGAAAGGAGCTGCTTCAACAGTTGGCAAGACAAAGTGAAGAAAGCAATACAAATGAAGAATTGACTGAGCAAACCAAGTTATGTGAAAAGTTATCAAAAGAAGTCATTATGTTAAGACATGAAATGGAATCAGGAACTATAAAGTTTACTCAAGAGATTGAAGAAAAAAGAAAGGCTGAAGACAATCTAAGACAATCTCTTAAAGAAAAATCAGAAGAATGCCACCAGATGGACAGGATTATCAGACATCTTGAATCTGATCTTGAAGATGCCAAAGATAATGAAGGAAAACTTGAGGATCAAATTGCCTCTCTCAAAAGAGACCTTCAAACAGCAAATGAATATAAAGAGAAATTCAAGATAAGTTTTGCTCAACTTGAAGTTCTTCTTGGAAGTCAAAAGAGGACAGATGACAAGTATGGTTTGGGATATGAGAAAGGAGAAAGCTCCGGATCCGGTCAGAAGAATCTTGGATCAGAAAATCCAAGGAGCAGGCCTAGAAGACCTCCGGTAAGACAGCCAAATGCTCAAAGATATCCATCCTTCAATGGATATTGCCACAGCTGCAACCACTTTGGTCACAAAGCTAATCAGTGCAGAATGAGAATGAATCAGATTAATTCATCCTTCTCCGGACAGTGCTTCAACTGCAAAAGGTATGGACACAAATCCCATGAATGCAGAATTATGCAAGTAAACAAATCATTCAAAGGTAGATGCTTCACATGCAATAGAGTAGGTCATATGGCTAATCAATGCAGATCAAGAGGATATCAGTCAAATATGCAAAGAAATGTTATTTGCCAAATCTGCAATAGGTCCGGTCATAATGCTAAAGTCTGCAGAAACAAGAATCAGGACAAAAGAGGTCCGGTGTATAATCAGAATCAAGACAAGGGTAAACAAAAGATGAATGCGGATGAGGTTAGGAATCAGATGAGCAAGATTTGGGTGAAGAAAAGTTCAGAGAATGTAGAGGTTGGATCCGCACCAGACTCTGGTGCTGATATTTCTTCCAGAAATTAAAAAGTGAGCTCAGGCTCAGGGGGAGACTCAAAGAAAATCTTGTTCCCCCAGCCAAACAAGTGGTGCCGGATGTGGCACAAGATGCGGATCAAAGGGTTTGTAGACATGAGTCTTGAGATACTTCAGTCAAGTTTTCAGAGGTCCGCATGGAGTTATGAAGAAGCTGTGATCGATCAAATAAGACCTGTTTAGGGAGATGCTCCGGTATGATAAAGGATTACAAAAAGGTCCGGAAAGATCCGGAAATGCACTATCTTGTTCTGCGGATTGGACAGAGTGTTTGGGATGTTCTTGTAATATGTTACCTCGATTTATTCATGATTGAAAGATCCGGATGATATCCACAGATCAGGACTAATCCGGGATACTCCAAGCTATCCAGACAAGGCAAACCGGAATGATGTAGGTGAAGCATTTATTGCAGACAGATATTAGGGTTTGCGGAGCAATTTAAGGGATTTCTCAAAGGTCATTTGCTCATTCTGCACTCGAGAAGAAGCGAAAAGTGGAGCTCTGCAACAAGGTTCATCAAGCACACCAAGGATCTCCTGCCGAAGTTATTGCATAAAGAAATCAATCCAACCACTCCGTGCAAACCGAAGGCGCATAAGGTATTCTCCGTGTTTCATTACCTCACTGCAAATCTTTGAAGAATGGCTACTCCAAACATAGTTAAGATCTCTGATAGACCTCGCCCCTCATTCAAGAAACATCCCTACAAATCATTGGAGGTAGATCCACTAGGAGCCTTCTCTAGTGTTCCTCACAGAGTTTTACATACCGAAGACATTAGGGTTTACATACATGCAAGCATTGAGGAATTTGGGGAATTCAAATTAAGAGACCTCTATCACAAGCAACTGATAGACAATGCTTTTGAGCTTAAACCAGAGTATAAGGATATCCAGAAGAAACAATTTGAGCAATTTATTCATTTCCCCTGCTTTGAAGAAGATGAATGGGTCCGGTATGTACTGAGCAGGATGCATGACAACTTTCTATGGCTAGATAGACCCTGCAAGATCACAAAAGAGGCAATTAGAGCAGTAACTGGTCTATACTCTTCCGGAGGGGTACCTATCCTCAAATCTGTCAAGAACAACATTGTAACTGAGGCCACCGGATCAAAATTTGACAAGAGGGCAATGACCATTGAAGATATTTCGGATCCGGATATCAAATATGCATCAATGATAATAGGATACAAGATCTATCACTCCAGTAGGGAGAATTCTGTATCCGGAACTGCAGTATACACTGCCTATGAAATGCTAAGAAAGAATGCAGATTATGATCTCTGCGAACTACTGCTAAGCCAATTAATGGAAAATATACAGAAAATCAAGAAGGATAAGAAGAATTCCTTTAAGTATGGTACTCTTATTGTATGTCTATTCTTCTACTTCATGAATGAGCTACCCGGAACAAGTGGATGGGTATGGCAGAATGACAAACCTGTTGCAGTCCAGATAAGAGACTACTTGCATGGACTTGGGGATGCAAAAGCGAGAAATTCAGCTCTATGGGGATACTTCAAAAACTTTCAGAGCATGATGCAAGCAAGAGAGAGAATTCCCCAGTCTCTTGTTGAAAAATACAAAGACTCAGTGTGCTTTATGGTTGACACTGATCAGTGCCTAATGGAGGCAGTGGAGCCAAGGACTGTCTGGATCATGCCCATGGGGTATGAAGTGGATGAACAGATAGTGGAGCTGCATGTTCAACACATGCTAAGTCAGCCCAAAGATCCTAAGGCAGAAAGGTTTGGAACCTTTGAGGAGCTGAGTGTAAAAATACATGTAGAACTCAGGGAACCTGAGATTAAAAGAAAAGTGAGAAAAGAAGTAGAGCACATTGCTCAAGGCCTTGGCATCTCAAAAGAGGCACTTGATGCCAGCCGGGAAAAGAGGAGGAAGGCTGAGGAAGAAGAGAAAAGTAAAGAAAGTGCTCCGGTTGAAGCTCCCACCCGGACCAGATCATCAAAGAGATCTGCACCTCCCACAACCAAAAGTTCTAAACCGGAAGTCCAGGCATCCGGTAAGAGATCCAAGACAAAAGCCACAAGGGCTTATGGAAGCCAAAAGGATGAAGAGGAAACAGAGTCAGATGAGGGAATAAAAGAAATAAAGAAACAGAAGAAGAAAGGATCCGGTAAGCCCTCCACAGGCCAAGACAAGGATGAAATGGCAGAGGTAACTGTTGAAAAGCCCACTCTGTCTCTAGAGAGCATAATCAAGTCGGTCACGGTGGATGGAAACCTTCAACCAATGACTGAATCCTATGATGACTTCAGTGAGGCTGACCAAAAGACTCTGTAGGAAGCCACAGTTAAATATCTGAACATATATAATAAGGCCTTCATTGAGATCATATCTCTCATTCCTAAAAGCCTAGAAAAGGAATTGGAAGTAAGAAAGAATAATACTCATGCTAAAGATCTTGAGATCCGGGAGCAGATAGCTATTCAGCTATATCCTCAAATTGATCCCAAGACAATGAACATTATCTTCAAGGACTGCAAAGATGAGTTCAGAAGTAAAGCCAGGATGAATCAACTCATGCTTGGTGAGACTGACCGAGTGGCCTAAGAGACAGAAGAGATCCTCCGGAAGGCCTTCAAAAGGTTCAATCTTCCTGTTGTAGAGGACTTAGGTGCAGAAACAGCTGCTGATTTGGAATCTTCTGTTCCGGAAGAAGTGAGCCCTGAACAGACAAATATCTCTCCTCCGGTTTCCCCTACAGTCTCCGGATACAAAGAAGAAGAGCAATTACAGGAGAAGGAAGCAGTGGTGAAAGACAAAGAGGTTGACAGTTCTAAGACTGCAAAAGAAAAGAAACATCTGTCTCCGGCAAGAGACACTGCACAAACTGTTCAACAATTTTTGAGCAAAGAAACTTTAGAGCTTGATGAACCGGAGCTTCTAAAAGGCCCATTTGATTTTGACTCTCTCTCTCCGGTACAAACAATGAAGATAGCTTCATTTGCAAATGCCAAGGCAAATGAAAAGCTCCTGTAGTCTCATATGGAAGACTGTAAGTTGATAGAGGCTGCTTCCGGAGTACTTGTAAAGATCATGCCATCAATCCAGATAGATCCGACAGCCTCCTCTTCCGGTAATCTAAAAACCTTAGTCAGCAGTGTTGATACACATTTTGATTCTCTAGAAAAATCAGCTGAAGAAAAGGTCCGGAAGGAATTTTTGGATAAAAGATTTTCAGAAATATTAGAATTAATCTCTAAGGATAGGAAGATTGTAAGCATTGGAATAAAGAGCTTAGAGAATGCTCTTAAGGATGGCGGTGACATCTACAAATTTTGTATATCCTGGTCAAAGGCAACAGCAGCAATTGACAAGAAAATAAAAGAGGAACAGGATAAGCTACAAAGCCTATCTCAAAGTTTTGATCCTCTCTCTTCCTCCATAATAAATCAAGAATGTCAGACTATTGCAATCTTGAATGAAATAAAGAATCTTGAGAAGGAAAGGAAGAACATCACCAACCGGATGGGAGAACTTAGAAGGATTATAATCCCTAAGTTGGAAACTATGCATGAGGCCATCAGTGATGCTCAGACCACCGCGCAAACAAAAGATCCGACAGATCTCAAGCGGACAGAAGCGTTTGCATTTTTGTTGAGTGGTCACATTTCAATTTTGGACAGAATGAAGCAAAGCTGGGCTACAGAAATGATCCAATTGCAGACATCCTTTGCAGACATTCTTCAGTATATGTGAGTATGAAAATATGCGGCTATGTATAGAAAATTTTTAAAAATTTTGGTGTGCGGACCCCACCCTTTGCCATTGATGTCAAAGGGGGAGTGAGGAGCAGTGAAAAATGAGGAATCCAACTAAGGGGGAGTTCCGGAAATTGTATATAAAGACAGAGCATCAGCAAAGGGGGAGCATAGTGTAAACACTTAGTCATTTTTCACTAAGTGTTGCCATCAATGCCAAAGGGGGAGATTGTTGGCAAGAGACACTATATGGATTCATGGTTGTTGTCATTGATGGCAACAAAGGTCATCCCACATATCCGCAAGTCATAATGTGTCTTTATCGGAAGTCAGAATAAAGAATGTTGTGGTCCGGTGAAGAAGAACAGAGCATGTGGCAAGGTCCGACAGATTGGTCCGGATCTCTCAGAGGAAGTGTCTTGGTGCAGTGCGGATTTGGGGAAGTCAAGAGGACTACCTTGAGTGGTATATTCCAAGGATTTAGCCTCCGGTGATGGACAAGGAAAAAGATATGAATGGTTGAGTACCGGATTCCTGAGAGACAGTGAAAACAGAGGAAGAACTGACTGGCAGAGTATCAGACTGCTTTCCGGATGGGTTACTGTTGATGACAGAGGTTGTGAAGGCATGAATCATGTTTGGCCAACATGATTAATGATATCTACAAGTACATGCTTGATCCGCATTGCTTGATGAGGAAGGATTCAGCCGACAGAATGAGAGTTTGTAAGAAACTAGACTGTTTCGGATGCCGACTAGAAAGGTGATGAAATTACTTGTGCGGATATATATAGAGGATGGATTTAGTTGTGAAGGGTGTGATGGTGTGAAGATATATGCGAATAAGTCCAGAATAGAGCAGAGGTCGCAAAAAGGATCCGGTATGTGAAAGATAGCAGAATAAAGAACAGAGGAAAGATGAAGTGCAGCAGATCAGTGTACTGAGCCTAACCGGAACTGAACTCCAGCATATGCAGATGCTTCCAATCAGTTCAAGACTGTGATTCTCATCACTTTGTAGACAGTGTGTCTTCTTGTAGGTAGTGGGCCTCTTGTGAGCAGTGTGCTCGGGCAGTGAGCCCTAATTGGCAAGTGCCATTTTTGTAATTTCCTATTCTTCTAACAGAGAATAATTTTGGGTTAATCACCCCGTGGTTTTCTCCCTTAACAGGGTTTCCACGTCAAAAATACTGTGTCATGTGTTTCTTATTTCATGATTAATGTTTTTGTGTTTGATTCTATGCTGCATCAATTAAAAGGAAAGTTCAATAAGGGAAATAATTAGGATAACTGATTCACCCCCCCCTCTCAGTTATCAACATGTTTGCGTTAGCACATGGCTTGTCCTTGAGCACCATTAGTAATCCCTACATGTTGATACCAAGCATATTCTCAGATCCCATGGCCTATCTCTCATCTCAACCCTTCCAACACTTCTAAGAAAGAAACAATTTCTATCACAAGATATTTAGATCCCCCTACAGTATCCCATTATTGTTCTACTTCTGTAATGAATGGGAAATGGGAAGGTAGTAACTATAGTTTCTAATCCCCATGCACAAGTTTTATTTCAAATCTATCTAATAATAAAATTAGTATCCTATCATTTTGTAGTTTTCCAAATATTATAATCAAATAATTTGAGTAAACAGAAAAAATTAAACATTTAAAAGTGAATGTTGTGGGCCTTACCATTCACTATTCTTGAACATCACCTATCTCAATGGTGAAAATTCATTTTTGACCAATAAAAATAAAACAATCATTTACCAATTTTTGTCATGGATGAGGTATAAAATTGCTATTGACTATTTGACCATTGAAATGGGTGATGTTTAAGTAGAGTGCTTATTGTTCACATAAGTCAATCTTGGTGGAAGGCCTATACATTGAAGATAGCCAACATATGGCTAACACCATAATTAGTGGCAAAATCCTCATCACAATCTCAAGTTGTATGCTTGTGTTTGCCCACATAGATTCCTATGTCAAACACCACAATACAATCAGAAGAAAATTAAAATCAACATTTTAAATAGAAGATGTATCAAGGGAAGAGAAAAAGACACCATGATCATATATAATATTTAAAAGATGTCATTCTAACTTTCTACATAGAAAAAGACACCATGAATAACCTCCATGGGTAGGCATATTAATTCTCAAAATAACAAGTGGTTGTACACTTCTTAGGTGTATCCACTTGTCCTCCATTTCCTTTATTCTATTTTTGATTTATAGGTTATCATTTCCGTCATATTCTATTTTTTATTATTTTTATTTAGTTTTTGTTTACACTAAAAATAAGAGAGCTCTCATTTCCACCTTGTTGTGATTGTAGAATACCTCTCAGCATAATTATACTCAGTGACAAGTTTTGTCCTCAATGCAAATCAAGTGTGGATGGTTTTCTCATCAAATATTCATCCTCCCATTTAGCATCTTTGACAAACAATTTCTTCCAATTGATTAGGTACTATGTGATTCTCATAGTCCTTAGCTTCTTAATGCGTGTCTAGAGATTTACTTCAAGATGTAAGATAATTATTTCCTCTTCATAAAGCTCAAGTAACATGGTATGTCCTAGAATCTATGGTCTAATAAATTTATTTAAAGAAGAGACATGAAAAATGAATGTTTTTTTGTTGTTGGAGGTAACTCTAGTTTGTATGCCACATTGCCAATCTTTTATAGAATTTGGTAAGGACCAAAATATTTGGGTGAGTTCTTGTTATCCTTCTTTTGCTAATTTAGGTAAATATTATGATATGGTTACAACCTCAAAAAATCCAATCTCCCACTTTAAAGTTTTGTTCACTTTGGTGTGTGTTTGCCTATTGCTTCATTCAATTTGGTACCATGGATAGATTTGCCTTCAGACTAGAATATAATTGGTGATGTTGAGTGTGATCTTTCATAAGGACAACTCTTATTTGTGATGGTGTAGTGTAGACACAATAATTTTTCCTTAAAACCTATTGAACCTTTTTTTAGTACTTTTGGTATTTGATCGGATCTTACTATTTGCAAATCTTTTGTGTGCAATCCCCTTAATTTAAAGGTCTTACCCTCAAAGTGAAAGTGCATGAAGTTCTCTTGGAAATTCATCTCAATGGTGCCCAAAATTTTATGCCATTGGACTCCCATTACTATATTTGGACTTAGTCTCCAATTATAAGTTTGATAGTGTAACATTTCCTAGGATAGCTAACAATACCCCTATTTACCAAAGGAAGCACAAACTATGGTTTTGAGACAATTCTTTGTTAAGGTTGTATTTTACCCTAGTGTGATGGATAAGGAAGAGGATCAAAATGTATGCAATGGATTACAACTTAGTGTGGTGGATTATAACATGCACAAATAAAATAAACATAAACACATTCAACATTTATGTATATATCAAACTCCAATATCCTTAATATATCCATTATAATCTTATGTGGTACATATTCATCGGTTCCTTAAAACATATTCATCTTATATAATGATATCTTGTATATCTATTACAATATCTCAATATCTCATATTCTTATCTTTCTACCTCTATACTTTGACATCACTTTGTACCTCTATATCTATATCATCTCTTCATATCTTCATGTGTGGTATTATTGTCCTTCTCTTATAGATTCTTTTTATATATGGGCATGTTCCTATCTTTGTTCCCATGTAGTTTTTCCCTTTGGGAGATGCTACAAGTCATATGATTGTGTCACATTACTATTCTTATAATCTACGATGCTTCAACTCATCTATACTTAGTTAACTCTATTTTGTAACATCATCCCCTAGTCTAAACCATGTCTTCTCCTCAAGAAATGTGCCCTCTATATGACAATCAAAATGTGATATTAACTTGTTGTAACTGATGGATTGACTTGTTGGCACCTGTCCCAATGGTTGTGTCCTCTTTGTTTTCTTATATTTCCTATTGGATCTTGTTGAACCTTGCACCCAAACCCTAAACCCTAAAACATTTTGGATATTTTCCTTTGTCTATATTTTTTGGGGTTTTTGGGGTTTTCCTAGATTTTTTAAGGTTTTTCTTAGTTGTTTCTTGTACCCTAGATGCTAAATCATTACTCTTACCATCATTGAGAATTGATTAGAGAATTATTTAATGGGTTCCCTTGGCCATTTTGTGCTTTGCCTCCCTTCATTATTTTACTAGCCTAAATTTTAAGAAAATTCTAAGTGTGAAGGTTTTAGATCAATTTATAGGCTTACATAGAATTTCAGGGTTCCCCTTGCATGATTTTCCTTCAAAGTCCCTTTCTTCCATTTCCCTTCATTTCAGGGTATAGGGGTTTCCCTTCCTATCATACCATTTCATAGTTCCCCTTCTATGCATGCATTTTCTTCAAAGTCCCCTTTTCTCATTTCCCTTCATTTGGGGTATAGGGGTTTCCTTTTTGGGCATACCATTTTAGGATTACCCTCCATGCATGCATTTCCTTCAAAGTCCTCTTTTCTCATTCTCTTCATTTTGGCATATAGGGTTTTCCCTTCCTAGCATACCATTTCAAGGTTCCACTTCTATGCATACATTTCTTTCAAAGTCCCCTTTTCCATTTTCTCTTTATTTCAAGGCATAGGGGTTTCCCTTCTAGGCATATCATTTCAGATTTCCCCTTTTTATTTTTCCCTTCATTTTAGGGTTTCCCTTCCTAGCATAATTTAGGGTTTCCTTTCCCAATATTTCATTCCTTCAAATCCTTAAACCCTTGAATTTAAGACTTTTGAGATGTTTTTTACTTTCTTCCCCTTTGGCATGTGAATTATTAGAACCCCACCATTCAAACAAAAAACCCTACCTACCTCCCTACAGTACCTGTGGACGCCTCAAAGACATGGTTTGTGTATAAAGGTGTATGGTTGCCGATGCAAGGGACATGGTTTCAAGTGCATATCCATGTGAAAATGATGCAACATACATGGGTGACCTACAAATTCATTGACCACTCATGTATTTTTACCCAAGCATCAAGATTGAATGCGATGCTATATATAAATGTTTTAAAGATGTAACAAGGGTTGGTCATTGAGTTATTTTTTTACTGTAAGTGTCTCAAGAAAGTTCTAGGGTATAAAATGATGAATGTTTAGTTTTGTCAATGTTGAAGCATGCTTGTAAATTAGGGGAAGGGGTAGTCTAGCAAGGTTTTGTCTATAGATTTAGGTCTCCATGACAAGTTGTAAGTATCTCAAGAGGGGCTTTGAACCTAGTTGGTGTCTCTCACTTTCCACATTTTCTTGCATGATTGTAACAAGATTTTATTAATGTATGACATGCATTGTAAAACATTACAAACTCTTTTGTAATGGTATAAATGTGTTGTGTGTGGGATACTATTTATTTGTAAGGGATAACTAAGTATGTTCATTTATAGGGTTCCTTATCTTTTGGGGTTGTCTATATACAATTTTTATTCCATTTGTTGATTTGCAGACATGTTCTCATCCTTTTTGTAAGTTGAGACTCTATTTCCTAGTGGAGTAGGCACCCGTATGATTGGTGAAGGACCAAACACCTTTTATTATAATCATCTCTTTTGTTAGTTGTAGGATTAGTTTAGGTTTCACCATACATGTATAACTCAATATGTAAATTGTGTCATATCTTGTGCTATCCTGAAACTAAACTATTATTGTAGGATCATGCTAGCATATTTTTCTTCTTACCCATGTGTATGCAATGTTAAGTGGATTCATTTGTTGGAGAATGATACACGCATTATCTTTTGATGCATGGAAATAGTGAATTATTGTTTACTTATTGGAGGTCTTGTTGGTCTGTATGTAGTCAATGCTAACTTGTGCTGTCCTAAAATTGAAATATTATTGGGGGATTATGTTGGTATGCTCTCCCTCTTACCCATGTCTATGCAACTTTAAAGGGATTAATTTGCTAGGTAATAATAGAAATGTTATCTTTTGACGCATGCTAAGAGTGCATTATTATTTTCTTATTAGAGGTCTTGTAGGTTTGCATGTAGTTAATTATGACATGAACTTAGTGACAAATCTTGGGGTTCATAGCATTTTGGGTATGGATGCTTAAGGGCCTTGGGTCTAATTACTTATTTTTCTTTCATTTTCATGTTGTTAAGACCTCAGGGATATCCTCTTTCCCTTATGTAGCCTAAAGATGAAGGTGAGTTTACCTGCTTACAAGAATTGGTCCATTCATGGTACTATCTAAGTATAATTATTGCTAACCACCTTTGTTGACATATCCCTGGCCTTACGTTTTGGTGGTAGTCTTTAGGATTTGTGAAGATACATGTTTGAGCACCAACATAGTGGCATCATTGCCAAGGATCACGTCCAGTTAAACTTGTCTTGGGTTGCAAGAAATTAAAGACTCAACTAGTGAGTGGACCTGGGCAAAAGTTCAAACTTGTGTCACACTTTCGACCAACTAAATAGTTTCTATAGAAACGGTTTCACTCTAAATAGTTTTCCCCGAACCACATAGCATTTATGTGGCATTACGTGGCATAAATAGTTCCGCCTAAAAAAATTTTGCTCAAATTTTTTAAAAATATAAAATCTGCTTTCAAATTTCAAAAGGGTGTTTATTTACATAAAACGTTTTAGGCAAGAAAGTTTTGCTTGAAACTTTTCTAAGTGATACAATCTCACCTGAAACTATCTAGGTGGCATCCCATGTGGTAGACAACCCCCCATTTACAACAAATTGAATAAAACTTCAAGTTCAACTGTAATTTTCTCCAACTAAAGGGTATTTTCATGAAAATATGAAAATACCCTTTGGTATCTATGTCAGAATCTAGAACTTGGAAATATTTATTTTTATATTTTGATTAGTTCTATTAGGATTAATTTTAAATTTATTGCAAGTAGGTTATTATAATCAAACATGCAACTAATTAGAAATTAAAAATAAATAGGTAAATATATTTAAAATTCTTGAAAAATATACGACGCACTAGAGGAGAGGATCTTCTCCAAGAGGGTATTTTAAAAAAATAAAAAATAAAAAAATGTACAAAAGTTGACATCCCATGAAAACTATAATGTTAAAATTAAATTTGACTTTAAAAAATTATTAAAAAATAATTATTCATCAAAAATTAAAATTTTTTTTCCATGCACTAGATATTTGAGTTGCCTAATTAGGAAAAAAATTAAAGAAAAAATGTTAATTTTGCTATATTTTTCTTGACATCCCATCGACGTCACTTTTTTTTAAAAATTCAGCAATTAAAATCCATCTATTAAATTCATAAAAAAAATAACCAACTAATTTTGAAAAAATTAAAAAATTATAAGCATAAACTACATTAAAATTTTTAGATTTCATTAGTTTATGTCATTTTAAAACTCAAAACATACGACTTTTCATTGTTTAAGTTGGAAAAATATATTTGTGTTGGCCATTTTCTTTATAAAAGTGTGACATAATTCTAAA
Organism: Cunninghamia lanceolata; assembly: GCA_027924645.1. Lineage (NCBI taxonomy): Eukaryota > Viridiplantae > Streptophyta > Pinopsida > Cupressales > Cupressaceae > Cunninghamia > Cunninghamia lanceolata. The sequence goes on along the minus strand of BSBN01000837.1, from coordinate 7,646,973 downwards.
CTTTTACCTAAGTCTAGAAGTATTTTAACCTCGGTGACTCTATTTGCTTCAAGGATTTCCTCATTCTATGAGGTGGCAACTCTACTGTCATAATTTCAAAGTTTCTATTGCTAATACATGCCTAGTAGTGATGCTATAAGTCTTATTCCATACTAGTGTAGTAGCAGGTTAAGATACATATAAGTGTTTCTTCTTTTACTCTCTTGAATGAGGATTTTGTTATGCAAAGAATTATCTTTCTAAAACAGAAATGTAGTTATGTTTCAGCATGACATGTTTTCTAATCATGGATTATTGGTTGAAGGAAGACTCTAAGTCTAAACCATCATATGACTCATATTGGGTCAATGGCCTTGTATGTAATGTTGATGAATATGATCCAGATTACTATAGTGCTAACTCATCTAAGTGTACAAGTGGTTACACACCTAAATCTCAAAATGTTAAGCTTATTATGCATCCCCTAGACTTATCTAAATAAGATATTATTGATCTAGTAAGCCACATAAACATGCTTGACTTAAGCATTGAGTAATCCCACAATCACTTTGTATCTATGTTTTCCCAACAAGTCATAACATCATTGTTTGATGTTGAACATGATGATTATATTGCTGATTTCAATGAGCTAGATGCACATGTCTGTGACCCTGCCTTTTTTTCCCAAGATTTAGAACACCTTAGAAGGCAAGATGGTGAATCACTCTTAGATGTACATACCAGCTTTGTTGCTACTATTAATAACCTCCTATATGAATATAGGCCTAATGAAAGTGTATTCATAAACATGTATGGTGATACTTTCCATCCTAGTGTAGGTTTGCTTCCTCCTGAATATAAACCAACAAAATTAAACATGGTTTTTGAGTGGGCCAACATTGTTCAAGCATCATTTTCCATAGACATTCCACCTCCAAATGCCAAGGGGGATAAACTTGTAGCTCTTGTTATTAAGTTTGGTGGGTCAATTCATGAAGATGATGGTGTTGATGTTATGGATGCAAGTGAGGAAGTTAAGTGTAAGAGATTTTTTATTCATTAGATGTGCTTCCTTGCTTTGTTTATCTTGAAAATGATGATGCTAATTCCTACCTTGTTGCAAGTGAGAAAGAGGGATGTGAAGGTGTGCATGACTTAATTGTTCTTAGTCATGAAGATTTCAAAATGGATTAATTTTTAGAGCTTGGTTTGGAGTAGTTGTCTTTTTCTGATAAGGATTGTATTGAGGACACATTTCTAAACTCATTGCTTTGACATTCTAATGTTAAATTTGTGTCAACATTTTGATGTTGAATTTGTGTGTTCCCATGTGGGTCAAGATGCTTATATATAAGGAGAAGAGGAAGATCAAATCATAGATTAACTTCTTTGCAGTAAGTATTTCTAGGAGGTTGTGGTGAAGGACATAAAACAAAGAGGCAATTTGAAGATCTTGAATCTTCACATGAAGTAACTAAAATATTTGACCTTTATGTTGAGGATGCACAAATGGATTCGAATCAAATTTATAATTCAATCATGGAGGAGTACATTATCATTTGTGGTGTGGCTAGGTTTCAAGCTTTAGATGAACAAGAGGACTCATGTGATAAACTCTAGCTTGAGGTTGCCCTCAAATAGGAGACATTTCAATTTAGAGTTTAGGGGAGCTTTTTTCTTCATGTTGATTTGAATGCCAATCAGGGTGTTTATCATGCTACCAAGGAGCTTGAAGGTGCATGTTGTCATATGGATGAGCATGATGATGGTCCCTACTATTTCTAGTTTCCATGTCTGAATGATACTCATTTCCAATTTCAACATGATTATCCTAACATTCATAGTTTGCATGTGCATGCATGCAAGAAATACCATTTGTTACAACTAGGGCTTGGGTACAAATTTAGATTGAAAGAGACTAGCTCCTTCATCAAAATTATCTTTGATAGAGGAAAGTGGATCATAGTAGTTTATCCATGGCCTCATGCCATCGAACTCCTTTGTAGGGCTAGACCTGCAGGTGTTCTCAAGTTTTGTTTACAACCATACTTTTCATTATCATTGTGCCACCATGTCATTAGTTGTAGGTTGTTGTCTTGTATGTATTATCATTATTGTGCCTTTTCCTTATACATATTTCCTTGTTCTTGTCTCCCCTCCCTCCCTGTCCCTTTTGACATTGTGGTCTACTCCTAGAGATAGTTAGATTCTCATTGTACCTACTAGAGGCACACATCCCCAACTAGAGCCAATGTTGGCACTTGCCCCAATGGTAAAAAAATTTCTATCTTGTTTCCTCTTCGTTTCCTTTCATATCCTACTAGATCATGTTGAACTTTGGTCCCAAACCCTAAACCCTAAAATATTTTGGATCTTTTCCTTCATCTATATTCTTCTAGGTTTTTATGGGTTTTCCTAGGGTTTCTAATTTTTTCTAGGTTCTCACATACCCCATATGCTAAAATATTACTCTACCCATAATTGATAACTAACTAGAGAATTCTTTAATGGCCCCTCTTGGTCATTATATTCTTTTCCTCCATTATTTTTTCATGATCCTAAATTTAAACCAAAATCTAAGTGTGAAGGTTTTCAGATCAATTTCCAAGCTTAGAAAAAAATTTAGGGTTCCTCTTCCATCCATGCATTTTATTCAAAGTCCCTTATTCCCTATTTCCCTTGATTTCAAGATATAGGGGTTTCCCTTCCTAGCATACCATTTTAGGTCCCCCTTCCATGCATACATTTCCTTCAAATTCCCCTTTTCCATTTCCCTTCATTTTAGGATATAGGGGTTTCCCTTCCCAACATACCATTTCAGGATTCCCCTTTTATGCATGCATTCCCTTCAAAGTCCCCTTTCCCATTCCATTCATTTTGGGTATAGGGTTTTCCCTTCTCGACATACCATTTTTTGTGCATGCATTTCCTTCAACATCCCCCTTTCCCTTTTCCCTTCATTTTGGGGTTTCCCTTCCCAACATACCATTTTCGAGTTTCCTTTCCTAGCATGCCATTCCTTCAAATCCTTGAACCCCATATTTCAAGATTTAAAGATGTTTTTTACTTTCATCCCCCTTTAGTATTCAAATTATTGGAACCTCATTGTTCAAACAAAAAACCCTACCTACCTCCCTGCATGACCTAGGATGCCATTAATGGTCTCAAATAGATGTGACTAGATAGAGGAAGACTTTCAAATGCCTCTCAGTACTTGTGGAGCCCTCAGAGACATGGTTTGTGTGCAAATGCATATGGTTGATGCAAGGGACATGGTTTCAAGTGCACGACCATGTGAAGATGATGCAATAGACATGGGTGACCTACAAATTCATTGATCACTTATATTCCTACCCAAGCATCAAGCTTAAATGTAATGCTATATATACATGTTTATAAGATGTAACAAGGGTTGGTCATTGAGCCAATTTTTGACTGTAAGTGTCAAATAGGTTCTAGGGTATAAAATAATGAATGTCTAGCTTTGTAAATGTTGAAGCATGTTTGTAATTTAGGGGAAGGGATATTCTAGTAAGGTTTTTCTTGTAAATTTATGTCTCTATGGTAAGCTATAGTATCTCATGAGGGGCTTTGAACCTAGTTGTTGTTTCTCACTTGCCATAGTTTTTGACATGATTGTAGCAAGATTTAATTAATATATGATAGACATTCTAAACCATTAAAAACTCCTTTGTAATGGTCTTATTTTGTTGCATGTGAGGTAATACTAATCTATAAGGGATAACTAAGTATGTTTATTTGTAGGTTTCCTTATCTTTGGGGGTTGTGTATATGCAATCTTTGTTCCATTTGTTGATTTTTAAACATGTTCTCATTCTCTTTGCAAGATAAAACTCTGTTGCTAAATGTAGTAGGCATCGGCTTGATTGGTGAAGGGCCAAACACCTTTTATTATAATCATATCTCTTGTTAGTTGTAAGAGTAGTTTAGGTTTCACCATACCTATATGATTCAATATTGTAAACTATGTCATATCTTATATTGTCCTAAAATTGAAATATTGTTGAAGGATCATGTTAGTATGTTCTCTCTCTTACCCACATGTATACAATGTTAAGTAGATTCATTTGTTAGCGAATGATATAGTTGTTACCTTTTGATGCATGATAAGAGAAAATTAATATCTTGCGATTTATGTAGTCAATGTTGACACGAACTTAGTGATAAATCTTAGGGTCCATAACATTTTGGGTATGGTTTCCTAAGGGACTTGGGTCTAGTTGATTATTTTTATTTAATTATATTATTGTTGAGACCTTAGGGAACACTCCCCTTGGTCTTACAGATCCTAGATATGAAGGTGAGTTTACCCACTCACAAGAATTGGTCCACCCATGTCATTGTTTGAGCATAAATCTTACTGACCATTTTTGTTGACATATGCACGACCTTAGGTTTTGGTGCTTGTCTTTAGGATTTATGAATAAAAATGTTTGAGAACCAACATGACCCTTTGTTTAAATCAATCATACCTTAGCATTATAAATGGAGGATGGTATCCCAATAGAAGCTAACATCTTCCTCACATCCACCAAAAGACCTATTAATTATGCTGATCATAACTTAACCACTTTCCTTAATCATGTCGCTTGTGCTATCAAGATTTCCCTTTTCTCTTGTATTTGGTGGAATTGAGAATGCAAATTTTAATTTGCACTCTAGCTTCTCCATCTAGATCTTGCATTGAATTATGAGGTTAAGGCCTACATTATCTAATTTTCTAGGTTATCTAGTTGAAGTTTCAAGGCTTTTTCAATGTCGGCCATCCTAAAAAAATTGATACAATGTACTAACATTACCACAAGTCCCATCCATGTTATTGATCTCAACACATTTCACTCTAATCTCATCTAGCTGTTTCTGATGTCCTACTAGAATTTGTTCTTTGATTTTTTCTTTCTCTACATCCTGACTTCTTATCTCTGCTAATAACCCACTTACTACTTTGCCCAATTTTTACTCTAGTGGTAAAAATGCATATATTATAATTTGTGGCAACTATGTTTGTATTTTGTCTGTTTTACTCTTTAATATTTCATTGGTGGACATCTACTGATGCAAGAGCAACCCAAGTGAAACGACGATCAACATCACACAAAAACATTTTTAGCTTTGTTTGGTTTTCATTGATTAAGTTTTGGTTGATGTTCTTTGTAACATAGGCAAATGTTGATGCAACTTTGGAAGTGGCAAAGACATTCAATGAGAAAATATCAAACCATGATCAAGTCACATTTGGAACCTTGTGTATCAATTGAACTTGGTGAAGTTCTTAAGTCTTGGCATGAGTAATGATAGTTTGGCAATTTGTCAATGCATTTTTATACATTTGTGTTGACGATGGTTTTGTTGATTATGATTTGGAATTTGCCAAATCTAGACTTCTTGATGAACCAATTGAGGATTGTATTGAAAGGAGTTGCATATAATCTACGTCAGATATCATTATCAATACATTTTTAAAGAATTCCATGGAGGGAGCTATGCCTTTGCCAAGTCTTCATTTGAGGTTGATGCCATAAACTTTGATGTATATCATCATCTAATGGAGCCATGTGATTTAGATGAGGAGGATTAAACTTGTCAATTCCAACATTGGTAAACCTAAAGATAGAAGGAGCCCGAGTAAGTATAAGGAAAGGAATTCATTATAACTATGGAAAGGACATCTTAGTTTTGATTGGACAGTTTTTGATTTAGTTTTGAGGGAGCTATGCCTTTGCCAAGTCTTCATTTGAGGTTGATGCCATAAACTTTGATGTATATCATCATCTAATGGAGCTGTGTAATTTAGATGAGGAGGATTAAACTTGTCAATTACAACATTGGTAAACCTAAAGATAGAAGGAGCCTGAGTAAGTATAAGGAAAGGAATTCATTATAACTATGAAAAGGACATCTTAGTTTTGATTGGACAGTTTTTTATTTAATTAGCATAAAGAAATTTTGCTAAGTGTGCCATTCACTGATTCCTCACTACATTTAATTCCCATGTGGTTGCAACTTCATTTGCTACATTTGAAATATCAATTTGCCATCAAAATATGTGTTGGATTTGATATTTAATTTCTTGGACATTGGGCATACGTGTTACATCTCCATGTGAGCTTTGAGTTATTGGGCTATATACTTTATCAGATATCTATTTGCACAGGTTGGCTTGTATTTCACATGGAATCATATTGCTTCTAGGCGACATTCTAAACACCATGCTACCTTTGCAAACTTGTACGGGGTCCTTTCATACCCTATGGCATTCCTCTAAGTACTTGCACATGCATTTTTATTTTAATTATATTATTTCTTGAGATTCCAAGGGGTGGACACCAGGAAACACATAGACTACATTTTCTTGATAGAAGTGTGTGGTAGACAGAAAGGGATTTGAAGCACTGCCAAAGAAGAAAAGATAGGGCAAGGAAATAAAGAAGAAGAGAAGAAGCGTTATGGGCGCAGGTTGGTAGAAAAAAAATAAAAACAAAAATAAGAGAGAAGTGTGAGTGTGGTGGCAGATAGAAAGGAGTGAATATTTCTTGAGATAAGTAGTTCAACAGATGTGAGAAGAGACATTTTTGATACCATGTTGGTTGATGCACAGAGTGAAGGACCAACATAGAGAGGGAGTTGAACGCTTTCATCCCACATATGAGAGACAATAGAATTAAGGGTGCAGATTGAGATTCATTCCAGAAAGAGAGAAATAGTAGATTGACCTATGTAAATAATTAAGGTATTTGATGGCTGCAATGTAGTACTATACCAGATTGTTAAATCTGATAATGAATGAAATTTGTGAGTTAATGAATATCAATAAAATTTTGAATCTTGTTTAGTTTTGCAATATGATTATTGTGAAGTATTCAATTGGAGGCATAACATTGCTTGTGAGAGTGAGTGATATTGTTTATGTTGTTGTTTGAGAGAGGAGAGTTTTGTTTTCATCAAATGGTATTAGAGCTGGAGTTCCTAAGAGAAGAGAAAGAGTGCCAAATGTGAGGTAGCCTACACCAAGACCTACGGGAAGAGAAGGCAGTTGTGAAGAGCTCGCTAAAGAATTATTGTAGGTTTTGAAGTCTTGAGTAGTTGGGAGAGACACAAAGAATTGCAGATTAAAAGTGTGATGTGTGATAGATTGCAGTCGATAGGATGGGGATATTGTTGAGGAGGAAGTGCGTGATATGGGAAGGTTGGAGGTAGTATCAAGAGAAAAAGACTCTTGAGATGATGACAGGTATATGTAAGAGATTAGATAAGAGATTGAGCAAATTGGAAGTATGGCAGCATGATAAATTAGTCAAGCATGATGAGGATAAGAAAGAGGATGCAAGTGTTGCAGTGGTTGAGAATGAAGAGGTAACCCTTGTTGCATATTTGGATGATAATTTTATACTTCCATTTGAGGCAGCTAGCATTGAAGAATGTGGAGAAGAACCTATGGAAATATTCAATTTCCATAAGGTATTCGATGAAGATTTCTATACTGCAGGGTATGATATGAGTGACATGAGAGTTTGGTGGAGGAGGTTGGTTACTAGTGGGCTGGATCCCATGAAGGAGAGGAGAGGAGATAATTTGGTAGAGGAGGATGACACATGGTGGATGTGAATCCATGAGAGGGGTGAAGAGTGGTGAATGGAGTTGTGGGAGGAAGATGGCAGTTGTTCCAGCATGGTGCTGGAAGAAGAGGAAGAAAAATTGATCTTGTGCACATATCCTAGCGATGGAGTTCATTGTAGGTTGGTTGCAACCTGAAAGGATAGTTCAGCTACTCAACTCCACTTTGTGATCCATGCTCACAAACTTTATACCTGACGTGTCTAATGTTGGAGCTCACCCTGGGTGAATCAACGATAAGCATCACACAAAAACATTTTCATCTTTGCTTGGTTTTTGTTGATTCAGTTTTGGTTGATGTTCTTTGTAACACAAGTAAACATTGATGCAACTTTGGAAGTGGCAAAGATATTCAATGAGAAAATATCAAACCATGATCAAGTCACATTTGAAACCTTGTGTATTTGTTGACCTTGGTGAAGTTCTTAAGTCTTTCCATAAGCAATGATAGTTTGACAATCCGTCGATGCATTTTTATACATTTGTGTTGATGATGGTTTTGTTGATGATTTGGAATTTTCTGAATCTGGACTCCTTAATTGTTGCGATAAGTTTCCATTAACTTGCAATCATAACCAATTCATGTGTCTCCAAAGTTCATGGAATGTGTTCCCCAACACATTAAGACTTTGAGAGATTAATTATTTATTACTTACAATATTTTGACTTTTGCAATTAAGCTCTAAATGGATAATGTCAAACTTGGGCACCCACTTTGAGATGGGAGCCATGAAGACCTTGTTGACTTCTCCTAAGTCTAAATTTAGAGTTTGATAACTCATAGTGAGTGGGAGTTATGTTGATTATAAGGAATACTGAGAGGGGGGTGAATCAGTATTCCACAAAACCACTTCTTCAATACTTCATTAATCCAATTACCAAAATTAATAACATGAAAGTAGAATAAACATGAGAACATCAACTATAGAGACATAACAAATAGACACCAAGATTTTTTACGTGGAAAACCCAAAAAGGGAAAAACCACAGTGAGTGTTAGCTCACAATATATTATGATAACAATACCAGATTACATAAGGCTCACTACCCAAAGAAATACTCACTGTAAGTGGACTCACTGTCCAAGTGGACTCACTGTCCATTGAGAGAGAAAGATAGAAGATATAAGAAAATTGGCTCACTGCCAGTGATGAACTATTGCAAATGCATCTACCATATGTTGGATCACAGTTCCATTGAAGGCTCAATACATGGATTCAAAGATCTTCATTAGTTCTGCCCTACTTTTCCACTCTGCTACATATACTTTTTTTTGGCCTTATTATCCTTTCCTACTGTGCAAACTGCTTAAAATAATTCACACATCAAATTCACACCACTTCCGTGCATTCACCTACATTCAACACCAAAATCCATCGAGTATATATATCCGCAATAAGATTTATCTCATGATTGAGTCGGCAAAGGAAACATGAAATGTGTATACAATTATTATACCTTGTCGGCTTGATCTTGTGCACAAACAACAATGCGGACCCAAACAAATATACAATAATCTTCATATAGGTTGGCACCAATCATTCAATCACTTAAATTGATTATTCAAATAATATATCTTCTCCGCATATAGATCTAACATGTTTGTCGGCTTGTCCCTTAAGAACACACTTGACCAATTCAATTGTTACATCATAACTTCTACTGCGGACCATATGAGACTCTAAAAATCATATCCAACATTCATCATTGACCTCTTAACATACCTTCAGAATTGCAAGCCAAAATATGCCACAGCGAAGGAATGCAGACCCTTTTACTCTGGTACTGTGCACTGTTCCTATCTTAACTTTGTTCACCTGGACTTAGACAATTTACCATATGACTTTTGGAGGAAGTCAGGACTTGAACACTGAAACATGTGATCACTAGGTAGCTATGAACAACATACCTGAACCGCATACAAGTGTCTTTAATTGTGGAGGCATACCATCTCAAATATTGTCACTTCCTTTGTATATTGTATACTACCCATTCTTAGTCATTTATTCTACCGGAGTAAAGTCTCTTTGCCATACTGGTAGAAACCCTTAGCCTTGTTGCCATCAATGACAACATTCAACATTCATCAGAACAATGTCTCTTGCCAACAAGTTAGACTTGGGACTTATATTTAGACTTGGAGTTGTGCTTTTTTACGTACATGAGTGGATAATGTTGAGACACCTTGCATAGATATAATGTTGGAGTTAACTACAATGTTAGAGATGCATGAATTGGATATTGCTTGCATGTAGTCATAATAGCTTGCATGGACTTGCATGTTTTTGCATGTAGCTTGCATGTACTTGCATGTTGTTGCATTTTACTTGCATGTACTTGCATGTTGTTGCATGTCATTGCATTTTACTTGCATGTACTTGCATGTTGTTGCATGTTGATGCATGTTGCTCATATGGACTTGCATGTTGTTGCATGCCACTTGCATGTTCTTGCATGTCACTTGCATGTGCTTGCATGTTGTTGCATGTCACTCCTATTGACTTGTATGACCTTGAAGGTTGTTACATGTCACTTGCATGTGCTTGCATGTTACATTGTATGTCACTTGCATGTGCTTGCATGTTGTTCCATGTCATTCCTATGGACTTGTATGACCTTGCATATTCTTGCATGTTAGTTATATGACCTTGCATGTAGTTGCATGTTAATTTTGTGAGATTACTTGTAGAACACTCCAACTCCAGAAACTTACAGGATGGTACATCTCAGTGATTCAGGAAATGTGTATCAGTTGCATGTTGTTGAAAATGCTTGTATATTAGTTGCATGTTGTTGAAAATACTTGTATGTCAGTTGCATGTTATTGAAAATGCTTGTATGTCAGTTGCATGTCAGTTTTAATATATTACTTGTAAGACACTCCAACTCTCGAAAGTTGCAGGATGGTACATCTCAGTGTTTCAGGTAATGGGTATCAGTTGCATGTTGGATCCGGTGTTTGTATGTCACTTGCATGTATAGAACAAGATATTTTAGAATAACCTTGGAGACATCAAGCTTGCATGTTGTTTGCATGATTTTGATGTGTATTGATCACTTCAGTTCATAGAAACTCATTGGGAAAATATGGATGCCCAAATGGAGGAGTTTTTGATGTTGCTTTTATTTGGTGATAAGTTTTATGTTGGGACAGCTATATTAAGCCATCTTGGGTGCCCACATCATGAAGGGATGGTTAACTTAAAGCTCAGACTTTGCTTCAGTTCAATCTTATCAATTTAAGTGTGCTTGGTTTTTGCATGAGCTTTGGAAGCTATGTTATCAACTACAATTTATTGTTATTTGAGTTTCAATCTTTTGAATTAAGAATCTCTTGAATTAAAAGAACATTTTAATTTAATTGTAAACCCCATTCATTTTGTAAAGAGTTGATTTCAGGAAAAAGACTTAGAAGAAAAAAGCAAACATTTTTTTGTAAAGACTTAGAGAAAAAAACAAGAAGCTTTTCTGTGAAGTGCATTAAGGACTTAGAAAATTTTTAGTATTGAATGTAATCTTTTCCAAAGAGATTTAATACTAGCAGGAAACATCTTTGAGTGTGGAGTTTTTTCTCGAAAGGGTTTCTCCACGTAAATACCGTGCAAACTTTTTCTCTTCTCTTCTATTCTCTTCTACATTGGATTGAAAGTGCATAAGCACTTGTTCATTAATTGTTACAGATTAATCTTTATTTCAGCTTTGCATACACAAAATTTTAAATTTTATAGCAGCAGTTCTACCTTCATTTTCAACATTTGGTATCAGAGCTAATGGTTATGTAGAGCGAGGGACACCTTTCTCTTAAAGTGTTGAATGTTTTTTGGCTACAGTGGGAGTTTTGTTTTTGTAGGTTTTGCAAATCTATGAAGGAGACTATATACAATGGGTTCTACCTATCGTATGGATGTTGAGAAATTCAATGGATTGGCTACGAGATGTGGAAATTGAAAATGGAAGATCTCTTGGAAGAAAGAGAACAATGGGTTGTTGTTTCAAATGAAAATAATCCTTCTACAACTATGAAAGATGAAGAATGGTTGAAACTTTATTAAAAAACATCAAGAACCATAAGGTTGTGCCTTGCAGATGCCATTCTCTTGAATGTTTCTTTTGAAGCTACAACACACAACCTATGGAAGAGGATAGGTGATATTTATCAAACCAAAAGTTTAAAAAAAATGTTATACCTCAAAAGACAGTTGTATTCATTAAAAATGAAGAATGGAGATTCTACTACAAACCATTTGAATGCATTTAATTTGATTATAAGCCAACTTGCATATGTAGATGTTAGTCTTGATGAAGAGGATAAATGTATCTTATTATTATGTTCTTTACCAGAATCTTGGGAAAATCTAATTGTTTCTATTAGTGGTAGTGGTACAGGTCCAAAGATGGACAATCTCATTGCTACACTTCTTTCAGAAGAAATGAGAAGAAAATCCAAAAATGGTGGATCCCAAGATGCTTTACATGTAAGGGGTAGAACTAAGGAAAAGACACCCAAAGGAGATAAGAAGAAGGGTAAGTCTAAAGGTCATTCTAAAACCCCATCTTGTAAGAGAAAGGTAAAATGTTAGCACTGTGGCAAACAAGGACATGTGAAGAAAGATTGTAAGAGCAAGAAAAAGAGCTTAGATTCTTCCAATGAAAAATCATCAGAGGATGGTGATAATGATGTGTTAATTATTTTAGCGAATGCAATAAGTAATGATGCTTGGCTTATTGATTTAGGTTGCTCCTACCATATAACTCCCAACAAGGAGTGGTTCTCAAAATATTCAGCATATGATGGAGGTGAAGTTTTCCTTGGTGACAATAGTACAAAACAAATAATTGGCAAGGGAAAGGTAAAGTTGTATTTCAGTGATGGAAGGGTTAAAACCCTTCATGATGTTTTGCATATTCCAGGGCTAGCAAGAAACTTACTTTCTATATCAAAGTTAAATGATTCTGGAATGAATGTGACATTTGATAAGTCTGGTTGCAGGTTGGTGAGAGGGAATTGGGTGGTTGCTAAAGGATCTCAGATGGGAAACTTGTTTAGATTAAATGCATCTACTTTGAATAATTCAGCTAATGTAATAAACATTAAAAATACATGTATGTTGTGGCAGCATAGATTGGGCCACATCAGTGAAAAAGGTCTTAGGACCATTATTAATAAAAAATTGGTTGACGGTATTTTAGATTACTCTGTTGGAAAAAATGATTTATGTGAGCATTGTGTGTTTGGAAAACAAAGTAGATCTTCATTTCCTAGTGGAACAAATAATGCAAAGAGTTTATTAGAGATTATACATTCAGATGTTTTTGGACCTGTGGATGTTGAATCTTTTGTAAAATCTTGATATTATGTCACATTCATTGATGATGTATCAAGATACACTTGGATTTATTTTATGATTGCAAAATCTGAAGTTTTCACCAAGTTTAAGGAATTTAAGACCTTAGTTGAGAAGCAAACAGATTGTAAAATAAAGGTGTTGAGATCAGAAAATGGTGATGAATATTGTTCAAAGGAATTTGATGAATTTTGTAAGCATACAAGTATTGTGAGACAAAAAACAACACCTTATACTCCCCAACAAAATGGAGTAGAAGAAAGAATGAACCAGACCTTAATGGAAAAAGCTAGGAGCATGTTAAGCAGTGCTAAGCTAGATCAATGTTTTTGGGTTGAGGCTGCAAGTACTTCTTGTTATTTAATTAATAGATCTCCTTGCTCTGTTCTTGAAGTTAAGACTCCTTATGAAATGTGGTTAAAAATAAAACCTTCTATTTCACATTTAAGGATATTTGGTTGTGAGGCTTTGTTCATGTGCCTAAAGAGAAAAGAACAAAACTGGATCCAAAAGCTCAAAAATGCATCTTTGTAGGTTATGGTGAGAATGTAAAAGGCTACAAACTCTAGAACCCTCTAACCAAGAAAATGACTATATCAAGAGATGTTATTTTTAGAGAGTTTAGAGCTTATGATGGTAAGGAACAACCAAAGGAACAAGAAAAAGGAAAAATAATGCATTTTGAAACAATTACAAATAAGCAAGAAGATGCACATGTTGAAGAACAACTAGATGGGTTTGGGAATGGAGAAGAAGAAGAGAGTTCAGGAAGTTTAGATAATGATGTTTAGGATGAGCATACAGAAGAACATATAGAGCCTCTTACTCCTACTCTAAGAAAATCCACAAGGCTATGGAATCCAATCGATAGATATAGCCCTCCTAATTTTTGTTGTATATTTTCTTTATTGAGTACTAATGATGAACCTATATCTTTCAGGGAGGCTCTTTCTTCAGAAGAAAGTGAGTCTTGGTTGCAATCTATGTGCGTGGAAATGAATTCCTTGGACACTTGTGACACTTGGGATCTTGTGCATTTGCCCAAAGGAAGAAAGCCCATTGGTTGTAAGTGGGTTTGTAAAAAGAAAATTGGTGCAGATGGTAATCTAGAAAGGTAAAAGGCTAGATTGGTAGCCAAGGGCTACTCCCAGAGAGAGGGTGTTAATTTTAATGCAATTTTCTCTCCAGTTGCTAAATTAAATTCTATTAGATTCCTTTTGTCTATTGTTGTAAATTCTAATTTTGAGATAGATCAAATGGATGTTAAAATTGTTTTCTTACATGGGGATCTTGAAAGAGCTTTATATGAGGCAACCTGATGGTTTTGTTGTTAAAGGGAAGGAAGACTTGGTTTGAAGTTGAAAAGACCTTTGTATGGTTTGAGACAGTCACCTAGAAGGTGGTATCAGAAGTTTGATACTTTTTCATTAAAATTTGGTTTTGTTAGAAGTGAAGAAGATCATTGTGTTTATCTTAAGATTATTTATGATCAGGTTCTAATTATTGTCTTGTATTTTGATGACATGTTTATTGGAAACAAGGAAATGATTAGAGAGCTTAAAACTCAACTTTGTAAATATTTTGATATGAAGGACTTAGGGACTGCAAAATACATTCTTAGAATGGAGATCAATAGGGATCGTGTTCACAAAAAACTATGGTTAAGTCAGAGTAAGTATGTTGATACAATTTTGCAAAGTTTTAATATGCATGATTGCAAACCAGTTAGCATTCCTTTTCCTGTTGGCACTAAGTTGAAATTAGACATGTGTCTTACCACTGATGATGCTTTTTAAGAGAAGTCTAATGTTCCTAATGCTAGTGTTGTTGGTAGTTTAATGTATGCAATGGTTTGCACTAGACTAGATATTGCACAAGCAGTGGAAGTTTTAAGCAGGTTTATGTCTAACCCTGGTAAAGAACATTGGAATCATGTTAAGAGGGAGTTTATATATTTGTGAGGAACTTCTAATTATTCTTTGGTTTATCATGGTATTGATAGTGTTAACAGATCATTGGACATATAGGGAGTTTTTATTTTTGATTGGGCAGGTGACTTGGATAGTCGAAGGTCCACAAGTGGCTATGTGTTTACTTTGTTTGGAGTTGCAGTAAGTTGGATGAGTAAGAGGCAACCCACGGTTTCTTTGTCTACTACAAAAGTAGAGTATATGGCTGCTACACATGCCTCCAAAGAGGCATTTTAGTTAAAGAGACTTGGGAAAGGTATTGGTTTTGATTGCATGATAGTAAGACTTAATTGTGACAGTCAGAGTGCTATTTGTTTAGCCTAAAATCCTATGTATCATGCTCATACTTAGCATGTTGATGTTTAGTATAACTTTGTGTGAGAAATGGTTGAGAATGGTAAGGTTTTGAATGAAAAATTTGACACTTTGTTTAATGCAACAGATTATCTTATGAAGCCAGTTACTACGGATAAGTTCTCTTGGTGCAAGAAGGCCATTGGCCTTGATCACTGTACTTGATTTAAAGTTTGAATTATATCATTTAGAGTTATTGCAATGTATAATGTCAAGTGGGAGAATGTTGGGATAAGTTGCCATTAACTTGCAATCCTAACCAATTCATGTGTCTCCAAAGTTCTTGAAATGTGTTCCCCAACACATTAAGACTTTGAGAGATTAATTATTTATTAATTACATCACTTTGACTTTTGCAATTAAGTTCTAAATGGATAATGTCAAACTTGGGCACCCACTTTGAGATGGGAGACATGAAGACCTTGTTGACTTCTCTCCTAAGTCTAAATTTAGAGTTTGATAACTTCTAGTGAGTGGGAGTTAGACTTGGGACTTATATTTAGACTTGGAGTTGTTGGCAAAAATGGGTTAAGATTATTCTGTTGGCAAAAATGATTTCTATGAGCATTGTGTGTTTGGAAAACAAAGTAGATCTTCATTTCCTAGTGGAATAAATAATTGAAAGAGTTTATTATAGATTATACATTCAGATGTTTTTGGACCTGTGGATGTTGAATCTTTTGTAAAATCTTAATATTATGTCACATTCATTGATGATGCATCAAGATACACTTGGATTTATTTTATGATTGCAAAATATGAAGTTTTCACTAAGTTTAAGGAATTTAAGACCTTAGTTGAGAAGCAAACAGATTGTAAAATAAAGGTGTTGAGATCAGAAAATGGTGGTGAATATTGTTCAAAGGAATTTGATGAATTTTGTAAGCATGCAAGTATTGTGAGACAAAAAACACCTTATACTCTCCAAAAAAAATGATTATTCTGTTGGCAAAAATGGGTTAAGATTATTCTGATTGCAAAATTTGAAGTTTTGAGATAGATCAAATGGATGTTAAAATTACTTTCTTGCAAGGGGATCTTGAAGGAGATTTATGTGAGGCAACCTGATGGTATTTTTGTTAAAGGGACAGAAGACTTGGTTTGCAAATTGAAAATATTTTTGTATGGTTTGAAACAGTCACCTAGAATGTGGTATCAGAAGTTTGATGCTTTTTCATTGAAAGTTGGTTTTGTTGGATGTGAAGAAGATCATTGTGTTTATCTTAAGATTATTGATGATCAGGTTCTAATTATTGTCTTGTATGTTGATGACATATTGTTTATTGGAAACATCAAGGAAATGATTAGAGAGATTAAAACTCAGCTTTGTAAATCTTTTGATATGAAGGACTTAGGGGCTGCAAAATACATTCTTGGAATGGAGATCAATAGGGATTGTGTTCATAGAAAACTCTGGTTAAGTCAGAGTAAGTATGTTGATACAATTTGTAAAGTTTTAATATGCATGATTGCAAACCAGTTAGCATTCCTTTTCCTATTGGCACTAAGCTGAAATTAGACATGTGTCTTACCACTGATGATGATTTTGAAGAGATGTCTAATGTTCCTTATTCTAGTGTTGTTGGTAGTTTAATGTATGCAATGGTTTGCACTAGACCAGATATTGCACAAGCAGTGGGAGTTTTAAGCAGGTTTATGTCTAACCCTGGTAAAGAACATTGGAATCATGTTAAGAGGGTGTTTAGATATTTGTGAGGAATTTCTAATTATTGTTTGGTTTATCATGGTATTGATAGTGTTAACAGATCACTGGACATACATGGTTTTTTTAATTTTGATTGGGCAGGTGACTTGGATAGTCGAAGGTCCACAAGTGGCTATGTGTTTACTTTGTTTGGAGTTGCAGTAAGTTGGATGAGTAAGAGGCAACCCACGGTTGCTTTGCCTACTACAAAAGTAGAGTATATGGCTGCTACACATGCCTCCAAAGAGGTAGTTTGGTTAAAGAGACTTGGGAAAGGTATTGGTTTTGATTGCAGGACAATAAGACTTAATTGTGACAGTCAGAGTGCTATTTGTTTAGTCAAAAATCTTATGTATCATGCTCATACTAAGCATGTTGATGTTTAGTATCACTTTGTGCGAGAAATGGTTGAGAATGGTAATGTTTTGATTGAAAAATTTAACACTTTGGTTAATGATGCAGATTATCTTATGAAGCCAGTTACTACATATAAGTTCTCTTGGAGCGGGAAGGCCATTGGCCTTGATCACTATACTTGATTTAAAGTTTGAATTATATCATTTAGAGTTATTGCAATGTATAATGTCAAGTGGGAGAATGTTGGGATAAGTTTCCATTAACTTGCATTCCTAACCAATTCATGTGTCTCCAAAGTTCTTGGAATGTGTTCCCCAACACATTAAGACTTTGAGAGATTAATTATTTATTAATTACATCACTTTGACTTTTGCAATTAAGTTCTAAATGGACAATGTCAAACTTGGGCACCCACTTTGAGATGGGAGCCATGAAGACCTTGTTGACTTCTCTCCTAAGTCTAAATTTAGAGTTTGATAACTCCTAGTGAGTGGGAGTTAGACTTGGGACTTATATTTAGACTTGGAGTTGTGCTTTTTATGTACATGAGTGGATAATGTTGAGACACATTGCATGGATATAATGTTGGACTTAACTACAATGTTAGAGATTCATTCAAATTGGATATTGCTTGCATGTTTTGTATGTATCTGACATGTACTTGCATGTTGTTGCATGTTACTTGCATGTATTTGCATGTTGTTGCATGTTGCTCATATGGACTTGCATGTTGTTGCATGTCACTCCTATGGACTTGTATGACCTTGCATGTTGTTGCATGTCACTTGCATGTGCTTGCATATTGTTTTGCATGTCACTTGCATGTTGTTGCATGTCATTCTTATGGACTTGTATGACCTTGCATGTTAGTTATATGACCTTTCATGTAGTTGCATGTCAGTTATATGACATTACATGTGTTGCATGTTAGTTTTGTGAGATTACTTGTAGAACACTCCAACTCCAGAAACTTGTAGGATGGTACATCTCAGTGATTTAGGAAATGGGTATCAGTTGCATGTTGAAAATACTTGTATGTCAGTTGCATGTCAGTTTTAAGATATTACTTGTAGGACAATCCAACTCTCGAAAGTTGCAAGATGGTACATCTCAGTGTTTCAAGTAATGGGTATCAGTTGCAGGTTGGATCTGGTGTTTGCATGTCACTTGCATGTACATAAAAAGATATTTCAGAATTACCTTGGGGACATCAATCTTGCATGTAGTTTGCATGATTTTGATGTGTATTGATCACTTTAGTTAACATAAACTCATTGGGCAAATATGGACGCCCAAATGGAGGAGTTTTTGATGTTGCTTTAATTTGGTGATAAGTTTGATGTTGGGACAACTATATTTAGTCATCTTGGGTGCCCACATCATGAAGGGGCACTTAACTGAAATCTTGGACATTGTTTAAGTTCAGTCTTCTCAATTTAAGTTTGCTTGGTTTTTGCATGAGCTTTGGAAGCTATGTTATCAACTACAATTTATTGTAATTTGAGTTTCAAGCTTTTGAATTAAGAAGCTCTTGAATTAAAAGAAGCTTTTAATTTAATTGTAAACCCCATACATTTTCCAGAGAGTTGATTTGAGGAAAAAAGAATTAGAAGAAAAAAAAAAGTTTTTTGTAAAGACTTAGAGAAAAAAGAAAGAAGCTTTTTTGTGAAGTGCATCAAGGACTTAGAAAAATTTCAGTATTGAATGTAATATTTTTCAAAGAGATTTAATACTAGTAGGAAACATCTTTGAGTGTGGAGTTTTTTCTGAAAGCGTTTCTCCATGTAAATACTGTGCAAGCTTTTTCTCTTCTCTTCTATTCTCTTTTACATTGGATTGAAAGTGCATAAGCACTTGTTCATTAATTGTTACAGATTAATCTTTATTTCAGCTTTGCATACACAAAATTTTAAAGTTTATAGCAACAGTTCTACCTTTATTTTCAACATTTGGTATCAGAGCTAACGGTTGTGTAGAGTGAGGGACGCCTTTCTCTTAAAGTGTTAAAGGTTTTTTGGCTGCAGTGGGAGCTTTGTTTTTGTAGGTTTTGCAGATCTGTAAAGGAGACTATATACAATGGGTTCTTCCTCTCGTATGGATGCTGAGAAATTCAATGGATCAGGCTACGAGATGTGGAAATTGAAAATTGAATATCTCTTGGAAGAAAGAGAACAATGGGTTGTTGTTTCAAATGAAAAGAATCCTTCTACAACTATGAAAGATGAAGAATGGTTGAAAATTTATAAAAATGCACGAGGAACCATAAGGTTGCGCCTTGTAGATGCTCTCTTGAATGTTTCTTCTGAAGCTACAACACATAAGCTATGGAAGAGGATAGGTGATATTTATCAAACCAAAAGTTTAAAAAATAAGTTATACCTCAAAAGACAATTGTATTCATTAAAAATGAAGAATGGAGATTCTGCTACAAACCATTTGAATGCATTTAATTTGATTATAAGCCAGCTTGCATCTGTAGATGTTAGTCTTGTTGAAGAGGTTAATGTATCTTATTATTATGTTCCTTACTAGAATCTTGGGAAAATCTAATTGTTTCTATTAGTAGTAGTGACACAGATCCAAAGATGGACAATCTCATTGCTACACTTCTTTCAGAAGAAATGAGAAGAAAATCCAAAAATGGTGGATCCCAAGATGCTTTACATGTAAGGGGTAGAACTAAGGAAAAGACACCCAAAGGAGATAAGAAGGGTAAGTCTAAAGGTTGTTCTAAAACCCCATCTCGTAAGAGCAAGGTAAAATGTTGGAACTCTAGCAAACGGGGACATGTGAAGAAAGATTGTAAGAGAAAGAAAAAGAGCTCAGATTCTTCCATTGAAAAATCCTTGGAGGATGGTGATAATGATGCATTAATTATTTTAGCTAATGCAATAAGTAATGATGCTTGGCTTATTGATTTAGGTTGATCCTACCATATGACTCCCAACAAGGAGTGGTTCTCAAAATATTCAGCATATGATGGAGGTGAAGTTTTTCTTGGTGACAATAGTACAAAACAAATAATTGGCAAGGGAAAGGTAAAGTTGTATTTTAGTGATGGAAGGGTTAAAACCCTTCATGATGTTTTGCATATTCTAGGGCTAGCAAGAAACTTACTTTATGTATCAATGTTAAATGATTCTGTAATGAATGTGACATTTGATAAGTCTGGTTGCAGGTTGGTGAGAGGGAATTGGGTGGTTGCTAAAGGATCTCAGATGGGAAACTTGTTTAGATTAAATGCATCTACTTTGAATAATTCAGCTAATGTAACAAACATTAAAAATACATGTATGTTGTGGCAGCATAGATTGCGCCACATCAGTGAAAAAGGTCTTAGGACCATTATTAATAAAAAATTGGTTGACGGTATTTTAGATTACTCTGTTGGAAAAAATGATTTATGTGAGCATTGTGTGTTTGGAAAACAAAGTAGATCTTCATTTCCTAGTGGAACAAATAATGCAAAGAGTTTATTAGAGATTATACATTCAGATGTTTTTGGACCTGTGGATGTTGAATCTTTTGCAAAATCTTGATATTATGTCACATTCATTGATGATGTATCAAGATACACTTGGATTTATTTTATGATTGCAAAATTTGAAGTTTTCACTAAGTTTAAGGAATTTAAGGCCTTAGTTGAGAAGCAAACAGATTGTAAAATAAAGGTGTTGAGATCAGAGAATGGTGGTGAATATTGTTCAAAGGAATTTGATGAATTTTGTAAGCATACAAGTATTGTGAGACAAAAAACAACACCTTATACTCCCCAACAAAATGGAGTAGAAGAAAGAATGAACCAGGGCTTAATGGAAAGAGCTAGGAGCATGTTAAGCAATGCTAAGCTAGATCAATGTTTTTGGGCTGAGGTTGTAAGTACTTCTTGTTATTTAATTAATAGATCTCCTTACTCTATTCTCGAAGATAAGACTCCTTATGAAATGTGGTTAAAAATAAAACCTTCTGTTTCACATTTAAGGATATTTGGTTGTGAGGCTTTGTTCATGTGCCTAAAGAGAAAATAACTAAACTGGATCCAAAAGCTCAAAAGTACATCTTTGTAGGTTATGGTGAGAATGTAAAAGGTTACAAACTCTGGAACCCTCTAACCAAGAAAATGATTATATTAAGAGATGTTATTTTTAGAGAGTTTAGAGCTTATGATAGTAAGGAACAACCAAAGGAACAAGAAAAAGGAAAAACAATGCATTTTGAAACAATTACAAATAAGCAAGAAGATGCACATGTTGAAGAACAACTAGATGGGTTTGGGAATGGAGAAGAAGAAGAGAGTTTAGGATGAGCATACAGAAGAACATACAGAGCCTCTTACTCCTACTCTAAGAAAATCCACACAGCAATGGAATCCAATTGATAGGTATAGCCCTCCTAATTTTTGTTGTATATTTGCTTTATTGAGTACTAATGATGAACCTAGATCTTTTAGGGAGGTTCTTTCTTCAGAAGAAAGTGAGTCTTGGTTGCAATCTATGCACGAGGAAATGAATTCCTTGGACACTTGTGACACTTGGGATCTTGTGCATTTGCCCAAAGGAAGAAAGCCCATTGGTTGTAAGTGGGTTTAAAAAAAGAAAATTGGTGCAGATGGTAATCTAGAAAGGTACAAGGCTAGATTGGTAGCCAAGGGCTACTCCTAGAGAGAGGGTGTTGATTTTAATGAAATTTTCTCTCCAGTTGCTAAATTAACTTCTATTAGATTCCTTTTGTTTATTGCTGCAAATTCTAATTTTGAGATAGATCAAATGGATGTTAAAACTACTTTCTTGCGTGGGGATCTTGAAGGAGATTTATATGAGGCAACCTGATGGTTTTGTTGTTAAAGGGAAGGAAGACTTGGTTTGCACATTGAAAAGATCTTTTTATGGTTTGAAACAGTCACCTAGAATGTGGTATCAAAAGTTTGATGTTTTTTCATTGAAAGTTGGTTTTGTTAGAAGTGAAGAAGATCATTGTGTTTATCTTAAGATTATTGATGACCAAGTTCTAATTATTGTCTTGTATGATGTTGATGACATGTTTATTGGAAATAGCAAGGAAATGATTAGAAAGATTAAAACTCAGCTTTGTAAATCTTTTGATATGAAGGACTTAGGAACTGAAAAACACATTCTTGGAATGGAGATCAACAGGGATCATGTTCATAGAAAACTATGGTTAAGTCAGAGTAAGTATGTTACAATTTTGCAAAGTTTTAATATGAATGATTGCAAACCAGTTAGCATTCCTTTTCCTATTGGCACTAAGCTGAAATTAGACATGCATCTTACCATTGATGATGCTTTTGAAGAGATGTCTAATGTTCCTTATGCTAGTGTTGTTGGTAGTTTAATGTATGCAATGGTTTGCACTAGACCAGATATTGCACAAGCAGTGGGAGTTTTAAGCAGGTTTATGTCTAACCCTGGTAAAGAACATTGGAATCATGTTAAGAGGGTGTTTAGATATTTGTGAGGAACTTTTGATTATTGTTTGGTTTATCTTGGTATTGATAGTGTTAACAGATCATTGGACATACAAGGTTTTGTTGATTTTGATTGGGAAGGTGACTTGGATAGTCGAAGGTCCACAAGTGGCTATGTGTTTACTTTGTTTGGAGTTGTGGTAAGTTGGATGAGTAAGAGGCAACCCACGGTTGCTTTGTCTACTACAAAAGTAGATTATATGGCCGCTACACATGCTTGCAAAGAGGCAGTTTCGTTAAAGAGACTTGGGAAAGGTATTTGTCTTGATTACAAGACAGTAGGACTTAATTGTGACAGTCAGAGTGCTATTTGTTTAGCCAAAAATCCTATGTATCATGCTCGTACTAAGCATGTTGTTTTTCAGTATCACTTTGTGCGAGAAATAGTTGAGAATGGTAAGGTTTTGATTGAAAAATTTGACACTTTGGTTAATGCTGCAGATTATCTTATGAAGTCAGTTACTACAGATAAGTTCTCTTGGTGCAGGAAGGCCATTGGCCTTGATCACTATACTTGATTTAAAGTTTTAATTATATCATTTAGAGTTATTGCAATGTATAATGTCAAGTGGGAGAATGTTGGGATAAGTTGCCATTAACCTGCAATCCTAACCAATTCATGTGTCTCCAAAGTTCTTGGAATGTGTTCCCCAACACATTAAGACTTTGTGAGATTAATTATTTATTAATTACATCACTTTGACTTTTGCAATTAAGTTCTAAATGGATAATGTCAAACTTGGGTGCCCACTTTGAGATGAGAGCCATGTAGACCTTGTTGACTTCTCCTAAGTCTAAATTTAGAGTTTGATAACTCTTAGTGAGTGGGAGTTAGACTTGGGACTTATATTTAGACTTGAAGTTGTACTTTTTTTATGTACATGAGTGGATAATGTTGAGACACATTGCATGGATAAAATGTTGGACTTAACTACAATGTTAGAGATGCATTCAAATTGGATATTACTTGCATGTGGTCAGATTAGCTTGCACAGACTTGCATGTTTTGCATGTATCTTGCATGTACTTGCATGTTGTTGCATGTTACTTGCATGTTGTTGCATGTTGCTCATATGGACTTGCATGTTGTTGCATGTCACTTGCATGTGCTTGCATGTTGTTGCATGTCACTTGCATGTCATTCTTATAGACTTGTATGACCTTGCATGTTCTTGCATGTTAGTTATATGACCTTTCATGTAGTTGTATGTCAGTTATGACATTGCATGTAGTTGCATGTCAGTTTTGTGAGATTATTTGCAGAACACTCCAACTCCAGAAACTTGTAGGATGGTACATCTCAGTGATTCAGGAAATGGGTATCAGTTGCATGTTGTTGAAAATGCTTGTATGTCAGTTGCATGTCAGTTTTAAGATATTACTTGTAGGACAATCCAACTCCTGAAAGTTGCAGGATGGTACATCTCAGTGTTTCAATAATGGGTATCAGTTGCAGGTTGGATCTGGTGTTTGCATGTCACTTGCATGTACACAACAAGATATTTTAGAATAACCTTGGGGACATCAATCTTGTTGTTTGCATGATTTTGATGTGTATTGATCACTTTAGTTAACAGAAACTCATTGGGCAAATATGGACGCCCAAATGGAGGAGTTTTTGATGTTGCTTTTATTCGGTGATAAGTTTTATGTTGGGACAGCTATATTAAGCCATCTTGGGTGCCCACATCATGAAGGGATGGTTAACTTAAAGTTCGAACATTGTTTCAGTTCAGTCTTATCAATTTAAGTGTGCTTGGTTTTTGCATGAGCTTTGTAAGCTATTCTATCAACTACAATTTATTGTAATTTGAGTTTCAAGCTTTTGAATTAATAAGCTCTTGAATTAAAAGAAGCTTTTAATTTAATTGTAAACCCCATACATTTTCCAGAGAGTTGATTTGAGGGAAAAAAACTTAGAAGAAAAAAGCAAAAGTTTTTTGTAAAGACTTAGAGAAAAAAGCAAGAAGCATTTTTGTGAAGTGCATCAAGGACTTAGAAAAATTTCAGTATTGAATGTAATCTTTTCCAAAGAGATTTAATACTAGTAGGAAACATCTTTGAGTGTGGAGTTTTTTACCGAAAGTGTTTCTCCACATAAATACTGTGCAAGCTTTTTCTCTTCTCTTCTCTTCTACATTGGATTGAAAGTGCATAAGCACTTGTTCATTAACTATTACAGATTAATCTTTATTTCATCTTTGCATACACAAAATTTTAAAGTTTATACCAACAATTCTACCTTCATTTTCAACATTGACGAACTAGTTGAGAATTGTATTGAAAGGAGCTACATATAATCTACATATAATCTACGTCAAGTATCATTATCAATACATTTTTAAAGAATTCCATGGAGGGATCTATGCCTTTGCCAAGTCTTCATTTGAGATCGATGCCATAAACTTTGATGTATATCATCATCTGAAGGAGCCGTGTGATTTAGATGAGGAGGATTTAAATTTGTGAATTCCAACGTTGGTAAACCCGAAGACAGAAGGATCCTGAGTAAGTATAAGGAAAGGAATTCATTATAACTATGGAAATGACGTCTTAGTTTTTATTAGACAGTTTCTGATTTAATTAGCATAAAGAAATTTTGCTAAGGTGTGCCATTCACTGATTCCTCACTACATTTATTTGCCACGTGGCTGCAACTTCATTTGCTACACTTGAATATTCATTTGCCATCAAAATATGTGTTGGATTTGGCATTTCATTGCCTGGGCATTGGGCATACGTGTTACATCTCCATGTGAGCTTTGAATTATTCAGCTATATACTTTATCAGATATATGTTTGCACATGTTGGCTTGTATTTCACATGGAATCATATTGCTTCTAGGCGACATTCTAAACACCATGTTGCCTTTTCAAACTTGTACAGGGTCCTTTCATACCCTATAGCATCCCTCTAAGTACTTGCAAATGTATTTTTATTTTAATTATATTATCTCTTGAGATTCCAAGGGGTGGACACCAGGAAACATAGAGACTACATTTTCTTGATAGAAGTGCGTGGCAAGCAGAAAGGGTTTTGAAGCGCTGCAAAAGAAGAAAAGATAGGGTGGGGAAATAAAGAAGAAGAGAAGAAGCGCCATGGGCATGGGTTGGTAGAGAAAAATTAAAAACAAAAACCAAGAGAGAAGTGTGAGTGTGGTGGTGGATAGAAAGGAGTGAAGATTTCTTGAGATAAGTAGTTCAATAGATGTGAGAAGAGACATTTTTGATACCATGGTGGTTGATGCACAGAGTGAAGGACCAACATAGAGGGAGTTGAAGGAGTTCACCCCAAAGATGAGAGACAAAAGAATTAAGGGAATTAAGGGTGCAGATTAAGATTCATTCTAGAAAGAGAGAAAGAGTAGATTGGCTTATCTAAACAAGTAAGGTCTTAGATGGCTACAATGTAGTACTATACCTGATTGTTAAATTTGATAATGAATGAAATTTGTGAGTTAATGAATATCAATAAAATTTTGAATCTTGTTTAGTGTTACAATCTGATTATTGTGAAGTATTTAATTAGACGCAGAACATTGCCTGTGAGATTGAGTGATATTGTTTGTGTTGTTGTTTGAGAGAGGAGAGTTTTGTTTTCATCATCTACTGAGTCAATAACTACTCCCTTGCATTGATTTGTAAGATGTCACTTAGCTCAAATTATTGTTCAATGGGAGAGATTTGTTCCAAATCTACTTGTGGTCATGAAGGTGTAGAAATAAAATAGGTTGGTACCACTATGATAAGTACTTGCAACTTCTTTTTTTGCAAAGAGTTTTCTTATTTTTCCATAGGATCCAGAGCTTGGGATGTGATGGGAGTTATTAACACCTGACCTATAGGAGACTGTTCTCCACCAGTTTCTACAAACACTCTTCCTTTATTCTTCTAAACTTCCTCTTTCTTTCCTAATCAAGTCAACTACCTTGTGGTGTGTCCTATTGTGGTTGTTCATTTTTTTCTCTCCTTTGCTTTATTCATCTCATCATCCTATGGTGTCTCTTGTGAGGATTGTTTCTCTTTTTGTACCTCCCATTCTTTTATTTTTTCTTCTTCAACACTAATGGGTCCTAATATCACTCTATGATTTATACTTATATCCTCTTCTCCTTGAGTGGTGTCATCTTGGTTGTTCTCGACCAATTCTTCTACACTAATTCATGTTGTCCTATAATCTAGATATTCTTGTTGACTTAACTTCTTCTTCTCAACTACAACTTTTTGTTAGCAAAGTGTCATAAGCCTTCATTGTGGCCTAAACATTGTGATCCAACATGGCTTGGAGAATAGCCCCCTTATTCCCCGTGAAAGTTGTTATGTACATTTGCACCACTTGCAATGGCCTCCCAAATGTAAACAATGACCTGTATAGTGCTTGTGTGTTCAATAATTGTTCTTTTTATTTTTGCACCTCATTTTTAGGGCTTTCTATCTTCTTCTCCTTAGTCACTTTCTTCTCTACAACTTTTATTTTCTCTAATTGAGACCTTGTTATTCTTTGGATTACTTCAATTGTAGGGGTTTTAACTAGTACTTCCCCTCTTCCTCTTCTTCAACTTGTGTAAATTTCCTTTTTTCCTTAGCATTTGTCTGAGTTTTGATTGGGAGGGTCCAACTTCTCCCCTCTTCTTTTCCACATTCATTTGTAAGAGAGTCTTTGTTGCCACTCTAGTAAGTGAATTTGCCCCTCCTCCTTGTTTCTCCATTTGCGGTGGGGTAGTGACTGGTTTCTTCTTTGCACCAAAATGTGGGGATTTCTTTTCCAATTCTACGTGTCTTAATCTCTGATGGGTCACAGAATCCCTTATTTCAAAACCTAGGGACCTAATTTTCAACCTATCTAAGCATTACACTTATGTTTCTTTGAGTTCTACTTAGTGATAAATTTAAGAAAAGGCCCCTTTTTTTAATAAAATCTTGGCGAATCCTAGCTAAGTGCATTAATTTTCATGGAAAATCATCCATTTTTTTGGAAAAAAATTAATTTTCTTGGTAAATTTGTTCACATTATTTAGAATTTTATAAAATCCTAGTGAATACTAGTTAAGGAAATTAGTTACCATGACAAACCTTTCCTTTAAAAAATTCACATAGTTGGTTGGTGTGTACCCCCATATATTATTTTATCCTTTTTAATGCTAAAGTGGGAGCTTGGAGGTGGTAACCAATGGAGAGGTCAAGGGGTATCCCCCCTTATGGGGGTCAAGGGGGTAGTGCCCTCTTGCGACATGGAGTCTGGGCACAATAGCCTGGAAGTATTTGTATTGCAGTATAGGCAGGGTCAAGGGGCATATCCCCTTGCCACTAAGCATAAATTCACTATCAAAAAGGTGTTGGAGCACACATAAACTAAACATTTTTAAAATATCATGCCATAATAATAGTAATAAAATATAAATGAAACTACACCTTATATTACCCTATTGATTGGATGGTTTTGATTTAATTCCATGGGGTTATAAGAACTTGCCTTTTAAAAGGATTACTTAACCCATAATTTCTTTTAGGCCATGAGATTAGATATTGATCAACCGTTATCAATATCTAATCTCATATGCTAATAGAAATTCTAGGGTGAGTAAGCCTTTTAAATGAGATGTGCTTATAAACCCATGGCAATAAATCAGAACCATCAAATTATAATAGAAATCAATGGTGGGAAATGAATGCCCTATTCCTTCACACATTTAAACTGCAAAAATGCCCTACCTTCTATAGGGACCTCATTGTCACTAATTCATGATACCTATGGGTCCATGGGGTCAATAGAAAGTCTAGATTGTGTTTATCAATATAATCTAGGTTGCATTTGTTATAAGAGCTTTAGATGCTCCTACTTACTATTTGCACATAACAAGAGTAAAATGACTAAGATCATAGTCATCTCAGGTGGAGTTTACTAAATAGAAGAGCCATTACAAGTATTACATAAAGAAAATGCTTGTCACAAATTACAAACAAGATCTCAATTGCTTATCCATGAAAAAATTTAAAAATAACATTAGTACATGAACTCTATACTACCTATATTCTTCATAATCATTAGATTTAAGGTCCTATATGTCTTGAGTTTTAGAGGCCATGATAATAAATGAGAGAAACAATCACATTCAATGGTCTTGTTGTCACCATAGGACTATGAGGTTTGTCTACAACTTAGCCTACATACAGGGGCCACAACACAACAATTCAAAACCAAATTATATACAATTTATAAGTGACAAATTCTACCAAATTTTAATTTCAAAATGAAAATAGCCCCATAGTGTGAATTTATTGATAATGGTGATATGACCCCAAAAATAAATTGTAATGTAATATTAATGGAAAATATGATTTAAATTTTAATGTGTATTATAAACCTTAGGCAATTTGGCTCTAATCATGCATCATTTAATGTGGCAAAATAATTTAGTTTAAGAGTTTAATAAGATAATTCTTGGGAGACATAAATGGTACTAATCTAAATTTTTATAAAATCCTAGTGATTTACCTTCCCTTCTATCTTGTCCTATTTTCCAAAATAGAGGCCCCAATTTAAACTATTTTCTATTTAGCAAAGATTCACCACTAAAAAAATCACTAGTTCTACTACTAGCGATGAATCCAATATTTCTACAATTACTAGGGAATGTGGATCTTTCTTTATTCCCCATTTATGATGTAATTTTTCTTTGTTTTTCTCAACCTTTATGTATGCTTCCTTCTTGTTCTTCTTAGCCACAACCTCATAATATATACCAAATATTCCTGCATTGTTATCATATGTTGAATCAGATGCTTCATATAGTAGCTTAGGTACCCATTGGACTCTAGGTCCTACAACTTCCATATAGACATAGAGATTATACCCAAAGAGATTGTATCCCTAGCTTGCATTTTTACTTGGGAATTCCTTGAATAATTCATTATATACTTTCTTATAATCTTCCACCCTTTAGAATGCATTGATGTTGTAATGTCCCCTTCTTCGGCCTAGCTGTCAAAGTTGACCATTTAGCCTTTTTTATTCCCATAGGCTAATTCAAAGTTTTAGAGATGGAATAATTGATTTAATTAAATAAAGTTGTCTCAAATCATATTTATGGACAACTTGTATTTAATTAATAATGTTATTATAAAGTGACAAGTAAGCTAGAGCCAAAAAGTAAAATATTATAAAGTCACTTATTATTGTGCTAAAGGTATATTTAAAAGATAATTTTAAATTATATCTTCAAGAAAGTTCCAAGGGAAAATATAAAAGGAGGTTGGAGACTCATTTTTACTTCTCCTTGTCATCTTCTTTTATGAGCTATTGTGCAGTTGAGCTTTGTTAATTGAAACCATAGGACGAAAACCCTTTAGAATATTGATTTTGGAAGTGAAAGATCTTCCCTAGTCAATCTAGAGGTGGATTCATTTAGGATCTACATTTGTGTTGAATGTTATAGATTGAAAGATTTGTGCTGGAAGGCTTTATCATTGTATGCATGTTTTGTGTATTTTCTTCCAGGGAGGTTTCATTGCCAAATTTATATGATTTGCAAGAAAATATAAATTTGTAGCTTTGATTGAAGATTTCATTGATGATTTTCATTAGAGATTGGAGAAGATTTTTGTAAGGGTTTCTACCCTATACTTCAAGTGCTTGATTTGAAGAAGTTCACAAAGGTGCACTAGCAAGTTGAAGGATAGTTTTGGAGGAGACACCACTTTTGGAAGGTTAATATTCTTAGTGCAATATCTTCTTTCTAGTTGCAGCTCGCCACTTAGCAGCCACAACAATGCCTTATCAAAATCACTCACCTTACACTCAACGACCACTATTTGGAGGAGTCGTAGCTACAAGGGAGGGTGCATTTTTTGAGTATGATGGCATGGATGTTGAAGACATGAGTTGCAATTTGCTTGGGAATCCTTAGAAGGAGTGAAACCTATTAGCTTCTTTGTATATAGTTTACTATTAATTTTCTTGGTGGAGAGGTGTTACTTTTGGAGTATATTTTGAAGTTGATTTCACCGTTTTACAGAGTCCAACAACCTTCTCTTGAGTCTTTTGGACTTTCCTAAGGTCAGATTTGAATATTACCATCTCTATAATTTATCAATTTTATGAATAGCAATATGCATGACACATTTCCACCTATTTGATATAATGCAAATTGTATGACGAAATGTCAAATTTGTGGATGTTTTTTGTTCTAAATCATCCTACAAGATGTCTAAGATGTACATACTCAAAAAATTTAGTTTGATGAACATATAGAAAACTGTTTGACAAAATGCCAACATAGGAACAATCAGGAAATTTGTGAATTTGAGTTAAAATCTAGGTTTAAGGGATTTTGTAGTGGTATCATAGCAAGTGATCTTGCTAGCTTGGAGGGTTTGCATGTTAGATTTATTGATTGCATGTGGGTTTTATGAATCTGGAAGATAGGGATTACATTACTTATACGAGAAGGCAGTAGTTTGTAAGTTCTAAATCTGAAGAAGAGAAGATCATGGGTGATAGAGATCGTGATGATCCTAGCACTAGAGATATCCTTAATGCTATTGCTAGAGGATAATGTGATTTGGTGCAACTTTGGACTTGGTTCATGCAGAATGATAATGCCAATCAGAATAATAATATGGGTAATCAACACAATGAAGGAAATAACGGGAGTAATGGAGAAGCAAGCAACTTTGCAAACAATGTAAACACTCCTAATAACAACACTAAAACCACTCAAGCTTCTACAATTAGGTCTCTAATGCCTAATTTCTTGGATCAGCAGAGGACATAGGGTGGTGGACAACAGGTTAGAGGTGAAAGTTGTACAAATTATATGCGTGAATGGCAGTCACTTGGTGATGAATTTTAGGCTACAATGTCTATATAGGACTTTTTCCTATTGAAATATAGAAACATACCTAGAGGTGATAGATGACAACATTAGGAGTTGTAGTGAAAGTTGGGTAAGGTGTCTCTTCTTTCTTTTGATGCTTCAAGTAAATGCACTACACGTGCATGGATTCAACATTTGCATAACTATCTCTGCTTGAACCCATGTTTGAAAGGGTGGCCATCCAATTTTCTACTTTGCATTTGGAGGGTAATGCACATGAGTGGTGGTATCATGGACTGGTTACACATGGACATAGCCTTATCATTTCCTATTTTGATTCCATGTAGATGCTTATTGACAGGTTTGATAAGAAGGATCTATAACATCATTTCAGAGAGTTGGCCCATCTTAGACAGAATGATTCAGTGGATACATATGTATCCAATTTTCATAGACTGGTGGTGATGGTACCTGTGTTTTAGAGGGGAGATTGACTTATCTCTTCATTGTGGGTTTAGAGGAGCCACTTTGGGGTTGAGTATTCCAAAAATACTTTTGCATGTGAGCTCATGGATGGTAAAATTTAGGATGATAGGTACAAGGTGGTAGATGATGTTATCTACTATAAGGACATAATTTATTTTGTTCCTGAATGAAAAATAAAGGAGAAAATCTTGAGATTCATTCATGATACACCTCTTGTAGGACATTTAGGCTACTTTAAAACTTACAGACATATTAGAAAGAGATTCTCTTATAAGGGTCTCAAAGATGATGTCTTGCACCATGTTAGAGAGTGAACAACTTGTCAACAGAACAAGTTAGAGCATATTTTCCTAGCAAGTTTGTTGTAGCTGTTGCCTATCCCTAAGAAAAAGTGGGAAAGTATATTTATGGACTTTATTACAAGTCTTCCTAGAGTGCAGGGCAAAGATTGTATCTTTGTAGCAGTTGACAAGTTGACCAAATATGCATATTTCTTTGCCATATCTTTTAAGTACAAGGCACCTCAAGTTGCAGAGTTGTTCTTTAGAGAGATGTTTAAACTCCATGGACTTCTGAAGAACATTGTCAGTGATTGGGATAGCATGATTCTCAACATATTTTGGTAGGATCTATTTAGACTGGTTGGTACAGAGTTGACCCTGAGTACTAGCTATCACCCATAAATGGATGGACAAATGAAGATTGTGAACAAATGGGTAGAAGGCTACTTACATAATTATGTTGCGGGGCAGCAGAAAGCTTGGATCAAGTGGTTATACTTGGAGTATTGTTATAATACCACCTATCATATGTCGATTAGTATGACTTCTTTCCGGGCACTATATGGTTATAATTCTATTTTTTGTAGACTTGACATTTGATGACAACATGGCTCTTAAAGATAAGGATTGGATCTAGGAGAGTCATGATATCCTTAAGTCACTCAAGGATAATCTTCAATATGCTCAAAATCAACATAATATTTATGTATAAAAGCACAAGGTTTAGAGGACTTTTGAGATTGGGGAAATGGTTTTCTTGTGCCTACAGCCTTATAGACAGTCTACATTGAGTAAGAGCGGTGCAAAAAAACTTAAGCCTCATTTCTATGGCCCTTACAAGATTGTCTAGAGGGTAGGAGAAGTTTCTTACTAATTGGAGTTGCCTAGAAACAACAAAATCCATGATGCATTTCATGTTTCATGCCTCAAAAGGGCACTTGGGCAACATGTTACATCATCTTCTGAGCTCCCACCTTTGGAGAAGGAAGGAAAATTGATTTTGGTTCCTAATACTATCTTGGATGTCAGAGAAAGGAGATTGAGGAGAAGAGTGATCAAGGAGTATTTGATTAGATGGAGAGACTTTTCCTAGAGGATACCACTTGGGAGGGAGAGTAGATTCTTCAGCATCCAAATTTGTAATTGCTTGAGGGAAAGCAATTTTGGGAAGTGAGGACTGTAATGTCCCCTTCTTCGACCTAGCCATTGGAATTGACCATTTAGCCTATTTTATTCTCGTAGGCTAATTAAGAGTTCTGGAGAGGGAATAATTCATTTAAATAAAATTGTCTCAAATTATAATTTTACAGACAAATTGTATTTAATTAATAATGTTATTATAAAGTGACTTAAGTTGGAGCCAAAAAGTAAAATATTATAAAGTCACTTATTATTGTGCTTAGGGTATATTAAAAAGGTAATTTTAAATTATATCTTTGGGAAAGTTTCAAGGGAAAATATAAAAGGAAGTTGGAGACTCATTTTTGCTTCTCCTTGTCATCTTCTTTTATGAGCTATTGTGGAGTTGAGCTTTGTCAACTGAAACCCTAGGATGAAAACCCTTGGGAATATTGATTTCAGAAATGAAAGATTTCCCCTAGTCAATCTAGAGGTGGATTCATTTAGGATCTACATTTGTGCTGAATGTTGCAGATTGAAAGATTTGTGTTGGAAGGTTTTATCATTTTATGAAATTTTTGTGTATTTTCTTCTAGGGAGGTTTCATTTCCAAATTTATATGATTTACAAGCAAATATAAATTTATAGTTTTGACTGAAGATTTCATTGATGATTTTCAATGAAGATTGGAGAAGATTTTTGTAAGGGTTTCTACCCTATTCTTCAAGTGCTTGATTTGAAGAAGTTCACAAAGGTGCGCTAGCAAGTTGAAGGATAGTTTTGGAGGAGACATCACTTTTGGAAGGTTAATATCCTTAGGATAACATCTTCTTTCTAGTCATAATTTACCACTTAGTAGCCACAACAATTCCTTGTCAAAATCACTCACCTTACACTCAGTGACCACTATTTGGAGGAGTCGTAGCTACAAGGAAGGGTATATTTTTTGAGTATGATGGCATGGATGTTGAATATATGAGTCACAATTTGCTTGGGAATCCTTAGGAGTGAAATCTGTTAGCCACCATGTATATGGTTTTCTATTAATTTGCTTGGTGGAGAGGAGTTGCTTTTGGAGTATATGTTGAAGTTGATTTCACTATTTTACATAGTCCAACAACCTTCCCTTGAGTCTTTTGGACATTCCTAAGGTGAGAGTTGAATATTACCATCTCTATAATTTATCAATTTTATGAACAACAGTATGCATGGCACATTTCCACCTCTTTGATATAATGCAAATTGTATGACGAAATGTCTATTTTAAATTTGTGGATAATGGAATGCAATTGTGGATGCAGTTTTTTGTTCTAAATCATCCTACAAGATGTATAAGATGCACATACTTATAAAATTTAGTTTGATGAACATATTGCAAACTGTTTGACGAAATGCCAACATAGGAACAATCAAGAAATTTGTGAGTTTAGTTAAAATCTAGGTAAGGGATTTTACATATGTGAAATATAATCTGACTTCCTATGGTTCTTGTATTTCCCAAAGAATATGCTATAATGTTTGGTAATGTCCTCATAAAATAAATTCTAAGTAGATTAAAGAGACCCATACTAGAAATTGTCGTGACTCTTCTTCATTTTGTCAACATTCTCCAATAGCTACTCTCTCAACACATCATAGAGGTCAAACTCTTTTTAATTTATGATCGTGTCATAAGTGTTCACGATGGTAGTGCTTGGGATAGAATTTTCTCTATTTGTATAATAAATATTGTAGGCTATCCCCTGTGTCTCATATCACATAACATGATTTGATATATCTACCATGACCAACTTTCTCCCATCCGGGTTTGCGCTAGTCAACACCATTACTTCCTTGTTTGTCACCTTCTTTTTGTCTAGGATATCATCTCTATCACATAGTTTTGTGACCACTTGAATGGCTTTCTTCATAATTTGATATGGGTAGTCCAAGTACATAAAGTAGGAGTGAATGCAAATCAAAATCAGTTTGACCCATGTATCCTCCTTGTAGAAGTTAGGAAAATATGCCTATGTTTCTAGATTTAACTCAACTACCCACCTATACTAGTGTAGATACTCCCTTGACCTTGTGTCTTGGTTTGCTCAAGTGAGAGGCAATCTTTTTTTATCAAAATAGATTATGATCTATCTCTATAAGGGGTACACATATATATTCATGAACATCTTCTACATACACAACATAAGTTGGCACATTGGAGCAGGTTCCATCCTTTTCGTTCTCCACTACTTTACAAAGCTATTTATTATAATTAGGTCACATATTATCCTTTGCTTCAACAAGAGTAGGGTTTTCCATTTTTAATATTCAATTCTCTTCCCATGTTTTTGCTTGCTAGCTCAATCCTCTCATTTTTCTACAACCCTAACTTTTAGGTCACCCTCCTCTTTACAACATAGTTGGATAATTTTTTCCTATTATTTCTACACACCTTAGCTCTTCAACATTCCCCAACACTTAGCAACTTTTGGTAATTTACCTTGCTTCATCTTATGGATCTATATAGGATTTTAATGACAAAATTTAATTTTAATGAGCCAACTACCCCCTCTTCCCTCCAAATTCAGCATTCGCCTTTGTTCTCGATTTGATAGGTTAGTAACCGTCATATTACAAAAACTACAACTTTTTAGCTATACATTAATATATACTAAAATACATATTGTATAGTGTATTTTTGTTGCACCTAACTTAATTTAGATTGAATTTCTCCTTCAATCTCTTTCATAATAATGTTTCAATCTCACTCCATTTACATATCCATCCAACAAGTCATTTTGTAGGGTTTTTAACTTAACAACTGCAAAAGGTTCTATATCTTTAATTTTGTAGGGGTCTAACCACTACATTTTCAATTTCCTAGGTTTCTTGAATTTGCTATCATAAACTAGATAGTGTCACTAATTTGAAAGGATGTACTCTTTCTATTCTTGTCATGCTAGGCCTTTTGGAACCTCTTTTCCTAAATTTAATTGTATATAGCCACTAATCAGTTCTCATCCAACTTTTATAGCTCCAATAATCTCCCCTTTATTTATTCTTCTTCACTCAATCTTAATTTTCTTTCCAACCTTAAATTTGGTACTGTATACTATATAAGAAGGGTGGAATCAAGTCCATACACTAGTTGTAAAGGAAAATTTTTGTTAATCTTTATAGGTTGTCCTATAATCCCATAAGGCAATTGGTATCTTAACATCCTAGTTTGTTGCATTCTCATTACACATCTTAGTTACTTAGTGGCTCCATTAGCTTAAGGGTGATAAGGGATGCTTCTATCATATGTTATCATGAAATTGTATGGCAACTATGCAATTATCCTATTAACAAAATGTTTACCTTGGTCACTAGTGATACTTATTAGACAACCAAACCACATAAAGATATTTTTATAGATGAATTTGATAATAATTTTTATTGTACAATCCTTAGTCATGTTAGCCTTTGCCCATTTGGTGAGATATTCAACACCAATTATGATAGATCTAGCATGGGATATACATGTTGGAGGTTCTATGAGTTCAATAAAACCTATTGCCCATTTCTCAAATGGGACTTGTGCCAAGACTAGTTGCAAAGGAATCTCATCCCTTACAGTAGGTCTCCTACCCTTTGGCAAATGTCACATGTCTACACTACACCTACATATTAGCATCTTTAAACAAGGTTGGCCACCATAGGCCTACTAATAACACATTTCTTGTAGTTCAATCACCTAAATTGTGTACTCTTAAAATTCCTTCATGATCTTCCATTAGATTATCATCTCTTTCATATTCTAACACCACTATTTTTTATTATTTCATCTTTCCCTATAGTATGTAACTCTCCTTCAATTATCATATATGGCAATGATCTTTGCATAAATCTATTCCTCTCCTATATTCTTTGGTGGTAGAAAGAGAATCCATTTTTGAAAGAATACACTTCCCTACCAGCTATAGATTACAATGCTTCGTCTATGAATGGGGTGGGGAATGTATCATGTACGTAGGCTTTGTTAAGTTCTCTAAAGTCAATGCATATCTTTATTTCTCTAGTTTTTTTTTATGTTGAACCACCATTAGGCCAATCTAGTCTATGTCCTCTGTCATTTTTACTATCCCTCCTACTAGAATTTTGTCCAATTCATGGTTCACCTTGACTTTAACATTAGGGTTCAACCAATAGGGTGTCTTTTTCTATGGTTTGACCCCTTCAACTGAATTTTCATCATGGTTGCTTCCTCAATTCCTTTCAAATTTGTGAATGTTCTGGGGAATAGATCTTCATAATCCTTTAATACTTTAACCACCTACATGACCTCGTTCTCTTCCCAATAATCACCAATCCTTGCCACTTCAAGAGTTCCTTCCAATGTTATATTCTCTTCCTTTATTCTCCAAGGTTGATAGAAATATTTAGATTTTGCTACATTTTGTAGTACTAACTCCCTCAACTTCTAAGTTTTGTAGGTCCTCATTGTCTTATTCCTCCTCCCTTTTCTTGGATTTATAATAGACTTTTTGGGGTATTATATCCATCCACTCAAATAGCTTCTGGATACCTTGTTCTTTTTGTGGATCTATCATCTTCCTCTTTTCTCCAAATGTCTCTATAACTTCTTCTACTAGTAACACTATCACTTATTTCATTTTTCTAATATGTTATCTACGTATTTGGTTCATAGAACAAATAGGTTTTACAAAAAAATTCTTGCACCATGGTCCAGTTTCTTGTTTCTTTTCTTTTCTCTTGATTAATATACCAAGTCTTTGCAATGGGTGACAAGGTCCAATAAAATAATTGTACCTAGAGTCTCATAATATTATCTTATGTTGTCCCATTCGTGAATGCAATTTTTAAATGTATCATTGGGTTAGTCATACTATAATATTCTTGTGTAAGTTGAAAATCTCCCTCCTTAGGCAAATACCTAGTCTTGATTAGTATAGTTAGCACTTGCCATGTTGGAATATTAGGTTTGTGGGTATACCACCATAGTGTTGCACTACATACCAATGTATCATCTAATGCCTCCCTCCTAAGGTCTTCCCTTTCAAATATACTTTCCATTCTCTCTAGGTACCCTAAAATATCACCTATCCATAAATAATGCAATAGTTTGATGTGTGAAATTACCCTAGTAATGTAGTATAATCTATGGGTTTGTAGAATATTTTCTTATTTTGTAGTAGTGTTCCCCACTATTTGTGTTTGTGGTATGTTTTATTCTTTTGTGGTATTATTCCAAACCATTTTCCCAACCTTTCTTAGACTTTATACTCTCATTTCCCCTAAAACTCTCTTTGCTCTTGTTTCCATTTCATTTAGTGCCAAGATTCTATTGCATCATCACTTTTCTAGTGCTATAATCATTGTTTTCCATGTCATTCTCTCCGTTTGGATCCTCATAGTGAATATAAACCTTTATAATTATCTTCTTCATCAATATCCTTCTCCTACACTATTTCTTCAATGAATAGAATTCTCATGTCTATATATAAAGGTATGTGTACAACCCTATCCTCCACACAAAATATTATTTCCTCCTTTTGTGAATCAAATACTCCGTTGTAGTTAATAAACCACTCTAAATCCAACAAAACATAGAATGCATCAAAGGGTTCTATCATCTCTATCATCTCAAAATCTACCTTCCTCTTTATTCCTAATAAATTCACCTCTATATTTATACAAGTTACTATAGTACATACATATGTTCAATCTACCATTGCAATATTATATGGGATATCATGTAATGTAGGTTTCCCCAACTTTTCCTAAATTCTTATAAGCATGATGCTCACATCTATGCCTACATCTACTAATATATTTTTCATAGACTCTCAACTCAATTAAGACCAGATGTTTTTCCCACTTCCTTGTGGTTTTTGTCTCTCTTTGCATTTGTCCCTTTGTACTAACCTCTATATGTTTATTCCAACATTTAGTGATTTACTTCAATTTTTCCATTATTCTTTCTTCCTCCACAAAGTTGGCTAATTCTTTTAATAGTTGTGATTCTATCTTTGAAAAGCACGCTCTATGGTAATCCTAATTTTGTTTCTCTTCCTTTACAACCCTTTTGGCCTTTTCTATAATAAGAGCATGGCCCTTTTTTGTTAAAAATTCTTCTACATCTTCTTCTTTGGAATCCTCTTGAATAAATTTTACTTTTGCAGTATCAAATCCACCCCATGCAAATACCATTACCTTGTTCTTCTTTTTATACTCAACCATGGACTTTTGTTGTAGCATGTCTTTTATTTCATGATATTCTTTTTCTAGCTTCTCTTCCTTTGTGAGGGAATTTTCTCCTTTTTCTTCCTTATCCTCAATGTCGATCCTCTAGCATCATCTATCATTTTGGTGGTTTTCTTTTGGTATTCTCATAATTACATTCACCCCTCTCATCACATTTGGTCCAGATAATTCTTCACTCCTAGTTTTTGCTTGGTCATTCTTGTAATATTGTGTCACTCTAGGACAACTAAAGGAATTGTGTGTTGAGTTACTGTAAAATTCCTAGGTCTTCTTCTTCTGCTCTCAACATTCATTAGCATAATTTCTTGCATTGCCACACTTGAAGCATATTACATCCTCTCTTTTTATTTAACATTGACCTCTTCCTCTACCATGTCTTCCTCTATATTCATTGTGGTAATCTCATTACCATTTTATAGATAATCATCCTTGTAACTAGTGGATGGCCTTTCATCTAGGATCTAGGGTACTACATTGATTGTGCACTAGTTTCTCCATTGTGGTTGGTGATACCCATGACCCTAACATTGTAGGCTCTTTTTACCAATCCCTTGGCTCTTTCCATTCCTCTATGGATGGGCTCATTGTCTTCACACCAATGGTTATACCCAGGTTTGTGTTCAGGCTCACCTCTTAGTCAAAATAAGAATGAGGGATAGTCATTCATTTGATGGTCATCCCATTCTCCACAAATTCCATAGAAACACTGTTTAGCCTCCTTGGAGGTTCCACAGAGTCTACTCTTAGCATCATAACTCTTTTCTTCCCCTCTAAGACTATGAATTATTCCTTAAGTGGTCTTTTTTTTTAGTAGTAGGTACACCAAATTTTCTTCCTTTAGATAGGTGATACCTCCTAATAGCTATCTCCCTTGGCTAATATTTTTTGTTTTATTTTAAAATTCTCTAACTCTAATATCAAAATTTCTATTTCTTCACTTTCATTTTCCTTATTCTTCCTTCTCCAAGGCTAGGATTCTCTCCTAGAAGCCAACTCTACCACTTTTAAATAATTGTTAGAAACTTCGCCACCCAAAAATGCTCCGATTTTAGGTAGCAATACAAACACAAACCATTCTACTCTTTGCTTATTGGTGAGTGGATCTTCCAATCTTCTAATAGCTCATTTGAATATTTGGTCAAACTCTCTTATTGTTCTCCCTTCTTTTGTAACATTTCTCTCATTTTTATTATGCTCTTTGAAGGGACTTCTAGAGACTAGAAACTACTTCAAAATTATTCTTTCAATTTAGTCCATTCATTATTATGCAAGGGGAAATCCACTTGAGGTGAGACTATTTGCACTTGCAGTTTGTATTTTGGCAATTTGTATTTATCACTTAGTGTCATGGAAGTTGCTAAATGCAGCTATGACAACTTGTAAGGTGTGTAAGAGTTGCTAGAATGGAAAGAGTTGGTAAAAGGAAGTTACCTTGGAAACTTAACAAGCATGATTTTAGGAGATTGTGGAAGCATAATTTTAGGAGCCAAAAATGGAGTGCCATGTTTGGAGAGTCAGTTATGATTTAATAGGTGTAAGTGATTTATGATAGGTGTAAGTAACTCTCAATTTTACAGTGGATTTGATTCTCCATGATTAGGCATTAGATATTTCCTACCTAATTTGGGTGTCATATTTGAGGGTGGTATTAGCTCATGGTTTTGGGTTTCATTTTGGTGGTTGCTTGTATTGAAAATCCTAGAAATTGAGTACTTGAGGAGTCATTTGTATGAGAGAGTTTGCAAGTACACAAATGTTGTCAGAATGTTGCTGAAGTTAGTTCGTATTTGAATGTTGGTGAATAAATCTATAAATACTTGCTTTGCAAGTGTTGTAATCCTTTGTTGATTTATTAATACATTGAGTAGGTTTTGGAGCATGGGGTTTTTCTCCCGAAAGGGTTTTCCCCACGTATATCACAGTGTTATGGTTACATTGTTTATCTTTCTATGAATATGTTTCTCTATTTCCTCAGATTTAAAGTATTTGTACAACACTCCTCTCAAGATTAGTAGGAAGTTGTTTCTACTACCATTGCTTTCTTACATCAACTTGGTAGGTTGACAGAAGGTTGGTGATGGGGTGTTAAGATCTCTAACATTTACATGATAGTAAATGCTCGTCTCCTAGTAGTCAAAAACATTTCCTCTACCTTCCTTATAATAATGGATGTGATCTTGTGAGGGAACTAGTAGGGAGTTGATCTTGAGTTAGATTTGAACTTAAGTAAGACCAATAATCCTCATTTCCCTTAGAAGATGCATTAGCTTTCCTAGTATTGTTATGTGAATCCCCCTTATGATTTTAAAAAAATCCTTGAAAGAAGATAATTGGTTGAAGATGTCAAATTGAAGCCCAACGATATCTTATTTCCTAGCTATCCCTTTCACTTCCTCGTTTATAGCCAATCCCACAAGATATAACTTGGAATTCATCACCTAAAAAATTTCCTCCTTGACCTTTGTGGTTTCTATATTTAGAGTTCCTTCAAAATCTATGAAAATCTTCTCTTCTATTCTTGGATCATTTATGTTGAAAGACTTCTCTAGAGTGACTAGATTCCTTCATTTGATTCTTGTTGAAGCCCTTACCATGATGTCACCAACTAATTTTGAAATAATATATTCAAAATAAGGTTGTAGAAAATACTCTCTATAATATCTTTAATTTAACACAAATTGGAAAAGACGAAAGAGGTAAGATATTATTCAATACTGTAGTTAGATTCAACCACCACACATGATATTATGATAAGAGCTATTAGAAACCACAAATCATCTTATTAAGAGCTTCAAAGCACACAACTACATTTCATCTCAACGGCTAAGAGTTATTACAAGAGAAATATGTTAAGACTAAATACTAAGTAAACATTAAAAGATTATAAGATTCTAATTGATGAGCTCAAATCTCAATTTATACAAATCATTAGTGAATCATGTGCATTGGTGTCTCATCATTGAATTAAAAATTCTTACACAGTTCTTACTAGAAGCATTCTAATTTAGTTATAATGGATTGTGGAAATCTCATGTCTCTAACGTATGCAATTAATTCTTCTTGAATTGATACACAACATTCATAAAAAAAATTAGCTACCTAGTGACATACCATCTGGTAAAACTGGATTCATCCCTACACTACAACTGCATGTGAATGATTTAGAGAAAATTTCACATTATTTTTTTTGAATGATTTAGAGAAAATTTCACATTTTTTTTTTGCAATTCAATCTATTTTTAAATCTAAAAGCATCATTAGAAGATAACTATCTCATGATTGTTC
Organism: Cunninghamia lanceolata; assembly: GCA_027924645.1. Classification (NCBI taxonomy): domain Eukaryota; kingdom Viridiplantae; phylum Streptophyta; class Pinopsida; order Cupressales; family Cupressaceae; genus Cunninghamia; species Cunninghamia lanceolata. Next base: position 7,603,910 of record BSBN01000837.1, on the reverse strand, counting down.
ATTATTATTTTTACAAATAATCTTATATTCACTTCACTCATCCTTCATTTTCCACATATTTTGTTAAACTATCAACGATCATTGTTATCTTCTTCAACATGGTATTTGGTTGTAATAATCTTTGCTTTCAACTTGTGATACTTAGTATCATGGGAAACCTACGTATTAGAGAGCCAACTTTTAGAGTTTTCTTCATAAATAATCTTATGACAATCATTCTCTTGGACTTTCTCCTTTTCTAATACTCTTCATTTTTTTTTTCTACATGCCATATATGAATAAGCACCTTTGGTTAAGCATCTCAAATCACTTTTTTATTTTAGAGCTCAATAGGTCCAAAAAACATTAGATGCAACTCAACTTATAAATATTAGTGGCAAGTACTATATTTAATTAGTTTCAAAATACATTCCTCACAAACCTTCGCAACAGTGACACGTTGGATGGTGTTAGTGAGTCAACAAAATCTAAGACTTTAGAGCTACATTCTTTATCTTTCCTTCTAAAAACCTTGTCCATTACTACATCAACTTGTGATTTGGAAATAGACATAACTTCAAATAGGTTTTTAATATTTCCTAAGAAAAATACATCATAGAGGTAAAATTATACCCAAAGCCAAAAGTTTTACAATTTGATATTCTTATATTACATTAGTATAAGATAGAAAACCATATTTGGATTGATAAAATTTGACAATCATACACTCAAGTCATCCTCATATATTGCTATGTCTCTAATATTATAGCATTTTCAAGTTTAGATTAAATTTGAATATATTTTGAATTTTAAATGACATTGTAGATGAATTTAGAACAAATAAAAAGCCTCATTTATTTTTTGTGCTATTATCTTCTTTTTATTTATATTTGGACATTACACATCACCAATCAATTAGTACAAAGTATTGGTCTTATTTCTTTGTTCTCACAATTAGCCTCTATTATTGAAGATCTAGATTCTTTGTACTTGTATTTGAAAGTTACACATCACCAAGTAATTATTAAGATATTCTTATTTATCTAATTGGTGATAATATCAAGAAGAGTGGCATGAATAAATAAAAGTTATAACATTTTACAAGTTAATTTAAATTGAATTAATTAATACCCACAAATGTCAATTACCATATCATCATTTATTTACCCTTGAACAAAATATATGCATGTCAATCATTTGAGTGGGTCCTTTTCACATTTATTTCATTCTTAAGTTACATAAATGCATGTTTATTTCAAATTACTCATGAAAATTATGTCTTGACTCAGGTACATTCATAGTAAATGCCATCATTTACATACAATTCTAATTGTGTATTTAGTAATAGTCATAATGGTAAATAAAGTGCTCTTGCATTTGTATAATATTTAATTAAATTCTATTAATGAAATTTAAATTTAGGAAATTTGCATTAGATTTTATTTACTTGAACTTAAGCAATCTTTTTATAGTTAATTTATAGATTTAACCCATCTTTGTTAAATGAATATTATCCTAATTTTATTTTGAGTTAATGTATTGGTCAATTAATTTAAAGTGATTCTCTATGTTAGGTAAATACTCTTTATCGTTCAAATGTTAGCACATGCACAAACAAGATTTGAGAAATGTTTAAGTTACATGTTTAATGAGATATGTTCATTGCACAGTTAGTAACATATTTTACTTGGGTGATAATATCAATATTTGATTTCACTTAAGATATTCTTGGATATTTTGCATTTAGGCTTGCATTCTTAGCATACTCAATTACACTGCCATTTTTTTTGTAAAGGCACACTTTGTGAGAGGTTTATAGTCTACTATCCAGTTGTCTATTGACATTCACAAAGCCATAACACAAGCATTAGTCAAGATATCCTTATTTGAAATCTTGCCACATAATGGGATATTAGCTTAACTTGTTTTACTTTCAAGACTTACAAGGTAATCAACTATATTTGCAATTTATAAAGACAAATGAGGAAGACCAATGTACCATCAACAACGTAACCCATTGGTACAAAGTTAGATTTTTTGCATTTTCTTTTCAAGAGTAAGTAAAGATCATACACTAATCATTTAGAATTTGCCTTGTAATTAGGGAGGACCATTAGTTCTTGCACCAACATGCCCACACATTGAGGCAACCAACCTACAACACCTTTATGATATCTAAGATCAACAATCAAGATTAGTGAGTAATAAAACTAGATAAAATCCAATAGGTGCCTTGATTTAAATTAGGTAATCATCCAAAGTAAAGCGAGTTAAGTGATTCCTCCCTATAGCCTAGATGACTTCCATGTTTGAAGCTACAACCTTCACTACAACTACCCAATTTGCACCTAAGTGGGTCCTTGAGCTACACATTTGCTTTCAACAATGCATTGTATTTTAATTCCTAGTTAGTTGGGTCAATCAAACTAACACAATTATCATGCACAAACTTTCAGAGTTATTATATCTCTTTCTAATAGTTATGTATCATCAAAACACATAAGATCTTCCAAGCTCCCTACTTAATTCCAACTAAAAAAGTCTTTAGCTCTCCCAAGCAAGTGACCTAGAGGAAATTCATTTCATTATAAACATAAGATTTCAATCCTAACTTGTAATGTAGGTATTAACTTCTAAGTATTTTAGATTTCTAATTTAATGGTTAGGTTGTTGAGAATATCGATATACTCTGGAACATACCAATTATGACCTTGAAGTAATTGTTGCAATATAATGAATTATTCATCCTAGTATAAAATGTGGTCATAAGATCTTTCAAGGCATAGATAGTACATGACAATGTTTTTATACTAAAGTCATCATAATTATGAGTGTCATAACAAGCTTCCTAGTAATCTTTCACATACACTCAACTATTAAGAGTGCAATTATACTTTTTCTTTGTTATGAACCTTGCATAGAAAAGAATAGAAATGTTGCAATTATAGAAAATAATATCTCACAACTCAATAATAGAAGAGCATAGACTACAATTATAATTTTCAAGATGCTTTCCACTTGGTAAGTCATTACAATATATAGTCTTACTAAAGACAACTACTCCTATCACATGCATGTGGAATAAATACTTTTCTAACTAACTAGTGGGATGACTTACAAAGCATGTGGGCACCAATATATTATTATTAATAAATACACTATAATACTTACCCCTAGGTACATTACATTCCATCCCCCTTAAGCATGTTTCACCCTTGAAACATGAACACGATATTCAATTACATAGCTTATGACAAAATATGAGCTTTATAAAAAATAGCTCAATTACATTACTCAATAAAAATATGTTGTTCCGAAATCTTGAGGACTAGATTGAAGTTCGTCCATGCTTCTTCTTCGTCCTCTTTTTTTTTTTTTTTTTTCTGTTTGGATATGGACATGTACAACCACTTGAATATGTAGAAGTTGTGATAATAGTTCATTTTGATGTACATAATGAACTCATTCACTATAATTAAATGTTGATGTTAAGAAAATCATAAGAATCCTTGTATGGATCAACCAATATAATATCATCCATTAGAAACATGTGATCAAAAAACTCCAATGCTTGTTGAGATGAAGGAAATAACACTTGTGGAAAATTAGTGAAACTCAATGAAAAATGAAAAAAAAATTCTAAAATAAAATACTTAAATTCCACATTAGCTCCATTAGTGAACTTCGAGAAAAGAAGAGAATCATCAAATTTGGTCTGAAAATAATTTTCATTATGTAGAGGAGATTTGTCTAAAAGAAGCCCAAATAAACTAATCTCACCCAATTAAAAAAATCCTCATACTATTCTATACAACTATCCTCCAAATCTAGCCATGCATATATTTCATTTTCATAGGCCCATTTATTTTAGAATGAATAACCTATTGCTTGAAGGAATCCACAAATTTCCTACAAGAATCTCTAAGTTCATTCAGTAATTGGCACATTTCAGCTACGGTTTCCCAATACTAAGACCTACCATGAAAACCAGGGTTTGGAAAAAATATTTTTCAAGAAATTTCTTTTTCTGCCATAGATCTGAGAAGAAAACAATGTAGAAAAGTAGATTTAAATATTTCTATCCACTTGCAAAAAACATAATGTTATATCCTCACTTGAATTGCACGATATGAATTTTTTCCCAAAAGTTGCACATAATTTCTTAAAAAAAATTAGAATAACAGAATCAACTTCAAATTGCCATATCTCCCTTGATACTAATCCAATCTTTAATATAACCACTTTTTAGAAAGCTCTCAAATTCCCGTTTCCAATGAATTTCAAATGACTTTTTTTTTGAGACTTGTATGAAGCACACGACCCTCTGCAAGAAATTTGGCCCTAAATGAAAAATAGAAACAAAAAACTCTTTCCACTTTCCCCTAGAAAGAGCTCCAATACCAATTGTTATAAACCTCACAAAAAATAATACAAATGCTAGAATAATAGAAAATAGATCTCACAACTCAATAATAAAAATGCTCATATATATTAAAAAAATAGATCAAACCCTTGAAGTAGGGAAACACCATAGAATAGCCACTTCGAGGGGGGCAACCTCCCAATGCCACTTTGAGGGAGCCAACCTCCCAATAGAGCATAAACTCTAACAACAATCTTCAAGATGTTTTCCACTTGGAAAATCATTACAATATATAGAGTTTTGCTAAAGACAACTACTACTATTACATGCATGTGAGATAAATACTTTATTCTAACATTGGATTTAATTTGATTAAGTCAATTACCACTATTTTTCTTTCAAAAATAAACATACCCATTTGTACTCATATCATATACTATATATGGCTTCAAAATGATTCATTAGATGACATGGATGGCTCATTACAACTATAAGAGTCTTACAATTAATTGATGTTTAGTATACAAATGTATTAATTTGATAAATTCCAATGGTAAAATACTAATGTCCCACAAATTTAGCCATGTGAAAATTTGAAAGAATATATTTATCCTTTCTATCATATAAAAATGAAAATAAGATCTTATTTGTGCTAATTGACAAAATCTTGAAATTTCAAATTAAAACCAATGCAACAAAGTTATATACACATGTAATGTGTGCAAAAAAATTATATATATACTAGCCCAAGCACCCACTTATTCAATTGGCATGGCAGTTAGAAGTTACTTACACTTTGGCCCAAGTTTCCATAGTAGTTAGAAGTTTGCTTACACTACTACCAAAATTGAAGGAGAAAAGCTAGTTCTAGAGGAGGCCTTATCACCCAAACATCACATTGTCATGCACTAAAAACTTTGCATTGGAGAACCTAAATGGCATTTGAAGGTATGTGAAAGTACCCCACTTAGTTATAACAACAATCTTGTATTAATCCTCATCTCTAACCCATATTTGATGAAATCTTGTCCTACTATCTATCTATAGGGCCATCAAGTAATTACAATTTTTTAGATCTTGCAACAGTTTGGAGAATTTAATCCTGTATCCTCTTCAAATAGTTAGAAATCTTTCTCGAAAAAAAATAGTTTACTCGAAATCAATTGACTTAGTTGAGTTAGAAGCAACTATGTTTCAGCTCGAGTTGAAGATCGATGTGAGCTTCCTAACCCATTTCTCTCGAAGGTCAATGCATTGGAGACCCAAGCACCACTATAAAGGTAGGGGAGAGGTATATACCATTTCATCTCTCCCTCCTAAGGCACCCAATGCCAATTGTAGTGGTTGCCATCCTCCCCTACTAGGTGTTGTGGAAGGACCATAAGTGCACTAAAAGGAAGGAAAGAAGGAAGGAGTGACAAAATGACCTCATATATATAAGGCAACTCAAAAGCATGATCAACACTTCATTAAGCTCTTCCTATCCATCACGACCAACATTTTGGGGAAAAGTTGGGAGAATCTAGCAACATCAAACTACATTCCACCTTACATAGCTATTAATGGGATGACTGATTCTGGGTGGACAGTTCCTAGACGCCCTAAGAAGTCCTCTGAGGCTATGAATAGCTCGGGAGCTCAAGCCCGCCTTGCACAAAGAGGGGTCTTTTGGCCATTTCCTTGTGCCCGATCGTCCTCGATGGTGGTGTGTGGCTCTGAGGTCTTAGAAAATGAGGAGTTTTATCTCAATCAAGGAGTGATGCAGATTCAATAGATTATGGCCCTCTCTTCCTGATCTTCACAAATGGGTCATGGAATTTTGGAATCCGTTTGTAGATGGAAAGATCAAGCTCTTCCCCAGTGCACGTGGATTCTTCATTGTGACTTTCATTTCTTTAGAGTAGCGAAACTTAGTGCTTGATTGCAGGGTTTGGATGTGGGGTGAGCATTCCCTATCCATCTAACCCTGGACCCTTTCCTTTAATCCACTCATTGAGTCGTTCAATATCACACCAATATGGGTTCAACTCTCGAATCTCCCTCTCCTATTTTGGGAGGACTCATGCTATGAGGGCATCGATAATGCTATTGGTCTATTTTTGAAGGTAGACTCTACTACCTCATTTATGGGACATTCCATGGTTGCTCACATCTTAGTGGATATTTACATCTCCAAATCCCTTCATGGAGATGTTTTTTTGTTGGTAGGGGATAAGCCTTGAAAGCAACTATTGGTCTATGAGGGTATCCCCTTTAGATGTAGATGTTGTTTTGCTATTGGTCATTTGGCCTTCAGTTGTCCTCTCTTCCATCGCAAGGGCACTGCAACTTGGTGGAAGGATGCTCTCTTGGATCACTTGACTATTAGTGCTTCCTAAGAGGATGGTTCATCTTAGGGGGATGATTCCTCTAAGGAGGATGAGCACCCTCATGAGTTGGTACCTGAGGGAGTGTTGGTGGTTGAGGCTGCAAAAAACCCCACAACTTCTCCAGATCCTTCCGATTGTCTCTTAGCTCCCTTGTCAGCTCCTGCTTCAGGCTGAATTGCTACTTCATCAGTTCCTATTTCATCTTCGGATTTGCCAACTTTTAGTTTGACATCTCTGCGAGAGGAATCTTTGGCTACAACGTTTGCTGAAGTTCCCCTCGTGACCTCTTTGGTCGCGACATTGGGTGAGGATCCCCTCTCACCTCGCTTTGTGGATTTTGACTCAGATCTTTCCTAGACAGTGGTTCAGTGAAAGAAGAAAGGACTTCCCAACTCTGTTGCTGCTTTGCACCCTAGAGTCAAGGGAGTTAGGTTTACTAGATCGGGATCTAGTGTAGTGTAGGCCCTTTGGTTGGTTTTATTATTTTTCAGCTGGGTTGATGTGCCTGTGCTATTGTTGTTTTGCTATTTTTTGGTCTGTTTGGGCCTGCTTGTTCAGCCCTAGGGGCTTGCTTGTAAAGGGATCATTACCCTTGTTTCCTGCTTATCTTAATAAAAAACAACAAACTACATTTAACAAAATTATAAAAGTATGGCCATCGAGGTTGTGGACGACTATGACATTTCAATGGGTGTATATGATTTGGGTGGAGTCTTCCCATTGTAAGTGCTTACTAGATTCCTCATAAAGGGTGTCCAATTACGAAAGCAATCTTATGTAAAGAAGATGCCTACAATTGGGGAAGAGTTTGAAACATTTGTTAATGAAATTAATTACAAATCAATTAGCAAGTGTGTTGTCCCAAATAACGAAGTTTTTTGTGTTTTAGGCAAATAGTTCTATGAGGGAAGCTTGTTGTCTTCTCAGGGAAGGACTAATAAAATGCAATTTAGAAGATTACTAGTAGTTTATGAGAGACAACTAGACACTCTTATCTCCAAAACAACAGACATGAGCTAATGAACTTATTGAAGGTCTCCTCTATATCCTGCATAACAACACAAAGGGAGTTATGAGTCTAATGGGAATGATGAAGTTGAGGAGCTTCTTCATGGAGGATGAAAATTAAACTAATCTAGACAACCTTGTTTTCTAGGCCTTGTAATTTTCTCTTTTTTTTTCAATTTTATATAATGGGAGCTGCCCCTAGGTAGCATCTTGCATATAAGAAAAAATGGCAACCCAAAGAAAATTATAAAAAAGGCACAAGAATTAAAAAAAAAATTGAGTTTCTAAACCTTAGATATTCTTACAAAGTATTTGTAAAATGAATGCAATATAGAAGAAATTATTTGAATATTTCAAATTGGTTGTGATGTTTTTGATTAAGATAAGCAGGAAACAAAGGTCTTGATCCCTTTACAAGAAAGCCCCATAGGGCTAAATAAAGCAAGCCCAACTAGGCCAAAAAACTGCAAAATGAAAGCACATGCACAACAACCCAACTTTAAAACAACAAAACCAACGAAAGGATCCACACGACATCAACTCTCGATCTAGAAAACCTAACTCCATTGACCCTAGGGTGCAAAACAACAACAGAGTTGGGGAGTCCTTTCTTCCTTCATTTAACCACTGTCTAAGAAAACTCTGAGTCAAAATCCTCAAAGCGAGATGAGAGGGGGGATCCTCACTTGGTGCCATGACCAAAGAGGTCTCATGCAAAGCAGTTGATCTAGAAGTAGGAAGAATCGAAGGTACAACAGGGTCGAACGAAGGATCTAACTGTGCTTGATCAAAGGAATCAAATTCAGGGGAAGTGGGGTTTGCTGTAGACTCATCCACCAGGCCCCCCTCAGGCACCACAGGTGGAATGGGCAAAGTATCATGGGAAGGCTCATCCTCTTAAGAGGATCCATCATCTGGGGAAGCACTAATAGTCAAGTGATCGTCATGGGCATTCTTCCACCAAGTTACCGCACCCTTGTGATGAGAGTGAGGACAACTGGAGGCCAAGTGACCAATAGAGAAACATCACATGCATCTGAAGGGAAGGCTCTCGTAATCTAACTATTGCATCCAAGGCCTTTCCCTTAACATCAAAACATCTCCACGAAGGGGTTTGGAGATGTCAATATCCACCAAGATGCAAGCAACCGTAGAGTGTCCCATAAATGAGGTAATGGAGTCTACCTTCAAGAAGTGACCAATAGCATTGTCGATGCCCTTGTAGCATAAATCCTTACAATACTAGAGAGGGAGATTTGAAAGCCTTACCCATTTGATTTGATATTAAGCGGCTTGATGAGAGAATTAAAGGAAAGAGTCCATGGTTTGATGGAGAGAGAATGCTCACCCCACATCCAAACCCTGCCATCCAACACTAAATCTCATTCCTCTGAGGATGAAAATGTCACAATGAAGAAACCCCTTGCACAAGGGAAGAGCTCAATCTTTCCCTCCACAATAGGCTTCCATGATCCTGGACCCAATGGTGGAGGTCGTGAAGAGAAGGCCATAAATCATTAAATCTGCAAATCACCCTGTGATTGAGATAGAACACCTCATTCTCTAAAACATATTGGCTACATACCACCACTGAGAACAAACGAGCACATGGCAATGGCCAAAAGACCCCACTCTAAGATGGGTGCCCACACTGTGATGGTTAGCCACTCTGTGAGGGGCAGGCTTGAGTTCCCGAGCTATTCACAGCCTCCAAGAATGACTTCTAAGGGTGGCCTTGAGCCCTCGTGCTAGCAACATCCGCGCAGGGCATATTAATCCTCTATGTTTGGGAGATCCCGAAGTGCCGCCTCAAGTAATCAGCTCTATCGAACCATCGCTTTTAGATCCTTTACTTGCAATGACACCAGGGAAAATGACACAAATCCTGAGAGATTTGCACTCTCGCAACAGATTTTCCATTCAAATCTATAGAGAGCGGTAAATACACAGATGGAAGTATCACTATTTCTCTATGTAATTGAGAAATATTAATAAATTGGTTGTGATGTTTGTTGGTATTGATAATTTTGTTTTTTCTACAAGAAATATATTTAATACCATTTTCTTCTTGTAGATTGTGAAAAAGCAACCATATTATATTTGAATTGGTGAATTCATTTTTTGTTTGTTAATCTTTTATAGTCAATAAGATCAAATGATGGCAAAAAGATGAATACCATTCTCCATGGAGTGGACAAGCATAAGAGCATTGATGTTTCAAACCTAACTTGTAATGTAGGAATTAACTTCCGAGCATTTTGGCTTCCTAATTTAATAGTTCGGTTACTAAGAATATTGATATACTTTTAAACATACCAATTATGACCTTGAAACAATTGTTGCAATATAATGAATGATGCAGGAGCATCCAGTGGTGTAAGGGCAATCTTGCATCACCCCAAAAAAGATGTTTCAAAATTGTTGATGTTCTTTCCATTTTTTTCAAATTTTGTGGTTCTGGTTCCATAATCGCTTGAATAATGATGTAGAACTTTCAGTTTTCCAAATTGCTAAAAATAGCAACCTGCTATTTTTAGAAAGTTTGCATTTGGGTACAGATTGAAGTGAAAATTTACAGGAAAATTCATAACTGAAAAATAAGACCTTTGGCGAAGGAATCATGCAAAGATCATTTGTGAGCTAAAAGATATTAAAGTTTCCGTTTCCCGAAAAATGCCTGAAAATTATTCAAACTCAGGTTTGAGGCACTAAACGGCCCCGTACGGGCCCAAAAATGGCCACAACCAACATAGTTGATTCTTAGCACGAGAGCACTCCGTTAGCTTTCCGATGCATAAAATGGTTCATCAATTGGACACCCGCATCAAAAGTTATGGCTCCCAGAAGTTGACCTACTTTTGGAGGGAGATGCAAATTTCGAAATTAGGTTGTTGGCCACCAAAAAGGCTATTAATAACCATTTTTGGGAACCTTGGGCAGTAGTAGAGTTAGGGGGGAAGCGTAGAGTCAAGAATAGGCGGAGAAAACAGAAACCCTTGCTGATTTGGGGTTACAAAAGGCAGATGATTCCAAAGTCTTGCGAGGGAAAGCTGTAATGTGTTGCAACATGTGGAGGGTTGATTCCTCTGATTGTATTTGAGCTTTTGTAATGAAATAAATTGTTCAAATCAACAAAAGAAAGTTCTATTTTCTGTGTGCAATTTCTGTTGTATTTTATGATTTACCCCCTTCATCAAGTGGTATCAGAGCAAGGGTTCTTGAGTGTGTAGACAGATCGCCGATCGTGAGATAGTTTGCACCAGGACTTGAGGTTGTGGGTTTGTTGCGGAGATCAAAATGCCTCTATGAAGAAATCGTATTAGGAGGAATGTTTTGACAGAAGAGGGTTTTAGAGACCTGCTAAGGCAAATCGATGCATTACAAGAGAAGCTGCAAAGAGGGTTTGATCTGAGAACAAGAGAAAAAGTGAAGATGACGCTGAAGAAGAGCTATCTGAGGAAAAACAAGAAGCTGCAGGAGATCCTGCAGAAGTTAGGTTGTTAAGGGTCATTTCTAAGATTGGAAAGAGGCCCAGGATCGAAGTTTCTACATATTCTGGAGATTTGAATCTAGAACAACTTATTGATTGGATCAATGACATGTAGGAATATTTCGAGTATGAAGATGTGGAGGACCCAGATCGGGTCAAGTTTGCAAAAACAAAATTGAAGGGCCATGCCAGTATTTGGTGGAAGGAGGTCTAGTTAGAGAGGAATAGAAGAGGAAAAGGAAAGATCACCAGATGGGATGGTGGAGAAACTGAAGAAGCAGTTCATTCTTGTGGACTATGAGATGGAGTTATTGAAGAAGCTACAAGAATTGAAGCAAGGCAACAAGTCTGTTAAGGAGTATACAGAAAAGTTTTATAAGATTACTATCAGAACCGGTCATGTAGAGGCCAATAAGGAGAAGGTAGCCTGTTACATTAATGGGTTGAGACCAAGTATTCAAGAGGAGCTGAGCCTGGTCAGAATGACCACCATAGAAGATGCATATCAGTTTTCCCTGAAGGTGGAAGAGAAGCTGAATAAAAGATTTGACAGCAAGCAAAGGGGAAGAGGTCAAGGCAGAAGCACTGGTGGAAGACCCTATGGGGGGTGAAATGAAGATTCAAAGAAAAGTGAAGAAGCTGACACCAGTCGAAATCAGAGAGGAGATAATACCTACCGCCCTTGTGACTAGAACAATGGTGAGCAAAGAGGAAGAGGAAGATGCAGACTTGGGCAAGGGCTTGGAAGAGGAGGTTTTAGAAGAACCTGTTTCCAATGTTGAGAAAAAAGGCATCGAGCATACAAGTGTCCGCAACATCAAGGAAGGACAAATAGAAGACCTAAAGGTAATACACGAGTTGCACATGTAGATGAAGATGTGCAGTCTGAGGGTTTTGAAGAAGTTGAAAGGGGAGAAACCCTAGTTGTAAGAAGAACTTTGTTGAATGAGGAGAAATAACCTAATCAGAGGAAGAGTTTGTTTCGCACAAGGTGCAAATGTGAAGGTAAGTGTTGCGATATTATTATCGACAGTGGAAGCACTGACAATCTTGTTTCAGAGGAGATGGTTGATAAGTTGAAGTTGACAAGAAGAAAACATCCACATCCATATCGGATTGCATGGTTGCAGAAGGACCATAGAGCTTTGGTCAACGAATAGTGTTTAGTGAAGTTCAAGATTGGAGACTGCCATGATGAGATACTATGTGATATCATACCAATGGATACATATCATATGCTATTGGGGAGGCCGTGGAAGTATGATAGGAGCACTATCCATGATGGTCGTGCAAACACATATTCCCTAACAAAAGATGGAGTTCGTCATAAGATGAAGCCCTTGAAGGAGGTGGAAGAAAAGGTATGTAGTACTGCCAGAATTTGCTTGGTAGATGGTAGAAAATTTTTGGAGGGTATGAAACATGAACGTCATTGCTTTGCATTGATTCCTAAGATTAGTCAAGAGAAATGTGAAGATGTACCAACAGAAGTCTCAGAAATGTTGGAAGAATTTCAAGATATTGTCTCTGATAATGTATCAGAAGGTTTACCACCAGTGAGGAAGATAAGTCATCAAATGGATTTGATACCAGGAGCTAGTTTGCCGAATAAGGCAACCCATAGAATGACTCCACCAGAGAGTGAAGAGTTGAACATACAAGTTCAGGAGTTGTTGAGGAAGGGATTGATAAGAGAGAGCCTAGGTCTATGTGCGGTACCTACAGTATTAGTACCAAAGAAAGATGGAGAGTGGATAATGTGTACAGACTCTTGAGCCATCAATAAGATCACAATCAAGTACATATTTCCATTGCTCAGAATGGATGACATAATGGACTGTTTGAGTGGAGCCAAGTACTTCACAAAGGTTGACCTGAAGAGTGGGTATCACCAGATTCGTATCAGAGAAGGAGATGAGTGGAAAATAGCCTTCAAGACAAAGGAAGGTTTGTATGAGTGGTTAGTCATGCCATTTGGGCTAACTAATGCACCGAGCACATTCATGTGGCTCATGAACAAGGTATTGAAAGAATTTTTGGGAAGTTTTGTTATTGTTTATTTAGATGATATTTTGATTTTCAGTAAGACTTGGGATGAGCATACGATGCATATCAGAAGAGTTTTTGAGACGTTGAGGGAGGAGAAGTTGATCAATCTGAAGAAATGTAGCTTTGCAAAGGAGTTGGTATACCTGGGATTTGTTGTCTCAGAGGAAGGTCTTAAGATGGACCCAGAGAAAGTGAGGGCTATCATTGAATGGCTTACGCCAAGGAGTGCTTCCGAGGTAAGATCTTTTCATGGTTTGACAAGTTTTTATAGAAAGTTTATCAGAAATTTTAGTAGCATTTGTGCACCCCTAACTGAGACAATGAGAGGGGATAGAAAAGAGTTTAGATGGACTAAAGGAGCAGATAAAAGCTTTGATACATTGAAGTAGAAAGTCACAGAGCAACCTGTTTTGGCACTTCCAAATTTCAATAAGGTATTTCAGGTAGATTGTGATGCTAGTGGTAATGCTATCGGAGCTGTTTTGAGCCAAGAAGGTAAGCCCATTGCCTATTTTAGTGAGAAGCTTAATGATGCCAAGAAAAAATATTCTGTTTATGATCAGGAGTTTTATGCAATAGTTCAGGCCTTCAAGAAATGGAGACATTATTTGTTGCCAAAGGAGTTTGTTTTATATACTGATCATTAGGGTTTGCAATATCTTAATAGTCAAGGAAAGTTGAATCAGAGGCATTTAAAATGGGTTGAGTTTTTGCAGAGTTATACTTTTGTTTTGAAGCACAGGAGTGGAAAGTCCAATAGAGTTGCAGATGCCTTGAGCAGAAGGCATAATTTGTTGATAGAAATGAAGATAGAGGTTTTTGGGTTTGATGAGCTCAAAAGTTTGTATTCTAAAGATCCAGATTTTGCAGAGGCTTGGAAAGTTTGTTTAGAACCTGTTACTTTGGACAAGACAAAATGGTTGGATTTCATAATCCAAGATGGCATGTTGTTTAGAGGAAACAAGTTGTGCATTCCAAGGAGTTCCATGAGAGAGAACCTAATTAAGGAGAAGCATAGTGGGGGATTGGTTGTACACTTTGGTCGAGATAAGACCATTGCTATTGTTGGTGAAAATTATTATTGGCCATAGTTGCAGCAGGATGTAAGGAAATTTGTGCAGAGTTGCAGAGTGTTTATGTATTTACTATCAATGAATTAGTCATCCTAATTTTCAATGTAATAATAGGATCTTTTAAGGTATATATAATACATGACAATGTTTTTATACTATAGTAATCATGATTATGAGTGCTGTAGCAACCTTCCTATTTTTTTTTCACATACATAAAAACTGTTATGAATACAAATGTATTTTTTCTCCACTAACTAAAGGATTTTACAACAAAATTGGATTTGATTTGATTAAGTCAATTACCACTATTTTTCCTTTTAGTAACAAGTATAATCCATCTATACTCATAACATATACTATATATGGCTTCAAAGCGATTTATTGGATGATGTAGATGGCCCACAACACCTATAGGAATCAAATAATTAATCAATTTTTAGCATACAAATGTCTTAATTTAATAATTCCAATGATTAAATATTAGTAATCTTCCACAAATTTAGCTATGCAAGATTTTGAAAGGATATCTTTATTCTTTCTACCATATACAAATGAATTTGAGATCTCATTTATGGTAGTTCAAAATATAAAACTAAAAGATTAGAAAGAAATTGGAGTTTCTAAACATAGATATTTCCTACTTCCTACAAAGTATTTGTAAAGTGAAAATGTTGTAGAAATTATTTGAATTTCAAACTTAATTGTAATGTATATTAGCATTAATAATTTTGTTTTTTTGCTTTTAAATTGTTAAAAAACAAGCACATCACATTTAAGTTGTCATATTTGTCTTCTATTATTTTCTATTTGTTAGTCTTTAAAAGCTTTCAAGATATAGTGATATGCTTATAACACCTTGGATATGTAACACGTGCTTTTTGTCCATGCAACTCATTATTCATTGGAGACCAAAACAGAACTTGGAAAGGAACACTTTGAAGTGTATATTAAGAAATTTTCGTTGCATTGAATAATTTTTTTATTTTTATTTTTTCCAAATTATATATCAAGTTTTAAAATATGCAAACAATAATTTCAAAATTTCATACAAATAATATATTATTTCAATACTTACATAAGGTAAAGTTAAACAAGCATATTAAAGATTGACTTTCTATGGCAATTATGTTAAAATATTTAATTGAATGTGTTTGATATATATAAAAAAAAATTATAATATGCTTATCAATAATATTTATTAAATATTTTTAAAAAATATATTGAGATTGTAGATCATGAGAATAAAGAGATCGTGGAATGCATAACTACGAGAGATGCTTCCATTTTAAGACAAAACATAAGATAAATCCTTTATATATTTTTTTCAATCAAACATGTTTCTTAAGCATTTATCCTGCCAACCAATATTAATTTAGAAGAAAAAGATCGCATTGCACTTGTAACAAACTCCTGTTGCAATTTATGACATTGAGAGCAAATGGTAGTTGGGCGTGCCATATTTCAATTGCGTCCTCTACTTCTTTAGTTAGAAGAATTCATAGTAAAATTAACTCTTAATATACATGCTATCATTCTATCTATTGATGATAACGGGTCACCTTACAAATAGTTTCGCAGATTCATCAATTTTTACATTGAGAAGTGCACCACCATACTAAATGCTTCAGGAATATACCTAACCGTCTAGCTGAGATGATGCCAAATAATAGCAGCTTACTTCTGTACAATGGAAAACGACAACAAAAAATCGTCTCGTAGCTTCCTTTCGACATAGTATCCATTACAGTAATCATTAGCACTTCAATAACAAAATATTGTAGAAGAATTTCAAATCATTTTATTAGCCTCTGTTTTAAATGTTCTCATAGCTTTATTATGAAATTCTGTAATCACAAACCAAATTTAAAATGAAAAACATTTCTAAGAACAAAACAATTTCAAGATTCAAACAAAATATCAGAAGCGAACACTCATGCCAAAAGCAAAAGATGTTCCAACTTGTAGATTCTTCGTTCCAGAAGAAAAAGTGATAAGCTTATTGATGTTAACTCTTTTTCCTATACCAATTTCAAGCACAAAATAATTGGTTTTTCCACTGACTTTGAAACAATCACTGAATTACTGTTTTACAGTAGGCCACAACTGAAAGTATTAGCCACAAGGCTCTCTTTCATTTTTAACATAGCACAGCAGCAAATTCCAACACAATCTAATTGTATACAGGACCAAGACTCACATCAAAAAGTTAAATGATAATGAATCCATGTGCAAAGAGGAAGAGAAAATATGTACCCCCCAAAATGACGAGAAAAAAAAAACACTGGAGCCAATTGGGAAAACAAAAACACCAAAATTCATGCTGATTGGGAATTCGATCCTCAGTAATTTCACAACAAAGAAACCGAAGTCACTGTTTGTTTGGAAATTTTCTCTCTAGCTTTTTCGCTTCACTTTTCCTATAAAAAAGGCTGTATGGTACTAATGGCACATTCAACTGATGGCTCAAGAACAATACAAAAACTTGTTTTCCTCTACGGATTTACAAGGAACAAAAATGCATCGTTAAAAATATATAAATGATACAGAAGCAGATAACCTTTATTAAATTTTGTATATTTCTCCTGCGCGCATATTCATGAAAAATTTCCAAGCTATCATGGCTTTTTACTATTGAATTAATGCCCTATATTTCCTATCTAAGCCTGTCTTCAGAATATAGGGAAAAACACGAGACAGGAAACACTAGACAAATAAATGGGATCAGAAGAGCAAACATAAAGACACTTTCTGGAATTGTCTCATCATCTTATCAAATTGATACATCCAATTCAATTTGAAGAAATGCTATAACGTGAAGCCTGTTAACCAATTAGAATATAAAAGCATATCATTCTATCAGGAAAATAAGTGATCGGTTATAAACGATTGATATCATTCAACTGAATTCTGAATATGAATATATCATACTTTTTAATTGCCAAAGATTGACCTATTTCATAATTAACATACTAAAGGAGAACTCAGCATTGTTGCAGGTGGAAAACTAACTAATGTAACTTTGCTGCATTAGCTTTCAATCTGAAACTTCAGGATTCTAGCAATTGGCAAAAAATAAGATTTCATTTTCATTTCTGTATGCTAGAAAGAAAAAATATATTCTTTCAAAATCTCGCATAGCTCAATCATGGGACATTACTAATAATTTTAAACTGGACTTATCAAATTGATATATTTGTATGCTAAACATTGATTAATTACTTGACTCTTATAGATGTCAAAGGGATTGTATACAAAGTTCAAGCAAATTTCATGGGCAGTTATACAATAACTCTCTTTGTTTACAATTACAAGACTTACCATTCAAAATCCCCATTGAACAATCTTTATTGCGATAGTACTTCCCAATATCACTGCAAATCACTGTTTACATGAATAAAACACAAAATGCTCGCATAACATCAGTTCAACAGTATTTGTAAATTAATAAATTTCAGTAATTGATATATACAAGGAATAAAATTGAACAGAAAGTGTGTAATTAATCACCTGTATCTGAGGTTGAGGAGCATTTATGCAGTCATATGTATGCGTATACATATTACAAAGACCAAATTCATAAAGCTTGATCCAATATGAATTTGAATCTCAAAGAAGAAATAATCAAGAACGAACTGTTCATGAGAGCTGATGTCATAAAGGGCTTTCAGGCCTACTAGTATCCAGTGATTCTAACTGAGTTCCATTGGTACTCACATTCAAAGCTGTATCCAAAAAACCATCAGAATAGATTAAGGTACAGATTATTGATGTAACTTACTCCGGAATACAAAAGGCTTAAAATTACAATACTGTGTACCTGTATTTGCTAATGAATCAAGCCCATTTCTTTGATATGCAGCCTGCTGTCTGTTTGTAATGTAGGTTTCATGGGTATGTATTCCAGTGATCTCACCCCTGGCCAAGCTAAGGGAAATCCAATTTGTCTGTGAAGTATCAGAAGCAACTACTGGCTCATTTTTATCACCCTGAACTGAGGTTTGAGCTGGCTCTGGCAAAAGAAATGACTGCAAAGATGCCTCACCATTATCAATGCCACTCAGATTCTCAATATAAGTGTCATTTACTTCAGTATTGAAATAGTTTTGTGGTGAATATGGCGAACTAGCATCATATGGAATCCTTGGCACTGATGACTTGTTGCATTCCTCCTGCCGAGTAACATTATATCTACTTACTGGTGTAGATCTAACAGAGGTCTGCTGTGAAATGGCCATAGAGTCTGGTGCACTTGTATCCATTCCAAATAAATGAAATTGAATATTTTGAAAGTTCTGTGACCAATGTGGTGGATCAATCTCAAAAGCATCAGCCCCAAACAAATCATGTGGACCATTTGCATCATATGGAACTGAATTTAACATAGATAAACCACAAGGAACAAATGACATAGAATTGTGAGAAATAAGGGCTTCTTCTGGTAAATCTTCAGAAGAATTTATTCTGTCAGATCCATCTTGAGCAGGGTTATCTGAACCAGCAAATGCTAAAGCTGTTGATGAGCCAACGTTTAGTTCATTCTCAACTTCTTCCTCTGAATCACTTAGAACTATCACTTCAGAGTCCTTTTGAAGTTGAGAATTAGTGTTTTTGACAACTGACGACAAAGGACAGACAGGACTTAATGATGTAGAATCAAAATCGGGATCATTACCTACTAAAATATACAGGTTTTCACTTGCTTCTTGATTGACACTTGGATCTTCATGATTTCTATTGCTTGTAGTTGGACTGCTACATTGTGGGAACTTCATTGATTTTTGTTTCTTATTTTTGTTAAATGCATTACTAGGTTTTGGGCTATCTTTAGCTCCATGAAGTTCCCAGTGTCCATCATGATTCCTCTTCATTCCAATTTTTAATGGCATACGGACCTCTGAAATTTGATCTTCCTGTTTCACCTGATTTGATAATTGAAATTTCTTTTCAGCATCTCCATCTGAGATAGGAAAGGAAGCTTCTTGGAGATGCCATTGTTCACGATACTTTTCTTTACCTTCATGTTTTGGGCGCCATGATCCATCTGGTTTGACTTCAACTTCCGTAACATCCTCAGGATAGTCTTTTATCTTTGTTTGGTAAAATATAAGATGTCAGATTACAAACAAGAAAAAACTGGAATCTATAAGATGGATACCAAATATTAACTTACATTATAACAGTGAAGAAAAATTACTTACTGCAGATGCAATGCGGCTGAAATATTGATCTATTACAATGTCTTCTAATGAGTAATTCTTGAGACATATAGGACACTGCCACTGTATCAAGAAAGAATTGTGTTTTCATTCAGTCTCAACCAATCAGAGTGTATCAAATACCAAAACTTGCAAATAAATCTTTATGTAGACGATACGATGCACACTCTGACCTTTCTTGTACGCTCATTGAGTTCTATAAATGTTTGAAGGTCAAAACAACCCATATGCTCACAAGATTTGAACCTCCCAGCAACATTCATATGCAATCCACTCATCTGCTCTCACACCAACAACCTCGTGAATTTACTGAATGAATGAAAACCTCACTCCAATATAATTATGGGTCCAGGTGATATGTATTATTAACCAATAAAAAATCCCATGCTTGCATAGGCAAAATGATAGGTAATAGAAAGCACTCACAGAATCCAACTAATAAGATAACATCTAAAAGTTTATTTTTCCTTCTTTCTTTAACTATTTTGCATGAAAGATGCATCATTTCTTTTGTCAATGTGAACAATAAAACATTCAAATTTTATGTTTCTCACAAGCCCCATTTCCAGTATCTTGAACCTGGGCCACAATACTTTAAACATTATCAGTTCAAATCAATTACATTTGCTAAGGTACGGTAAAATGAGCTAAAGATCACAGGAAAAAGATAATATTGTGAATAACAATGTTACAAATTACCTTCCTGCACGTGGAACACAGAAAGATTTAGTGTTGCAGCATTAACACGAATGCACAACTACCCAAGTGCTATGGATGTATGACAATCAAGTCTCCCCTCAAGTCTCCCAATGTTTACATATAGTCCATGCACCTATGGGCAAAGCTATACAGCCAGCCACACCTACTATGGAGACCTTCTCGAATCCTCACACAGGCATTATTCTATCTCCTCTTATCAGGTAGCTCTACATGAATCTAATCAGTCACATATAGCCATATGGTCTTAGGTCATCTATTCTTAGTGCCTCATAGTCCCTTGCCACAAAAAGTGTAAGAAAATAGAATTGTTCTTACGCAGCATGCTTCCACTGTCATCCTAACTGGAGTTTCCCAATACCCAGAAATATGATGAATTCTGGTAATGCTTGATCATGTCAAATGGAAATGCAACGTATCACCAACCATATTCCATCTAATTAAAGTCCAATTAGATTAATGAAAATGCAATTATTAACCAGAAATTCTCACTGATTATATAACAATAAGATGATCTGATATTTATTTTCCACAACTTTACTGCATGGTGATCAATAGGTGGTCAGCTACTAGCCAATCCTGTAAACGATCTACTGCAAGGTATTTGCTTACTAATAATCTCATGGCACTGCTCCACAGGAGCTGGTTCAGCTGCTTGCATCACGTTGCACAGCATTTCTTCTTTATAATGGAGGTATTTTATACAATTTGGCCTCTTCTTTCGACGTCTAAACATTCAGTCTATAATGCTTTAAGGGCTTAAATAATTACATGTGCATTTATTGACTCTCAAGAATAATTGTGTGAGAACTTATTAGTGGCTTTCTTCTGAATTACAACCAATGTTGTAAAAGTCCAACTTGATCAGCTCCCGGTGACTGCTGCTACACAGCATGATTACACTTCTCCCAACATGCACTCCCCATTTGACTCCATGGGAAGCCCTAATGCTAAGGAGTTGTTGATGATACTCATAGAATGCATCCAGGCTCTTGGGTGCCCCCTTCCTTCTGGTGAATTTTCTTCTTCCCTATCATTTTTGGAGCTCTTAGGTGTGGGCTCTTACGTGAAGTCTCTAAATGTTAAAAGCACCACTACTGCTGGTATGGTCAAGGGTGATGTGCATAAATGGGATAAGCTTGCTAAGGACACCATTGGTGAGATGGGTGCTGTGGTTGACAAGTCTAGGGTTTCCACAGGGATCTCCTTGAAAGGTTGCAGTTTTGGTTGTTAGAAAGCTGGTTCTTTTGTAAAAAAAGCAATCACCTACCTGAAGCCAATTTTGACTCAAATGATGAAGTGGATGGCTGGGAAGATACTCTGAAATGCCATACTCTTATTGGCAGATTTAACAATTTTTGGCCAACCCTTGAGAGTTTGCATGAGTGGTGCTTAGTAGAATGGAGATCACTGGTTATGGGAAGAGCTGATATCATTCCATGCACATGAGGCTTTTTCATCATCATATGTGAAACAAAGGAAGACAAGAAAAGGATCCTTTGCTTAGGGTCATGGATTTGGGCTGGATTATTTCTGTGCACGAAACCCTGGTATCCCTATTTTGATCCCTTGCATGATTCTTTCTCCACAGTTCCCAGTTTGGATGCATCTACTGTATCTGCCTCTGCAATTTTGGTGTGAGTCTAGTCTTAGAACCTGTTGGCACCCAGTTTAATAAATGCAAATTTATTTGAGTTTGGCACCCCCTTTGCTGCCTTAGATGTTTTTTGCCCATGATTTATAATCGATCTGAGAAATCTTTCAAGCCCTATCTTCGTCACTTTTGCCTTAATGTTGTTCGGACCTTTAGAACTTTCATGGAGCTTGTCGACACTTTCTTAAGTTCTTAAAACCTACAAAAAACCCTGACAGTGTTCTTCACAACGCCTTTGTTGACACTTTCCATGGTTCTTGAAACCCTTCAAACTACCAACAGAGCTCCTCATACAAGTTGTTGATGTTTTTCATGGTTTGTGAAACTTTCTAAACCATTGATGGGTTTTGATATCTTCTTACATGTTGGCATTCTTGGTGGTTCTCATAACTCTCATAACCCCCGACAAGGTTCTAAATAGTCCTTAAGACCCTAGTCCAAAATGTGAAGCAAAAGATATATGCCTTTGAAAAGAAAAGAAGTTGTCAACACTTTCAATGGTTCTCAAAACTTTCGAAACCGCTGACAAGATTCAAAGGGAAGGTTTTGCCAGTGGTTTTGTTGGTTCTCAAAACTTCTCAAAGGCCTGACAGGTTTTAAAAGAAGGCTCCATCGACACTTTCAATGGTTTCCAAAACCTCTCAAAGGCCCGACAAATTCAAAGAACTAATTTTGTGGGTTTGTGGGTTTTCGATGGACTTCTTCCACTTCTCCATAGCTCCGAAAGTCCCAAACTCCCTTCCATCTCTGCATTTCTCCCATGTCTCGAACCACTCATATTCCTCTATTTTTTCAATCATTGAGAGATCCCTTTGGACTACTGGACATCTTCCACTTTTGGTTCTATGTCAGAACCCCGTTTTCTTCCCATTCCTTCCTCACCCTATTTTCTTTGTAATGTTCCCTTTTTCAGCCTAGTCAGCTGTGGGCCCGATAGCCTATTTTCTGGAATCCTGATAGGCTATGTGGTATGGTAAGGGGTTTCCCTTTGTGAAGATTTTTGGTTCAATATTCTTGTTGGCCTCTGATGTTGGATTTGAGCTTGGTGATGTTTTAGGATGACTATGCAACTTTTGGAAGTTTGTTCAGCTTCTTGGATTGCTCTCCAAGATTCTTGGAGGAGCCGTCTATTGGTGCAACAATTGCTTGTTCATCATCAAGACTGGAAAAGTGTGTTCAAGGATGTCATTGTATGTATTTATTGGGTACATGAAGATTTTAGTTATGATGTGGATATATTAGATGAGTATGTCTACTTTGTTGCTATCCATTTTGAGTTTATAGCACATCATGAGGTAGAATAATTTCTCAGAGAGGTGTTAAAGTTAGATGATTGTGTTGATAATATTATCAGTAATAACGATAGCATATTTCTCAAACTAATTTGGGAGGAGTTGTTTGGTTTGACTTTCACCAATCTCATGTCTAGTGCTAGTGCTCATACATAGATAGGAGGACAAGCAGAAAAAGGGAGGTTATGGATGAAAGAAGATTTGAGATATACTACATGCCAATAGGTATCATGGACCAATTGGTTGTACCTTGGAGATTACTACTACAATGTCACTTATCATAGGTTCATTGTTATGGTTCCATTTAAGGCATTGTGTGTTTATGGTGTACTAATTTTTATGGGTTTGGTCATCATAGCTAAAATAATGGAGGTTTTATGTTCCCTTATAACTATGAGTTTTCCAACTTCTAGTTTAAACAGAGTGGTGCATCAAAAGCATGATAAAGGAAAGATTGGGGAATTTACAAAAGCTTTGCAAGAGATTGTAGATCAATTTGAAGATGGTACAACACAAATGGGAAAAGAAAACACCACACAATCAAGTATAGTGTGTGGAATGATAAGCAAATTTCCTAGAATGATTTGGGATCATGGTGTCACAAAGTTGGATAGTTGGAAAGGAGTAGAGCATTTTGAGCTTGAAAAATAATAGGGAAAATATTTTATTTAATATTTTAATTGTTTTCCTCCAAATTATGGACATTATTTCGGGGAGTAATTAAATATTAAATATTTTATTTTATTGGACTTCAAAGGGCCGTGAGATTTTGAGTTGGCACTTTTACCTCTTGTCGATGCTTTGAAAAATATGTTTTTAGTTGTCAAAAGATACCCATTTAGTGGTACAATATGAAAGGCCTAATTTTAAGGATGTTATGATAGATTCTATGACAAATGTAACAGTCAAAAATAGGGGAGGTTACTTTGGATGTGATTCTTGCAATTAAGAATGTGTAAGAGCATTTGTGCCCATTATGGATGGTCAACTATGACAATTTTATGACAGAATCTATGACAGCTTGTAAGAGGGGAGTAATTGACTATTTTTATGCAGGTATCTAATGACGGTTTTGCCAACTCTTTATGGGGCCTATTCGAGAGGAAATATTTGAAAATATTTTTAATTAATGTTTATTTTGGCCTCTTGGGTCATTGGGATTTATGCCCTAACTTTTATATAAGATAGACAACTTCTACAGTTGATATCTTTTGCCAACTTACCTCTCATGAAATTCTTTGAATTTTTGTTCATTCAAGCATCGTCTGTGGATGAAAACTCATTGGAGATTGAGATCAGTGGACGAAAACCCATTGATTTCTAAAGGCAATCTTACTTAGAGGTTGCATTGGAGCTTCAAATATTTGCAAGATTTGCAGGATTTTGTAGGTTGTTCCAGTTGTGTAGTGTGTGTGTTGTTGCTGTTGTAGCTTCGTTTGCTGCTGTTATAGATCAGTATTTTGTTGTTTATTTGACCTTCTAGATGAGCTTCTAGAGTTGTGGAGATATATTTTTCAGTTGGGGCAAAATAGTGTTGTTTGCAGGATTTTTTGTGGTGTTTTGTGAAGAGTTTGGTTCCAGATTATTGTTGCTGTAGGTGTTGTTGTAACGACAAAAATTAGTGTACAAATAAAAAATATATCAATACAAGAAGTTGCAAGAGTTTTTGGATCAATTTGTCCTTATTGGCGTTGACTAGCTTGACTAGTTGTGTTGCATTTGTGTAGTTTTTATGGAATTTATTTATACATCTCCAAATTTCAAAAAAATTCATAAAAACATTTGTTAAGGATATTACATATGGTGGGGGCCTAGATGATTATCCAATATCCACCCAATGGATGGCCTACTAGCAACATTTACATCCATCCCCATGGTCGGGTGGAGCTCCCTAGAGAGCACTCTAAGATTGGGAGGTTGTACTCTTTCCCGTGGACCTAACCAAGAGCAACACTCTCTCCCACCACATCTTTTATTAGAACTGGTTTTTGTGGTTATTCGGCAAGCATGCTGATGCCTTGGGCCCCTTCAGTAGGATCTTGTCACATTTGTTTAACTAATGCTTGCCTAACACCCATTGAGTCTGTTATTCTGAATAGATGGATATGGAGAAAGGTTTTCCAAAATCCATCACTCTAAAGAAGATGGAAGACCTTGGACACAATTGTTGGACTATGCAAATATCCCCTTTAGGTGTCGTCTATGTTACCGAAAACGTGCATTTTTACCCCTCACTCAAGACTAGATGGGAGCTAATATGGGAGTGACTTTAGGAAAAAAAAAAAACATTTTAAAATCCTAATAACCCTAAAATGTGAGTAGCAATCCTAAAAGTGAAAAATAACATTCATTTCACAATCTCAAAGCACAAAAACAACCAATATTGTCATTTGTGAAGGTAGCTAGTTTTTTTGAAAGGTGAAGGATTGAAAAGGTGCCAAAGACATTTTGTAGGAGCTAGGGGAAGGAACTAGCTTGCACAAAGAAAATTTATTGATCAAAGATAAGTATTTTATGAAATTATTTCATGTTTTTGAACTTTTTTTTTAAAGTTTTTGAGAAGATTTTTGTACTTTTTTGGAAAATATATGTATTGTAAGGGTTATATTTTCATTTTTAAATTTTTTTCTTATAACAGAAATCTATTCAAAATGGCTACTAGTTCAAGTTTAGTGGCCCCTGAGACAGGTAAACATTTCAAAAATGATCAAGTATCACCTATATGGAAATATGTTATAGTGATTGAACAACTTGTGGGAGGTGGGACTTGTGTTTGGCATTGTAGTCACTATGGGATAGAGTATAAAAGCTCATATAGTCAAGTGAAAGCTCACATTTGTGCTATGACCGACCTAGGAATTAGAGTTTGTCAAAGGCCAAACAAAAACGGGTTGCCAAAAGAACAAATCATAGCATATATTAGAGAACAAGAAGAAGTTGATGCTATGAGTGAGAGAGCAACCAAGAAAGGATTAGGGAAGCCACCTACAATATCTCCTTCAATAGTGGCTGCCCCACATCCTTTCTTGGAGACACCATCTACCTAAGAAGATCCCTCTATTTCTTCTTGCAAAAGAGGCCCATTAGAGAAGGCATTTCAGAATGAGGCAAGGGGCAATGTAGATGAACATATTGCACATTGCATTTATGCCAATGGTCTTCCTTTCAACTTGGTGAGATCACCATATTGGCAAGAAATGGTGATGGCAATCAATCAAACAACCTCCAATTACACAAGTCCTAGGTATGAGAAGGTGTAGACCACTTTATTGGCAAAAGAAAAAGAAAATAAATTTGTAGAGACATCAGTAAAACCAATCAAAGATTCATGGGCTGAAATAGGAGTGTCAATTATTTTAATGAATGGAAAGATTGTAAAAGCCGGCCTTTAATAAATGTCATTGCAATGTCCCCTAAAGGGGAGGGCAATGTTTCTGAAGGTGGTTGACTATGAGGGGTAAGTGAAGGATGCAAACTTCATTTCCAAAATCCTCATTGAGTCCATAGAGATGGTGGGTATTGGGAATATTGCCCAAGTCATAACGAACAATACAAAAAATTGAAAGATAACATGTGCTTTGGTTGAAGAAAGGTATGGGCACATTTTTTTGGACACCATGTACCATCCACTTCCTCAACTTGGTGATACAAAAGATTGGCACTCAAATAGAGTGGCTCAAAAATATATACACCGAAAGTGAGGAAATTCAAATGTTCGTAACAAACCATCATATGTCACAAGGCATCTTCAGGACTTTCTTCAATTTGGAATTACTGAAGGTAAATTTATGAAATTTCAATATTTATTTTAAATTTAATTTATATGGTATATTTACTTATTTAAATTTTAATTTGTTATTAAGCTATTAACTTATTTTTTACACTACATTAGGTTGTTGAGACTTGTTTCACATCACACACTATCATTTTGAGACGACATGTCAAGGTGTGAGGCATTGAGCGGCATGGTCATTAGCAACAATGGAGTGTGTGGAGATAGTCAAATTCACAAAGGGCCCAAAAGCTCGAATCATTGATCCTGAATAATGATATGATGATTGGTGGGCTCATGTGGACTATCTTAAGTTTTACTGAGCCCATCATGAGTATGATTAGGTTCGTTGATACAGATTGGCCGTGTTTGGGAGAAATCTATGATGGCATGGACTCCATGATAGAAAAAATAAGGGCTATAATAGCAAAGAAGGAGAATGACCTCAAAGAAACATTTTTCCTAAGAGTGAAAAAAAAAACATTCTTGACTGCTAGAACAAGATGACCATGCCCTTGCATCTCCTTGCATATGCATTATCTCCCAAATATTACAGCACAGAAAGACTTTCTTTGCCTAGGAGAATGGCACCATATAGAGACAATGAAGTTGTTGATGGGTACAAAAAAACATCCTGAAGAATCTTCTCAAACCCAAAAGTGGTGGATAAGGTTAGGACTGAATTTGGTAGGTTCATGATTCATCACAGGACAAGATCATAGTATTTGCACTCTTTGAGACAAGCACAAGATGGATGCTCATACATGGTGGTACCTCCATGGGCAAAGTTATATGTACCTCCAACCTCTTGCAATCAAAATTCTATCATAGGTAAGCATTTTTAATTTTTAATTTTTAACATTCTTACCATTCTTTCACATTTTTAAGTTGTACTGACTTTCTGTCTAATTTCAATAGGTTGCAAGTTCTTCTGCTAAGTGGAATTGGAGTACATACTCCTTTATTCACTTAGTTAAGCACAACTGGTTGGTTGCAAAAAAAAATAGAAGATTTGGTCTATGTCCATTCTAGCTTGCACCTCCTATCACATAAGAAAGTTGACTACAAGGAAGGGGCGACAAAGCACTGGGATATAGCCCTTGAGTGTGCCAACCTGGATGTATCTATTTTAGAGCTTGCTAGAGTTAGTATATATGATGATGAGGCTCCTACACATGATGTTCATGTAGCTAGTGGGAGTGGCACTATAGTCGCTTGTCATTCAAATGAATTTGAATCAACTTTAATGACTTAGATCTAGATGCTTTCGATGGGGAGGAAGATATTTGATTGTGTTTAGTTTTTACTATTTTCAAGTTTTGTAACAATTTGACTCTTTGAGTTTGACATATAGATATACTATATAGTATATGATAATATAAAGTTATAACATTGAATTATCATTTCGCTTTTCAATTCAAAATTTCAAAGAATGAAACATAGATATATGATACTTACAAAATTACATGTTGTGATTCGTGAATAATGATTTGACTATAGATATATGAATGAATTATTAGATGTATATTCAATTCTATTATTTAACTTATTTTTAGTATCAAGTATCAAATATATTTTAAATTCTGTATAGTCACTAGTGTGTGTCTATATATATATATAGAGCTGAACCTGTACACGGACATTTTTTTTGCCATATTAATGTACCCGAATCCCAAACCCAAGCCCATTCTTGTACCTGTACCAGCAATTTAGGGTGTTGTAGCTGTTTTTGGGTATGGATCTTTTGCTTCTCACTACCTTAAGAGGGATAAATCATCTTTTGAAGACTTTGGGAGGAAGATTTCCTCAAAAGCCACCTTGTGGCAAGGGCCTGATTTTTATCGCTATTTCTTTACTTCAAATAAGGTTAAGGAGATTTCACTTGACTCTTCTCAACATTCGGAACTAAACTCAACTGATCTGTTAAAGGAACCCAAGCTTTTAAAGGCAATCTGATTAGAGGCTTCTACTCCTCGCATAGTTCCTGAATTTATTGAGATTGAAGATCAGTCATCTTCTCTGTTCAAAGAGGTGTTGATGAATGTAGCAAAATCTCCCGACACTCTAATGGAGTTAGACTGATCTCCTTCTTCCTTCAAGGATAAGCTTTTCTTCCACTCTGAAGATCCTCTGCTGGATAAGGTGAGCCCTGTAGATGATGCAGTGGATATGAACACAGAAACATGGACGGTGGTTCAAAAGAAGTCTTACTCTAATAAAGTTAAGGCACTGAGCAAGATGACTCTTCAGCTCAAGTTAAGAAGGGAAAAGTGGCATCTCATTCTGCTTGATTGCTTTGTCTGTGGAATGATTAGTTGCTAGTTTAGAAGTTAGGATGGTTTGTTAGTTGATATTCCACATTTATGTTTTCTTTATGAGGTTCTTAAACTCTTTGTCTGCATTTATCCATCAGACCTTGTACTTAAATGATGCAATCTTTTTGCATTATCAATATAATGGGAGAGAGACCCACTTCCCTCACTTATTTATCCAATTTTTTTTTTTTTTAAATAAAGCTTAGAAACAACATTATCAAGTAAGAGAAATTATCTTTCTCAGGTTCTTTTGCACTCTAGTAATAACCACCATATGGGCCTGTCTTGTTAATAATACCTCATTGATTCCTAGCATCCATCCTACCCTACTCGAAGCATTTCCATCATAATAATGAGAATGGAAATTCAACACAGATACCATTTTGAATTCATGTCGAATGCTGGACCCCTTGTTAACGTTCATTCTTGATAGTCCTCATAATTACATTGAGTGAAACACGCTGTAAGATTAAAAACAATAAATAGAAACCAATTACAGAATGATGGTACTGAATTCACATAGCTATGTGCCTGCACATTCTGTAAATATTTTCTAAGGATTTCCTCCAATGTAATCTTATGATAGCCAACAAAAATGTTTTACATAAAAAAAAAATTGTAGAGAAAGTATCATTCAAGCCAAAAAGCATTCATTGCCATATTTTACTTCTTACCGGACATCTGAGATTCACTGTAATGGAATCTGCTACCACTTCCAGATCACTATCACTATCATCAGCATTTCCTAGGGAGCCAACACCACCAATACAACGCCGAACACGAGCAAGACCCTCTTCAAAAGTTTCACCTTCTGTCTCACCAGGCACTAAGTTCAAAACCTGCAAGAGTGGTACAGCTTTAATCTAATTAAAAGCATGACAGATAGCCACAATGAAAATTAAAGATAAGATAATTCACTAATCTTAAATGTTCATATATAGATAAAAATACGACTTTTCCACATCCTTGGATTTACTCTAGAACTTGTTGAGTTCAATCGAGAATATAATGAGCTTAAAACTCAAATACAATGAAATAAAAATGAGCTATTTGCATCCATGTTTATGTTCTACTGAGGGACCATCTGCAGAATCATTTAAATTTGAAATCCAGTTGAAAGGAATGCAAATAATGCCAGTGAAAGATGTAATGTCTCCATTTTCGGAGTGATCACCTAAGGGAGTCGGTTAGCCTATCCTATTCCTGTAGGATAAGACGGAGGGCTAAGGGAATGACCTAATTGATTAAATATTATATTTAATCAATTTATTAGGGCAAATTGATGATGAGAGATGACTTCTTATATTTTTGTGAGTCATGTGATGAAGGAGAAATAATTAAATAAAATGGCTAAGGAGGTGAGTGACCCAGGGGGGAGAAAAATTAAGGATGGAAATTGATTTTAGAATATTTTGTGATGCCATAGGAAAAATGAAATAAATCAAGATAATTTCCTTGAGGTGGATGACCTAGTGAGAGGTCCAAAAAAATGAATTAGCATGTACCAAAAGGGTTCGCCCACATGAGGAAGAATAAAATAAAATAAATGGATTTATTTTGGGCACCTAGAGGGAGGTCGGCTAGAAGGGAAAGAAGAATAAAAATAAAATAAAAGATTTTTGCCAAGATGAGGTTGGCCATAATTGGAGGAGAAAAAGAAAATAAAAGGTAATTACCAAGAGGTCGGCTAGGGTTGGAAAGAGATCAAAGGTGGCTATAAATATAAGTCATTTGGAGTCATTTCATCACCTATTCATATCTTATTTCACTTGGAGATTCTTCTCTTTGGCTGCAACTTTGGTTGGGCTTTATTTCAAGGACGAAAACCCTTGTGAATACAGTGAGTTGGACGAAAACCTAGCTCATCTTGTGGAGGACTCATAACGAAGTTCTATTTGCACTTCATTAGAGACATTTGGAGGTTTGGAGTGTCACTGCACATCCAAATTTTTAGATCAGATTTGGAGCAGCACTTCTTGGTGGCATTTTGTGTGTATTTGCATTAGGGTTTCGCCCTAATCTGGAGCGCCACTTTGGAGCAGATCTAAGCACCCATCTTTGGAGGGCGACTTTACTTGTTTGGAGCAACAAAACCCTAAGCACACTTCATGGAGGATTCGCCCATCTAGGGTTTGGCATTTGAAGACTATTTTTGCATATTTTTGGTATGTATAATCCTAGTTTTTATGTCTGATTTGTGGAGCAGAAATCTGGGCATATGTTTGGCTTGTTTGAGCCCATGTATTCATTGTAAATTCAGTCTAAAATTTCCAGTTTTGTAGCAGCAGACTTCTTTAATCAGAAATCAGATTTATTGGACTTCTGTTTGGCTCTTAGATGGTTGAATTTCATGGTTGTTATCATAGTTGATGAGATCTATATGTTTGGCATATTTTTATGGATGTTTGGTTAATGTTTATTGGCTGCCCATAAATGTTTAACATTCTGAAAATAAAAATCATAATTCTGAGTTAGGGTTTGAGCAGAAAACTAAATTAAAAAAGTGCAGAAAATTAAATCAGAAATCTAGGAAAGAAATCAGAAATTTTAGGGCAGATCCCATTGGGGATTGTATCAGAGCTTTGATCTTGCCAGTCTAGAGGATTTATTCATGTATGAATCCCAAAGGTAAAGATATATTTCTGCAGTTTGGCTTTGAAAGAAGATTGTACCAAAATTGTGGAGATTGTATCCAAATACCATTTTGGTATTGAAGAAGTTTTGCATCATGTTTGTATCAAGTTGAAGAGGCATTTTCAACGCCATATATTGAGGGTTTGGTTGGAGATTGGCCCAAGGGTTATCCTAGGGTGAGCGCCATCACTTAGGGAGGCGAATTGCATCTTGGTGGAGCATTAAAGTCCAAACCCTAGCCGCCGCCAAGGGAGATCCATAAGCAGATTTAATTGCAGGTTTTGGCTTCATTTTGGAAGTTAATTTTGGAGAATACCATTAGGGTTTGTACCCTAGAATAGGGTGCCATCATTGTGGAAGAAAACCCTAGTTTGTTGTGAAGGAATCGTGGAGTTTTTGGAGCAGCATTGCAATCTAGGGTTTGAGAATCATCATTGTTTGTTAATCAGATTTCTACAGAGCAGATCTAAATTTTAAGGTATTTTGCTGATGTTACTTTATTGCTGGCCGCCAAAACTGGATCTGCACATTAATACATGAATGTGGAGTTGTTTTATGATTTGGTGATTATCATTAGAGATTGTATTATGGCATTATTTTTGTATAAATATCTGCTGTTCCAGTTTTCATGACAAGGGTTTGACAAATTACAAATCAGAAATTTATTTTGAGTTATGGCAATAGTTCAGAAGGGCAGATTTGAGTCTCTTAGAGAAACAAATTCTTTGCTTGAATCTCTTAGGCAAAGTTGGGCTGAATTGAAAAGGAAGTTGGATCAATGGAGGTATGAACTAGAGGCCACAAAAATCATTGATGAATACCAGGGTTTATCAGATGATTTCAAGAATCAGATTTCCTTTGATGCTTATTTGGGAATACCTGAAGATGGGAATCCGCGAGAGAGAGAGAGATCTATATAACTACATCAGAAAATTGAGAAGAGAAGAAGAAAAATCAGAAGTTATCATTGAGAAAAAAGAAAAGATAGAGAAGAAAGAAGAATTGCTTCCTTGTGATTAACAACCTACATATGATCCTAAAAAGAGCAAAAATCAGTTGAGGAGAGAACAATGTTGCTTCACATGCCTAGAAGTTTGGACACCTAGCCATACATGTGGAAGCCCTAAAGAAGATTAAGTCGTGCTCACAAGTCTACTTCAGCGGGAT
This sequence comes from Cunninghamia lanceolata, assembly GCA_027924645.1. Lineage (NCBI taxonomy): Eukaryota > Viridiplantae > Streptophyta > Pinopsida > Cupressales > Cupressaceae > Cunninghamia > Cunninghamia lanceolata. The sequence goes on along the minus strand of BSBN01000837.1, from coordinate 7,570,812 downwards.
GACGATATAGACAAAGAAGAATCACTTCTTGCATCCACAAGTGAGAGGTACGTGAGTCTTCATGATAACAAGGTTGAAGGGAATGATGTTATGGAGTTTGTCAAACCAGCAGTGATTGATCAACTACATGTAAGTATGAAATCTTTTGATGATCCCTTATTCAAGCATAGCATTGTCTCACCTTCTCTACATAGTAGTTGCAAGGAATCAATTTGTGAGTTGGGTGACCATAAAGATGATATTATTCATACACTTGAAGACAAATCAAGATTTCAGTCATCTATGGCAGCCACATCCAAAGAACAACAATCTAATGCAAAGATTATGGAGATTAGACAAATGGATGAAAGAATTGGACTCCATAAGGGTGAGATATTGCATGAAAATTCGAGCACTCATCATACCAAAATGATTCAATATGTTGACAAGGATCGAGTAGTACATCAAGAATGAGAAGTCTTGAGATTAGAGGAGAAATGTCCGCATGAAGTTACAATTTGTAGCCATGAAGTTATGACAAGCAATACACTTGGTTTTCAGCTTGACACACTTCTTGGACCAGCACTTGATGAGCATCCAACAATGAAGGAAGAAGTGCTTGAGACCAATGAAAGCATTACAAAAAGGTATGATGACAGTTCTGATTTTCTGATTATGAACAATAGTCCATTATCTTCACAGAATCAAGAGGTGATAGATAAATCATATGAGGATGATAGTGGTAAGAAGCCTTACCTTGTTGATACTCAAGATTTGATGGCTAAGCATGAGGTAATGGTTGTGGATACAAGCTACAAACAATCTGATTTTGTACACCATGGCATAGAAGATGTAATGAGGACTCAAAGATTGTGTGATGGGTGGCTAAAGAGGGTTAAGGAAGCCAAGTTATTGGCTGCTCAAGCGAAACAGCACCTACAGAATATCAAGGAACAATTCAGTCACATGGATCATGAAAGGAAACAACAACTAGATAGACTTTTGCATCAAAATACAATAAATCCAAGGGAAGACAATGTGATGGTAGAGCATGAAAGTCAATCATATTTGCATGAACTTGTTGAGAGGTCTGATTCTAAGAACAAAACAGAAAATTCATTTTGTGCAAATGATTTTAATCATAGGGCTCATGAGTCACATCATTTGGGGAGCCAATTGAAGAATCAAGTCATGGTTAAGGTGAAGGAAGTTGTGCATACACTTTGTGGGCCAGCAAATAATGATAGGTATGCATGTGTAGAAGAGAACATTCCTGATTCAGATTTTATGAAGAACTTGACCATTCATGTAGAGCTCAATTCATCTATTTGTGTTTCGACACTATACCATTATGATGATGATTCTTTGATGGGGCATAATGCTATCCTAATTTCAGAATTTGATGTATGTGGAGATGATGTCATGTAGGTATCCGATTTGGAGATGTATATGCATATGGATGATGGGTTTCAGTTGGACTGTAATCCAAGGCATGGAGATAAGCATGAGAGCAGAAAATTTTCAGACCTAATCCATTGGTTTTCAGCTTATACCTTGATGATTGATGGTTGTTCTACATTTCTGATCATGGAGTTTTCAGACTGTTCATTGGTGTTTGCAGCTGTTTGGATGGATTTGTGTGCATGGGATTGTCACTACAGTGTTGGGTGGTTGCATGATGATGCGACCTTATCATCTTATGACAGTAGAAGCATTTTTAGGAGGATTGTAAGTCTGATTTTCAGTTTTTCTAGTGCTGTTCTGATTTGCACCAACGACCTAGAGTTGATTTGCATGTTTGATTATGCACATATGATGGACACTTTTCATGTCCATATGAGAAGACCATCAAGACTTTGCATTGATTACCGTGCCCTTAATAAGAAGACCATCAAGAATAGGTATCCTATACCCAAGATCGATGAGCTTCTAGATGAGTTACATGGAGTAGTGTACTTCTAGAAGATTGATCTTTGTTCAGGATACCATCAGATTAGAGTACATGATGAGGACATTCTGTTGTGCCCAATCAAAATTTTTGCTTCATTAAGGCATTTTGTGAAAGTCTAGAAAATTTTTCGTCAAAAAGTCAATTTCTAAAAATAGAAAGTTTCTAAAAATAGACATTAAATTTAGGTTGTCTGGGTTTCTTGAGATACGGATGCTGGCAAAATTTTCTAAAAATAGAATCACTAATTTAGGAGTCCTGCTTGATTTTGATTGGCTGATTTTGCTTCACGATCAAGGTGGTCTAGACGGAATCTGCAAAAGATCGAGTTTTCTCTACTGGGTCAATTCTGCTTTTTCAAAAGGCGAAGCACGAACTTCAAGTGCATTAATGAAGGGAACTCATCTGTCAGGGGTCAATTTCAAGTTTTCAGTGTTGTTCAGAAGAAGAAGAACTGCTGAGCAATAGACAACTGACGAAGAACGAAGAACGGAGCAGCATGAATCCGGAAAACGAGGAAAAGATGGAAATCATAAAAAATTGACTAAGTCTGGGAAATCCAAGCGCCCTTGGAGGTTGGGGGCGCCCAAGCAACCCAGTGTTGGATTTTTTTGCATTTTTTGAAAAACGTTAAAAATGCCTTGTCAGCCAACTTTCAAGTGGTCAAAATTAGTTGAACTCAGTCAAAAGGCCTGAAAAAGCAGGGGATTCATCTCAGATACGCTCAGGGTATCTAGTCTACCCTCATCCTGATGACTGTCCCTGAAATACTGAAATTGGCTAAGTCTGATGTCCTGAAGCCCTGAAAAACTGACCAACTCTGAAATCTGGTGGATCCTCAAAAAATCTAGAATCTACATGTTAAATCCTATGGATCCGAGACGTATCTCAAACATCCTAACAGTATATTTCAAAACATTTAAAGTAAATATCTAAACATATACTTAATATTTGAAATATACGTCAGGCAGGGACCTTCAAAATCTGGCGGAAGTCCACTTGCCATCAAGATTTGCGAAAGAAAATGAAAATCATCAAAAAAATTCTAAGGCATGGAACCTTAGGCGCCCCAGGAGGCTAGGGGCACCCATTCTCTCCAGACTTGGTTTATTTTTCATGCTTTTTCCGGAAATGAAGAAAAGTTGAAAATATAAAAAAAATGACTAAGGCATGAGTCCAAAAGCGCCCCTGGAGGCTAGGGGCGCCTAGGATCTCCAGAGATAGTTTTTTTTTCATGTTCCGCTAATGTCATCCATCAGCCGCTTCCCGATATTCCTTCGGCGACGGTTTCTAGAAGTCAAAATTGCAGTCAAACGTCGTTGGATCGTCAGTTCGAGGCTGGGGATGAAATCAGGATTGATAAAACTCCAAAATGCCATGATCAGTCAGCTTTTTCAAGTCAACGGTGACAATTTTCCATCTTGTTGAAGTCAGAGGCAGGTCACACCGGAGTCAGAACGAGTGCAAAAGTTTCAAAACGAAAGAAAATTTGGCTTACACTTTTGCAACTTCGCGTGTTTGATGACATCATAAAAGAAGCAAGTTTTCATCATCCTCACACGTGAAGCCATAGGCAGCTATAAAATAGGGATTCTTCCTATTCAAGCATATCAACTTGGATTTGTGCTTTAAAAGTTGCTATCTTCACGGATAAGCTTCAAGCTTTGTGCTTTCACAAAGAAAGCTGCTTTTTCACCCTAAGTTCTATAAAACAAGCTTTTGGTTTCTTTTATCCATTATTTTTGCAGGTTGCATCTAGAGAAAGAAAACATCTTTTTCTTCTCCTGAAGATTTGAGAACCCAAACGGAGTGCTTTTTCAGTGTTCTTCATGGTTTCGGAATTGGGAAGCACAGAGGCACGCTTTTTTGAGGTCCATTTTTCTAGGGGATCGTTTTTCAGAAACAGGGCCAGAGCTTTTTCAATTTTCATCGAAATAGGTTCATCTGGAATTACGTTCTCTTGAAGATTGGAAAATTTTAGTTTTTCTGAAATCTGGTTTTTTGCTGCTTTTTTGAGAAATCCTCTGCTTTTTCAAAATCCGACGATCTGGGTTGTTTCAAAACGGGATTATCTACAAAACCCACATGCCATCTTTTTTGTTCAAACGCTGCTTTTTTCCAAGAAACCAACAAACAGTTTTCAGCCTTTGTGCAAATTTTTTCCAAACACAGGCGTGTTCACAGGCATTCTTCAAGTCTTTTAGTATGTAGTACTCTCCAATAGAAATCAAGCCTAGAACGGTGTTACTTCATGATTACCTAAGAAACGTCAAGGCAGATTTATACTTTCACAGATCTATGAACTGAAGTACAACGCTCACAATTTGCATCAAGGCATTCAGGGGTTTCAGTAGTGTATGGCTGAGAACAAGCCGGTATTTGAGATCATAATCTCCGACTTGAAGGTAGCCTAAGATTCCGTTGATTTAGCAGAAAATAAGAAGGTTTCTACTTGGAAAACACAATATATCTTTTCACAATAAAAACCCATGAGAAGATAACCTCAGAGTTAGCTGAATGGAAGGATAAGGTGATAAGTGTTCTCAAGTTCGTGCAGTCTTTTGTTTCTACTTTGCATTGATTACCGTGCCCTTAATAAGAAGACCATCAAGAATAGGTATCCTATACCCAAGATCGATGAGCTTCTAGATGAGTTACATGGAGTAGTGTACTTCTAGAAGATTGATCTTTGTTCAGGATACCATCAGATTAGAGTACATGATGAGGACATTCTGTTGTGCCCAATCAAAATTTTTGCTTCATTAAGGCATTTTGTGAAAGTCTAGAAAATTTTTCGTCAAAAAGTCAATTTCTAAAAATAGAAAGTTTCTAAAAATAGACATTAAATTTAGGTTGTCTGGGTTTCTTGAGATACGGATGCTGGCAAAATTTTCTAAAAATAGAATCACTAATTTAGGAGTCCTGCTTGATTTTGATTGGCTGATTTTGCTTCACGATCAAGGTGGTCTAGACGGAATCTGCAAAAGATCGAGTTTTCTCTACTGGGTCAATTCTGCTTTTTCAAAAGGCGAAGCACGAACTTCAAGTGCATTAATGAAGGGAACTCATCTGTCAGGGGTCAATTTCAAGTTTTCAGTGTTGTTCAGAAGAAGAAGAACTGCTGAGCAATAGACAACTGACGAAGAACGGAGAACGGAGCAGCATGAATCCGGAAAACGAGGAAAAGATGGAAATCATAAAAAATTGACTAAGTCTGGGAAATCCAAGCGCCCTTGGAGGTTGGGGGTGCCCAAGCAACCCAGTGTTGGATTTTTTTGCATTTTTTGAAAAACGTTAAAAATGCCTTGTCAGCCAACTTTCAAGTGGTCAAAATTAGTTGAACTCAGTCAAAAGGCCTGAAAAAGCAGGGGATTCATCTCAGATATGCTCAGGCTATCTAGTCTACCCTCATCCTGATGACTGTCCCTGAAATACTGAAATTGGCTAAGTCTGATGTCCTGAAGCCCTGAAAAACTGACCAACTCTGAAATCTGGTGGATCCTCAAAAAATCTAGAATCTACATGTTAAATCCTATGGATCCGAGACGTATCTCAAACATCCTAACAGTATATTTCAAAACATTTAAAGTAAATATCTAAACATATACTTAATATTTGAAATATACGTCAGGCAGGGACCTTCAAAATCTGGCGGAAGTCCACTTGCCATCAAGATTTGCGAAAGAAAATGAAAATCATCAAAAAAATTCTAAGGCATGGAACCTTAGGCGCCCCAGGAGGCTAGGGGCACCCATCCTCTCCAGACTTAGTTTATTTTTCATGCTTTTTCCGGAAATGAAGAAAAGTTGAAAATATAAAAAAAATGACTAAGGCATGAGTCCAAAAGCGCCCCTGGAGGCTAGGGGCGCCTAGGATCTCCAGAGATAGTTTTTTTTTCATGTTCCGCTAATGTCATCCATCAGCCGCTTCCCGATATTCCTTCGGCGACGGTTTCTAGAAGTCAAAATTGCAGTCAAACGTCGTTGGATCGTCAGTTCGAGGCTGGGGATGAAATCAGGATTGATAAAACTCCAAAATGCCATGATCAGTCAGCTTTTTCAAGTCAACGGTGACAATTTTCCATCTTGTTGAAGTCAGAGGCAGGTCACACCGGAGTCAGAACGAGTGCAAAAGTTTCAAAATGAAAGAAAATTTGGCTTACACTTTTGCAACTTCGCGTGTTTGATGACATCATAAAAGAAGCAAGTTTTCATCATCCTCACACGTGAAGCCATAGGCAGCTATAAAATAGGGATTCTTCCTATTCAAGCATATCAACTTGGATTTGTGCTTTAAAAGTTGCTATCTTCACGGATAAGCTTCAAGCTTTGTGCTTTCACAAAGAAAGCTGCTTTTTCACCCTAAGTTCTATAAAACAAGCTTTTGGTTTCTTTTATCCATTATTTTTGCAGGTTGCATCTAGAGAAAGAAAACATCTTTTTCTTCTCCTGAAGATTTGAGAACCCAAACGGAGTGCTTTTTCAGTGTTCTTCATGGTTTCGGAATTGGGAAGCACAGAGGCACGCTTTTTTGAGGTCCATTTTTCTAGGGGATCGTTTTTCAGAAACAGGGCCAGAGCTTTTTCAATTTTCATCGAAATAGGTTCATCTGGAATTACGTTCTCTTGAAGATTGGAAAATTTTAGTTTTTCTGAAATCTGGTTTTTTGCTGCTTTTTTGAGAAATCCTCTGCTTTTTCAAAATCCGACGATCTGGGTTGTTTCAAAACGGGATTATCTACAAAACCCACATGCCATCTTTTTTGTTCAAACGCTGCTTTTTTCCAAGAAACCAACAAACAGTTTTCAGCCTTTGTGCAAAATTTTTCCAAACACAAGCGTGTTCACAGGCATTCTTCAAGTCTTTTAGTATGTAGTACTCTCCAATAGAAATCAAGCCTAGAACGGTGTTACTTCATGATTACCTAAGAAACGTCAAGGCAGATTTATACTTTCACAGATCTATGAACTGAAGTACAACGCTCACAATTTGCATCAAGGCATTCAGGGGTTTCAGTAGTGTATGGCTGAGAACAAGCCGGTATTTGAGATCATAATCTCCAACTTGAAGGTAGCCTAAGATTCTGTTGATTTAGCAGAAAATAAGAAGGTTTCTACTTGGAAAACACAATATATCTTTTCACAATAAAAACCCATGAGAAGATAACCTCAGAGTTAGCTGAATGGAAGGATAAGGTGATAAGTGTTCTCAAGTTCGTGCAGTCTTTTGTTTCTCAGATCCCGTGCTCATATGAGAAAGAAGATGGTACCCTGTATGATCTCAAGGAAGTACAGACAAAATTCCAGACTCTCGTCCGCAATAGTTTTAATGGTGATCTCAGTGCCGACAAGATGGATCGTTTTGCCGCAATGATAGTAAATTTGATAAAGCTGTGGGCGAAGTTCGTGAATTCTTCCAGATCGTTGCAGATGGTGAAGAAATGTTAGAAAATCAGAATATCATCTTGGAGAGTATTAGTGTTCTTGGCAAAGATATGGTCACTAGCTTTTTAGAAGATATTATTTCCCAATATACCAGTGAATGACGTCACCAATAAGGCAGCAATAAAGATGGGGATGTGACTCAAAAGAAAACAACTTTAACTCAATACTTTTTGTTTTAAAGCATTTGCTTTCATTCAAAGCTTATTCATCCTTAAAATAGTAAAAAATCACTTTGTAATAGTTGGAGCTTTCTTTGCTTTAAAGCAAATTGTTTTAAAGCAGTTGTTAGTTGTAATCTTTGTCTTAGAATAGAAATAAAGCTTGCGAGTTGGCAAGTTAGCTAGATAAAATCAAGGAGATTTTAGGGTTCCCTACTCCTCTGATTTAGTATAAATAAGGGCAGCCTTGCCCATTGTTAAGGGAACTGTAATTGTGATAGAAAAATTTGCTGTGCCTATTCTAGCCTGCAAAAATTGTTATTTCAAGTGCTTGTTCACTCTGTGCTATCTGTCATCCAGTGTTTGATCGCATATTGTATGCCTACCTTTTGCTACAATATCGTTGTCCTGGAGTTGTAATAACTTTATGATATTGAAAATAGAAATCTCATGCCTGCCATTTGCTTTGATTCTCTATCTCAGGATCATCTAGTTTTGTCGTCAGATGTGTGGCTTGCATAATCTTACTTTTAGTTTTCATCTTAAAGGACAATGAGTCTTTTGATGTGATCTGGAAGAAGTTTATTTGAGCTTTTATGTTAAAACAAATCATTCTCTATCAACTTTTGATTCCTATGCTCTGAATTTACTTAGGTGATCAAAAGTGTCATTTAGTTTAGGCCTAGCTGTAGTTAGAAGTTAAAAATAAAAACCTCTGCTGCAACGATAGAGTTTTATAACCTTGTGCTCGCAGCTGAGAAGCAAAAAGATAAGTAAAATTTAATTTATTTATCTTTTAAGCAAACATCAGCAAAAAGAGAACTTCCCCTCATAAGAGAAGACCAGTTTATTTGTGCATAGCTGTCCGTTTCCAACTCGCATTCTAGAGGTGCGAATTGAAACGCCAACACATTCACAAGACAACATTCAGATGTCACTATGGGCATTATGAATTCTTGGTTATGCCCTTTGGTCTTACTAATGCTCCTGCGACATTCCAGACTTGTATGAACCATATCTTCAACAAACAATTGCGGAAGTTTGTATTGGTGTTCTTTGATGACATTTTGATATATAGTAAGACATGAGAGGATCACCTTAGGCACATTGATGAGGTACTAGGTATCATGGAGGCACAGTCCCTTTTTGCTAAGGCTTCCAAATGCGAGTTTGGAATGACAGAGATCCTATACTTGGGGTAGGTCCCATTTGGGATATTGTAGTGGTATCAGAGCCTTGATCTTGCCAGCCTGAGGGTCTACAAACTATCATGGATGTTGGAGGTAATAAGGAACCTAGCATGAGGGATCTCAAATGGGAGTATCAACCACTCTTGGCTATCAATGCACACTCTTGAACTTGTCCAGTATCAACCAGTCAATACAAACCATGATCTTCTATTCCGACTACAATAGTCTTCCTTGTCTCCTTGTCAACTAAATAGCATTTATGTTTGCTATTATCTAGATTGGGACAATGGCGCATAATTTGAGTCACAAAGAGTAAATTAAGCTCCATTCCCGACACATAGTACACATTGAGAAAAATTAAAATTTTCCCATCAAAGGATACTGCACATTCCCTCTACCCACAAATGTGTACTCACCACCATTGAAGATCACTGAATCAAAGCAAGCCGTGTACTCCATGAACCAATCTTTCTTGTAGGTGAAATGATGAGATGCTCTTGAATCTATGTACCATATAGATGACTTAGACTAATCTGCAAGTTGTTTGGCCATGAATGCATAGAAGGGTGATTCCTTTTCCTCAGAATCCTCTGCAACATGAGCCTTTAGCTGAGGCCCTCCCTATTTGAATTTTTGTTCAACCAACCTCTGTCTGCAATGCCTCTTCATATGACCCATCTTACCACAATAATGACGTGATATTTTTCAGATTCCTTGAAGTATTCTCATTGTTCCCTTGTCCTTTCTTCTTTGACCATTTGCCTTTGCCTTTGTCTTTGGTTGCAAATGCCTGTTCCACACTTTGTGTATCACTGCTACTACCAAACTATTTCTTCCATCTGTCTTGTTGTAAGAGCATATTGCACATCTCTTCAAACTTCAGGTCAACACTGATAGAGGTAATATTGAATGTCTCAATAAAATGCTCATAAGCCCGTGGTAAGCTTTTCAACGTAATTATCATGTCCTCTTCTTCCATCTTCCAATCTATGGCTGATAATTGATCTCAGATGTCCTTGATCTTGAGTAAATACTCCTGCAAGGATGCTTTCTCATCCATCATGATCGAAAAGAGCATATTCTTCAGGAAGAAGGCCCTGCCTTTATATGAAGTCTAGTGCAGTTCTCGCAGATGCTTCCAAATTTCTGTAAAGGTTGTACCTATTTGAACCTCTAGAAGCTCTTCATCAGTTATTGATAATTTTATCAACATGATTGCTTCTCTATCACGTTCGTCAAACTTGTCCTGATCTTTACCCGCAGTTGTTGGTCGGGTGTTAGTACCAAGGACGATTTTTCGAGGCATCTATACTCAAAAATCGTTAGCATTCATTACTTCCATGTGTTGTAATTTTTGCCAATAAAACGTTTGTTGCCTTCCAACATGATGTTGGGTAAAGAGGCCATATTCCCTCCAGCAACTTGTAATTACGGAAAAAATAAACCCTCTAGTAAAAATCTATATCAGTAAACTCACGATTTTGAAAAGAAAACCGTCAAAACTGATCAATAACCCCACGATTTTATAAAATATCATCCAAAAACTTTACCAAATCACCTTCCCTAGTCGCTGACTATTAAAAATCTCCAAAAACAAACGCGATTTTGTTTGGGCGAGTAACGATTTTTTACTGTAAAAAAATATCCATTGCTGTTTCTAGAAAACCCTTGATTTTTATTGTTAAAATGTTGCAATTTAAAGAAAATCCAGCCGCAATTTGTTTCAAAAACTAAAACATGATTTGTAGCAAAAGAAGAAAAATGTGATTTTTAGTGGAAAAAATCACAATTTGCAGAGATAAATCAACGCCAAGTATCCCTTCAAAAGAAATCTGCGATTTCTGGTTCAGCACAAAAATAAATTGATTTTCCCATAGAATAAACCCACAATTTATTTTTTTAAATTGCCCAAAAACAATGCCTTTCCTTCAGAAATATCAACATGATTTTGTAGAAATAATCACATGATTTTGTTAAAAAAATCGCCAAAAACAAACCCTGGTCTGTCTTTGAATCCGTACAAATCCGTACGATGTCTATTGGCTCCTTTATGTGCAACACTAGTGATCCCACGATCCGTCACTGCTAGCAACAGTCCCTAGGATGATTCACTATCATGTATGTCAGAGCTCTAGCTGAGCTCTGATACCACATAAAAATAATTAAACACATAATGATTAACAAGATATTCAATATTAAACAAAGGAGCGAAAGCATCCTTAAATAAGATTACAAACACTTTATCCGAAAAGGATAAGACCGACAACTAAAAAGAATAAAGAATATTCATAAAGTATATCATATAAGCTAATTGACCATTATAAATAAAACATTACTTTAATAATTAAGATAATGGTCAAACAAGCTCCTTAACCAATGTATAGCTCTAATACTATTATGATAATCTTTTATAATCTTGTCTAGATGCGTATTATGCTTGTTGCATTGTTAAGATGTTCTTTATGATTTTGTAAAGGTGCATGTCACCTCAAGAATGATCATAAAAAAATTACTCTCCGACTTATTTTATTATGGCCCTACTCCACATGCTTTCCTTCCCTTTGGGATCTGACATTCTTTTAATTTTTGAATTGCATAGTTGGTTGCATGTTGTGTTGTATGAATCTTGATGGTTATAAGCATATTAATTGAAATTTTCCATTAACAAGAAGACAGACAACAGTCAGAAATTCCAGAAAAGTGACATACAAGCATAAAGCAAATCATCCTTGGTGTTTTGATTATTACCAAATGGTGCTAAAACTGGAGAGACAGAGTAAAAGCGTTCCCATTCAATAGGATACAGCCATGGGAAGTTTGATGTATGACTTCACCCATCTTTGTTTAATGATTGTTCTTCACACACACAATTAAAAGTGCATTTCGGACAAAACATGATGTCGGCTATTAAACTACCCACAGGTACTGAGTAGAACTACACACATCTCAGAGAAGTATACTCATAATTAGACTTTAAAACGTAATCCTTTCTTCATTTTACTTTATTTTTGTATCTCTTGCAGGCACATGTAGAAAATACATAATATAGAGAATAGTAAACATGGAATCCCAAGCCTAGAATTAACTATTATACTTCTAGGACTTTCCCTTAAGCAAAGGCTAAGTTATACCATAGAGCCAATTCCAGTTACTAAACTATGAGCATAGTATTTGAGGTTACTGTAAAATGTCAGAAGATTGTCATATTCAATAAATTATATATGTAAGTCCATCTACAACTTTATAGCTACCGATTCTTGTACCTGTTGGACTGTCTGACGTCTAATGATTCGAACACCAAGGCAAAATTGCCGTACATCATATGCAGATAATGATATCCTGTTGGTTCCTTCTTGACTGTAAGCTATGATCTGAAACAATAAAGATCAATAACAATCAAAATAAAATTGATTTTAAAGCACGACAAAAACAATAAGCCCCCAAATGGAGTATTTTCAGAATTACAACTTCAGAACCATGATGACACAACTGAGGAACTGCAATAATTAGGGATTTGAGCATATTTGTAGTTTTTTCTCTACATATACACCTATAAGTGCTATTCATGCTCAAATCAGTCTATATCTAACAATAGCATATTTTAATTTTTTTAAATTGCAGACAAATCCCTTACCTTATAAACAATGAATGCAGAAATCTCATAAATTTTAGTCAAAAATTAGTAATATCTATCCTGATCCCAAACAGTGCATATATAAACAATTGGTTCAGCTCTCTAAAACTAAAAAATTCTTCTCAAAACATACTCAATAACCAGAGATGTACCCATCATGATTGACAACTCAAGAAATAAATCTAAACTGAAAAGAAAATACTAGTTATCTCCACTCAAACAAAACCCCTACCAGAAACAAACGAAAACCTGCAAGTATGGAAAGTGAAAGGAAGAAGTAAAACTCAATTATTAGATTGTATCAAAGCACAACAAGAATATTTTGTTGACTAGCATCAGGTCAAATAGTATAGTAAAATGGGCTTTCAAAATGAAGTCCTAGATTCAAATCCCAACAGACATGATGAATTGCTAAAGTTAGAAAATATATTGAATCCAACATGTTGGATGCAGCATACCCTAGTTGACGAGCAGGTTGCAAGTCCAGCATGAATTTGACAAAAGAGATACTCCTCAATGATGTCATCTAAGATGAAGGTTGACCCCAAAAGGGGAATTTACCAAATCATAAAAAATGCATGAAAAGGGTTTTCCTTTCATTCCATATATATTTTCTCAAATTCACAAGAATTTATCCATCAGGGATGGCCTGCCTCAAATTTTGTGAAACCAAAAAATAGAAAAAACTTATATTCTCAATCCCTACTTGTGGGCCTATCAAACCTCATAGAGTGATCTCTTAAGCCTTCACAAACTTAGAAAACCCTATTGCTCAAAACTTGGTGGTCTCTTCCTGTAAATCTTCATTTGAAGATCACTATTGGCGAATGCACACTTGTGATTCCTTAGATTCTCATCCAAAATATAGGCCAATGTAACAATATCAAACATCCTATTGTGTATATAACCATAGTTCAAAGCCTTAGAGACAGCAAAAACTCAGCAAATTGCATATTTGTAAAATGAACATAAAAAAGCATGCAAAAATACTGAATTTAGACAACTTGTAGGTAGTTTTTCTATTAGTTTTAGACAAAAAGGAGTACAATGCACATCATACTGTCATATATGACATGATGATTGATCGGTTGAGATGTAATGTCCCTTTTTTGGCGCATAAATCTTTTGTGCGCATTTCGCTAGTTCCTAGTCTTTAGGAGGCTATTAGCTTTGTTTGAGAGAACTCCAATGTTTTAGGAGTGGCCGTGGCTCAGTCTTGCAGAGCAGTTGTTCATGGTTTTAAGTTCGTCTAGTCATTCGGAGTTCTTAGATGCTTTCGGAATTCAGTTCCGACTTCTCAGGTGCTCTCCAACCTTCTTGGAGAAACATGTTATTTTTAGATAGTCACCTGACAACCTCTATTTTTCGTCCCAAGTCGTCTACTACACTTTGATATGGTCAGAGTTGTTCGATCAGTGCATCTCTATGCTTTCCGTAGCTTGGGACTATTATTTGGTAGTTTAATTAATATTTCACTAAGGTTGCCTAAGGTTTGGAATAAAGATTAGCAACTTAGTGCAATATTAATTATAAATTGGTGTTCCCTTCTAGGAGTAGATTCTTTTATATGGCATTGAGCACAGTTGGTGTTCAGGAGTACAATGATGCTTTCAAAAGCACTTTTGGCTTTTCGATTTGCTCTACAAACTTCTTGGAGAAGCCGTCTATTTATAGTAAGTCACCCAATTGGCATCATTCTTCATCCCAAACCTTCAAGATCATGTTGGTATGGTTTAATTTATAATTCGCTTCATTATGGGATTTTCCGTAAGTTGGGTCAGTTATTAAGCCATTTAATTAATATATTTGCTTAAATTATGTAAAATTGGGATTATTAAGAGATAACTTAAGTGTAATAGCGCTTTGAAAAGGTAATTAAGTGTTTTTAAAGATAGACACTTAAAAAAGGGGGCCTTGCACATGAAATATTAATATTATTTCAAAAAGGGTCTTTTAGAGAGGAAAAATATTAATATTTTGAGGAGAAATATGAAGAGGTAAAAAAAAAAATCTATTTCCCTCAAAAAGTTATAAAAAGAGGACATGAGCTCAGTGTTGGGGTTATGCTTTTGATATGATATTGTTATGTTGTTGGATTGAACCTGCAAGTTCTTCCATTATCTCTTGAGGACGAAAACCCTCTTGTAGAGTGGGTGTGGTTTCAAACAGGGATCACCATTGGTGTTGAATGTGGAGTTAATTGAGCAATCTCACTTAGAGTTTGCCTTTGCGTTGAATGGATGTTTTGATGAGATTCGAGTTGTATTTCCTTTGATGTTTTGGACGCCAATTTTGAGGGGTTTTTGCAGATTTTTTGGAAGTAGATTTGGAGTGTTCTTTGTTGTCGCCCTCTTGAGTTCAGCACCATTTTTCTCTTGCTGTATGGCCTTATCATGGCATGGGGAACTGCTGTTCATATCAGTCATTGGCGTGAATTTTGGTGTGGTTTATTTCTTTGATAGGCGATTTCCACTTTCATAGCGATTGGAGGGTTTGGGAAATGTTGTTCATGTGTATGTGATGCCTTGAGGAAGTGATCAGACCTAGCTGTGAGGGTTTGTTGCTGAAGGAGCTGCCTCTAATTGCATATCTTGTGTGATTTTGACATTATTTCAGCCCTTTTGCCTTGGCCGTTTGCTTGGATGTTGGTAGAGTTTGGAGGGAATTTAAGGAGTTTTGATGTGATTTTCTGATCATTTCTGTTATGGCAGTCCGCTGATACGGTTTGGACAGCCTTGCATCCACCATCATTGGGTTACCAGAGCTTTATGGCACCTTCATGTGGGTATACTTTCATTGCATGTTGATATTGTATTAAGTTAGAGCATTTGTATCTATTTTCTCCTCATTATAAGAGAATCTATAGTATGCTCATCTAATGTTGCAACGACATCATACTTTGTAATCCCTGGATGGTAGTACCGCTAGTGGAATAATCTTTCTTGTTCATGTTACTCACACCACTAAACAAGTGGTTAGTTTGTAATGGCTTCCCACTGAACAAGTGGATGTCCTAATGCATTTCATTTCCCCTTTCATTTCTTGTATCTCCATTGAATAAGTGGTTTCCCCGCTGAATAAGTGAATGCCCACTGAATAAGTGGAAGTTGTATTTGCTTTTCCGATTCTCAATGCTAACTTGGAAGCACTTGTATGCTCTCACCTTGCGCAATTTGGGAACTGGGTGATCAAAATGGTGTGGAGTTCATTATTGCATTTCATTTGCTAACACTATTTGATAGTGTTGAAAATCTGGAAAAAAATTGGGGTAGAACATTACATGAGATCACATAGAAAATTCGTAATCTATAAAAATATTTTCCAAATATTTCCTTCGATGAAAGCTCCTTAGTAGTTGTGCAGTAAAGATTCCTATTAAAGAACAATTTCATCCTAAAGCATATCATCATCATCATCAAAATACCACATATCGGTACGACTCTTTTCTAATATTTGAAATGAGGCGATTCCTCCAAAATACCTCATGCCTCTTTCCTAAATGATGTATGGTCACCAAGTTGAATCTTTAATTTCATAAAAATGCGATTCTTTTCATTTTTATTTCATATGCCATCTTTAAACTTGTACTATGGCATGAACTTGGGTTGCTAGCTTGTAAAGTGGTACTACCACTTAATAAAGTAATTACCAATATATGAGGAGCAGCTGTAATAGAAAATCAGCATTAATATATGTTGTTTGCAACAGCCAAAATAAATCAGAAACCCTTGCTAATAGTTATGATAATAATAAAGAAAATTCACACATTAAAATCTGAAACTTTACCAATAAACTGGGAATTGACAAACCCACTGAATCACCACAAACTGAAACAACCAAACTAAAATCCAAAACCAAACAATATTTTTATATTTTCTGAATAAGTAAAACACCCACAGTGCAATTTGAAAAACACTACAAACTCGGAAAATCTCTACAAACCCAAAATATTGAAAACCACAACTGAAATCCAAATATCTAAAAATTGAAACTTCACCAAACAACATCTAGAACAAATCATTCAACTCAAAGGAAATTCCTGAATGGAATCTCTCAAATGAGTAGGAGGGTTTTCGTACTCGTAATCATTCTTGCCAATAGGGTTTTCATCCTAGAGCAAAGAAAAGATAAACAAAGTTCAATCTTAAAAATAGGGGTTTTTGGTTTATCAAATTCGTATAACCTGTTCCAATACACAACTCCTTTTATAACTTTCCGAGGGAAAATATTTTAATTTATTTTTGTTTTCTCCTATTTTTCCACTTGAACCCTAAAAGTGTCCTTTACATAATCACTTTTGTACTCCCACACCTAATGACAGTTTAGAAAACAACTTAAGTCATCTTTTAAAATCACTTTTTATGACCTTTTAAATAATTAAAAATAAGTAGTCTTTTAATTTATAACTCAAAGTTACTTTTTCGACGACTTAATTTTTTAATTATTTCCAAGGTCTCAAAAAAAGGGACATTAAATGGGAGGTTATGGAGGGCCTCTCAACCAACCCATTCATGTAGTGAGCTACTACCTCAAGCCCAAGTTTTTCTTCTCATACAACTTCACAAATATTATAGGGAGGTTATGGAAGACCTCCCAACATGCATTGAGAGGATGACACTTACGTTGAGGTGAGGGCCCTAATTATCTTAGAGTTGCAAAATTACAAGCAAGCTAGGGGGAAGCCCTTTTCTTAGCCACTATCTGAGAGAGATCCACTGTAATGTAACGTTTTTGGCGCATAGAACTTTTGTACCCATTTTGCCCATTCCTAGTCTTCAGGAGGCTATTGGCTTTGTTTGAGAAGACTCCAACGTTCTTGGAATCGTTGTGGCTCAGTTTTACAGAGCAGTTGATTATGGCATTGAGCCCAGTTGGTGTTGAGGATTACAATGATGCTTTCTAAAGCACTTTTGGCATTCCAATTTGCTCACCAAACTTCTTGGAGAAGCCGTCTATTTATAGTAAGTCACCCAGTTGGCATCATTGTTCATCCCAAACCTTCAAGATAATGTTGGTATGATTTATTTTGCAATTCGCTTTAGTTTGGAATTTTCCGCAAAATTGGGTGAACTATTGAGCTATTAATTATTAAATTCACTTAAGTTAGCTAATGTCATAAATATTTTAAAAGATAAGTGTAATAGCTCTTCGGAAAGGTAATTAAGTGTTTTAAAGATACACTTAAAAAGGGAACTTTGCACATGAAATATTAATATTATTTCAAACAAAGGTCTTTTGGAGAGGAAAAAGTGTTTTTTCGAAAAAAGCAATGAAAAAGCAAAAAATATTTTTCCAAAAAAGTAGCGAAAAAGCAAAAAAGGTTTTTTTCGAAAAAGTAGCGAAAAAGTAAAAAAGTGTTTTTTTCGAAAAAACAATGAAAAAGCAAAAAAACTTGTTTTTCCTAAAATAGCTCCAAAATGTTATAGAAGGGAGTTGGAGCTCATTGTTGAGGGTTATGCTATTGATATGATATTGTTACTCCGCTGGATTGAACCTGCATGTTCTTCCATTATCTCTTGAGGACGAAAACCCTCTTGTAGATTCTCTTGAGGATGAAAATCCTCTTGTAGATTGGGTGTGGTTTCATTCAAAAACTACCATTGTGCTAAAGGTGGAACTACTGGAGCAATCTCATACAAAGTTTGCCATTGCACTCAATGGATTTTGATGTCTTTGAAAGTTTCTGTTTGAAATTTGATTCTATGGTTATTGTAGTGCATTTTGGAGTGATTTAGAATGAGTTTGATGATTCAAAGATTATTGCATATTTTGGTTGTATTTTCAGTTCGGTGGATTTAACATTTTGGTTTGAATTTGAAGGATTCATGTAGTTGGTCGTACCATTTATAGGCTGAACCAGTGAAGGCAAGGCGTGAGGTTTTGAGGGTTTGATCTGTTGTTCTTTCTTGCAAATTATTGCTAATATTTGTCCTTGTTTCCAGCCGCCTAGATTATGGGAAATCTTGAGTTCTTTGCAGGCCGTACATCCCTTGCTGGCCGCACCATGCCTAGAAGGGGACGTGGGGGTTTAGAGGAGGAATCACTCCATTTTGTTGACATTTAATGCTAGGTTTTGGGGCGCCATTGGGTGTAGGAAATGAGTATGCAGTTTGGAGATGGATTTCATGTGTTTGGGACAGAAAAGAGGGGTTTTACCATGCTGATACATTGTGACAAACCTGCTACAACAGCATGTCAGTGATCTATTATTCATATCAGACCTTAGTGATTCAGTATTATGGTCCCTAGTATGGTATAGTTTCAGTTCTTCAGTTATGGACAGTTTTGAAATGCTTCCTTTCATGTTCTATGTGATTTTTTAGTGCTAACTTGTTGCAGCAGTGATATCATGTTTGAAATCACGGTTAATATTATTGCAGCTTATAATTTCCATTATGATTATATCTAATGTTGCAATGACATATTATACTTTGTAATACTTGGATGGTAGTACCACCAGTGGAATAATCTTTCTTGTTCGTGTTACACCATTGAATAAGTGGATTTTATTTGTAATGGCTTCCCGCTGAAAAGTGAATGTGCCTAGGTTTCCTTTTTGTTTCTCCCACTAAATAAGTGGTTGTCCACTACATAAGTGTATGCCTGCTGCATAAGCGGATGCCCATTGAATAAGTGGAAGTTGTTATTATTGCATATTTGGATTTGAATGCTAACTCGGAAGCACTTGTATGCTCTCACCTCACCCGTTTGGGAACTTGGAGATCAGAAAGTGTGGAGGAGATTACATTGTTGCATTTCATTTGCTAACACTATTTGGTTGTGGAAATTATCTGAAAAAAATTGGGGTAGAACATTACATCCACCCAAACACCACATGACAAAAAATTGTAGTCTTTACTTATATCATACAATTATTACTTAATTACGAACTTTTGAATATCATATTTGTAGCTTCTTGGTGGGAAGATTGCAATAAAAATACCCCAAACCTTCAAAAGCTAGTCACTCGTATTTTGTCTCAAACTTGTAGCGCTTCTAGATGTTAGCACGACTAGAGTTTCTTTGAGGCCATTCACACAAAGTACAACAAATTGTCACAACAATGACTCAATGAACTCATTTTTGTGGATTTGAACCTTCGTTACTTCACATGAGAAAGGTTGAGGACACAACTACTCTGGAGCCTAGACTTGGATGAGATTGGTCTGTACAAATACTGGACGGATTTGAACCTTCGTTGCTTCACATTAGAAAGGTTGAGGACACAACTACTCTGGAGCCTATAGACTTGGATGAGATTGGTCCATACAAATACTGGACTAAGTAGGATACGGACATCCACATGTTTACAAAAGATGAGATTGTTGATTTCAATAAGCAACCTATGGAGCGTACAACTGCAACAAAAGAGGAGACATTTGATTGGGCAAGATCATTGTAGATGATATTGAACTTGAGGCAAGTGAGGAGTTATTGCCATCTAGTTCTAGGGTGGAGCCGCAACTGACTACAAGGAGTAGGCCCTCACCCCAATTTTCCACTAAAACAGGGAAGAGGGAATTGTAAATTGTTGTAACTTGTATGGATATGTAATTTATGATACAATTTTCCATGACAATCATCATAAATTCACTAAGTTACTAAATTAGAATCGAGTACTGGTACTAGTATGTGGATACGAGACGCTAGTACGAAATTTTTATTTTTATTTTTTTTGTTTGGAGGGGGGGTGCTAGGTACGTCCATACAAAAAACATATAGAATCATAAATATATACTTACGACCTAAAACTATACTATATTAGAACCATATTAATATAAAGCTATACTATATTAAATTTATTTTTTTAACATGTTAAAATATTAATAATAAAATTAACAATAAATATTAAATAATATTAAATTTAATAAATAATCAATTTCATACTAATTAATATAATTTAATATAAGTAAATGTATATTTAATAAATATTTTATATGCCAATAAATTAAGTTTAATAAACAATAAACTTCATTAAAAATAAGTGTACGTTTAATAATTATTAATAAATGATATTAAATTTAATAAATTAAAAACTTAAAATTAAAGTTAAACTTAAATAATACTACAGCCTAAGTTTGGTTAAAGAAAAAATCAGCAATGATATTCGACGACAAGTAGGGAGAAGGACATGAGAAATGGTAGTTAGCCTGAGACATGACAATGTTTAGGGGCTTTTTCTTCGAGCAGCAAAATAAGCAAAATTGACTTTGCTTATCATACAAATTATTCTTGTTATTCTCTTTGTTTTGTTTCGTGTCTCACTCTTTCTATTCATGTGCCTTTTCTCATAGTCTAAAACAAGCAAAATCAACATATAAAACAAAAGGAGACGTCACTTTTTAGGGTATTCTGTGGTCTAAAACCAAAAATTTGACACCTGGAATCATGATGAAATTGCTTTGGAAACGCCGCATCATGCTCAACATCGCACGAGCTTGAGAGGTGTTTGGTGGAATCTATTTAACCTAGGAAATGCCAAACCTTATACGATTCTGTAGAGGATTCCATGGCAATTCCGACTCCGGGCCATTTCGTGTTCAGAATCAGCATGTAATCCTGCTGATTCAGCAACTTAGTAAATTCATAGTACATATCACATTTATCAACTAGTCATTGTTGTATTTGCATGATATTGTGATATTGTACTGTTTTTGTATTCAAATCTAACAGAAAATAGTTCCCCAATGTTTTACAAATTCATTTGATACATTTTGTAATTGTATTTTGCATAAAATTTATCGTTTTTTAAAGAAATTTAAGTATGTTTTTAAGTTGTCGAGCTTTGACAAGTTTTTGCCAAGTCGCCAAGTCTAAGTCAAATTTGGGTCTATTGATTTTTTGTCAAGTCCAAGTTTTTGAACTATGGTCTTATGTGTGTTAACTCTTATTACAAGACCAAAAGACCATGTCAACAATATCTCCTGTCAAGAATATGCAAGGGGCTTGCTCTTCTGTTCACAAAATTGTTCCTTTACACTAAAGATCTGCTCTTGATAAGTCAATGTATTCGCTATTGTATTGCTGATTTCCACTTATAAACTTCTCTGTGGATATGACTGAGTTTACACAACTTTGAAGAAGAACAGCTAAGGGTTTCGATGTATACTGAAGCTGAAAACTAACCTCCAAAACCTTAGGCAGTGCCTATGTGTTTGAAAATCTCAATTAGATTTTCTCTGAAATGAAACCCTGCTGAATGTGAAAAGCCTGTCAAAACAAATGCCTTCTGTAGAACAATGATGATTCACTGAAATCAGGCACTCTTTGCTAATAAATGATGAAAAATTCACTGAAAAGTGATGAAGATTGTTCTACTTCAGAGCAATCAATGATGACCACCGGTATAGATCACTAAAACTCAATGGAGCCTACTAGTATGATTGAATGTCAATGGAAAACAGTGGATTCTGCCACTGAAACCCTCTTCAATGATAGACTGATGCACTGAAAGTGCTGTTGTCAAAAACCTGCCAAAAGGTACCGCTGATATGATGAAAACAAGTGCTAATCTGCTGCAGTCAAAAAGTGTGAAGGATGAAAACAATGTGAGGAAGAACGGAACAATGCAAGCTATTTCCAGCCCTTGATCACCTAAGTGTAGAGTATCTCCTTTTCTGCCTTTGGTTTGGAACTAAAACTTCGAATGTCTTTTTATGGGGTGCACCTCTATTAATAGGAGATATTTTGCTTTCAAAAGACATGTCCATTAACAAACAGGTGTGTGCCTAATAATATTGGGTACAATTTTTAAGCCAAATTTAAATCAACCACCTATCAGCCTTCATTAAGGTGCACAGTAATGTACCTATTCAGATTTTGTCTTCAATCTTTAGCAATCGACCTATATAAAGGCATGCAAAGTTTGTTTGACTGAAAATATGGATTCATTTAGGAAGGCAAATGCCATTAACTACTCCTGTAGGTTTTAACTTAACGCAAACTTGTTCCACCCCTTACATACCATGTTAATCAAAGGAGGAGTCTTCAAGATGTTGAAGTTTTCAGGTATCAAAACATCCCATGGGCATACTTCACCAGGATCCCATAATCTATTGGAATCAAGATAATGCTCAACACCTTGTGGCGGTCATGAGAATTTAACTCCCACTGCTCTATCATTCTGGTCCAACATGTCATCATATGAAAATTCTTCTCCGTGATCCAAGAGTTCACACTCTTGTTGTTTGTCCTTTTTACAACTTGTATTCTGAACCTCCTTGGTATGTGAAATGCTGAAATCGTCATGCAATCTTTCATACCTATGGAGTTCATCAATTTCTTCCACCATTTGCTTGATCTCCATAATCCTTGTATTATCTTCTTCTTTCTTGGATGTGGCTGCCATAGTTGACTGATTTTCTACTTTGTATAATGAAAAGTGTGCCAAACTTAGCTCCAAGCAAAGTTCATCAACCTTTTTTCCATTTTCTTCCGTAAATTTGATAACATGATCCCTATTATTGAGCAATTGCAAGTAATCAGATTTTACCATTTCTAATGTCTCTTTGACCGTGTGCAATTGTGTAAGAGTGACTCCTCTTTCAACTCCTTTTTGGCTCTCTTCAATGAATGCATGAGTGCTATCAACCCTCATTAACATTTGCACAATTTTCTCTTCCGTAACCACAAGTTTATTCTTCAAATCTTGCAATGCTAAAGGTCTTTGATCAAATTCACCAAAGTGACTTGGGCTGTCACACAACAGGTTTTCTGATTTGCTTACAATGGTAGGAACAATATCACCATCCAAATCAGCAATCCCATTACTTGATGCCTTGCACTCTTCATGTGTGAATAGTGGGACAACATCATGATTAATCAAAATATCGTCAAAAGATTCCACCCCTTCAATATCCAACTCTAAATCAGCATACCTGTCAATCTCATGTCTTCTCTCTTCCTCTAAGTATGGCATCAATTTTTGCTTACATTGTTTGAGAACATTGTTAACCAATTCATATGCAGCTGAAGTAACATCCTGTTCTTGCCTCAAAACAGCCAATAGAGAAGGTAAGAGTGATTGTGAATTTTCATCACTCTCATTGATAATCAAAGTCATGATGGTCTGAATAGAGGATATAACATTCTTCATTTGATTCTCACAAACAACAGCCAAGAAATGTTGAAACATTTCAAGAATAAAATCTCCACAACCCAAATCCAACATAATGACACAAGATCTGATTTTTGCAACGGTTTCTAGAATTAAGATCTTTTTAGCCAAAGTTGGACTATTAAAATCATGAAAAACCTTTGAAGCTTTCTACAATCAACTAAAAAATCTTCTTCATAATATTGATGTTATAAGGTTCCTGTGGAGCTATCAATTTCATAATTTCATTAACACAAAAAGTAACTGCAAGTCTTACCTCCTCATCTGGATGTCTCATGAGCTCTCATCTCATGTCCCCATTTCCGAAGTGACTTCACATGGAGTTGATGATTAGCCTATCATCCATTCCCGTAGGCTAATGTATTGGTAACGGAATGAATTTCTAGTTTGAGCTTATTTCTATATATGGAGAACCGGAAAGTTGGTATAAGTCTACATGTAGAACCGGAATGTTAGCTCAACTAGTATTTGGGTTAATTGGAAAATGCAATATTGAAATTGTATTTTCATTTGATTTGATAAATTATAGAAAATGGAATATTTAATTGCATTTTCTCTAATCGATTTCTATGGAGTTGTAAGTAGAATAAGGTGATGTGCTCGCCCATGAAGCAATAAGTCCAAGCTAATGCCCAACGGTTATCATTGAAGATGATCGTCTTGCAAAGAGATGGTTTTACATTGTTTGAAGAGCAAATGCATTAGATCATGGTCCCACATGAAACCAACGGCTAAGTATTCACCCATGTTTTGAGTTGAGCGATTTGCATTGAAGGAGGTATGTTAATGATTTTAAATGATTGCAAATGAGATGCAGCTGGCCGCCGATAATGAAGAAGAATATTTTTAAATGCAAAGTTTATTTATTAAATGATTGCATTTGGATCGCTGGGTGTTATATGATGAGGGCAATTGGAATTGAAAAAATGTAAATGCTTGCCTTGGGATCGAATTTGCTCTTTGAAAGGTTTTAAATGCCAAACGCCACTATTGAGGAGGATCGCCCAAGTCTATGAAGGATATTCAATGCATAACGAAGGTTTTAAATGCTTAATAGCTCTCACTACTAGCCGCCGCCCAAGATAGAGAGGAGCTCCAATGCTAAAGGATCGATCCACTTGAAGAATAGATGAATTTCATTTAAAACAATTAAAGATTGGTTTTAAATGATTGAGTTCATTGATGTCATTCATTTAAAATTGTTCAAGACTCTCAATTTTGATTGATGGATTCCAAGCTTCATTCCAAAATGACAAAGAGAACGAATGCCTATCCTTGGAGAGGATAAATAGAGCTCTTGAACTTCAATTTGCAACTTTTGATCATATGGTAAGCTTTTACATATTTTGTTCTTTGGCTGGAAATTGCATTTTCTAGTTATTTTTCAAGGTGATGTTCCCTTGAGTGTTGTGGTGATGTTCCCATGACAATTTGTGAGATGTTATCATTCAGATTTTTGATTTTATCATTGGAGTTGAATTTGCAGATTATTTGAGGAGATTTGAAGAGTATTTGACATCATATTGGAACCCTTGGTGTATTGGAGTGACTACCAAGTGGATTATTGATGCAATTACAGGGTTTTTAAACTGGATTTGACAAGGGCTTTGATACTTGAAGAGTTGCATATGATAGCAGACTAAACTAGGCATCCATCGCTTGAGTTTGGAGGTGGTTTTCATGAGTTTTCATTGCCAAAACTTTGACTAGGCAAAATCATCACTTTTAGCAGTCATATCAGCCTACAGAACTTTCATATCAGTCAATTGCTCATTTACTTTCAGGGCTGTTATAGCATCATTTGATAGCTAGTTTCATTCTATAGTGTTTGGACACTAATTCTATGCAAAATTTGATGAATTTGGGCACTTTATATGTATGTAATTAAGTCTGATATAAAATCAGACTGTGACTGAAATAAATTCTAGCCACTTATCATTTATGTATCTTTCATTTGAAGGTTTCAAATAAGCAAGTATGATGTGGGTTTGATGTTCTACTATTTCATTGTTCATTGGTGATGTTTATTTGTTGATTTGTGCAAGAAATCTTATCTAAAAGTTGGAAAAAAATTTCAATCATAAAAGAAAAGTATTTTATAGTGGTATTAGAGCTTGGATCTTGCTAGCCTATGGGTTATGAGCTACTACGTTGATCCATTGCCACAACATTATAGAAGAAGAGTATGTACAATGGGTGATAGAAGGCAAGGTGTTCCACAAGATGAAATTGATAATATGTTAAGGGACATGGTTAATAATCAGTGTGATATGGCAGAACAATAATATCAAACAAATACAAATATTGAGAGAATGTTTCAAGCTTTGATGGGTGACAGGAATAATAACAATCGGGCTAATCCAGTGAATCAAAACAATCAGGATGCAGGTAGTGTAGCTGGAAGATCACCACCTTGTGATAGAAGGACTCGTACACCTACAGTTGAGAGACCTATGCAGCCTACTTTTCTTCCTAGAGAAGATGAAGTAAAAGAGGAGCAGCCACAGGATGAAGAAGAAGAGGTTCCTTTTGAGGAGAATATCATATCTTTGGTTGATGAGTATGATTCACTTCCTGAGCATGTAAGGAATAGAATCAATTTCAACAATTACATGAGTCAAAAGAGAGACAATCGAAGGGGTAGAATGAATCGTCCAAGGCAAATAAGAGCACAACCTACATAGCCAAAGAAATACAAGGATGCATTGAATAAAATTCCTCTTCCTAGTTTTGATGGTAATGGCAAGCTAAGTGCTAGAGAGTGGGTGAATAAGTTAGATACTTTTCTTACACTCAAGCCCATGAGTGAAGAGAAGGCTATACACTTTGCTACTATGCATTTGGAGGGTCTAGCATATGAGTGGTGGCATCTTGGTCTTGTTTCACAGCATCACAACAGGATTACTTCATATGATGAGTTTGTTCAAAAACTCATTACTAGGTTTGATCGCAAGGATGTGGAGGTCTACTACCATGAGCTTGCATAGTTGAAACAGAGTGGTAGAGTGGATTCATATGTCAATGAATTTCAAAAGATTGCGGTTATGGTTCCCGATATGACAGATAGGAGAATTACAATGTCGTTTGTTGAAGGGTTGAATGATAGGATCAAAGGGTTGGTTAAGGTGCACAAGCCAACTACATTTGGGGAGGCAATCGAGTTAGCACTTGATTTGGATACAACTCCTACATTCACTCCGAAGAAAAGCTTCTTTAACGGCTCTAGTTCTAATCAGAAAAAACCATTTCAGCCTAAGACTAATCCTTCTACAGCAAAGAGAGATGAATTGAGAAGGAAGAAGCTATGTTTTTTTTGTAAGCAACCATGGGAACCGGGACATAGATGCCTTGGGAAAGGCAAAACACATCTCATTGAGGTGATTTCAGATGATGATAGTGATGCACATGAGGATACAGTTTCAGATGAGGATCATCAGGAGCAGTTTACATTGGAGCTTGATACAGGAGAAGGTAAAGGTTTAGCGACCATTGCTTCTATGTCAGCAGTTCCTAGATATCATGCCTTTCGTATAAAGGGTGTTATCAAAGGACAACGAGTCACTTGTTTGGTAGACAGTGGAGCCACTCATAACTTAATTGATGAGGGATTAGTTATGAAACGTGGTTTACAAGCTGAGGACTTTGAAGGCTTCACAGTTGCAATAGTAGATGGCTTTACTATGAGTTGTCAGAAAAAGGTGCCACAGCTAATTCAAATGGGAGATTATACATTGACAGATGATTTCTAGATGGTTGGACTTTCAAGCATTGATGTTGTTTTGGGAATGCAATGGTTGCATTCACTTGGCCGTTATATCCAGGATTTGAAGAAGATGGAGATAGAGTTCATTCATGAGGGAAGGAATGTTATATTGAGAGCCATTTCAGGTTATATTGAGAGCCATTTCAGATGGAGGGCCTAGAGTTGTTTCAGCTAGGCGTATGGAGACATTGTTTCGTCATGATGACATTGCATGGGCAGCTCAAGTATCTATTTCTTCTAAGTCTTCTTCAGATGGTGAGTATCATGTAGATATCCAATCTGTATTGGATAAGCAGAGTAAGGTGTTTGGTAACATTCCTCCAGGTAGACCACCAGATCGTGGTTTTGAGCATGTGATTGAGTTAGAGGATGGGACCAAGCCCATCAATATTGCACCATATCGACATCCTCGACACTTCAAGATTGAGATTGAGAATGCAATCAAGGAGTTGATTGATATGGGACGCATTCGACCTTCATCTAGTCCATTTGCTTCTTTTGTGGTGTTGGTGAAGAAGGATGGTATTATGCGGACGTGTATTGATTATAGAGCACTGAATAAGAAGACAATCAAAACCAGGTACCCTATACCTAGGATCGATGAGCTACTTGATGAGTTGCACAGGGCCGTGTATTTTTCTAAGATTGATCTTCATTCAAGCTATCACCAGATTCGTGTCCGTGAGGAGGATATTCCGAAGACAACATTCAAATGCCACTATGGACACTGAGTTTCTTGTTATGCCTTTTGGTCTTACTAATGCACCTGCTACATTTCAGTCTTGCATGAATCATGTTTTCAATAAACAGTTGCGTAAGTTTTTGTTGGTGTTCTTTGATGATATTTTGATATATAGTAAGACATGGGATGAGCATCTTCGACATCTTGATGAGGTACTTGGAGTCATGAAGGCACAGTCATTGTATGCCAAGGCTTCAAAGTGTGATTTTGGGATGGAAGAGATTCTCTATTTAGGGCATATGATTAGTGCTAATGGAGTTAAGAGTACAGGAGGAGAAGATCAAAGCAATACAGGATTGGCCTATTCCAAGGAACATTTCTGAGTTACGAGGTTTCTTGGGTCTTTGCAGTTACTACAGGAGGTTTGTTAGAGGATTTTCACAGTTGGCAGCACCATTGACAAATCTCACAAAGAAGGGAGCATTCCTTTGGTCTACTAAGGCACAGGCGGCCTTTGATCGACTCAAGGAGGTAATGAGCACTACTCTAGTTTTGGCACTACTAGATTTTACGTAGTCCTTTGTACTTGAGTGTGATGCATCAAGAGAGGGTATTGGAGCTGTATTGATGTAGAATAGGCATCCCATTGCATATGAGAGCAAGAAATTGAGAGATGTGGAGCACCTATATTCCACCTATGACAAGGAGATGCTTGCCATAATGCATGCTTTGGCAAAGTTTCGTCAGTACTTGGTAGGTCCAAAGTTTGTGGTAAGGACCGACCACAATAGCTTGAAATACTTCTTAGAGCAAAAAGATTTGAATGAGAGACAACAAAAATGGGTCTCTAAGATACAGGCGTATTACTTTGACATCCAGTTTGTGAAAGGAAAGAAGAATGTTGTAGCAGATGCACTTTCTAGGAGGCCTACTATTTGCTCTTTGAGTGAGATTTCAGCTGATTGGAAATCTCAATTTTTAGTTGAGTATTCCAAGTCTACATTTGCATGCGAGATCATGGATGGTTTGATTCAGGATGATAGATACAAGGTTGTGGATGATGTGATATATTATAATGACAGGATATTTTTTGTACCTGAGTCAAGTCTTAAGCAGTAGATTCTTCGAGCCATTCATGACACACCTCTAGCAGGACATCCAGAGTTTTTCAAAACCTATAGGTAGGTTCGTGAGAGATTCTCTTGGAAGGGTCTCAAAGATGATGTTCTTCAACATGTTAAGAGAGTGTTTCACTTGTCAGCAAAACAAGTCTGAGCATACTTTTCCCGCAAGTCTACTTCAGCCTTTCCCTATTCCTAAGCAGAAGTGGGAAAGTATATCCATGGATTTCATCACGGGTCTTCCGAAGGTACATGGTAAGGATTGCATATATGTGGTTGTTGATCGGCTAACCAAATATGCACATTTTTAGCATTGCAGGTTGCAGAGTTGTTCTTTCGTGAGGTATTTTGCTTGCATGGCCTTCCAAAGACTATTGTCCGTGATTGGGATAGTAGATTCATCAGCATGTCTTGGCGTGAGCTATTCCGACTTCTAGGTACAGAGTTGACACCGAGCACTAGCTACCATCCTCAGACAGATGGACAGACAGAGATTGTAAATAAGTGGATTGAGGGATATCTTCGCAATTATGTTGCGGGACATCAGCGTGCTTGGATCAGATGGTTGTACTTTGGGGAATATTGCTACAATACTACCTATCACATGTCTATTGGCATGACTCCATTCAGGGCATTGTATGGATATGATGCACTTTCTTTTGTGGATTTGGCATTTGATGATAGTAGAGCTCCCCGATCTAAAGACTTGATGCAGGATTCACAGGACATCGTTAAGATTCTTAAGGATAATATTCAACAGGCACAGAATCAACAGAAGATTTATGCAGACACGCATCGGGTTGAGAGGACATTTGAGGTTGATGATTTGGTATTTTTGTGCCTACAACCATACAGGCAGAGTACTTTGAAGAAAAGTGGTGCAGAAAAGCTCAAGACGAGATTTTATGGGCCATACAGGATTGTGAGGCGAGTTAGTGAAGTTGCACACGAGCCTAAGTTACCACCAAGAAGCTGCATTTATAATGTGTTTCATGTGTCTTGCCTCAAAAAGGCATTGGGACAACATGTGGTTTCTTCTCCCGATCTTCCACCTCTTGATGAGGACGGCATGCTGATATTGGAGCCTGACAGTATAATTGATATGAGGGAGTGTAATTTGAGGAGCTGAGTCATTAGAGAGTATTTGGTTCAGTGGAGAGGATTGCCTTTCGAAGATGCTACTTGGGAAGGAGAACAAATTTTGGAGCATCCTAATCTTCAATTGCTTGAGGACAAGCAACCCCAGGAAAGGAGGATTGTCATGTCCCCATTTCCGAAGTGACTTCACATGGAGTTGATGATTAGCCTATCATCCATTCTCATAGGCTAATGTATTGGTAAGGGAATGAATTTCTAATTTGAGCTTATTTCTACACATGGAGAACCGGAATGTTAGCTCAACTAGCATTTGGGTTAATTGGAAAATGCAATATTGAAATTGTATTTTCATTTGATTTGATAAATTATAGAAAATGGAATATTTAATTGCATTTTCTATAATTGATTTCTATGGAGTTGTAAATGGAATAAGGTGATGTGCTCGCCCATGAAGCAATAGGTCCAAGTTAATGCCCAATGGTTATCATTGAAGATGATCATCTTGCAATGAGATGGTTTTACATTGTTTGAAGAGCAAATGCATTGGATCGTGGTCCCACATGAAACCAACGGCTAAGTATTCGACCATGTTCTGAGTTGAGCGATTTGCATTGAAGGAGGTATGTTAATGATTTTAAATGATTGCAAATGAGATGTAGCTGGCCGCCAATCATGAAAAAGAATATTTTTAAATGCAAAGTTTATTTATTAAATGATTGCATTTGGATCGCTAGGTGTTATATGATGAGGGCGATTGGAATTGAAAAATGTAAATGCTTGCCTTGGGATCGAATTTGCTCTTTGAAAGGTTTTAAATGCCAAACGCCACTATTGAGGAGGATCGCCCAAGTCTATGAAGGATATTCAATGCATAATGAAGGTTTTAAATGCTTGATAGCTCTCACTACTAGCCGCCGCCCAAAATAGAGAGGACCTCCAATGCTAAAGGATCGATCCACTTGAAGAATAGATGAATTTCATTTAAAACAATTAAAGATTGGTTTTAAAGGATTGAGTTCATTCATGTCATTCATTTAAAATTGTTCAAGACTCTCAATTTTGATTGATGGATTCCAAGCTTCATTCCAAAATGACAAAGAGAACGAATGCCTTTCCTTGGAGAGGATAAATAGAACTCTTGAACTTCAATTTGCAACTTTTGATAATATGGTAAGCTTTTTACATATTTGTTCTTTGGCTGGAAATTGCATTTTCTAGTTATTTTTCAAGGTGATGTTCCCTTGAGTGTTGTGGTGATGTTCCCATGACAATTTGTGAGATGTTATCATTCAAATTTCTGATTTCATCATTGGAGTTGAATTTGCAGGTTATTTGAGAAGATTTGAAGAGTATTTGACATCATATTGGAACCCCTGGTGTATTGGAGTGACTACCAAGCGGATTATTGATGTAGTTACAGGTTTTTTAAAGTGGATTTGACAAGGGCTTTGATACTTGAAGAGTTGCATATGATAGAAGACCAAATTAGGCATCCATTGCTTGAGTTTGGAGGTGGTTTTCATGAATTTTCATTGCCAAAACTTTGACTAGGCAAACTCATCACTTTCAACAGTCATATCAGCCTATAGAACTTTCATATCAGTCAATTGTTCATTTACTTTCAGGGCTGTTATAGCATCATTTGATAGCTAGTTTCATTCTATAGTGTTTGGACACTATTTCTATGCAAGATTTGATGAATTTGGGCACTTTATATGTATGTAATTAAGTCTAATATAAAATCAAACTATGACTAAAATAAATTCCAGCCACTTATCATTTATGTATCTTTCATTTGAAGGTTTCAAATAAGCAAGTATGATGTGGGTTTGATGTTCTACTATTTCATTGTTCATTGGTAATGTTTATTTGTTGATTTGTGCAAGAAACCTTATCTAAAAGTTGGCAAAAAATTTCAGTCATATAAGAAGGGTATTTTACAGAAGGCCCGACGGCTGACCCTCGACGTCTTCATATCTATACACATGTGGTGTCGGGGCTTCCCTCCTTCTTCTTCAAGATGTTGTAAGTTGTAAGGCGGAAGGCCCGAACTCTAAAGTTCGATTTGTCGAAGCTCGACTTCCTGACCTTCCTTGTTCTTTCAAACGCGCCGACAACTTCTCGGATCACCATAAATGCGAAGTGGGTGACTGAAATTAATGTTTTTAATGCAATTGGTGGAGTTGATGAGGTTTTCCCTCCCATTTCGCTCTTAGATCGGATTGACTCGTGCTATAAATAGAAGATTGAGGCTCTTTTCAAGGGGTTGGTCGTTGAACCAATTGTCTAGTCTGGAATCGTCTAAGGAGGATTTTAGGGCATCAAATCACGCCAGTCTGGTCTGGAAGTGAAGGGATGTATCCAGCAGAGTGTAGGAAGAATGTGTAAAGCAGATATGTATGCATTGGTATGTCTCCATGGGAGTTTGTAATGATTTTGGCAAATGTATAATTGCAGTTGTATATTTTCCCTTGCCACATTTGCTGGTACAATTGTAACTGGAATTTGGAGGTGTGTGACAACACCCAAGTTAATACAAGGCTTTGTATTTGCCATTTCTTTGTTGCTCATGAATCATTGCAGTTCTTTCCTGGATTATTAAGTATGTCCATTGCATAAAGATCCATCTATGATATATATGTGAATGTATGTTTAGTTTTGTCGATCCCCTACTGTGTACTTTCTTTTGTCCTTGCATTCTATGACTAAGTTGCCTAATGGAATAGGCACCGGTCCATATTGGGGATGGATCAATCATCTTTTCAATCAAATCCTCGTCCTTTTAGTGGTAGGAGTAGGAGTAGGTTTAGTTTAGGATTTCTCATGTTGTTCATGGTTATGTTTTATAACCAGGAATAAATTTGAAGTAATGCAAAACAACTTAAATCATTTCTGAATCATGAGCATGCATGCCTGCACTATGTATCTTGTGTATTCGAAGTTAAGTGGAGTGATCTTAAGGAATGTAATGAAATTATATTTGGGTGCAAACACATAGTGCAGTAATCAGCTTAATCAGAGGCCTGTGCAACTAGTTTGTCTTGACCTAGTGACAACTTTGGCGGTTAAGTGTACATTAGGTATGGCTATGTTAGTTTATTTGTGTTTTATTTCATGCCTCTAGGGATATCCCTCCTAGGTCTAGCTTAGCCTGAAGTGCAGAGGAGCATACACACTCCTGTAGGTTGTCGAGAACCACCCAAAACTTGTTGATAAACCTCTTTTAGTCACCTTGACAACACCCCTGGGCTTGGCGATTGTGAAATGTTTTAGGGTTTTTGGTTGTAATTATTTTGGGAGTCAACATTTTTGGCACCGTTACCAAGGATAAAGTTACTTTAGCCATTGCCAGGTTTTAGGCAGCTTGTGCATTTTCAGACTCCTATAACAATTAATTTGTAGTTGTGCAATTTGTTGCTGTGTGTAAGTTTGGCAGCCTGTCAACTTACGCCAAAAGATTGGCGCCATTGTAGTGGATGATAGTGCTGGCTTGAAATCAATTGAAGACTCTGTTGGTGAGCTGAACCTAGAATCGGATTGTACCCTTAAAGATCAGTCACACTTCAAGGAATTCCTCTTTGGAAGAGGTGGCGACTCTACTGTCAGAACAAGAAGTTTGTTGCTGCTGCCCATTGGTTGCTATTAATGATTTGAATGCTCCATCTTAGTGTGCAGCAATTGGTGAAAGAAAGGTACACAATTTCTTCTTTTCCCACTTTTGGAGTTTGTTGTTCCTATCATGTTGAAAGAACAAAATTTCTATGCCTTAGTTTTTTGCCCAGCATTATAGGGTGTTTTAATCTTGGCCAACTGGTACGAACATTGATACCCTAGGGATATTCCTTCACAAACATCATATATATTAGGCCCTAGAAATTACACTGGAGTGGATTCCCATGACCATCCTAGAAATACATATTCTAGTCATGGCTCTGCATGTTATGCAAACCAAAACATATATGCACCCATGCAAAATCATAATGACTTAGCAATTCAGCAGTGTGAAATTGACAAAACCAAACAGTTGTTGGAGACATTATTGCAGCAAGATGAAGAAACAAAAAATCAGATTAGGATGCTAGAGTCTAGGATGCAGTCCAATGAATTCCCTGCTGCCCCTAAAAATCAGTTGGCCCAGTTCCCTGCTCCTCCCTTAGATCTCGTGTATGATCAGCTAGACCTCTCATGGGTTGATTACAAAACAATGAGTATGCCAACCAAGGTCTACAAACAGTTGCCCAAGTTTGACAGGTATGATATTTGGGAAGGGGACACACATGTTGATGTATTCTCAAAATTCATGGAAGAACATCAGTTTGAGGATGAGGATATGTACATAAGATTTTTTGTTAGGTCATTACATGAAAAGGCAAAAGAATGGTTCCAAAATTTTCCAAGGCAGTCCTTTGTCTCATGGAACAGACTTGTGGCAACATTTGAAAAAGAAATTGCTAAAGGTCTTGACCCTGCTGATCTTGTCATAGAGCTGGAAAAAATCAGCAGACAAGAGGGAGAGTCAAGCAATGATTTTGGTCACAGGTTTGTTGTTGCCCTATCCAATATTCCAAATGATTTTAGACCTAACACTCCCGATTGCATTGATATGTTTTTTGAAGCATATGAAACTGGACTGAGTTATGTGCGGGAAGATTTCAAAATAACAAGTATGCAGCAGGCATATTTGTCCATAGACTTGTAATGCCCCATTTCTAGGCAAGCACTTATGTATCGGGCTAGTCTACTACACGGGTTCCCGTAGACTAGTGAGGATGTTAGGGGGCCCACGGTGATGTGGCTCACCGAAGCTCAGTCAACTTTTCAGAGTGATGAGATGGATTCCTCTTGGTGGGATTTACCAATTAGCACATTTTTGAGTGAGTTTGGGCCATTTAGCCAAACTTATTACTTTTAGCAGGGCTCACAGGACTCTGAGCAAGTCAATGCAACGGTCTAGGAATCATGTCGACATTCCATTGGCCAGCTTAGCGGTACTACGGAGGTCAGAGGAGACCGTTCGAGTTAATATTTTAATAATAGACATATTTAAGTTAGATTAAAGATATAACTTAATATGTTT
This sequence comes from Cunninghamia lanceolata, assembly GCA_027924645.1. Taxonomy (NCBI): domain Eukaryota; kingdom Viridiplantae; phylum Streptophyta; class Pinopsida; order Cupressales; family Cupressaceae; genus Cunninghamia; species Cunninghamia lanceolata. The sequence continues at coordinate 7,535,603 of BSBN01000837.1, read as the reverse complement.
TATTATTAAAGTGACTTTATTATGCATTATGAACTTTATGAAATATTTAAGTTAATAAAGTCGCCTTTCTATGTGGGGGCCCAAGGCATGAGGAGAAAATAAAAGTTAAATTATTTAATTTCCCCAAAAAGAGGCGTTGAGGTAAGAGGAATAAAAGAAAGAAAAGTGAATTCATTTCATTCATTCACTATTGCATATTTTCTCAAAGTCTGAGCTTTGTTCATTGTGAGCAAGGGTTTGTACCAGCAGCATTGGAGACGAAAGCCTCCATGGTTGAGAGCATCTGCGGGGTTGAAAGACACTCCCAGGGTGTTATTTGAGTAGCTCTACTTCAGGGGTTACCAGTGAGCTTCATTTGCAAATGACCAGCAGTCGCGGAGTGGATTTAATGGAGATATCTTGAGTTTCTTGACACTATAATTACAAAGGGAGATTGAGGAGCACATTGCAAGTGTTCGCTGTGGATTTGATGGTGTTTTGATGAGCATTTTTCCCCATAAACTGGCCGTACCAGTCCCATATCAAGCCGTACAACATAGTGAAGGATATCAAGTGTTTTGGTGTGATTTTGTGTGAATTTCTTTACCAGCTGATGCTTGAAGTCTCTGCAGACCAGATTCAGTGATTTACAGCAGTGTTACAAGAGTTTGGAGTTAGCATTTATTGTTGTACCTTAAGGTACAAGCCATACCAGTACTGTAGGAGGACGTTGGGCAGTTTGGCATAAAAAAACCTCAGTATTATGTGTTCTCCAGCCTCCATTTGAGGCGTCTCAGCACTAGGGTCTGCTGCACTTTATTTTGTCAACATTTGATTTGAGTTTTAAAGGAGTTTGAGCATCCATTACTGTTGTAACTATCAATTCCAGCCTTGTATCATTTGGACAGCTGATGGCTATGTTGAAACCCTGGTTATTTTCAACATTTTTCATATGGGTATTGTTCCTTTATGCTTTGTAATATATTTTCATCAAATGTAAGCATCTGGGTATTGCCATTTCTTGTTATTTTCGCATATATGTACATGCATGTTTCTATGTCAAAAATGCAAAAAAACCAAAACGCCCCATGTATCAACTACACCACATAAAACATAAGAGAGCAGGACATTATAGTGGTATCAGAGCTGGTGCATCTTGCCAACCTATGTTGATCAGTTTATATGAGTGAGTGGAAGTGTGTTTATACCAAAGATACATCACAGTGACAGCCACCACAAGTTCCAGAGGGTGAAACGGTATTGGGAATTCTGGGCATGCACAGAAATTCTTCTAGTGATAGTGACAGCATAATAGGTCACATAGCAGACAGGAACAAAAGAACTGAACAGCCGGGGAGTCCAGACACGATAACGGAAAAGAAGTTTGACATTATGTTGGACATGATGTCACAACTGTTAGCTAAAATGAACTAGGGTAACCCAGTGACACAACCACATACAACCCCTGAGGGTGAGACCAGCAGTTCCAATGCTAACAATCACCTTCATGCAGCTCAGGGTAGTGGACAAAGCACTAGGACTACCCCAGGACCAGTCCCTAGACCGCTCCAGCCTACCTTTCCACGCAGAGAGGAGGCACCAGAGGTTCATGAGCAAGAGGCACCAATCCCTATGGCAAAGGATGTTAGGATGCAGCATGTAGAGTACACGACTCTTCCACTAGAGGTCAAGGAGATGTTGACCTTTGAGCAGTATATGAACCAAAGGAGACAGAGAACAGGTATGGGTGGTAGAGGAGATCATAGAGCACATAGAGGTAACAGGGATTATCAACATGCTTTGAGTAAAGTCCCTATCGATCATTTCGATGGTAGTAGCAAGATATCAGCTAGAGCATGGGTGCAGAAGCTGGATAATTATTTGACTCTCAAACCTATGCTGGAAGATGAGGCTTGAAACTTCGCCACCATACATCTTGATGGGTTAGCTCGTGAGTGGTGGTACTATGGGTTGGTCACTTTGGGCCATAATCTCATCACCACATATGACACATTCACCAACAGACTCATAGAGAGATTTGATACCAAGGACCCCGAACTGCAGTTCAGAGAGCACAACTAAAACAATATGGGTCACTTGATGCATACATTTCAGAGTTCCAGAAGACTTAGCGTTATGATTCCCAGCATATCAGAGAGGAGACTTATAGTCCTATTCAATGAAGGACTAATGGAACCACTTCGAGGATGGGTTAAGGCATTCGACCCACCTTCATTGTAGGAGACAATCAAGCAGGCACGAAGTATGGAGTTTGCAATGCCGAAGAACAAATTTGTCTCTAAATCCTTTCCTCCAAATAAGGATAAGAGTTTCTCACATCATCGAGACACAATTCCACAGAAGAAACCAGCTCCTCGACTTGATGATGATGCATTGAATGAATACATGAGGAAAAAATTATGCTTCAAATGCAAAGGGCCATGGGACCCCAACCATAAGTGCCCAATGAAGAGGCAAGCAAAACAACTGGAGTACTATTCTGCCGAGGAGACAACATCAGAAAAATCAAACCAGCATAGTGACTCGCAGGACAATGAGGGGGAGAGTGTAGCAAAAGAGATGCAGGGTACACAGGATGACATACCTACAACCCATCTTTCTACTATTCAAAAGGAAGGTTCTTTTAGGATTCGAGGAGTCTTGGAAGGACAGAGAGTGACCACATTACTTGACATAGGGGCCACTCATAATTTCATTGACGAGGGACTTGTGGCAAGGAGGGGACTCAAGATCAAGGAATTCGAGGGGTTCAAAGTCAGAGTGGCAAATGGCTTTGTCATTACATGCAAGAGGAGAATCCCAACCAAACTTAACTATTAAGTTAAGCGACTACGAGTTCCAAGTAGAATACTATGTGGTTAGTATGGGAGACATGGATGTGGTCCCTGGCATTAAGTGGCCTCATGCAATACGTGAGCTCTACCTCAATTTGCGGACTATGGAGATGAAATTCAAGGTAGATGGTCGGAAACATATGCTCAGGGGAATGTCAGATGATGGTCTTAGAGTTGTATCACTCAGGAGGATGGAGAGATTACTTAGACATGACCAGGTGGAGTTGGCAGTTGAGTGTGTGGTTATGCCTACAGTTATAGAGCAGCCCAAACAGAGCTATCATCCAGACATCCAGAAGTTGATAACTAAGCAGACCAAGGTGTTCAGCAGTATACCCCCAAGGAGGCCTCCTGATAGAGGCATTGAGCATGTGATCAAGCTAGAGGAGGGAGCTAAGCCGGTAATTATCACTCCCTACAGACATCCTAAGAGACTGAAGGATGAGATCAAGAAGACAATCAAGGAGCTTCTCGAGATGGGGCACATTCGTCCCAGCAAGAGCCCACTTGCCTTCGCAGCTGTATTGGTAAAGAAGAAAGATGGCACATTGAGAATGTGTATAGATTACAGGGCTCATGATAAGAAAACAATTAAGAACAAGTACCCCATTCCATAGATAGATGAGCTCATTGATGAGCTACATGGGGTATACTACTTCTCTAAGATTGACTTGAGATCTGGATACCATCAGATTCGGGTTCGAGAAGAGGATGTGGAGAAGACAGCTTTCCAATGCCATTATGGGCATTTTGAGTTTCTGGTTATGCCTTTCGGCTTAACCAACGCTCCAACAACATTTCAGTCCTGTATGAATAGGATCTTCAGGCAGCAGTTGAGGAAGTTTGTCCTCATATTGATCTTCAGTAGGACTTGGGAGGAGCACCTCCAGCACATTGAGGTACTGAGTATTTTAGAGAGGGAGTCCAAGTGTATATTTGGCATGACCGAGCTCCTCTATTTGGAACACATCACCCACGAATCTCTCACAGCTCAAGGGATTATTTGTCTTATGTGGGTTTTACCGCTGGTTCATCAAGGGATTTTCACAGAGTGCAACATCTTTGATAGATTTGACGAAAGGGGCATTTGCTTGGTCGGACGAGGCACAACAGTGTTTTGACAGGTTCAAGAAGATCATGAGTTCTTGTCCAGTCTTGGCCATACCAGATTTCACCAAGCCTTTCGAGCTTGAGTGTGATGCCTTAAGTGAAGGCATAGGAGTTGTTCTGATGCAAGATAAGCACCCAACTCCTTTCGAGAGCAGGAAACTCAGGGGTGCAGAGAGAGGTTACAACATATATGATAAGGAAATGTTAGCTATAATGCACGCTTTGGCTAAATTCAGGCAGTACCTAGTTGGCAACAAATTTGTGGTGAAAATTGATCATAACAGCCTCAGACATTTCCTGAATCAACGTGACCTCAATGACAGGCAACAAAAGTGGGTAAGCAAATTACAATCCTATGACTTTGACATAGTTTGTCAAAAGAAAGAAAAATGTAGTCACTGATGCACTCTCACGAAGACCTCACTTGTGCTCATTAGGTGAGATTACAGCTGATTGGAGAGTGTAACGAGCTACCCCAATTTTTTTTTCAAAATTTGAACAATGATAACACAATGTTAGCACAATCTTGCATGAAGAAGTAAATGACCTCCACACATCTAATCACCAAGTTCCCTAATTGAGCAAGGTGAGAGCATAATGTGTTTTGGATTACAAACTACTGCATTGTGCAACAAAGTAAATACGTTCATCTGCTAATGAGCAGACATCCACTTATGCAGTGGGGATTCACCACTTATTTAGTGGGCGGAAATACAAGAAAGATATGCAATGTCATCCACTCATCCAGTGGGAATTCACCACTTATTCAGTGGGTAAACTTACAAGAAAGATAAACTTCCAATTTCTCCACATTGGCGGTTGAACCATCTAGGAGTTATAGAGTTTGTGCAACGTAAAGAATGATTACAAAGAATATTAGGCTGCAAATTACTCAGAAATGATACATTAGATCATCATAATAGAATTGTATGAAGAATACCCTACACAAGTATTAGTAACATCTAACACAAGTCTCAAACTCTCCAAACTGATAACTTGCAACTATTCACTGCTGTTCCATTCTGAAAACACAATTTCAAACTTACCTCTTTGCTGTACATTGTCCTGTGGATGAAAAACTTCACAATGATACTCATATATATATATCACATTCCACTTAAAAACTGTCATGGCTCTATTATAATCCACTAAACATCTCCAAGAAGACAAAACACAGCCCAACAACCAAGTCTGATATGAATTCATGAAAACAAATGACAAATATCAAATGTAAACTACTCATAAAGTTTAAATGGATCATCAATCAACAAATTATGAATGATCGACATTAAGAGAGTCATTCTGCACCAAAAAGGAATATTAAGATTCATTTGATAAACTCTGTTCAAATTTGAATATATGCATGAGGCACTGCTGATGCAAATAACTCAGAAAATCAGGTTGGAAACCTTGCTGTACGGACGGCACTGCTATTCATGAAATCCAAAGTCAAGCATCAATTGATTTCAGTATTACTTCAAACCAATGCAGATTTCAAAACAATGTAAGGAGGACAACAAAGGAGCTTATTATTAATTGAAAGAACAAAGTCTGAATCTTCACATTAAACTGCATAGAACAGCATGTACGATGCACCATATGGGTACGTCATGCTCATAAAAATTCAAATACAGCCCCGACACACAAGTTTTTACCTCTGGAACAGTAAATTACTCATAGCAATTGTACTCAAAACATCTTTATCTGCATAACTATTACACATCACTAAATAACAAAGATCAACCCTCATATATGGTACGGCGCCTGAAGGTACGCCCTGCCATAAATACACCCAAAATCTTCAAAGAAATCTGTATGATCTGCTCAGAAAATATTCAATCAACATCACCACAAAAATGGACAAACAAAACTAACTCAAATCCTTCAAAATTATTCAATCCATTCAAGCTCTATGCAACTCCTGATTTGAAGTCACCATTTCCAGCTAGGGTGGATCTATCACCACCGAAACTAGACTTCTCCTAGAGGGTTTTCGTCCTCAGGAAGGAAAAAAAAATGGAAGAACACTCAGGTTCAATCCGGCAGAGTAACAATATCAATCCAAAAGCCTCTTCAAATGAAATCTCATTACGCTTTTATAACTTTTTGAGAGGAAAATTATTGTTTTCCTTTTAACTATTCATATTTCTTCTCTCAAAAAGACCTTTTTGAAATAATAAAAATATATTATGTGTGAGGCCCCCTTTTTAAGTGTATCATTTAGAACACTTAAAAACCTTTCCAATGAGCTATAACACTTAGGTACTTTTTAATTATTTTCACCCATATGAGCTTAAGTGAAAATAATAATTAAAATAGCTCATTAAATAATACTTTCTGCCGAAAATCCCAAATTGCATCCGACCGCCAAATAACTGAACCAATATACTCTGTAAGGTTTGGGATGTGAACGATGCCTTTCGGGTGACTTTCCAAAAACAGACAGCTCATCCAAGAATCTTGGAGAGCAATATGTGAACCCGATCAAACATCTGAAAGCATCACTGTAACCCTGGACATCCACTGAGCTCAATGCCATAGAAAAATAGTCCATTTCCAAAAGGAAACCCATTAATATTACACTAAGTTGCTATACTTAAATATAACCTTAGGCAACCTTAGTGAAATATTAAATAATTATCTGAATAATGGTCCCAAGCCATATAAAGCAATAAGAATGCACTGATTAAGCAACTTCGACCATCCCTGATGAAAATGGAGACTTGAGACACACAACTGTTCTGCAGACTGAACCACAACCACTCCAACAACATTGGAGTTCTTCCAAACGTGCCGGATAGCCACCGAGGGACTAGGAACAAGCATAATCCACACAAAACCCTATGCGCCAAAAAAAGGGACATTACAGTCCTCCTCGCTCAAGATTGTTTGTCCTCAAGCAATACATCATCCAATAGGGATACCTGCATGATTATCAACAATATTCCTAGATCGTAAATCAATCTCAAGAATGCTTCACACCACTTCTATTGCGCTACTCTGATATAACTGTGGATTGCACAGCTGATACTCTACTTACAACTCTGAAACATTCTTTCAATCACACATCTTTTTGGATCCCAATCATCTGTATAATCATTAACCCCGAAAATGAAGAGTTAGCAATCATCAATACAATTATCCAACATGAAACTACTGCTAGGAACCAAAATCTGAAATGCTCCTCCAAAGAAGAACATATATCACCTTGGACATAAGCTAAAAAGAACTCCGAATAGCCATGAACCACCTGGTTTTCACCAATCAAAAGAGCAATATTAGCTGAACCATTCCGTCATCCTCCCATAAAGAGCTAAAAACAACAAAAAGATCAATCTCATGGCTGCAAAATTCAAAAATAATCTCTTGAAAATCTGATTTCAATAAATTTATAATGGGACAGCCACAACAAAACTGAAATCTTTTGAAAACAATAGATTTAGGCCATCTACAACCAAAATTTATCAAAGTCATGACCAAAATTTCTCTCCAATCCATCATTATGTATACAAATGAACATTTATGATGGCTGATTGGATGATGGACAACAACTCCATGACAAAATTTTGACCCCAAAATCATCCATGAATCATTCTTACCAACACCACCATCCTCCATAGAACTCTGAGGATAAACTCTATTATGAAAGTATGCTACTATTGCACTTAACTCTTGCATACTTTGGCCTCATGCCAAACTTCAACAATTGATGATAACTTCATGTTGAAGTTTTTGTACAAATTAACATCCCATGAGTGCACTTCACCAGGATCCCATATCCTGTTACTATCCTCCTCTGTGTTACATCAGATTGGTTCTCATCATTCAACATGAATGGATTATCCTAAGTTAACTCAACTTCCATCATAAAAAAAGAATTATCAAATGATTGGAAGTTGTTTGCACCTCCATGTTCAGATAAATCATCAATTTATTCCAACTTTGCACTTGCATACTTAGGAGGTTGTCCTAAGTCAGAATCCTCTTGGATCAAATCAAGCTGATTTTCATCCTCTAAGAGAGGCATTTGGATACTCTCTAAGGACATCATAGTTGATTAAGGATTAGATGTAAGCTTATCAACTTCAACCTCTCTTCTCTTCAATGCATCATAGGCTCGACCAGCAAACTCAAGAACATGATCTCTATCAGAAAGAAGGTTCAAATAATCTAATTTCAATGTTTCTAGAGCCTCTCTGACTACACACCAATCTTCAAGTGAAGATCCTTTTTCCATGCTCATTTGTCTCCTTTCAACTTGAGCCCTCCAAATGTGATACTCAACAAACTTATGTATGCAATCCAAGTGAGATAAGGATTGCACAACCTTAACCTCAGTGACTAACAACTAATTCTGAAATTCCAATGTTGAACCCACAATGGAAGTTGATCCAAATCTTGCAACAAACTCCCCATCAACATACTCATCAACTGACTTTTCTGAGAAGACACTTGGTTCTTCATTTTGCATAGGAATAGAATCTTCTTCTTCGTCACTTAGATTAGATGATATGGCAGCCTCAAATTCAAACATTGAATTATCACCAATGGCTGATTTAAAATCTTCATCAGCATATTCTTCATCAAAGATCTTTGAGGAGTCAAACTGCTTTTCTCTTTGCATGGAAAATTCCCACTCATAATCAAGACTACATCCACAAGAAAGGTGAAGATGCTCTCCATTAGGTGTTGTTCTGAAAATTTCAGCAGCCTCAACTTTTGCAACCTTTGTAAATTCTCCTTTTCCCATATCTTCATCAGGACACTCAGCTTTAGTGCTCTCAGGCTCGCTTGCAAAGTCACCTTCTAGAAATCTATCAATCATTCTCAATTCATTCTTCAATCTAGTGGCATCTTCATGGTCTTCATCAAATGAAGGACTTGCAAAGTCCCACAGTTTTGGCTCATTAACTTCTTCAAAGCAAGGCTCAACTTCACTACTTTCTGTTGTAGTCTTCCCCAAATCAGCTAGCTCCTTTATGCATGCCTCTTGTTTTGTGACCTTGTCTTCATCATACAGAGGCTTTGACTCATTTATTTCAGTTGTCAAGTCTTAATCTTCTTCTTTGTTTTTGCAATGGTGGTTAGGCTCCCAAGAATCTTTGCATAGAAAACAAAGATTACTTCTCCTGAGTTCATTTTTGCTGTCCTTTTTTTTTCTCAGAATGAGAAAGTTCTGGTGTTGTTGGCTAGAAGGTGATATCTTGTAATAGTTCTTGGTCCTCGACTTTGGAGAAGGTAACTCGGGCTTCCATAACAATATTTTCTTCTTCTCCTCTTCCTTCCTTGTCCTTTGGCTGTAATCTATAAAGCCTTTTTTGTCAAGATCCCCTTCGATTATTTCCAAGAAAGCATCCCAAGAAATTTGATGCTTAAAGTCATCTGGTAGGCTTTGGTACTCATCAATAATCTTTGAGACCTCTCGATCATACTTCCTTTGATCCAACTCCTCTTGAATTGTCCTTTCTCATTCAGCCTGACCTTATCTAAGAGAATCAACCAGGACATCTGTCTCATCATGAGAGATGCCATAATCTCACATACACTGCTCAAAATCCTTCAACTGCCCAACTTTGAACACACATGCAAGTGCTGATCACCCACATTCAAGGCTGAAAACTCCGTTAATCAACTGAAGATCTGCAATAAGATAGCTCCCCAAATAGACTCGAAAAACATACCAGCTCTGATACCACTGTAACAAGCTACCCCAATTTTTTTTCAAAATTTGAACAATGATAACACAATGTTAGCACAATCTTGCATGAAGAACTAAATGACCTCCACACTTCTGATCACCAAGTTCCCAAATCGGGCGAGGTGAGAGCATAATATGTTTTGGCTTACAAACTAATGCATTGTGCAACAAAGTAAATACATTCATCTGCTAATTAGCAGGCATCCAATTATCCAGCGGGGATTCACCACTTATTCAGTGGGTGTAAATACAAGAAAGATATACAATGTCATCCACTTATCCAATGGGAATTCACCACTTATTCAGTGGGTAGAATTACAAGAAATATAAACTTCAGTTTCTCCACACTGGCGGTTGAACCATCCAGGGGTTATAGAGTTTGTGCAACATAAAGAATGATTACAAAGAGTATTAGGCTGCAAACTACTCAGAAATGATACATTACATCATCACAACAGCATTGTATGAGACTTTGCAAGAACAAGAATACCCTACACAAGTATTAGTAACATCTAACACAAGTCTCAAACTCTCCAAACTGATAACTTGCAATTATTCACTGTTGTTCCATTCTGAAAACACAATTTCAGACTTCTTCTTTGTTGTACAACGGCCTGTGGATGACAAACTTCACAATGATACTCATATATATATCACATTCCACTTAAAAACTGTCATGGCTCTATTATAATCCACTAAACATCTCCAAGAAGACAAAACACAGCCCAACAACCAAGTTTGATATGAATTCATGAAAACAAATGACAAATATCAAATGTAAACTACTCATAAAGTTTAACTGGATCATCAATCAACAAATTATGAATGATCGGCATCAAGAGAGTCATCCTGCAACAAAAAGGAATATTAAGATTCATTTGATAAACTCTGTCCAAACCTGAATATATGCATGAGGCACTGCTGATGCAAATAACTCAGAAAATCAGGTTGGAAACTCTGCTGTACGAACGACACTGCTATTCATGAAATCCAAAGTCAAGCATCAATTGATTTTAGTATTACTTCAAACCAATGCAGATTTCAAACAATGTAAGGAGGACAACAAAGGAGGTTATTACTAATTGAAAGAACAAAGTCCAAATCTTCACATTAAACTGCACAGAACAGCATGTACGACGCACCATATGGGTACAGCATGCTCATAAAAATTCAAATACAGCCCCAACACACAAGTTTTGACCTCTGGAACAGTCAATTACTCATAGCAATTGTACTCCAAACATCTTTATCTGCATAACTATTACACATCACTCAATAAAAAAGATCAACCTTCATATATGGTACGGCGCTTGAAGGTACGACCTACCATAAATACACCCAAAATCTTCAAAGAAATCTGTATAATCTGCTCAGAAAATATTCAATCAACATCACCACAAAAATGGACAAACAAAACTAACTCAAATCCTTCAAAATTATTCAATCCATTCAAGCTCTATGCAACTCCTGATTTGAAGTCACCATTTCCAGCTAGGGTGGATCTCTCACCACCGAAACTAGACTTCTCCTAGAGGGTTTTTGTCCTCAAGAAGGAAAAAAAATGGAAGAACACTCAAGTTCAATCCGGCAAAGTAACAATATCAATCCAAAAGCCTCTTCAAATGAGCTCTCATTCCCCTTTTATAACTTTTTGAGAGGAAAATTATTATTTTCCTTTTAACTCCTCATATTTCTTCTCTCAAAAAGACCTTTTTTGAAATAATAAAAATATATTATGTGTGAGGCCTCCTTTTTAAGTGTATCATTTAGAACACTTAAAAACCTTTCCAATGAGCTATAACGCTTAGGTACTTTTTAATTATTTTCACCAATATGAGCTTAAGTGAAAATAATAATTAAAATAGCTCATTAAATAATACTTTTTGCAAAAAATCCCAAATTGCATCCGACCACCAAATAACTGAACCAATATGCTTTATAGGGTTTGGGATGTGGAACGATGCCTTCCGTGTGACTTTCCAAAAATAGATGGCTCCTCCAAGAATATTGGAGAACAATCCATGAACCCAATCAAACATCTAAAAGCATTACTGTAACCCTGGACATTGACTGAGCTCAATGCCATAGAAAAATAGTCCATTTCTAGTAGGAAACCCATTAATATTACACTAAGTTGCTATACTTAAATTGAACCGTAGGCAACCTTAGTGAAATATTAAATAATTATCTGAATAATGGTCCCAAGACATATAAAGCAATAAGAATGCACTGATTAAGCAACTTCAACCATCCTTGATGAAAATGGAGACTTGAGACACACAACTGTTCTGCTGGACATCGACTGAACTCAATGCCATAGAAAAATATTCCATTTCCAGTAGGAAACCCATTAATATTACACTAAGTTGCTATACTTAAATATAACCTTAGGCAACCTTAGTGAAATATTAAATAATTATTTGAATAATGGTCCCAAGCCATATAAAGCAATAAGAATGGACTGATTAAGCAACTTCAACCATCCTTGATGAAAATGGAGACTTGAGACACACAACTGTTCTGCAGACTGAACCACGACCACTCCAACAACATTGGAGTTCTTCCAAACATGCCGCATAGCCACCAAGGAACTAGGAACAAGCATAATGCGCACAAAACCCTATGCACCAAAAAAAGGGACATTACAAAGAGTGGATATCAGCTGAATATGTGAAGGATAAGTGGGCCACTGGGATAATTGATGGTATCATTCAGGACAGCAGGTACACAGTTGTAAATGACTTTCTCATTTACAAGGGGAGGATCTTATTGGTACCAACATCAGGCATGAAGAAGGTAATGAGAGCTTTACATGATGTTCCTACAACTGGTTACCTAAGATATTTCAAAACATACAGGAAAATCCGAGAACGGTTCACATGTAAAGGACTCAAAACAGATTTGTTGCAATATGTTAGAGAGTGCCCCAATTGCCAGCAAAACAAACAGGAACATTCCTTTCCCGCTGGTTTATTGCAGCCCCTACCCATTTCTAATTAGGAATGGGAATGTATTTCTATGGATTTTATCGCGGGCTTGCCTAAGGCCCAAGGCAGGGACTGTATCTTCGTTGTGGTTGATAGATTGACGAAATTCGTGCATTTCTTTGCAATTTCAGCCACATTTTCAGTAGCACAGCTCGCAGATTTGTTTTTCAAAGATGTATTCAGGCTACATGGGATACCTAGGAGCATAGTCAGTGACAGAGATAGCAAGTTTACGAGTCATTTCTGCTAGGAGCTCTTCAGGTTGAGTGGGACTGAACTCACTCCCAGCACTAGCTACCATCCATAGACAGATGGGCAGACAGAGATCATCAACAAGTGGGTGGAAGGATACCTCCGCAACTACATTGCAGGGCAGTAGAAGGCATGGGTTAAGTGGTTACATTTGGGAGAGTATTGTTAAAACACTACTTACCACATGTCCATTCAGATGTCACCTTTCATGGCCCTTTACGGATATGAAGCTCCTAACTTCTTTGATCTGTTTTTCGGAGACACTAGAGTACTTAAGGCCAGGGACTTACTGTAGGAGAGCCGGGGCATCATGAGGTCCTTGAAGGAGAATATCCAAAAGGCACAGAATCAGCAAAAACAATATGCATATCAGCACAGAGTTCATCGTTCTTTTGAGGTAGGTGACATGGTCTATTTGATGCTGCAGTCGTACAGACAATCCACTCAAAAGAGGAGTGGTGTAGAGAAGCTCAAGCCACGATATTATGGACCTTCTAGGGTATCTAGGAGAATAGGAGAAGTGGCTTATGAGTTAGAGTTACCGGTAGGAAGCCGAGTACACAATGTGTTCCATGTATCTCATCTCAAGAAGGCATTGAGACACAACGTGATACCTTCCATTGAGTTACCCCCTTTAGGTGAGGAGGGTAAGTTGATTCTCATCCCTGAGGCTATCATTGACACCAGAGAGCGCACCCTGCGGAAGAGGATTATCAAGGAATATTTGGTTAAGTGGAAGAATTTGCCAGTTGAGGATGCAACTTGGGAGAGTGAGCAGATTCTACAACATCCAGAGTTGAAATTGCTTGTGGGCAAGCAATTTTGGGGAGGGCGGACTGTAATGTCCCCTTCCTAGGCCAACACTTGTGTATTGGCCTAGTCTACTACACGAGTTCCCGTAGACTAGTGAGGATGGTTAGTGGGCCCACGGTGATGTGGCTCACCGAAGCTCAGTCAGCTTTCAGAGTGATGAGATGGATTCCTCTTGGCGGGATTTACTAGTTAGCACTTTTTTGAGTGAGTTTGGGCCATTTGCCCAAACTTACTATTTTTAGTAGGGGCTCACAGGTCTCCGAGCGAGTCGGTGCAACAGTCCGGGAATCATGTCGACATTCCATTGGCCAACTTAGCGGTACTACAGAGGCCAGAGGAGACCGTTCGAGTTAATATTTTAATAATAGACATATTTAAGTTAAATTAAATATATAACTTAATATGTTTTATTATTAAACTGACTTTATTATGCATTATGAACTTTATGAAATATTTAAATTAATAAAGTCACATTTCTATGTGGGCGCCCAAGGCATGAGGAGAAAATAAAAGTTAAATTATTTAATTTCCCCAAAAAGGGCCGTTGAGGGAAGATGAATAAAAGAAAGAAAAGTGAATTCATTTCATTCATTCACTATTGCATATTTTCTCAAAGTCTGAGCTTTGTTCATTGTGAGCAAGGGTTTGTACCAGCAGCTTTGGAGACGAAAACCTCCATGGTTGAAAGCATATGCGGGGTTGAAAAACACTCCCAGCATGTTATTTGAGTGGCTCTAATTCAGGGGTTACCAGTGAGCTTCATTTGCAAATGACTAGTAGTCACGGAGTGGATTTAATGGAGATATCTTGAGTTTCTTGACACTATAATTACAGAGGGAGATTGAGGAGCACATTGCAAGTGTTCGCTATGGATTTGATGGTGTTTTGATGAGCATTTTGCCCCATAAACTGGCCCTACTAGTCCCATATTAGGCCGTACAACATAGTGAAGGATATCAAGTGTTTTGGTGTCATTTTGTGTGAATTTCATTACCAGCTGATGCTTGAAGTCTTTGCAGACCAAATTCAGTGATTACAACACTGTTACGAGGGTTTGGAGTTAGCATTTATTGTTGTACCTAAAGGTACAAGCCATACCAGTACTGTAGGAGGACGTTGGGCAGTTTGGCATCAAAAAACCTCAGCATTATGTGTTATCCAGCCTCCATTTGAGGCGTCTCAGCACTAGGGTCTCCTGCACTTTATTTTGTCAACATCTAATTTGAGTTTTGGAGAAGTCTGAGCATCCATTACTGCTGTAACTATCAATTCCAGCCTTGTATCATTTGGACAGCTGATGGGTATGTTGAAACCCTAGTTATTTTGAACATTTTTCATATGGGTATTGTTCCTTTATGCTTTGTAATACATTTTCATCAAATATAAGCATCTAGGTATTGCCATTTCTTGTTATTTTCACATATATGTACATGCGCTTTTCTATGTCAAAAATACAAAAGACCCAAAATGCACTAGGTATCAACTAAACCACAAAAAACATAGGAGGGCATAGCATTACAAGACTCCATGGGGATCATGAGGGATGACTACATAAAGGGTTTGTTGTCCACAAATGCATGTGTTGCTGGTAATAAACATGCTGATCTGAAGAGTAGCAATGCGGATACAAGAAGGGTAGAAGTGGAAGATGGTGCATCATATGACAATGATGCAGACGATGAAAGCAGTGTATGCACCTACCTTTGGCTGGATAGCTCATCGAGTGAAAGTGAAAATGATGAGACTAATGCTAACTTCCAGTCCAATGTTGAGGTATGTGGTTCAACAAATGATGAGGATGTTGTGTACAGGTATGAACAATCAGATGGATCAGCTTTTGTGGTTGAGCATGAAATCTGTGCACAGGTAAACGAAACATGGGATGAACAAGAAACTTGTTTCTTGTTTGATTTGATGCCCTCCTTTGTTCCTGTTTGTGATGAGGCAACTAGTGCTTGTTTGCATGAGGTAGAGGTAGAGGTGGCTACACATGATGATAACCGACTAGAGACAGTCATTGGTCTAGCCATGGGGTTTCAGTGCGAAGAGCTTGCCCTGGATTTCAAAGATGGTGATCATGTGGACGCATATGAGAACCTATTTATGTGGTGCAAGGTATGTTCTCTCTGTCATGCAGAATGCACACTTCATCTGAGCCACTAAGAAATGATAGAGAAATGAACGAAGAATATATGTGTGAACAGTCTGTTTGCAACAATGAGTATGACACAGTAAGTTGTCGGAATGGACATGAAACAGAGAGACAATTGGAAGAACATGGTTCTTCATTTGAGGTGTCTCATGATCTTGATGTGTGTGCTGATGGTTTGAATTGTAGCCTAAGTCATGCTTATAATTCAAAAATCGAAATTTGTAGCAGAACATGAAATTTTTTTTCAAGAGCTTGGTGGAATTGCACATGAATATGAATGTTTCCACTTTGATGTGGACAACTTGTTAGTTCTTGAATGTGTTGGTGTTGTAGTAGAGGTTGAGTCCTTTGTATGAGACATTGATGTGAATGAGAGGCAAGGCTTGTGCGTCCCTAAATTTCAATAGACAGCAGCCCAACTTGAAGGTATACCTGAGTTGGAGTCTTTCCAGTTTGTTCTACAAGATGAAGTGTCTTCTCTTGTGGATCAACAGTGCATTCAGGCACAATTTTCTTTGCCATGTGAATTGGAGGTGTTCTTGTTTTCCTTTAGTTAGCATGAAGAAGTTAGCAAGTGTAATAAGGTTGCAATTGGTGATGGAGATTCACTTCCATCCATGTCTTTTATTGCTAACCTGAATTCTGATTTCTCACCCCTTGTTGTTGAGAACAAACATGATGCAGTATGGAATAGGTCAAGCACTTGTTTCTTATGGTTGCCATGCAACATTAATTTCATTGGTAAGGCTAACCTTGGCTTCATAAGCATTTGTTACAGATTGGTGCATGCTAATGGCAGTTTTCATTTGTTGTAGATGGGTGAGAGGTGCAAATTTGGTTTGAGGAAAATCGACTCCTTCATCTAGCTTGTCTTTGACAAAGGCAAGTAGGTTCAGTTACTTGGTGCAGGTTGGACCTGCAGAGTGTTTAAATTTTGAATACGGTCAACTCTCCTTTTGTGCCCCCATGCTTATGATTGTATGCCTTGTAAATACGTCCTGTGTTTTTCCCCTGTGTGTTTTTTGCCTTTTGGTCTGCCCGGAAATAGCTGGTTCTTGTTGTGACATTGCATGTCACACGTCCCCAACTAGAGCCAATGTTGACACCTCAAAAAACTAGTTCCCAACTTGCATATTTTGCCCCAAAATCCATCAAGAAATCCCACTTTATGCATTCAATGTTGAACCTATAGATTAGAACCGATCAAAGATATCTTTTATAGGTTTTCATGTGTTTGCCTTTTGAAATACAAGGGACAATCCCAAAAAATGACTAAGTCCATATCTTTCTAAGTGTTTCCTTGTATTTTTCACCTTTGTCAGAGGTCGAAGTTTCGGGCTTCATCCTTCCATCCTGCTTTCCCTCTTGGCTTCGAAGTTAGACTCCAAAATTTTTCTAAGTGTTATTCATTGTAAATTCTTCTAAGTGCTTCAGAGGTTGGAGTTTCGAAGGTCGGACTTCGGGCCTTTGGCCTTCAGTCTTCTTCATGGCAAGTGTCGGGGAGAAGCCCCAAAGTCCGAAGTCCGACAGGTCTACTTGTTCAAAATTATTCTAAGTATGAGGTGGACGACTGAGCTCGAAGGTTGGCTCTGCTTTCTTCCAATAATATGCTACCCCAAAATTGTTTTCAAGTTTTTATAATGCTATCACAATGTTAGCACAATAATGCAACCAACTAGAACACCTCCACACTTTCTGATCACCAAGTTCCCACGATGGGCAAGGTGAGAGCATATAGTGCTTTGGCAGATCAAAATAAACCTTGCTAACAAATCAATTACAATCTTCCGCATATGTAGGCATCCGCTTATTCAGTGGGTGAATGAGCAATGAAAGACAAGTATATTATCCACACTGGTGGTAAACCATCCAAGGCTTACAAAGTGTTTTTTTCAACAAATTGAAAGATTACAATAATGAACCCCTGCAATGTTAGTGCACTAAATTCTGATATAATAATGCCTCTGTTGTAACAAATGGAGCATTGAAACTTACCAAGTGAGGTTTTAAATCTGCAAACATATCATGAAGTTGATATAGATATACCCAAATAGGATGACATGGAATGGATGGACTGTGTGCTGATCTGCTGTTGTTATAGTGCTGGAACGCATGCCTGAAACTCTTCATGGCTGCCATTGTTCATCACCTACAGCAACCCTTTCATAGTTACTTCTACTAACCAAAACCCAAAGGTACTACTTTGCTAGGCGCCTCAAACTGTAGGAATCTCCATGCTTAATATACAGTGATTTCAACAGCAGGTTCCACATCCCATGTGGGCTGGTACGGCCCAGAAACCAGTATAGCCAGCCACAGTTCTTCTCTTTATGCGGCAAAGACTCTCAAAGAATAGAAATTATAGTGTCTAGGCAGGGAAAATGTTATCAAGACAATAATAATACAATCCCTTTCAAGAACATATCATGCATACCAGAAATGGTACGGCCTGCTGCTATGTACGGCAGGGTTTTAGCAAGCTACATCAGCATGAAACTTGTGGTAAACAGTCCAGATCTGTTCACTCTCATTTAGCAAATAAGATGCAGACTTCATACAAAAGTTATTCCCTGAATTAATGCACACAAAAACAAATCCCTCATGCAATGGTACAACTGGGTCTGACAGGTACGGCTGACCATAACAAATTAAATCTGCCTTAAGACTCAATGGAATATAAACACAAACAGGTGCCCCTGCATACTGAAGAGTCTTCAAACAGATTAGAGACAAAAACATACAATAATCACTGCAAAATACTAATGAGACCATGCGCTGGTACAGCCATGGACTACGACCAGCATGAGGAATCATCACTCTTCATGAACTCCAAAAACCCTCATCAATATGTCTAGCATAAACAAGAAATTAAAATATCAAAATTCTCATTTGAACAATCATCTAATCACAAAACCTCAAAATCCATGAAAGCTCCATGTGATTCCTGAATGAAATCACAATTACCAGCTAGGGTGGATCTCTCACCACCGAAATTGATCATCTCCAAGAGGGTTTTCGTCCTCAAGAAGGAAAATGGAAGAACTCGCAGGTTCAATCCAGCAAAGTAGCAATACAGATCCCAAAAACATCCCCCCAAATGAGCTCTCATCCCTTTTATAACCTTTTGAGAGGAATATAATATTATTTTCTTTTTACCTCTTCATATTTCATCTCTCAAAAAGACCTTTTTTGAAATAAGATTAATATGTCCTGAGTGAGGCCCCCCTTTTAAGTGTCTATCTTTTAAAACACTTAATTACCTTTCCAATGAGCTATAACACTTAGGTACCCTTTTAATTATTTTCACCCTTAGGAGACTTAAGTGAAAATAATAATTAAATAGCTCATTAATCCACCCAACTTTGTGGGAAACCCCAAACTTAAGCGAACTGCAAATTAAATCATACCATCGCCTTCCATGATGTTTGGGATGAAGAACAATGACTTTTGGTTGACTTACTATAAATAGACATGCTCTCCAAGAAGTTTGGAGAAGCCACCAGAAATCGGAATTAACTTCTGAAAGTGTCAAACTGATCCAAGATGCTTATTGAGCTCATTCCAAGAACCAAAATCACTGCTAACCGAACCCGAGCACTCCAAGAAGTTTGGAGTTCTTCCCAATTCACTGCTACTGTTAGAAACTCAACATGAACAACCCAACTTTCCCAAGAAAATTGGAGTCTTCCCATGAAGTTTGAAATGTCCCAAAAAGGGGACATTACACTTTCTTTTTGGAAGGTAAAATGGGGAAGGCCTGACGGCCAACCCCCGACAAGTGTTCTTTCTAAGGCATTCCGCCATTCCGCCGAGCCTTTTTGCGTGGGCCCGCTGCTGGCTCACCAAACCACGGAAAGCAGCCATGTGGCATAAGGCGTAAGGTGGAAGACCCGGAGGCTGAGGTCCGCCTAGGATTCCAAAAATTTTCTAAGTAAAGCGAGCTTCGAGGGTCGAAGTTATGATGTTCTATCTTTTTCCAAGCAAGTGAAACGGTGAAGGCCCAACGTCCGAAGTCCGACAGGGCCAGTGTTGAAAATTCTTCTAAGTGTGTCGGAGGTCGGAATTCGGGCTTCTTTCCTTCCGCCTTCTTCATAAGAAGACTGAAGGAGGAAGGTCCAACAACTGACACTCAACGCCTTCATATCTATAAATAGGCAGGGTCGGGGCTTCCCTCCTTCCTCTTCCAGATGTTGTAAGTTGTAAGGTGGAAGGCCCGAGCTCCGAAGTCCGAATTGTCGGAGCTCGACTTCATGACCTTCCTTGTTCTTTCAAACGCGCCGACAACTCAGATCGCCATAAATGCGAAGTGGGTGGCCAAAATTAATGTTTTTAATGCAGTTGGTGGAGTTGGTGACGTTTTCACTCCCATTTCGCCCTCAGATCGGATTGACTCATGCTATAAATAGAAGATTAAAGCTCTTTTCAAGGGGTTGGTCGTTGAACCAATTGTCTGGTCTGGAATCACTTAAGGAGGATTTTAGGGCATCAAATCATGCCAGTCTGGTCTACAAGTGAAGGGATGTATCCAAGAAAGTATAGGAAGGATGTGTAAAGTAGAGTTGTATGCATTGGTATGTCTCCATGGGAGTTTGTAATGATTTTGGCGAATGTATAATTGCAGTTGTATGTTTTCCCTTGCCACATTTGTTGGCACGATTGTAATTGGGATTTGGAGGTGTATGACAGCACCCAAGTTAATACAAGGCTTTGTATTTGTCATTTCTTTGTTGCTCATGAATTATTGCAGTTCTTTCCTGGATTATTAAGTATGTCCATTGCATTAAGATCCATCTATGTTATATATGTGAATGTATGTTTAGTTCTGTCGATCCCCTGCTGTGTATTTTCTTTCCTCATTGCATTCTATGACTCAGATGCCCAATGGAATAGGCACTAGTCCATATTGGGGATGGATCAATCATCTTTTCAATCAAATCCTCGTCCTATTAGTTGTAGGAGTAGGTCTAGTTTAGGGTTTCTCATGTTGTTCATGGTTCTGTTTTATAACCGGGGATAAATCTAAAGTAATGCAAAACAACTCAAATCATTTGTGAATCATGAGCATGTATGCCTACACTATGTATCTTGTGTATTCGAAGATAAGTGGAGTCATCTTAAGGAATGTAATGAAATTATATTTGGGTGCAAACGCATAGTGCAGTAATCAGCTTAATCAGAGGCCTGTGCAGCCAGTTTGTCTTGACCTAGTGACAGCTTTGGGGGTCAAGTGTACATTGGGTATGGCTGTGTTAGTTTATTTGTGTTTTATTTCATGCCTCTAGGAATATCCCTCCTAGGTCTAGCTGAGCCTGAGGTGCAGAAGAGCATACCCACTCTTGTAGGTTGTCCAGAATCGCTTAAAACTTGTTGATAAACCTCTTTCAGTCACCTTGACGACACCCTTGGCCTTGGTGATTGTGAAATGTTTTAGGGTTTTGGGTTGTAGTTATTTTGGGAGTCAACAGATAGGTCTGATACAACTTCTTCACATGCCACGATCCTTCATATCTTCTCTAATGGTTGGCGTATCATTCCAATAAGGTGGTGATCCCTCTAGATGGCGTTTAGGACTGAGATGCCAAAGATATTTTCATAGAATGAGAATGATTCCCAGATGCAAATGACCCCCAAATTGGACTGCGAATCTCTTGGATAGCGATCATGTTGCAAGGTGTGCGCCCTTGGTCTCCTTGTGTTGTGTATGCGCAGCACTTGGGTTCGTGACAAGGCTTAACCGCCTCGTATGGATTCATTAACTCTAGCAGTTGTATCGGGCATTAACAGGTCCATCTTTTCGTGCAACAGCAACCGTCTTTCCAACAATTGGTATCAGAGCCTGGGTCACAGGTTTGAACCCCTCGCTTGCGCTGGGGGGGGGGATTGCTGCAAGGTGTACGCCTTTGGTCTCCTTGTGTTGTGCATGCACAGCGCTTGGGTTCGTGACAAGGCTTAACTGCCTCCTGTGGATTCATTAAGTCTGGCGGTTGTATCGAGCATTAACAGGTTGATCTTTTGGTGCAACGGCAACCGTCTTTCCAACAAATCAAACTTCAATAGAGTATGAACAGCCCCAAAACTCCCTTCAACTTCAAGCGATGGCTTAACTTGGACAGCGATTACCTTGTCAAAGGGACAGTTGGAATGTCTGATGTCAAACCCCAAATGTATGACAGCGATCAACACATGATATATGGCAGCGATCACCTTCACTCTTGGACGATATACAATAGCAATGTAAATCAGTCCTTCTCCAATGCCAATCGCCCAATCACTCCTTCAATCTATCACAAAATCAATGAATATAATCTGCCCTTACTCGCCTCAACAACTGATCATAAACTCCAATTTGTATTTGGAACAAATCCACAAATTGTTCTCAGTTGTATCAACTCATCCACTGGCAACATTTAGCTCTGTGTGAAATCTGTATGATTGCACTAGTAATTTCTTTCCTGCACAAACTGTAAATCTGAATGAGTCACACTGTAATAACCTAGGTGGATCTTTCACCACTGCAGCTATTCTTCTCCAAGAGGGTTTTCGTCCTCAAGAAGGCTGAGATGAACCAAGTTCAATCTCCCCCAACCATGAGGGCTTCATTAGAGGAAAATATAATAATCTGCATATTCCAAATGAGCTCTCACAATCTCCTTTTATACTTTTCCGCCGAACTCTACAAAAGCTTATATTTTAAAATTCACTTTTTAATTCAACTCCCTTTTAGCTCTGAAAAAGACCTTTTTATTAAAATAATGATAATTTGACACGCAAGGTCCCTGTTTATGCATCCATGATTTAAAACATTTCATCTTGGTTCCGAAGAGCTATAACACTTAGGTGATTTTTAAATATTTTAAATAATATTTGGCGAACTAGGTAAAATAATTAAAATAAAGCCATTAATACACCCATTTTTGCAAAAATTGCCAGAATGCATTAGAATTGAAAACCGACTGCATTAGAGTGATCTCGATGAAGAATAATGATAAACAAAGCCAATCGGGTGACTTACTATAAATAGACGCCCTCTCCAAGATTCTTGGAGAGCACACCAGAACAGAAATCACCCCGAAAAGTGGCATATGAGTCCTCCAGACCACCTGAGCTCATTGGAACCATTAAATAACCCCTCTGATAACATTGACACACATCCACAAGGTCAATACCAACTACACTGCAAGAGAACCCGAAAATGGGGACATTACATAAAGTGCATGCCTAGGGACCTCTTGCCATCTTGCCTTAGACAATTTTTGCAAAAAGCACTTTGAGAAGTGACTTGTTAGGTGAAAGCATGCACTTTGGAAAGGTTCTCCACTATTCACATGCCTTAGTCAATTTTCACTCATTTGGGCACTTTCCAATATAGCATGCGCCTAAGGTCACCTAGCCATGGCAAACACCAAAAGTGCACACTTTCCGTTCATAGCCACTTTTGGTACTTAGTTATTTTCCCAAGTCTGGCAAAGCATAGCCCAAGAGTCGTCTTGTCAGTTTGTCTCATACTTAGTCAATTTCAGTGTTTATGATAACTTCCACTACAAAACATGACTTCTAGACTTGACATTCATTCCTTGACTTGACCAAAACAATCAATGTTCTCATAGGGTGATAGGCCTCACCTATCACATACAAAAACGCAAAGGAACAACCATGATTCTTAACAACTTTCCATATTACACTGACAAGAAGACTAGTAAATTTGCTATGTGGACTTAGTACACAAAGTTGAGTAAAGGTACGAGAAGTCTTTGGCACTTCCATCTCCTATTTCCACAACTCCATTAGTTTCTAAAGTGGGCCCTCCAACAATTACAACTTAAGAGATTGAATTTGATGAAGGTGCCTCAAAGGATGGGTCCAGAAAAAAACTCCATCAACAAGCGATGATGAAACAAAGAAACCAAGCATTAGAGAAAGTAAGCTTTCTCCAAGAAGATAAGAGGTCAATTAAAACTCAAGTTAAAGAAACTCCTAGGAACCTATTTGCCCTAAGATTGAATGGTGTAGTTAATTCTGCTTAGAACACTTGGAATTCAGTTGTTCACTCAACTTGGGTCAAAAATCATCGTAAGATGGCCGTAGGGGCCAATGCCCCTATTAAAACATTGCAGTTTCCTAGAGTTGCATAAGTCACCAATGTAGCCAATAAAGTGAGATGGTTGGATGACGTGGAACCCAAGGAGAATGAAAGGACTGAAGTGCTGGATGAAATGTGTAGGCTTCTTGAAAGGGTTGAAACCCACCTTACACATGTGGGTGATGTCACAAAGAACAAGACCACCCTTCACTTTGAGATGATAAAGCTGAAACTGCCTAGTCCCCTAAACGAAGATAGGTCCAACAAGAACCTACAGAGTTGGCTAGCCGAGGTTAGGACCATGATTAATATATTCAAAAGCCCAATCATGGAAAGTTATCTTTCCACAGTTTAACAGATTCACTATGCATTGGAAGAAGTCACTCAACTATATGCTAAAATAAAATTATTCTTGAAAAATATGGGCTCTTTAAGGGATGAGAAGTGGAAAGCTTCCTTTGCTGATGTCGATTAAAAAGGGCAGTACCTCTACCAATAGAGGCTGAGTGGACTAATTGAATGTCCGTTATGGCCAGTGAAGCAGTTTTGATGAAAATTTTGGCAGCAATATCCTTTGGTTCGTTGATTGTCTATTCTTTCTTCATTATTTGATTATTTAGAGAATTTTTACAGATATCCTTTGATTCTTTGATTCTTTATTCTTTTTTCATTATTCAATTGTTTATACTTGGGTTGTGTATTGTGTCTTGCATAGGCACATTAAACTATATATGCTGATTTATTTAAATGTAATTATTGTAAAGCATTGTACAATAATACAATTTGTGTGTTGAGTCCGAGTTGGAGGCACCTATTGTTGGATATGACCTTTGTAATGTTCTACCCCATTTCTTTCCAAATTTTCAACACTATCAAACAGTGTTAGCAAATGAAATGCAATAATGAACTCCTCCACAGCGTTTTGATCACCCAATTCCCAAATTGGGCAAGGTGAGAGCATACAAGTGCGTCCGAGTTAGCATTGAGAATCCGAAAAACAAATACAAGTTCCACTTATTTAGTGGGCATCCGCTTATGCAACGGGCATCCGCTTATTCAGCTTGGTACACTTTTTGGATCAGCACATATGGATAACTATCCGGCCATAGAAAAATTTGAACATGAAGTCTATGATGAAAGACATGATGCAAATGCTGATTATATGCCCTTGAACAGCAGTCCATTCTCTAATGATTCCAATGTATCACTTTGGGACGGCATGTTTTTACAAATACATAGTTATGATTCATGGATTCTAAGTATGAAAAGGGATAGTATCTATGTGGATTTTTCAGTTTTTGTCAACATGGATCAGCGAAAGCATGATGAAACAATGCAGGACTATGGGAAACTAATTGAATACATGCAGCAAATTATTGTTCTTCTAAGAAGAAGGTTCCAAAGAGTTCATTCTCCATATGTATTGCAGCATAGCTCATCAAGTGGGAAGCCACACAGGCATCCTAGATTGATTTGGGATCCAAGAATACTGTGGTTGATTACATCTATCCATTGGTGGAGTTGTGATTGCTTGGGGACAAGCAATCTCAAGTGGGGAGGATTTGTAATGTCCCTTATGTGCCAACTGGTGATTATTTTATTATTTTATTTTAAAAAGTAACTTTTTACCAAAATAAAAGAAAAGAAAATAATAATAAAATAATAAAGTATGTCGGCCACAAAAGAGAATTCTAGAAGGATTCCAAAAAGTGTCTAAAAGGAGGTGAGACTAGACATTTGCTCATAACGGAATTTTGATATTTGACATTGGAGTTTCTTCTCAGCTGCAACTTGGGTTCAACAAGCTCTAGGACGAAAACCCAATTTCATCTATGAGGTGGATTCACATGGAATTCACACTTGGGTTTTGAAGCATTGTTCCACATTTCTTTGTGTTGAGTTTATTGGTTTGCAGGTTTGCAGATTTGAAGGGTTTTAAATCTGAATTCCAAAGCTTAACATTTTGGAGATTGAAAGATATTCCAATATTGAAGAAGGATGCATATGAGTCTGCCATACTAAGTGATCGCAGTCAAGAAAGGAGAGGATCGTGGGTTTATGAAGGACAATTTCTGCCATACAAGGAAGTCGCTGAAGAGTCAAAGAGGAGCACAGCCATGTTATGACTATTACGTGAACATTTGAAGATGTTAAAGGAATCCTAAAGGATGCCAAAATCTTGTGGTGGGACCCATACCTTCCCTAAAACTAATTAAAAGAGTCTTCAATGAATATTTAGAGTGATACAAAGCTGTGTGGAGTTTTGCCTGTGAATCGTGGGACCCAGAATCCTAAGCCCAAACTATTATCTAGTGATATTTCAAACAAGAAGTGCCCATGGAATATTGAGTGCCATCACTCAAGGATTAACGCCAGCATTTGATGAATCTCATAAGACGTGAAGTCATCACATTTAGAGGTGCAAGTATTAGAGTATAGTGTGAAGTTTGGAAGACTTGAAGCAAATCGTGGATCTCATAAATTAGATCACACCTTAGTGTTTGGAAGTGCTGCCTACACTTCTGGCTGCCACAGCAATTAGAAGTCTTCACCTGCTGGTTTAGAGGGGTCGTGGGACCCATTTCTTACAAGTTCCAATATATCTAAAGTCTTCCCTGAATACTCCAAGGAATACGTGACCTTGGAAAGTTCAACAAGCATTCAAAAGAGTGCATGAGGTTCCAAGGAACCGTGGATGTAAGTTTGGATGCTTAGACACATGAAACAAATGTATAAGGTATCAATGGAGAATCTTACATGTAACAAATATTAAAGGATGTGTGGATGCATTTAGAAGGGACGTGAGCCTATGAGAGTAGCAGATCCAACACTTACAAATCAGATAATGAACATATTGACAATGTTTTGAACTGTATAAGATTGTAGTGTGTGTATCAAGGGGTAGAAGCTACAACAGCTGTCTCATCAGAAGATGACAGTCTGCAAAGATCATAACAGCAATTCTGGAAGTGACTGTAGCATCATCATGGAAAGAGTGCAGGTCTGGATAGGGGCAGATTAAGTTTATTGTGTCTGCAGAGACTTTCAACAACATTTCCATGCATTATCCTGCAATTTTGAGCAGTAATGTATATCAATCCTCATCATGTATGAATGATAACATGTGCCAATGCAAGGAAGACTTAGTCGGGTATGTAGTTGATGATCTATTTTTCAAATCTTTAATTTGAACATCTCTTATATCGCTGTTACAATTATATCAGACTGTATCAAACCTGATTTACTTTGTAATCAGACATCTTTATGTGAATATAAAAGCATAAATTGGTGTTGATATATTATTACCCATGAAGGTTATGTTATCTTTCATTTGGTATTTGTAATTGCATTCAACCAAACATCAAAACAACTCAAACACATCAGTATATCAGTCTCAGATCAGATTGCACAAGTGTTTGACAAAATGTCAAACCGCACAAATTGAAAATTCAGGGCAGAATAAGACAGGGTTCTTACAACATTGGCACATCACTTGTTCAGGGGGAAGCCATTACAAACTAACCACTTATTTAGTGGTGTGAGTAACATGAACAAGAAAGATTATTCCACTGGCGGTACTACCATCTAGGGATTACAAAGTATGATATGTCATTGCAACATTACATTAGCATACTATAGATTCTCTTATAATGAGGAGAAAATAGATACAAATGCTCTAACTTAATACAATATCAACATGCAATGAAAGTATACCCACATGAAGGCACCATAAAGCTCTGGTAAAACAATGATGGTGGATGCAAGGCTGTCCAACTCCAAACTGTAGCAGCAGACTGCCATAACACAAATGATCAGCAAATCACATCAAAACTCCTTAAATTCCCCCCAAACTCTACTCTACCAACATCCAAGCAAGCGGCCAAGGCAAAAGGGCTGAAATAATGCCAAAATCACACAAGATATGCAATTAGAGGCGACTCTTTCAGCAACAAACCCTCACAGCTAGGTCTGATCACTTCCTCAAGGCGTCACATACACATGAACAACATTTCCCAAACCCTCCAATCGCTATGAAAGTGGAAATCGCCTATCAAAGAAATAACCCACACCAAAACTCACACCAATGACTAATATGAACAGCAGTTCCCCACACCATGATAAGGGCATACAACAAGAGGAAAATGACATTGAACTCAAGAGGGAAACAACAAAGAACACTCCAAATCTGCTTCCAAAAAATCTGCAAAAACCCCTCAAAATTGACGTCCAAAACATCAAAGGAAATACAACTTGAATCTTATCAAAACATCCATTCAATGCAAAGGCAAACTCTGAGTGAGATTGCTCACTTAACTTCGCATTCAGCACCAATGGTGATTCATGTTTGAAAACACACCCAATCTACAAGAGGATTTCCGTCCTCAAGAGAAAATGGAAGAACTCGCAGGTTCAATCCAACAGCATAACAATATCAAATCAAAAGCATAACCCCAACAATGAGCTCCTGTCCTCTTTTTATAACTTTTTGAGGGAAATAGAATATTATTTTCGTTTTACCTCTTCATATTTCTCCTCAAAATATTAAATATTTTTCCTCTCTAAAAGACCCTTTTTGAAATAATATTAATATTTCATGTGCAAGGCCCTCTTTTTTAAGTGTCTATCTTTAAAAACACTTCATTACCTTTCCAAAGAGCTATTACACTTAAGTTATCTTTTAATAATCCCAACTTTAGATAACTTAAGCAAATACATTATTAAAAGGCTTAATAACTCACCCAACTTACGGAAAATCCCATAATGAAGCGACTTGCAAATTAAACCATACCAACATGATCTTGAAGGTTTGGGATGAAGAATGATGCCAACTGGGTGACTTATTATAAATAGACGGATTCTCCAAGAAGTTTGGAGAGCAAATTGGAATGTTGAAAGTGCTTTTGAAAGCATCACTGTACTCCTGAACACCAACTGTATTTACTGCCATAT
This sequence comes from Cunninghamia lanceolata, assembly GCA_027924645.1. NCBI lineage: Eukaryota > Viridiplantae > Streptophyta > Pinopsida > Cupressales > Cupressaceae > Cunninghamia > Cunninghamia lanceolata. Next base: position 7,506,727 of record BSBN01000837.1, on the reverse strand, counting down.
AAAAGAATCCACTCCAAGAAGTGAACACCAATTTATAATTAATATTACACTAAGTTGCTAATCCTTATTCGAAACTTTAGGCAACCTTAGTGAAATATTAATTAAACTACCAGATAATAGTCCCAAGCTACGGAAAGCATAGAGATGCACTAATCAAACAACTCTAACCATATCAAAGTGTAGTAGAAGATTTGGGACGAAAATCGGAGATCGTCAAGTGACTGTCTAAAAATAGCATGTTTTTCCTAGAAGGTTGGAGAGCACCTGAGAAGTCGGAACTGAATTCCGAAAGCATCTAAGAACTCCGAATGACTAGCTGAACTTAAAACCATGAACAACTTCTTTGCAAGACTAAGCCATGGCCACTCCAAGAACATTGAAGTCCTCTCAAACAAAGCTAATAGCCTCCTGACGACTAGGAACGGGTGAAATGCGCACAAAAGATCTATTCACCAAAAAAGGGACATTACATCTCAGCCGATCAATCATGTCATATATGACCATATGATGTGCATTGTACTCTTTTTTGTCTAAAATTAATAGAAAAACTACCTACAAGTTGTCTAAATTCAATATTTTTGCATGCTTTTTTATATTCATTTTACAAATATGCAATATGCTGAGCTTTTGTTGTCTCTAAGGCTTTGAACTATGGTTATATACACTATAGGATGTTTGATATTGTTACATTGGCCTATATTTTGGATGAGAATATGAGGAATCACAAGTGTGCATTCGCCAATAGTGATCTTCAAATGAAGATTTATAGGAAGAGACCACCAAGTTTTAAGCAATAGGGTTTTCTAAGTTTGTGAAGGCTTAAGAGATCACTCTATGGGGTTTGATAGGCCCACAATTACTGATTGAGAATACAAGTTTTTTCTATTTTTTGGTTTCACAAAATTTAAGGCAGTCCATTCCTGATAAATAAATTCTTGTGAATTTGAGAAAATATATATCGAATTAAGGGAAAACCCTTTTCATGCATTTTTTATAATCTGGTAAGTTCCCCTTTTGGGGTTAGCCTTCATTTTAGATGACATCATTGAGGAGTATCTCTTTTGTCAAATTCATGCTAGACTTGCAACCTGCTCATCAACTAGGGTATGCTGCATCCAACATGTTGGATTCAATATATTTTCTAACTTTAGCAATTCATCATGTTTGTTGGGATTTGAATCTAGGACTTCATTTTGAAAGCCCATTTTACTCTCTTATCTAGATCTTATCTATGTTTGTGCTAACGAGACAATTAATTCTTGTGTTGCATTGTACAATTAAGTGGAGCTCATCAATAAAGCCCTGTCTCAGCTGGAGAATAACAAGAGTAAAGATGAGCAAACACCTAAACTCTCTCCAAGCTAGGTTGGCAACCCTCAGCTCATCAGGAGAAGAGTTGACGAACTAGTGGGAAATCAACGTAGTAATATTGTAATGTCCAAGTTGTGCAAGCTTTACAGAATCTATTTGGGAAGCTTGGAGTTGTCTGCCAACCACCTGGTTCAAATAAGTGATACAACGTGCACTCTTCTTAGTGTGGCAAGCAAGGATTTCCGTAAAAGAGCTTTCTAAATAAATTCTAAAGCAAAGGACGGATATCAATCATCTACGGATGAGCACTGTCCATTTTTCTATAAATACAAGCTCTTCCCCCTGAGTCGAAATCTTTTGTTCACTCTTGTATTTTATGGGTGCCAAGTGTTGTCTCTGTGTTTGAGGTGCATCAAGTCTGTAAGCCTATGAGTTTCTTTGAATGAATCTATAAAGCATAGTTGGAAAACTCAGACTTGACAAAAAATTGCAAGGCTCAAAAAACTCAACTCATAAAAAATTCGGCAAAAACTCAGCAACTTAAAAAATTGCTTAAATTTCATTAGAAACATGTCTTTTTTGCAAAATTCAATGACAAGATGTATCCAATGAGTCCATAAATGAGTACAAAAGTGTTTTCTATTCAATTTGATTGATTTGAATGCAAATTGAGTACAAAATCGCATCCTCATGCAGAATCCTGATGGCTGATAGCATGATACAATAGATAGCTGACAAAATAAAAATAGTAAAACTAAAAGTACAACAGTTTACATCTTCTTCTTCCCTAATCTACTAAAAACTAGGGGAGAGGTAGAGGTTCTAGTCCTTGGAGTCCGTTGTGGCTCCTCGCTTGGCATGGAAGGCAATGGCTCGACCTCCATCCTGGTAGTAGATGGCAATGAGTACTCCTCAGCCTCATCAATGTCATATAATCCTAGATCTCCTCCTGCACCCACCTCCTCCAATGCTTGCCTCTCAAAATGAAGCAATAGTATTTTACTATTTTTAGAATATCATGACTCCCCCTGCATTGTTAGATTATAGAAAGGAGTTAGAAATTTTGCATGTTTTGTCGGCTTTGCTCAAGTTTTTTGAGATTGATGAAGGATTGTTGACTGAAGAAGAGAATATTTAATACTAGATACAAGTGCAATAACACCAATATGTCATATATTGTTTGAAGATGAGGGTATGCAAGAAGACCATGACTGCATAAGGGATGATGATGAGTCAAATTACTTTTTCTATTCATTTGAGGGGCTATTTGGAAAACCTTCTCACAACAAGGCTAAAGAATTTTAGTGCACTCAAGAATCTTAGTCAATATCTTCTATGGAGATGGAATGTCTAATGCAAGAGGTTTAAGTTTTTCTTCAAAACCTAACAATGCAGGGGGAGTCCACGCCAGAAACTCGACGAGTTTTCTGTAGAGTAAACACCAGGAAAACTCGTGATTTTTTCAAGACTCGCCGTGTACTCAGAGTGTCTTCCATCCATGCTATAAAGCTTGAGGCCACTCATAGGCATGAGTTGTCCGAAGTTAGCATTGAAATTCTAGGGATGCCTATTTGCATCTCTGGGATCTCATTTGCAGGGTTCGTGTTAAGTCTCAATTAGTTGTTTTGTTTTTGGTGTGGACCTTTTGGCAAAGAAATTCCTGTGTACAGAATGTATATCTCTTCCCAGATTTAATATAAGGAGTGCTTTGAAACATCTTTCGATTACTACGTATTTCACCTCCATTGATGCTTTGATATCTTGAAATTGCAACTAGACTTATAGGATTTTTAGATAATTTCTAGTTCACACTGTTATAAAATGTTTAGAGCCAGCATTTAATGTTAAAATTCTCAAAAAATTATGCAATTCTCAATCATCTTTGCAAGTTTGTAACCTAATGGAGTAGGCACAAGCCATTTGTAAATGACTGATCGGTTTAATCATGATAAATCTTTCAAATTATGTTTAGGTTATGGTTGTAACAAACCTACAATTGTTCTAGGGAAATCATCTTTGCAAATCATTCGCTAAGCTTTGAATGATTTATCGATATGGTTGACATTTATGAGATCTTGTGTCTATCTGCCTTGTTTAGGTGCTAATCTGTGCAATTTGCTGTAAGGTGTGCTAGTGACAGAGAGTTTGGGTTGTCTTTACACATTGGGTATAATTTGCCTTAAAAGATTGTTTTAAATCAGCCATTAATTATCCACAATACCCTTCTCAGTGGTGAAGAGCCAAAAGTGAAGAAGAGATTACCCACTCTTATAAGGGCCCAAATCCTTCTGTAATCTGATTATGATCTTTACCTTATGATTAATTCACATTCCCTGGGAGTTAGCTGCCTATGGTGATTTTCTAGGATTGCATAATAGTAAGCTAGGAGTACCAACACTATCTAGAGCTTTAACCATGGCATGTTATGTCTTTGCATTGTGCTTTTTCCTAGACTTCTTCAAGGACTTGGATAGCTCTCCCTCCTCTAAGAGGTCTACCTCTATGCAACAAGGTTCAGAGAATATTTCCTAATCTCCCATTTACTAATGCAATAACTAATCTGTGAGCATTATTTGTCCTCGAAGCATTGACCCAAGCATAGAACATCACTGTTTAGGTATGTTTCTGTCATTGGACTAACCTTCCTCTTGATTGGATAGCACAACCTCCTAACTTATGATTTGAGTCCTTAGGTTGCTTTTAAATTTCTTTACTTTTTTTTCCTTTTGACACCAAGGTATTGTAAGCTAGCTACAACAGGGATATCACCTGAAAATCAATCACGAACCAACATCCTACAATTTTTCCTTGTGCTATAAGAAATTATAGAGTAACCTAATTGATATTCCATTGGCAACCCAAATGTAGGTGGCCATAATATGGTTTGTTCAATCTCCTCCAAGTACCCTATGAATACAAATTAACCCCCAAGGCAAAATCTTTTAACTTCTATGACTGCACTTTCCAGGATATCCATGTAACTAAAACATGGTCAATAGTTTTATCTATAGTGCCATGGGAACTAGGACTCTTTGTTCCTCCATCTATACCTCCATGTCAATCCTCTCATAGGAATTTCACTTTTGAGGAATAGTGTGATAGTGTCATGTTAGATATGAACTGGATAGTACTTGATGAGAAATTAGAGCTGAAAATCAATCAAGCTTGCCACATAGATTGCACACTTGTGTGGCTTGTTAAACTGATGCCAATTTTAGTGATAATATTTGAAAACCCTTTGATATCTCCCAACAAAGTTAACGTAGAAGTTAGAACCAGCACAATATGCATGGGATTGCTAATTTAAACATAAAACCCTCCTGTAGAACCATGGTTGGGAGGCAATGATGGTTCATCATCGCTAAAGGCATCCTCATATGAAGAAAAACTGCCATGAAAATCAGAACCTTTACTCCTTTTGGCTTGTCATGAGAGATTGCTTTCCAATTAACACATACAACTAAGATGTGCTGAAAAACAAGTTAACAAGACATCAACTTATTGGGCTAAAAATTTGAATTAGTAACTTATAGCAACAGTATTTGAAGATGTACAAGATAAAAATGGTCTGTGTTGATTATGTATGCTACATGGATTGCTAGGAATCAACAAAAGCATGTGTTATCTAGATAGATTAGGTAAATCCATGAGGATTTTCTGTTTTAAATATAAATGCATGAACACATAAACCCACAAAAACGATACAAACACACAAACCCAAGAGGGACACAGTGTTGCAAGGGGTAAGTGCACAAAGTAAAAATGCAAGCATATTGTAAGATAGAGTAACAAGGAAAGGTGAAGGAGTAAGGGGTTGTTGGGGTTTGGAGAGGAATTGGTTACAAGGGAGAAGGATGGCAAAGTGAAAGTAACTTTTGGAGTGAATTGTAAAGAGAAGATAAGTATCACACTGGTGGTCATGACAACAGTTTACAAGGATGAATAATAATGTGAGGAAGAAATAAGGAGCTCAGATACACCAAAGGACACCAAGCAGATAAACAAACAGATAAGAAAAACAAAGGCAATGTGGGCAGTACATAGAATTTAGAAAAAGTAGGTGAGGTGTATGGTGGCGAGAGGCTGACTTGAAAGTGTAAGCCACGTCATAGGCATTTAAAGGGAGTAAGCATTAGAGGTATGACTTTATCTATAGAACAGCTAGAAATAGTGTTAGATACTAATCACAGTTACCAACTTACAAGAGTCAGTGGTGGCAAGCTCTGACTCCACCAGAGCTCTAATTTTTACAGACATCATGTTTGTTCTGGAAAATCTTGATTACCTGATTCATGGGAGACAACAACTAATTTTTTGAGGATGTCTGCCACTCAGTTATGATACCTTTAGCATGATTTCCACAAAACTGAGGAAATCATGAGACAATCACATGGGATATATTGAATTTTATTGTATATTCTTATTATTTCCTCATATCCATATGTATCTATCTTCCTCTATAAGCTTCCATTTCTCCTCCTCATCTTAGAAGCTTCTTTTTGTCTGGAAGGTTCTTTGTATATCTTGTACCTAGTGAATATCTAGTACAACACTGTACAGCATATTAATCTGAGGTAATCTCTTGTGTTATCTTTTATTGCTACAATTGTGCTCATATCACACATGAAGTGGCAATGTGTCACTGAAGAACACTAGTATTCTTCTCAGATTCTGAGAGAAGACAATTTTGTGATTTTATGTAGCCAATATCTCAAATGAGAATACAGGAATTAAGAATAAACATATGAAACCTACAAAAACATATTTTTTAGAAATTTAGCCTATTTCACTTGCTATAGACATTAATGTGACTGGATAATCCAAATAAACACCATTGAGAACAAATTCCCACTTAAATTATAGCATATCAAATATGTCTGAGTGTAAAAGCAACTCATCATGGTTGGTTTGGAACCTTCCAGTGAGATACTGACTCGGAGTCAACACCTATCACAAGCACCCAAGTCATGTAGGTAGACTCTCACCGCTGGACCATCGTCACGCCCATTGGCTCCCAATAATTGAGGACCTGGTCTGTCTGTCACCCGCACTGAAACACCTGCAAAAATACATTATGAAAATGCAACAAAAAATTAACACAAAATAGAATATAATACACTTAAAGTGTTGAATGTAGCTACCCTTAAAACTTGCATCAAATTACAGGCTTACAAAATGGCATTAATTTGCTAAAAATCAAATGTTCTTCTTATAACATAGTCAAAAACAGAAAGGAATAACTTGTCAAACATAATAAATGATGGAAATTTGAATAGTGTTGTACCCAATCTGAAACTCAGATTATGATACAAAGATCTTCGCTTTTGCATGTGTTTCATTTTGTAATGGTCAATTTTTTGTTTTGTCACCAATATCATCATGTCAAGTCATAATATCAAATGTCGAAGCTGATGCT